>CM067329.1:109266250-110751875 GCA_034376525.1 Nicotiana benthamiana | reverse complement strand
TCTTTGGCCCCTGGGCTACCTGAACCCAAGTTAGTTCTCACTCGAGAATTATTAATAAAGCCTCAGGGCTATCTTCGCCCTCAGATAATTTGAATGTTCTCTCGGTTACTTTAGCTCAGGGGCTATCTATAAACTCCTTGGGGCTATCTATATTTTAAGTTTGAAGCACATTTATAAGGCCACCCGAGTTCAAGTAAATTCTTGCCCAGGAACTCTTTAAAAATGTTTAAGGGCTATCTTTATTTTCAGATGATCGAGCAAACTCTCACTCGAGGATTAGCAACAAGGACTAAAAGGTTAGCCTCTATTTCAAAAAAAATTTGGACTACTCTCGCTCAACTCGAACTCAGAATCCTGACGACCTAAGTTTTTACCAGGCCAGTTCAGACTTAGTCCGAGGGATGACAAAGAATCTCAAGAAATATCATATTTGCTAATTGAGAACCGAAGGGATTACTGTGCCTGGGTTCGCTGGTCGAACCGATCAAAAGTAAAAACGATGTTCAGCACAGGCTAAAGGAAAATCAAAGAAACTTTTATATTGATCAAAGGCAATTACAAAAGCCAACGAGGGGTCCATACACAAAAATAAAGAAGAAGAAAACAACAGTTAAAAAGCCTATATACATTTAGAAGTACATCCTTAGGAGTGACATATGGGAGAACCATTTCCTTGGGGATTCCGTTTCGATTTTCAGAACAACGTCATCGAGAATCTCCTCCGGAGCAACAGTAGATGAGGAAAAGTCTATAGCATATCGAAGAGCAAAACTTTTGGCAGGCAGGGAAAATTGTGGCTTGGTGAAAAACTTGGCGAGTATGGGTCTCACCAACATTACTATTGGGAAGCCACTTCTTGAGACGTTGCAACAGTTAGTAGATGACGCCACCTCACTCCATTAAAAGCAAAAGGAGTAAATTTCCATATCCTCTAATACGGGAATAATTTGAATCCCATCTCTCATTATATTAGGCCAAAAAAAAAAAACAACAACAAACCAGTACGACCCCACTCAGTGGGGAAAAGCTCTAAACAAGAGCCATGACATAACTGGCAAAACCGGTGCTGTGTGACCTTATGGTCATGGGCTTGAACCATGGAAGTTAGAATTTGGATAAGTATGGATAGACGAAAATGATAACGGCTGTTGAAGAATGGCTGGGCGGAATTTGGTTCAAGAAATCTTCCATTTATAGAAAGGAAGTTCGTAACTGGGGGCGTAATCAATGCCTTTGGGAAATGTATTGACAGGTGCAATCAATTCCTTTGGGAAACCTATCGATAGGCACAATAAATGCTTCTTGGTAAAGGATTAACGACGATATCATCACTTTAGGGAAAACTAAACCGGTAATGTGTTGAATGCTTTTGGGAAGATGAACCGGTAGTATGTTTCAGCCATCCCAAAAGCTAACATCATGAGCATGTCATCATCCTAAGAAGATCGAGGAGATTTATGTAAAATTCGTTCTTATCATTTCACTCTATGAAACGCGGGGACTATCTGTGTGCGGCTAAAATTGGAGAGTCTAATTTAGTGATCACATGGCAGTTCGTGGCCCGTCTTCAGAAGCCTCGAAGCATATCTTGAGGTTCGACCCCGAGGGTTCCCAATGCTCGACCTTGGGGAAGTACAAATCGGTGGCCATGATGAACTAGTGGTAGATTTCCAAGGCAAGTGGTTAGGGCTGACCAAGTCTATATGAATAGTGCAAGTCCGTACCATGACATTAAATACCTGTATCAGCTGTAAATCATTGTAATAAATGCATATGTACTATTTTGGGATTCTACCTCCTATATAAAGGGAATCCTTATCATTTTATAGTGGATGATATTCAATACAAGATTAAAAACATTCTTTCCTCTCTAACTCAAACATACTCCCCGTTTATTATATTGCTTACATTTATCATCTTGCTTACATAAATTGAGTTTCATTGATTATTCTTCATTTATTACTCACTATTGATCATAAAGAGCCATTGTCAAAGCTCTTATAACTGTTAGTCTTTCTTTGACCATTCGCAGCCTAACGCTTAGCTCGACCTCGAGGCTCTGTATAAGCCGGCTCGAGGCCCAGATTCATGATTGTTTGGTTTGAATAACATCACTTATCCTTGCTCTTACTTTGCTTTCCTATCTCACACTTAGCATCTACTGCTTAATAACTTGCATAAAAATAAATCTCGTATTTTTAGAATCACAAAATTAAATCTAATTGTAATTACCATTTTTAAGGTAAACAAGAGTCGACATTTTTCTTCATCTTTTTCTCAAACATTGTCTCAATCCATCCCATCTCATTTTTGGAAGATCTAGGACCTTGTTATGGATATGGATGAGGATTGTTGGTTGTTGATATATCAGAGGCCTTTGAATGCCCGACCCTGATTCCCTTGATTATTGTTGTTCCAACCCCATGATTGTTGTTGCCTATCCAATTACTATTATTGTGAACACACCAATTTCCTTGGTTTCCTAGGTTACCCTAATTTTTATTGGTATTTTTCCCGCAATTGCTTTGGTTGTTGTTTTTTCCACTATTACAATTTTCTTGTTGACTTTGATTTCCCCAATTTTCTGGTAATCTCCACTATTGTTGATTTGGAGCATTGCCCTGTTGACCTTGGTAGTTGTTTTTATATTGAACCTCTTCACTTTGATCATTATATGAATCATCTTGATTGCAACCACTACCACTTTGCTCGAATTGGGCCGGATTGTTTTGAACTTGTTGACCTTGTTGCCTTCTCTTGCTGATCACCATATTCACTTCTTCCATGTCATTCACTTGTTTTGGACCTTGTACTTATTGTAATTGAGCTTTGGCCAATTGGTTCATGGTAGTATTCAACTCGGCTATTACTTGTCCGTGGTCATGGAGCTCCTTGTGTAGGTGAATATCATTAGGATCACCTATTGGCACATTACCACGGTTAAGAAGTATATGCTATTTGATCAAGTATTTCACACTCTTCGGCATATGGCATGTTCATAAAGTTTCCCCTGGCGATTTGATTAACTATGCATTGGTTTGTACTGTTGATCCCCCTATAGAAGGTCTGTTGGATCATGACCTCAGTCATATCATTGTTAGGGCACTCCTTTACCATTGTCTGGTACCTCTCCCATATCTCATGTAATGGTTCATTTGGCTCCTGTTTAAAAGCAAGGATTTCATCCCTTAGCATGACCATATGTACTGGAGAAAAGAACTTTGTGATGAATTTCTCGGCCAACTCATCCCATGTGGTGACAGAATGGTTGGGTAACCTTTAAAGCAAATCCAAAGCGAGAAAATGGGAAAAGCCTTAACCTCAATGCGTCATCGAAGATGTTAGTTTGCTTGCTCCCCTAGTACGTGTCAACAAAACCTTTGAGATGCTTGTAGGCATTTTGATGTGGAGCTCCGGTGAAGAAACCCCTCTGTTCCAAGAGTGTAAGCATGACATTGATTATTTTAAAGTTGCCTGCCCTAATCCAGGGTGGACTAATTAACTTTCACAGCCTTCATTGGGCAATATTAGGTGTGCTTCCCTCGGAGGAGGTGGGGGAGAGTTTGGAATATTATCATGAGGTGGCCGGCCTCTCCTTTATGCTTGAGGTTCGGGTTGAATCTCATCTATGTGATCATCATCTACCTCCTCCCTCAATGAGATTTCGAAAGGCTTCATTGTGAAGATCCATTTGATACCTAAGAGCAATTCACACACAAATTAGAAAAATAGAAGGAAAGAAAAAACAAAACACACAAATACTCAGATATATAGCAAAAACCGTCTAACTCCTAGAAACAGCGCCAAAAATTGATCGGGTCCAAGCTAACACTACTATTGAGTAGAGAGGATGGTCGATGTAGCTTTAACCCAACTAGGTCGGGCTTGAATCCATAGGGAGTTAATAATTGGAATTAGGTTTATATCTAAGCTAGATGTGGATTTTGAATCTAATTACACTTTCACAAATGTTTGGTTTGATTCTACTTCTAACTCTATTATGTTGCATGCAATCTTTAAAAGTATAATATTTTTGTTGTTGATTTTCAAAGGTGTAAAGGGACTAGGGTAGTGACTTCTACTTAGGTAAATAAGTACCGTCTATCAAGAATCGAGAGCAATCATGTGATTAATCGGGGTCGTAATATAGCTATCACACCCGGGTACTCACTCTATCCCTCTCGGTAGTTTGAGTAATTTTTTCCATTTTGGCTTTCTCAAGTCCAAATGGGTATTCATGCAATTCAAGTCATTTTAGCTCAAGTAGGGTATTACCATCTCTAGGTTTAACCTTTAATTGGGGCTATAAATTTCTTGAGTTCACCCCAATTCCTTGCTAGCCTAGTTTTCCTAGACTTAGTCCCTCTTTCTCAAGTAGAGACTAACTCATAAAGACATAAATCATGGTTTGCAACCACTAATTCCATAGTTCTAGCAAGGACTAGGATAAATACTACTAACCCATAAACATTCAAGCCCTAAAATTCAAGACCCATCAAATACCCACACTAGGGTTGGGTTACAACCGTAGCTATGGTTTTAGCTACTCATGGAAATAACATAAATCAAAGATGAAATAAAGATAAAAGGCATTATACTAGATTAGAATATGAAAATCTAGTGTTGAGAGATAATTGTAGTATAAAATTTTCCAAAATGAAATTTCCAGCCATCTCACGTAGTCACCAAAAACATAACTTAACCTAATAATATCAACAAGATATTTAATACTAAGCTAAAATTTTCGGACAAAAATACCCCTGCAGAAGTTTCGCGGCCGCGTAATTCTTACCGCGGCCGCTCTCTTGCTTTCGCAGACGTGTAATACTAACAGTGGTCCATGTTTTTAACTTCGGGCTCTGGGCTGAGGTTTGTATTGTGGGCGCATAATTTCCATCGTGGTTGCATAGTGGATCTTTTGCTTGAAATGTGAACTCTCTGAACCTTAGCAAGTGCAGTTCACATAATTCAAATTGCAGCCGTGGTGAGACTTTTGCGGCCGCACATTTATGGAGCGGACCTCGCTTAATATTTGGCCTGAAAATGCACAATCTGATTCTTCACTTTGCAAACCGTGTATTTATGATTGTGGCCGCGTTGTGGCTTCTTTGGCCACACAATATTTGTGTGTCCGCATTTCAGGTCTCTTGGTTCAGTCTTGTTTTTTGTTCCAGTTTTGACACCTTTATGAATTGGTTATGCCTCCTTTGGCTCATTTTTATAAATTTCTACAAGCAAGCATGTTACATTAGTTTTCAAGAATACCTTCACATATTTCAGGCCCAAAACACAAGTAAAGGAGAGCAAATAATACGTTAAAATCTTCACTTATCAAGGGGTGTACTTCGATACTTACTTTGGGCTAACACTAAAATGCCAAAATTATAAATAAGCATGTGCTATGTAAATCATAATGAAAACTCAATAACTAGGAATAAATAAATAATTCTTTCACTGATAGTAAACCCAAAACGATTTTCATCATTTAACAATTATAACCTCTCAAACCAAAAAATTGATATGAAGTGTAATTGTGCTCCACGTATTATTACACACGAATTATGCCGAGATCGTATGACTCGATCCAAAATACATATATACTTATTGTGTGCATTATTGAGGGTCAAACGACATGAACCATAGATATATCTATTAACCTGCTGAGGCAAACGTCCTGCTGCCATGAGAGTAGTGGAATTTACCTCACTCGCGAAAATGCTTGCGATGCGAGTGATTGTAGATTTCTCAAAGTTATCATACAATTATTCATTTCTTTCCAAAAATAAGAAGTCTAAACTGGAAATTTTAAGTCTTAAAATCCTCAATCTTATCCCTATTTAAGATAATTAATATGCACAATCCAATAATGGTGCCAACAAAATATGATGTAAATCTAAGACTACCTAGACATCACATGGAATATAGCTATGCATGGACTCTCGTCACTAGTGCATAAGTTGCTCCCCATACAAGTAATTTACAACAAAACACACCTAAGGGGATGAGTTCCCTCTTACAAGGTTAGGCAAGAGACTTACCTTGTTCTCAAGTTCACTTCCGACCCACAAATATGCTTTAAATCCTCAACTCCGTGCCAAAGAATCGAAACTAGTCAAATGTTATATAAATTAATCAATACAAATGTTCAAAAGTTCATAATTTAACTATTAGGGTAACTACCCAACCCAAATTGGAAGATTCCTAAAATTCACTCCTCGGGCCACGTGCCCGAATTCTAGAAATTTTGGAAGAAAGTAGTTACTCATAACCTTACGATCTCAAATATATAATTTCACTCAATTCCATAACTATTTTCACGGTTAAGCCCGTTTTTATCAAAACCTAGGTTTTTATTATCTAAACCCATGATTTTCACAAATTTTACATGTTAAAATCTTTCCAAACTCTATATTTTAAACTAATATTGTTTAAAAGTTACTTACCTCAAAGTGCTAGGTGAAAACCCCTTCTCAAGAAGCTCTAGAATAGCCCAAAAAGTGAGAGAATTGGATAAATGAAGCTTTATGCCTCCATAACTTCCGTATCTACGGTTACTGGGTTGCATTTGTGAGACCACTTCTGCAAAACTAGGACAACTTCTATGGAATTACCCATGCCCAGCGTTTGCCACATTTATGGATGGGATCTCACTTTCGCGGTCCCACTTCTGTAACTCCTCATTGCAGAAGCGAGTTCGCTCCAGCGCATGCCTTTCCGCTTTTGCTGACCACTGGCCAATGCTCGAATGCCGCTTGTGCAGCCAAAATTATGCATCTACAGGCTCGCACTTGCCAATAGGTGCGGGAACACCAAAACTGGTGCACCAGCAGCCCCTTTGAGTCCTAACTCAATCTGCTCATCGTACACATGGCATCCGGGGCACCTGAGGCCCTATCCAAATATACCAACAACTTTGAAATCACAAAACAGACTTTCTCTCACCCACGTAACACGGAAAAAACACAAAACTAAGAATCACAACCCAAAACAAATAGGATCAACTTATGAGCTTCAAATTCTTCAAACTTGCTCCGAATGTGCCGAAATATACTTCAACTACTCGAAATGACACCAAATTTTGCATGAAAGTCTTAAATCACTATGAAAACTATTCTGGGATTGGAATTATAAATGGACTATGATAACATTAAAACCTACTCCAAGCCAAATTTAAAGCATTTTAAAACCTTCAAGGTGCCAACTATCAGTATTAAGTGCCGAACGCTATCGGGTCATCCATTTAAACCCAATCTAAGCATACTCCCAAGTCAAAAGTCATCATACTAACCAATTGGAACAGCCAAATCCTAGTTTCAAGGTCATTTACTCAAAATTTTGACCAAAGTCAAACTTAGCCTCTTAAAGCCAAATTAAAGAACCAAGTATTCCGATTTCAACCCGAACACTTCCAAATCGCAAACTAATCATCCACATAAGTCATAAAATGGTAAATACACATAGGGTATGTCTTATTTAGGGTAACATCCCACTCCCAGAAGAGTAGTGGAATTTACCTCAATAGCAGAAATGCATGCGATGCGAGTGAACATAGAGTTCTCAAAGATATCCTAAAACTCTTCAATTGTTTTGAAAAATAAGAAGTCTAAACTAGAAGCTTTAAATCTTAAAATCCTCAATCTCAGCTCTATTTAAGACAATTAATATACATAATCAAATAAAGGTTCCAACAAAATATGATGTAAATCAAAGACTACCTGGACATCACATAGAATATAGTGTAGCATTCTGACCGATTGTTTTGAGCTCTAGCATGTATTTCGGTAGTTTGAGGCTACGATCAACTTCACTTAAGGTATTATGACTCATACGCATGGCTGTAATTGAAATTCGGGAAGTTCAAACGATTTGGAAGGAGAATTTCTATTTTGGAAGCTTTAAGTTGGAAGAATTGACTAAGGTGAGACTTTTGAGTAAATGACCTTGGAACAGGAATATGAAGGTTCCAACAGGCTCGTATGATTATTCCGTATTAGGCATATGTTAGGATCGGGTTTTGGATGACCGGGGAGCATTTCAGCATCTATTGTGGTAGTTGTCAATTAGGAAGATATTCGTAAATTTGGGTTGAAGTGCATTTCAATGTTATAGATTTCTATTTGGGACTCCAAGTTTGTGAATTTCTTTGTATGGTAATTTTGGTATTGGAAGCACGGGCGGAAGTGGATTGGAGGTCCGTAGGTCATTTTAGAGTCGTTTGGCGAAAGTTGGAAATTTGAAGGGTTTTTTGAGAAGTTTAACTGGATGTGGACTTTTTGATATCGAGGCTGGTCCGCATTATATTTTGCAATTGGTTGGTGTGATTTGAGGCTCGCACATCGCTTCAGAGAAGGATGGATGAACTGGAGGCTCACTTCTGGTGTTTTTTGTGATATGAATGTGCCACAAAGGCTTAAGGGTAATTTTATCGAGCGATGGTTCGACAAACTATGCTGTATGGGGCTGAGTGTTGGCCAGTCAAGAACTCCAATCTGCAAAAGATAAGAGTAGCAGAGATGAGGATGTTGAGATGGATGTGTGGGTGTACCAGGAGAGATAAGATTAATAATGAAGCTATCCGGGACTGAGTGGGAGTAGCCTCTGTGGAGGACAAGATGCAAGAGTCGAGGCTGAGATGGTTCGGACATGTTAAGACAAGAATCATTGATCCTCCTGTGAGGAGGTGTGAGAGGTTTGCTACAGAGAGTTTGTAAAGAGGTCGAGGTAAGCCTATGAAGTACTGGGGAGAGGTGATTTGACACGATATGGCAGTGCTTCAGCTCACTGAGGACATGACCCTTGATAGGAGGTTGTGGAGGCCGATAATTAAGGTAGACGGTTAGTAGGTAGTTTATAGTTGTTCACCGTTAGTCTTAGTAGCATGCATGTCCCTCCATATTCTTAGATTTCTATTATGTTATGTGGTTGTTTTTACCTCAGGTATTGTATTGCCTGCTGTTATTATTTGGTACTACTTATCTTTATCCCCCCACCCCCACATTTTTTTTGTTCCTTCCTTACTTTCCACTTCTTCTTCTTGTCCTTATTGATCTGAGGGTCTATTGGAAACAACCTCTCTACCTGCATTAGGTAGGGGCAAGGTCTGCGTAAAGACTACCCTCCCCAAAACCACCTGTTGGGATCAAACTGGGCTTGTTGTTGTTGTTGGTTGGTGTGATTGGACATGGCCCCGGGGGGCCTTGGGTGGATTCGGGATGGTCAACGGATTGAGTTTGGCCTTATGGAGATGCTGAGGCTACTGTCTTCTGGTGTAACTGCACCTGCAAGGTTAGGGCCGTAGGTTTGGAGCTGCAAAAGCGGTCATGAGAGTCGCACAAACGGCTTTGGCTGGAGAAGACTAGAATTGTAGATGGGGCTGAGTTTCGCATAAGTGGGACCACACTTCTTGCGTGCGAGGAGCTGCACAAGTGGATGGCTATCGCATATGCTGGAATCGAGGGTCTGGTGGAGGACCGCAAAAGCGGTATTTTTTCTGCACCTGCAAAATCGCATAAGCAGTTAAGTGACCGCATGTACGAAGAATCGCTGCGCTGTGTATTTATTTAAAAGATGGGATTTGGCCCATTTTCTTTCGTTTTCAAGATGGGTTTTCATCATCAATAGAAAGGTAAGCTACCCCACCTATTAGGAGTTAAATGCATTTATTATGTAGAGATTGTAGTATGGAAATTAGTTGAAATTTGGGGTTTTGAAGAAAAAACCTAGACATTGGTATTCTTAGATTTCGACCGCAAATTTTAACATGAAATTGGGAATAAATTATATATTTGGGTTCATGAGATCATGGGTGAAGTTTATTTTCACAAAATTTTGGGATCCGGGCACGTAGCCTGAGGGTGATTTTATCGAGTTTTTAAAAGGAGTTGGAAATTGTTGTAAATAGGATTTTAATGAGTTTTTGAGTATGTATTAATAGGTTTGCATAGTTATTGACTAGTTTTGAAGCGTTGGGAATCAGTTTGAGTCGTCGGAAGGGCTTGTGAATCGGCTATAGAACTTCGGAGCGAGGTAATTCTCCTTTCTAACCTTGTTAAAGGGAATTAACCCTATAGGTGAACTAAATTATTGCGTGCTTCTATTTGTGGGGCTATGTATACACGAGATGACGAGAGTCCGTGTGTACCTACTAGCTATGCCTATGTACGAGTAGTTTTAGGCTCATATAATGCCTTGTTGATATTGTTATTGATTTATTTGATTGCTTGCCTTGAGAGGGAGCAAGATTAAGTTTGCTTATCAAATGCTTTGAAAGGAGTGAAATTGAGAATATAAGACATAAAACATTTCATTTGAACTTCGTAATTTCGAAAGAATTGAGGAATATTATAATAGCTTAAGGAATCTATATGTTATCGCGTTGCATATATGTTTTGCGAGCTGGGTAGTTTCCTTAAAAAGGCTACAAGCTGAATTTCAACATTTTGAGATGAGTCAAGAAATAGATATGATTTTAATATTAAATTTATATTTGACCGCTTCGCAAGTATGATCTGCAAGCGGGGCAATTCCTTAAATTTATGATTAATCGCATCAAACGTATGATTCACGAGAGGGGTATTTCCTCCTCTACTCTTATGGGATTGGGCCATTCGTCTTGGCAGTATTTTTGTAGCACACTCTCATGGGAGCGGGTTGTTCATCTCGACATGTTAATAGATGCATCTATGGTTCGCGCCGTTCGACCCTCTGCAGTGCACATTTTACTTTTATGTTGGATTGGGCCGTACTCCTCAACATTTCTTATATATATTATTCTCATGGAATTGTGTGTATCATTTGGCTAGAAGCCAGTGTATCTGAGGGTTTTCCCTTATTTGGATTATGACAACCTTTTGATGATATGCACTATATCTATATATAAATATTCTCTGGTTTTGAAGGGACTTGCTGGTGAGAGCTTGAGTAAAATTGTAAAGAGAAGCATTATACCCCGTATTTTATGTATATTTATTTTGTATATTTACTCTGTTTCATATTCATTCATTTCTTTACTATATTTGATATTATTGGACCACTAGTAAGTGTCGAAATCAACTTCTCGTCACTACTTCTTAGTGGTTAGACAGGATACTTACTAGGTACTCATTATTTTCATACTCAGACTACACTTGCTGCGCATTATTGTTGCACGGGCACATATAAGTTTAGCAGCCTAGTGGCCACAGTGGCATGGTTGATACGGAGACTTAGATGAGCTGCATCACTCGAGACAACCCGCAACCAGTAGAGTCTCCTTCAGAGTATTGTATTTTATTTTAAGTCCATATTTTTATTCCAGACATCTATTGTACTTCATTTATTTCCTAGTGATTGCTCATGCACTTGCGACACCGGGTTTTGGGGTGATTATGGGATATTTGTTAGTTAATACGCTTAACGCTAGAGGGGGGGTGAATAGCGTTATTATAAAATTTAGCGTAAACTTGCGGAAATTAAAATTTGCAGGAAATAATTAAGTGCGTTAAATAAACAAAAGGAAAGAACGCACCGATGTAATCTGGTTCACCACAACACGTGGCTAGTCCAGTCCCCGAGAGACTCTCTCGAGATTTTCCACTAACTTGTCAAGCTTACGGGTACCTTTACAGCTTAAGGACACAAGCCTTAACACCTTTGCTCGGAGATACAACACTCCAAGACTTCACTGTTAAGCTTACGGGTGCCTAACCAACCTTTACAACATAAGGACACAAGCCTTAACACCTTTGCTCGGAGATACAACACTCCAAGACTTCAACCAAGGAAACACAAGTTCCTTACAACAAGAGAATCACAATTCTCTTACAAGTGTACAAAACACTAAACACTCAAACAAAACACTCCTTAATGAGTAGATATGAGTAAAAGAAGTAAGCTCAAGATCACAACAACTATGGACAAGACTTTGGCTCTCAAAAGCTTTATGAAATGAATATAAAATGATAAACAATAGTATGCAAGCTTATAGCAATAGAATGATCAGTTGTTGTGTGTTGTTGTGTTTAAAACACTGAAATGAAGCTGTATTTATAGTTGAAAAACTTGGCATTACCGTTGTCTAATTGTCAATCAAGAGTTGCTGATTTTACTGAGTGACAATCGATTGTCAAGAAGTCACAATCGATTGTTTGCCAATCGTTCCAGAAATCAATCCCAGATTTTACGCTTAACAATCGATTGTCAAAGTTCAACAATCGATTATTGGTAAAGTTCAAAAAATCATTTCCAGATTTTTCGTAAAACAATCGATTATACCAAATCAATAATCGATTACTCAGCAACGTTCAAAAAATCCTTTCCAGATTTTAATTTCAACAATCGATTGTACAAAATAAACAATCGATTATTCAGCAACGTTCAAAAAATCTTTTTCAGATTTTAATATCAACAATCGATTGTACAAAATCAACAATCGATTACCTGACGGTATTTGAAAAGTTTACGACAACGGTCAGCTTCACAATCGATTGTGCAATGTTAACAATCGATTATTTATCAGACTTTGAAAATCATTTTAGACACTGCCTCGTGACAATCGATTGTTATATACTCACAATCGATTATTTAATAACTTTGAAAAAGTCTGGAAGACACTGCCTCAACACAATCGATTGTCATACGTTCACAATCGATTATTTTGTGACTTTTGAAAATCTGAAGGACACTGTCTCTTCACAATCGATTGTCATTAGTTTCACAATTGATTATTCTGAGTTTTGAAAAACTTTGATGGACACTGCCACATCACAATCGATTGTCATAAGGTTCACAATCGATTGTCATGCAGGTTTGAAAAACCTGATGCTCACTGCCTTAACACAATCGATTGTCATTAGTTCACAATCGATTGTCATGCAGTCTTGGCTGAACATAATCGATTATCATAAGTACATAATCGATTATCTTAGTCCAGTTTTTAGAGGCATGTTTAAAAATCATTTTGACTAATGAAAATATGCATGATTTAAAATCATCTAGCATTAAATTAAATATGCATGATTTTGTAAAAAATAATTTTACGAGAGAAGCCATGTCATGAGTCAAGTTGTCGGATCAAGATCACAATTAAGAACGACTCATTTAAACTATAAAACTTTGTCTTGTGCTTGAATCTCGTTATCCACCAATTGTGCGCTTGTACTTGAACTTCGTCATATATCAATTTGCGCTTCGTTTGTCATTCATCAAAACCTACACATAAGAACACACGTTTTAGTATAAAGCCTTGAGAACGTGTTTCCAACAATTTCCCCCTTTTTGATAATGGCAAACTTTAAGCGGGTTATGCAAATTAAACAGTTTATAAAGACGATTCAAGACAAGTAAAGATATGCAATAAGTATGCGATTAGTTCCCCCTCAATATATGAATTCCCCCTCAATTTAAGATTATAAATATTGAGAGTGCATACCCGTTATCTTCCCCCTTTTGCCATTAGCAAAAATAATATGAGAAGATGCCAAAGATGTAAATGAAACTTGTTTATTTATTGGAAAGAAAAAAACGTGATTACTTAAAGAGAGCACAATAACTCAAGTAATAGCATTACAATCGATTATTGATACGAGATAATCGATTATTAGACGACAGAAATCGATTTTTCTGAAGAAGACTTGATTATTGCGCGTCATGCTTTATAATTCCCCCTACCTTTAGGGCGATACCTGCAAAAATTCGCTAGACGTCTCCGACGCTCAAGTTAGAAATCATGTAAGATAAAAAGATGCAATGCATGACTTAGATCAACGTGGAGTCAAGAATCCCGAGTTCACTACGAATTCGGAAGAAGGACTCTTTCTCTAAGGGCTTTGTAAAGATGTCGGCCAATTGGTCTTTGGTTTCAACAAATTCGATTTCGACATCGCCCTTGAGAACGTAATCTCTTATAAAATGATGTCTAATTTCAATGTGTTTTGTTCGCGAATGAAGAACGGGGTTCTTCGTCAAGCATATGGCACTAGTATTATCACATCTAAGAGGGATATGATCAAGACTTAGGCCATAGTCCAATAGTTGTTGTTTCATCCATAGGATTTGAGCGCAACAACTCCCCGCGGCTACATATTCAGCCTCGGTTGTGGACAACGCAACACTTACTTGTTTCTTGCTAAACCAAGAAACGAGAGAGCTACCGAGCAAATGGCAAGTGCCACTAGTGCTCTTGCGGTCCAATTTGCATCCAGCAAAATCGGAGTCGGAATAGCCAACGAGTTGGCATGAAGGACCTTTGGGGTACCATAGACCCACATTTATAGTACCAACAAGGTACTTCAAAATCCGTTTTACCGCAGTAAGGTGAGACTCCTTCGGACACGATTGATAACGGGCGCATAAGCACACGCTAAACATGATGTCCGGACGACTAGCAGTAAGATAGAGAAGAGAGCCAATCATACCTCGATACTTCTTAGTGTCGACTTCCTTACCTTTCTCATCTTTATCTAGATGATCGGATGTGCTCATGGGAGTCGCCATTGCTTTTGCATTGTTCATTTCAAATCGTTTCAGCAATTCTTTGCAATATTTGGCTTGGCAAATGAACGTACCTTCTTTCATTTGCTTTACTTGTAATCCCAAAAAGAATGTTAACGCACCCATCATAGACATCTCAAATTCGCTTGTCATTAAATCGGAAAATTCCTTGCATAAGACATTGTTAGTAGCACCAAATATGATATCATCCACATATATTTGAACTAATAAAATATCATTGTTTTTATGCTTAACAAAAAGGGTGGTGTCAACTTTCCCCCTAATGAAATCATTTTCCAATAGAAATTTACTCAGTCTTTCATACCAAGCTCGGGAAGCTTGTTTAAACCGTAGAGAGCCTTTTTGAGTTTGAAAACATGATGGGGAGATTTAAAATCTTCAAAACCGGGGGGTTGTTCAACATAAACTTCTTCTTGTATAACACCATTAGAAAAGCACTTTTCACATCCATTTGATATAAATTGAAATTCATAGAAGAGGCAAAAGCGAGCAATAGACGAATAGCTTCTAATCTAGCTACGGGAGCATATGTTTCTTCATAGTCAATACCCTCTTCTTGATTATAGCCTTTTGCTACAAGCCTAGCTTTGTTTCTAGTGATTACACCATTTTCATCTAGTTTGTTTCGAAAAACCCATTTCGTACCAATTATGGTATGATTTTCGGGTCTTGGCACCAAATCCCAAACGTCATTCCGTTTGAATTGGTTAAGCTCCTCTTGCATTGCCAAGGTCCAAAATTCATCCCCAATTGCTTCGGAGATGGTTGTTGGTTCAATTTGAGACACAAAAGCAGTATGTCCTAAGGTGTTCTTAAGGGAGTTTCGGGTACTTACCTTTTCTCCGACGTCGCCAATTACCTGTTCGAGAGGGTGATCTTTGATTGTCCTCCACTCGTTAGGCGTTTTCGTTTCATTCTCCAATTGTGGCGCTTCCTCCATTGGTTGTTCCAAGATTTCATCTTTATTTTCCTTAGGCGATTCCTCTTGTATTTTGTCTTTCAAGCTATCTAGAATACCTGCAAGATCAAAACCGGAATCCTTTCTCGCCAAGCAAGCATTATTTTCGGCAAATACAACATGAGGGGATTCCTCCACAGTTTCGGTTCTTTTATTAAAAACCCTATATGCTTTGCTACGTGAAGAATAACCAACGAAAATTCCCTCATCGGACTTAGCATCAAATTTTCCCAATTGATCTTTGCCATTGTTATGAATAAAACATTTACAACCGAATACTCTAAAGTGGGAGATATTTGGTTTCCTTCCCTTATAGAGTTCATAGGGAGTTTTCATGAGTATAGGCCTTATGACTACTCTATTTAAGACGTAGCATGCGGTACTCACGGCATCCGCCCAAAAATGTTTGGGAATCTTGGCCTCTTCGAGCATGGTTCTAGCCATCTCTTCGAGACACCTATTTTTCCTTTCCACCACCCCATTTTGTTGTGGTGTACGTGGAGCGGAAAAGGTATGCTCGATACCGAGTTCGTCACAAAAGTCCGCAAAGAGATTGTGATCAAACTCTCCCCCATGATCACTTCTAATTGAAGTGACGGTTGTTTCCTTTTCGTTTTGAACACGCTTAAGAAAGTATTTAAAATTCTGAAAAGCATCACTTTTATTGGCAAGAAATAAAGTCCAAGTAAATCTAGAATAATCATCAACAATCACAAAAGCATAACGATTTCTTCCTAGACTTTCAATGCGAGATGGTCCAAATAAATCCATGTGAAGCAATTGCAATGGTCTAGAAGTTGAAACAATATTTTTGGATTTGAAAGATGCTTTTGTTTGTTTCCCTTTTTGACATGAATCACAAATAGAGTCATCTTCAAATTTTAAATTGGGAAGGCCAATAACTAAATTTTGAGAAATCAATTTGTTCAAAAGATGCATGTTGATATGTGCTACTCTACGATGCCATAACCAAGTATCATCCTCTTTACTCATAAGACAATCAACATATTCGGGTGAGGAATTAGCAGGATCAACCATATAAATATTATCCACTCTAAAACCACGAAAGATAATTTTAAAATCACTACGTCTAAACACTAAGCATTCATCCGAATCAAATAGGGCAAGATTTCCCTTGTCACATAATTGACTTATGCTCAACAGATTATGCTTTAAACCTTTCACAAGTAATATATGCTTAATAGAAGAATTTTCATCCTTACCGACCGATCCGATGCCGATAATCTTTCCTTTATTGTTGTCACCAAAAATAACACTTCCTCCTTCTTTGTGTTCTAGTTGAAGGAATTTGGATTCGTCTCCTGTCATGTGCTTGGAGCATCCACTATCAAGGTACCATAGTACACTTGATCCCTTCAAACATACCTACAAAACAAGTTAATGCGCTTTAGGTACCCATGCCATTTTGGGTCCTTCAGGGTTAGGCATATTATAATGATGCGATTGAGTGATATGTCTATGTCGTGTAAAGCATGCAGGGGCAATATGACCAATGCGTCTACAATAATGACAAGTCACGTTGGGGTTATGCATCCTTCTAGGTTCATAGTAACTTGATGGACGAACATGAATTACTCTATTTTCATTATGACTATTGCACATTTCATGAGAACCATTTCTCCTACTATTAGTTCTAAAATGAGCAGCATTTCTAGAGTAATGGTCATGTCTAGATGTTCTAAGAGGTTCAAAACTCCTTCTAGTGTTTGGCCTAGAATATGCATCATTTCTAGGGTTTTCTCCTACTATTAGTTCTAAAATGAGCAGCATTTCTAGAGTAATTGGTCATGTCTAGATGTTCTAAGAGGTTCAAAACTCCTTCTAGTGTTTGGCCTAGAATATGCATCATTTCTAGGGTAGTCATTTCTAGGTGGTAAGTCATTTCTAGGTCTTCTAAAATGTTCAACATTTGGTCTAGCATGCATATTTGTTCTAGGATTGCTATTTCTACGATAAGCATTTGTTTTATTAATCCTAGGTTGAGCCTTAGGTGGTTGGGGTTTGGCTTCAACCTTTTCTTTAGGCTCATTCTTAAAACCTATGCCATGCTTGGTTGACTTCAAATTAACAAGGACCTCATTCAAGTTTTTGTGAGAAGAATTAAACTTATCTAAGGTACCTTTAAGTCTATCTACCTCATTTTCGAGATGCATGCAAGAAGAGCAATTTTTAATAGAACTTTCGGGCTTGTCGGCGCTTCTTTTTCCAAAAAACTTGTTTTCCTCTTTAAACTTCTCATTTTCTAAAACCAGTTTTTCTAACTCCTTTTCTTTCAAAGAAAGCTGTTTTTGAAAATATTTTTCTTTTAGAGAAGCATTTTCTTTTATGCTCTTGACAGTTTTTGAAGCTTTAATAAATTCAGTATATAGCTCATCAAAAGCAGTTCGCATTTCTTCAAGAGTAAAGAAGTTTTTAGAAGAGATTTGACATACCTCATCTTGCTTGTCTTCTTGCGCCATAAGACAAAGGTTTGCGGCTTCGTCTTCTTCTTCTTCGCTTGACTCATCTCCGGAGTCTCCTCCCCAAGAAATGTATGCACGTTGCTTCTTAAAAGGTTTCATCTCCTTTTTGATTTTTGGGCAATTTGATTTGATGTGCCCGGTTTCACCGCATTCATAGCACTTTATTTGCTCGCCTTGCTTTTTGCCCTTTCGTTCATACTCCTTTCGCATGAACTTTTGAAATCTTTTGATAACGAGTCCAAACTCGTTGTCTCCGTCCTCATCAACTTGAGGTTGGCTTGTGCTTGCCTTGAGCGCTATTCTTTGCCTCCTTTGATCATCAACAAGAGGGTTAAGTATTGTAGATTCATAAGTCTTAAGGTTACCTCTTAATGCATCGATTGTGACATTTGAGACGCCTATGGATTCTTGAATTGCGTCGGCCTTTGATCGCCATGCCGGAGTGAGACTTCTAAGAATTTTTCGAACAAGTTCTCTATCCGTGAATGTCATCTTGAGGGCATGTAGGTCATTTACAATTATTGAAAATCGTTCGAACATTTCATCCACCTTTTCACCTTCCTTCATGTGAAATAATTCATAAGCATGGGTTAGGAAATCAATTTTAGCTTCCCTTACCTGGTCCGTACCTTCGTACGTAATTTCCAGCTTGTCCCACATTTCTTTTGCCGTTGTGCAACACGATATTTTCCTGTAATCGTCAGCATTTACAGCACAATATAATAAATTAATTGCTTTAGCATTATTTTGAACCTTTCGGATATCATCCGCGTCATATTCTTCTTCGGACTTGGGAACCCATTCGTTTTCAACCTTTTTGGTTGGAATTTGATTTCCCTTTGTTATCACCTTCCAGAGATGAAAATCGTTTGCTTGAACGAAGATTTTCATCCTCTCCTTCCAGTACGTATAGTTTGTACCGTTGAATAGTGGTGGTCGGGTGGAGCACTGTCCTTCCTCTATTCCTGCAAAAGAATCACGAGTAAAAGCCATGGAAGTTTCTCTCAAACTGTTAAGTCTTCAGAGAGTTGGGCTCTGATACCAATTGTTAGTTAATACGCTTAACGCTAGAGGGGGGGTGAATAGCGTTATAATAAAATTTAGCGTAAACTTGCAGAAATTAAAATTTGCAGGAAATAATTAAGTGCGTTAAATAAACAAAAGGAAAGAACGCACCGATGTATTCTGGTTCACCACAACACGTGGCTAGTCCAGTCCCCGAGAGACTCTCTCGAGATTTTCCACTAACTTGTCAAGCTTACGGGTACCTTTACAGCTTAAGGACACAAGCCTTAACACCTTTGCTCGGAGATACAACACTCCAAGACTTCACTGTTAAGCTTACGGGTGCCTAACCAACCTTTACAACATAAGGACACAAGCCTTAACACCTTTGCTCGGAGATACAACACTCCAAGACTTCAACCAAGGAAACACAAGTTCCTTACAACAAGAGAATCACAATTCTCTTACAAGTGTACAAAACACTAAACACTCAAACAAAACACTCCTTAATGAGTAGATATGAGTAAAAGAAGTAAGCTCAAGATCACAACAACTATGGACAAGACTTTGGCTCTCAAAAGCTTTATGAAATGAATATAAAATGATAAACAATAGTATGCAAGCTTATAGCAATAGAATGATCAGTTGTTGTGTGTTGTTGTGTTTAAAACACTGAAATGAAGCTGTATTGATAGTTGAAAAACTTGGCATTACCGTTGTCTAATTGTCAATCAAGAGTTGCTGATTTAACTGAGTGACAATCGATTGTCAAGAAGTCACAATCGATTGTTTGCCAATCGTTCCAGAAATCAATCCCAGATTTTACGCTTAACAATCGATTGTCACAGTTCAACAATCGATTATTGGTAACGTTCAAAAAATCATTTCCAGATTTTTCGTAAAACAATCGATCATACCAAATCAATAATCGATTATTCAACAACGTTCAAAAAATCCTTTCCAGATTTTAATTTCAACAATCGATTGTACAAAATCAACAATCGATTATTCAGCAACGTTCAAAAAATCTTTTTCAGATTTTAATATCAACAATCGATTGTACAAAATCAACAATCGATTACCTGACGGTATTTGAAAAGTTTACGACAACGGTCAGCTTCACAATCGATTGTGCAATGTTAACAATCGATTATTTATCAGACTTTGAAAATCATTTTAGACACTGCCTCGTGACAATCGATTGTTATATACTCACAATCGATTATTTAATAACTTTGAAAAAGTCTGGAAGACACTGCCTCAACACAATCGATTGTCATATGTTCACAATCGATTATTTTGTGACTTTTGAAAATCTGAAGGACATTGTCTCTTCACAATCGATTGTCATTAGTTTCACAATCGATTATTCTGAGTTTTGAAAAACTTTGATGGACACTGCCTCATCACAATCAATTGTCATAAGGTTCACAATCGATTGTCATGCAGGTTTGAAAAACCTGATGCTCACTGCCTTAACACAATCGATTGTCATTAGTTCACAATCGATTGTCATGCAGTCTTGGCTTAACATAATCGATTATCGTAAGTACATAATCGATTATCTTAGTCCAGTTTTTAGAGGCATGTTTAAAAATCATTTTGACTAATGAAAATATGCATGATTTAAAATCATTTAGCATTAAATTAAATATGCATGATTTTGTAAAAAATAATTTTACGAGAGAAGCCATGTCATGAGTCAAGTTGTCGGATCAAGATCACAATTAAGAACGACTCATTTAAACTATAAAACTTTGTCTTGTGCTTGAATCTCGTTATCCACCAATTGTGCGCTTGTACTTGAACTTCGTCATATATCAATTTGCGCTTTGTTTGTCATTCATCAAAACCTAGACATAAGAACACACGTTTTAGTATAAAGCCTTGAGAACGTGTTTCCAACAATATTTAGTGTTGATATCGGAAAATATTATTATTTATTTATGAAATTCATCTGTCACAAGTGGAATTAAAGAAAACTTATGATTTCAAAAATATGAAAAGAGAATTTTATTAACTATTTAGTGATGTCTAGCCTGACAGCGGCACCATTACGACCCTCAATGGATTTTGGATCGTGACAACATGGTATTAGATCACTAGGTTCACTTAGGTCTCGCAAGTCATGAGGGAGTCTAGTAAAGTCTTGTAGATCAGCACAGAGATGTCTGTACTTATCTTCGAGAGGCTACATGGTTGTTAGGAGCACTTCCCTCCTTTATTCCTCATCGTGCGGTTTGATTCCTTTGAGGATTATGCCTTAACTTTTTCCTACTCAATCTTATGCAACATAAAGCATTTGCTATTGATCGAATTGAGGAATTGTAATGGTACTACAGATGTGGTGCGGGATGTTTCCCCTTACGTAGTTGATTAGGATATTGTCGTCGCCTTGCAGAAGGATATCTCATCATTTTAGCTCAGTAGCTGTACTTTTGAGAGCTTCGAGGCTATGCACAGGTTGCTATGATGATCATGAGTTGTTATTGCAAAGTATTGAGGTGATAGTAAGAGTCTTGCCTAAGTGTCAGGGTAGTGAAGGACTTTAGAGGAGATTTTCTCACTGCATGATTCAGAGATTTAGTATTTTATTTTCGGTGGGGGAAAGGAAATCGTACTACAAATGTTTAGGTTTGGGTTGATAAAGAATGAGGCTTGGTATTTTCGAGCGAGGTTGAATCTTCATTTGTGATGCGGTGTCATTGTCCTTGTTGAACATGTTATGTTCAGAGGCATCGTAGTTTTCTTCAATTTGCCTTTAGGGCCGATAAGAATTGTCTGTGGTGGATAAAATTCTAGAAGGCCAAGTGTGAGAAACAGGAATCGAGTAGTTGCTTAAAGGAGTAAGTTTAAACAAAGTGAGAGAGTGGCAGAGTAGCATATGGGTTCTGTGGTAGTAGGACTATACGCTTTGAGAAGAGGTTAGAGGGATTCGGCATTTATGGTAGGCAATTACTAGGTAGGGACTTAATTTAGAATATTGGCTATTATACGAGAGAGGTTGGATACGACAAAAAAGAGCTTCTTGATATGAAGAAGGGTACAACATGAATTTGGATTAAAATGTACTATCACACCTTTTAGTTGATGTCCATGAAAATGTGAACGGACTCGTATGGATGGCGAATGAGAACGGGCTCAGGAGGGTTACTGATTTAGTAGCAATTGTACCTAGTGCAGCAATGACGGAAGAATCTAGTTGGGTTCCAGGTTTATGCAATGGTAGCTTCAAGCTAAGCAACAGAGTCGCGCCGCATACAATTGAGTTGTATAGTTATCTACTAGTGAGGTTTCTAGTGATCAGCATATCGATGGGTTATTACGACTAAGAAAAGAGAACTTCAGTGGCGATTTGAGAAACAATTTGAGGAATGTGTGCTATAATTGGCCTTATTAATTCATGTTCACGATGTAGATGCCCCCATTTTCTAAGGTGAAATCGAGTTTATGACATTTAGGAAGACAACTACTTCCCTTTTGGGAATTGGGATTTGAATGTGAAGAGTCACCAGCTAATGATTAAAGTGAGTTAGGACACTAAAGAAAGGGTTTGAGTTGGAAAACCAGAGTTTAGGTAAGGCTAGAAATTATTCCGAAGGGAACGTGTTAGGCACCCCTCAGGATCCACTAGTGTGGTTCCCGATCATGTTGTAATTGTGACTTCACGTAACAAGTATGCAAATAAGGGCTCAAGTAGAAGGATTTTTCACATAATTTTGCAAGTAAATTGAATTCTGAGGAGAAGTATAGAGGATGGATATATTAAAGAAAATATTTAAACAATTATGAAACAAGTAAAGGGAAAGGGGATCCTAGGTTTATGATTAATATGGATCACGTTAATACAATACCAGTAATCACTCCTCAAAAGATAGGGGATATATGAGGTATTAGCGCACCGGTCATCATATCCATATCTACGCTTCCCACCCCGTTAAGGTATTGAAGCGCGGAATAGTATCATTACTTATTGCATGCTATTACGTGTCCCGATCGTATCAGTCCCGGAGGCGTTAGGACTATTAATCCTAAAGAGGGGGGATTTGGGGCTTTTCAGAGTTTCAAAGGATAAAATTATAAGGTGACAAACAAGAACACTTAAGCAGCTAAGGGACGGGGGAGAGAAAGTAGGAGTTAAGGCTCAAACATGCATCTTCACTTAAAGGAGCAAATGATATATCATGACTTCAAATAGTAGTTATGGTCTGAATTAACTTTGAAGCGTTAGGACGGCCTGATTTATCACATATTTCTTAGATGAGAAGTCTAAATTAGGCATGGTTTGGTTGTACTTTATTAAAACTGACACAGTTGATTAATCACCTAACGACTTGCCTAGGTGAGACCTATAGGCATGATATCTAACGGTGCAGAAGGTGTACTTTTTTAAAAGAAAGAATTACTGGTTTTATAAGCAAAAGTTCTATAGATTTTGAACGACATTATTTACTAATCTTAGACTCATAGAGGAAATAGACGAAGCTGATTCAACTGATTACTCATAGTGGCATGATTTCTAAGCGTTGTTGATTTTAAACGATTACATAAGTGCATGAGTCCTATAGGCAAATAATGCAATATGTTGCAATCCCTAAACACATTATCCATAAAATGGAATAATGCATGGGTAATTTTTTTATTTGGAACTACTCAATAAAAAAGAAAGATCCACCTAAATAGTTACTATGCTAAAAAATATAGGGGGTCTAGGTATGCAGAAGCTAGATTTAAAGAATGAGGCTCTACTCGCAGGTTTGGCATGGAGGGTTTTCCATTCATCTACACAATTATGGGCACATACTCTTATACACAAATATAAAATCAAACATGTTGTAGCAAACCCTTCAAACACTTCGGTACAACATTACTAAAGGTTGGGAGTTGGGTAAAATGCCAACTGGGAATACAATGGAATTTAGGTACAAATTCTAGATTAAATTTCTAGAATAAGGCATGAATTGCTCCAAATACCACTATATAGGATCTATATTAATTGGCCCAATCCTTTCAAACCATACTAGCCGCAATGTTGGAACCTATAGAGACTATAATAATTGGAATTAGGAAGATATACTTTTTCCTCTTCCTCATAATATTAAAAACCAAATAAATAGGATCAATGTCCCAATCTACATGCAAAAAGTTGACACTATTTATTGGGGACTCTCCAATCATGGCAAATTTGTTGCCAAATCCATGTACTCAAAACTCTTTCAACAATAATTAAACTTGCACGCACACACAACTCATTACAATTGGATTTGGAAGATTCAAATACCTCCCCAAAAACAAAATATTTCTTTGGCTTATAATGTATGATAGATTACTAACAACAAAATACTTAAACCACACAGGAGTAACATCCAATGACAATGTCAAATATGTCACACACATTTGGAATCTACCTACCATCTATTTTATATTTTCCCAACATCGTTAATATATGGCACGAATTAGGAATAAGTCACCTTAGTAATACTATACTTCCAAACACACTCCCATCACAATGGTTAGGTAAACTAATAAACAAAAACATCAACCAAATGCCACACCTTATTAATGTTCAAACTTTTATATCATGCACATTATGACATATTTGGCTATATTGTAACAATAGTATTTTTAACAACACAAAACAACGACTTTCGATTTAGCAAATTAACAATAATGTACTGCAATTTACTTATTTGGCTGCAAAAATGACATTGAAAAAAAATTATGTACTGCAAAATATTAAATGGATACCACCTAAACAAAATTATTATAAATTAAACACGGATGGGGTAGTTTCAACATTGACTAATAAAGTAGGCATAAGAGGTGCCATACGAGACTGTCACGGACAATGGAGAATAGGGTTTGCTGGTAACTTGGACAATGCCAACACCATCCAAGCAGAACTTAAGGCACTATTCAATGGATTAGAATTGACACATACACACAACTTGGTTCCACAGGAAATAGATATTGATGCTTTAGAGGTACCAAAAATGTTACAAAATGATAACATCGTTTATGTTAACTTGATAGATGACTGCGGGTACCTCCTGAACCAATTGCATAGTACGATGGTAAAATACACCTATAGGGAGGGCAATGAGGTGGTTGATGGTTTAGCTAAAGCTGGCTACAAATTCCAATCTGCAGATAAACCATTGATTTTTGAAAAACCACCAGATTTGTTAAATTTTATTTGCAAAAGGACCAAGCTAGAGTAATTCGTAATAGGAAAACAACATACTTATTGCAACGACAACTGGAAGACGTAGATCAGGACATTTTTATAACAACTCAAATTTTCTATGCTTGGCTGCTTATTATTGTAAGGATTATATATCCGACTAAAACATAATAGCCTTCATATTGAATTATTTGGAATAACAACATAAGCGGAAGCGTACCTGAATCCATAAGTGGAAATCCTTAGTCCTTTTGAAGATTGTCCAAATGTTTGGCTTTGAAAGCTCCTTGTTCCTTCTTGAAGATTGTCCTTCTTGAAGTTTTGGCTTTCACAAGAATTTTAAACAAGACCAAAATTGAGGAATGGTTTTCCACTTGATATGCAAGACAACAATGGCTCTCTCTCTCAAAATGGGAGGAAGAAGAAGAGAATGTCTTGCATTCTTATGGGAAACATAACCCCCCTCTTATAACATATGAGTTATGAAACTCAAAAGTCATAAGCATGTAACCATGGTTACATGTATGTAACCTTAGTTAGCCCATCATTAACTAAGGTTACCCTTTTGGGTATCTACACATTAGTCCTATACTTTATATGACAATATATTGGCCCCCTTAACAATGTCCATAAGACCACCAATTTAGGCCAAACCAAAAGATAGCACATAACATATAATTAATCCGTATATTGTTCATATGTATGTAGATGTAAGTCCATATATCTAACAATCTCCCACTTGGATGAGATACTCATACGTATGTACAAACTTTAGCATTATATATTACATTATAACCTTATGAACTCAGAATTGCTATCATAATAAAATTATCATGAACAATCCGGTCCATCAATCATACCAACATAGGATCTAAGAGCTCTTAGAACCAACATAGATCACGTATATCAATATAACCAATGACATGGATCAAGTATAGGTGTGTAGCATGGAAATAACATAAAGTGTGGTCTGAAATAGAATGTCTATTTCCAACTGGTTCTCTTTATTGAGATCAATCATAAACCATAAGAGTACATAAAACTTTAAAACTGAATATCTGCAGATAAAACTTAAAACTGAATTACTGAATGTAATGGACAATACATAATTGTATAATACAAACTCCCACTAAAATTCATAATCCTTAACTGATTTGACACCCATACAAGCAATATGCTCATGAAATACTTTTGGTGTCAATCCCTTAGTAAGCGGATCCGCAATCATGGAGTTTGTACTTATGTACTCTATGCACAATTGTCCATTTTGTACTCTTTCTTTAACAACCCGAAATTTGACGTCCATATGTTTTGCTTTCGTCAAACTACTATTGTTGTTAGCATAAAGGACTACTGATCTGTTGTTGCACAATAGCCTAAGTGGCTTTTTAATGCTGTCAACTATGCGCAGTCCACTAACAAAATTCCACAGCCATAATGCCTCATTGGATGCTTCATAACATGCCTCGAATTCCGTTTCCATAGTGGAAGTGGCCGTAAGAGTGTGCTTGATGCTTCTCCAAGAGATAGCACCGCCAGCAAGCATGTAAATATAGCCTGATGTAGACTTCAGACTATCCTGACGTCCAGCAAAATCGGAGTCGGTATACCCGATGATCTCAAGCTGGTCCGATCTCCGATATGTAAGCATGTAATCCTTTGTTCTCTGTAAGTACCTCATGACCCTTTTGGCTGCCTTCCAATGGTCCATTCCCGGATTGCTTAGATATCTGCCCAGCATCCCAACAATGTACGCTATATCAGGTCGTGTACATACCTGAGCATACATCAGACTACCTACAGCCGAAGTGTAAGGTGTCTTCTGCATTTCCGAAGTTTCAAAATTATTATTGGGCACTGTTTGAGACTAAACTTGTCTCCCTTAGCAACAGGGGTGTTGCCTGGTTTATAATTCTGCATGCCAAATCTTTTAAGAACCTTATCGATATAGCCCTTTTGTGACAGACCGAGAACACCTTTGGAGCGATCTCGTTGTATCTTAATTCCTAATACAAAAGAGGCATCACCAAGATCTTTCATTTCAAATTTTTTTGAAAGAAATTTCTTAGTTTCATGCAATAATGCTATATCATTACAGGCAAGCAGTATGACATCGATATATAAAATAAGAAAAATATACTTACTCCCACTGAACTTATGGTATATACAGTCATCAGCAATATTCGGTTCAAAACCAAAAGATGAAATGACTGCACGAAACTTATAATACCATTGACGGGAAGCCTGCTTGAGCCCATAGATGGATTTCTTTAATTTGCAAACCCTTTTCTTTGATTCTTGCGAAACAAAGTTTTCAGGTTGCACCATATAAATTGTTTCCTCAATGTCACCATTGAGAAACACTGTCTTAACATCCATCTGATGAAGTTCAAGATCAAAATGTGCTACTAGTGCCATTATTGTCCTGAAAGAGTCTTTCGATGAAACTGGAGAGAAAGTCTCTTTATAATCAATGCCTTCCTTTTGAGTGTAGCCTTTTGCGACAAGACGAGCTTTATACTTAATGACATTGCCCCCTGAATCCCTCTTGGTTTTGAATATCCATTTACAACCAATCTGTTTAATACCTTCGGGCAATGTAACAAGCTCCCAAACGCCGTCATCGCTCATAGACTTCATCTCATCATTCATGGCATCAATCCACTTTTGAGAGTTAGAACCCTTAATGACTTGACGGAAGTTGATTGGATCATCTTCCTCAAGTCCAATATCACTTTCTTATTCTTGGAGAAATACAACAAAATCATCCGGAATTGCATTTCTCCTCTCTCTAGTGGATCTCCTTAATGGCACTTCAGTTTCTTGAGGTTGTTGAGTTTAATTTTCATTAGTAATATTAGAAACTTGATTCGGGAGATTTTCGAGATTGTCTTGAACCGGAGTTGTGTGATCCGTGTCAGGAATGAGAACACCCTGACCAAGATCAACAACTTGAGGGAAAGACACATGTTCTTCCTCAAAGACAAAATCTCTAACAACTTTATCTCCCCACCCCCCAAACTCAATATCCTCAAAAAACCTAGCATTACCCGTCTCAAAAATAGTTCTAGAAGTGGGATCATAAAACTTATACCCCCTGGATCTTTCAGAGTATCCAACAAAATAGCTACTAACCGTTTTAGCATCCAGTTTCTTTTCATTCGGCCTATAAGGCCTTGCCTCAGCTGGACAACCCCAAATGTGTAAGTGCTTAATACTGGGTTTATGCCCAGTCCAAAGTTCATATGGGGTTTTGATTATAGCTTTTTGGAACTCTATTAAGAATATAAGCTGCGGTTTTTAATGCTTCTCCCCAGAGTGAGTCTGGAAAGGAAGTACGACAAATCATACTTCTTACTATATCCTTAAGGGTCCGATTTCGTCTCTCAGCTACACCATTCATCGTAGGACTGCCTGGCATAGTATACTGAGGGACGATCCCACACTCATCTAAGAATTTAGCAAATGGCCCTGGACGTTGTTCACCTGAACCATCATATCTGCCATAGTATTCACCACCACGGTCAGATCTAACGGATTTAATCCTTTTGCTTAGTTGATTTTCAACTTCAGCCTTATATGATTTGAACAAGTCTATGGATTGGGACTTTTCATGAATAAGATATAGGTACCCATAACGAGAGTAATCGTCTATGAATGTGATAAAGTATTGTTGACCATTCCTACAAGGAGTAGGGAATGGCCCACAAATATCCGTATGTATCAATTCTAAGACATCCGAAGCTCTCTTAGCACCTAATCTCGTCTTGTTTGTTTGTTTTCCCATGATACACTCAACACAAATATTCGAATTTGAGGAATCAAGAGAATCAAGAATTCCATCTGACACGAGTTTCTGAATTCTTGGAATGGATATGTGACCCAAACATTTGTGCCAGAGTGATATAGAATTCTCATTAGTTAATTTTCTTTTGGTACTACTTGAACTTGTATGCAAAGTTTCATTATGTGAGGTTATTATATCAACCAAATATAGGCTATCATATGTTGATAAAAGACCAGTACCGATAAGATTTGAATTTTGAAAGAGACTAACTTTATTGTCACCAAATGAACATGTATAACCGGATATGTCCAATTTGGGAACAGAAATTAAATTCCGTCTAAAAGACGGTACAACAAAAGTCTCATTCAAATCTAAATAAAATCCAGTCTTAAACAACAGCCTAAATTTGCCAATAGCCTCAACTTGCACCTTCTTGCCGTCACCCACATAGATGTATCTTTCACCATCATTTGGTTTTCGGCAGTTCAAGCAACCCTGCATAGATATACTCAAGATGAGACAAGATGAGACTTTTCCAAACTATACTCCCTTATGTTTCCCTTGCCTTTATACCTCATGGAAACAAGTTTACTCAAAAGAGTACTTGTTTCCGCCTTTTCGTTTTGTGCAAAACGCTTTTCAAGGTTTTTAAGGAAAACTTTGGCATTACTTTCATCATTCATAGTGCCCCTGAATGATTCTGGAATTGCACGTTTCATGATCATTAGACTCATGCGATTTGAGCGTTCCCATTTCTCCATCTCCTTCTTTTCATCAGAAGAAGATGTATCCTCAAGAGAAGCAGGTTGCTCAATCCGAGTGCAAGGTCTAGATCCATGCAACCGAGAACGATCATAATGTTCTCTTTCCATTCCTTAAAGTTTGTGCCGTTAAGCACAAGGATGCTGTTAATGTTTGCAGATATTGTAGCAGCTGAAGAATTTACTGAAAATAGAACAAGGATAACTTAATACATGCTTACAATTACTTGAACTTTAACTTTAGTTTACAGATTCAAAATAGGCAAATCCCATTACAAGATACCTAGCACAACATTGATTTTAGTATTTGGACAGAAAATCAACTTGTAAGTGGTACTCTTGGTGTAGTGATCAAATATTGACAATAAACTCCTGTCAAATATCAAGCCTTCCTTTGGGCCGATTTAATATTCACATGGAAAACCGAATAATTGTCACATATTTATCACCACATGTTCGACTTCCTGCCAAATAACAACCTTCCTTTGGGCCGGTGTTAAACGCATGGAAGACTAACATCCACAGTCATCTTATATTTCAAGATTAATCAATCTACACAAAAGAGGTTACTTTGGAAACATAATGCTTCAATTGACTAATTTAAAATATTAGATGCTAAATCATATAGTTTCTTAAGCCATATATTGAATCTTAACTGAAAATTTACATGTTTTGACATGTAACATCTGAATATTAATTGTTTTAGTCTTAATTGGATAATATCAAAATCTGAAGCATGATGGACTAAAAAACAATTAATATTAAAAACTGAATATTGATGTATAAAACATTAATAATTTAAAAACTGAATATTAATTGACATATTATTAATGTACAATTAAAAAAAAATTTGAAAACTTAATACTTAAAACGTTTCATTAATTATGAAAATGTTTCTTACATTATGTCCTCATTAAACAGACAGAAAATAAAACGTTTTTGTAATTTATGGCCAGATAATCGATTATCTGAGCCTGATAATCGATTATTTGGGCCTTCTGGAATCTCAAATTTTGCTGAAAAACTAGGATAATCGATTATCTTTTTAGGATAATCGATTATTTTGGCTCTCTGGAATTTCCAATTTTTGCTGAAAAACTCCAGATAATCGATTATTCTGGCTGAATAATCGATTATCCTGCAGTGTTGTTTCAAAATTTTTTCAATAATCGCTTATTCAAAATGCATAGTCGATTATTTGCTGCTTCTGTTTTGCAAAATTTTGGTGAACTTTACAAGATAGTCGATTATCTGGAGAAGATAATCGATTATCTTACCATTCTGTCCAACGACTTAATATGGTTTTCAACAAGAAACTTAAACAAGAAATCATGTTGTTCATCAACCAAAATCATGCAAATTTCAATGTTTCATTTCATATAGAGATAACAAGATATTGAAACACCAAAGTTCATCAACAAATAATCAAAATTCTATCTTAACTTAATCATAAACTTTATATAACATGAATTTCATGAACTTCCAAATAATTCAAATATGAAGGAGGCTCTGATACCAATTGTAAGGATTGTATATCCGACTAAAACATAATAGCCTTCATATCGAATTATTTGGAATAACAACATAAGCGGAAGCGCACCTGAATCCATAAATGGAAATCCTTAATCCTTTTGAAGATTGTCCAAATGTTTGGCTTTGAAAGCTCCTTGTTCCTTCTTGAAGATTGTCCTTCTTGAAGTTTTGGCTTTCACAAGAATTTTAAACAAGACCAAAATTGAGGAATGGTTTTCCACTTGATATGCAAGACAAAAATGGCTCTCTCTCTCAAAATGGGAGGAAGAAGAAGAGAATGTCTTGCATTCTTATGGGAACCATAACCCCCTTCTTATAACATATGAGTTATGAAGCTCAAAAGTCATAAGCATGTAACCATGGTTACATGTATGTAACCTTAGTTAGCCCATCATTAACTAAGGTTACCCTTTTGGGTATCTGCACATTAGTCCTATACTTTATATGACAATATATTGGCCCCCTTAACAATGTCCATAAGACCACCAATTTAGGCCAAACCAAAAGATAGCACATAACATATAATTAATCCATATATTGTTCATATGTATGTAGATATAAGTCCATATATCTAACAATTATAGCTTGTTTGTAATGGACAATTATCATAGGATAGCTAGTACTAATATTTCTATTTCTCGCATATCAAACAACTATCATGCAGATGTGTACGCATCTCCATCTCTGTAGTTACTCTACTTATGTTTAATGCAAATTATCTTTCTCACCAAAAAAACTTTATTCAATAAACATTCTACTTTAAAATAGTTAAAAAATAATTAAAATATCAATTTTGAATCATTGTGTGTCACGATCCACTTTCCACCATAGGTCGTGATGGCGCCCAACGCAGGTATTAGGCGAGCTGACGATAAATCACCAACACAATCATTCATTCATAATACTTTTAAAATTAAGAATTTTCTATCATGATCCAAAATCCTTCCGAAGGAGTCGTGATGACACCTAGTCTCTAAACTAGGTAAGCCTAGCATTTGCAAAAATAACATTAACATTTGCTGGCTTCAAATTAAATAACTCTCAATAAACCACAATTCCCAAAATCGGTGGTACAAGTCATAAGCCTTTCTAAGAGTAGTCAAACAAAATAAATACAATATTGTTCTAGAATGAGAAGGAAGCAGTGGAACGCACATACAACGAAGTTGACTCTGAGGCCTACAAACGCAGCAACAGGTTACCGTGAGTCTCCACCGGAATGACTCGCAAAGATACTATCGATCAATATTTGGATCTGCACACACAAAAATGTACAGAAGTGTAATATGAGCACACCACGGCGGTGCCCAGTAAGTATCAAGACTAACCTCGGTGGAGTGGACGAGGAACAGTCAAGACACCTACCAGTCAAATGAAATGAATAGGATGGGATAATAAAATATCGAGATAAAGATAACGAGGTAATACCAACAGCTGAGCAAAATAAAAAACAAACAGTAGGAACAATAAAGGGAAAATGTGGGTAATAACTAGCGATAACCATGTAATTCAACACTGACATAACATGAATAGAGACAAGTACGAATGGTTTCAAATAAATAAGGCAATGCTAACATAGCCAATCACATCATGCCAAGTACACAATCCCGACCATCTCAACCCTCGGTTTCTCATATCATAATCTCAATTTCCGCACCTTCAGCACCCTTGGCACCTTGTGCCTGCATATTTTTCTATCACTTTTAACAATAAAATTCACATGGTATACATTGCATAATGTCCGTACAATTGCAATCAAGATATTCAAGAAGTCTTATTTACATAATATAAAGTAAATTAAAATTTCTAGACTAATTAGAAAAAAAACGATCGAGAAAAGTTGAAGTTGTTTTATATAATTAAATGCTATCAGTATGAAGTAATACATGATAATAAGAATAACAACGACTGTAGCAGAGACAAAATAATTGCAGAAGGAATACAACTCAATATAGAGATAACATCAAGGGATCTCTCAGTATCCCGAGGATTTCTTAGTATCCTCAATATATGTGTTGGAGATCTCTTGGTATCCCGGGGATCTCTTGGTTCCCTCAATATACGTGTTGGGGATCTCTTGATATCAAGATGATCTCCTAGTATCCTCAATATATGTGCTGGGGATCTCTTGGTATCCCGAATATCTCTTAGTATACTTAATATATGTGATGGGGATCTTTTGGTATCTTGATGATCTTTTAGTATCCTCAATATATATGATGGGGATTTCTTGGTATCCCGCACTACAGTCCAAATCACTACAAATGTACATGTGCATGGCATCACCCTTTGTGCTTTATCACTCTTCCTCACCCAAATAGTAGAAACAACAACATCCCCGCAAGGGAATCAATCAACAGAAACAATAACATCCCGGCAAGGGAATCAATGATAGAAACAATAACATCTTGGCAAGAGAGTCAACAATAGAAACAATAACGTCCCAGCAAGGGAACCAACAATAGAAACGATAACATCCCAGCAAGGGAGTCAATAATTGAAACAATAAAGTCCGGGCATGGGAATCAACAATAGAAATAATAGCATCCTGGCAAGGGAGTCAACAATACATAATAACGGTCACGAAAAAACCAAGAAGCACGATAACCTCAACAAAACAACAAGACTTAATAAGCACATGATAGCTATCCGGCAACCACAACAACTGGACAAGTAAATTATTTTCATCAAGGAGTATCAAAGCAATATGGAAGGCAATCACTTCAACTAAAGCAATTAAGGCTCAATGTAATACGTAGAATTAGAGGAAAGCTAATAACAGCATATAGAGATAATTTAAGCAATTAGAAAAAATAATTATAACGGGCTACTTTCCACATAATGAACATAAGGACCTAAGAAATCTAGATCAAATTTTCTGTAGATAAGTCTGAGCACACACTTGTCACCTCTCATGTACGGACTACAATAAGCATAGAAGACTCAAATCCTAAGGGGAAGTCCCCCACAAAAGGTTAGACAAGATACTTACCTCAATCCAGCCAATTCAATACTCAATTTAGCTTTTCCTTTACCGATTCGTTAACGCTCGACTCAATCTAGCGAAAAACGACTTGAATACATCAAACTATGAAGGAGAAAACAATTTCAATTGACAAAACTATGATTCTTATATAATTTGAAAAAAGTCAACAAAAGTCAATTCCCCGAGCTCATACCTCAAAAACCGACAAAAATTTACAAAAACTGAACACCCATTTCTCTACGAGTCCACCTATACAAAAATTATCTAATTTCGACACCATTTGGTCATTCAAATAATCATTTTACATTTTTGAAAGATTTCACAATTTTCCCAAATTTTTCTTTAGATTCTAATGAATTTGATGTTAAATATAAGATATAGTCACAAAATATAGTTAAAAATTGATTAGAGACACTTACCCAATGATTTGGAGAAGTTTGGGTCCTTGGAAAATCGCCTATGGAGGTTTCGGGTTTGAGAAAATTGAAAAATGGGTGAGAGTCCCGTCAAAAATCTCACTTAACTGGCCTCAGATGATGCATTAGCGACCTAGGTTTTGTTTTTGCAAACTCTCACAATTTGTGGACAAGGAAGGGCTTAATAAGTCACATTTGCGATAAGAAATTCGCATTTGCGACCACACCAGAAACCAACAATTTCCTCGGACACGAAAATGAGCATAACTTCCACATACAATGTCCAAATTTGATCATTATTTTTCATATAGCTCCGTAATTTTGATACAAATCTAATGGTTCAATAAAAGCTAAATTTCGATCTAATTTGCTCAATTTAGTATCATTTTTGCTTGAATAAACAACGATGAAGCATCCAAAAACAAGCTGAACATAGCTTAAACCTATCTGAAACTCATTCAAGCCCTCGAGGATCTATTCCAAACATGCACGCAAGTCTAAAAACATCATACGAACATGCTCATGAGATCAAATTATCAAAATAATATAAAAACTATGAATTTAAGCTCAAAACTCATGATTTTCTAACTTTTTAATCGGACGTTCAAATCATGTCAAATCAATTTTGATTCTCACCAAATTCTACAGATAGGACTTAAATATCATAAAATATTTGTATCGGGCTCGGGAACCAAAATACGAGCCTGATACAAATGAGTTGAAACATTAATTTATTTCTTTATTTCCTTTAAAAACCAGCACGATAATTTTCTTCAAAAATTATTTTCTAATGCTAGGGACTTCGAAATTTAATTTCAGGCATACGCCCAAGTCCCATATGTTTACCGCGAACCCCCCAAGATCGTCGAAACACAAATCCGGGTCTGTTTACCAAAAATATTGACCGAAGCCAACTAAAAAACAAATTTTATCTCTAGAAATTACTTTATTTTTCGTATTTTCACTTAAAAGTTTTTCAGTTCCACGCCCAAACTGTGCACGCAAGTCGATAAACATAATATGAAGCTACTCGTGATCTCAAACAGCCGAACCAGACACAACTGCTCAAAATGACCAGTTAGGTCGTTACATTTTCTTCATAAAGCGGAATTAAGTTTAGAAACCATAGTAAAATACATTCATTTTTTCTAATTCACGAAGTATGAAACAAAGATAAAGTTCAATGATATAAATCTTAGGTACAAGCATGAACTTTTATTTAAATCTCCGTAACCGGGTGTCACAAGTGCATAAACATCTAGTAGAATGTATAAAATCACTATAACTACTGTCTAGAATGAAAATAAATAGAAAAAAATAAAAATAGGGGAAATGAGACTGTGGTGTTATGGGCTTACATCTAAGTCTCCTGCAGATGTGACTACGCGCCCGAGTGACCCCCTGATGTACCCGTCTCAGTACCTGCACAATTTAATCCAGAAGTGTAGTATGAGTATATAAATCAATGCGTACCCAATAAGTATCTAGTATAACCTCAAAGAAGTAGTTAAGAGGGGTAGACATCGACACTTACTAATGGACCAATAACAAAGTACATAAAAGTAGATAGGTATGAAACACAACAAGTAGCAACGAAATAGATATATGTAAATAACTTAATTTTCAACATAAAAATAGTTATGAAATCATCAGATACATGTTGCTGCCTCGAATGAAAAAGTGTAACAAAGACAATATCAAATCTCAAGTCAGGAAAAGCTCATGTGTACTATAACACCCTATTGAATATTACGCATGAATTCTGCCGAGCTCATATGGTCTGATCCATAATAATAGTATACACAGCCGAGGTCGTACGACCCGATCCATAGATGCATCTCATAATACCATTTAGGTCGTACGGTGCGATCTATAATAATAGTGTGCACTACCGAGGTTGTACGGTCCGATCCATATTAATAGTGTATCCCACTGAGGTCGTACAACCTGATCCTGTATCTTGTAATATTGCCGAGGTTGTACAATTCGATCCATAATGCTATTTCATAGCACTGCCGAGGTGTACGACCTGATCCCATAGGAATAGAGAAACTTTCTCACCCGCGAAGATGTGTGTAGGTAAATAATACATGAAACTACCGATCGCATAAACACAACACGAGGATAGGAATGCATGAGAAAATATAATTGTTACAGACAATCAAATATCCTACCAAAGCACAGGGTAAAAAGTCTTGGTCAATACGTGAATTCTAGTCTAAGTCTTTGTTAAATTTCAAGTAATTAACAAGCAAGTTTAATTCAAGTAGTACAGTCAAGACATGATGTACATCTAAGTCTACCTGGACATAAACATATATCTAGCTTACGCATGGACGCTCGTCACCTCGTATATATGTAGCATCCATAACACGTAGCACTTAACAAATAAAATATGTAGCAGGATAATTGTCTCTTATAAAATTAGACAAGAGATTTACCTTGCTTCCAAGTCCATTAATCCGCTCCTATATATAACTAATCACCTAAAATAGATGTCGAAAAACTCAAAAATAGTCAAAAGGACATACAAACCAATCAATATATACTCAAAAACTCATAAACAACTATTAAAGTTTATTCTCGACCCCACTCGGAAAGTTAAAAAAAGTCAACATCAGGCTCATGCGCCTAGATTCTGGAAAATTTTGAAGATAACTATTACTCATGGTATCACGAACTCAAATATATAATTTAAACCCAATTCCATGACCAATTTACTGGTTAAATCTTATTTTTACCAAATTCTAGTTTTTCAACAAAATCCCAAAATTATAATAAATTTCATGTTAAAATCTACACCTAATACATATATTTAACTCACAATAAGCTAAAATCTCTTACCTTATAATTGTTGATGAAAATGTCCCTTCAAAAAGCTCCCAAACTGCCTAAGTCCAAAGAACATTTGGTGAAATGAGCCTACGTCTCGTATTAAAACTTCGCGATCGCAGAGCAAGGTAATACAATCTGCCCAGGTATTACCCTTCATGATCGCAGATCAAAGCATCGCGATCTCAAAGCATAAACAGGATTATGCCCAAAGATTCCCCATCATGAACGTGACACTACCCATCGCAAACACGAAGGCTTACCAGACTAGACCCTCCGCGAATGCGACCGACCAAACACGAATGCGAAGGCTTCACCACTGCCCCTAGAATTTCTCTTCCGCGATTGATCACGTCTAATCTACACTCCAAAGAAGGGAATATGAAATGGTCGTTACAATAATAATAATCCAAAGCGAGTCAAGTTCGAACCTCAAGGAGTTTATATTGGGCGTTATGATAAACACTTAATTGAGCAACTTGATATAACTAAATTTAACTATCAAATGAAGGTGGGTATCGATTTCACTAATTAAACTACTAAGATTTGTGACTATGCTATCAATTAAGTAATAATCAAAATGTTTTTGAAGTTTTATCAAATAGAGAAAAGCCCTAAGATTGTAATATTAGCCTAGGTGTAAACAAAAAGGGTAAAATCAATTTATGCTTGCTTGATAAATCTGGGTTGCTATGACTCTTAATACTTAAGTAGTCACTCAATACCTCTCGATTAAGGAGTGATTATGCCAAATTTAGCTTCCATTATGCTGCATTGATATTGCATGTGCTTTTAGTAGGAGGAGTTCTGTCGGTTGCACTTCAGCTTTTGTGGCCGCACTTTAATTTTTTCGGACCGCATTTGAGAAGGCTTCAGACTTATTCAGTTGTTCATTTTCTGATCTTTCAAGCTTGTCAATTTGAACCTATTTTGCTGACCACGTGTGACCGTACATTTTCGTTTGTGAGCCACACTTTTGTCAAAAGTTCCTAAAGCTTCAGTTCTTCTTCTGTAGTTGCATTCCTCCTTTAGTAGATTGCACTTGCTTTTGCGGCCGCAGGTGTAATTCTGCGGACTACACTTTGTTCAGCAGTTCTTCTCTTTGCTAACTTAGCTAGAACATCTCCTTTTTTGAGTCATATTTCTTTATTGAACTTATATGTTTCAGCACACATGTAACTCAACAATTTTTATAATATTAGGAGACAAAAAATAATACTTTCTGGCTAAAAACTATACCAAAAAGATACTAATAAGTGGTTAAAATCCACACTTATCAACTCCCTCAAACTTAAGTCTTTGTTGTTCCTTAAGTAACTAAATTAGCACCCTCCTTGCCAAATTCTATGGTCATTTCAAGGATTCACCCACAATTCATTTATACACAGTTGGGACCAACAATTACCCACAATGGTCATTCATTCTAAACAAGGTTTCAAATTTTTCAAAAAGGTGCAACTTGCTCATCTCATGTACTTCTAGTCTGACATTTGCGCCTCAAGAGTTAACTAATTCATCAAGGTTTCTTGTTCTTTCATGCTAATCATGGTGGAATCCAAACTTATAATTACCCAAAAGGTCATCACTTGTTTTAAATTAAATTATGTGCTTCCGAGACCTTGAAAACCTTATTTAGATTCTCTTCGATGTACATGTGCAGTCTGGGCGCGTAGCCGGAAAGCTTAAATATAAAAGTATGTGAAAAATGCTAAGTTTTGACTTTAAATAGAATAAATTTGACTTCGGACAATATTTTAGATAAACAGATCCGGGCCCGTTTTTTGACGAACCTAGAGAGTCCGTAAGAAAATATGGGACTTGGGCGTATGTCCGGAATTGAATTCCGAGATCCCAAGCTCGAGAAAAGAATTTTCTTGAAAAACTATTTTCTAAAAATGTTTAAGGAAATTGGAAATGAAATCTGATTAGAAAGTGATGGTATCGGGCTCGTATTTTGGTTCCAGCACCCAATGCAAGACTTATATATATTTTAAGTCCTTCCTGTAAAATTTGGTTTAAAACAGATGTCGTTCAATGTGATTCAGACTTGAATTTGCTAAATTTGATACTTGAAGAAGTTTGACAAAAATTCTTGATTTTTGAGGTTTGATTCATTATTTTTAGGCTATTTTGGCGATTTGATCGCACGGATAAGTTTTTATGATTTTGTTGAGTTAGTACATGTATTTGGTTAGGATCCCCGAGGGCTCGAGTGTGTTTCAGAGGTGTTATGGGAAGTTTTGAGTTTATGAAAAGTTGCAGATTTTCTGCAGGCAGTGCCTAGAGATTTTTCCCTTCGCGTTCGCGTGGTCCCCTTCGCGATTGCGTAAGGTAAAGATCCCAGGTTCCCAGTTTCTTCTTCGCGATCGTGAAGGTTGGGATGCAAATGCATAGCTGAGGGGGGAGACCCTTCACGAACGCGACCCTCCACTTGCGAATGCGTAAGGTTGAGGGGGAGGGGTCACCAGTCTATGCATCGCAAACGTGTACGCTCGAGAAGCCAAGCTCTGCGAATACGAGCCGTCTTCTGCAAACGCGAAGGTCTTCCTGACCTAACTCATCGCGAATGCGATGAACAAATCCGCCCAATTATATTAAGTCCCAAAAACATAACCCACTACGGGATTTTACTAAAATTTCACAAACTCTTTCTTCCCAAAAGTTCTTAGGAGATTTTGAAGCATTCTTTCACCACAATCCCTTGGGGTATGTAACCTCTAACTAATTTCTTCAATTTTCATCAATATATATATATTAGATTTCTAGGCCTAATACATGTGATTAAGGGTAGAAAATTAGGGATTTCGGCAGAGTTAGGGCATTTTTATTATTTTTAATTTAGACCTCGTTTTGGGGTCAAATTTAAAAACAATTATATATTCGGGCTCGCGAGTGAATGGGCGATTTGATTTTGGTGTGAACCTTGTGTTTTGACCAAGTGAGCCGAGGTCGATTTTTGGGTTTTTGGGAAGAATGTTTGGAAAGCTATGATTAGGCATGAGATTTGAATTGCTTAGCATTTATTGATGTTATGAAGTCATTTATGTATAGATACAATTGACTTGGAGCCAAATTCGAGAGGCAAAGTGGTAATTGAGGCTTGAGTTGGCCTTGAAAGTTCGTGGTAAGTGTTTGGTCTAACCTTAGCTTGAAGGATTAGGAGTTGAGTCCTATTTGCTATGTGATAACTGTTGAGTACAACGCATAGGCATGGTGATGAGTATCTATATGTTGATGTCTAGCACGACTATGAGTCTTTATATTGTGAATATCATGAATTCATTATTTCTATCATGCCTTGGTGATGATTTCTGTGTGTTGTGAAAAGCTTGTGAAAGAAATTGTGACCTTTGAACATCGAGGAGCATTAGGTCGAGTTATATTATAGATTGTGAAACCATATGAGATGATTGAATCCTTTGGAGCATTGGCTCAAGTGATAAAGTGAGTTGTGAAGTAAAAGTGAAAGAAAGAGAAAGAGTTATTAAATTGTTCCCTTGCCGGGATGTTTGTTAATTTATAAATTATCTCCCTTGACAGGATGCTGAGATTATTGATATTGTTCCCTTGCCGCAATTTAACTGTTTAGTTGTGTTCCCTTGCTGGTATTTCCATTATTATTTATTCACTCCCTTGCCCCTTTATTTGTGATTGTTGTTTGGATGAGGCTAAGCGTTTAAGTACTAAGGGTGATGCCGTACATGGTTTGCTATTGTGAGAAAAGAGTGTAAACCACGAAGGGTGATGCCGTACCATATGATGTACCATTCCGTACCGATTTTCATTGATTATATGGTTAGGAAAGAGAGTAAAAGCACGAAGGGTGATGTCGTACACATTATTATTATATGATTGATTTGGTAAAAACGAGAGTAAAAGCACAAACGGTGATGCTGTGCACACTTCTATTATGAAATATTTTGGTGAGGACGAGAGTAAAATCATGAAGGGTGATGCCATACAAATTGTTTGATTTCCCATTCTTGTTGATATGCTAGTTATGTTGTTTCTTTCCTTACTTGATGTTTTGATTCGGAACTGTTACTCCCCCAGAGCATGTTTTCCCCTCCCACATTGACTAATTATTTCCTGTATTTCTTTTTCGCTGTATATATATATATATGAATTGTGTAGTTTTATTTTGTAGTCTAGTCCTAGCCTCGTCACTACTTTACCAAGGTTGGGCTAGACACTTACCAGCACATGGGGTCGGTTGTGTTGATACTACACTTTGCACTGTGTGCAGATACATGAGCATCTTTCAGACAGTAGGAGGGCTTACTTCAGTCCACCTGGAGACCCAAGGTAGACCTGGAGGCGTCCGAAGACCCTAGCATCTCCCTCTATCTCTATTTCCTGTTTCCTATATTTTTATAAAAAGACAGTGTATTGTTATTTCTTTAGACCTTGTACGTAGTAATCTTAGACAGTCTATGATACCGTGACACCAAATTTTGGGTATTGGAGGATTTGGAAAGTTGTAATAGACGTTTCTTTTAGATATTTTATCATTACCCTCCTCTTAAGTATTTACATTTCCGTTGTTTTCATGTTATCACTGGTATTTGTTAAAAAGAAGTAATTTGTTAATGAAAAGTTAGTTAAGGTTTGGTTTGCCTAGCTCTTATTAGTAGGCGTCATCAAGACTTCCGAGGGTGGGAAATCCGGATCATGACAAGTTGGTATTAGAGCTCTAGGTTACATGGGTCTCGCAATTCACAGATATGCTTAGAGTCTGAGGGAACGGTACGGAGACGTCTGTATTTACCCCAGAGGCTACAGAGTTAGGAAAAACTTCACATCTATTCTTTCTTGTCATGCGGTTCTGTTTCCCAATACTAATTGAATTTCTGCTCTGTTCTTTCGCAGATGGTGAGGACACGCACTTCCTTGTCTACCGCTCAGCAGCCCGAGCCCCCAGCAGTAGCTCCCATTAGGGGTAAAGGGTGAGGTCGAGGTAGAGGCTGTGCTTGAGGTCGAGGCAGGGGCAGTGCTCAGCCCCACACAACAACAACAGTGGCAAAGCCTTAGGTTGATTTTGATGAGGAGGTTTCGGCCCCAGCAGTTCCGATGGGCACAGCTCAAGTACCAGAGGGGTTTATTGATACCCCAGTTCTTCAGGATGCTCTGGGTCAATTGGTAGGCCTAATGGAGAGTGTCACACGAGTATGGGTCATCCTCCTAGGCCCTTTCGGTTATCACTCCAAATTTCTCACAGTACTTCAGGTGGTCATGGTTCTCAGAAGCATTATTCTGATTAGCGGCCTTACAGTGCACCACCAGCTCCCATCACTACACGTCGCTTCATAGTTTCCGAGGCGGTCATTCAGGTCGACAGGGCTAGCAGTCTCAGCAGCCGAAGGCTTATTACACTTGTGGTGATCTGGTTACATTGCTAGGTTTCGCCCTCGAGAACCAAGTAGCACTCAGTATCAGGCTTCCTAAGCCATGGTTTAGGCATCAGGTGTTCCACAGCCTTCCCATCCAACTAGAGGTGGGGGTAGAGGTACTAGAGGTGAAGATAGAGGTACTAGAGGTGGAGCTCACGCCACTAGAGGTAGAGGCAATCCATATACATGTTGTCCCACAGAGGTAGATCAAAGTGGTGGAGCACAGCCTCGATGTTATGTTCTTCAGAACAGGCCCGAGGGTGAGGCTTCAGATGCAGTTATTACAGGTACGGTTCAGCTTATGATAGAGATGCTTTGGTGTTGTTTGATCCGGGGACTATGTATTCATATATGTCATCTTATTTTTCCCCGTACTTGGTCATGCCTAGTGATGCATTGAGTGTTCCTATTTATGTGTCTACACTGGTGGGTGATTCTATGGTCGTCGATCGAGTCCATTGTTCTTGTATTGTGGTGATTTGGCGTCTTGAGACTTATGCAGATTTGTTGCTTTTAGACATGGTTTATTTCGATATTATATTTGGGATGGACTGGTTATCACCTTACCATGCCATCTTAGACTGTCATGCCAAGACTATGACTTTAGCTTTACCGGGTATGCCTCGTTTAGAGTGGAGAAGGACTCCTGGTCATTCTACCTGCAGTGTTATCTCATATGTGAAGGCTCAACATATGGTCGAGAAGGGGTGTTTGGCCTATTTGACATATGTTTGTGATTCTAATACTAAGGCCCCTTAAATTGATTCGGTGCTCATTGTTCATGAGTTCCCTGATGTTTTCCCTTCAGACTTGTAGGATATGCCACCGGCAGAGATATTGACTTTTGCATTGATGTGGCTCTGGGCACCCAACCCATTTCTATCCTGCCATATCGTATGGCCCTTCCTGAGTTGAAAGAGTTAAAGGAATATTCGTAGGACTTGCTTGAGAAGGGTGTCATTAGACCCAGTGTTTCGCCTTGGGGTGCGCCGGTTTTGTTCGTTAGGAAAAAGGATAGTTCGATGAGAATGTGCATTGATTTCTAGAAATTGAACAAGGTAGCAATCAAGAATAAATATCCACTGTCAAGGATTGATGATTTGTTCAATCATCTTCAGGGTGCCAGGGTATTTTCCAAGATTGACTTAAGATCTGGCTACCATCAGTTGAGGATTAGGGCATCCGGCGTCCCTAAGGCAGCTTTCTGCACTCAGTACGGGCATTATGAGTTCTTGGTCTTGTTATTCGGGTTGACAAATTCCCCAGCAACTTTTATGGATTTGATGAACTGAGTGTTCAGAACCTGTTTGGATTCATTCATGATAGTTTTTATTGATGATATTCTGATATATTTTCGTAGCCGGGAGGAATACGAGCAGAATCTCAGGATGGTTCTTCAGACTTTAAAGGATAGTTAGTTATATGCTAAGTTCTCGAAGTGTGAGTTCTAGTTGAGTTGAATTGCGTTTCTGGGTCATGTTGTATCAGCAGAGGGTATTCAGGTTGATTCGAAGAAGATTGAGGTAGTCAAGAACTGGCCTAGACCAGCATCAGCTATAGAGATTTGAAGTTTCTTGGGATTGGTAGGCTACTATCGTCGGTTCGTGGAGGGGTTCTCATCTATCCCAACCCTGATGACCAGGTTGACCCAAAAGGGTGCCTAGTTTAGATGGTCGTACGAGTGTGAGGCGAGCTTTCAGAAGCTCAAGAAAGCTCTGACTACCGCCCCAGTGTTGGTTTTGCCCACAGGTTCAGGGGCTTATACAGTTTATTGTGATGCTTCCCGTGTTGGGCTTGGTGCAGTGTTGATGCAGGATGGAAGGCCATTGCCTATGCTTCGCCTCAATTGAAGATTCACGAGAAGAACTATCGGGTTCATGATTTAGAGTTGGCAGCTATCGTTCACGCGTTGAAGATTTGGAGGCACTATCTGTATGGTGTGGTATGTCGGGTGTTCACTGACCGCAAGAGTCTTCACTATTTTTTCAAGAAAAATGATTTGAATTTGAGGCAGATGAGGTGGTTGGAGTTTTTGAAGGATTATGATATCACTATCTTATATCACCCGGGAAAGGCCAATGTGGTGGCCGATGCTTTGAGTAGAAAGTCAGCCAGTATGGGCAGTCTTGCTTATATTTCGGCCGGTGAGAGACTGCTTGCTTTGGATGTTCATGCTTTGGCTAGTTGATTTGTAAGGTTGGATATTTCTGAGCCTTGTCGGGTATTAGCTTACACGGTTGCTCGTTTTTCATTATTGGAGCGTATCTGTGATCGGCAATTTGATAATCCCCATTTGTGTGTCCTTAGAGACACGGTGCAGCATGGAGTTGCCAAGCAGGTTACCTTAGATGATGATGGATTTTTGAGATTGCAGGGGCAAGTTTGTGTAGCTAATGTGGACAGGCTTTTAGAGTATATTTTAGAGGAGGCCCATAGCTCCCGGTACTCTATTCAATCGGGTACCACGAAGATGTATCAAGATTTACGGAAGCATTACTAGTGCGTAGAATGAAGAAGGATATTGTTACATATATGGCTCGATGTTTGAATTGTCAGCAGGTTAAGTATGAGCATCAGAGGCATAGTGGTTGATATCAAAGGATTGAGCTTCCTGAGTAGAAGTGGGAAAGGATCATTATAGACTTCATTACTAGACTCTCGCAGACTCGGAAGAAGTTTGACGCAATTTGGGTCATTGCTTATAGGCTGATCAAGTCAGTGCATTTCATTCCTGTAGCACTCTCCTATTCATCCAAGAGGTTAGCTGAGATCTATATTAGAGAGATTGTTCGCCTTCATGGTGTGCCTGTATCTATCATTTCGAACTGGGGTACACAGTTTACCACGCACTTCTAGGGAGCAATTCAGCGAGAGTTGGGTACACGGGTTGAGTTGAGCACAACATTTCATCCTTTGAGGGACGCTCAGTCCGAGCAAACTATTTAGATTTTGGAGGATATGCTCCAAGATTGTGTCATTGACTTTGGAGGTTTGTGGATCGATTTTTGCCTTTAGCGGAGTTTGCCTATAACAACAGCTACTAGTGGAGTATCCAGATGACTTCTTATGAGGCTTTATATGGTAGGCGGTGTTGATCTCCGGTCGGATGGTTTGAGCCGGGAGAGACTCGGTTGTTGGGTATAGATCTGGTTCAGGAGGCCTTGGACAAGGTCAGGATCATTCAGGATACGCTTCATACAGCTCAGTCCAGGCAAAATGGTTATGCAGACTGCAAGGCTTGAGATATGGCTTTTATGGTTGGTGAGTGGGTGTTGCTCCGAGTGTCGCCTATGGAGGGCGTGATGAGATTTGGGAAGAAGGGAAAGCTTAGCCCTAGGTTCATTGGCCCGTTTGAGATATTATGGCGAGGTAGCTTATAGACTTGCATTGCCACCGCGCTTATCACTCGTGCATCCAGTGTTTCATGTATCCATGATCCGGAAATATTATGACGATCCACCCTACGTGTTTGATTTCAGCACTGTCTAATTGGACAAGGACTTTTCTTATGAGGAGAAGCCGGTGACTATTCTAGACTGGAAGGTTCTTCAGTTTAGATCCAAGAGTTCTCCTTCTGTTTGTGTTCAGTGGAGACGTTAGCCTCCCAAGGCATCGACCTGGGAGTCCGAGTTCGATATGCGGACCTGTTACCCTCATCTTTTCCCCACTAGGTACTTCCTTCTTCTATCCGTTCGAGGACGAACAATTGTTTTGGGTTATCACTTGTGTTAAATTAAATTCTATTCTTCCGAGGCTTTGAAAACCTCATTTTGATTTGTCTTGATGTACATGCGCAGTTCAGGCACGTAGCCGGAAAGCTTAAATATGAAATTTTGTGAATAATACTAAGTTTTGACTTTAAAATGAATAAATTTGACTTCGGTCAATATTTTGGGTAAACGTACCCAGACCTATGATTTGACGGTCCAAGAGGGTCCGTAAGAAAATATGGGACTTAGGCGTATGTCCGGAATCGAATACCGAGGTCGCAAGCTCGAGAAATAAATTTTCTTATAAAATTATTTTCTGAAAATGTTTAAGGAAATTAGAAATAAAATATGATTAAAAAGCGATGGTATCGGGCCCCTATTTTGGTTCTGTCGCTCGGTGCAGGTCATATATATGGTTTAAGTCCTTCCTATAAAATTTGGTTAAAAAAGACGTTCGACGTGATTCGGACTTGAATTTGCTACATTTGATACATGAAGAAGTTTGAGAAAAATTCTTGATTTTGGAGGTTTGAATCGTTGTTTTTAGGCTATTTTGGCGATTTGATAGCACAGATAACTTTGTATGATGTTTCTGAGTTAATACGTGTGTTTGTTTAGGAGCTCCGAGGGCTCGGGTGTGTTTCATAGGTGTTTTGGGAAGTTTTGAGTTTAAGAAAAGTTGCAGATTTTGTGCACTCCTTTCCCAGGGATTTTACTCTTCGCTTTCGCGTGGTCCCTCTCTTGAACGCGAAAGATAGAGATCCCAGGTGCACAATTTCTAGGTTGGGACATGAATGCGAAGCTGAGGGGGAGACCCTTCGCGAATGCAGCCTTCCAATCGCGAACACGTAAGGTTGAGGGGGAGGAGTCACCAGTCTGTGCATCGCGAATGCGACCAACAGTCCGCGAATGCTTAGGCTCAAGGAGCTAAGATCCATGAACGCGAGCCATCTTCTGCGAATGCAAATGTGTGCCTGACCTAACTCATCACGAATGCGATCAGCTTCTCGTGAATTCGATGAACAAATCCTCCCAGTTATTTTAAGTCCCAAAAAAAGAACCCATTACGGGATTTTACCAAAATTTCATAAACTCTTTCTTCTCCAAAGTTCATAGGAAATTTTGAAGCATTCTTTCACCATAATATCTTGGGGTAAGTAATCTCTAACTAATTTCTTCAATTTCATCAACATCTATTAGATTTCTAGGCCTAAACCATGTGATTAAGGGTAAAAAATTAGGGATTTGGGTAGAGTTAGGGCTTTTTGATTATTCTTGATTTAGACTTTGTTTTGGGGTTGAATTTAAAAACAAATTATATATTCGGACTCGTGGGTAAGTGGGTGATTTTATTTTGGTCCAAACCTCGTGTTTTGACTAAGCGGGCCTAGGGTCGATTATTTTGTTTTTGGGAAGAATCTTTGGAAAGCTATAATTAGGCATGATTTGAATTGTTTAGCATTTAGTTTTGTTATAAAGTCGTTTATTTATAGACACAATCGATTTGAAGCCAAATTTGAGAGGCAAAGTGGTAATTGAGGCTTGAGTTGGCCGTGGAAGTTCGAGGTACAATTTTGGTCTAACGTTAGCTTGAGGGATTAGGAAATGAGTAATTTTCTATGTGATAATTGTTGAGTACGACGTATAGGCATGGTGACGAGTATCTATATGTTGGTGTCTAGCATGACCGTGAGTCTTTATATTGTGAATATCATGAATTCATTGTTTCTTTCATGCCTTGGTGATGATTTCTATATGTTGTGAAAAGCTTGTGAAAGAAATTGTGACTGTTGAATATCGAGGAACATTGACTCGAGTTATATTACAAATTGGGAAAGCATATGCGATTATTAAATCCTTTGGAGCATTGGCTCAAGCTGTAAACTGAGTTCTGAAGTAAAAGTGAAAGAAAGAGAAAGAGTTATTAAATTTTTCCCTTGCCAGGATGTTTGTTGCTTTATAAATCATCTCCCTTGCCGGGATGATGAGATCATTGATATTGTTCCCTTGCTGGGATTTAACTGTTTAATTGTGTTCCTTTGCTGGGGTTTCCATTATTATTTTTCACTCCATTGCCCCTTTGTTTGTGATTGCTGTTTGGGTGAGGAAGAGCCTTAAAGAATGAAGGGTGATACAGTACATGGTTTGCTATTGTGAGAAAAGAGTGTTATGCACAAAGGGTTTTTCCGTATCGTACGATATACCATTTGTATCGATTTTCATTGATTATATGGTGAGGAAAGAGAGTGAAAGCGCAAAGGGTGATATCGTGCACATCGTTATTATATGATGAATTTGGTGAGAACAAGAGTAAAAGAGCGAAGGGTGATGCCATGCACACTTCAATTGTGAAATATTATTTTGTTGAGGACGAGAGTAAAAGAACGAAGGGTGATGCCGTTCAAATTTTTTGATTTCCTATTCTTGTTGATATTCTAGTTATGTTATTTCTTTCCTTACTTGATGTTTTCATTCGGAACCGTTACCTCCCCCACAACATGTCTCCCTTCCCACATTGACTAGTTATTTCCTGTATTTCTTTTCTGTAGTATATATATATTTGAACTGCATTGGTTTATTTGATGGTCTGGTTCTAGTCTCGTCACTACTTCGCCGAGGTTAGGCTAGACACTTACCAGCACATGGGGTTAGTTGTGCTGATACTACATTCTGCACTCAATGCAAATATAGGAGTAGCTTTCTAACAGTAGTTGGAGGGCTTCCTTCAGTCCACCTGGAGACCAAAGATAGACCTGTAGGCAACCGCATGCTCTATCGTCTTCCCCTATCTCTATTTCCTGTTTCCTCTATTTTTATTCAGAGACAATGTATTATTATTTCTTCTAACCCTATATGTAGTAATCTTAGACAGTATGTGATACTGAGACACCAGATTTTGGTATTTGAGGATTTGGAAAGTTGTAATAGACGCTGCTTTTAGATATTTCATCGTTATCTTCCGCTTAAGTATTTATATTTCTGTTGTTTTCATGTTATCACTGGTATTTGTTAAAAAGAAGTAATGTGTTAATGAAAAGTTAGTTAAGGAACGACTTGCCTATCTTTTATTAGTAGGCGCCATTACGACTCCCGAGGGTGGGAAATCTGGATCGTGACAAGTTGGTATCAAAGCTCTAGGTTACATGGGTCTTGCATTTCACAGACAAGCTTAGTAAAGTCTGAGGGATCGGTACGGAGACGTCTGTATTTACCCCCAGAGGCTATAAAGTTAGGAAAAACTTTACATTTGTTCTTTCTTCTCGTGTGGTTCTGTTTCCCAATACTAATTGAATTTCAACTCTGTTCTTTCGCAAATGGCGAGGAAACGCGCTTCCTCATCTACCACTCAACAACTTGAGCCCCCAACAATATCTCCCATTAGGGTCAGAGGGCGAGGCCAAGGTTCTACTAGAGGCCGAGGCAGGGGCAGGGCTCAGCCCCACGCAGCAGCACCAGTGGCAGAGCCTCAGGTCTATTTTGATGATGATGTTTTGGCCCCAGCAGTTCTTGTAGGCCCATCTCAAGTACCAGAGGAGTTTATTGCTACCCAAGATCTTCAGGACGCTCTGATCTGATTGGTGTGCCTCATGGAGAGTGTCACCCGAGCAGGTTTGCTTCCTGCGGTACTAGCCTTCTCTTAGGTCGAAGAAGAGGCTCAGACTCCTGCTACTCGCACTCCGGAGTAGGTAGCTCCCCGGATTTAGACTCCAGTGGTTCATCCAGTTGGTGTAGTATAGCCGGGTGTGGTAACTCAGACCGGTGATGGAGCGGCGATGTCCGTTGATGGTTTGTGGAGGTTGGGAAGGTTCACCAAGCTCTTCACTTCTACTTTCAGCGGTGCATCTACTGAGGATCCCCTGGATTATCTAGAAACCTATCACGAATTTCTTCGGAACATGGGTATTGTTGAGACCAATGGGGTTGATTTCGTTACATTTCGCTTGTCTGGATCCTCCAAGACTTGGTGGAGGGATTATTGCTTAGCTAGGCCAACAGGATCGCCAGCCTTGACCTGGGAGCAGTTCACACAGCTATTTCTGGAGAAATTTCTCCCTATTACATAGCTAGAGTCCTATCAAAGGCAGTTTGAGCATCTCCAGCAAGGATCCATGATAGTTACCCATTATGAAACCAGGTTCATTGATTTGGCTCTCCATGCCCTTACTATACTTCCCACTGAGAGGGAGAGAGTGAGATGGTTTATTGATAGAATCATTCAGCTGATTTGTCTCCAGATGGCTAGAGAGGTTGGGAGTGAGATATCCTTCCAGGAGGGGTCCAATGTGGCCCTGGGAGTTGAGATGGTGTTATCACAGGGGGTGGTCATAGGGAAGATAAGAGACTCTGTCAGTCATGCAGATTCAGTGGTGCCTCGTCTGGAGGCAGAGACTCGTATGTTAGGGGTCATCCTCCTAGGCCCTTCAGTCAACTCTCCAGGTTTCTCATGGTACTTCAGTCGTGGTTCTTAGATACATTATTCTAATCAGCAGCCTTACACCGCACCACCAGCTTTCATTAGTGCACCGTTGCTTAAGAGTTTCCTAGGAGATCATTTAGGTCGACATGGCCAACAGTCTCAACAGCGGAGGGCTTGTTACACTTGTGGTGATCCGGGTAACATTGCTAGGTTTTTCCCTCGAGCACCAAGTAGCTCTCAGCATCAGGGTTCCCGGCCATGGTTCAGGCACCAGGTGATCCACAGCTTACCCAGCCAGTTGGAGGTTGGGGTTAGAGGTACTTGAGGTGGAACTCAGGCTGCTAGAAGTGGAGGCCAGCTAGCTACAGGCTGTCTCAGAGAGGTAGATTAGAGTGGTGGGGCCTAGCCTTGATGTTATGCTCTTCAGGCCAGGACCAAGGCTGAGGCTTCAGATGCTGTTATTATAGGTACGGTTTTGGTTTCTGATAGAGGTACTTCAGTGTTATTTGATCCGGGGTCTACGTATTCCTATGTGTCAAGTTATTTTTCTCCGTACTCGATCATGCCTAGTGATGCATTGATTGTTCCTGTTTATGTGTCTACACCGGTAGGTGATGCTATGGTGGTCGATCGAGTCCATTGTTCTAGTATTATGGTTATTGGGGGGTCTTGAGACTCATGTTGATTTGTTTCTTTTAAACATGGTTGATTTCGATATTATATTGTGGATGGACTGGTTATCACCTTACCACGCTATCTTGAACTATCATGCCAAGACTGTGACCTTAGTTTTATCGGATATGCCTCGTTTAGAGTGGAGCGGGACTCCTAGTCATTCTACCCGCAGTATTATCTCGTATGTGAAGGCTCGGCGTATGGTCGAGAAGGGGTGTTTGGCCTATTTGGCATATATTCATGATTCTAGTGTTGAGGTCCCTTCTATTGATTCTGTGCCCGTTGTTCGTGAGTTCCCTGATGTTTTCCCTTCAGACCTACCGGGTAGGCGCCATCACGATTCCCGAGGGTGGGAAATCTGGGTTGTGACAAAACTCTTCCTCTTCTACCTTCCAATTGCATTGCTCACTTCAAATCTCAACACCAAATTTCTAGTTTATCAAAGGTTTTACTCTTCTCTCATAAAGAATGGTCACAAGTTAAACTTCAAGTACAATAGATTTACCCCTCGTGTACATCTCCACTAATGTAAGCATACTCAATTTCTAAATCAAACAGGATTACTTTCGGTTCATAATGAAGGATTTTGGTTCAGGGTAGGATACTATATGGGATACAAGTGGTTACACGCTTCCTTAAGCACTTCACTTGTCATTTCTGGGCTCATATTTGTCATAGAACATCTAGAATCCTTGGAGGTATTCCTTCTTACTGGAGGCTAGAGAGACTTGCCATCACTCTTTGTTAAAATTCCATTCCTTTCTTTTCCTTGATATGCTATAGATACTTTGCTCACTCTATTTCTTTAATCCCCCTTTTTTCCCATTTTGGGGATAATTTTTGTTCACATTACTTTCTTTTCTTTCTTTCTCTTTCATGGAGATAATTTCTTTTCTCTCTTTTCATTGTCTTGGTACCTCTTTTAGATTTCCCACTCTCCCCCCAAACTTAGGCTTTGAGTCATGAACTACATATGAGTGCTTAGGAGGGTTCGAGTGCCAAGAGGAGATCATGTTCAAAAGGCGAAAGGCTTGCAACAAGGTTACCAAAAGATAAAGACTAAAGACTCAACAGGGGCTGACTAGGAATAGTGATCATAAGGTGGAAATTGAAATCTCAAATAGTCCAACGAAAGGCTACAATCATCTTTCAAATCAAGCAAACTCAAATTTTGCCTCAAGAACATTCAGGGAAAGTTCTAGACTATTCACTCAAGTACTTGGACTATCAATAAAAATTCACCTCGCCTCTCATGCAAATAAACCTTAAAAGACCCATAATAACCATAATTGAGTCAAAGATTTTTATGGTCCACTCAATCACCTAATCATTATCAAAGACAACTGAAGAGCCTCAAAGTCAGTTTACTAGAGTTATTTTCTCAAAAATGATTCACGACATCCTTGTCTCAAACCATAAGTATGCAGTTAAGTATGTTGGTCCCACATAAAACATAAATAACATATATTTATAGAAGACCTTGATTAGGGCTTTTATTCATTACTACTGACTACTACTACTACCTAAACATGCAACAACCTAATTCCCTTAAAAAAGTTGTCACATTGTCCATCCTCAAGAAACATCACCTGGTTCACACAAGAGAGCACCTTTGGATAAAAATGTGGCATTAAGAAATTCAAAGGCTTATTATCAATCACAAAAAATAAAAGCATAGTACTTACATTACCATAACAAAATTATAGATTACTACTAAATATATCAAACTACTAAAAAGTAACAAAATGAATCATCCAATTATTACATCCAATGTTATTAAATTTATCCAATCAAATCAATTCTCCACCACCTCAAATAAAATTAAGTATTTACCCAAATGACTAATAAGACAAATATGTAAGCATAGAGAAGGGCGAAGAAACTCCATAAGCATCCTCAATCATCAAGGTATCACAAGATGGGTCAGTCGAGCAGACTCAACTAAATGGATAGTATCATCATCGTTCACGGGAGCTGCATGATATTTTAATATGTAATGCATTGTAGTAGCAATACTGGATTCAAGGAAAGGCACCTCACGTGAGTGGTAGGGTAATCTTGAGAAATTTGAGCGGGGTATGGCTAGGCGGGGTCAATCAATATGTCAAAGGACAAGTCTCCTGCCTTAACTATCTTAGTCACTTTTTTATGCATCAACTCAACTAACTTCTTGCTAGCCTGAGTCTTCTGCATCTTCTTCATTTGCTTGGTCAGCCTCTCGATCACTATAAAATGCTGACCCAATGTGTCCATGATCACCTTTTGGTTGTCCAAGATCTAGGTAAGCTTCTGAGAAGTGTCAGAATTGTCTTGCTGTGTAGAGGGTTACCAGAAAATGCACTAGAGGGCTTTGGTAATGGATATAACTATCTACATCTATTTGCTGAGGCTCACCAATATCTGAGAAATTCGTAAGGCAGATAACGTAGACGTCAACCTCAGAGCTGGTGTAGGCAATGAAGCAGGGGCTGATAGTGGCTCAGAAGCAGTGTCCATGGTATGAGTAAAATGCTAAACTAAAGAGGAGGGGATATCAGAGAGGCTGAAAGCTGTTACGACAGGCTCATCAGACAGCTAGTAGTAGTGGAATGTTGGATGCTCTCCTTTGACTTTGGGTTCCTGGGTGTTAACTTGTTCAGATCAAAGGGGCTAGTTTTGTCTAGGCTCCACTTCGGCATCTATCAAGTACTCTGTGATGGTGCTAGAGTAAGGATAGAAAGTGTTACTATGTTGTGCTACAAAAGTGATATTGGACGACATTAAGAAACCCATATTGATTGGGTACCCAACCATGATAGAAGCCATAACCACTACTCTCTAGAGGTAGGTTGTTTTCATTCAGGCATGAGTCAGGTCTTGTACAAACAAATTCCTGCCACCCATTTTCCTTGAAGATCAAGGTCTTGTGGAATATTGGCACTACGACACCTATAAAATTTGGGGTAGGCCAAGGTGCAAGGATCTAAGCAAGCCACAATCAGACCTCTTTTTTGTTAGCTAGTTTGGCTAGGTACTCCTTTAAACTTCCTCAAAGTCTAGGTCTTTTGTAAGGAATTTCCTTTCATGAGTAAGTGGCCTTTCTTTCCGCCCCTTTTTGAGGTCCTCGAAAGCATTGTAGCTCAAGAACTAGTCTTCCCAGACCACCCTCTTTTTGGTCCTGACTTTCCCATCCCTTACAACCTTTCCACTTTTTTTGTCATCAATGGAACCATCGGAATCAAAGTCTGGTGCAGCTGCATTAGAGTCATGGCTAGTGCTAGCTATGCCCTGAGAGGTGTTCTAAATGTGAAAGGCTCAGCTTGGGGCACATATTTCCTCTATAGTTGAGACTGCTTCTCATTGCTCTCATAGGTTAAGACAATGAGTTGCCTTCAGAGGATTCCCTAGATGGAACATAAGAATCAGAGTCTGATAGGCTTCAACCTCTCCCCTGACCTACTATTTGTTTATTGGCAATCATTTTCTATACACTAGGTGGCAAGGAGCCTCTACCTTTGCTCCGTTGGTCACCCCGTTCTTTAGATGTCTTCGCCTTTGCTCTTGATCATACCGTTGTATATTTACACACAAGGAGTGTTGTCTGTTGTTATACAAGTCATTGACATGAGGTATCGGGTAGTTATGAGTCACAATAGCAATAGGAGAAAGCATAAAAGTAGGAGGAGTTCACTATTAAATATGTAGACGGCAGGGTGGAAGTGTGGTCAGCATAATTCCAGCTATGGTCCACAAAGTTGAAGTGTGGTCCACAGAATTTCAAGTGTAGCTGCACTTCTGCACTAAGGCATCAGACTTTCAGAAAGAAGTCTCTAGACGGCAATGCAAACACGTTTCTATGGACGCAGATATCCAACCATGGTCCACACAATTATAAGTGTGGTCCGCACTTTAGTAAAAGTACCTAGGTCCTAGAGAAGAATTTCGACAGTGCAGACCTCTTTTTACGAATGCAAAATTCCTAATACATTCCACATAATTAAATCACAACTACAGAACTTGGGTAATGAGCCAAGCTACCAAAAGTAATAATTACGGGCAACAAAATTTCAAATGCTCGGTCTGCACAATCAAGAATTTACTGTCACGGTTAAGAACAAAGCTTAGTTTAGGTTATGCAATTCTTTTGCTCAATCTCACTAGGTAACAGACTAAAAGGATGATATCAACAATCCTAATCTATTCTAAGCATGATTTTACAAATACCCATTCTTAAACTACCCCACATGGACATAGATAAGGGATGTAAGATTAGTGACCTATAAAGGAGTTAAAATTAAAAATAAATACAAAAGAAAAGTAAACAAGATTGATGTGTTGCATACCCGATTGTGCTAGTTCAATTAGGATGATTGAAATGTGAATGGTGTGCGTGGGGAACCGTGCAAAGGGTTCCTTAACAAAAGCTCTGGTGATAAGTGAAATGGCGAAAAGCATAAAAAGAGCACCTATTGTTCTATTTATACTAGTTTGTGGGTCTGGTCAAAGAGAGAGAGAGCTGAGTGTGACCACAAAATTTTAAATGCAGTCCGCACTCTATTACCTTGACAACGCGATTCTATCAACCTATTTTTAGCAACCTCTATGAAAGTGCTCTCCTGCGGTTGTATAATTATGGCATAGGGCGCAAAATTCTCTCTGTGGTAATGCAAAAACAATTTAGAGACTCCTCGATTTAGCACTTAGGTTGCGACTACAATTTCAGTCAATAGTGAGATTTTTGCTACCCGTAATCCGTCTTGTGTGGCTGCACAAATAAATGTATGGTCCATAGATTTCCATGCAATGCCATATCTTGAACCATCTCTCAACACGTAGCACTTATCACTGTTGCATACTTCAAATCTAGTTAAAAACAATAAACAATTATCTAAACTAAATGAGAAAAAAAAAGAAAAGAGCTTGGGTTTTCTTCCAAGAAGAGCCTTAATTGACACCATGGCACAACGTAATCTCATAAAGAACCGCCACCATGTGCCTTTCACCAACTTTTCCCAAGTAATGCTTCACTCGATAATCTTTATTCAAAATATTTTATTGTTCTTGTTCTTCAGGTCCAAAGCACCAAAAGGTGTCACACTAACAATTTCAAATGAACAGCTCCACTTCGATTAAGCTTCCAGTGAAACATTCTCAACCTTCAGTTGAACAACAACACTAGATCACCAGCCTTAATCTCCTTGTTTCAAATATACTTGTCATGAAGTTACTTCATCTTTTCTTTGTACAAGGGAGAACTCTCATAAGAATGGTACGAAAATTCATCCCATTCATTCACACGTGCAACCCCAAAGTTAACGGATACATCCCAATCAAGATTTAGTTTCTTCAATATCCCACATTGCCTTGTGCATTAATTTCAGCAAAGGATGACAAGCTTTTCCAACCACAAACTAATATGGAGACATTGCGATAGGTGTTTTGTAAGTGGTTCGATATTCCATAGAGCATCATCAATTTCTTAGACCATTCCAAACGATTTACATTCAGCGTCTCAGACAAGATACTCTTTATCTCTCGGTTGTAAACTTTTACTAACCACTTGCTTGTGGATGATAGGGGGTTGTCACTTTATGAGTGACACCATACTTTCCGAGAAAAGTGTCAAAAGACTTGTTGTAAAAGTGCAAACCTCCATCCCTTATGATTGCTCGCCGAGTCTCAAACCTTGTAAAAATGTTCCTCTTCAAGAAAGCCACCACAATTCTAGCCTCGTTATTGGGTAGAGCAACCATTTTAACCTATCTTGATATGTAATCCGCCATGATCAAAATGTAGGTTTTACCACAGTAATTTACAAAAGCGCCCATAAGTCAATGCCCCATACATCAAAAATATTAATCTCCAAGATGGTTATATGGGGCATCTCATATGTCTTTGAAATTCCACTGGCCTATTGACATTCATCACAATAGAAACCATAACTTAGGACTTTAGCCGCCATTCTTGATCCCCATGACGACCGCCATAAGGTGAAGAATGATAATCCCATGGATATCACTTTGTTCTTCATCCGACACACACCTTCTGATAATCCTATCCACATAAATCCAGAAAAGGCATGGTTCATCCCAATATTAGTCCTTTCAATCCCTCTTGATCTTCTTTATTTGGATTGAAGTGATCTCTTCCGAAATGATACCACTCACAAAGAAATTTACTAAATCCGCGAACCATGGTACCACTGTCACTGAATGTTTCAATAGTTGCTCATCAAAAAAAGAGTCATTAATCTCAAGGCCATCATGTGGCCTCTCCTTGTCCTCCAAACGAGAGAGGTGGTTTGCCACTTGATTTTCATTTCCCTTCTTGTCTTAGATGTCAATATCAAACTATTGTCACAAGCACCCATCACATTAAATGAGCTTTAGATTTCTTTTTGATCCTAAGATAATGAAGAGTCGCATGATCCATGTGCACAATAACTTTGGCACCCATCAAGTACGGGCGGAACTTCTCAATAGCAAACACAATGGCAAGTAGCTCCTTATCCATAACGATGTAGTTAACTGAACACTATTATGGTCTTACTAGCATAATAGATAGGGTAAAAACTTTATTGATACGCTACCCAACAACAACCCCAACAGCTACAACACTAGTATCACATATGAGTTGAAGCGGTAAAATCCAATTTGGAGATGTAATGATAGGAGTTGTTGTCAACTGGAGCGTCAATTGTTTAATAGCTTTCTGATAAGTGTGGTTTTAACCACTTAATAGTACCTTCTTGCTATATTTTTTGGTCTGAAAGTACTAATTTTTATCTCCAAATCTAATGGAAATGATTGAAGTGTAGGCGTATTGGAAAATGTAAGCTTAATGAAGAAAGACTCAAAAAAAGAGATGTTCTAGCCAAGTTAAGCAAAGAGGAGAAATGCTAAGAATAGTGTGGTCTTTAGAATTCCATCTGTGACCACAAAAGCAAGTGCGGTCTATATAAGATGGAATGCAGCCGCAGAAGAAGAACTGAAGCTTCATGAATTTTTGGCAGAAGTGCGGTCTACATATTAAAATGTACGGTCACACTTGGTCTGCAAAATATGTTCGCACTAACAAGATTGAATGATCAAAGAATGAGAAATTGAACAAGTCTGAAGCCTCCTCAAATGTGACCCCCAAAAATTAATGTGCAGAACTCCTCCTACTAAAAACATAGCATTATCAACCCACCTGAAGTGCGGAATACCGAAGTCAAAGTTCGACCGCAGAACCCACCGAAGGAAATTTTTGTCAGAGATTTAGGGAGCCTTATGAATATGACTTATTGATTTTTAGGGTCATATTGTCATTGTAGCAGCTGGTAGTTCGTTATTTTTGGCCATTTGGAGCAATTTTGAGCTACAATTTGATAGGATCATTTAATCTTTCATTTTAATTTAGTATTATATCTTTAATTTCTTCTTTTCTAATCATTTTTCCATAAACATGAGTAGCAAAAGTTTTATCTAAGGTTGTGATTCAACCCTAGTGTGTAAAACTTATGGGCGTTTAATATTATTCTTGTTATTGATTGGGTTAGTGTTTATGCTTTAAAGTTAGAAATAGTGGTTACAAATATTTATTTGTGCCTATTGGCTTTGTTCTTACTTGAGGAAGATAAATTTAGTTTATGAATACTTGGCTGATAAGAAACTAAACTAGTTGAGTTATTGATTAAATTAATTAAAATATTTGAACTAGAGATAGGGGTAATCTAACTTTGAATCATATTGAATTGCATTTGTAGCTGCCTATTTGGATTTGAGAGAGCTAATTTTAGAGATAATTACTCTTTAACCGAGAGGTATTGAGTGAGTACATGAATATTGAGAGTCATAACAACCTCGATCTGTCAAGAAAGCATAAATTTACTTTACCCATTAGGTTTACATCTAGGTTAAGGTTACTACCCTAGGATTTTCTCTATTTGATAAAACTTCAAACACATTTCAATTTTACTTGTTTGATAGCTTAGTCAAAAATCCTTAGTAGGTTAATTAGCAAAATTATACACATTTCGTTTGGAAGTTAAATTTAGTTAACTTAAGTTTCTCTCTTAAGTATTTACCTTAACACCCAATCTAAACTCCTTGTGGTTTGACCCCGACTTGCGTTGGATTTTATTAGTGTAACGACCATTTCGTATTCTCTTAATTAGGGTGTGAATTGGACGTAATCAATTTTTGATGCCGTTGTCGGAGAGTTTACTATGTTAGCTATATACTTGGGTTTGTTTCTTGAGTAACTTTTTTACTTTCGTGATCATAAGTTGTTGAAGTGATTTTAGGTTTCAAATGGCGAACAATGAACTTGGAAACATACCATTGGAAAATGTGGATGGAAAAGAGGAACAACTTGATGAAATTTCATAAGTTCCACAACAAAACCACTAAGGCATTATTATTTGCCATAAGACAATGTGCCTCGACCTCCCCCACCTCCACCACAACAACCACAAGTGGCACAAATTAAATTTTTCCAATAAAGAGAATGCAAGTGCCATAGTCCCCCCTCCATTAGGGCGGACAACTTTCAAATCACCAATGTGTTGCTCACTTTGCTCGAGCAACATGGTTATTTCATCAGGGTTCCGACTTGAAATGCTTAGAAGCATTTGAAAGGTTTTGTAGATACATGTTGATGAAGCAAACAAACAAATGACTCGGAAAACGCATTGAGGTTAAGTCCTTTACCCTTCTCACTAAGGGGTAAAGGTATGGATAGGTTGGAATGCCTAATCATTCTATTTATACATGGGACGAATTAGTGGCGCCTTGTATTTCAAAGTTCTTCTCTCCCAGGCATATGGTAACTCTATGGGATGAAATATTGGCTTTTAAGCAATAGCCCAATGAACATTGCATGAGATTTGGGAGCGGTATCACACTATGGTGAAGGAGTTCCCAAATAATTATATCACTGACAAATGATCCAACAAACTTTCTACAGTGGTATTAATACCACGAGTCAATGTATGGTCAACCAATTGGCCAAAGGAAATTTCATGACAACACCTTATGCGGAGACATGTGAGATTCTTGATGAGAGGCAGAAACTTCTTCGGCTTGGCAATCCTGAGCCAATTTTCCCCAGGGTGATCCTAAAATAATTTACCTTCATAAAGAATTACAATACAAGTGAAAGTCTATTGCCAAATTGACCACAAACATGACTCAACTTGCTAAGGCTTAACTTCATCAAACTCAAGCTCCTAAGAAAGTTCATTCTATGGAGGGGGTGAGTGTTTTTTCCAACAAGAAGCGGACTAAAGGTCCCCAATTATTTCAACAATGTGTAGAGACTTATACACAATATGATGGTGGTTATGATCAAGATGACTCCTATCGCGAGAAAGAAAAAGAGGTAGAACTTGTGAATAATTACCAAGGTCAACAGAGAAATTTTTAAGGATCCAATAAAAATCAATAGATATGTCAAAACAACCAAGGCAATTGAGGTTCTAACAATCAAGGAAATTGGTATAATAGCAACAACTAAGGGAATTGGGGAGGCAATAACCAAGGAAATTAGGGGAACAATAACAACCATGCAAATAAAAGTTTGGGGTTATAAATACCTCCAATATATCAACAACCAATAAACCCACCTTTCTGTTCTTTCTATGGTTCAAGTTCTTCAAGTAATAAAATGGGTCATATTGAGAACATGTTCAAGCAAATTATGGAATAGAATGTAGATTTGGATGCCCAACTTGCCTCACATACTATGTTAATTCAGAATCTTAAAGTGCAAATGGGGAAAATCTCTCAAGCTCTTAATACTTATCCTAAGGGTACATTACTAAGCGATTTGATAGTGAACCAAAAGAGTGGTACCAATACGGGGCATGCTATGGCAGTTAATACAAGAAATGGAAGAGGCGAGAATTCCCCCACCTCAAATGAAAAGCAAATTGTAGATGATGACCACTGACCAAGTGTTCCAATAGGAGGAAGTCCAAAAAAATGATGTTCAAGTACATGCTGGCATTCAGATTGATATTGATGATAGTGTGGAAGAGACTCGAGATGAGGTAAACCTTTCTAGAGAGCACATAATTGATATGTCGGATTAGATGGTTCAAAAGCCTAAGGAACCCTTGACAAAGTCTTCCCCTCCTTACACTCAAAGGCTCGCTACGCAAAATGGTGAGAATCATTTCAAGAAGTTTATTCATGAAAGGTATCTCTATTAATGTGGTAATTGTGGAAGCTTTGGAACAAATGCCTATTAATGCCAAGTTAATAAAGATCTTATGACCAAGAAGAGGTCAATTAACTTTGACTCGATCATGGTCACTCATCAAGTGCATGCAATTGTTCATTACATGACTTATAAATTGAAGGATCCCGACGCTTTTAAAATTTTTTATACTATTAAAAGTGTCGATTTTACTAAAGCTCTTTGTGATCTTAGGGCGAATATTAATTTGATGCCCTTTTCAGTGTTCAAAACATCGGGTATTGGTAAAACAAGACCCACATCTATGAAGGTGCAAATGGCCAATTGCATAGTAAAATGACCATTGGGAGGGATTGAGGATGTATTATTACGCGTTGATAAATTTATTCTTCCGAGAATTATGGGGTTGATTATGAAGTGCCTATCATTCTTGGAAGGCCTTTCCTTGCTACTTGTAAGGGTCTTTGTGACGGTGAAGCCAAAGAATTTGATTTCCAAGTTTGTGATAAACAAGCGGTATTTCATGTTTGCAAGTCTACGCGTCTACCAAATAGCACTGAGGTGTGATCTTTTGTGGACCGATGTCATTATAAATAATACTAGTGCCACAATCAATGCTGGTGACATGTTGGAAGCCATTTTTCTCAAATTTGATGATGATAGGAAGGATGGTTTCATGGTATGTGTGAACTCTTTACAAGAAATGGTGTCTTATAATATGCACCCCAAAATTTGTCATTGGATCTTGAGAATAGGAAGAATCCTCCTAAAAATCCTTCAATTGAGAAGCCACCTACCTGGGAGTTAAGGCCATTTCCACCCCACCTTCGTTATGAATTTCTTGGCCCTTGTTCTACCTTACCGGTTATTCTTTCCTCTTGTTTTGACTTAGGTGTAGGTAGTTTTCACATTGGAGGTCTTACAAAAGGGGAAGAAAGCTATTAGATAGACATTCGCAGACGTTCTGGGTATAAGCCCCACATTTAACATGCACAAGATCAAGTTGGAGGATGGTGTTAAACAATCTATTGAATATCAAAAGACAATTTATTGAGGCTATGCAAGAGGTGATTAAATAGGAGATTATCAAATGGTTGGATGCCTTTTTCCTATAGTTCATGGACTTCTCCGGTTGCATGTGTCCCAAAGAAGAAGGGCATGACGATTGTTACCAATGATAAGAATTAGTTGACACCTACAAGAATGGTGACCAGTTGGAGAGTTTATATGGATTATCGTAAGCTCAACAAAGTCACAAGGAATGATCATTTTCCTCTCCCTTTATGGATCAAATGTTTGATAGGCTGGCCGGCTGTTCTTTCTATTTCATTCTTGATGGTTACTCGGGATAAAATAAAATTTTTATTGCACTGAAAGATCAAGAGAAACCCACCCTTACATGCCCATATGGTACCTTTACTTTCAAGCAGATTCCTTTTGGATTGTGCAATGCAACGGCCACTTTTCAACGGTGTAGGATGGTTATCTTCACAGGTATAGTGGAAAATTATCTAGAGGTCTTAACGGATGACTTTTTGATGGTTTGGGATTAATTTGATGATTGTCTTGCTAATTTTGACAAGGCGTAGGCTAGATGCAGGGAAACAAATTTGGTACTCAATTAGGAGAAATATAATTTCATGGTTGAGAAAGGCATTATTATTGGCCATAAGATTTGAAAGAGGTTATTTCTAAGCTTCCACCCATATGTCGGTAAAGTGTGTGGGGCGTTTCTTGGGCCATGTGGGATTCTACCAAAAATTTTATCAAATACTTTTCTAAAGTGATGAAATCTTTGCGCAAACTCCTCGAGAATGATGCTAAGTTCCATTTCAATGATAATTGTATGAGAGCTTTTGAACAGTTGAACCTCAAGTTGACAACTACTCCTATCATTACCTCTCCAAATTGGAATTTGTTGTTTGAGCTCATGTGTGATGCAAGATATGTAGCGGTTGAGGTTATTTTGGGATATCGTATCACCAAAGTTTTCCACCTGGTCTACTATTCTAGTAAGACCATGAATAGTGCCCATGTCAACTATACCATTATGGATAAGGAGCTACTTGCCATTCTTTGCTATTGAGAAGTTCCGCCCATACATAATGGGTAACAAGGTTATTATGCACATGGATCATGCAAAATTTTTCTATCTTATGAGCAATAAAGAACAGAAAGCTTGTTTGATGAGATGGGTGATTTTATTGCAAGAGTTTGATATTTTCATCCAAGACAATAAAGAAGTTGAAAATCAAGTTGTAGACCACTTGTCTCGTTTGGAGGAGGAGGGGAGGCCACATGATGGATTTGGTGATATTTTCATCCAATGACTCTTTTCTTGATGAGCAAATCTTTGCACTTTTAATAAAAAAGATATATATATCATGGTTCGCATATTTGGAAAATTTCATTGTGAGTGGTATCATTCCGAGAAAGTTCACTGCAAACGAAAGGAAGAAGATCAAAGTGATTGTAAATACTACTATTATGATGAACCATACCTTCCGGATTTGCACGGATGGGGTTGTTAGAAGATATGTGCCGGATGAAGAACAAAGTGATATTCATGAGGCTTGTCATTCTTCACCTTATGGTTGTCCTCATGGTGGCTCAAGAATGCGGCTAAAGTCCTAAGTTGTGGTTTCTATTAGCCTACTCTCTACAAAGATGCAAATGATTTTGTAAGAAATGTGATGGATGTCAATGGGCCTGTGGAATTTTAAAGAAACATGAGATGCCCCTTACAACCATCTTGGAGATTAATATCTTTGATGTTTGGAGCATTGACTTCATGTGTCCTTTTGTGAGTTCTCATCATAGCACCTACATTTTTGTCACGGTGGATTATGTGTCTAAATAGGTTGAAGTGGTTGCTTTACCCGATAATGAGGATAGAAGTTTGGTGGCTTTCTTGAAGAGGAACCTATCACAAGATTTGGGACTCCGCGAGCAATTATAAGTGATGTAGGGTTGCACTTCTGTAACAAGGCTTTTTGACACTTTGCTCGGTAAGTATGGTGTCACTCTAAAGTGGCAACCCCTTATCATCTACAAACAAGTGGTCAAGTGGAAGTTTCCAACCGCGAGATAAAGAGTATTTTGTCCAATATGGTGAATATGAATCAGTCAGATTGGTCTTAGAAGATTGATGATACTCAATGGGCATATAGAAAGGCTTACAGAACTCATATCGTAATGTCTCCATATTGGTTTGTGTTCAGAAAAGCTTGTCATCTTCCTGTAAAATTAGAGCACAAGGAAATGTCAGCCTTGGAGAAACTAAATCTTGATTGGGATGTAGACGCTAACTTACATGTTGAAAATTTGAATGAGTTGGATAAATTCCGGTATCATGCTTACGAGAGTTCGTCCTTGTACAAAGAAAATATGAAGTACCTTCATGACAAGTATAATTGGAACAAGAAGTTCAATGTCAGTTAATCTAGTGTTGTTGTTCAACCCAAGGTTGAGAATGTTTTTTGGGAAGCTTAAATCAAAGTGGAGTAGACAATTTGAAATTGTTGGTGTGACACCCTTTGGTGCTTTGGACTTGAAAAACAAGAACAATGAAATATTTCGAGTCAATGGCCACCAAGTAAAGCATTACTTGGGAAAAGTTGGTGAAAGCCACGTCGTGGTGGTTCTTTACTTTAATTGTGGATGCTATGACATTGTATCATACCACGACATTAATTACGGCACTTCTTGGGAGGCAACCAAAGTTCCTTCGTTTTTATCTTTTATTTTAGATGTTACTTATCATTTTTAATAAGATTTGAAGTGTGCTGCTATGATTTGTGTTGGGTACCGAGAGATTGTTGAAGATGTGGCATTGTTTGAAAAAGTGCAGGCCATACTTTTATTTGTGCAGTCGTAGAAGAGGAAACACAGGCAGCAAAAATTTGATTGCGGTTGTAGATTTTTACTGCAAATCGGATTTGCAAAAGGCGGCTCAAGTACTAAAATAAGTTCCCTCTGAACCTTTCATACAACAGTGCAAAACCAATTTTGCAGCCTATTAGATAATTTTGCAGCCACGTGAGAACAATTTCAGATAGGTCACTAAAAATAGGTTTATAGACATGCGACCGCACAACTAAAATCTATCTCCGCCTAGGTAATAGAGTGCAGACTGCATTTGAAAAATTTCCGGCCATAATCACCCTCTCTTTGATCCGACCCATGCACATATATAAATAGAACAATAGGTCATCATTTTACCCTTTTTTCCATGTTCACCCTCTGACTGAGATTCTACTGAAGAATGATGTGCTCGCACATTTGACTATAAAAGCTACTAATGTTCCACTCATTCTAATCACACATGCACAATTTGGTGCATCACTTCAATCTTGTTGATTTTTCTTTTGAATATTTTTTTGCTTTTTAACTTCTTTTTAGGCTATCTATGTTACATCCCTTATTGGTGTTCAAGTGAGGTAGTTTAATAATGGGTATTTATGAGATTATGCTTAGATTGGGTTAGCACTATTGCTATCATGCCTTTACGATATTACCAAGCTGGATTGAACGAACAATTGCATAACCAAGGTAGAAACCAATCTTCATACTTTATTGTACTTAATTGTGAGGAACGCATTTGAAATTTTGCAGTCCGCAATTACTGATTTCGGTAGCCTAGTTATGCGGCTGCAGTTTAATTATACAGACCGAACTTGAAATTTTACGGTCATAAAAAGAGGTTTACACTGTCATTCACAGAACTTCTTCTATGGGACCTGGGTGCTTTTACTCAAGTTCGGACTACAATTTAATTGTGCAAACCGCAGTTGGATTTATGTGGACGCAGAAGAATCTCCTTAGTGCCCTTTAGAGACTTCTCTCTAAATATCTGATGCATATGTGCAGAAGTGCGACCGCAGTTGGATTTTTATGGAATGCACTTTCACTTTGTGGACTGCACTTGGAATTTTACGGACCACACTTTCACTATGTCTTCGACATGTTTAAAGATAAACACCCCACTGCTCTTATGCTTTTTTCTACTGCAAATATTACTCCTAGCTGCTTCGTACCTCATGTCAATAAGTTTTATACCAACCGACCCGTCTCTTTGTGCATAAACAGATAATGGTACGATCAAGATAAAAGGCGGAGACATCTAAAGGAAAGGGCAGCCAAGGGAAGGGCTGAGGCAGAGGTGTCGTGCACTCTAGTGCACAAAAAGCAATCTGTAAGAAACAAATGGCTGGCCAAGGGAAATGTCAGAGCATGTCAGATACTGATTCTTATGTCCCGTCTAGGAAATCCTTCGAAGGCAACTCATTGTCTTGATCTAAAGAGCACAACTCATAGTATCTGGCCAAATTAGCTGAGAAGTAGAGGTTCGCCAGTGGATGGAGGAGATCCTTGCACCTAGGCCTACTTCTCCTTGGATAGGTGTTGGATTACCAATCTTCCGCAAGACCTTGAGCTTCGAGGTGAAAGGGTGGCAAAATTTTGATTGTAAGAGACTTGACCCAAGCCTAAGTGAAAACAACCTACCTCTAGAGAGAGCAATTTTTATGGCTTCTAACATATCCAGGTAGCCTATCAATATTGGTTCCTTGATATCGAACAATATCACTATTGTAGCAAAATTGAGTAACACTTCCTATCCTTACTCCAGCACCATTACAGAGATTTGATAGATGCCAAAGTGGAGCCTAGACAATTTGATAGGAAAATTAAGCTAATTGGTCCCTTTGATCAATATAAGTTGCAACACATGAACCCAAAGGTGAGGAGCCAGCCTTCCACAACTACTAGTATTTTGATGAGCCTATACTAGCAGCTCTCGGTCCCTATGATATCCTTTCCTCTTTAGCTGAGCCTTCTACCCTTGCTAGAGAGACTATTGCTGACCACCTTTATCCCCTCCATTCCTTACACCAGCTCTGAGGCTAGTGCCTATGACAACTAACCCACTATCTACCATACGAGTTTTTTAGACATTAGCGAGTCTCAATAGCTAGATGCAGACAGCTATCTAAGATGTCCGATCTATCTAGTGCATTTATATGGTATCCCTCTACACAACCAGACTCTTCTGACACTGATGAGAAGCTTACTATGATCTTGGACAACAAGAAAGTGATTATGGACACAATTGTTCAGCATGGTGCAGTGATCGATAGGGTGACCAAAAAGTGAAGAAGATGCCGAAGACTTAGGTCAGCAAAACGTTAGTTGAGTCGATGTGGGATGAAGTGACTAGCATAGTTGAAGCAGGAAACTTTCCAGTTGACATGTTGATTGACTTCCCCCAACCTCAGAAAGCTTAGACTTCTCAGGATGCCCCTACTGCTCAGGCTGAGGAGCCCTTCCTTGCATCCAATACTACTGCTACGATGCATGACATGTTCACATATCTGTCAGCTCCCACGGATAATGATGATGATACCATCCATATAGTTGCGCTGGCTCGAACTGACCCTACTGGTGATACTATAATGACTGGGGGTACTTAGGGATTTTCTTCACCCCTCTCTACTCTTTAATTTTCTTAATCATTAGGAACAATGGTTATTTTTATTTTGGGGTGGGGGTGGAGTGGGGGTGGGCGTGGAGAATTTGAATTGATTGGATACATTTGATGATATTGGAATTTACTAATTGGATTCTTCATTTTGTTAATTTTAGTAGTTTGATACATTTGGTAGTAATCTATAATTTTGTTTTGGTAGTATAAATGTTATGCTTTTCTTTCTTGTTATTGATAATAAGCCTTTGATTTTTTTTTAATGTCACGGTTCTTTCCAAATGTGGTTTCTTGTGTAAATGGGCAACTTTTTCTGAGGATGGATAGTGTGACAACTTTCTTACGACAATTAGTATGTTACATGTTTAGCTACTACTACTAGTAGTATTAATAAGTAGTAATGAATAAAATCCCTAATCAAGTTGTTCTATGAAAGCAAGTTATTTGTGCTTCATATGGTACAAAGCTACTTAACTGCATGCTTATTATCTAAGACAAGGTTGTTGTGACTCATTTTTTAGAAAAGTAACTCTAGTAAGGCGACTTAAGGCTCTTGAGTTGTCTTTTAATAATCATTAGGTGGTTGTCTAGACCATATAGATCTTTGACACGAATGTGGTTTTTGTGGTTGTTACACTATCTTCTTTTACGATTTATTTGCATGAGAGGAGAGGTAAAATTTTGTTGCTAATCCAAGTGCTTGAGTGTATAGTCTAGAACTTGCTCCTAATATGCTTCAAGGTGAAATTCTAAGTTTTCTTGGTTTGAAAGATGATTGTACGATTTCCTTGGACCGTTTGAGATTTCAGTTGCCACCCTATGATCATTATCCTAGTCAACCCCTTTTAAGCATATATCCTCTATCTTTTGGTATCCTAGCTACAAGCCTTTCATCTTTTGAACATGATCTTCTCTTGGCATCCAAAGCCTCCTAAGCACTCATATGTAGCACATGGCTCAAAGACTATGTTTGGTGGGGGGGGGGGGTTGGAGTTGAGAAATATAAAAAGAGGTACCAAGGCAAAAATGAAAAAAAGAAATGATCTCCATGAAAGAGAAAGAAAGAAAAGAAAGTAATGTAAACAAAAAGAAGCTCAAAAAGGGACAAAAGGGAGATTGATGAAATGGAGTGAGCCAAGTATCTCTAGCATAAAAATCAAGGGAGGAAAAAAATGAAATTGTCAACAAAAAGTGATGACAAGTCTACCTAGCCTCCAAGAAGAAGGAATACCTCCGAAGGTTTGACAAATATAAGTCAAGAAATCAGATGCGAAGTGCTTAAGGAATGGTGTAACAAATTATCCCATATAGTATCATGCTCCAAACCAAAAGCCTTTACTACAATCCTAAATAAATTCTATTTGATTTTGAACTGAGTATGCTTACATCAGTAGAGATGTACATGAGGGGCAACCTTTGTTGCACTAGAAATTGGGTGTTATAAATTGAAGTGAGTAATGCAAACGGAAGGTAGAAGAGTAAGAGCTTGGAGTCCACCAAGATTTACATGAAAGAACAAGAATCCTTGATGAACGAAGTTAACTCTTGAAGCTCAAATGTCATTCTAGAATTACATGGGATGAGCAAGTTGCACTTTTTTTAAAAATTTGATACCTTGTTTAGAATTCATGAGTGTTCCAAGTAATTGTTGGTCCCAACTGAGTATAAATGACTTGTTGGTGACTCCTTGAGATGATCATACAATGTGGGAAGGAGGATGTTAATCTAGTTTCTTGATGACAAGCAAGAACTTAAGTTTGGGAGAGTTGATAAGTATGGTCATAGTACCTTCTTGCAGTAGTTAGTACTGATTTTTATCTCCGAATCTAATGAAATTGATTGAATTGCAGGTGTGCTAGAGAATGTAAGACCAGTGAAGAAAATAACTCAAAAAATTAGATGTTGTAGCCAAGTTCAGTAAAGAGGAGAAATGCTAAGAAAAGTGTGATCTGCAGAATTCCATCTGCGGTCACAAAGTGAGTATGTCCACAAAAAATGGAATAGGCCACAGAAGAAGAATTGTAGCTTTAGGGAGTTTTTGTATAAGCGCACTTAAAATGTGCAGTTGCACTTGGTACGCAAAATAGGTTTGCACTGACAAGCTTGAGAGATCAGAGAATGAGAAATCGAACAAGTGCGAAGATTCCTCAAATGCAGCCTGCAAAAATCAAAGTGCAGGCGCAAAAGCTGACGTACGGCCGGAAAATGCAAAGTGAGACTGCAGAACTCCTCCTACTAAAAGACATCATTATCAATCAAGCTAAAGGGCGGACCTCAGAAGTTGAAGTGCCATCGCAGAACCCTCCGAAGGGCATTTCTGTCAGAGATTTTAAGAGCCATATGAATAGGACTTTATGACTTTTTAGGGCATTTTTTAATTATAGCAACTGCAGAAATTTTGCCATTTGGAGAAATTTTGAGCTACAATTAGAGACGATAATTTACTCTTTGATTTTAATTTAGTCTTGTGTCTTTAATTTTTTTTTCTTTTCATATTTCCATGTATATTGAAATGAGAAGCTAGATTTTTATCTAGGGTTGTGATCCAACCCTAGTATGTAAAACATATGGGTGTTTAATATTATGCTTGCTATTACTTGGGTTAATATTATTCAGCCTTATTTATGCTTTAAAGTTAGAATTGATGGTTGCAAATATTGATTCATGCATATTTGACTTTGTTCTTACTTGAGAAAGAGGAATTTAGTCCAGGAAACTTGACTAATAAGAAATTTAACTAGTTGAGTTATTGATTAGGTTAATTAAAGGATATGAACTAGAGATAGGGGTAATCTAGGCTAGGCTCATATTCAGTTACATTTACATCTACCCATTTGGACATGAGAGAGCTAATCTGGGCATAATCACTATTTAAACGAGAGGTATTGAGTAAGTACGTGAGTATTGAGAGTCATAACAACTCCGATCTTCCAAGAAAGCATAAATTTACTTTACATATTAGTTTACACCTAGGTCAAGATTACAATCCTAGACTTTTCTCTATATGATAAAACTGAAAAATATTTCGATTGTTACTTGTGTGCTAGCTTAATCAAAATCCTCGGTAGTTTAATTAGAAAAATTAGTACCCACTTTTCTTTGGAAGTTAAATTTAGTTATTTCAAATTGCTCCTTAAATATTTACCTTAACACCCAATCAAAACTCTTGTGGTTCGATCCCGACTCCTGTTGGATTTTATTATTGTAACGAACTTTTCATATTCCCTTAATTTGAGGTGTGAATTGGGCGTGATCACTCTCGTACAATCACCATTAAAGTGGAACTTGGCATCTTTCTTGAGGAGTTTGTACAAAAGGTTCACCACTATATAAAAGTCTTAGATAAATCTCTGGTAGAATCCCAAATGGCCCAAGAAACTCTGCACTCCTTTTACCTAGGTAGGAGGTGGAAGCTTAGAAATAACTTCAATTTTTGCCTTATCCACTTCAATACTATTCTTTAAAATTTATGGCCAAGGACAATGCCTTCCTCAACCATGAAATGACATTTCTCCCAATTGAGTATCAAATTTATTTCTTCACATCTAGCCAACAACTTGTCCAAGTTAGCAAGACAATCATCAAATAATCTCTAACAACCAAAAAATCATCCATGAAGTCCTTAAGGTTTATTCCACCATGTCTATGAAAATAGCCATCATACACCATTAAAACTTTTCAGGTGCACTGCACAATCAAAAAGGCATCCACTTGAAAGCTAAGGCACCACATAGGTGTAACGACCCGATCGGTACTTTTGAGCTCTAGCACATCACTCAACAGTCTAGGGCCATGAACATATTAATTTCAGGTATTATGACTAGTATGCATTGTTGGAATTAAATTTCAGGAACTCAGAGTCTATTTGGAAAGAGAATTCTCATTTCGGAAGCTTTAAGTTGAAGGAATCAAGTAGGTTTGGAATTTTGAGTAAACGACCTCGTAATCGGGATCTGAAGGATCCAACAGGTTTGTATGATGATTTCGGACTTGGGCGTATGCCCGGATCGGGTGTTGGATGACCCGGGAGCATTTTGGCGCCTCTGTGGAAGTTGGCATTTTGGAAGAAATTTCATAAGTTTGGGTTGAAGTGCATTTCAATGTCCGTCTGGGATCACGAGACTGGGAGTAGCTCTGCATTGTGATTATGGAGTTGGGAGCGTGATCGGAAGTGAATACGGAGGTCCGTAGGTCCTTTTGGAGCTATTTGGATAAAGATAGAAAACTTAAAGTTTTTGAAAAGTTTGACAGGAAGTGGACTTTTTGATATTGGGGTCGCAATGTGATTCCAAAAGTTGGAGCAGGTCTGTAATGTCAAATATGACTTATCTGCAAAATTTGGGGTCAATCGAATGAGATTTGATAGGTTTCGGCATCAGATGTGAATTTAGAAATTTCAAAGTTCATAAAGATGAATTTTTGTGTGTGATTCATGATTTCGACATTGTTTGATGTGATTTGCAGCCTCGACTATGTCCGTGATATGTTTCCAGAATTGTTGGCACATTCAGACCGGATCCCGAGGGGCTCGGGTGAGTTTCGAGGTGGTTTCGGACCATTTCTAGGCCATTGATAATTACTGGTTTTTGGCTACAGCAGTGTTATATACAATATCATGGAATTGGTCGTGATCGTGGTGAGTAAAATATGAGAAACAGGCCAGTGAATTGAGATCGCGAAAAGCCTTTTGCGATCGGGTAGAGTAAATATTCTGCTGCACTAACTCGACTTTGGAGGCTCATATCTCACAATTTATAAAGGATGTTGAGATGATACAAAAATAAAAGTGGTAGCCCATTGTTTCTAGTTTGTATAAAATTGAATCATTCATGATATGGATTTGTGTACAAGTGTTATGGCTGTTAAACTATAGGGTGTCCAGGAAGATGAAGAAGAAATTTGTGTAACACATGGGCTGATTTTGGCAGATTATATCTGCAAATCTATAAGGAATTGGGAAATAACGAATACATGAAAGTTATATATCTTTGAGTGTAGTTTTCATACAATTTAACTATTTTGTATTTCGAGTTGTGTGCAAAGAGTTATGACTATTCTGCTAGAGGCTGTCCGGAAGGCTGGAAGTTGTTCTCCATGATCGCGAAGCTCTTCCTGCAATCACGAGGAGTAAATTTTGGGCTGGAAAAATTGTTCTCAACAATCACGAAGAAGTTTCCGCAATCGCGATGAGTAAATACTTGGGAAAAATGGTATTTTAGCAGGTTTAGCTCATTTTTCTTCATTTCTTCAAAGCATGGATGACTTTTGGAGAGCTTCAAGAAGGGATTTCATCATATATGTTATGGTACGTTACTCCTACTCATTTACAAGTTAAATACAAAATTATATCATTGAATTAGACATGAAAATTGTGGAAAAATTGTGGGAAAATTGGAAGAAAACCTAGAAGCTTGATAAATTGGATTTAACATGAATTTGAGCATGGAATTAGGAGTAAATTATATATTTGAGCTACTGAAGCTATGGGTACAGTATATCTTCGAGAAATTTTGGAATCCTGGCACGTGGGACCGATGGCATTTTGGTCATTTCACTAAGCGGAGTTAGGAATTTGTATAATTTGAATTGTTAACAAGTATTTGAGTATATTCTCATTAGTTTGCCATTATTTGGCTAGTTTCGGAGCATTTTACAATGATTAGAATCATCAGGAAGGCTTGGACGCCGTTTATGTAATTTCGGAGTCTGGTGAGTCTCCTTTCTAACCTTGTAAGAGGGAATTGTCCCCATAGGTGAATTAATTGGCTATGTGCTCCTATTTGTGGGGACTGCATACGCACGAGGTGATGAGGGTCCGTGCCCTTCCCTTGTTTAAGAGAAAGCGAGGACTTTCTTTTAGCTACCGGCCCAAACAAAAGCGATTAGCCTCTTGATCGATTGATTGATTGGATCGAAGTACGAAGGGGTTGATTGAAGTCTGAGATCAGCCCGTAGCTACTATTATGTTTAAGTCCTGGTAGTCTAGGACCCAAAAACATGCTATACTTGGAATATTTATAATCTTATTGATAGCTCAAATTGCTTAAACCACATCGAATTAATAAATCATTCACAAAAGGATTTGACCTTTTTTCTTAAATCATTAAAAGAGAAAGTGACTTTTATTTGAATAATTATTCCCGATAAATTCTTAATTTTCTATTTGGGCATGAATTTTATGTGTACCTACATCGCATGTATGATTTGCGAGTACGATGATTGTTTATTTTATATGTACCTGCATCGCATGTATGATTCACGAGCTGGGTGATTGTTTATTTGTGTTGACCACATCGCATGGATAGTTCACGAGCGGGGTAATATATGCATCTATTGTTAAGCCGTTCGACCCTCGACATTGCACAATTTACTTTTATGTTGGATCGGGTTGTACGTCCCATGGTGGTTATTTGCACATGCTGGTATTGTTGCCTTGAACTTATTGAAGTTGTTATTGCCTATTCATGGCTTGAATGTATTTGGATAAATAATAGAAAGTAATATTTTTTGAAAATTTCCTATAAACGAATTAATTGTTTACTCGCTTTCTTCTATTGGATTAAAACCATGCTCATAGAAATTCATGATTTAATGTATTATTGACATCATTATTGGGCCACTAGTAAGTGTCGAAGTCGACCATCTTGTCTCTACTTCTTCGAGATTAGACGAGATACTCATTGAGTACACATTGTTTTCGTACTCATACCACACTTCTGTGCATTTTTGTTTCACTGTTATATGCATGGCTAGTGACTTATTGGCATAGTACATGGTTGACACGAAGACCTGGTGAGCCATATTTCATCAAGGCGACTCGCAGCTAGTACAGTCTATCTTAGGATCCTATTTACTTTTCTGTCCAATTGTATTCGGGACAACTGTTGTGCTTTATTCATTTTTATATTATTCTTAAAAATTGCTCATATACTTGTGACACCAGTTTCTAGGATGTATTTGGGTTTATTTAGAAATTTTAAAATCTATTTAAATATTTCATTATCATTCGGAGGAATATACTGAGTATTGTTTTAATTGTATAAATTAAGTATTTTCAAAATTATTAAAACAAGAATTTAATTAAGTTATTCAGTTGTCTTGCCTGACAGCGGTGTCCGGCACCACCATGACCCTTAGTGGGTTTTGGATCGTGACAACATGGTATCACAGCTCTAGGTTTTTTAGGTCTCACGAGTCATGATCAAGTCTAGTAGAGTCTCGCAAATCGGTACTGAGACATCTGTACTTATCTTCGGGGGGATATATGGCTGTTAGGAGTACTTCCCTCCTTGATTCCTTATCATGTGATTAGATTCCTGTGAGGCTTATGCCTTTGTTTCCTTCCTACTCAATCTTATGTGACACGAAACGCTTGGTAGAAATCGAGAATTGAAGAATTGTAATGGCACTACGAATGTGGTAAGAGATGTTTCTCCCGGTATAGTTGATTGGACCATCATCGTCGCCTTGTGGAAGGATATTCTGCTGTTTTGGCTTAGTAGCAGTACTTCTATGAGCCTTGAGGCTAGGCACAGGTTTCCATGATGCTTATGAGTGATTATTCCGCAGTACTGTTGTGATGGTAGGATGTTTGCCTACGGGTTGGGGCAGTTGACTTGAAGAGAGGTTTACTCCATGCATGATCTAGAGATTCGGCATTTTATTTTCGGTTGGGGAAAGGCAATCAAACTGAGAATGTTCAGTTTTGAGACGATGAGAGGGTAAGACTTGGTGTTTTCAAGTGTGGTGGAGTCTTCACCGGCGGTGTGATATCATCATCATCGATTGAATGTGTTAAGTGGCCGGTGTGCTAGTTTTCTTCAAATTCGCCTTTAGAGCAGGGTGTTGCGGGTCAGCAATGAAGAAGCGACGGCCATAGATCGCGGGAAGTGGTATTCAGGATGGAATCAGTGTTCATAGCATTGACGGCTCGAGAAAGACATCTTCAAAAGGGTTTAAAGTTAGTAGCGACTTGTGGGTTCAAGTGCTATGAAGATAGATTTTATTTAAGGCAACACTTAAGCAGCAAAGTATGAGGAAGGACGCATGGGAAGTTTCAAGCGGTGTTTAAAAACTTCTAGAAGTCCAGATATAAGAAGTGCATGTCGATTGGTTGATTAAAGAATCGAGTTTGCCCGAACTTGGAGAGTGGCGGAGTTGCATATAGGCTTGGTAGTATGATGACTACGTGCCTAAGGAGAGTTTGGAATGATCTGGGATTTTAGTGACTGGCAATTGAAGCCTGCATGTTTAATTTGAAGTAGCTGTTATGCGGCAGGAGATTTGGTATGACGGAAATGAGCTGCTTGAAATGAAGAAGGATGCAGCATAACTCTGAATTAGAAGAGTGTTGATGCACATTTAGTTGATGTCCACGGGGGGTGAATGGACTAGTGCAGCTGGAAAGGGAGCTCGGACCAAGGATGGGTTATTGAAGTCATAGTAATTGTACCCCATGCTGCAGCGTTGGAAGATGTCAGGAAGTGATTTCTACAGGTAGGTCATCCCCTATGAGCAGGTTAATGGTCGCGTGGTTGGTAAAGCTTATGTAGAAAATTATGCTGGTTATACAACAAAAAGATCGGTCGAGCGAATGTGGTTGATGATTCAGAATATGAAAATGGGAAAGATTCCGAGAATTTGCGATGGATGATTGCGTAAGGTTATGTCAAAAAGAGATAAAGGATTCTGGTGAGTTCCAGAGTTATGTAATAGTAGATTCAAGCTAAGTGGGAGAGTCCCACCGCCTAAGATGGGGTTGCATGGTTAACTACTTGCGAGGTTTCCATTTATTTGCATATTTATGGGTTGTTTCAGCTATGGGAAAAGACCATAAGTGGTAATTTGAGCAAGGAATTGGAAAGGTGTGCTATGGTTGGCCCTGCTGGCTTATGTTCAAATATTAGAAAGGATTTGGATTTGTTCTTTGTATGGATGCGGGTTCCAAGGGAAGTGATTCTTCCAGGTGCTTCGTCAAAAGGTATTCATGTGCTAGAAGATTGATGGATTTGATTATATTTGGGGCCAAGTCAGAGCGGGCGGCTCTCAGAAACGGTCCTAATGGATTCAAATGGGTAAAAGTGTGGTGCCTAATGAGGTCGAGCTTACAGGTACGATTAAGAATTAAGCTTTGTAGCAGCTTATGAGAAGGGGCACGTGATGTTCTATGATGTTTTGACTTGCAGTGTAGCATTTGGGAGGTATGAAATGGTTTATGGGATTTGAGACAGCATGGTCTCACGATTCAAGGTCACTCGGGATGAGTGCAGATGGAGTATGTTATGTGTTGAATAGAGATAGTATTATTTCAAAGGCAATCCAGGATAAATTGGAAGAAGGTAGATTGATTAGCCATAGTCGAATTGGCATATTGGGTGCAGTAAGTGATATAGAATTTGAATTAAAGATGAAGGTTGCAGTTCGGTGGTTACAAGGATTTCGCGAGCTCGGACGAGCAGTAAAGGAGTTTTGATGTTTAAAGTAAGTTGGTGGTTTCTTCAGTGTCACCTGAAATCGGTGTTTTATGAAGAAGTCTTTGCATTCTAGTTAGGGGTTCTTGATCGCTTTTCAGTGTTAGAGCGGCCGGTGGTTTGGATATACAGACCTGTTATGTGTTTCAGAAGGTTGTGAGAGCATGTCGTACAGGAGGATTGTATAAGTGTGACATGTAGTCACTTGATTAATTAAAGATTTAAACCAAGTATGAGGATTGCGGTGATATCAATTATTTGAGAATTTATGCCTGGAAAACACTCGGTTTATTGGGTTATGGACTATGGAGTTTTCTCCGGTTATGATGGGCGATCTTGATTGTTGTGAGAGAAAGAGGAGTTATTATGAACCTTTGACAGGTTATTAGCCAAGTTCAATGAGATCAGAATCAACTGGAGGTATATAGATGAATTTAAATGTGAATATGGGCCCTTATATCAGGCCGAATGTGCTCATTTTAGCATAAGGAACTCCTTATGGAGGAACAATCAGACGCGGGGTGTTATTTAGTCGTCAGCTATTTTATGTAACGATATATTACGCTGTGTGAGTTGTGAGATGGCTTGGTGAATTTCTTATGCATTGACGTTTCGTATAATTGTGATGTTATATAAGCAGGATGGCTCTTGAGACTCAGATTGTATATCGCACCTCAGTTGTGCTTGAGTTTGTGGATTATAGAGTTATATGTCTCCCCATGGAATGGTATTATACACTTAGCGTGTTTATGACTGATATTTAGCATTTTGTTGTAACGACCAATTTAGCTCGATGTATATATCCTTATGTGAGTTCCATGTGTGGATCGGGTGGCTTGCCGCCATAGTTATATTGTGTGGATCAGGTGGCACGCCGCCATGGTTATGATTGCTAGGATCGAGTTTCGCGCTGCAATAGTGTGATGTTTACTACAGTTCCCCCTATATGTTTATGGTGTTCTATTTCCTATTTTCTGAATGAAGCTCATATAGTTGTACGCCCGCGTCACATGTATGATTTGCGAGCGGGGTAATTGAATTTCCTTTTTCAGAGTTCATTTTCCTTTTGTATCACATTCTAATTGGTAACCTATTTGCGCATTGTGGCATCATATGAGACTTTTTATCATGTCCCGGACGGCTTATAGCTGGAGAAGTTTGTAATGGGTGAGACGAGATCGTTGGATTTAGGATCGGTGCAATCTGATTATATGAAGTATATTAAGGAGCTAAGACCATTATTTTGTTCAGAATGAGGTGATGGTTCTTGTCAAGGTTAAGGACTCAATGATTGGTTGACTCGACAGTTGCTTACGAATTTCTACACATCTATTCCGTTGTGGTGGTATTGTAAGAGTTAGAGCAAGACCTATGTAGGTCATGAGGTGCAATGGGAGCATCTGATTCATGGAATTTTGACTAAGTTGATCAGAAAATGTTATTGTGGTCCGGTGAGTAAAGTGATGCTAGGTGAATTCAGCAAAGTTATGCAGTCATGTTTGGGTACAACGTGTAGTGATAGATAAGGTGATCTTATGTTGGAACAGGTCGGCATAGAATTCTGGATGTTGGAATTGGGCTCTAAGGCTTATTTCATTGAATAAAAGGGAATATCTTCAGAATTAATTGAGCTAAGGTGCTCAACTGAGTTGTGGTAGCACGAGAAGATGCATGAGGTGTTAAATGGTGATTTCAAACTACTTCAGTATAGTTCTCAGCACGTTTGAGGATGAACGTATGTTTAAGCGGGAAAGAATGTAACGATCACACCGGTCGTTTTGAGCTCTAGCACGTCGCTCAATAGCCTGGGGCCATGAACATCTTCATTTAAGGTATTATGACTTATACGAGTGGTTGGAATTGAATTTCGAGAACTCAGAGTTGATTAGGAAAGAGAATTCTCATTTCGGAAGCTTAATGTTGAAGGAAACAACTAGGATTGGAATTTTGAGTAAACGGCTTCGGAATCGAGATCTGAAGGTGCCAGCAGGTTCGTATGATGATTTCGGACTTGGGCGTATGCCCGGATTGGATTTTGGATGACCCGGGAGCATTTTGGCGCATATTGTGGAAGTTGGCATTTTGGAAGAAATTTCATATGTTTGGCATTGAAGTGCATTTCAGTGTTACCGATGTCCGTTTGGGATCCCAATATTTGGAGTAGCTCCGCATGGTGATTCTGGAGTTGGGAGCGCGATCGGAAGTGAATTCGGAGATTCGTAGGTCATTTTGGAGCTATTTGGCTGAAGATAGAAAATCGAAGGTTTTTGAGAAGTTTGACTGGAAGTGGACTTTTTGATATCGGAGTCGGAATGCGATTCCGAAAGTTGGAGTAGGTCTGTAATATTGGAAATGAATTGCCTGCAAAATTTGGGGTCAATCGAATGAGATTTGATAGGTTTCGGCATCGAATGTGAAAGTTAGAAATTTCAAAGTTCATAAAGATGAATTTTGGCGTGATTCGTGAATTAGATGTTGTTTGATGTGATTTGATGCCTCGACTAAGTTTGTGATATGTTTCCAGACTTGTTGGCACATTCAGACGGGGTCCCAAGGGGCTCGGGTGAGTTTCGGGGTGGTTTCGGACCATTTCTAGGCCATTTATAACTGCTGGTTTTTTGCTACAGCAGTGTTCTATGAGATTGCGGGGAATTGGTCACGGTCGCGGTGAGTAAAATGTGAGAAACGGGCTAGTAAATCGCGATCGCGGAAAGCCTTTCACGATCGCGTAGAGTAAATATTCTGCTGCACTGACTCGACTTCGGAGGCTCATATCTCACAATCTATAAGGAATTTTGAGATGATGCAAAATAAAAAATTGTAGCCCTTTGTGTCTAGTTTCTAGAAAAGTACCCATTCATGATTTGGATTTGTGTACATAGAGATATGGCTGTTACACTACAGGGTGTCTGGGAAGATGAAGAAGAAAGTTGTGTTACACATGGGCTGACTTTGACAGAATATACCTAAAAATCTATAAGGAATTGGGAAATGAAAAACGCATGAAAGTTGTATATCTTTGAGTGTTTTTTTTCAGAATATTTAACCATTTTCCATTTGGGGTTGTGTGCAAAGAGTAATGACTATTCTACTAGAGGCTGTCCAGAAGGCTCGGAAGTTGTTCTCCGTGATCGCGAAGCTCTTCCCGCGATCACGAAGAGTAAATTTTGGGCTGGAAAAATTGTTCTCTGCGATCACGATGAGTAAATACTTGAGCAGAATGGTATTTTAGCTGCTTTAGCTCATTTTTCTTCATTTCTTCAAAGCATGGACGATTTTTGGAGAGCTTCAAGAAGGGATTTCGTCATCTATGTTAAGGTAAGTTACTCCTACTCATTTCCAAGTTAAATACAACATTGTATCATGGAATTAGACATGCAATTGTGGGAAATTGGGATTTTTTGAAGAAAACCTAGAAACTTGATAAATTGGATTTTACCACGAATTTGAGCATGGAATTAGGAGTAGATTATATATTTGAGCTAGTGAAGCTATGGGTAGAGTATATCTTCGAGAAATTTCGAAATCAAGGCACATGGGCCAGAGGGCATTTTGGTCATATCACTAAGCAGAAATGGGAATTTTTATAATGTGAATTATTAACAAGAATTTGAGTATATTCTCATTAGTTTGCCGTTGTTTGGCTAGTTTCGGAGCATTTTGCAACGATTCCAATCGTCAGGAAGGCTTGGAGGCTGTTTATGGAATTTCGGAGTGAAGTGAGTCTCCTTTCTAACCTTGTAAGAGGAAATTCTCCCGATAGGTAAACTAATTAGTTATGTGCTCCTATTTGTGGGGGCTACGTATTCACGAGGTGACGAGGGTCCGTGCGTAGCTACTATTATGTTTAAGTCCGGGTAATCTAGAACCCAAAAGCATGCTATACTTGGAATGTTTGTAATCTTATTGATAGCCCGAATTGCTTAAACCACATTGAATTAATAAATACATTCACAAAAGGATTTAACCTCTTTTCTTAAATCGTCAAAAGAGAAAGTGGATTTTACTTGAATAATTATTCCCCGATAAATTTTTAATTTGCTATTTGAGCAAATATTTTATATGTACCTGCGTCGCATGTATGATTCGCGAGGACGATTGTTTATTTTATGTGTACATGTGGCACATGTATGATTCGCGAGCAGGGTGATTGTTTATTTTATGTTGACCGCGTCACATGGATAGTTCGCGAGCAGGGTAATAGATCCATCTATGGTTCGAGCCGTTGGACCCTCGGCACTGCACAATTTACTTTTATGTTGGATCAGGCCGTACGTCCTACGGCGGTTATTTGCGCATGCTAGGATTGTTGCCTTGATATTATTGAAATTGTTATTGCATAGTCATGGCTTGAAAGTATTTGGATAAATAATGGAAAGAATTATTTTTTTTAAATTTCTTATAAACGAATTAATTGTTTACTTGCTTTCTTCTATTGGATTAAAATCACGCTAATAGAAATTCACAATTTAATGTATTATTGACATCATTTTTGGGCCACTAGTAAGTGTCAAAGTCGACCATCTCGTTTCTACTTCTTCGAGATTCGACGGGATACTCATCGAGTATACGTTGTTTTCGTACTTATACTACACTTCTGTGTATTTTTGTTGCACAAGTTTATGCATGGCTAATGACTTATTCGCATAGTCTCATGGTTGACACAGAGACTTGGTGAGCCGCATTTCCTCGAGGCGGCCCGCAGTTAGTACAGCTCTCTCAGGATCCTATTTACTTTTCTGTCCAATTGTATTCCACACAACTATTGTGCTTTATTTGTTTTTTATTTTATTCTTAGAAATTGCTCATGTACTTTTAACATCGGTTCTGGGATGTATTTGGGTTTTATTCAGAAATTTTAAAAGCTAATTAAATATTTCCTTATCATTTGGAGGAACATACTGAGTATTGTTTTAATTGTATATAAGAAGTATTTTCAAAATTATTAAAACAAGAATTTAATTAAGTTTTTCAGTTGGCTTGCCTGACAAGGGTGTCCGACGCCACCATGACCCTTAGTGGATTTTCGGTCGTGGCAATAGGCATGTAAATGTGGTTTTCTATTGGTCTTCCAGTACAATAAGAATTTGATTCTATCCCGAGTAACCATCAAAAAAGAAAAATAAAGCACGACCGGCCAACCTATTAAGCATTTAGTCCATGAAAGGGAGAGGAAAAGGGTCTTTCCTTGTGACTTTGTTGAGCTTTCAATTATCAATACAAACTCTCTAGCAGGCTACTGTTCTTGCAGGTATCATCTCATTCTTATCATCGGTAACAACGGCCATGCCCCTTCCATTTTCTTTAGGAATTGAACTGGAGAAGTCCATGAACTATCGGAAATGGGATAGATAACTCTGACATCCAACTATTTGATAGCTGCCTTTTTGACCACCTCTTGCATAGCCTTATTGAGTCTTATTTAATGTTCAATAGATGGTTTAGGACCATCCTCCAACTTTATCTTATGCATGCAAAATGCCGAGCTTATACCTTGAATGTCAAGCCTTAATAGTATTTAGTACAGTATGTTTAGCCTGGTATGTGTTATATGGGTAACAATACCGGTGCTAATGCCCCCTTATTTGTACTTTTCCTAATTGTTGTAAGTTTCTTTTATGCTATTAATAAAAAGCTAGCCCTAGGCACTTGCCTAGTGGGTTGCCAAAAAAAAATGTACGCAAAAGTCTATCCAATGGCTTTCTTTCTCCTTTATAAGACCGCCAATGTGGAATGTACCTGCACGTTAGTCAACCAAAAAGAAAGAATAACAGCTAAAGTAGAACTAAGGCCAAGAAGTTCATACCGAAGGTACGGTGGCAATGGCTTCAACCCCAAGGTAGGTGGCTCTTCAATTGAAGGCTTTGTAGGAGGAGTATTTCCATTATCGATATCTAATGATAACTTTGGGGTGCATAGTTATAAGGCTCCATTCCTTGCAAACAATTCACATATTACATGACTTCGTCCATTCCATCATCATAAAAATTTAGCAAAACGGCCTCAAACTTTACACCAATATTTATTGTGGTACTAGTATCATCAACAATGACATTGATCACCAAATCTACAAAAGAATACACCTCACTTCTATTTGGTTGACGCATAGACTTTCACACATGAAATACCACTTGTTCATCACCAACTCGAAAAGTGAATATTTCAGCTTTAACAGCACAAAGGGCATTACCCATAGCAAGGAAAGAACTTCTGAAAATGATAGGTACTTCATTATCAACCTCACAATCAATAATATCAAAGTTCACTCGAATAATAAATTAGTCAACTCATACCAATACAACCTCAATCACATCCAACGGTCTTTGCATTGTGCGATCAACCAATTGTAACCTCATAAATATGGGTCTTGAATTCCCAATCCCCAAAGAACAAAACACTGAACAGGGAATCAAATTGATACTCACCCCAAGATCACATAAAGCTTTAGCAAAATCGACACTTCCAATAGTACAAGAAATTATGAAAGTGCCAGGATCCCCGATAAGGGTTCCTTAGAATTTTGCACCACTGGATCCGGCATGGAAATAATGTATTACATAGACAAATTCACCTCCTCTCTGGATCTTCCACAGTATCATTAATATCAATCCGGACTTTATAACATACTTGAGCATCATTTTGTGGGACTTCCTTCTTTTCGAATATTTGGTCATCGTCTCCAATTTGCTTTTCATTTGAGGTGGGTGCATTCCCACATCTTCCATTTCTTATGATAATCATTATGGCATGTCACATATTGTTAACACCCTTTGGGTTCACTACTGTTTCACGTGATAATACACCTTTAAGACGAGTATTAAGAGCTTGAGAGATTTTCCCCATTTAAACTTTAAGACTCCGACAATGTGGTATGTGAGGAAAGTTGGGCCTTCTAATCTACATTCTCTTTCATCATTTCCTTGAACATGTTCTCAATATGAACAATTTCATTGCTTGAGGAACTTGAACCGCGGGAAGGATAAGGATGTGGGTTGCTTGGTTGTTGGTACATTGGAGGTCTTTGGAAACCCAAGCTCCGATTTGCATGATTGTTATTTTTCTCCCAATTTCCTTGGTTTTTACCTCCCCAATTCCCTTGGTTATTGTTGTTATGCCAATTTTCTTGATTATAAGAATCCTACTTGCCTTAGTTGTTTTAAGACCATCATTGATTTTGATTGGAGCCTTAGAAGTTTCTTCATTGCCCTAGGTAATTGTTCACAAATTGTACCTCTTCTTCTTGCTCTTAATAGGATTCATCTTGATCATTACCACCATCATCTTGTACATAAGCCTCTACCCAGGTTTGAATTGGGGACTTTTATTCTAATTTTTATTGGCCAAAACACTCACCCCCTCTATATCATGAGCTTGCTTAGGAGTTTGAGTTTGATGAAGTTGAGCCGCAACAAGTTGAGTCATGTTGGTCCATAGTTTCGCAATAGCTTTCTCATGGTCTGAAAAATTATTTATGAAGGTGAATCATGTTGGGATCACCTTGAGGGACATTAGCTTGGGATTCTCAATACCTCTTGGTTAAGGAGTGATTAATCGCAATTTAGCTTTCTCAAGTCCAAATGTGCAGCTATAAGTGCAATTAAATATGAGTCCAAGTTAAATTTCCCTATCTCTAGTTCAAATTCGTTAATTAAACTAATCAATAACACAACTAGTTTAATTTCTTGTTAGCGAAGTTTTCCTAGATTAAGTTCCTTTTTCTCAAGTAAGAACAAGGTCAAAAAGGCATAAATCAATATTTGCAACCATTAATTCTAATTTTAAAACATCAATAAGGCTAAACAACACTAACCCAATCAATAGAAAGCATAACCCTAATAACCCATAAAATTACTTACTAGGGTTGGATTACAACTCTAGATAGAAATCTAGCAACTCATGTTAAGAGTCTTGAAAAGATGAAAATACAAATAAATAAAGACATAAAACTAAAAATTAAATTAAAGAGTAGATAGTCCTCTCTAATTGTAGCTCAAACTTGCTCCAAATAGCTAAAAAGATACCAAACTCCTAGATACTACAGTGAGAAGATGCCCTAAAAAGTCATAAAGTTCTACTTATAGGGCTCCCGATATCACTGATAAAAATATCCTTCGAAGGATTCTGCGAACGCACATCAGCTTTTGTGGTCCGCACTTTTCTGGGTTGATATTGTATGTGTTTTCAGTAGGAGTTCTATCATCACACGATAGCCTTTGTGGCCACACATTAACTTTTGCGACCATATTTTAATTTCTGCAGACCGCAATTGAGAAGGCTTTAGACTTGTTTAACTGCGCATTCTCTGATATTTCAAGCTTGTCAGTGCAAACCTATTTTGTGGACCAAGTGCGAAAGCATATTTTAGTCTGCAAGCCACACTTCTATCAATAGTTCCTGAAGTTTTAGTTCTTCTTCTACGACCGCATTCCTTTTTTTGTGGACCACACTTGCTTTGGCAGCAGCAGGTATAATTCTGCAGACTGCACTTTTCCTCTTTACTAAACTTGGCTAGAACATCTCTTTTTTTGAGTCATTTTTCTTCATTAAACTTACATTTTGCAGCACACCTGCAATATAATCATTTTCATTAGATTAGGAGACAAAAATCAACACTTTTGGACTAAAAATATAGCAAGAAGTTACTAATACATGGTTAAAATCCACACTTATTAGCAATCGTGAAAGCCTTCATGTGATCGGTAGACCAACTGCCTCCCTTGGCAAACATGTCGCATTCATGACCTCAACTATGCAAGTGCAAAGCACTGCCAGACCATGCCTAGTCATGGCAAATACAAGAAGGTTGTCACCTATAAATATCCTGAAAAGAGAACCGAAAAGGGGGGTTGCCTCTTTTGTTTCTTGTCTAATACTCCAATAGGTCGAACAATGAACAGAACTCCAATCTTAAAGAGAAAAAGGATTCTTCACCTATAGAGGATAGAAGGGAGCTCCATCTTTGTACCTAAAAAGGGGACAAAGCAATTGTAAAATCCCCTTCTCCCTCGGGGGAGAGGCAAGGCAAAACTATATCATAAATGATACATTTTGGTGTTTTATTTATTCAATATACACTTTTTGTTACATTGTATTTAGATCCAGTATTAATTATGATTGACTATGATTTACCCCATTCATCTTTTTTGATTGATTTTCTTAGAAAGAGTTTAACATCTTTTGAGTCAAATAATTTGGCGTCGTCTGTGGGGATTTCCTAGTGAAAACACTTAGTTTTTCCCGGATCAAAGCCAAAGAAGCGCGAGAAGAGAATTCAGCTCATGCTAGATTTTAGGGTAACGAATTGAGAAAAGTAAATCGAACAAATCAGCAAGGTCTAGAATCCCTGCCCCACCGATCCCAAACACCCTGAACAAGGCAAAAGGTGCTGCAATCTATCCTCCCCCTCTTTCAAAACCGCTGGGCAGAGAAAAGGAACATCCTATCCTCATCCCTCGTACTTCGCCAAATCAAAAACTCACACAAGGATACCTAAGCTGAAGAACCAAAAATCATCTCAGCACAGCCAAAACCCTTCCAATTGATGGCATCTTCAAAATAAGCAGCCAAAGTCATGCGAGAAATTGTAGCATGCGTACAATGCGGGTTCGAACGAATTATGGGCACCTAGTGCCTGCGGTGTTGAACCATCGATGCGAGAAATGCCTGTCAAACTGAGACTTCAGCCACGGGCCTTCACCATCAAAGATAGAAAGGTTCGACCTCGCTCGAACTCAAGACAGGTTGTTATTTTGATAAGTTTGAAATAACACCCTCAATGCCAAGGGACTTCGCCATCAAAGATAGAAAGATTTGATCACGTTCGAACTCAAGATGGGCTGTTATTTTGATAAGTTCTAAATAACACCCTTATGGCCAAGCGCCTTTGGCATTAAAGATAGAAAGGTTTGTCCTCGTTCGAACTCAAGACGAGCTATTATTTCGATAAGTTCAAAGTAACACCCCTAAGGCCAAGGGCCTTCGCCATCAAAGATAGAAATGTTCGACCTCGTTCGAACTCACGAAGGGTTGTTATTTCAATAAGTTTGAAATAACACCCTTAAGGCCAAGGGCCTTCGCCATCAAAGATAGAAAGGTTCAACCGTGTTCGAACTCTAGATGGGATATCATTTCGATAAGTTCTAAATAACACCTATAAGTCCAAGGGCCTTCACCATCAAATATAGAAAAGTTAGACCTCGTTCGAACTCAAGACGGGCTATTATTTCGATAAGTTCGAAATAACACCCTTAAGGCCAAGGGCCTTCGCCATCAAAGATAGAAAGGTTTGACTTCGTTTAAACTCAAGACGGGCTGTTATTTCGATAAGTTTGAAATAACACCCTTAAGGCCAAGGGCCTTTGCCATCAAAGATAGAAAGGTTCGACCTCATTCGAACTCAAGATAGGTTGTTATTTCGATAAGTTCGAAATATCACCATTAAGGCCAAGGGCCTTCGCCATCAAAGATAGAAAGGTTCGACCTTATTCGAACTTAAGACCGGCTATTATTTTGATAAGTTCGAAATAATACCTTTAAGACCAAGGGCCTTCGCCATAAAAGATAGAAAGGTTCGACCTCGTTCAAACTCAAGACTGTGAGCATGTGATTTTTGCCCTATATGAATTAATCCCACAAATTCAAGAAAAAATAAAATTTTCCATTATTTGTCATTTCGTAGATTTTTGTAGCATTTTTCATAAGTTGTTTGCATTTGACTATGCATGTTAACTTTTTTTTTATTTCATAAAAAATACAAAAAATATGTTACATTTGCATTTAGGATTTAATTGTATATTTAGATTGCTTAGAAAATTAGTTATTTTCAGAAATGGAAAAATCACAAAAAATAACTTGTTTTTACACTTTTTAATTTTATTTTTAAATTTTGGTAGCTTTTCCTTTTATTTGGTCTTTAATTAATCGTGAAAATTATTAGTTAAAGTTAATTAATTCAATGTTTAGGATTAATTTTATTTAGGAATTAGTTTAGGTTTTATTTTTATTTAAGTTTTTTTTAAAGAAAAGTGAAGAAAGTAAAAAAGATTGAAATAATTAAAAAGAAAAGAAGTGAGAGCAAATTTTATTTTGGGCCTTCTTTGATTCCAAGTCTCCAAGCCCGAACCAAACACCCCTGTACCCGGTTATACCCGCCAAACCCAGGCCCAAACCGGTCCCCCCACCAAACGATCCAAACACCCCACTTTTCGTTGGGTTTAATCATAGCCGTTGGATCTCATCCATCCAACAGCTTAGAACTAGTTGGTTATTTATTATATAAGAGTTCGAATGTAGGTTACCCTCCCTCTTCCATCGTCTCTTTCATTTCCCCTTTCAATGATCGAGGACCAAACCCTAAGGCATTGTCTCTCTTTCCACCGCTCTCAGCCGACGATGCTCGCTTAAAACACCACCAAAATTACACCACAGAACCACCATGACCCCCTCGTTCCAAATCCCCACTCCATTCCCCTCAAATCTTCCTTGAACCCCTCGAATCTTGAATCAAATCTTAACCCTAAAATCCCAAATTTTCCAATTCGAGATTCCTTTGAAGATTTTAGGTTCATTCTGACCTTATTTGTGTGTTTTGATGATGAACACACGATTAATCTCAGATCGAGCCGAGAATCTAAGGATTTGAAGATTTGTCACCATTTTTTTGTCTGAGGCACTTTTAGGTATTCTCCTTTTTCTTTTGTTATCTTTTCTTTGGTTTTTCTTTTATTTTTTCTGTCTTCTGCTTCTGTCTCTTCTTTGTGATTCTTTTCCGTTTTCACGTTTCTTAAGGGTTGTTTTATTTTAATTTCGTTAATTCCAGCTCATTAGTTGGTCAGTCATTTAATTAGATTTTTAAATTATTCGAATTCCTTCTAGCTTTTGCTTTTCCTCAAATAATTTGGTTCTGATTATGTTTGGGCCTTGGGTACATGCCTTTAGTTTCAAGACTCAATTTAAGCTGATAGGTTCTAGTTTATGTCTTGCACTTGATTCAACCCAGTTTGGTTTTTGAAAGAAAATTTTCAGGGGTTTAAATGGTAGTTTGGGAAAATTGGATAAAGGAATTTCTGAATAACATAATAGGAAGCTGAGGTGGGGACTTATATGAAAATTTTATATTTAAACTAAGATCTCTTAGGCAAAAACAAAAATATAAAAAGGGTCTAATTGCAAATCTGGATTCTTTAAGATGCCCTACTACCTTGCCTATAAAGGCACGTTTGTTTGGCATTCAAGGCAGAATTTATGAGATAAAAAATCTGGCAAAAACCGAAACGGCTAAAAAGATATTGAGACGGTGTGAATAATCAGAACACACAAAGAGAAATTTAAAAATCACTGTTACATTGAAATTTTCCTGTAATTCTTGGGGTTTTCAGGTTTTTTTTCGAAAGTAAACCTCGGATCCATTTGGGTTTGAAACGGTAAGTTGGATTTTCTATTGTTTAGCTGCTGAAGTATATTTGCTTTCTACTGCTGATCTTCTTACCCTTTCTTTTACTTAAGTTGCATCAGGTATGCCCTTGAAAGTATGATGGAACTGAAGCTTTACTGAATTTGTGTAAAGATCTATGAATCTAAATTAGGATTTAAATGGAAACACTAGTTCTTACTGTATCTATTGCTAGATTTTGCCATTTTATGTTGTTAAATGCCCCCAGTTCTGTAGTAATTTAGTTTTCTTGCATGTGTTAGTTTGCTCATTCATGTTAGTATCTTAAGGCTATGTTGGTAAGTTGGAATAGATGTTTAAGGTTAGAACGTTGGCTTGTAATAATGATTGAAATCTATTGTATGAGTGAAGTGCTAGACATGTTGTAGTGGAAGGTTGTTTGAATGTGTCAATTTAGTGCTCCTATAGTTTGAAATCAACAATTGTCACGTTGAAGTGTTATCTAGGATTCTACTTTGCAGTTTGGGAAGCTTTATAGTATTTTACTATGTTAAAACTGTCATTTAAGTGGTCTAAATAAGTTTAAATTTCTAATGTTTGTTTATGGGATTAGTTTCAAAATTAAATGCAAGCGTGAACCTCTACTCGTTCTGTTATCAATGTAGTTGAGGATAGGGATGTTTGGTGAGAACTTATTGAGGCTTCTGTGTTGGGTAAGACTCGATATCGAGTCCTGATCCCCAATTTTTGGTTTTGTAAGTCTTAGGTTCATAGAGCCTTATATTTTGGGCCAATCGAGAAAGAGGATAGTACATTGGATGTATTGGGCTTGTTTCTTAAGCCTAATAACTTGTATTGCTGTTGCTGCACATTTCATATGGCATACCTTATTCAAATGCACGCTGCAAACAATATTAGAACTTTAGTTTAGTTAATTTTTGTCAAATGTTTTAAATCATAGTTCAAACATGTCAATTGGGTCCCATGTTTCTATATTAGTGTCAGTTGTATTTGCATTATTGGGCTTGGGTGTGAACCATTTGGATCACAAGAACTGGGCCAAACATTGGCTTATGCTGAGTAACAATCAAAATCAATGCACACCCTCCCGAGGCGTTGGTTGTTTCATCAATTTGGGCTCACTTGAGCCCAAGTCTGGAGGCTTTTTGTGGATTGGACCATTTGCTTGCATTATCATATGTGTCCTTTTTCTTTAAAATATGGTTATTTCTATTGGGGGTTGCTACTGACCCAAGTTTTATGCAAAGCAAGTTTGGGTAATTCCGCAATTGCAGTTAGTCATTTTTCAATTGAGTTGAGGCATTTGGTTTTAGATAAATTTGAACTTCCCGTTAGTCATTTAATTAATAAGGCCCGTTAGTTAGTGGAGGTGATCCATATTAGATAACACAAATAGCTTATGGCCCTCAAAAGTTTAGCTTGAATTCCCATTAAAAATTAGAATCAAGGGGTGCCGTGCCAAATAAAAACTCAAAATGCATGACCCTCATTTAATTAATATTCTTATCCTTAGAAATCGAGGCGTGCCATTTAGCGAATTCTCCATGGCCCTCTCAAAGTTGAAAAATGCATAGTTGCTTTAGGCACGTAATTTAAAATTTCCTTCTTAAACTCGAGTGTGTATTTCATGTGATCCAAATCTGAATCTTAACAACATTAAATGAAATATGTCTCGGACGACGGGTGCATTTCATGTGGCGTGATCAAAAGACATGTTTTAGGTAATGTTGAAATCTTCCTTTAAATAACTGAAAGTATTTTAGATGCTAAAATACACATAGGTTTAAAAGTGTTTTAAAATTAGATAATTAGGCCAGTAATAACAGTTGAGCGACCGAGCTAGAACCACGGAACTCGGGAATGCCTAATACCTTCTTCTAGGTTAACAGAATTCCTTACCAAAATTAATGTGTTTGCGGACTGTAAAACAGAATCAATCTTTTCCTCGAATCAGGATATGGACCGGTGACTCAGGACACCACAAATTTTCCTGAGTGGCGACTCTTAATTTTAAATAAAATAATCCCATTTTAATTGTCACTTTAAATTGAAAAAAAAACTCCCTTATACTCCCTTCTGGGGGTGTAAGAAAATAGGAGGTCTGACAGCTCTGGCGACTCTGATGGGGATCCAAACCCAGAACATCGGTTCAGGGTTTATGAATTCGAGCTTAGATGAATTTTTATATTTGGCTTTGTTTATTATCTGGTTTTATTCACATATTTGAGCCTAATGTGCTATATTTTGCTTTTAACGATTTGATATTGTTGAACTGTATATAAATTGCTACAAATCCCTCCTCTCTCTGAGTCTTCTGAATCATCAGGGAAGTGTGCACTTCATGTAACTTCTTTTTTGTTAGAGTCTTATCCTAAATTTTAGAACGAGGTTCGGACAAGTTGCAAAGCCGGTGAAGCTTTTGTATTCCCGGTACACTACCCCCCTCGGCTCGAGCTGTTCGCTCGGGCAAGCTAGGTCTAGGACAATAAACCCAGGTTTTAAACCTAATATAACCAAACCTCATATCGGATCCCTAGAAGGAACGTTTTTTTGCATCACGTGCATTTGACTTTGAAGGCTTAACACAGGGGTTGGTCTTGTCTAGCACAAGTGTACTTGAAATGAAAAGACCACCCTGATGCATCCTACTTGCCACTTGTGCATTTATTTACTTCGAATTTGCATGCTGATCGACTTGTGAATAATATGAGAAAATTTGGAAAAGAAAATAGCAATGTGAGGTCTGAGAGTGACAATTGCATGTTTGTTTTAAAAAATCGATGTCCCAAAGTATACTGAAACTCTACCAAAAATTTTTAAAAAAACTTTTTTTTTAAAAAAAAGAAAAAAATTGGTTTTTGTTTTTTCAAAATTGCCCAAACTACGCCAATTTGATTCTCACCGAATGTGGGATACATAGGCAACCCCCATCGTGTCCAACTTCCCTTTTTCCAAAAATAGCCCAAAAAGAATAAAAATTTTATTTTTATGGTAAATCAGTAAGGTGATTCCATTCTAGTAAAAATAGCCGAATGTCCCCAAAAGGGCGCTGGAAGGCTGTTTTTGCAAGAACAACCACTTTTGGTGATTTTCAAGGTTTTGGCGGGTTAGCGAACACAACCTTAAAATTTTCTTCCTCGGAGTGCTGAAAGGCCGTATTGGCAAAGCGTAATATTTTTATGAAACTTTTGAGAAATAGTGATAACTTTTTCTTGGGTCAAATTGAGTCATAATTTTTCTCTTAACTAAAATCACCCTAATAAATGTCCATGCTGAGCACAGGTGAAAATGAACCCTTCGCGGCTCTTAAATAGATCCCCTTACGGCTTCACATATAATAGAATGATTTGGGAAAAGGTAGTAGAGAAATTGTGGTAAAGGTTTTGGGCGGTCTTACGGACTTTTGAACATCAAGCCAATATTGGACGTGATTGAAGCCCTAATGCCTTTTTGGGATCTGACTCGCAATATGTTTAGCTTTTCTGACTTCTAGCTTACACCCACACTAGAAGAAATTGTGGTTTACGCCGGCCTCAGTGGAATCCTTAAAAGCCTTTACCCTGTTTCGCCAAGACCGGTATCTCCGCACAAATTTCTCGACATGTTGAGTATCAGCTGGAACGTTTAGGGTAGGAGTTTGTCTAAAGGTTATTGCACTTTCCGGTTCTTGTATCAACACAATGGTAACCCCCAAGGTTTTGAAGCACCAAATACTTGTTTGACTCATGCCGGAAATAAGGATGAGTGGGAGGCAAGGTGACGTTTGGTTTTTATAGTAGCATTCTTGGGTATTATAATCTGTCAGCGAGAACACGGTAATATAGAACTGGGCCTTGTAGGAATGGTTGACGTCGCAATTAAGAAGAGCTAATGGCAGTTTGGTTCCCTTGATTTTATTTGAGATTTACTGAGCTCTGAACATTTTTTGAGAAGGGGGAAAGTTCTTCCAAGGCTGCAATTTACTACTACAATTATGGATAAAGGAACATCTCTACCACTGTTTCAGGTATATGAATCAAGATATGACCGATTTGAAGTGCATCAAAGAATTTTAAAGTCGAGTGGTGGGTATTACATTTCCCGAGGGTACTGAGTCTTGGTTGCACTCTTGAGCTCTATGACTGCCGATAAAATTGAGTGGTCGTTCGGATGACTTTCTGTCAGCGAAGCAGTATACATGTAAGCACAAGTGTGTTATCTTCACCTTATGGGCATTCAGAGCATCCAACTGTATGCTCCTCATAGGGTCTTGCACCAGCTGGGCATATTTCAAACCAATCCCCATGACTAGGATTTGAGTAGACATGTCGTAGAATTGGGCCCAAAGGCTTCATTTTCGGAAGGAAGAGTTTGCCAGCTGTGGAATGAATGCAGATTTCTCAAACCAAAGACTAAGGTGAAGGATCTTGCTAGAGGAAAGGAAGACCCCAAGTATAGTATTTTGTTCGGTAAAAGGTTTCAGGTTCCTGAGAGACCTGCTAAGATAGCTCATGTTCAACAATTCACTAATGACTCGCAGGAACAGTGGGGCTAGTTGGCGAAAGAAAAAAGCTACAGGGCCAAAATAAGTAAATTAGAAGGATAGATCAGGGACCTCGAATTTTGAAAGAGTATCCAAGCTGCCGCAGATAAGGGGGAAAAGAAGAAGCTAACTCAGGAAAATGAAGCCCTCAAAGTTCAAATCCATAGAATTAGAGTAGCATATAGAAACTCGGAAAGGAGCCATGCAGATGAAAGGCTTATAAGTGGCCTAAGAAAGAAGGTACTTGAGTGTCAGGATGACTAAAAATATATGATGCTAGTCTAGCAAAAGTCCAGGCCCAATTGGCAAAGAATACAGAAGGGCGGCAAAAATTTGCCAACAAATGAAAAGCAAATATGAGGGGACAATCACCAATCTGAGGAGAAAGATAGATGCCCTTGAAAATGAGGCAGACAGACAGGCTAGGAACTTCAAATCCAATAGGGAACATTGATATGCTTTGATGGCCCAGATGGAATAAGATATGCAACAGTTGCTCAATCAAAGTCGGCATGACATTCAGGCGCTAGAAGCCCAGAATCAGCAAATCGGACGCTTGCTTCAGGAAAATGGTATTGTTCGAGAAAGAGTTAGGGCCTTGCCAACTACATCATCTCGAAGTGCCAAGCATATGAGTACATATCTTTAACCACTTTATTCTCTACAGTGATGACATTTGTCCGCCAAATAATGAGTGATTTGGAGCGTCTTCAAAGGGATCTCGCACGTAGGCCTGTAGCGAGATCGGATGATGTCCCACGGGCCCCAGGAATAGTTGAGGAGTTGATGTATTCATGATTTTCGATGGAGTTTGTTAGTCTATTTTCGAGTCTGTATTTTTATATTTCTGTTCAAATCTATTAGTTTGTTTTTAGTCTATGTTTTCATCTTTCTGTCGGAGTCTATTAATTTCCCTTTTCGAGTCTGTTAGTTTTTATGATTAAATTTTATAGGGTGATTCATTGTAATAAAAAAAATCATTTAATGAAAGGTTGAAAATCCCAAAATGTTTGATACTTTATTTCTGCATTTATCCCTCAGAACTACGCTTGGTCTGATTCATGCAGGGTCATGATACGTAGGCAATATCCATAGGATTCGATCACAACCAAAAGAAAAAAGAGAGAAAACGAAAAAGAGATAAAAGGAAAAACAAGAGAGAAAAGAAGAGAAAAAGAGAAATAAAACAAGAAATCATGGGAAGGGAACAATGGCAAAACAAGAGAGAGAGAAATAAGAGAATAAAGAACAACGAGAAATCAAGCAAAGAAAGGCAGGATAGAAAGAAAAAGAAAAAAAGAAAAAAAAAAAAGAAAAAAAGAGAGAAAAAGAGATGTTGCAAATGGAAATAAGGGTAGGTCTAGATGACGCAAGAAACCGACGGAATGAACTGTGTGGTTGCCTATCTGTTAAACCCTTATCACTAACAAGTATGTTGTTGTCATCAAGTAATAGGCAGGTGGTTAGCTTGTGCGGTATTCTGGAAACTCACCCATACAACACCCGGTCCAAAAAAAAGTCGATTATGGCTAACCAGGAACTTGATGCGAGTGTCATCGATCCTTCAAGAGAGCGGGAGAGTTAGATGTTAATTTGAAAGAAGAAATGTATAAGGTGAAACAATAGATGGTCGAGATGTATCAAGCGTGGGTAAAAGGTCACCCACCACTACATTACCCCGCCAACCCCGTTTTCATCCCGCTATTGGCTCAGTCCCAACCTCCCACCACTAATTCATCTCCGAGCTTTCCCATTCAGCACCACTACCATGACACCACTTCCCAAACACCACAAGCTCTACCTCCCAAACCAGTTCCATACCTCATCCACTAGTCACTCTTGTTTTCATGGCACCCCCCGCCCGCTACACTCCATCGATCTTCCAGAGAGCTTTTATCCCAGGTACACGATAGCCAATATTAGCCCCCCTCCCTGGATCTCACTTTCAAGGCTCCAGAACCTTACTCATATACTCCCTGCTTCGATCCCCTTGTGGAAACTATGAAACCATATAAGACTCCCAAATAAGAAGAGATGATCAGAAAGGTCAAATGCCTGGAGCAGTCATTCAGTAATATGCAAGGGTTGGGAGGTCAGGTCAGTGTGGCTTACAAGGATCTATGTTTATTTCCAGATGTTCAGTTGCCGGTGGGGTTTAAGATGCCCAAGTTTGATTTGTATGATGGGCACAGAGACCCAGTGGCGTACTTGAGAGGTTTTTGTAGCAAAATAAGGGGAGTTAGCAGGAAAGACGAGTTACTAATGGTGTATTTCAGTCAAAGTCTAAGTGGTTCGGCGTTGGAGTGGTACATTAGGCAGGACCATGAAAAATGGTATAACTGGGATGACCTAGCCCAAGCATTCGCTTGTCACTTCCAGTACAATCTCGAGATTATTCCAGATCATCTGTGTCTAATTATGATTGAGAAAAATCATAATAAAAGCTTCAGAGAGTATGACTTTCGATGGAGAAAATAGGCAACAAAGCTTGACCCTCCAATGAAAGAAAGCGGAATAGTGGATTATTTTCTGCAAGCCTTAGAACCTACTTATTATGGTCATCTGGTATCAGCTATAGGCAAGTCCTTCAATGAAGTGGTGAAGATGGGTGATATGGTAGAAGAAGAACTTTAGTCAAACAAAATCACGAGCTATTCCGCTATTAAGGCAACCACCCAGGCCATTCAAAGCGGAACTAGGGAAATAATTGGAAAGAAGAAGAAAGATGATGTGGCAACGATTGATTTAGGAGCTTGGTTCGAACCCAGGGGCTCACCTTACCACTATTATTAGCCTCGACCCCACCACCAAACCTATCCCCATACCCCGTATAATCTACCCTACATTAGTACCCACCACCGGACCCCTATTTTTTTCCACCACACCCAAATATACACCAAACCTCCCACCCACGCACAATAGTGTGCGCCAGCCCAACAAAATGCCTACCCACCCCCACGAGCCTACTAAAACCCTCCTAGACTAGATTTCTAGCCCAATCAAGCATTTAAGAGTGAGAGGTTGCAGAAGAAAAAAAACCTTCACTGCATTGGAAGAATCCTATACTAGTTTGTTCCACAGGCTGAGACAATTGGATATGGTGAGGCCGATCGAGTCAAAATTGCCAAATCCTCCCCGTGAGACATTTTGATTATTCTGTAAGCTGCGAATATTGTTTCTGTGCTCCAGGGAATGACACAGAGAAATGATGGGATTTGAAAAATGCTACCCACGAGCTCATTAATACAAATAGGATTGAAGTCCATGCTCCGGAGGCACCCAACATCAACCAGAACCCACTGCCAACCCATCAGAGACAAATAAGATCGAGATAGTGCATAAAGAAAGGGAGCCCAGCAACCATTCACAGACCGTCATGATGATTCGGTCCAGCAAGGTCAAGTCGGTTGAAAAATTAGTAAGTGAGATATTAGTGAGAAAGTTGAGCGGGACAAACAATGAACCATCTCCGGTAGTCAAGAAGGGGTCTTCAAGTGATGTTGTAGCGAAACAAGAAAGGGCAAAAGTGGTCATGCCAGGAGTGGCAAACAAGTTGTTATTATTTTGGAGGGGGCTCACACATATCCTGTCATTATCAAACCTGTAACCCAGTTATCGATAGTCCACAGCAAGGCTATCGCATGAAATTATGAACGGGTGACAGTAACTTACACAGGGAATAAAGCGAAAGAAGAGGTCAATGAGGCCTATGGACTAACTCGTTCGGGGAGATGTTTTTCCCCAAGAGTTAATAAAAGATAAAACCTCCAAAGATAACCCAGTTTTGGTGAAGAAATTTGTGACTGATGAACATAGTGAAGAGTTTTTGAGAAAGATGAAGATGCAAGACTATTCCATTGTGGAGAAATTGAGGAAGACGCCTGCTCAAATTTCACTATTGTCATTGTGAATCCATTTAGACGAGCACCGTCTGGCCTTGATAAAAATCTTGAATGAGGCTCATGTTCCCGACAAAATCTCGGTAAACCATTTGTAAAAAATAGCCAACAAGATATTTGAGGTAAACAGAGTCCCGTTTTCTGATGATGAGTTACCCATGGAGGGTACTGAGCACAATAGATCCCTCTATCTTACTATGAAATGCGAAGATTCCGTGGTTACTCGGGTAATTGTCGATAATGTCTCTAGTGCAAACATTTGCCCTCTCTCTACTTTAAACAAGTTGAAAGTGGATGATGGAAGAATTCACAAGAACATTATCAGTGTTCGGGGATTTGATGATGGAGGGAAAGATTTAGTCGGTGATATAGTGCTTGAGCTGACATAGGACCTGTTGAATTAACCATGGAGTTCCAGGTGTTGGATGTAGCTGTTTACAACAATCTGCTATTAGGTCGACCTTGGATTTATGCCGCCAAAGCAGTCCCATCTACTCTGCACCAAATGGTCAAGTTTGAATGGGATAGACAGGAAATTATTGTACACGACAAAGATAATTTGTGTGCTCCCAGTAATGCCATTGTTGCATTCATTGAGATTGAAGACGACAAGAGGACTTGGGTCTACCGGTTTTTGATACGGTGTCGGTCGAGAAAATTCCAGAACGGGAATGCATCTCAATTCTGAAGGTGACTGCCGCATCAGTCATGGTGGCTTTTGAAATGTTGAAGAATGGTTTTGTACCTGGTAAGGGTTTGGGTGCATCTCTTTAGGGTATCACACAGCCGGTGTCTCTTCCTAAAAATTTGGGTACATTTGGTCTGGGATTCAAGCCCACATTCGCAGACGTGAAAAGAACTAGAAAATTAAAACAGTAGGTGTGGGTCCTTCCAAAGCTTATCCCACGTCTCTCTAGGTCATTTGTCAATCTTGGCACCAAGAAACGCGTTGTAACAGCAGTTCCCAATTCTGGGGTTGATTTGATAAAGAGTAAATTGAAAGATTCGGGAAATTGTTCGACGATATGAACATGGTGGAAGCTGGGGAGGGTTCTAGAAAGGCGGATGTACACTTTGTTGCGCCCAGTGCAAAGATTAAAAATTGGGAAGCTACTCTTCTCCCTACCTGGAAGGAGTTTTGGTAGTTTTCTTTGATTTTCTTTCAGTTTATCTGGATAATTCTAGGGTTGTAATCCAGATTCTATGTTCTGTCCGTTTGGATATATAAACCTTGTTATCTTCAATAAAATGCAATTTGCCTTGTATTATTTTTGTTTTTCTTTTCTTCCTTGCACAGTTCTTTTTATGTTGGTTTCAATGACATGAAATGCATAAGGAATCTTCAACCAAGTCTTAAAATCCAATCTAACTCTAAATAATAATTCAAGAAATAGAGTGTGACGATGAATCAGAATATGATGATGATGAGGCTTTTGAAGAGATTAGTAAAGAATTAAGCCATTCGAAGAAAAACCCAAGCCTAACCGGAGTGATACAGAAGAAATCAATTTAGGGGACCCAGATAATATCAGAGAAACTAAGATAAGTGTCCATCTTGAACCGCAAATCAGGAAAGAGATAATTAAAGCATTGTTTGAATACAACGATATTTTTAAATGGTCATATGACAACATGTCGGGTCTAACCACTAACTTGGTGGTTCACAAATAGCCCACTGGCCTGGCATTACCTCCCGTCAACTAGAAGTTGAAAAAGTTCAAAACTGACATAAGTGTGAAGAGTAAAAAAGAGGTCACAAACTAGTTTGATGCAAAGGTCATTCGGGTCACGCGGTACCCCACTTGGTTAGCCAGTGTTGTGCTTTTTCCAAATAAGGATGGTAAGACCAGAGAGTGTGTTGATTACCGTGATCCAAACTAGGCAATTCCAAAGGAATACTTCCCACAACCAAATATCCACATTTTGGTTGATAATTGTGCCAAGCATGAGATTGGATCTTTTGTAGATTGCTATGCGGGCCATCATCAGATTTTAATGGACGAGGAAGATGCAGAAAAGACGTCATTCATCACACCATGGGGAACATACTGCTATCGGGTCATGCCTTTTGGTTTGAAAAATGCTGGGAAAACTTACATGAGGGAAATGATACACAAAGAGATCGAGGTTTATGTGGATGATATGGTCAGATATTTGAAAAAGTTCTTCCAAAGGCTCGGCAAGTATAATTTTAAGCTCAATGCCGCAAAATGTGCATTTGTTGTGCCATCTGGAAAACTATTAGGATTCATAGTATGCCGTCGAGGTATTGGATTGGACCCATCAAAGATAAAAGCTATCTAACAATTGACACCCCCAAGGAACAAGACTGAGGTGATAAGTCTATTAAGGAGGTTGAACTACATTAGCAGGTTTATTTCTCAACTTACTATAAGGCCCCAGAAACTTTTGCTAAGTAATTTAGGATTTTGTAGTGTCACGCAGGCTTGTTATAATGCTTTTATATACTATTAACATGGTGGACATAAATTAGACTTTGTAAATATGAGTATAAGTCTTATGGTAAGTGATGTGAGGTCCAAAGGGAAGCCTAAGTGTATGCCAAATGGGAAAAGTTTGGAAATAGGCCAAAATTCCAAATGGATTCGCACAAGGCTCCACTTTAAACTAGAATATATAATTATGTATAATGTTTTATATGGTGAATAGCGTATCAAATGAAGTACCTTTGAGCCTAGTTCCCAACACTTCCAACCGTTCATCATTTGGACATTCCTACACAAAGTTATGGTCAAATTACCAAAGGCTGGAAATTGATATCTTGAGTCAATTCTGCGATCGCATTTTGGATCGCAGAATGCACTCTGCGGTCACATTTTGGCCGCAGAATGGTCCATAGAAGCCCAGTATTGGGCTTCGATTCTGAAAAGCATTCAGCGGACTGCATGTCGATTCTGCGGTCCGTTCTGCTATAGCAGAATCGACATCGTGGGATATTTTTATTAATTTTTTAAACCCGACCCCTTATCATTATATTTGACCCTATAACTCATTATAAGTATTTTTCTGAGTATTTTTAGAGTGAGAGGGAGGGGTTTTAGAGAGTTAAAGTTTCTCCCATCAAATTTCTCCATAAAATTTTGTTAATTCCTTGAAGATAATCAAGTGAAAGCTCTAGTTTTTCATCTACGAGGTAAGATTCTATGCCCTAGGTTCTAATTTCGAGTTTAGAGTATAAGATGGGTTATTGAGGTGTGATTCTTGGGTATTTAGTATTGTGTATGCATGCATGTACAACTTAGGTTTATGGGAAGATTGTTTAACATATATTAGTAAAGATTGGGTTAGGGAATGAAGGAAATCTTAAAAAGGGGATTTAAAGTCAAGATGCTCAATTAGTGTTTGATAAAATGCTCAAACGAGCTAGTTTCATGAATATCTTTCTAATATGTGTTTAATTTTGTTATGTCTCATAGAAGATTAGAATTGCTAGAGTTTTTGGATTGTTGTAGTAACTTAAGGAAAGCTCAATCGAGGTATGTATGGCTAACCGTGATCCTTGTGAAATCGCCCTATGCTAGTTGTGAAATTGTTGATAGTTGATATTCATGTGAGAATCATCGTGAAGCTTCTGTGTTTTATTATTGTGTGGTAAAATTTTGTGATGGATGTTTCGGAACTCGTAATCGGAACAACGGAAATAAAAATAATGTGGAATAGTGGTAATGGAAATAATGTGGAACAATGGAAATGTGTATAATGTGGAATAATGGTAATGGAAATATTGTGGAACAATGTGTGTGATTAATTGTGAATAACTGTTATGATGATCTAAATTGTGTATCAATTTGATGAACATGAGGAAATTGTTGTTGCTAGTTGTGGGATTTCAATAACCTTGTTGTGGAATTATTTTGACAATGTGCCATGGTTGATTCCTTGTACTTGTTGTTGTGTTGTTTGTTGTTGTGAATCGAAAACTGCCAGGCGGGGTCGGGTTGCGCGACGCAACACAGTGAAATAAGGTGTGGGTTGGGGTGATAAGGGTGGATGAGGTAATAAGGGTGGACGAGGCAATAAGGGTGGAAAATGTGATCCAATATCACTATTGATATGAATATGAATCATGAAATGAAAAATGTGGAATTGTGAAAGGAGACATCACGAGAGTTTGTAACCTGTGAGGCACTGATTGACCCTCTGTTTGACTACTTGAATCATTTTTTGTGGAATGTTTGGTTGTTGCTTCCTGGTTGTACTTGCACTATTGTTGTTCAGTTCTATACTTGTTTATAAAATTTGGCTTGAGTTTACTTGGGACAGAGTTTGTTCATACATACCAGTTCAATTCTAATGTAATAACGTCCCTTTTGCCGGGGGCGCTAAATTTGTGTTATGATTGTAGGTTGATCCATAGCAGGAACTCCTGCCCACCGACTATAGCTCCTCATCACTTTCAGTCAGCTGATTCGGCGAGCCCCTTTCCATTTGGGGCTCTATGTGGCTCACGCCACTTTCTATTTTCTGATCTTGTTTTGATGTTGTATAAGGTATAGCCGGATCCTTGTTTCCGGCATTTCCATAATATTCGTCAATTGTATTTAGAGGCTCCTTAGACAGGTTGTGGGTAGTGTCGGGCATGGTAATATAAAAGATAAATATTATGTGTGGCAATGTTTCATAAAAATTGGAATACCTTTATTATGGTGAATGAAGTTTCTAATGGAAATTGTTATTATTATGTTTATAAAATTTGGTTAATGGAGTCCATATCCTATAAATGGCTATTTCACCTGGTTATTAGGTAATGAGCATGAGGGGTAACACGTGTGATAGGAAAGGCGCCCAGGTCCGCTTGACTGGGGATGCCCGGTTGAGTGCCGGTCATGTCCCTCGAATTTAGGAAATGACAAACTTGGTATCAGAGCCTAAGGTTTTAATGTGTCCTAGGATGTCTCGGAGCCGTGTCTAGTAGAATCCTTCTTATCGGTGTGTTGTCGACCACATCTATAAGTTGGAGTCTATTTGGACATTTAAAAATTTCACCCTTCTTTGATAATCCAGATCGTGCGATATAGCTCAAGATAGGGAGTTGATTCCTCTCTAAGTCTTATTCTCGAGATTGGTATTTTTAATACCATAATCCGCGAATTTGAAGCTTGTAAGGAGGGATTGATCCCACCATTGAGTCCAAGTGGATTACCTAAGGACTTGTTAGAGGAATAAGTTGAGCCGAGGAGGGATTGGTAGAACTTGTTGTTAGGAGGAGTACTATTGTTCCTACTAATGTCACTGCACCACCAGATCATGTAGTATATTATCTCTATGTACGGTTAAAACCCCTCTTTTAGGAATTAAGCTTCTATGGTGCCCGCGTAAATGTTGTAGTTTCAATATATAATTTATGCAGTACTCGTTCTGTTAAGTTAAGCGAATTATTATTGTGGAAATATACGTGGGAGGTACTTGTTCATGTGATTAGTATATTATTCTTGGTAAATGAGGATATTTAAAGAATGTGAACTATGTGCTAAATGCCTAGACTTCAAGTCAAGTTTAAATTGACATTTTGATGCCAAATTTTTTGAGAAAACTTGTTATGATTGATACCTCCAAATTGTTCTTATGTTTTGCTAAATGTATTTGATTGATTGTGCCTAGTTGTTGGTAATGTACAAAGATGTTTGGAAGTGAAGTAAGTGACGGTGTAAATGTGGCAAGGCTGAATTTTGGATTCTTATTGGGATTGATATTTACATGATGGTGTTGTGACCCTATAATTGTAAAATATGCATTCCAATATGAGCAATGTGCTATGGTTGATAACTTAAAATGGGTGCAAGGAATACGAATCATGTATTGAAATGTGAAGGCCTTAAATTGAAATTAGAGCAGCATATATTAAATAAAACTCTGTGAAATCCTCTGTGTATAGAAATGTTGAAATAAGTAAAATGAGTTTGAGAAATAGAGTATGGAAAATGTGTCGAGAACTCGAAATGAAATTGTACCTGGTGATACTTGTGACATGAGGGGATATGAAACACATTATGATGCTGGTGTGAAATATGCAAAAATGATGTGAAATGCGAGAAAGAAGAGGCTTTGTTATGAAATATGGCCTAGTGCTTGTGATAATTGTGGCCCCAAGAGCAGATGGACTAATATACGTAAAAATGGCATGATTCTTTTACTTGATAATGTGTTGATCATTTAAAGTGTTTGATTCATACTTGTGATTTCCTTATTATTGTATGAAGCGCATAGGTGTATAATTGATATGTGAACATTGCTATGAAATGCAGCCTAGAGGTATGGAAATTATGTGAAAACTATGTGATCCATTCTATTTGGTAATGTGGTGATTGTTTAAACTTTTTGTTAGACCCTTATAGCTTCCTTGTCTTTGCATAGATTTCTTCTTAAAAAGAATCTAAATTACAAAACATTTCATGCACCATCATATAGATTGTACATGTGGTGTCGAGTTCCATGCAAAGTATTCAAGATTTGGGATCCTTCTTGAGTCACTCTTTTACTCAGTTGTGTATATGGCTTATATGGCTTAAACAGCCAATCCACTCTCTTGCAAGTAATATCATGAAAACCTTCTTACCACCAAGTAACATGAGAGCATGCGTCACCACATGTCCTACAAGTACCTATCAATTGAAGTGGTCACTGTGTGCATAACGTTTTTCTGAAAATTGAGATCCTCACATCCCATTATAGGACGATCTTGTGTCGCCATAATTTTCGTGTCCACTTGAGATATCCCGTAATAAGTAGCTCACTTGGTTTCTAGTATAATAGTTGCCCGTGATGTGGAATTGTATTGCAGTTTGGAAGTTAGTATAGCATAAGAATTTCCAACTCATAACGAATGAGTATTTTCTCTTTATGTCTCTACAATGTGTTACTTGTATTCCTTATTAAGTGAATTCGTTGTGCTAGTACCCAACACTTGTACGATAACCGTGAGACAACATGCCCATTTATGTGTCACTATGACACCTCCTTTTTCTTTCTTCAAGCCAAAACCTATGGAGATCCCATCATGAACATCTGCAAACCTTCAGTGGTTATTGTGCACTGTCTCATTGAGTTTGGTTTTCTTTACACCCTCAACTTCTGAAATCCTTGACTATGTCATTGTCATGTGCTGGGAGTTATACTACCCTTGGCATCTAGCCGTTTTGGCTGTATAGGAGTATTGTATTCCTTATCTCCGGAGCATCGTTTTAACTATTAGAACCATCTAACCAATTCATTATTTGTCCCAATATCAAAATTTTCTAGCTATGGAGTTTCACTCGTGAAAGGTTGAGATTAGATGACTTCGGATTTTTGCACATATCATGAACATGTTGATTTGAATGACAAATGGTCGTATTTTTAGTTCCCTCATATATGATCAGTTACCAGAAGTGTTAAGCTGTCTAAAATATGGTAATCTCGTAAGCGTTCAATTCTTTTCATCCTTATAGGCTTGTGGCATAGATTTTGTGTGTCAAGTAATGTTAAGAGTGTAATTAATCTTCATGTATGTTGAAACCCATATTACATTCAAGGTGCCAGGGTATTCTTACTCTGGATAGACGAATTTTTCTTACACTCTAGAAAATGAGTAGTTCATGTACTTGAGAATTCCTTCTTAATGACTCCTATTTCCCATGTACTACTTACTCTTATGCCTCTAATAATTGAGGTAATCACAATGTAAACCATGTCAGTATTGTTAGTAGTAACGTCTTGTGTCTGTTAGTATATGACCTCATAAAGTACTCTACTCAGCGCATTAATGGATTCCTGAATAACTCCAGCCTGATCTTGAACTCTGTTGTTTCTTATTGTATTAGATCCATTGGGTATGGTAAGTTCAGACAAGTCAAAGATAAAGCTTCATAATGTGATTATATATACATATATAGTGGATAGGTAATTTTATGGTCAGTTTACGATATCAAATCTTAGAGTAACTATTAAAGGTCATCAAGGGTTTAGTATGAGTGTCCCCCTGAAAATGTTATGTGAGTTGATAATAAAGGTAATATGACTGTATTACACATTATGTTGCAATAGGAGTATTTCTCATGTACTTTGTGTTTCCATATGTTATGTCTAAGAAGGTAATGAATTGGTTTGAACGAACTATATGATCATGGTAATATCTTATATGATGCATTACTAGAAAGAATCATGATGGCTTGACTTCATATGGACTGTTGATTGAAATGAAATTATAGTCTTGTTGATGAACACCTTTGTGATTACACTAATGGCTTGTAAGGACTATTATGAACACATAATTGTTTGTTTACTATGAAATGACATTCTTGATGGTATGATGCTATGTGAGCGAATTGTGGGTTCATATTGTTACCATGAATTGCAATATCCGGTGAATGTAAATTGTACAGTGGAAGTTATTAAAAGGTAAATTCAATGGATAGTTATCTCATGCAAGATGTTTATTTGTCATCCTTGTTATGTATGTTTGGGAGCTGATATTATTTTTGAGAAGGTGTCATGACAATGCTTGTAAGTCGATAATGTCATATGGAAAGTTGGATATGCCGTGGAAAGAAAATATTTTTACTTGATTGAATACCAGTTAGTTTTGACTTGGAATGTACCATATAGGTTTTTTGATATAAAACTGTGCAGTCCGTGTTCTGGTATCCTTATGATAATGTAGTTCTTGTAATATTGGGATTAGGATTGTGGATATATACATTGTGGTGCTATGTATAGTTTTGGATGTGTTGTTGAGACGAATTTAATGATTCTCTAGCAAATAGATATGCCTAGTTACAAAGGAGACTCTGCCAAAATTTCTGAAAAATTGGGAGTTAGCCAAAAATTTAGGGAATTGACGTAGGTTAAAAAATAGATGTGTGATGTTAAAGTGTTTGGGGAAGACTCTACTCCTCATTCGAGGACGAATGATCCTAAGGGGGGGAGAATGTAAGGCCCCGAAAAATTTCGCTAAGTAATTTCGGATTTTGTAGTGTCACGTAGGCTTTTATAATGCTTTTCTATATTATTAACATGGTGGACATAAATTATACTTTGTACATATGAGTATAAGTCTTATGGTAAGTGACGTGAGGTCCAAATGGAAGCCTAGGTGTATGTCAAATGGGAAAGTTTTCGAAATAGCCAAAAATTCCAAATGGATTCGCACAAGGCTCCACTTTAAACTAGAATATATGATTATGTATAATGTTTTATGTGGTTCATAGCATATCAAATGAAATCACTTTGAGTGTAGTTTCCAACTCTTCCGGCCGTTTGTCATTTGTACATTCCTACACAAAGTTATGGTCAAATTACTAAAGGCTGGAAATTGATATCATGAGTCAATTCTGCGATCGCATTTTGGATCGCAAAATGCACTCTGCGGACGCATTTTGGCCACAGAATGGTCCAGAGAAGCCCAGTTTTGGGCGTCGATTCTGTGAAGCATTCTGCGGACCGCATGTCGATTCTGTGGTCCGTTCTGCTATGGCAGAATCGACATCATGGGATATTTTTTTTAATTTCTTAAACCCGACCCCCTATCGTTATATTTGACCCCATAACTCATTTTTAGTATTTTTCTGAGTATTTTTAGAGTGAGAGGAAGGGTTTTTAGAGAGTTAAAGTTTCTCCCATCAAATTTCTCCACAAAATCTTGTTAATTCCTTGAAGATAATCAAGTGAAAGCCCTAGTTCTTCATCTAAGAGGTAAGATTCTATGCCCTAGGTTCTATTTTCGAGTTTAGAGTATAAGATGGGTTATTGAGGTGTGATTCTTGGGTATTTTAGTATTGTGTATGCATGCATGTACAACTTAGGTTTATGGGAAGATTGTTTAACATAGATTAGTAAAGATTGGGTTAGGGAATGAAGGAAATCTTAAAAAGGGGATTTAAAGTCAAGATGCTCAACTAGTGTTTGATAAAATGCTCAAACGAGCTAGTTTCATGAATATCTTTCTAATATGTGTTTAATTTTGTTATGTCTCATAGAAGCTTGGAATTTCTAGAGTGTTTGGAGTGTTGTAGTAACTTATGGAAAGCTCAATCGAGGTATGTATGTCTAACTGTGATCCTTGTGAAATCGCCCTATGCTAGTTGTGAAATTGTTGATAGTTGATATTCATGTGAGAATCATCGTGAAGCTTCTGTGTTGTATGATTGTGTGGTAACATTTTGTTATGGATGTTTCGGAACTCATAATTGGAACAACAGAAATGAAAATAATATGGAATAGTGGTAATGGAAATATTGTGGAACAATTGAAATGGGAATAATGTGGAACAATGGAAATGGAAATATTGTGAAACAATGTTTGTGATTAATTGTGAATAACTGTTGTGATGATCTAAATTATGTATAAATTTTGATGAACATGAGGAAATTATTGTTTCTATTTGTGGGATTTCAATACCCTTGTTGTGTAATTATTTTAACAATGTGCAACGGCTGATTCCTCGTACTTGTTGTTGTGCTATTTGTTGTTGTGAATTGAAAACTGTCAGGCGGGGTCGGGTTGCGCGCCACAACACAGTGAAATAAGGTGTGGGTTGGGGTGATAAGGGTGGCCGAGGTAATAAGGGTGGACGAGGCAATAAGGGTAGAAAATGTGATCCAATATCACTATTGATATGAATATGAATCATGAAATGTTAAATATGGAATTGTGAAAGAAGACATCAGGAGAGTTTGTAACCAGTGGGGCACTGATTGCCCCTTTGTTTGACTACTTGAATCATTTGTTGTGGAATGTTTAGTTGTTGCTTCCTGGTTGTACTTGCACTATTGTTGTTAAGTTCTATACTTGTTTATGAAAATTGGCTTGAGTTTTTTGGGACAGAGTTTGTTCATATATACCAGTACAATTCAAATGTACTGGCGTCCCTTTTGCTGGGGGCGCTACATTCGTGTTATGATTGTAGGTGGATCCATAGCAGGCAATCATGTCCACAGACCGTAGCTCCTCATCACTTTCCGTCGGCTGATTTGGCAAGCCCTTTCCATTTGGGGCCCTATGTGGCTCACGACACTTTCTGTTTTCTGATCTTGTTTTGATGTTGTATAAGGTATAGCCGGAGCCTTGTTGCTGGCATTTCCAATATATTCTTCAATTGTATTTAGAGGCTCCGTTGACAGGTTTTGGGTAGTGTCGGGCATGGTAATTCAAAAGATAAATATTGATGTGTGGCAATGTTTTATAAAAATTGGAATACCTTTATTATGGTGAATGAAGTTTCTAATGGAAATTGTTATTATTATGTTTATAAAATTTGGTTAATGGAGTCCATATCCTCTAAATGGCTATTTCACCTGGTTATTAGGTAATGAGAATGAGGGTAACACGTGGGATAGGAAAGGCACCCAGGTCCGCTTGACTAGGCATGCCCGGTCGGGTGCCGGTCATGTCCCTCGAATTTGGGGCATGACACTACGACAACTTGCGATCCTATATTGAAACTGCTAAAGAAGGATGTTGAGGTTAAATGGACAGACGAGTTTCAAGAAGCATTCGATAAGATAAAGGGGTCCTTGTCAAATCCACATGTGTTAGTCCCGCCAGAACTGGGGATACCTTTCATTCGGCTATGTATTGGGTCAGCATGATATCATCGGTTGGAAGGAACAAGCCATCTATTATCTCAGCAAGAAGTTCACATCTTATGAAGTTAAGTACACTCACATTGAAAGGACATGTTGCGCTCTAACTTGAGTAGCACGGAAGTTGAAGCACTATTTGTCATCTTACACTACTTACCTCATTTCTCATTTGGATCCGTTAAAGTATATCTTTCAGAAGCCTATGCCCACAGGGAGACTTGCAAAGTGGCAGATCTTGATCATAGAATTTGACATCGTCTATGTGACTCGGACTGCGATAAAATCCCTGGCATTGGCAGAACATTTGGTCGAGAACCCGGTAGATGAAGAGTATGAACCTTTGAAGACTTCCTTCCCTGACGAAGAGGTGATGCACATTGATGAGCTGGAATAGGTCTAAGAGCTAAGTTGGAAGCTTTTCTTTGATGTGGCTGCTAACATGAAATGCATTGGGATAGAAGCTGTACTTATTTCTGAAACGGGGCACCACTACCATGATACGGCTCAGCTTCGTTTCTACTGCTCTAACAACATGGCCGAGTATGAGGCATGCATTTTGGGTTTGAGGTTAGCTCTAGACATAGGTGTCCAGGAATTCTTGGTCTTGGGAGACTCGAACCTTCTGGTGCACCAAATTCAAGGAAAATGGGAAACATGGGATTTAAAACTCACACCGTACCAATAATGTTTGCATGATCTTAGTCAACGATTTTGATCATTAGAGTTCAGGCATATCCCAAGGATCAAAAATAAGATTGTCAATGCTTTGGCTAGTCTGGCATCAATGTTACATCATCCAGATAAGGCTTATGTCGACCATTTGCATATCCAGGTTCGCGATCAGCATATGTTTACTGCAACATGGTGGAAGAAGAACTTGATAGTGAGCCGTGGTTCTACGATATCAAGGAGTATATCAGGATGGGGGTGTATCTAGTGCAAGCCACATGTTGTCAAAAGAGAACAATGCGACAGTTGGCAAGTGGATTTTTCTTCAGTGGAGAAGTTTTGTACAAAAGGACTCCGGATATTGGATTGTTAAGATTCATACATGCTAGACGGGCCACGGCTGTCATGACTGAAGTACATTTTAAGTATGTGGGTCGTATATGAGTGGGTATTATCCAGCAAAGAAGATTCTCCGAGCAGGTTATTATTGGCTCTCCATGGAGCGAGATTATATCAGCTTTGTGCGCAAATGTCATCAACGCCAAGTACATGGAGATTTGATTCATTCTCCGCCATCTGAATTACATGCAATGTCCGCACCTTGGCCCTTTATTGCTTGGGGCATGGATGTCCTTGGGCCAATTGAGCTAGATCATCCAATGGCACAGGTTCATTCTGGTGGCCATCCATTATTTCACCAAATGGGTTGAAGCTCAAACTTTCAAGTTTGTGATCAAGAAAGCGGTGGTCGATTTTGTGCACTCAAATATCATCCGTCAATTCGGGATCCCAAAGGTGATCATTACAGATAATGGTGTTAATCTCAATAGTCATCTTGAAAGAGGAATGACGGCAGTTGAAGATTAAGCATCGCAATTCTACCCCATACCGCCCCAAGGCGAATGAAGCAGTCGAGGCAACCAGTAAGAACATAAAGAAGATACTTCAAAAAATGGTGGAGGGTTCCAGGCAGTGGCATGAAAAGTTTCCCTTTGCATTGTTGGGTTATAGCGCTACTGTTCATACTTTAGTAGGGAAACGCTTTATTTGTTGGTATATGGCACAGAAGCAGTGATACCCATGAAAGTTGAAATTCCATCCTTTCGGGTCGTCGTCTGAAGCCGAAATTGATGATGATGAGTGAGTCAAAACCCGCCTGGAGCAATTGAGTTTCAGCGATGAGAAAACATTGGCAGCATTATGCCATGGCTAGTTGAAACGTATTTTTCGACATTAGGAAACAAAAGGCAAGTTCACCTCAAATTGGCAAGGTCCGTTCATCGAAACAAGAGTGGTGTCCAATGGTGCTTTGTATTTAACAGATATAGAAGGGAAATGTGTAGAAATGACTATCAACACTGATGCAATCAAAAGATATTATGTATGATTTCTTTGGTTAAATTGTGTTTGTTTGTACTTGGCATGTTTTGAAGATTAGAATGACAAATGTATTCTGTTTTTCTATCTAAACACTTTATCCTATGTTACCCCTTTGAGCCTTTTTTATTTCCTTTTATACCCCTCTTTTTGGAATCAGCAGCAAAGATCAGAAACACAAGAGCAAAAGATAAGTAAAGGAAAAGAGAGAAAAGAATAAAAAAATGATGAAAATGGAAAAAAGAAGAAGAAAAGAAAGATTTAAAAAGTAAAGAAAAAAACAACAAAACAACAAAAAATAGAAAGAAGGTAGAAAAAAAGAGAGAGAGAGAAAAAAAGAAAGAGAAAAGAGAAAATCACAACAACAAAGCAATTTCTATGTCATGAACTACGTTTGACCTGATTCCTTTTAAGGATACGTAGGCAGCCTCATAGTTCGGTCCTATCAAAGTAAAAATTCAAAGTCCCCAAGCAAAGAAACTAGGGTACAAATTGCGGTTGTTGTAAAAAATCTAATTCCAAAAGTTGTAATTTTAAACCCCGTAGAGTTGTTTTGAGCCTTTTGATGGCCTTTCTTTCTACCCCTATCCGAAAGCCCATATTACATTCCAAAGAAAGACCTTCCAATCAGTCTTCAAGAGATGCCGAGTCAAGAAAGCAGAGGCGATTCATAGCAGGGGCAGCACTCTGGTTTAAGCAAGGAAAAATAAAAAAATTAGAGAGTCTTATTGGTGAAAACCCTCACGGGCACCGTAAGCCGATGAAAGATGAGAGAAATAAAAAATAAAAGAGTCTTATTGGTGAAAACCTTCCCGAACACCTTAAGGAGAAAGTGAGTTGAGAGATGAACAAATGAGAGAGGTTTGTTGGTAAAAACCCTTCGGGGTACCGTAGGCCAATCAAGGTCAGTGGTTTGATGAAGAAATTGGGTTTTTGAAGATCTCAGGGCGTAAAGAATGACAGCTGAAAGTTGATTGGTTAGAAAATACTGGTCTGATTAATCCGAAATGCATGTTATGATCCTTGGTACAAGCTGCTCCACTCAAAGTCTCTTTTCTTTTTCCCCTTCTGACAGTCTTCCAGTTTTGAATTTTTCTTATGCCCAACTCTCAATGTCAATGCGTTTCATTTATTTTGGGTTTATCTCTCTAAGATGTTTCCAATGTCAGTTTTTTTAAGAAATAAGAAAGGGACTCAAAGCTTACTACCAACTTCTAAAATTGCACAAAGCACAGCACGACCAAAGCATTGCTAAAGATAGTATGATGTTGAAGTGGGATATAAAGCGTCAGCAAAAGTTCCATCAATGAAATGGTTTAGTAATTTGGTAGGAGGTGCAGAGGTGCAAATAGATGGGTTAGAGATGTAACACAAACATTTTGGATATACAACACTCGGGTCTTCTAGGGTCATGTGGTTGAAATTCAGCTAGGAAGTCAAAAGGTTCTTGGCAAGTTCGGGAATCCAGTCAAAGCAGGACACAGCAGTAGAGAGGTCACCTTCAGCAAGAATGCCACAAACTAACCACCACATTTTAAAATGACAAAAATTTTCTTTGGTTGAAACAGGACCCTCCCGAAAAATGGGACCTAGTTTAAAATTCAAAATAATCATGAGCAGAAAGATCTAGCATAAGGTTTGCCCCAAAGAAATATAAGTTGGCTTTCAAGTTTTCATTCTTAGGATAGGATTCAATTCGAAATTTTCTGGACCATCCTGAATAATAGGACTTAGCTTTTCCATTAGATAACAAGATTTTGTGTAAGCTTTGATGTAGAGTAGTATAATTCAGCCATAAAAGTTGTCATTCTTAAGATAAGACTTGATTCTTGATTTTCTGGAGCCCCTATGAATAATGGGACATAGCTTGGAGACTTCCATTAGATAACAAGATCTAGCATAATTTATCCGGTAGGGAAGTATAATTTAGCCTTAAAGTTAGAACTCTTAAGATAAGACTTTTCACACCTCCTTTTGGCTTACACGGCTACCCCGAAGGATAACGCGTATAAAGGAGTTTTTCCAATTAAAGTGACATTATTCGAAAATGAGAGTCGCCACTTGGGATAGGTTTGGCTTTTGGTGTCCCAAGTCACCGGTTTATTTAAAATCCCTAATCGGGGAAATTTCGACTGCCCAATTGGAGTCTGCAAACCAGAAATTCTTGAGTAAGGAATTCTGTTGACCTGAGGGAAGGTGTTAGGCACCCTCGGATCCCATGGTTCTAGCACGGTCTCTTAAACTTATTATAATTGGCTAAAATTCTGATTTGTTATACATGTTCAAACTTATGATAGTTTTAAATTATTAACCGTTTTTAACATATATTTTTGAAGAAATTTACCATGTCATTAAAACACATGCGAATCACGTCACATAAATGTGCACGCACTTTAGACATATTCTAACAACATTGAGATATGGATTTGGGTCTCATATATGCGCACCCGAATTTAGGAAGGTATTTTTAATAAGTTCGCGCCTATAGCAACTCCATCTTTTGAAATTCGTGGGAGGCCGTAAAATTTGCTAATCGGCAATTCCAATTTTCTAAGTGTTTTTTGAATTAAGGAGCGTCGTATGGTGCTTGATTTAGTTAACAAGGCTCTGTTTATTTTATAAGGATGTCCTAAAGCATTTATTCTGAAAAAAGGCAATCAATACTTGCATTTTTGGGCCTCATTCGTAGCTGCTTTGGGCTTCATTTTCAGCCAGCGCAGGGGCATGTATTGATACACTACTAGTGGAATCTTTTGGGCCTTCTAATAGGGCCCAAGGACATTTGGACTAATGAGTCCATCATAACTAAGTCACAACAATTCTTCTTTCAATTGTGCCTTAATTATCAAAACTATATACATGACCCCTATGAAATGTATCAACAATATTTTATAAGGAAGATACTGAAAATGACTTTGTATCAGATTTCAATCTTAAGATTGAAATAAACAATTTAGGATATTCATCAGTCAGAGTATACAAATTCAGTTATCGAACCTCCATTATAACTCAAGTTACAATATGCTAAACAAATCTGAACAGACTATTTCTAAATATACAGGAATTTAAATGAATTTAAAAGGCAAAGTCCTGGCATCAGTCCACAATTAGTATATGTTTATGCTTAATACAAAGCCAATAATACTAACAATAACTAAATGACAGTAGTCGTATGAACTAGGAAACAAAATGTATTAACTTCATGATCAGCTACAAGCTTGAATATATAAGGTTGTAGTTTTAGAATCTGAGTAAGGAATGGTACGTGGAATGCCAAAAGGAGATAAAGCCTATGAGTAATGAAGCAATTAGCAAGCAAGAAAAACCAATCAGCCAATACACACCCAGGGATTCAGGAAGGTTTTGAGAAAAGTAAAATTTCAACTGGAATAGAACATCACTCAGGAATTCTGAAGAAAATAGGAGAGCCTAATATATATTTATATATATCTTAATTCACTAAAGCTTTAGAAGAAAAGACTTCTCGAAAAATATCCAAAGTCCTCCTCAATTGTTCAGATTTCCCCCTTTTATAATTGAAGCATTAGGGCAACAACCATTTTCTTGTTTTCCTTTTAGTCCCTTACCCAACTTTCAATTTTACCCAAATAGTCCTTAGTTTTCTGACTTGTGCCTCAAGTTTTGAGGCAGAAATTATGCTTAATCCCCTCACTAGAATGTTTTAGGGGTTGTTACAGGGTTCTTTTAGGTTCAAATACCCTCTATGCCCCTGTCCCCTTTCCTAATTAACTAACCTAAGGTTTACCCTTGGTTTTTGTTTGGTTTGGTCAAATATGACCCTGGTCAATTGCATTCAAGTTATGGGCCAAATTCATTGTCTGGACTACAGGCTTAATTGAAGAGTTTAGGAATTAATCAAGAGATATCTTAATGTGGCCTATTTAGTAACAATTATTTTAACTTTAGGATCATATGAATGTTCAGACATTTTAAGTCCAAAACCAATGGATCAAAAACGACCAGGAAAGGAAACCAATCAACTAATACATGACTTACAGAAATAACCCAATTACAAAGCTCAGTAAAACTTAGAAGCAAGAAAGGAGATTAACAACTCAGGCTATACGAAAACAAGACTAATATCAGAAACTAACGATATTCACACAAACTTAGCCTCAACAAATGCAAATTAGGCAAGAAATATGATAAGTATAAGATTCCAAAAGAAACCTACCCAAAATTTCAAACATGGTATAAAGTAGACAAAATGATTATTTCAGGACTTTCAGAGATGATCAAACAAATCTCAGTAGAACAAGAATGAACTCAAGATCATACTACTCAGAATATCAACAGAACTAAAGGTAGCCAGAAGAATAACGAACAGGAATGACCACTTTAAGATAAAAAATACAGACAACAAATAAAATCAAAGAAGAACAAAGTAATTGAGGCAGGAAATATACACAAGATGCAAGCATTGGCAATAAATAAGGCATAGGGGACTTAGCTTTTGTGCATGCAATTATAACTCGAAACTTCCAATTCCATGAGTTTCTGACCTCTTTTGGGAGGTTTTTTAACCTCTAAGACCTTCTGCCTTGAGTATTTGAAGAAGGACAAAGGGTTCGGGTTGAGACCAAGTAAGGTCTAAGATATTAGTTTTCTCTGTGGTTAGTTAGGTTTAAGGGTCGTGGATGGTATGGTTGGCGAGAGGGATGGGAGAGGATCATCCGAGGCCAACTTGGCTGAATTCCGGTGTGTTTCACCATTTAGGGCTAATTTCGATTCAAAATTTGAGTCGTTTCATTTGGATTCGAAGGGCATGGAATGGATGGTTGGAAAGAGGGTGAAGAGGTGGTTCAAGGGTGTAACTTTTAGTTGGTTTGGGGTTGGGTCGCCGGAGACGGTGGTTCTGCCAGGTTTTATTTTTAATATTCGAGACGATGGAGAGTTGTTCGAAAGAAGCCAACCACAGGACGGAGAAGAGGGGGTCATGGTGGTCCGGTGGTGTAAATTTGGGGGTGTTTGGTGACCGGCCGCCGCCGTGAGGCAATTTCTGGCGGCGGCATTAGGGTGGTTGGTGGGTGGTCAATGGCGGTCATATGGCGGAGAGGGGTGGTGTTACAACCCGTGATATTTTGTACGAGGAAGGTGATGAGTTTTTCTCTGAATCTTTAGAGACGTTAGGACATATTAATGTGATTTTGGGTAGGGCTTCAGGGCCGTTGGATGGTCTGTTGATCAATGGTCGAGATGGGTGGCTCCAAAAACGGTGTCGTTTTGGGTACCTTTAATGGAATGGATCAGAGGCTAATGTTTGGGCTGGGGTGTTTGATATATTTACAGGGTAAAAAGGTTTTGGGCCACCCAGGTCTGGCTCAATCGTGGCCAGCCTGGGTGGTTATACATATATATTTTTTGTTTTGTTTTCTTCTCTTTTTTTATTTTATTTAATTCCTAATTAAATTTTAAAATTTCTAATTAACCTAATAATTGTTTATTTATGCAACACAAACAATAAAATGCAACAAACTAAAATTAAACAAAATGACTAAAATTCCAGAAATACTACTTATAATTTTTTGGAATTTTACATTTGTCAAAATAACCCTAATTAACAATTATTCTAGAAAAAACATGAAATTAAATCCTAAATGATTTTGAGCATGCATTAATGAAAACACACTGGTACACAAAATTAAATCCTAAAACAAATATTAAAAGGAAAATCCTAAACCTGAGAGTCCTGTAGGAGTCGACTTAACAAGGCAAAAATCACATGCTCACAGCTGCCCCTCTTTGCGCGGGAACACGAAGAGTTTTCGTGCAAAGACAAGTGAGAAAACATGAGCGATTTTCGTCTGACTGAATACTCTGTGTGAAGCTTTTTGAAATATTTCTGAGCGAACCTTGATTCAAATGTTGCCTACATATCCTTGGCGATAAAGGAATCAGGTCAGTGTAGTTCTTGAAGTTTTGGTAGATGGGACTACCATATGTTGTGATTTCACTGATGTTGCTGCTGCTATTGCTTATCGACTCTTTATTACACAAAAGAAGAATAGAAAGATAAACTGGCTAGGCCTATCAACTACGGTATACAAGATTCCTATACATAAATCTCTAGGATCTCGATCTTGAATCTTAGCTGATTTTGCTGTAGACCTTGATCTGAATCTTGATGCCCATTAGCTACAAATACTAGTTTATTCTTCAGTTTTTTAAACAAAGCGGGACATGCGGAGTTTGTGACTTCATTCCAATTTTGAGCAGTCTGCATCTCTGTTCGCTTCATCGTTTTGAATTCACTTCTGTTTGTTCTTTTCTTCTTTTCCTTCGTTCTGGATTGAGACTCATACTTTTGGTCATCTTGAATCTTGTACTTTAAGGTGAAACCTGCTCGGACACCAACACAAACAAACGAATGAAATTTTCTGCCCTAGTTTTCACAGGGAAAATTTTGTGAGTTATTTGCAACACAAATCCAATCTAATCTTTATTGAAAACAAAAGAAATCAGGATTGTGTATCCCTTAGAAAGATCGCCAGGTTATGCTGGGGAGGAGAAAGGGTCCTTGCTGGGGATAAGAGGAGGATCCGTAGGTAATGTATAGAAATGAAAAAGTCCCTGCCGGGGGTAAGGAAAGATCCACAAGTTATGCCGGGATAGGAAGAAAACAGTCCCTACTAGGGACGAAAAGAGAGTCATGGGTTATGAAGAAATTTCTGGGTTATGCCAGGGGATCCACGGGTTGAGCCGGGATGAATGAAATTCCTGGGTTATACCAGGGAAATCCGCAGGTTATGCTGGGATGAATGAAAATTCCTAAGTTATGCTAGGGAGATCCACGGTTTATGTCGGGATGAATGAAAATTCTTAGGTTATGCTAGGGAGATCCACGGGTTATGCCAGGATGATTGGAGAGTTTCTGGGTTATGCCAGGGGATCCACGGGTTATGCCGGGATGAAAGAGAATTCCTAGGTTATGCTAGGGAGATCCACGGGTTATGCTGCGATGAATGAAAATTCCTGGGTTATGCCAGGGAAATCTGCGGGTTATGCCGGGGTGAATGAAAATTCCTAGGTTATGCTATGGGGATCCACGGGTTATTCCAGGATGAAAGAAAGTTCCTGAGTTATGCCAGGGTAATCTTCGGGTTATGCCAGGATGAATGACAATTTTTGGGTTATGCCAGGGTAATCTGCGGGTTATGCCGGGATGAATGACAATTCCTGGGTTATGGCGGGATAAAAGGAAAATTCCTGAGTGATGCCAGGGGAAGACGCGAGTTATGCCGGGATGAATGGAAAATTCTTGGGTCATGCCAGGGTAATTCGCTGGTTATGTCGGGATTGAAAGAGAATTCCTAGGTTATGCTAGAAGGATCTACTAGGAAGTGACGGACCAGAGAGATCCTTTTAACTATGCTAGAGGTAGAGGGGAGAGGAACAACCTTTAGGTTATGTTAAGTATAGGGTAGCGTTAACTTTTAGACTACGCTGGGGAGTAGAAAGTGTAGGAAACGAATCCTCAACTTATGCTGGGGATGTGAAGAGGAACTTCTCGGGTTATGCCGGGGAGTGAAGGAAGGAGACTTCCTTGTCTATGCTGGAGGGGGTGGAATACAATCCTTGGGTCATGCCGAGGAAATCCACAAGTTGCACAAGGGGAGGCTAAGGATTGGAATCCCATGCTATCATGCTTATTTACGAGTTTGCGGGAAAATGAAAAGAAAGCTTCCCTTTTGTTATTGCTGCAACACCATTCTTGGTCCTTGCGCCATTTCTTTGGTTGTGTTTGCCCCGTGTTCCTTCTGTTTTTCTAGATTGCACCTGCGTCTATTTTAGATTAGAAACAAAACAAACTGTTAGTTTGAACAGTGACTGGTTTTGCGACCTTATCACGCTTGATTTCAGCTTCTTTTGTGTCCAAAGACAAACCCTTTACTTCCAATCCTTGCTTCGTTGATTGGCCTGGGGGTCCTCATTTTTGGGTTTGTTTTTGTTTTCTGGGCCTTTGTTTTGAGTTCACCCCGATTTGCCTTCGGGCTTTTGATAAGAACCAACATCCTTCTTGGCTTAACACCTTTTGCTTTGGCTTTACCTTTGTGGGCTTTTTAAGTTTGAATATCCCTCTTTATTTCCCTGCTTTTGAGGCGTTATCCATCATGATCAGCCAGGACTGGCTAAGCGCACTTGACGATGCCGGGCATTCCCTTAGTTCTTGCCAGGAGAAACCCGTGAGACCAGCCCTACTTCCTTTCTTAAGGAATGGTCAGGACATCAAAATTAAAGTGAAAAGGAGTGAAGCATGGATTTTAGAGAGGTATGTTCTTTTGAGGGAAAATAGGGGACTTATCTGGAAGTATGAATCGGCTTTAAACGGCAACGACATGCTTCTTGGACTGAATACCCGGCCCAAATCCATTTCTGCTTTCTGACTTCAACTCTTTCAAAGCCCAAGAAACTTATTCAGACTTGAGTGGCAATATTTCCTCTTTTTGGACAACGGCGTCCTTTTCGGGTTTTCGCCAGTCGACCTCTCTCATTTCTGTTCTCCCGTCGCCCGATAGTGCTCTTTGCAAGTTTTCACTAAACGGACTCTCTCATTTTATTTTTCTCTGCTCTCCATCGCCTTATGGTGCCCGGAGGTTTTCACCGATAAGACTCTCTCATTTTATTTTCTCTCAAAATTGAGTTGTGTTGAATCCCAAAAAAGGTATTTTCCATGTCTCCAGAGATCTATAATTTTTGAACTATTCGGACGGATTTATGATCGAACCAATACATTACTGCCCCAGTTTTGGTCTTCTTGGGTAAATGGGGTTTTTATTTTGATATGACTGAACCTCAGGGAAAGGTTGCCTACGTATCCTTTCACAATCAAGTCAGACGTAGTTTAGGAAGTTTTTCCTAAACTAATTTTGTTTTTTTGTTTCCCTTTTTTTTCTTTTTTTTCTCTCTTTTTTTTCTTTTTTCATTTTTCTCTTTTTTTTAAACAACATTTTTGGGCTCCAAAGAAGGTGATCAAAGAAACTTAACCGGCTCAATGGGTATGCGAGGGCTTGATAGTGTTTATGGTAGCGGGAAAGAAAAGCCTCCGTCATTTCAATCAACCGGGGTCACTCTCGTCTCCTTCAACATCGCCCAGGTACAATGCTCATTTAGGCAATACCTTTCTATAATGTATGGCCCTTTCCAGTTTGGAGCGAATTTTCTTTCAGCTTCCTGATGGTGAGGAAGTATCCGCCTCAATACCAGCTGCCCGACTTTGAAGTTCCTAGGGCGCACTTTGTTGTTGTAGGAACGGGCCATTCTTGTTGGTACAATTCCCCGTAGCACACTAAGCCATTCATTTTTCATTAATTAATGTCAGCTGCTCCAAACGAGTTTTAACCCATTCCCTATTCAAAATTTCGGCTTCGTCAATTACTCGGAGCAAAGGGATTTCTACTTCTGCGGGTATGATAGCTTCAGTCCCATAGACCAGCAAATAGAGGGTTGCTCCTACCGATGTACGTACTATGGTACAATATCCCATCAGTGAAAAAGGCAACTTTTCATGCCATTGCCTCGAGCTTTGAATCATTTTCCTCAAGATATTCTTGATGTTCTTATTAGTTGCTTCGACGGCACCATTAGCTTTGGGCCGGTAAGGAGTGGAGTTTCTATGTGTTATCTTGAATTGTTCACATATCTCTCCCATCAACCGACTGTTTAGATTAGTTGCGTTGTCTGTAATGAGGGTAGCGGGAATCCCAAAACGGCAAATGATGTTGGAATGCACAAATCCATCACACCTTCTTGGTAACAGACTTGAGGTGATGGCCTCAACCCATTTTGTGAAGTAATCAATAGTGACCAATATGAATCTGTGCCCATTTGAGGCTTTTGGCTCAATAGGCCCAATGACATCCATACCCCAGGTGGCAAATGGCCAAGGTGCTGACATAGGATGCAGTTCATTTGGGGGTACATGAATCAGATCACCGTGCACCTGGCATTGATGACATTTTCCAACGAAGGTGAAGCAATCTTTCTCCATGGTCATCCAGTAATAGCCAGCTCGGAATATCTTCTTTTCCAGTACATAGCCATTCATATGGGGTCCACACACTCCCGCATGTACTTCGTGCATAATTCTCCTAGCATCCTCGGTATCCGCACATCTTAGCAAACTAAGATCTGGTGTCCTTTTATACAAAGTATCACCGCTCAAAGAGAAATTGCTTGCATAACGTCGGAAGGTTTTCTTTTGTTCCCCAGTGGCTTGATCGGGATACTCCTGTGTTTTTATAAATCTCTTGATGTCATAATACCAGGGTTGTATGCTGGACTCTGCTTCGGTCGCCTTACAATAACCATGCCTTTCTTTGATTTGGATTTGTAAAGGATCAACATAGGCGTTTCTAGGGTATGGTAACATGGAGGCCAAGGTTGCGAGTGCATCTGCTAACTCATTGTGGCAACGGGGAATGTACCTGAATTGTACTGACGTGAACCATTTGTTGAGGACTTCCACATGCTGTATGCATGGGAGGAGTTTAATGTCTCGTGTCTCCCATTCTCCTTAAGCCCATCGGATGATCAGATCGGAATCTCCCATGATTAGCAATTCTTCGACATCTTGATTAATGCCCATGTTCATGCCCATGATGGAAGCCTCATATTCCGATGTATTATTGGTGCAGAAGAACCGGAGCCTGGCTGTAGCTGTATAATGCTGTCCTGTTGGTGAGATTAAAATTTCCCCAATCCCTACATCTTTTGCGTTTACTGCTCCGTCGAAGAACATTTTCCAGACGGGGGTGCCGTCAGATGTTACTTCCAACGAAATCACTTCTTCATCAGGGAAGTAAGTATTTAAAGGTTGATATGCATCATCAACGGGATTCTCAGCTAGATTATCTGCCAACTTGAGCCTTCATCGCAGTACGAAAGACGTAAAATATGTCGAATTCGGTGAGTAAGATTTGCCATTTGGCCAGTCACCCTATGGACAATGGTCTTTGGAATATGTAACTTAGTGGATCCAGCCTGGTTATGAGGTACGTGGTGTGAGATTGCAGATAATGCCTTAACTTCTGAGCCACCCACGTCAAAGCGCAAAAAGTTCTTTCTAACAGTGTGTACTTGGCCTTGTAACTGGTAAACTTTTTGCTCAGATATTAAATGGCTTGCTCTTTCTTTCCTGTGGCGTCATGCTGCCCGAGAATACAACCAAAGGCGCCTTCCAAGACTGTTAGATAGAGAAATAGTGGCCTTCCTGGTTCTGGCGGAACCAATATTGGTGGATTGGACATGTATTGTTTGATTCTATCAAAAGCTTCCTGACACTCCACAGTCCATTTAACTGCCGCATCCTTTTTCAGTAGTTTGGATATGGGATCACATGTGGAAGACAACTGGGCGATGAATCGGCTAATGTAATTCAATCTTCCGAGTAGACTCATTACATCCTTTTTGGTCCTTGGCGGGGGCAGCTCTTGGATGGATTTGATCATGGTCGGATCCAATTCGATACCTCTTCGGCTAACCATGAACCCCAGAAGTTTGCCTGACGGGACTCCAAATGCGCACTTGGATGGATTTAATTTCACATCGTATTTGCGAAGCCTTTCGAAGAACTTCCGCAAGTCTTTTACATGATTGCCCTGAGTCTTGGATTTGATAATCACGTCATCCACATACACCTCTGTTTCTTGATGCATCATGTCGTGGAAGATGGTGGTCATGGCCCTCATGTATGTTGCCCCGGAGTTTTTCAATCTAAAATGCATAACTCTGTAATAATAGGTTCCCCAAGGTGTGGTAAAGGCGGTTTTCTCAGCATCTTCCTCATCCATCAACACCTGGTGGTATCCTGCATAGCAGTCTACAAAGGATTGAATCTCATGCTTGGCACAGTTACCGACAAAGATGTGGATGTTGGGTAGAGGGAAGTTGTCCTTGGGACTTTCCTTCTTTAAATCTCAATAATCCACACACACTCAAGTTTTACCGTCCTTCTTTGGTACCAGGATCACATTGGCCAGCCATGTAGTGTACCGAACCACCCGAATTACCCCCGCCTCTAGCTGTTTTGTAATCTCCTCTTTGATTTTGTCGCTGACATAAGGCTTGAACTTTCTATGTTTTTTGGACCAAAGGGCATTCAGGGTATGTGGGCAACTTATGAACCACCATATCCATACTCAATTCGGGCATGTCATCGTAAGACAACGCAAATACATCTTTGAATTCCAAAAGGAGTTGAACCAATGAATCCTGTATTTCTTTATTCACATGGAAGCTTATTTTTTTTTGAATTTCATCGGGATTTCCCAAGTTTACCGGTTCAGTATTGTTTAAGTTGGGCTTAGGTTTGTTTTCAAAGTGTTCCAACTCTCGTTTGATTTCCCTAAAAGCCTCTTCTTCATCGTATTCCGGTTCTTGGTTCATTATTTCACAGATGGGCAGCATGTTTGGGTCGTGGCATGAAGTCCGCGAGCATGTCATTTTATTTAAAGCCGCATTATTGGGACTGAAAGAAAAGATGAAAATAAAAGAAAGATAAAAATCAGAGAAAGACAAGGAAATGAAAATGATGAAATATTGATTTCATTTCTTTGAACTTGTAAGATAACAGGGTTTACAATTTGAAATTTAAAAGACAAAGTGCTAAAGAAAAACAAACAACCGAGCTACACCCTGAAATAGCTCGTGATGTAGGAAGAGGTAGCATGGGGGGACTACCGGTCCTCCCGCCTGACTGGGAAAGGTGTGGCCTTCCAATTTTGAAGCTTGGCATCTTGCCCCATATAGAGCACTTCAGCAATGCTTGAACCTTCTCCCAGCTGGAACATGTTGGTGTCGTACAACAACTCCCTCATGGCTCCGCAGATCTCATCAATTTCTTCTTTGGTGAAGGTTTATTCTTCCTCTCTGTCACTGTACTTTGGTTTTAAAATTTATTTGTACTAGTGGGGTAGGGGTAGTGGCAAGACCCATCCCTGACGCTTTCTATGACTGGCCTAGGTGATATCTTCCGATGTTGGATGAAAGCCCAGTTCAAAGAACTTGTCAACGGCATGCAAGGAGACCATCTCGGTTGTGCCTTGTAGGGAGCTTCCGAGTCCCTTTCCTGGCTTAAAACATTGGCGCGTCATCTCCCTTGCCACCATGATTGAAGCATTTGACAGGAAAGGCTGGGGGAGTGGCTTCCCTTCTTCGTTTTTATCGGTTACTACGACTTCAAAATCTTGATAAACTATGTGATTAATCCCTTCCTTGGCTTAGAGACAGGGGACATAGGGGTCTCGATAAATCGATTGTTCGTCCTCTCCATGAACTACAATCTCCTGGTTTCATGTTCGAACTTCAGCATTTGGTGCAGGGTAGAGGGCACCGCTCCTGCTGCATGAATCCACGGTCTTCCTAGGAGGTAGTTATAGAATGTTTCCATGTCCAACACCTGAAATGTTACTTCGAAGTCGACCGGACCAATGGTTAGCACCAAGTCAATTTTGCCTATGGTGTCTTTCTTGATTCCGTCAAAGGCTCGGACACACACGTTGTTAGGACGGATCCTCTCTTCCAAATCTCCATTCTCTGCTAGGTAGACAGTGGGCATATGTCTACCCCAGAACCTCCGTCGATCATTACTCTTTTGACATAATATCCCTCGCGCTTGATAGTTAGGTGCAAGGCTTTATTGTGAGCAGCTCCTTCCGGAGGTAAGTCATTCTTACTGAATGTAACCTTGTTAATGGCAAAGAATCTCTCTGACATCTTCTCTAGTTTCTCCACAGAGGTCTCAGCCGGTACGTAAGCTTCGTCCAGAGTTTTGGCCAACACCTGCTGATGCTCGGGAGATTTCATCACGAGTGATAATAAAAAGACCTGCTTGGGAGATGTTCAGAGCTGTCACCACTTCGTACTCTGGCATTTTCATTTATTTGAAAAAGTCTTCTACCTCTTCATCATTCACTGTCCTCTTAGGTGGAAATCGCCGTTTGGTGGCAATGTTCACCTCTTCCATATCTGACTATTTATTTGGGGGATAGCCTTTTTGAGTTTCCGCGACGATTTCTTTGCCCTTGTATGTAACTATGGTTTCCTGGTAATTCCAAGGGACTATCAAAGTGTTTTTCATGGTCTTCTGCGATGCGCGACAAATTACCACGGGCTCATTCAGCACCGGTAGTTTAATCACTCCTCGTACCACATAGGCTTTCTTGGGTACATACATGGTTTTGTTCAGCTCGAACCTTCTTAGGGGACTCAAAGTGCGCTGTTTTTCTTGATAACCTCGTGGGATGTAGAGTATTGTTTCTTTGGTATGGGTCATCTCAGTTTTGATTTCAGGTTTCTTCTATGCTTCTAGGCACTTGGCTTCAGTCATTTTCTTTTCTTCAGTCTTTTTGGGGGTAGCTTTTTTCTGTCTGCCTCGGCGATGACTATTATGGTTTTCAGGGCGGGATCAAATTCTTTGTCCTCGCAGATCATTCCGATGACCGGCCCGTTGTTGTGAATCGACAACTGGTTATTGGTCACGTTTGGGACCTCTTCATCTCTTAGTACTATTTTCTTTTTATCTATCAAATCCTCAACTGCTTGTTTTAGGGTCCAGCAATTTTCAGTGTCATGTCCCTCTGCCCCATAGTGGTCAGCACAACATACGCCCCTTTGATAGGAAGGTGATTGGGGGTTTTGTCTCTTCGGAGGTACGGGTTGCGAGAGACCCATGTGGACCAACTTTAGGAATAGGCTGGCATAGGATTCTCCTATTGGAGTGAAGTTCTATCTCCTGGGTGGCTCCCTAGGACGGTAATTATTTTATAGAGGGCGGTGATTGTAGTGATTCTGAGGGGGGCTGATTTCTTGGGTCTTGGTTCCAGTTGTTCTGCTGTTGTGCTCGAGCAAACGGCTGGGCGTTCATGATTTCATAAGGCCGAGGAGCGTAGTGCATGTCTTGGTGAGGATAATAATGTTGAGATGCCTTTTCTGAGAATGCGGGTCTGTGAGCATGATGTTTTCTCATCCCGGAGGCGGCCATGGACACTTCCTCTTTCTTCTTGTGTCTTGGGATCCCTCCCGCCCCGCCTTGTATGGCCTGGGAGGTTGCTCTTATGGTGGATTGACTCAGAATTCTCCCTTTCTTAAGGCCATTCTCTACTATCTCCCCGATCTTAATCGCCTCTGCAAAAGGTTTTCCCATTGCGGACATCATATTCTGAAAATAATCTGCCTTTTGCGCTTGTAGGAAGATGGTGACCATATCCATTTCGTCCATGGGTGGCTTTCCTCTCACCGCTTGCTCGCGCCACTTAACAGCATATTCTCTTAAGCTTTCTGAACATTTCTTTTTCAAATTGGCTAAGGAGTTCCTGTCCGGGGCAATATCAATGTTGTACTGGAATTGCCTTATAAAGTCCCAGGCAAGGTCATCCCAGATGTGCCATCGGGTAATATCCTGGTCTATGTACCATTCAGAAACAATTCCCACTAATCTCTCCCCAAAATATGCCATCAAGATTTCTTCCTTCCCACCGGCTCCATGTAGTTGATTGAAATACTTTTTCAAATGAGCGATGGGGTCAACGGCTACTTCTTATTCCTTGTTAGCTTCCCGCCTTTTTTGAGAATACGGTCGAATCCAATAAAGATTTCCTACGTATCATGACCATACATGAATCAGACCGAGCATAGTTCATGGAAAAATGTTTTGTGCACAACAGAATATATTTGGGATTTCAATTTTTATAAAGACATAAACTTAGATTACAAAGGCTAACCAAATGAAAGGCAACTACCAAATTGGGACTTACTAATCTTACAGACTTGAAAGGTAAGTAAAAGAACATACAGACAGACTCTTTTAATACAAATTTATGAATACATTAAAACTTCAAGTGTTTTTGGAGCTTGTAGGGCGTCGTCCGGACTTGTCGTAGGTTTGCCCGCTAAACTTCCCTAGAGGTAGTGGAGATCTTCCATCAGTTAACGGACAAATGTCATGGGAGCAGCGAAAAACATAGATTTTGTCATGTCCTCACAGTGGTTGCACTTCGTGCAAATATATTCTGCGATTGCCCGCACCCTTTCCCTGATAACCCCTTTTTCTTGTAGTAGACGCCCAATTTGCTCAGCTCGTGCTTCTAAAGTTCGTTCGGCTACTTGATTAAGCTTTCGGAATTGCCGTAAATCTCTTTCTAGTACTGCTATTACCGCATAGCAATGCTCTCTTTCGGTTTTGAATTCTTTGGCTTGTTTGGCCACTTTGTTCTCAGCTATGACAACCCTCTGTTTTAAGCTGACGATCTCATTGCCACTTCCCTCTTTTAACTGCTCCAGTATGCGAGCTCGTTCCTCTACACGTTCAATTAGTAACTTCCGAGCTCTATGCAGTTCACCCTCCGCCTTATTCAGGTCGAACCCGTATTCAGTTACTTTTCATCGTAGGTTATCTATGAGCTTTTCATCTTCTGTACTCCTCGGAGGATTTTCTGCGGCTTCCTTCATTTTCTGGATCTGGGCTCGTTGGGCTTCGTTTTCTTTAATCAATACCTTCTTTTTCTCCCTCATTGGCTGCAGCTTGCAAACTGTTCTCGAATTGCAATTCTTGAATTTTCTTTTCCAGCCTTCCTATAAAAGCCCGGTATTCATTTTCTTTTGCTAACCAATCCCATTGCTCTTGCGATATTCCAATGAACTATTAGAGGTGAGGCCTTTTGGGTGGTCTCTCAAACTCAATTTCTCTCCTGTACCAAGCGAGGTATCCCGATGAAACTTCACCTCTGGCAGGATCCTGTACGCAAGTGTCAGCGGTTAGGTATTGGCATTCATTCAAGATTTTGCGAACCATTGCTTCGGGCAACTGACCACCAGGCCCAATTTCGACTGCCCAGATGCTGAGATCTTCGTCTTTTGGCACTACTTGGCATCTTCCAAGTTATCTGAAGACCCAATGCGAGGCGTATGGCTGGATGCTTCTAAGGCCCATCAAGAGAAAATGTGGTTCTGTTGCGGGCATATACACAACTTCGTCCACAGAGAGCCAACCGGATGTCCACCCTATTTGATCTGCAGTGATGATCCGGAGATGCGACACCCATTCTGCGACACCCTTTTATAATTTAAACTCATCGACCCTGTTGCCAAATTCTTCTATGGAGCTTTTGGTTGGTGACCCATAATTCATGAACCGAGGTCGGTGACATATATGCTCAATTATCCATATTTGCAGCAGCAAGTTACAACCCTTGAAGAAATCTCCTCCTACTCTACAAACAGTGAGAGCACGAAAGATGTCGGACAAGATCATTGGAGCGAGAGTACTCTTAGCTTGGGTCATCAAAGTGCTCACGACTCCCGCTATTTGTATGTCGATGTTTCCGTCCTTTCGCGGGAATACTAAAAGACCCAAGAAAGACACCATGAACGCGAAACATTGATGCTCCTCCCACTTGAGCTGATTACCCTTTCTACAAATAAGATTTTCATTGTTGTTGAATCCTCCAATGTGGCCATACCTCTGATATATAAATTACAGTGTGCAGAAGCCAACCGATAAGTCGGGGCTGTGAATTTTTTTTACTAATTTTCAAGGAATCCAAAAATTTGTGCACAGCGATGGCTCTGGGTGCGATCAAGTATTGATGTCTCAAAGGGATAGTATGGGTCCCGATATATCAGTCATTTCCTCTAACGTCGAGGTTAGCTCAAAGTCCAAGAAGTGGAAGACATTGTGGGTTGGGTCCCAGAAAGTGATTAAGGCCTTTATGATATCTCCCATAGGGTTAATTTCCAATAAACTAGTGAGGTCTCCAGATGTGCGTTGACCCTTTTCTGTCCTTCTTCCCCGTGATCTTTCCACCTTAGTCGCAACTCCAAGGGAATTTAATTCATTATCGTGCTCATTCTGCACATTTATTAGGCGAATTAGTATTCTCAAAATATTGAAAATCGACATTTTATGGAATTTATTTTAAAACAAGGACCGGCTTTGCGAAAACGGCCTTTCAACACTTCGGAGAGAAGGTTTTTCGGGATGTGCTTGCTTACCAGTCATAATAAAAATTAGAGGTGGCCATTTGTGTAGGATCAGCCTTCCGGCGTCCCTTGTGGTAACCTTTGGCTATTACCGGCAGTAATGGCACCACCCGACTTATTTCAAAACAAGTGAATAAACTCGGACATTTTGTTTTTGACATTTTTGAAAAAGGGGTTGGACTTGGCCAAAAATAATTTATTGAAACCCAAAAATATCATTGAAAAATTCCCAAATTCTTTGTTTTTGCTTTTGCTTTGATTTTTTTTTTGTTTTTGACAAAAATCCGACGGCATTTCGGCGCTATTTTAAGCATTGGTTTTACAAGTGATCATCCTAGCACTGCTATTTTCTCAACTTTGTTTTCTTTGTTTGCAAGCCGGTCAACATGCGAATCCGAGGCAAATGAATGGAAAAGTAGTACATAAAATGCATCAGGATGGTCTTTTATTTCAGGGAACCTATCCTAGATGGACCCAACCCCTGTGTTCAGTCCCCTAAGTCAAATGTGTGATGCAAATAAACGTTCCTACTAGGGATCCGGCATGAGGTTTTGTTATACTAAGTTGAGAAGCTCGGCTTAGGGTCTAGACTGTGCACTCGAGCGAACAACTCGAGTCGAGGAGGGGGCTATGTACCGGGGACCCGCAAGATCTTCCGGCTTTGTAACTTGTCCGAGCCTCTTTCTTATTTCAGGGTATGACACTAACAGAATAGGGAGTCTCAACCAGTAAGCACATCCCCGGAGGTGAGAAGTGAAGGGATTCGTAGCAGTTTATATATACAGTTCAATCAGAAGAAGCCAAATATAACAGTTATTGTAAGCTCGAATTCTTTAACCCTAAACCAGAGATTCTGGGTTCTAATCCCCAGCAGAGTCGCCAGAGCTGTCACACCTCCTTTTGGCTTACACGGCTACCCCGAAGGATAACGCGTATAAAGGAATTTTTCCAATTGAAGTAACATTATTTGAAATGGGATTATTTATTTATTTGAGAGTCACCACTAGGGATAGGTTTGGCTTTTGGTGTGCCAAGTCACCAGTTTATATAAAATCCCAAATCGAGGAAATTCTGACTTCCCAATTGGAGTCTACGAACCAGAAATTCTTGAGTAAGGAATTCTGTTGACCCAAAGGAAGGTGTTAGGCACCCTCGGATCCCGTGGTTCTAGCATGGTTGCTTAAACTTATTAGAAGTGGCTAAATTCTTATTTGTTGTGCATGTTCAAACCTATGATACAGTTTCAAATTATTAACCGCTTTTAACATATATTTTTGTAGAAATTTACAATGTCATTAAAACACATCGCGAATCACATCACATAAATGTGCACGCAATTTAGACATATTCTAACTCCATTGAGATTTAGATTTGGGTCACATAAATACGCACCCGAATTTATGAAGGTATTTCTAATAAGTTCGCACCTATAGAACCTACGTCTTTTGAAATTCGTGGGAGGCTGTGAAATTTGCTAATCGGCACTTCTAATTTTCTAAGTGTTTTATTGAACTAAGGAGCCTCGTGTGGTGCTTGATTTATTTAACAAGTCTCGCTTTATTTTATAAGGACGTCGTAAAGCATCTATTCTGAAAAAATGCAATCAATACTTGCATTTTTGGGCCTCATTCGTGGCTGCTTCGGGATTCATTTAAGTCAGCCCAGGGGAGTGTATTGCTACACCACCATTGGCATCTACTGGGCGTTCTAATTGGGCCCAAGGACATTTGTACTAATGAGTCCATCGTAAGTAAGTAACAACAATTCTTTTTTCAATTGTGCCTTAATTATAAAAGCTATATACACGACCCCTATGAAATATATCAATAATATTTTATAAGGAAGATAATAAAAAATAACTTTGTATCAGATTTCAATCTTAAGATTGAAATAAACAATTTAGGATATTCATCAGTCAGAGTATACAAATTCAGTTATCGAACCTCCATTATAACCCAAGTTACAATATGCTAAACAAATCTAAACAGACTATTTCTAAATGTACCGGAATTTTAATGAAATTAAAAGGCAAAGTCCTGGCACCAATCCACAATTAGTACATGTTTATGCTCAATACAACTCCAATAATACTAACAAAAAGTAAATGACAGTAGTCGTATGAACTAGGAAACAAAATGTATTAACTTCATGATTAGCTACAAGCTTGAATATACAGGGCTGTAGTTTCAGAATCTGAGTAAGTAATGGTACCTAGAATACCAAAAGGAAATAAACCCTATGAGTAATGAAGCAAGTAGCAGGCAAGCAAAACCAATTAGCGAATAAACTCCGGGGATTCACGAAGGTTTTGAGAAAAGTAAAATTTCAACAGGAATAGAACAGCACTCAGGATTTCTGAAGAATAAAAGAGAACCTAATATATATATTTATATATATCTTAATTCACTAAAGCTTCAGAAGAAAAGTCTGCTCGAAAAATATCCAAAGTCCTCCTCAATTGTTCAGATTGCCCCCTTTTATAGTTGAAGCCTTAGGTCAATACCCATTTTCTTGTTTTCCTTTTAGTCTCTTACCCAACTTGCCATTTTACCCAAATAGTTCTTAGTTTTATGACTTGTGTCTCAAGTTTTGAGGCAGAAATTGAGCTTAAACCCCTCACTAGAATGTTCTAGGGGCTGTTACATGATTCTTTTAGGTTCAAATACCCTCTATACCCCTGTCCCCTTTCCTAATTAACTAACCTAAGGTTTACCCTTGGTTTCCATTTGGTTTGGTCAAATCTGAACCTAGTCAATTGCATTCAAATTATAATCCAAATTCATGGTCTGGACCACAGGCTTAATTGAAGAGTTTAGGAATTAATCAACAGATATCTTAATGTGGCCTATTCAGTAACAATTATCCTAACTTTAGGATCATATGAATGTTCAGACTTTTTTATGTCCAAAACCAATGGATCAAAAATGACCAGGAAAGGAAACCAATCAACTAATGCAGGACTTACATAAATAACCCAATTACAAAACTCACTAAAACTTAGAAGCAAGAAAGGAGATTAAATACTCAGGCTATACGAAAACAAGACTAATATCAGAAATTAACGATATTCACACAAACGTAGCCTCAACAAATGCAAATTAGGCAAGAAATATGATAAGTATAAGATTCTAAAAGAAACGTACCGAAAATTTAAAACATGGTATGAAGCAGACAAGATGATTATTTCAGGACTTTCATAGATGATCAAACAAACCTCAGTAGAACAAGAATGAACTCAAGATCATACTACTTAGAATATCAACAGAACTAAAGGTAGCCAGAAGAATAACAAACAGGAATGACCACTTTAAGATGAAAATTACAGACAACAAATAAAATTCAAAGAAGAACAAAGTAATTGAGGCAGGAAATATACACAAGATTCAAGCATTGACAATAATTAAGGCATAGGGGACTTAGATTTTGTGCATGCAATTCTAACTCGAAACTTCCAATTCCATGAGTTTCTTACCTCTTTTAGGAGGTGTTTTAACCTCTAAGGCCTTCTGCCTTGAGTATTTGAAAAAGGACAAAGGGTTTAGGGGGGTTTGATTCTAAGACATCATAAGGTCTCAGATTTGAGTTTTCTTTGTAGTTAGTTAGGTTTGAGGGTCGTGGATGGTATGGTTGGGGAGAGGGATGGGAGAGGATCGTCCGAGGCCAACTTGGCCGGATTCCAGTGAGTTTCAGCATTTAGGGCTAATTTTGATTCAAAATTCGAGCTGTTTCATTTGGATTCGAAGGGCATGGTATGGATGGTTGGAAAAAGGGTGAAGAGGTGGTTCAAGGGTGTAACTTTGAGTTGGTTTGGGGTTGGGTCACCGGAAACGGTGGTTCCGGTGGGTTTTATTTTGAATATTTGAGACGATGGAGAGTTGTTCGAAAGAAGCCAACCACAGGACGGGGAATATGGGATCATGGTGGTCCGGTGGTGTGGGGTGGTTTGGTGGCCGGCCGTAGCCGTGAGGTGATTTCCGGCGGCGGCATTAGGGTGGGTGGTGGGTGGTCAATGGCGTTCATATGGCGGAGAAGGGTGGTGTTACAACCGGCGATATTTTGTGCGAGGAAGGTGATGAGTTTGTCTCTAAATCTTTAGAGACGTTAGGACATATTTATGTGATTTTGGGCAGGGCTTCAAGGCCGTTGGATGGCCTGTTGATCAATGGTCGAGATGAGTGGCTCCAAAAACGTTATCGTTTTGGGCACCCCTGATGGACTGGGTTGAAGGCTAATGTTTGGGCTGGGGTGTTTGATATATTTACAGGGTAAAAAGGTTTTGGGCAACCCAGGTCTGTGGCTAGCCTGGGTGGTTATACATATATATTTTTTGTTTTGTTTTCTTCACTTTTTTTTGTTTTATTTAATTCCTAATTAAATTTTAAAATTCCTAATTAACCTAATAATTGTCTATTTATGCAACACAAACAATAAAATGCATCAAATTAAAACTAAACAAAATGATTAAAACGCTAGAAATACTACTTATATTTTTTTGAATTTTACATTTGTAAAAATAACCCTAATTAACAATTATTCTAGCAAAAACATGAAATTAAATCCTAAATAATTTTCAGCATGCATTAATAAAAATACACCGGCACACGCAATTAAATCCTAAAATAAATATTAAAAGGAAAATCCTAAACCTGAGAGTCATGTAGAAGTCGACTTAACAGGGCAAAAATCACATGCTCACAAGACTTGATTTTGATTCTCAGGACCCTCCTCGATGTGAGACCTAGTTAAATTTCAAGACCTTCATAGATAACAAGAATTAGCGTAAGTTCTACTTTCGGAAAGTATTTTAGCATTTAAAGTTTTTCACTTTTGAGATGAGGCTTGGTTTGAAATTTTCAGGATAAGGGAATTTAGCTTAAAACTTATCTTTTGATAACAAGAATGGTTAACACTCACAGATTTTCCAAATATCAAACTGGGGCAGAAATTTTTTTTCTGTTTTGTTTGTTTTTATTAAAATCAGGAACCCACCAGGAGAAACAAGGGAGGACAGCTCAAGGGAAAGAAGTTGAACTTTTGGCAATCAGGCGCCCACCTGGAGAGCAAGGGAATACCATTAAAGTTTTGTCAATCAGGCGCTCACCTGGAGAGCAAGGGAATACAGTTAAAGTTTTGGCATTCAAGCACTTACCCGGAGAGCAAGGGAATACAGTCAAGGTTTTGGTAATCAGGCACCCACCTGGAGAGCAAGGGAATACCGTTACTGTTTTGGCAGTCAAGCGCCCAGCTGGAGAGTAAGGGAGCACAATTAAAGTTTGATAATCAGGCACCTATCTAGAGAACAAGGATAAGCATCTAAAGTTTTGATAATCAAGTGCCCACTTGGAGAGTAAGGGAATACAGTTAAAGTTTTGGCAATCAGGCGCCCACCTAGAAAGCAAGGGAATACCGTTAAAGTTTTAGCAATCAAGCGTCCACTTAGAGAGTAAGGGAGCACAGTTAAAGTTTTGCATCAGACACCCACCTGGAGAACAAGGAGAAGCAGCTAAGGTTTTGATAACCAGGCGCCCACCTAGAGAGTAAGGGAATACAGTTAAAGTTTTGGTAATTAGGCGCCCACTTGGAGAGCAAGGGAATACCGTAAAGTTTTGGCAATTAGAGACCCACCTGGAGAGAAAGCGAATACAGTTAAAGTTTTGGAAATCAGGCGCCCACTTGGAAAGCAAGGGAATACAATTCAAATGTTGTAATCAGGCGTCCACCTAGAAAGCAAGGGAGAACAACACCAGTTTTAAGGAAGGGAACCAATTTAAGTGTCAGTAATCAGGAGCCCACCTGGAGAACAAAGCAACTCAAAGTAGTGGTAATCAGGATCTCACCTAGGGGACGAAGGGAAAGCAACAATATTCAAAGGAATACAGTTCAAGTTCAGCAATCAGGCGCCCGCCTAAAGAAAAGGGAAAGCAGGTCAGATTACAATTCAAGTTCGCAACAAAGGGACTTCACCTGGATAATAAAAGTCATCAACACAATAGGAATCACAAGATCAAGTTTTAGGATATAGATAGGATTTTTGTAATGCATAGATCATAGTTTAGTCTAGCTTCTTTTATTTTTTCATGATGTAATAAGGAGTTCAGTAAACAGTAGCAGCAGCAACAGCAACAGTGAAGTCATAGCTTCATGGTAGTCCCAGCTACCGAAACTTTTCGAACTGTACTGACATGATTACTTTCTAGACAATGATATGTAGGCAACCTCGGAAGCAATATGGGGTGAAATCTTTCAAAAATTCTTCCAACGGAGTATTCAAACGGGCAAAAAGCGCTCGGATCCGCTCACTTTGTCTTTACACAAAAACTCTTCGTGTTTTCGAGCAAAGAGGGGCAACTGTGAGCACGTGATTTTTGACTTATATTAATTAATCCCACAAATTCAAGAAAAAATAAATTTTCCTACTATTTTCCGTTTCGTAGATTTTTGTAGCATTTTTCATTAATTGTTTGCATTTGTTTGTGCATGTTAATTTTGTTTAACTCGTAAAAACTACAAAAAATATGTTGCATTTGCATTTAGGATTTAATTCTTGAGCCCCTCGAATCTTGAACCAAAGCTTAACCCTAAAATTCCTAATTTTTCAATTCGAGATTTCTTTGAAGATTTTAGGTTCATTCGGACTTATTCGTGTGTTTTGATGACGAAGACACGATTAATCTCATATCGAGTCGAGAATCTGAAGATTTTGAAGATTCACCACCATTTTTTTTTGTCCGGCACACTTTTAGGTATTCTCCCTTTTCTTTTGTTATCTTTTATTCAGTTTTTTTTATTTTTCTATCTTCTGCTTCTGTCTCTTCTTCTTGATTCTTTTCCGTTTTTTCCAGTTTCTTAAGGGTTGTTTTCTTTTATGCATGTTAGTTTAAACCTATTTCTTTAATTAGTACATTTAGTCTGTTAATTTTGATTTGTTAATTTCGTAAATTCTAGTTCATTAGTTGGTCAGTCATTTAATTAGATTTTGAAATTATTTGAACTGCTTTTGCTTTTTGCTTTTCCTCAAATAATTTGGTTATGATTATGTTTGGGCATTGGGTTCAAGCCTTTAGTTTCAAGACTCAATTTGGGCTGATACGTTCTGGTTTAAGTCTTGGGCTTGACTCAACCCAGTTTAGTTTTTGATAGAAATTTTCAGGGGTTTGAGGGGTAGTTTTGAAAAATTGGATAGAGGAATCTCTCAATAACAGAATAGGAAGCTTTTAGGAATCTGGGGTAGGGACTTATATGAAAATCTGATATTTAAACTAAGGGATCTTAAGCAAAAACCAAAATGTAAAAAGGTTCTAATTGCAAATCTGGTTTATTTAAGCTGCCCTAGCGCCTTGCCTATAAAGGCACGTTTTCTTGGAATCTAAGGCAGATTTGAAGAGATAAAAAAATTTGGCAAAAACTGAAACGGCTAAAAAGATATTGAGAGGGTGTGAATAATCAGAACACATAAAGAGAAATCAGAAAATCACTGTTACATTGAAATTTTTCCTGCAATTCTTGGGGTTTTCAAGTTTTTCTGAAGAAAACCTGGGATTTATTTGGGTTTGAAAAAGCTGGATTTGATATTGTTGAGCTGCTGAAATACATTTGCTTTCTACTGCTGATCTTCTTACCCTTTCTTTTGCTTAAATTGCATCAGGTATGCCCTTGAAACTGTGATGGAACTGAAGCCTGACTGAATTTGTGTAAAGATCTATGAATCTGAATTGGGATTTAAATGGAAACACTAGTTCTTGCTGTATCTACTGCTAGATTTCGCCATTTTATGTTATTAAATTTCCCCAATTATGTAGTAATTTAGTTTTCTTGCATGTGTTGGTTTGCTCATTCATGTTAGTATCTTAAGGTTGTGCTGATAAGTTGGAATAGACGTTTAAGTTAAGAATGTTGGCTTGTAATAATGATTGAAATCTATTATATGGGTGAAATGCTAGACATGTTGTAGTGGAAGGTTGTTTGAATGTGTCAATTTAGTGCTCCTGTAGTTGAAATCAGCAATATTCACGTTTAAGTGTTGTCAGGGATTCTGCTTTGTAGTTTGGGAAGCTTTGTAGTATTTTACTTTGTTAAAATTGCCATTTAAGTGGTCTAAATGAGTTTAAATTTCCAATGTTTGTTTGTGGGATTAGTTTAGAAATTAAACGCAAGCACGAACCTCTACTCGTCCACTTATCAATGTAGTTGAGGATAGGGATGTTTGGTGAGAACTTGTTGAGGCTTATGTGTTAGGTAAGACTCGATATTGAGTCTTGATCTCCAATTTTTGGCTTATAGGCCTTAGATATTGGGCCAATCGAGAAAGAGGATACTACATTGGATGCATTGGGCTTGTTTGCTGAGTCCAATAGCTTGTATTGTTGTTGCTGGACATTTCATATGGCAGACCTGATTCAAATGCATGCTGAAAACAATATTAGAACTTTAGTTTAGTTAATTTATGTCAAATGTTTTAAATCATAGTTCAAACATGTCAATTGGATCTCATGTTTTTGTGTTAAAGTTAGTTGTATTTGCATTATTGGGTTAGGTGTGAACCATTTGGATCACAAGAACTGGGCCAAACATTGGCTTATGCTGTGTAACAATCGAAATCAGTGCACACCCTCCGCAGACGCTGGTTGTTTCATCAATTTGGGCTCACTTGAGCCCAAGTCTAGAGGTTTTTTGTGGAATGGACCATTTTCTTGTGTTATCATATACGCCTTTCTTTTCAATATGGTTATTGCTATTGGGGGTTGCTACTGGCCCAAGTTGTGTGCAAAGAAAGTTTGGGTAGTTCTGCAATTGTAGTTAGCCGATTTTCAATTGAATTGAGGCATTTGCTTTTAGATAAATTGGAATTTTCCTTTAGTCATTTAATTAGTCAGGCCCATTAGTTAGCGGAGGTGAGCCATATTAGATAACACAAATATCTTATGTCCCTCCAAAGTTTAGCTTGAATTCCGTTTAAAAATTGGAATCGAGTTGTGTCATGCCAAATAAAATCTCAAAATGCATGGCCCTCATTTCATTAATATTTTTATCCTTAGAAATCAAGTTGTGCCGTGCCAAATAAAATCTCAAAATGCATGACCCTCATTTAATTAATATTCTTATCCTTAGAAATCGAGGCACGCCATTTAGCGAATTTTCCATGGTCCTCTCAAAGTAAAAAAACGTGTAGTTTCTTTAGCCGCGTAATTTAAAATTACCTTCTTAAACTCGCCTGTAGATTTCATGTGACCCAAATCCAAATTTTAACAACGTTAAATGAAATATGTCTCGCACTGAAGGTGCATTTCATGTGGCGCGGTCCAAAGACGTATTGTAGATGATGTTGAAATCTTCCTTAAAATAACTAAAAGCGGTTTTAAATGCTAAAATGCACATAGGTTTAAAAGTGTTTTAAAATCAGATAATTAGGCCAATAATAACAGTTGAGTACCCGTGCTAGAACCACGGAACTCGAGAATGCCTAGCACTTTCTCTCGATTTAACAGAATTCCTCACCTGAATTTCTGTGTTCGCGGACTGCAAAACAGAGTCAATCTTTTCCTCAATTCGAGATTTGAACTGGTGACTCCAGAGAACACAAATTATAATCTTGTTTCGATTGTCACTTTAAATTAGAAAAAAATCCATATACTCCCTTCCGGGGATGTAGGAAAAAAGAAGGTGTGACAAAGACTGGCTGTTATTTCGGTAAGATTGAAATAACACCCTTAAGGCCAAGGGCCTTCGCCATCAAAGATAGAAAGGTTCGATCGCGTTCAAACTCAAGACGGGTTGTTATTTCAGTAACTTCGAAATAACACCCTTAAGGCCAAGGGCCTTCGCCATCAAAGATAGAAAGGTTCGACCTCGTTCGAACTCAAGACGAGCTGTTATTTTGATAAGTTCAAAATAACACCCTTAAAGCCAAGGGCCTTCGACATCAAAGATAGAAAGGTTCGACCTTGTTCGAACTTTAGACGGGCTGTAATTTCGATAAGTGCGAAATAATACCCTTAAGGCCAAGGGCCTTCGCCACAAAGATAGAAAGGTTCGACCTCGTTCGAACTCAAGACGGGCTGTTATTTCGATAAGTTCGAAATAACACCCTTAAGGACAAGGGCTTTCGCCGTCAAAGATATAAAGGTTCGACTTCATTCGAACTCAAGACGGGTTGTTATTTTGATAAGTTCGAAATAACACCCTTAAGGCCAAGGGCCTTCGCCATCAAATATAGGAAAGTTTGACCACGTTCAAACTCAAGACGGTCTGTTAATTTGATAGTTTGAAATAACACCTTTAAGGATAAGAGCCTTCGCCATCAAAGATAGAAAGGTTTGACCTCGTTCGAACTCAAGACGGGTTGTTATTTCGATAAGTTCGAAATAACGTAATTAAGGCCAAGGGCCTTCGCCATCAAACATAGAAACATTCGACCTTTTTCGAACTCAAGATGGGATGTTATTTTGATAAGTTCAAAATAACACCCTTAAGATCAATGGCCTTCACCATCAAATATAGAAAAGTTCGACCTCGTTTGAACTCAAGACGGGCGGTTATTTCGATAAGTGCGAAATAACACCCCTAATGTCAAGGGCCTCCACTATCAAAGATAGAAAGGTTCGTCCTCGTTCGAACTCAAGACGTGTTATAAGTTCCATAATAACACTCTTAAGGCCAAGGGCCTATTCGATCAAAGATAGAAGGGTTCAACCTCATTCGAACTCAAGACGGGCTGTTATTTCGATAAGTTCGAAATTAAACCCTTAAGGCCAAGGGCCTTCACCATTAAAGACAGAAAGGTTAGGCCTCGTTCGAACTCAAGACGAGCTGCCATTTTGATAAGTTTGAAATAACACCTTTTAGGCTAGGAGCATCCATCACAAAAAGGGAGCCTCAGTCACGGTGCCTGCTTCCTATAAGTTCTTGAATATATCCAGCTAGGCTTTAGCGTATACCCACAGCTCATGAGTCTGGCGGCAACACGGGATGGCCCAGTTTGAGCCCTCCGCCGTTGATTCTCAGCCTCCAAGGCTACGACACGATCTACTAGAACCAAATCCTCCTGATCAATCGTGTCAATCGGCTCCTCGAACCTCGCCTCTATCAGGGTCGTTGTCACCCTCTCCGATTCATGCTGGGACTGGAGCACGTGAATAGTATCCTCCAAAGCCACCCTTCTTTCCAAAGCCTCAGACGAAGCTCTCTCAATGCGCTCTAGACCAGCAGCCTTGCTCTTCATCGCATTCAATTTCCCTCTCCACCCTATGCTCATCTCCTTGACTCGAACCCGGCTCTGATCCAGCTTTAACCGCGTCGATCTCAAATTGCCCTGCAGATACTCGCATTAAGCAACGACCTCACTACCCAATTCAAGCTCATCGTCCTTGAGGTGGAGTTTCTCTTTGAGCTCGATCTTGCTACGGATTTTCTACAGCAGCTCTTGATACATTTTCTCCAATTCCTCGCCTAGAGCTCGGTTATGAGGGCCCGTCCTCAACTGTTCGTGAAACTCACGACATCTATTGCGATAGCAACTGTACTTCTCTAGCATCTGCAAGAAAATCCTCGACCGAGTGTTGGCCAAACAGATGCTTTCCACATCCACAACATATGTCTGAAAAATAAGAAAGCAATTAAACTAATGTTCTTCCGCATGAATGGAGATGATGAAATAAGAGCCGAAGACAACATACCCTCAAACCCATGACGACTACTTTGTCCCTCAATTTGGCATCGGGGATATTCCTCAGGGTCTAATTTCACCTTCCGAACACAGCATGCTAAACTGCGGCACCAAATTATCCCCCTGCTCCAAGAGATTCACATCAAAAGGGATCTCAAGAACACAAGCCAATCCACCTGCGTAAACCATCAAATGAGTGAGGCCCTCCTCGAACATCCTAACATCATGGGGATCCAAATAAGACTCGGATTCATATTCGTTTTCCATCACACTCTTTCCCTTTTCTACCACCGAGGGGGGTGCGACCTGACGTAGATGAAGAATGCGCACTTATAGTCACGACGACAGCACAAGGGGTCTGGATCTCTACTCCGGCAGGACGTCGATCATCACCGGCAACGGGAACCTTGAGTTGAGTCATAGTATCAGCCGAATCTTTTGGGCACTAACCACCAGCACCAACTTCAACAACTCGCTCAAACTCTAGGAGAGACATGGCAGCACCACCGTCTCCTGGGCCTGTCAAGATGGCTCATCCAAGTTAATCACCATCAGAGACGCCATCTTGAATGCCACCCTCTGTCTCTTTGATGACCCCTCCTCTTCCCCGACCGACGATGATCCATTCACAGGACGGATAGCACTGAATGGGGGGCCCTCTTGCTAGAGCGGCCAAGACCGCAGATTCAACCAAAGCCGCCCTCGATGAAAGTCGAGAAGCAGGTAATGCAACAAGACAAGTAGATGCAGCCAAAAGGCAAACTGAGGAGCTCTGACTCTCCGTACTCTCCCTAGCAATGACAAGTGACACAAAAGAGGTAAGAGGAAAATAGAAATTGACAAATAGTATATAAGGATGTTATCTCACCTGTAAGAGGCCTATATCCAAATCTCTTATGAAAGGTCGACCAAGTACGAACCCCCGTTGTATGAGGAAGGACAACCTCTACCCATTCGTGAATCCCCTCCCAAGGCGACAGGGGCAGCTTCTCAGCTGCGGAATAACAAAACAAATCAGTACTTGCAACATATAAGAGGAGAAGAAGAAAAATTGAACACTCCATTAATCAAAGATGCAGACCTACAGGGAAAATTCCACCTCTTAGGGAATTCGATCAGGTCTGCCTTGAGGTGCTCGGTCCGCACATAGAAAAGTTCTCATAAAAGTGATGATTGGTCATGTCATCCATCTTTACCACTAGGCCTTTCGACCCCCAAGGACGCCCATGTATCATCATACCGCGAATCAATTGGGGAGCAAATAGGCTAAGCACGTAGCCTAGAGTAACCTCGCGAGTGCGACTCCGCATATTTGATGAACATGAGGAACAATTTGTATAAATAAGGGAAGGCTAGGCAGGGCATACCTCATAATAGCGGCCGAAATCTACCATCAGCATGGGAAGCGGGAGCATTTACCATACGTGGAAGGGGTAGGCATAGAACATACAAAATCCGGGACGGTCCATTTGAACCGGATCATCCCTCCCTGCCGATACCATCTCGACAAAGCTGGGAATTCCCCATCATTCCCTCAAATCCGTGATCCCTACCACTACTATGAGGGGAGCGATATCCTCCGGCTCTACTCCATCATTAATACTGAGGTCGACCACATCATTCCCCGGGCAGGGTAAAATTTCATCGACAGACGGAACCTCTTCGTCCTCCACCAACTTTACGTCATCGGCAACCATAACATGGTTCTTAACTACCGGAGGAGCAACAGGAAGATTATTACGGGAAGAAACACAGGCCATTTTTAGCCAAATGAAAAAGAAGGAACTCGCCGGGAGATGCGAAAGGGTTAAGGATTGCAATGAGCAAGAAAGTAAACTAGAATTCGAAGTGACAAGAAAGGAGATATCTGGGAAGTTCTCTCAAGATGAACAGTGAAGTGTGAGAAGCAAATGGCAAGGTTTCCTTATTTATAAGAGGCATAAATTTACCCAGCGCAAAACCCAATGGTTGCCATTCAAATCTGACAGGACACGAAACATTTCGGATCCCCTAAAATGTGCATTACAATGATTGTTTGAACAAAGTATCGCTTCATTTACCAACCAGCATTTCGGTTTCGAAACCATCGTAAGGGTACATGAGTACTAAAAAGACATCCCCAAAGAATCCCATAATTCACAACGCGATCGAAGAACAGAATGGGGGTTAGATTCCTTTGGACTATGTTGCACACATTATCCATTCGTCGAAGTCGGCGAGGCACAAACCCGACAAACAGAGGGACTAATTGTATTGGTCAAAATCTGACCACCCTGACCGGGACGACGACCCCGTCCTTATCATCTTATGAGAGAAGTCAATGAATTCAACTTTAACCGATCACTACGACATTCAACATAAGCGACAAGGGCAAGCCCTCTCCACGACTAGTGAGCTTCTCCGACCTAGCCACACAAAGTCATGGAAAATACAAGAAGGTTTTCGACTATAAATATCATGAGAAGAGAACCAAAAATGGGGGCAGCCTCTGTTGTTCTTATCCAATACTCCAATAGGTCGAAACAATGAACAGAACCCCACTCTTAAAGAGAAAAAGGATTCTTCACCTATGGAGGAAGGAAGGGAGCTCCACCTTTGTACCTAAAACGAGGAAAAAGAAATTGTACATTCCCCTTCACCCTTGGGGGAGAAGAAAGGCAAAACTATATCATAAATAAGACATTTTGATGTTTTATCTATTCAATATACACTTGTTGTTACTTTGTCTTTCGATCCAGTATTAATTGTGATTGACTATGATTTACCCCCTTCATCTTTTTTTGATTGATTTGCTTAGAAACAGTTTAACATTTTTGAGTCAAACAAGCTCCACATAACACTCCGCGATCGAGAGGCCTTCTCTGCATTAGCAATGCACACCAGATATCAGCAAAATATGCCAACTTGAACCTTACTCGAGGTGGACCATTACTCACCCGAGCCACCTGGGACCCTGTTCAATTATACGAACAACTATAAACATAATCCAGACCTACTCGAGGTTTCGAAATACTTAAAATAACATCGCAACCCCAAACCAAATTAATCAACTTCTAATATTCAAACTTCTTCCAACTAACTCCGAACATGACGAATACTACTTAGACAACTCAAAATGATACTGAATTCACATACAAATCCAATATAACAAAACGAACCTACTCCAAGGCTCATAATGCCAAATGGGATTGGATAACACCAATGTCTACCTCAAGTCAAACATAGAAAACTGTAAAACATTTAAGATGCTAACTTCCAAAAATAAGAGTCGAAAAGCTCCCGGTTCATTCGAAATTTGATCCGAACATACATCCAAATCTAAAATCATCATACACTCCTATTGGAACCTTCAAATTCCGATTCCGATATCATTTAATCAAAGTGTTGACTCAAGTATAACTTGGCCAACTTAGACCCACTATTATGAAACTAAGTATTCCAAATTCAACTGAGATCTTCCAAAACCAAGCCAATCGCTCCCCCCCCCCCCCCCCAAGCCATAAAACTTGAAAAGCATATAAGGAAAATCTTAAATAAGGGAACGAGGATCTAGAAATTAAAATGACCGGTCCGGTCGTTACATTCTTAATCTCTTAAATAAATATTTGTACTCGAACGAGTTTAGAATCATACTTGAAGTGCGGATATCTACTCCGCATGTCCTCCCCGGTCTCCCAAATTCGCCTCATCGGTTGGTTGACCTCTCCACTGGACCTTCACTGGTGCAATCTCCTTAAACCTCAACTTGCGAACCAGCCCATCAACAATGGAAACTGGCTCCTCCTCGTAACTCAAGCTCTCATCCATCTAAACTATGTTATAATCCAACACATGAGACCTATCAGAATGTCACTTCTAGGGAAAATACACGTAAAATACCAGATGAACTTCCGATATCTAGGCAAAGCAAGCCTATATGCAACCTCAGCAACTCTCTCTAGAACCTCGAATGGGCCGATGAATCTCGGACTCAACTTGTCTCTCCTCCTGAATCTCATGATACCTTCATCGGCTATACTTTCAAAAGTACCTTGTCGCCCATCATGAATGACAAATGACACATTTTTTAATCCGCGTAACTCTTTCGCCTAGACTGTGCTGTATGAAGCCACTCTTGAATCCACTTTACCTTATCCAATGCAACCTTTACCAAATTAGTACCATATAACCTAGTCTCGCCGGCCTCAAACCAATCGATGGGGGAATAACATCGTTGACCATACATTCACACATTCAAAAAGTCTAATAACATCATACAGACTTGCTCGCTAGCTCAATCATTAAAATAACATCAAATATCAAGAGTTGATTATTACAACTCAAGATTTTCAAATTTAAAACTCAATTTTCCAATTTTTACATAACGCGCCAAAACGGCCTCGGGTCATCTGAGACCTCAACCAAACATGTGTATAAGCCCAAAAATATTACATGGACTCACCACGATCATCAATACCCCGATCCGGGGTTGTTTACCAAAAATATTAACTGTGGCCAACTCTTGTTATTTTTGAAGTAAAAAATTACATTTTCTTTAAATTTTCTCATATGAACTTTTCGGAAAATGATACGAACTATGCACACAAGTCATAAATTACCAAATAGAGCTACGGGAGGCCTCAGAACACAGAAAATGAAGTAAATACTCAAAGCAACCTATCAGGTCGTCACAAGATCAAAGTTAAATTCCTATTTGAACAAAGCTCATGAGCACTGTATAATAATATTTGAATTGAGATAAAAAAAAGTCTCAATTTGAACATAAATATATAAATATTTTATTATAAAAAATTAATTTGAATTTCAATTTAAAAATAAAAATATTGTTTCAAATTTACAGATAAAAATATCTGAGTTGGGATAAAAGAAAGTTTATTTTCTTATAGAAATAATACAAAATAGCAATATTAAGACTATCCGTAGATTTATGATAAAATAGTAAAATAGCTTATCTGATTATATTTTAAAAAAATTAAATTTAAAATTAATTTTAAATATGATAGTATTTTAATTATATGTAAAATTCAAAGTGAAGAATACTAATTATAATATTATAGTAGAAAAAATATACAAAGATTAAATTAGAGATAGTATGAAGATATTTATACTTTGAATTATTTAAAGAAAAATGAATCATATATTCATGATATAACTTTTTTTTGTTTCTTATTTTTTATCATAATTTCTGTTGTTTAGTATTATTATGTTATTAACGCGATGATTTATTAGCGCGCCATTTAGCTTAATATCATTATCTACTACTCCTTTTAATATAGCACAGTAATGTTTCTTACTTGATAAAAAATATTTTCAAATTTTTATTTTATTTTATATAGTTGAAAATTCTTCAATTTTGTAAATATATCAAATAAAATTTTTGTATAGCATTCACTTATTTTATTTATTTTCTAATTTTATATAAATTTAGTTAATGAAATAGTGTATTGAGAAGTAAGATGTCAGTTGGAATTCTATTAATACAACATGATATAATATATTAAAAAGATAAATTATAATCTAAATAATTAATATTCTTTAATAATGATAGCACATTGCATGCGTTCTAATATTAATTTATCATAAAGCTACTTCATTTCCTTTATTCCTAAATGATATGATGATAAATTAGCAATTATGCTATACATTTTTCTTTTATAGAGTAGAACTACATTTTCACATTTTATTGCTTCATGAACTAATACTACCATCTTTTATTTAAATTTCTTAAAATAAAATTTTCCGCATTTAAAAATTCATGTAAGATACTATACCGCAAATAAAGTTAGAAAAACAGAAAATTATCAAGACTAAAAGGAAAAAACAAAATCCTTTTCATATATATTCTTTATGTTTTTTTTTTTTGTTAGCAGTTTATGTAGAGATATAATGGAAGCATAAACACCTCATAAAGATAAAACAATGTAGTATGTCACACAAGAAAATGATGATAATTTATTCACAAGTAAATATTACAACATAGTTTTGTTTGTACAATAAATAAAGATAAAGAAAGAAATTTTACGTTTTTGAAACCATAAAAAAAAAAGCAAAATGGCTTCGTGACCACTTAAACTTGTACCCGTTTATAAATCTGATACATAAATTTATTGCTTTTCCATTTGAAAACTATAACTTGACAGAATGAGTACTTATAAATATATTCAACAGAGCGTGTATATCAATTGAGCTGAAATGTACAATACGTCATATGTTAGATTATTTATTGCTTGACATATGTTATTTGTGGGTCCCATTTTCAAATACTAAATCTACAAAAAAGAAGTCACAAATTAAAAATGGAAAAAAGAAAAGGAGGAAAAAGACCTGACACGTCCTTCTTCTCCGTTCACTCGCCTCCCTTTCTTACCTTATTCTTATTCTTTCTTCCCCGTTCTCTTTTTCTTTACTGTTCTTTCTCTCTCTGAATCAATTTCACAATTCCACTATAGTCATAATTAGATCAGGAAAAAATTGAATTTTGGAATTTTAGAAATTCAATAAGAATCAATTGTTTTGAAAAAATGGAGGCCACTGAATACCATTGCAAATATTTGTCCTTTTTTTTTGGCAAAGAAATTCGATGATAGGGTTTTCTTCAGACCACCAATGGTATAGAATAGTGAGTACTTTTGACCTTCATAAACTTAAAAGGCTTCCACCTCCACTTCATTGGCAACCAATCATAGCCTCATCTTTTCTAAAACTCTAAAATTGTAAGATATAAGTAAAAATGCACAATCTTTCTATCGAATTTTGGCCGGAATTAAATTTTCTAATATTCTCTTTCCTTGCTTAAGTTGAAGAGAAGAAAAAGAGCGGAAATGAGTATTGACAGGCTAGGGGTCATTTTATTCCTCTTCTTTTTAATTTTTAATTTTTTTTTCTATTGCTTATAGTATTTTCTTTAATAAGATTACTGCATTTACGAGCATTTTGTGCGTGATTGATATGCATTTGTCTATGTTACCTATGTCATTATTATATAAGAATAGTTAATGGTCAAAGTAGTTTATTAGTTCTCGTTCTGTTAAGTTGAAGTGTTTAAATGAAAAAACTATAAATTTATCTATCGACTTTACTGACGGGTACAAATTTAAGTGACCACGAAGCCATTTTGTCATAAAAAGAAACGTGTTACAAGCTGAAAATTGAGTATTGGTAGGTTTCAATTAGCCCTTTTAATGCTGTCATGGTCACTTCTGATTGGCTGCTACAACACATCTTGTAATTAGGTCCCAAATCTAAAAGAAAAACTAATACTATTACGATAAAGCCAAAGTTGGATTCTTCAAATGCAGATAAATTCCAATACAGTATCGGTAGTGAGAAAAGATGGCGAGTGGAGGTGCTGCTGCTGGTGGAGGAGGAAAAGTGTCGTTCAAAGTCACTCTTACCTCCGATCCCAAATTGCCATTCAAAGTGTATGCATTTCTCTCTTTTTTTTTTCCTCGTAATTTAATGTATCATTTGTGTTTTCATATGATTTTTCTCCTTTATTGTTGATATATATCAGTTTTAGCGTACCGGAGGCAGCTCCGTTCACCGCTGTTCTCAAATTTGCGGCGGAGGAATTCAAATTCCCTCCCCAAACAAGCGCCATCATCACTAATGGTACCCTTCTCCCCTCTCCTTTTGCCTTTTGTTATGGTTTTCTGTTTTTTGTTTTTGATTAGTCTAGTCAGTTAGGATGCACTGGTCTTGTCCGATACACCCAGGTTTGGCTCCCGGAAATTCAAAGTGAATTGTGTATCTGCTGACCCAAATTGGGATTGAGGCATATTTGATTGATCCATTGATTGATTAAATAAGAATTATAAAATTGATTTTATCTAGAACAAATCTTGAGTAACTTCAATAATAATATTACTATGGAAAGAAATTAAAGTTTGTTGTAAGAATGAGACTAAAAGTCTAAGAAGTTGGATATGTGGCATAATTTTACCCCAGGCCCAGGAGCTACCTGATGAGGAGATGATAGCCCGTTCCCTCAACTGATGTTTGACATTCTAACACCTGTCCATACATCCATGGATAACATAATATGAGTCCAACATCGGGTAAAACAAGATTAGGGATGTATCTGGCTCTAATACCATCTAAATGAATCTTGGCCCCAACTCAACTCAAAAATTAGCTGATAAGGCCAGGATTGGTTAAGACCATACAAGGAAACAACTTCCCAGCCTCTCAACAACAACAACAACAACAACAACTACCCAGTATAGTCCCACAAAGTGGGGTCTGGGGAGGGTAATATGTAGACGAGCCTTACCCCTACCCAAAAGGGCAGAGAGGCTGTTTCCAATCGACCCTCGGCTCAGTGAACGAAAGGAACAATAAAAACAAAAACAACAACAAATGAACATTAGTAGCTTCAGCAGAAACAACATAAATAATTATCTAAGCATAAGAACCATAAATAAAATAGCATGCAATAATATCAGACAGTAGCTATAATAAATAACTACCATAAGGGAGACACAATCAAATACACACATCATCTAAGGATAGCCCTGCCAAGCCTCACCCAACACCGGGTGAGGAGTACGAAAAACACTAGGCCCCTATCCTACAACCCTGATACTAGACCTCCAGACTTTCCTATCAAGGGCCATGTCCTCAGAAACCCACATTCTAGCCATGTCATGCCTAATTTGGTAAATTCTAACAAAATGCAAACTTCAACTTTGAACCCAATAGCATGCTTGCGAAGAAATGGGGGATTAGATGATTGCTTAGAGCATCGGGTTTAGCAGCTTTAAATTTCTCAATTTGGATTTGGGGTATTGGGATTTTAGGTGGTCTTGGATGTACTCTTTTGTCTCATGCATGATGTGTTTTGTCCTGTGAGCTGACCTTTTTAGTAAATTTTGGGTTACACTTCTCGGTATTCTTTTAATTAAAGTTATTATCTATAAAAAGAAACTTCTCCTAAGAGTTATATAAATATAGACAAACAAATTAATCAAGGTAAGTGCCACCAGAGAGAACTCTATATTAAGCTGGTATGATGTAATCGCTATTGAGTTATTTTTGTACTTATGAATAAAAATGATATGTATTGCTCATCAGTTCCTCAGATGCCAAAGTTGATTTTCAGTGAATAATTCTCGGGTAACATTTGGATAAAAATTCCGAAAGGGACGTGATTGATATATTTCCTGGTACGAAAAATTATGTTTGAGATCGCCAATGTAAATACGGGTTTCCTATTTGGTTCCAAGAAAACAATATTTTTGCTTCCTTCTTTCCGATGTTTTGCTATTCTTCGCTCTTCCCTTTCAATATATAAAGGGAAGTAAAAGCAACATGCTTCTTATTTATTGCATGTAATAATTAGAAACGCTTGGACTTTTACTATAAGGTTGTATTACATTTCCTTCTTATTTTAATTTTTTTTTCCTTTTGTCTTGTTGCAGATGGAGTGGGAATTAATCCTCAACAAAGTGCAGGTAATGTCACACTTTACATAAATATTTTATAGTTACCTCTTCTTCTTTTTTTGTTGGTGGCTAAATGATTGTTTATTTGTTTTCTGGACGATAAATAATCTTTGGGGATGGAAGTTTTAAAATATATATTCCTTGTATCTGATAAAAAGTTAGTGCATTAGAATACGAGAGATTTTCGAGGCTTAGTGGCTTGTTTAACAAAAAGTTTGGTCTTTTTTGAGCTCCTTATGAGATGCAGAGATCTATACTTAGAATTTCATGGTTTGAACCTCAAGTGGAAATTTTCTCAAGTGAGGAAAATCAAATTTAGGATACTCTATACAGCGGTTAAGGGCACTTTCAATAGATTGGATTACAACAACAAACCTAGTGGAATCCCACAAGTGGGGTTTGGGGAGGGTGATGTGTACGCAAACCTTACCCCTACCCCGGGAGGTAGAGATGCTATTTTCGAAAGACCCTCGGCTCGAGAGGAAGAATAGAAACAGAGATTGGATTATGCTATCTTATAAGTTTATGGATGAAGTAAGGGGTCGTTTGATTGGGAAACAAGTTATCCTATGACTAATTATTCGGGGATTAGTTATCCCACCCTTCCACGGGGATAAAAAAACACTACAATCCTGGAATTAGTTATACCACAATTTTATCCCAACCAAACGTGGGATAAACTCATTTCAATTTTAATCCCGGCTTAATATCCCTTATCCCTCGTACCAAAAGAGTCCTAATTATAACAGAAGCTTCTCCTTTTTGTTCTTTCTGCATATAGAATAGATTAGAAATGCAGAATTAAAAAGCTGATTAGTGGGGAAATAGTTGTTGCATGGAGCTCAAGGTACCATTTTTCCATAGAAATATTGAGAAAAGGAAACTTTATTAGTTAGTGGAAGAATAAGATCGTTGGAAGTCTCTCTTCATTTTTTTTCTTGTTTAGAGCAATTTGAGACTGCTAAAGATAGTGTTTGAACTTTTTGGTGGAGAATTGGTTCTTGTCTTTTCATTGTGGATTGATCTGACTCTTTAGCCACAAACAATTGACGGGGATGGTGTATTCTTTTACCATGACATGATTAAATATCTTATATTTCAGTGCTGAACCTCTATTTTCCTAGATTATCTGGTTTTGAATTTATATGAAGTCAAATGTTATTTCAGGTAACGTCTTTCTTAAACATGGATCTGAACTGCGCCTAATTCCTCGCGATAGGGTCGGTGCTTCGTGGATCTCATTCTGAATGTTTAGCTTTATATTTCATCTTACCTAGGAGGTGGGGATATTATTTCTCAAAGGACTAGCACATTGTCTTTAGATGTCCTTATCTTTTGATGTTGTAATGCTAATTACTAAGTACAGTTGAGTATCAGATTGAAATGAACAATATTTAAAAAAAAATGAATAATGGGTTGTATTGAGTGTAAGATATATGGACTTATATCTATATACATATGAACAATATATGGATAAATTATATGTTATGTGCTATCTTTTGGTTTGGCCTAATTTTGTGGTCTTATGGACATTATGTTAAGGGGGCCAATGTATTGTCATATAAAGTGTAGGACCAATGTGTAGATACCCAAAAGGGTAACCTTAGTTAATGATGGGCTAACTAAGGTTACATATATGTAACTATGGTTACATGCTTATGACTCTTGAGTTTCATAACTCATATGTTATAAGTGGGGGGTTATGGTTCCCACATTATAGCAAGACAACCTCTTCTTCTTCCCATTGAATCTAGAGAGCCATTTTCTTGTCTTGCATATTCTTGTGGAAAACTATACTCCTATTTTGGTTATTGTTGTTTGGAAGATATTCTTGTGAAACATTCTTGTGAAATTCTTGGAAAACTTCAAGACAATCTTGAAGTTAGGATTAAAGAGCTTTCAAACAATCATCAATGGAGGCTTAAGGATTTCCACAAATGGATTCAGGTACGCTTCCGCTCATGTTGTTGTTCCAAATTATTCGATATGAAGGCAATTGTATTTTAGTCGGAATCATAATTCTAACAATTGGTATCAGAGCCTCCTTCATATTTGGATAATTTGGAAGTTCATAAAATTCATGTTATATGAAGTTCATGTTCAAGTTAAGTTAGAATTTTGATTATGAAATTCTAGTAACCATGTAATAGCATGATTTTATGAATGTTATGTTTTTGATGTGTTTTGGTGTTTCAATATCTTGCTATCATTACTTGAATTGAAACATTGAAATTTGCAAAATTTTGGTTAAAGATCAACATGATTTCTTGTTTAAATTTCTTGTTGAAAACCATTTTAAGTCGTTGGACAGAATACCAAAATAATCGATTATTGCCTTAGGATAATCGATTATCTTGAATTGTTCATCAAAATTTTGCAAAACAGTGACATAGAATAGTCGATTATTTTTTTAAAATAATCGATTATTTCATTTTGTGCGTTAAAGTTTTTGGGACATAACTGTAGCATAATCGATTATGCATTGAGCATAATTGATTATGCAATTAAGTTCATAAAAGTGTTTGAAACAGAACAGTGGAATAATCGATTATTCAAAATATTTGAATAATCGATTATCTCAATTTTCAGCAAAATTTGGAAATTCCAGAATGCCAGAATAATCGATTATCTGTTTAAGATAATCGATTATCCTGGACCAGCAAGCCCTGATAATCGATTATCAAGGACCTGATAATCGATTATCAGGCAATTAAGTGCTGAAAACGTTTTGTTTTGGCTGTTTAATGAGGACATAATGTAAGAAACGTTTTTCATAATTAATGAAACGTTTTAAGTCTATTAAGTTTCAGATTTTAATTGAATATTTAAAATATGTCAATTAATATTAAGTTTTTATAATTATTAATGTATTATACATTAATATTCAGTTTTTAATATTAATTGTTTTAGTCCATCATACTTCAGATTTTGGAATTGTCCAATTAAGTCTAAAACAATTAATATTCAGATGTTGCATGTCAAAACATGTAACATATTAAGTTAAGATTCATAATATGGCTTAAGGAACTAAAGTTTTTAGCATCTAATATTTTAAATTAGTCAATTGAAGCATTATGTTGCCAAAGTAACCTCTATTGTGTAGATTGATTGATCTTGAAATATAAAATGACTGTGGATGTTAGTCTTTCATGCGTTTAACACCGGCCCAAAGGAAGGTTCTTATTTGGCAGGAATTCGAACATGCTTGTGGTGATAAGTATGTGACAATTATTTGGTTTTCCATGTGAATATTAAGTCGGCCCAAAGGAAGGCTTGATATTTGACAGGAGTTTATTGTCAATATTTGATCACTACACCAAGAGTACCACTTACAAGTTGATTTTCTGTCCAAAGACTAAAATCAATGTTGTGCTAGGTATCTTGTAATGAGATTTGCCTATTTGAATCTGAAAACTAAAGTTAAAGTTCAAGTTATTGTAAGCATGTATTAAGTAATCCTTTGTTTTATTTTTAGTGAATTCTTCAGCTGCTTCGATATCTGCTAATATAAACAACATCCCTGTGCTTAACGACACAAACTTTAAGGAATGGAAAGAGAACATTATGATCGTTCTCGGTTGCATGGATCTTGACCTTGCACTTCGGAATGAGCAACCTGCTTCTCTTGAGGATACATCCTCTCCTGATGAAAGGAGCGAGATGGAGAAGTGGGAACGCTCGAATCGCATGAGTATAATGATCATGAAACGTGTAATTCCAAAATCATTCAGGGGCACTATGAATGATGAAGCTAATGCCAAAGTTTTCCTTGAAAACCTTGAAAAGCGTTTTGAACAAAATGAAAAGGCGGAAACAAGTACACTATTGAGTAAACTTGTTTCCATGAGGTATAAGGGCAAGGGAAACATTAGGGAGTACATTTTGACGGGGGCGTCACCCATCGGATAGGAGCGGGGTGGTCAAAGTGGAGGCTTGCCTCAGGGGTCCTGTGTGACAAGAAAATCCCGCACAAACTAAAGGGGAGATTCTACAGAGCCGTGGTTAGACCTGCAATGTTGTATGGGGCGGAGTGCTGGCCCATGAAGAACTCGCATGTTCAGAGAATGAAGGTTGCGGAGATGAGGATGCTTAGGTGGATGTGTGGGCACACCAGGCTGGATAAGATCAAAAATGAAGTTATTCGACAGAAGGTAGGGGTGGCCCCGGTGGACGAAAAGATGCGGGAAGCGAGGCTGAGGTGGTTCGGGCATGTTCGGAGGAGGGGCCCCGATGCCCCGGTGAGGAGCTGCGAGCGGTTGGAGATTGTTGGTGGTCGGCGAGGGAAAGGGAGGCCTAAGAAGCATTGGGGAGAGGTGATTAGGCAGGACATGGCCAGAATGCAGGTTACCGAGGACATGACTCTTGATAGGGGAGTCTGGAGGTCTAGAATCAAGATTGTAGGTTAGGGGCTCATAGGTGATTAGTGTTTTAGTATGGTAGTTCCTGCTTGATATTACTGCATGCGACTGTATTTATGTTGCTTATGTTTGCATAACTATTTACGTTACTTTTGTGGGAGTACCTATGCTTTATTATTTGATTTTGTCTTGCTTGTGTTTCAAATTTTATCTCTGTTTCTTAATGCAGCTTTCCCATTTTTACTCTACTCGCCGAGGGTCGATTGGAAGCAGCCTCTCTGCCCTTTCGGGCAGGGGTAAGGCTCGTCTACAGATTACCCTCCCCAGACCCCACCTGGTGGGAGTATACTGGGTAGTTGTTGTTGTTGTTGTTGTTGTTGTTGTATCATCTTGCTTCGAAACTTAAGTCACTCAAGCAAGTATTACCTGAGGAACTGCTTGTGTACTTAGTTTTGATATCTTTTCCTGCACACTTTAATCAGTTTAAGGTCAGTTACAACTGCCTGAAGGAGAAATGGACTCTTAACGAGCTCATTTCACATTGTGTGCAAGAGGAGGAAAGGATAAAGCAAGATAAGACTGAAAGTGCTCATTTGGCATCCTCTTCTAAGGATATGAAGAAGAGGAAATGTAAGGAAGTTGCGGTTGCAAGGCCCAAGAATAAGCAACATAAGGAACCTAAGGTTGAAATTACTGAATTAGGTTGCTTTTTCTGTAAGGGGACTAATCATGTGAAGAAAGATTGTACCAAGTACCACGCTTGGCGTGCGAAATAAAGGTACATTTCTTTCTTTTGTTTGTTCTGAAGTTAATTTAATTTCGGTACCAAAGGATACTTGGTGGGTAGATTCTGCTGCTACTACTCACATAAGTATATCTATGCAGGGTTGCCTGAACTGCCGAAAACCAAATGATGGTGAAAGATACGTCTATGTGGGTGACGGCAAGAAGGTGCCAGTTGAGGCTATTGGAAAGTTTAGGCTGTTGTTTAAGACCGGTTTTCATTTAGATTTGGATGAGACTTTTGTTGTACCGTCTTTTAGACGGAATTTAATTTCTGTTCCCAAATTGGACATATCCGGTTATTCATGTTCTTTTGGTGACAATAAAGTTAGTCTCTTTCAGAATTCAAATCTTATCGGTACTGGTCTTTTATCAACATTTGATACCCTATATTTGGTTGATACAATAACCTCAAATAATGAAACCTTGCCATACAAGTTTAATTGGTACCAAAAGAAAATTAACTAATGAGAATTCTATATCACTCTGGCATAAATGTTTGGGTCACATATCCATTCAAAGAATTCAGAAACTCGTGTCAGATGGAATTCTTGATTCTCTTGATTCCTCAAATTCGGATATTTGTGTTGAGTGTATCAAGGGTAAACAAACAAACAAGATGAGATTAGGTGCTAAGAGAGCTTCGAACGTCTTAGAATTGATACATACGGATATTTGTGGGCCATTCCCTACTCCTTGTAGGAATGGTCAACAATACTTTATCACATTCATAGACGATTACTCTCGTTATGGGTACCTATATCTTATTCATGAAAAGTCCCAATCCATAGCGTGTTCAAATCATTTAAGGCTGAAGTTGAAAATCAACTAAGCAAAAGAATTAAATCCGTTAGATCTGACCGTGGCGGTGAATACTATGGCAGATATGATGGTTCAGGTGAACAACGTCCAGGGCCATTTGCTAAATTCCTAGATGAGTGTGGGATCGTCCTTCAGTATACTATGCCAGGCAGTCCTACGATGAATGGTGTAGCTGTGAGACGAAATCGGACCCTTAAGGATATGGTAAGAAGTATGATTTGTCGTACTACTTTACCAGACTCACTCTGGGGTGAAGCATTAAAAACCGCAGCTTATATTCTTAATAGAGTTCCAACTAAAGCTACAATCAAAACCCCATATGAACTTTGGACTGGGCATAAACCCAGTATTAGGCATTTACACATTTGGGGTTGTCCAGTTGAGGCAAGGCCTTATAGGCCGAATGAAAAGAAACTGGATGCTAAGACGGTTAGTAGCTATTTTGTTGGATACTCTTAAAGGTCCAGGGGTTTTAAGTTTCATGATCCCACTTCTAGAACTATTTTTGAGACGGGTAATGCTAGGTTTTTTGAGGATATTGAGTTTGGAGGGTGGGGAGATAAAGTTGTTAGAGATTTTGTCTTTGAGGAAGAACGTGTGTCTTTCCCTCAAGTTGTTGATCTTGGTCAGGGTGTTCTCATTCCTGACACGGATCACACAACTCCAGTTCAAGACAATCTCGAAAATCTCCCCAATCAGGATCCTGAAATTACTAATGAAAATCAAACTCAACAACCTCAAGAAACTGAAGTGCCATTAAGGAGATCCACTAGAGAGAGGAGAAATGCAATTCCGGATGATTATGTTGTATTTCTCCAAGAACAAGAAAGTGATATTGGACTTGAGGAAGATGATCCAATCAACTTCCGTCAAGTCATTAAGGGTTCTAACTCTCAAAAGTGGATTGATGCCATGAATGATGAGATGAAGTCTATGAGCGATAATGATGTTTGGGAGCTTGTTACATTGCCCGAAGGTATTAAACCAATTGGTTGTAAATGGATTTTTAAAACCAAAAGGGATTCGGGGGCAATGTTATTAAATATAAAGCTCGTCTTGTCGCAAAAGGCTACACTCAAAAGGAAGGCATTGATTATAAAGATACTTCCTCTCCAGTTTCATCGAAAGACTCTTTCAGGACTATAATGGCACTAGTAGCACATTTTGATCTTGAGCTTCATCAGATGGATGTTAAGACAGCATTTCTCAATGGTGACATTGAGGAAACAATTTATATGGTGCAACATGAAAACTTTGTTTCGGATGAATCAGAGAAAATGGTTTGCAAATTAAAGAAATCCATCTATGGGCTCAAGCAGGCTTCCCGTCAATGGTATTATAAGTTTCATGCAGTCATTACATCTTTTGGTTTTGAACCGAATGTTGCTGATGACTGTATATACCACAAGTTCAGTGGGAGTAAGTATATTTTTCAGGTTTTATATGTCGATGACATACTGCTTGCCTGTAACGATATAGTATTATTGCATGAAACTAAGAAATTTCTTTCAAAGAAATTTGAAATGAAAGATCTTGGTGAAGCTTCTTTTGTATTAGGAATTCAGATACATCGAGATCGCTCATAAGGTGTTCTCGGTCTGTCACAAAAGGACTATATCGATAAGGTTCTGAAAAGATTTGGCATGCAGGATTGTAAACCAGGTAACACCCCTGTTGCTAAGGGAGACAAGTTTAGTCTCAATCAGTGCCCAAATAATAATTATGAAATTTCGGAAATGCAGAAGACGCCTTATGCTTCGGCTGTAGGTAGTCTGGTGTATGCTCAGGTATGTACACGACCTGATATAGCATACATTGTTGGGATGTTAGGCAGATATCTAAGCAATCCGGGAATGGACCATTGGAAGGCAGCCAAAAGGGTCATGAGGTACTTACAGAGAACAAAGGATTACATGCTTACATATCGGAGATCGAACCGGCTCGAGATCATTGGGTATACTGATTCCGATTTTGCTGGATGTCAGGATAGTCTGAAGTCTACTTCAGGCTATATTTACATGCTTGCTGGCGGTGCTATCTCTTGGAGAAGCATTAAGCAAACTCTTACGGCCACTTCCACCATGGAAGCGGAATTCATGGCATGTTATGAAGCATCACATGAGGCATTATGGCTGCGGAATTTTGTTGGTGGACTGCGGATTGTTGATAACATTAAAAAGCCAATTAGGCTATTGTGCGGCAACAGATCAGCAGTCCTTTATGCTAATAACAACAGTAGTTTGACGAAAGCAAAACATATGGACGTCAAATTTCGGGTTGTTAAAGAAAGAGTACAGAATTAACAGTTGTGCATTGAGCACATCAGTACAAACTCCATGCTTACGGATCCGCTCACTAAGGCATTGACACCAAAAGTATTTCTTGAGCATATTGCTTGTATGGGTGTCAAATCAGTTAAGGATTATGTATTTTAGTGGGAGTTTGTATTATACAATTATGTATTGTCCATTACATTCAGTAATTCAGTTATATCTGCGCAGATATTCAGTTTTAAAGTTTTTGTACTCTTACAGTTTATATTGATCTCAATAAAGAGAAACAGTTGGAAATAGACATTCTATTGACCACACTTTATGTTATTTCCATGCTACATACCTACACTTGATCCATGTCGTTGGTTATATTGATATACGTGATCTATGTTGGTTCTAGTTACGCAAGAGTAACTAAGAGCTCTTAGTTCCTATGTTGGTATGATTGATGGACCGGATTGTTCATGACAATTTTATCGTGATAGCAATTTTGAGCTCATAAGGTTATAATGTAACATATAATGCTAAGGTTTGTACATATGTATGTGTATCTCGTCCAAGTGGGAGATTGTAAGATATATGGACTTATATCTACATACATATGAACAATATATGGATAAATTATATGTTATGTGCTATCTTTTTGTTTGGCCTAATTTTGTAGTCTTATGGACATTATGTTAAGGGGGCCAATGTATTGTCATATAAAGTGTAGGACCAATGTGTAGATACCCAAAAGGGTAACCTTAGTTAATGATGGGCTAACTAAGGTTACATATATGTAACTATGGTTACATGCTTATGACTCTTGAGTTTCATAACTCATATGTTATAAGTGGGGGGTTATGGTTCCCACATTATAGCAAGACAATCTCTTCTTCTTCCCATTGAATCTAGAGAGCCATTTTCTTGTCTTGCATATTCTTGTGGAAAACTATACTCCTATTTTGGTTATTGTTGTTTGGAAGATATTCTTGTGAAACATTCTTGTGAAATTCTTGGAAAACTTCAAGACAATCTTGAAGTTAGGATTAAAGAGCTTTCAAACAATCATCAAGGGAGGCTTAAGGATTTCCACAAATGGATTCAGGTACGCTTTCGCTCATGTTGTTGTTGTTCCAAATTATTCGATATGAAGGCAATTGTATTTTAGTCGGAATCATAATTCTAACATTGAGAACGGATATCTAACTTGAGGATTCAATTTGCCATGTCAAAATTCTATTGGGAGTAATCAATAAAATGGTTACTCTGTTGCTTCTATTTCCCCTTCTGTTGTGCAATCTTTTGGTTAAAAGAATTGGTCTAGTTTCTCAGATCTTGGTAGGTTTCTAAATGGACATTTTCAAACTTCTCTTCTGCTGCTGTTCAGTTTCTGGATGATGGGTAAAGAAATGATCCCTTGTTTGGGAAGTATAAGGAGAGATGATAGGTTTTCTAATTCTTATTTGGTTGTAGGTTTCGGGTAGTAGACTTTGTTTAGGTTCTAATGAGGGAAATCATTGCCTTTATTGTATTTATAACCTTTCTTTCTCACAGATTCTTTGCTCATACGATACAGACAAATTCTTAGCCCCTCAAGTTCAGTCTTTTTCATTCACGAGCAAATTGCCATTTTCTTTCGTCTTTACTTGTGATTAACTCTCTAAAAGCTTCTCCTACATCTCTCGGATTTCATTTTTAAGGTTTGACCTTTTTTAATCTTTAAAAATAACCCGTCAGATCCAAACTCCAAGTCGGAGCAAATTCTTTTTTAGCTAGAATTTCAAGATTTCTACTGTTTTGTTTTTGCTCTGGTTGCAGGAAAAAGGGTCTCCATCACCCGCGATCACTTGAATCTTCCTTTTCTTTTGTTTATTTCAATTCTCTTCCGGCGACCCCTGCTTTTTTCTTCCTATTCTTTCTTCTGGTTTTTGTGGGTGTGTGTGGGTGTGTTTTGTTTTCTTGGACAGGTGCCTTATTTTTCCGGCGAGGATTTCCGGCAAGCTACAGTACTTCTGGCGACTCCCCTTCAGACTTTCGGTAGGACGCAATAGAACTACACGTTCCGATAAGCTTCAGGAAAACTTGCCCAGGTACTAGACGCGGTGGCGAGGCCAGTTTGCGGCGTTTGGGAGTGAAGAGCTAAGCAACACCGGTCGGGACGTGCAAGAGTTGGTAGCAGTTGACCTTGGGCGCATCAAAGCTTACTTTCAGGTTTTTCCACCAGGAGTTGGTACCTCCCGCTCTTTTGTTTACTTTGTACACCTTTTTACGTATTTTAGCTAGCATTTCGTGTGAGGTTTACTCTGTGGCTATCTAGTTTGGATCTTTTTGCGTATTCCGCTATAGTGCGTGTGTGCGTCACTATTCTCCATAGTCGGTTGGAGGGATAGTGGCCGCGGCGGGGGATGATAGCGTAAGGTCATGTCCTCGGGGGATGGGGGTGGTGGCGGGGGTGAGTAGGGGGGCAGGGAGTGGTCCTGCGGGTACGGCGGGAGGTAAGGGTGGGAAGAAGGTAGCGAACGCTCATAGATTAAGGATTGGGTCATGGAACATAGGCACTCTGACGGGTAAGTCCATTGAGTTGGCAAAGGTTCTTCAGAAGAAGAGGGTTAACATAGCATGTGTCCAGGAGACTAGGTGGAAAGGGTCGAAGGCGAGGAATGTAGACGGGTTTAAGCTGTGGTATTCTGGGGCCGTGAGAGGTAAGAATGGAGTGAGTATCATGGTAGATAGGGATCAAAGGGAGTCCGTGGTCGAGGTTAGGCGAGTGAATGATAGGTTAATGTCTATTAAGTTTGTTATTGGGGGTTGCGTCCTCAACGTCATCAGCGCTTACGCGCCGCAAGTGGGCTTAGACGAGGAGGCTAAGAGGCGCTTTTGGGAGGACTTGGATGATCTGGTGAGTAGTATTCCCCAATCTGAGAAGTTAGTTATTGGAGGGGACTTTAATGGTCGTATTGGGGCTGATGCTGGGGGTTATGGTGAGGTGCACAGTGGCTCGGCTTTGGGGTTAGGAACGGAGGAGGCACTTCACTGCTTGATTTCGCCAGGGCTTCCGAGCTTCTGATTGCGAACTCGATATTTCAGAAGAGGGAGGAGCATTTGGTCACCTTCAAGAGTTCGGCGGTGAGGACTCAGATTGATTACATCCTTCTCAGAAGGAGCGATAGGGGTATGTGCAAGGACTGCAAGGTTATTCCGGGAGAGTCCCTTTCGACTCTTCATAGACTCCTAGTGATGGATGTCGGTCTCTGGATGAAGAGGAAGAGGAGGGGTGCTCGGGGACAGCCGCGGATTAGATGGGGTGTTTTGACTAAGGAGAAAGCACAGGAGTTGGAGAGGAGGTTAGCTGAGGGCGGAGATTGGAGAAGTTCTGGGGAAGCGGACGCTATGTGGTCGGAGACGGCGAACTTGGTTAGGGAGGTAGCACGGGACGTGCTCGGGGTAGCCAAGGGCTATTCAGGCAGACATAAGGGTGAATTGTGGTGGAACGATGTAGTCGAAGGAAAAGTGGAGGTGAAGAAGGCGGCGTTTGCTAAGTTGGCAGGGAGCACAAGCGAGGAAGAACGGAGAGCGAACAAGGAGATCTACAAGGTGGCGAGGAAAGAAGCAAAGCTGGCGGATACGGAAGCTAAAAACGCGGCATTTGGTCGCATGTACGAGGAACTAGGGGAGAGAGGCGGGGACATGAAGTTATTCCTGTTAGCTATGTTGGAAATCATTTATATGTATGATATGTGCGCTTTGGTTGTATGAGCATGATTTTCAGGTATAAGTTTTGATGAATGACAAACAATGAAGTCAAGTGTCAAACAACGATATAATATGACAATCAATCAAATGGTGAAAAGCATACTGATGACGGAATTGCATGAACGAGCCAAAGAGTTCAAGACCGAAGACCCAAGACGTAGGTCGTTTGGTAGAACCAATGTAAGGACAACGTTTAAGTTATCTTATCCTTTGGCTCAACATTAGGTCATCATAAACATGCATAAAATATTTTATTCAAATATATTTATCATAAACATGCATAAAATATTTTATTAAATCATATTTATCATAAACATGCATCTTTGTGTTAAAACAAAATGATGTTAAAGGTTTTAAACATGTCTTTTAAATCTGGTTTCAACAATCGATTATTTGAATCCTACAATCGATTGTATTAAGACAGTGTGATCTGAAGTTTTTCAAAATAGCAAACAATCGATTGTCATTTTCATACAATCGATTATATTTTGACCGTTCCCACAGAATCCTAAATTGATTTTTGAACGTTGAATACAATCGATTATTTAGCCTAAAATCAGGAATCTGTCTTTTGAACGTTGGTCAAACAATCGATTATCTACTCCAAACAATCGATTGTTTGAGCACAGAATCAGGGATTTTATTTGTCAATTAAGCAACGGTCAGCACCACTTTTTCACCTATAAAAAGAGGTCTTTTGAGCTGATTTTAAATACACAACTCCTCCATACATTGTTATACATATTGATCATTTTCAAGCATCATTTTAGAGCTTTTGGGCCATTTGATAGACAACTTTGTGTTGTTCATAGAGCTTATTGTGTATCTCTTTATCGACTCTATTGAGAGAGTATTTGTTGTAAAAGAGAGTTGTTTGAGAAGAACATATCTTCTCATTTGTCGGGTTTGCTAAGTACCCAAAGTCTTAGTGGTTGAAGTCTTGGGGTGAGGTATCCTCAAGCAAGTGAAGTCTTAAGGTGTGGTATCCTTGAGCAACTGTAACGGTTTGTTAAGCACCCGTAAGTTTGAGGAAGTTAGTGGAAATCTCGAGAGAGTCTCTCGGGGACTGGACTAGCCACGGGTTGTGGTGAACCAGGATCCATCGGTGCTTCATTCCTTATTATTTACTTATCGCACTTATTTCATTCCTGCAATTTTTAAATTCCGCAAGTTTACGCTGTTTTTTTATTATAACGCTATTCACCCCCCCCCCCCCCCTCTAGCGTTAAGCGTATATTCTAACAATTGGTAGCAGAGCCTAACTCTCTGAAAGTCTTAACCGGTTGAGAGAAATATATATTTTTCTGTTGAGAATATTGAACGCAGGAACGATGGATGAAGGACAGTCCACCACTTGCCCTCCACTATTTGACGGAACAAACTATACATATTGGAAAGAGCGGATGAGCATCTTCCTCAAAGCAAACAGTTTTCGTTTGTGGCAAATCATCAAAAACGGTGAACCAATGCCAACAAAGAAAGTTGGAGAGATCACGGTTCCAAAGAAGGAAGATGAATATGATGCCGAGGATATCAAGAAAGTTGAAAATAATGCAAGGGCCATCCATGTATTATATTGTGCGGTGAATCCAGATGATTATGGAAAAATCTCTTGCTGCACAACCGCCAAGGAGATGTGGGATAAGCTCGAGATCATTTATGAAGGTACGCCTCAATTCCGAGAAGCCAAAATTGATTTTCTAACACATAAATATGAAATCTTTAAAATGGAGAAGGAACCCATTGGTGTTATATTTGAACGATTTTTAAGAATCGTCAACGATCTCCATGCTCTCGGGAAAGTTTACACGAACAAAGATCTTGTTCGAAAAGTCCTACGGAGTCTCACTCTCGAATGGCGCTCCAAAGCCAATGTCATCCAAGAGTCGATGGAATTCACGGATATCACAATTGATGGACTAAGAGGTAACCTCGAAACTTATGATAGCACAATTCTTAATCATTATCTTAGAAGCAATTCGAATTTCGCCTTCAAAGCCTCATCCTCTAAAAGAGAAGAGGTAAGTGATTCGGAAAGGGATGATGATAATATTTCCAATGATAAAACTAAAAAGTTTTGTAAGTCTATGAAAAAAGACAAGAAAAAGAAGAAACACCATAGGCGCTTATCACAGGATTCGGAAAGCTCAGGCAATGAAGCCGCCGCATTGTGTCTCATGGCTAACGAAGGAGAAGAGGTAAGTACATCTAACTCTCACTCGTTTGAAGAATTACAAAATGCCTATGATGAATTGTATGGTGAATTTGTTATGCTTCCAAAACTATCATAGAATTGAAGAAAACACTTTCTTTGCAGAAAACACTTTCTTTGCAAGAAACAGATTTTCAGAAAACACTTTCTTTACAAGAAAAAGAGTTTGAAAAATCCTCTTCTTTGAAAGAAATAGATTTTGAAAAATTGACTAATGAAAATGATGCTCTTAAAAATAAAATTGAAGTTTTAGAAAAAGAAAATAAATTTTTGAAAAATGACATTGTTGTTTTTAAAAATAATCAAGGAATTGAATGAAGCATCTTCTATTGATAAATGTTCCAATTGTTCTTCTTGTAGTTCTTTAAAACTAGAGAACACAGAACTTAGGAAAGCACTAGAAACACGCAGTGTTGATAGTCCTAAAATTGAAGATATTGAAAAGGATGAAAGTAATGAGGTCGGACCATCTAGAATGAATTCTAGGAACCTCACTAATGAGTCTAAGATTAATTGTTTTAGACCACCTAGAAACAACTCTAAGAATTTTGTTAATGAGTCTAGAATGAATAATTTTAGACCACCTAGACACAATTCTAGGAATTTTATAAATGAGTCTAGAATGAATAATTTTAGACCACCTAGACATGACTCTAGGAAATTCAACACTTCTAGGGGGAACAACTTTAGATCACCTAGAACGCATTTGGCTCAACCTAGACATATGCACAATCCTAATGTTATATGTCACTATTGTAATTGGGTAGGACACATTGCAGCCGTTTGTTTTGCTAAACATAGAGATTTATGTGTTGATTATGACTATTGTTATCCTAACCCCCAAGGACCCAAAAGAAGTTGGGTACCAAAAACCTATTTTTAGGTTCTTTTTGCAGGTGTGCTTGAAGACTACAATATTGTAGTGGATGCACCAAGCACGAAACCTTAATGCATTAAGGGGGAACGTCGTTTAGTTATCGTATTTTGAATAAAAACGCAATGAGTTGATATGTGCAAATAATCTATATCAGTTTTGGTTGATACATGCTTTAACAAGTTTTATTTTTTGAATAACAATTAGTATCAATTGGTTTTATAATAAATGATTGATTCATGCTTTGATGAATATTTTTAGTTTAAATAACAATTGGCATAATTGAGAAAAATGATCGTTATTATTAGTATGCCATTTACTAACTTTTTATATGATCTTGTCTATAACGATTGATATCGTCAATGATTTAAATAACTTTTGGTATACTCTTTTTGCTAATGCCAAAAGGGGGAAGAATATGGGCGATATGCATGCTTTAATTGAGGGGGAATATTCAATTTAGGGGGAATTCAATATGCATATCTTCCGTTGTTTGTCATTATCAAAAATGGGGAAATTGTTGGAAATCATGTATATCTATGATATGTGCGCTTTGGTTGTATGAGCATGATTTTCAGGTATAAGTTTTGATGAATGACAAACAATGAAGTCAAGTGTCAAACAACGATATAATATGACAATCAATCAAATGGCGAAAAGCATACTGATGACGGAATTGCATGAACGAGCCAAAGAGTTCAAGACCGAAGACCCAAGACGTAGGTCGTTTGGTAGAACCAATGTAAGGACAACGTTTAAGTTATCTTATCCTTTGGCTCAACATTAGGTCATCATAAACATGCATAAAATATTTTATTAGATCATATTTATCATAAACATGCATAAAATATTTTATTAAATCATATTTATCATAAACATGCATCTTTGTGTTAAAACAAAATGATGTTAAAGGTTTTAAACATGTCTTTTAAATCTGGGTTCAACAATCGATTATTTGAATCCTACAATCGATTGTATTAAGACAGTATGATCTGAAGTTTTTCAAAATAGCAAACAATCGATTGTCATTTTCATACAATCGATTATATTTTGACCGTTCCCACAGAATCCTAAATTGATTTTTGAACGTTGAATACAATCGATTACTTAGTCCATACAATCGATTGTTTAGCCTAAAATCAGGAATCTGTCTTTTGAACGTTGGTCAAACAATCGATTATCTACTCCAAACAATCGATTGTTTGAGCACAGAATCAGGGATTTTATTTGTCAATTAAGCAACGGTCAGCACCACTTTTTCACCTATAAAAAAAGGTCTTTTGAGCTGATTTTAAATACACAACTCCTCCATACATTGTTATTCATATTGATCATTTTCTAGCATCATTTTAGAGCTTTTGTTGAGCCATTTGATAGACAACTTTGTATTGTTCAAAGAGCTTATTGTGTATCTCTTTATCCACTCTATTGAGAGAGTATTTGTTGTAAAAGAGAGTTGTTTGAGAAGAACATATCTTCTCATTTGTCGTGTTTGCTAAGTACCCAAAGTCTTAGTGGTTGAAGTCTTGGGGTGAGGTATCCTCAAGCAAGTGAAGTCTTAAGGTGTGGTATCCTTGAGCAACTGTAACGGTTTGTTAAGCACCCGTAAGCTTGACGAAGTTAGTGGAAATATCGAGAGAGTCTCTCGGGGACTGGACTAGCCACGGGTTGTGGTGAACCAGGATACATCGGTGCGTTCGTTCCTTATTATTTACTTATCGCACTTATTTCATTCCTGCAATTTTTAAATTCCGCAAGTTTACGCTATTTTTTATTATAACGCTATTCACCCCCCCCCCCTCTAGCGTTAAGCGTATATTCTAACAAGCTAAAGCAAGGGAAAGGAAGGAACGTGATCTTGACCAAGTTAGGTGCATCAAGGGCGAGGATGGTAGAGTTCTGATGGGGGAGTCTTAAGTCAAGCAGAGGTGGCAGACGTACTTTCGAGACTTAGTTAATGAGGAGGGGGATCGTAACATAGAGCTACGGTAGTTGGGGCATTCAAAGCAACATAGAGACCTTGGGTACTGCATGCACATTAGGGCGAAGGAGGTCATAGGGGCTTTGCGTAGGATGAGTAGGGGTCGAGCGACCGGGCCTGACGAGATCCCGGTGGAGTTCTGGAAGTGCATGGGTAGGTCAGGAGTGGAGTGGCCCTCCAGGTTGTTCAACGCGATCTTCAGGACCAAAAGGATGCCGGATGAGTGGAGGTGGAGTACAGTGGTGCCCTTGTACAAGAACAAAGGGGACATCCAGTGCTGCAACAACTACAGGGGTATCAAATTAATAAGTCACACCATGCAGGTCTGGGAGCGGGTGATCGAGGGGAGGGTGAGGGAGATGACATCTATATCTGGGAACCAGTTCGGTTTCATGCCGGGTCGCTCCACTACAGAAGCTATCCACCTTGTCAGGCGGCTGGTGGAGCAGTTCAGGGATAAGAAGAAGGACATGCACATGGTGCTTATCGACTTGGAGAAGGCGTATGACAAGGTCCCAAAAGAGGTGTTATGGAGGTGATTGGAGGCGAAGGGCGTGCCGGAAGCCTACATCAGAGTAATTAAGGACATGTACGATGGAGTTAAGACTAGGGTTAGGACGGCGGGTGGCGACTCCGACCATTTTCCAGTGGTTATGGGGCTCCATCAAGGATCGGCGCTTAGCCCTCTCTTGTTCGCCTTGGTGATGGATGCTCTAACCCGACATATTCAAGGGGATGTGCATTGGTGTATGTTATATGCTGATGACATAGTCTTGATAGATGAAACGAGGGTCGGTGTTATTAAGAGGTTAGAGGTATGGAGACAGACTCTCGAGTCTAAAGGTTTCAAAATAAGCAGATCTAAGACAGAATACCTGGAGTGCAAGTTTAGCGCCCAAGATAAGTAGGTAGGGACGTGATGATTGGATTTCAGGTCTTCGCCAAGAGGGACAGTGTCAGATATCTTGGGTCGGTAATTCAGGGGGACGGAGAGATTGACGGGGACGTCACTCATCGTATAGGAGGGGGTGGTCAAAGTGGAGGCTTGCATCAGGAGTCCTGTGTGACAAGAAAGTTCCACATAAACTCAAGGGGAAATTTTATAGAGCTGTGGTTAGACCTGCAATGTTGTATGGGGCGGAGTGCTGGCCCGTGAAGAACTCTCATGTTCAGAGAATGAAGGTTGCGGAGATGAGGATGCTCAGGTGGATGTGCGGGCTCACCAGGTTAGATAAGATTAAGAATGAAGTTATTCGAGAGAAGGTGGGGGTGGCCCCGGTGGATGAGAAGATGCGAGAAGCGAGGCTGAGGTGGTTCGGGCATGTGCGGAGGAGAAGTCCTGATGCCCCGGTGAGGAGTTGTGAGCGGCTGGCGATTGTCGGCGTTCGGCGAGGCAGAGGGAGGCCTAAGAAGTATTGGGAGAGGTGATTAGGCATGACATGGCTAGAATGCGGGTTTCCGAGGACATGACCCTTGATAGGAAAGTCTGGAGGTCTAGTATCAGGGTTGTAGGATAGGGGCTCCTAGAGTTTTTCATACTCCCTTGACAGGGCTATCCATAGATGATTTGTGTTTTGGCTTGTGTCTCCCTTATGGTAGTTATTTATGGTAGTTACTGTATGATATTATTGCATGTTATTTTATTTATGTTTCTTATGTTTAGATAATTATTTACGCTATTTCTGCTGGAGTTACTAATGCTCTTTTGTTTTTGTTTTATTTTTGTTGTTCCTTTCCTTCAGTGAGCCGAAGGTCGATTGAAAACAGCCTCTCTACCCTTTCGGGTAGGGGTAAAGATCGTCTACATATTACCCTCATCAGAAACCACTTTGTGGGATAATACTGGATTGTTGTTGTTGTTCTTTCTCACATATGAATCGAGGGACTAGAAAATGTGACCAGTTTCTTTCCTTCTCCTGCTTCCCAACACAGGATGAGGTAAGAAAGGTGTTTGCTTGGCTAACTAATTTTATTGTAGTTTTAAGCTGTTGCATAAGGGTAAGTATATGGTAAATGGAACAAGTTATCACAAAATATTTGGTCTAAAAATAAATTCTGAACCACAGATGAAATTTTTATAAAACTAGTTTTGAAGCTAAACAACAACAACTAACGTAGATTAAACAATGCCAAAGCATTAAAACAAATTATCCAAAAAATAGTCATTGTACCTAAAATTATACATCATTCTTATCAAAAGAAAAAAAAGGTATGCATCATCATTGAAGTGCTATTCTCTATATAGCAACTTAAACAAATTTATGCCTCCAATATACTGATTTCAATATTCTTTTGACTTCTTTGCAGCTTTTGGCAGTTCTAGACAAATAGACCTTTTCAATTGGATAATAAGATAGACCAAGAAGCATAAACCATTTACCATATCTTATGCAATAAGCCTAACGTCCTTTGATTTCCCTATTAAGAAAAAAAAGGAAAAAATAGGAAGTGTGCATAGAGTATTAAATCGAAGTGTCCAAAATAATACTCCCTCAGTCCATATTAGTTGTCGTGGTTTACAAAATATATATGGTCCAAAATAATTGTCATTTTAGAAAATCAAGGTATATTTTATCATTTCCCCCTATTTTGGCCTTAGTTTTTATTGGTCTTGAAGATGAAAAATATTGATTAGCATAGATAACCTAATTGAAAGAGTACAAACACGTAATGTTATGATTGTTCAAATTGGCTAAACCTTGGTCTTTTAAGCATTTAGTCAAGTCCATTACTGCTCCTGCTCCTGTGAATGCATTTAATTGCCTTGGATCTTAACTAAATTGTTCAATCTCTTATAAAACCTGATCTTAAACAAATTCCATTATTATGAAATATACTTAAAAAAAATATGGAGAGAGAACTAAAAACTCGTTTCAAAGTTGAAGATTCTGCTAAGAAAGTTGAAGATTTAGTGCAATAGAAATTCAATTTAGAAAACAGTTAATTTGCATACTTAGGTGCAATGTAGACAAAGATTATTTATCCTATGTGTCCGTTTATCTACTATATCCCAGTGAATTCTTCATTTGCATCAGCCGATTTGCGCATATCAAAGTGAGTATTTTAGATGCCTTATTGATGGATAAGACACGTAAATAGAGAGAACATATATTGAAGAGAGATTAATATGTTGAATGATTACTGATATAATAAGGTTATTGTAGTAATAAAACTCCTCCTATTAATAGTTTTTAAGGTGCATGTAAAAAAGAAACATCACAACTGATATAGACCGAAAGGAGTAGGAAAAAAATGTGAAAAGCATGAGAAGGAGAAACTAGTGCACACAATTGAAAGAAATGGATGGAAATTTCCCGAGTAAATTAATGTAGTACTATCTATAAGAACGGGGATGTAAAAGTGTGGTTGCAATTTTTCTTCCTTTTTTTGTTGTTATTTATCAACAAATGTGGAAAAGAAGCAATTCCAGGTCCTTTCTATTCCCAGAGTATCAATGCCACGATCCAAGTGCCCCAAGTAAACCACATCGGCGTTTTACAGAAAATCGGATAGAGTTTTCCCTGTTTTATCCCATAAATTTTCCTGTCCCAAATCAACAACCAAACATACTAATATCTAAGGCTGTATTCGGTTCCGGTTCTGGGTCTAGTTGGGTCTGCGGTTCCGGTTCTGGCGGTTCTGAAGGTGAAACCGGTACCATCCGGTTCCGGTTCTGGCGGTTCCGGTTCTGATTTTTTTTTAAAATCAATATCTTGTATAGTAGTCATTAGTATATTGTAGAATATATTTTATATGGTGTACTATGTTATTAGTATAGTATATATTGTGTTTGGTAATTAGTATATATTGTGTATAAGTAGTGTATATTTTGTATATAAGTAGTATATATTGTATTTAAGTAGTATATATTGTATATAAGTAGTGTATATTGTGTTGTAGTTAGTAATTAGTATAAATTGTATATAAGTAGTATATATTGATAAAAGAATGTTGTCATTAGTATATTGTGTTGTATGTTATATATTGTATGTTATATAAATATTCAAGGATTGATATAGAAGTAAAGACAAAGAAATATTGAGACAAAAGAAATTCAAGGATATGATAAAGAGCATACTTATTGACCAAAATGACATATCTTTCTTAGTCTTCCTTCCCCCAATGGAATGAGCACAACATGGTACTAATACCACCATTAAAAGAAAAAAAAACTAAAAGAAGACATGCCAATGTACAAGTTACATCATAATTTATGCATTATTTCTAACAAATCTCATAAAACCTTCAAGGTTTGGAGGTGGTTATGTTGGCGGTGGTGGAAATGAAGCTTGTTCATCACCACTTCCGGGTGAAGTTGCTTCCTGAGCAAGTTCTGCTATCATTTCTTCATACGCCTCATCTATTTCTGGTTGTGATTCTGCTAGGCCAAAATTCCTTCTTTCTGTGCGGATCCAATCTCGAAAAAGCACTGATTTTTTCAAGTTGTCCCGCATCGATGCTCTGTGATCACCTATTTGTAGTCTTGCTTGACTAAAAGCGCTCTCCGATGCAACAGTTGACGCTTGAATCGACAGAACATCCCAAGCCATCCTTGTAAGAACGGAAAAATGCTTTTCTCTTGTCTTCCACCATTCCAAAAGGTCGAAAGAGCCGTCTGGATTCTCCTTCTCTAGTCCCTGTGAAAAATAAACTTGAAGCTCATTTAGATGGGAAATTCATCTAAATTATCACCTTGAGTACCCCTGAACTCCGTCCACGACTTAAGAGCTGTTAAGCCAGCAGCTCTTTTAGACGATTGTGATGTAGACGAAGTAGGGGTTGGAATATTAGGCCTAGCATGCTCTAACGCCTGTTTATAAGCATTATAAACAGTTTGAGCATTAACTTTAATTGATGCTTTCGCATCAGCTAGTGTAGCAATTTCTACTTCTGAAAGATCTAAAGATTGATAAATAGTAGAATACCAAAAGTGAGGACCTCCTAATTTCATAGTTGGATTTAACATAGCAGACACACCAAAAATAGGAGGGATTGGAAAAAAATATTTTTTTAAACTTCTTTTTCATTTCAGCTATTGCAAGTTCATAAATGTCCCCTCCCTCGCTAAAATCAACAAACAAATTAGCAAGTGCGGCAATATAAACTAAACAGTTAGAAATAGTTGGATAATATTGGCCAGAAAAAGCATTTGTAGCCACATGAAAATGTTCTAAAAAATCTAAAAGAATTTTAACGTTAGTCCAATCTTGTGTAGTTAGCATTTTATCATCTTCCTCACCACAATCCCGAGAATTATACGTAGCGTTAATTGGGTTTCTATATTCGTACGCTACTATTAAACTTTCGTACATGTAATTCCACCTAGTTGGGCAAGGTTTAGGAACCTTTCTTTCTCTAAGGCCATATTCGTCACACTTTTTAAAATGTTCTCTAAGTCTACTTCTACGGTTTGAATAAAATATCCAATTAAGAGCCATTTTAATCTTTTCAATTTCTAAGTTTAATATTCTCATACCATCACCAACAATTAAATAATAAATATGACAAATACATCTAATATGGAAAATATTAGTAAAAGCAGGATTAAGTATTCTTGTTAGCATACCTATTGCACTAGTGTTGTTAGAAGCGTTATCCATAGAAATTGACATTATTTTATCACTAAAGCAAAAATATCTGCATACATCTGAAACAGTGTTAGCTATAAACCCACCCGTGTGCCGTGAATTAATATCCTATATGCAATTATGCGTTTTTGCATTGTCCAGTCTTCGTCTATCCAATGACTGTTTACGGTTAGATAATCACAATCATTATTACTTCTACCAATATCAGTTGTAATAGACATACGATTAGTTATATGGGTAAATAAATAGCGCAAGTATTGTTCATATTCATGCTTGTATTAACTGTTGCGCGAGGCCAACCTTTATACGTAGGATTAAATAATCTTCTAATATAATGAATCCATGCAGGATTAGAAGCAAAAGAATAATAATCTTCTATCTATAATATGTGCGCTTTGGTTGTATGAGCATGATTTTCAAGTATAGGTTTTGATGAATGACAAACAATGAAGTCAAGTGTCAAACAACGATATTATATGACAAACAATCAAGCTTGAATGCCAAGAAGCATATTGATGAACGGATTGCAATGGAAAAGCCAAAGACGAGCTCAAATGTTCAAGACCGAAGACCCAAGGCGTAGGTCGTTAGGTAGAACAAATGTAAGAGCAACGCTTAAGTTATCTCGTCTTTTGGCTCAACATAGGTCATCATAAATATGCATAAAATCATTTTATTAAATCATATTTATCATAAACATATTTTATTAAATCATATTTATCATAAACATATTTTAAATACTTCAAACAAAATGATGTTAAAGTTTTCATCTTAACCAAAATGGTTTTTGAAGTAAGTTTTCAATTCTGCCTCAGGATAATCGATTATAAGTATATGCATAATCGATTATGCTGTAGACCGTTGCTAGTGTTTGAACACTGCCACAGAATAATCGATTATGCAGTATCAGATAATCGATTATTCAGTAGAAAATCAGCTTCTGATTTTCTGAACGTTGGAGAATAATCGATTATCAGATACTGAATAATCGATTATCTTGGCACAAAATCAGCATAATTGATTGCCAATTAAGCAACGGACATACACCATTTTTCACCTATAAAAAGAGGTCTTTTGAGCTGATTTTAAACACACAACACCTCCCAATATTGATATACATATTGACATTATTTGAGCATCATTTTAGAGCTTTTGTTGAGCCATTTGAGAGACAACTTTGAGTTGTTCATAGAGCTAAATTTGTATCTCTTTATCTACTCTTTTGAGAGAGTTCTTGTTGTAAAAGAGAAAGGTGTTTGAGAAGAACATATCTTCTCATTGATTGTCGGGTTCGCTAAGTACCCTAAGTCTTAGTGTGTGAAGTCTTGTGGTGCGGTATCCACGAGCAAGGTTGAAGTCTTAAGGTGCGGTATCCTCGAGCAAGTTGAAGTCTTGTAGAGTGTACATCTACGAGCAAGTGTAACGGTTTGTTAGGCACCCGAAAGCTTAACGGAGTTAGTGAAATCTCGAGAGAGTCTCTCGGGGACTGGACTAACCACAAGTTGTGGTGAACAAGGATAAATTCGATGTGTTCTTTCCTTGCTATTTTAATTACCAAATTTATTTTATTCCTGCAAATTTTAATTCCGGAATATTTATCAATATTCTTGTGCCGCACTATTCACCCCCCCTCTAGTGACAGGCATAAATCCTAACAATTGGTATCAGAGGCTAACTCTCTGAAAGCCTTAACCGGTTGAGAGCAATATATATTTTTTTGTTGAGAATATTGAACGCAGGAATAATGAGCGAAGGACACTCCCCCGAGAGGCCTCCATTTTTTGATGGAAGAAATTATACATACTGGAAAGAGCAGATGAGAATATTCATCCAATCACACAACTTTCGATTATGGCAAATCATCAAGAAAGGTGAACAAATGCCAACAAAGAAAGTTGGGGAAATCATGGTTCCAAAGGAGGAAAATGAATATGATGCCGAGGACATCAAGAAAATTGAAAGAAACGCAAAGGCAGTCAACTTACTATTTTGTGCGGTGAATCCGGACGACTATCGGAAAATCTCTTGTTGCACAACCGCAAAGGAAATGTGGGATAAACTCGAGATCACTTATGAAGGTACGTCACAAGTCTGAGAATCTAAAGTTGATTTTCTAACTCATGAATATGAAATTTTTAGAATGAGGGAGAATGAACCCATTGGCATTATGTTCGAACGATTTTCAAGAATCGTCAACGACTTTCATGCTCTCGGAAAAGTCTACACGAACAAAGATCTTGTTCGAAAAGTCCTACGGAGTCTCACTCCCGAATGGCGTTCCAAAGCCAATGCCATCCAAGAATCTATAGGATTCACGGATATCACAATTGATGGACTAAGAGGTAACCTCGAAACTTATGAAAGCACAATTCTTAATCTTTATCTTAGAAGTAAAGGTTCGAATATTGCCTTCAAAGCCTCATCGTCTAAAAGAGTAGAGGTAAGTGATTCGGAAAGCGATAATGATATTATTTCCAATGATATAATTGAAAAGTTTTGTAAGTTTATGAAGAAGGAAACAAGGAAGGAAGAACCAAGTCCTTCATGTCAAAATTGTGGAAAAATTGGCCACACCAAATCACATTGTCCAAAATCAAAGGACAAGAAAAAGAAGAAACACCATAGGCGCGTAACATGGGATTCGGACAGCTCGGGTGATGAAACTGCCGCATTATGCCTCATGGCCAACGAAGAAGAAGAGGTAAGTATTTCTAACTCTTAAAAATAAATCAAAGTTTTAGAAGAAGAAAATATATTTTCGGAAAATGACATTGTTGATTTCAAAAATAAAATCAAGGAGATGAATGAAGCCTCTTTAATTGTTCAAAGTTCAAATTGTTCTTCTTGTAGTTCTTTAAAAATGGAGAACGTAGAACTTAGAAATACACTAGAAAAATATAGTGTAAATGATTCTAGAACAAGTGAGGAAATTAAAAAGGACGATAGAAATAAGGTTAAACCACCTAGAAACGACTCTAGAAATTTTATTGATAAGTCTAAAACTAATCATTTTAGACTACCTAGACACAATTCTAGGAATTTTATTAATGAGTCTAGAATGAATAATTTTAGACCACCTAGAAATGACTCTAGGGATTTCAACGCTTCTAGGAATGACAACTTTAGATCACCTAGAACGCATTTGGCTCAACCTAGACATATGCACAATCCTAATGTCATATGTCATTATTGCAACCGGGTAGGACACATTGCACTCGTATGTTTTGCTAAACACAGAGATTCATATTTTGATTATAATTATTATTTGTCTAACCCCCAAGGACCCAAAAGAAGTTGGGTACCGAAAACTTATTTTTAGGTACTTTTGCAGGTGTGCTTGAAGACTACAATATTGTAGTAGATGCACCAAGCACGAAACCTTACTGCATCGAGGGGGAACGTCGGTTAGTTATCGTACTTTTGATAAAAACGTAATAGTTGATATGTGCTAACAATTGATATTAATTATTGATTCATGTTTTGATAAGTTTTATTTTGAATAACATTTAGTATCAATTATTTTTATGTTAAATGATTGATTCACGTTTTGATGAATATTTTTAGTTTAAATAACAGTTGGTATATAATGAAAAACCGTCATTATGATTGGTTTGGTTTTACTAACATTTGGTAGTATTTGATGTTGATATGATTATTTTTCTAACAATTGGTATCGTCAATAGTTTCAATAAACATTTGGTATACTCTTTTTGCTAATGCCAAAAGGGGGAAGAATTTAGGCGATATGCATCGAATAAGTCGAATAAGGGGAAATGTCTTCACATTCTAGTATGCTTTAATTGTGGGGGAATATTCAATTAAGGGGGAATTATATTGAATTGTTTGCATGAATTGTATGTTGAGATATAGCATGAAGTTAGGGGGAATTCGATATGCATATCTCCTGTTGTTTGTCATTATCAAAAAGGGGAAAATTGTAGAAAATCACACTATCTATGATATGTGCGCTTTGGTTGTATGGGCATGATTTTCAGGTATAGGTTTTGATGAATGACAAACAATGAAGTCAAGTGTCAAACAACGATATTATATGACGCACAATCAAGCTTGAATGCCGAGAAGCATATTGATGAACGGATTGCAATGGAAAAGCCAAAGACGAGCTCAAATGTTCAAGACCAAAGACCCAAGGCGTAGGTCGTTAGGTAGAACAAATGTAAGAGCAATGCTTAAGTTATCTCGTCTTTTGGCTCAACATAGGTCATCATAAATATGCATAAAATCATTTTATTAAATCATATTTATCATAAACATATTTTATTAAATCATATTTATCATAAACATATTTTAAATACTTCAAACAAAATGATGTTAAAGTTTTCATCTTAACCAAAATGGTTTTTGAAGTAAGTTTTCAATTCTGCCTCAGAATAATCGATTATCAGTATATGCATAATCGATTATGCTGTAGACCGTTGCCACTGTTTGAACACTGCCACAGAATAATCGATTATTCAGCAGAAAATCAGCTTCTGATTTTCTGAACGTTGGAGAATAATCGATTATCAGATACTGAATAATCGATTATCTTGGCACAAAATCAGCATACTTGATTGCCAATTAAGCAACGGACATACACCATTTTTCACCTATAAAAAGAGGTCTTTTGAGCTGATTTTAAACACACAACACCTCCCAATATTAATATACATATTGACATTATTTGAGCATCATTTTAGAGCTTTTGTTGAGCCATTTGAGAGACAACTTTGAGTTGTTCATAGAGCTAAATTTGTATCTCTTTATCTACTCTTTTGAGAGAGTTCTTGTTGTAAAAGAGAAAGGTGTTTGAGAAGAACATATCTTCTCATTGATTGTCGGGTTTGCTAAGTACCCTAAGTCTTAGTGTGTGAAGTCTTGTGGTGCGGTATCCACGAGCAAGGTTGAAGTCTTGAGGTGCGGTATCCTCGAGCAAGTTGAAGTCTTGTAGAGTGTACATCTACGAGCAAGTGTAACGGTTTGTTAGGCACCCGAAAACTTAACGGAGTTAGTGGAATCTCGAGAGAGTCTCTCGGAGACTGGACTAACCACAAGTTATGGTGAACCAGGATAAATTCGGTGTGTTCTTTCGTTGCTATTTTAATTATCGAATTTATTTTATTCCTGCAAATTTTAATTCCGCAATATTTATCAATATTCTTGTGCCGCACTATTCACTCCCCCCCCCCTCTAGTGACGGGCATAAATCCTAACAGGATTAGGAGTTGTGTCCTATTTGTTATTTGTCTCTTGTTGAGTACGACGTATAGGCATGGTGACGAGTATCTATACGTTGGTGTCAAGTATGATCGTGAGTCTTATGTTGTGAATTTCATGATTTCGTGGTATTATTCATGCCTTGTTGAAGATTTCTATTTTGTGGTGTAAAGTTGTGGAAAGAATTGTGACCTATGAACATCAAGGGGCGTTGGCTCCAATTGCATAACGAAATGAGAGAGTATATGTGATAATTGAAACAATAGAGTATTGGTTTGAGTTGTGAAGTAAAAGTGAGAAAAAAAAGGGATTAATATGTCGCACCCTTGGCGGGCTATTGATGAGTTGTGGTTCTCTTGCATTATGTTCTTAGTTAATACTACGGATGCTTAGGTTGATGATTCTTTGTGTTAGTTGTTGTAATAGATTTAGTTATAGCTGAAGTAGATAGATATTGTAATAAGTTTAGTTATAGCCGAAGTAGTTAGATGTTGTAACGAGTTTGGATATAGCTATTTCTGCCTTACCGGAATATTGTTGAAATATCATTGTTCCCTAATTTGGATGTTTGTTGATATTATTGTTCCCTTGCCGGGATGTTTGATTGATATTATTGTTCGTCTATTGTGATTCTTTGTGATTATTGTTGGCTTGTAAATGGGAGCGGGTGGTACGCCTACCACAAGATATAATGAAATGAGAGCGGGTGATATGCCTACCACAAGATATAATAAAATGAAAGCGGATGGTACGCCTACCACAAGATATAGTAAAATGAGAGCGGGTGGTACGTCTACTACAAGATACAATAAAATAGGAGCGGGTGGTACGCCTACCACGAGATAAATAAAATGGAAGCGGGTGGCATGCCTCACGAGATATAATTGAATGTGTTCGGGTTGCACGCCTGCAAGAAGATGTGGAAAAAGTGAAATCTGCCTTTGTTTCCTTATTCTTGATAGTGGTTAGATTTTGTTTCCTTTATAGCTTCTCTTGATATTCTATTTGTACCTGTTATTCCCCGAAGCATGTTTCCTCCTCCCAACCTTACTTGTTTATTTCGACTTTACTTTACGCTGTATATTATATAACTGCACATGTTTATATGGTGGAACGGTCCTAGCCTCGTCATTACTTCGCCGAGGTTAGGCTAGGCACTTACCATCACATGGGGTCGATTGTGCAGATACTACACTTTGCACTCTTTTGTGCAGACGCCAGTGTTGTAGACTTCAGATCACAGTATGATTGCTGATTCTTGCTCTTCACACGACTCGAGGTAGTCCTGCAGGCGTCCGCAAGCCTTGGCGTCTTCTTCTACCTACTATTCATGTTTCATTTCCCTTATATTCTGGAACAATGTATTGTTATTTCTTCAGACCTTGTATGTAGTAAATCTTAGACAGTTTGTGACACCATGTTTTGGGGTATTGAGGTTTTGAAAGTTGTAATGGACGTAGTCTTGGGTTATACAATTGTTGACTTTCGCATATTTATTTAATTTCGTTGTTCTCATGATATTACTAGTAATTGTTAAAAAATGTAACTTGTTAATGAAAAGGTAACTAAAGGTTAACTTGCCTAGCTCTCATTAGTATGCGTCATCATAACTTTTGAAGATGAAAAATTCGGATCGTGACAACAGTGTTAAAAAACATCAAGGAGACTCGAGACTTTGGATAATTCTTATGTTTGTAGTATCTATTAGCACAACTTATTTTATAGTAGTAAGTATGCTTTATTTTATATATCATTCTTATATATATTCTAGTTTATTCTAGAAAAATGACAAACTTCAATATATGAAAACTTCTATATTTATTTACTTTAAAATTTCCTATTTATCTTTAATAACATACTCTTAGAAGTATAAAAATATCATGATATGTTTAAGATTATAAGTTTTAATAATATTTTTGATGTGTAATTTCTTTTTCTTATCTTAAATTTCACGTTTAAGCAAATATTGGAATATATCTATATATATATATTATATTAAAAGCATGAAGACCCTTAGTGAAATGTCATTCGCCTTTTATGCTCTTAAAAATTAAATTTCACACTAGACAAAATAATTATTTAATTATTTTCCTAATATGTAGGAGTAATCATTTAATTAAGACGTCAAAACCAACGAAATTTGTTTATTAAATATTTCTTATTTGTAAAATATATAACAAAATGAAAACACATTATTTTGTAAAGTTCTTTTACAATGTAATTGTTTGAACTCCTTTTTAGTTTAGGGCTCTTTTCTTTTTTGTTATTAAATTATAACCGATTACAGCTAAAAAAAAACTATTTCGTGCACACAACATGGTTTTTTTTTTAGTTATTTTAGGTTTCATTTAGAGCAACTACTAAAGTCTAAGGAATTAATTAAGTTATAATCTAACCTTAAGATATTTAGGTTAGGAGTTCTTCTGAAAAGTAAAAGTGTATCGTAAAGTGCCCTTTTATTTCTAACACATGGAACCACCATATTTATTCTTTACGGTCCTCCTATTCCCAAAATTTCATGAGCACTTTCTTTTTGTTTCTTTGTTGATTAATTACAATTATCAACTACTTATTACGTGATTTTCATTTAGAGCTTGTTTGGCCAAGCTTTTAGGAAGTCAAAAGTACTTTTTTTAAGTTAAATAAGTTTTTTTTGAAAAATTTAAAATGTTTTGCCAAAATAAAAAAATACTTTTAAACAGCATTACAAGTAGTTTTTTTGTTTTTGGGGAAAAGCTAAAAGTTATAGCTTCTTCCAATAAGTAGAAGCAGAAGTAGAAAATTATTTTTTTCAAGACAAAAATAACCTCATAATAAATTTATTTTTGTCAAATTATTTCTCATTAATTTAATATTTATTTTATTTTATTTATTTCTGCTATACATTTATTCTCTTTTTTATTTTAATTACATTTTTTATTCTCTTTCTCCTATTCCTAAGAGTACATTTTAAATTTATATAGAATTGTGTATTTTGACATATTTAAATTATCATCTAAATAATAAGTAATACTAAATACTCAATATTATAATTTTGGAATAACTATATTATATTAATGAGAATTTTTAATTTATATTTTTACTTTACATTTTATATTTTAATGGAATTTTTTTTCTTTTCTAAACAATACGAATCGCAAATTGAACCTTTATTATCCTTTTTCGTAATTTGACACTTAAAAGTATTTTTTAAAAAGATTGACTAAACATAATGAGCTTAAAACTTCATTATTCAAACAAATCGGCCAAATACAAATTATTTATTTCGCAAAATTACTTTTTTATAAAATATTTTTAAACAAAAACACTTTTTAAAATAAGTAATTTTTAACAACTTGACCAAACAAACTCTTAGAAGAAAAGTTTGTCCATACTTACATAAAGAAGCCACTAATTCCTTATCTTTCATCATAAATTCTTCGTACTTAGCATTTGTAGAATTGGAGAAATAGAGAAAGAAAGCAGTGAGGTGCTATTGATTTCATTAAATTTCTCAAAAGATATTACAGTTCTTTATTTTTTCTCTCTCCTTTTGATGATTTTTTTGTAACCATTGTCAAATTATCATTAACTCCAAAAAAATTATAAATAAAGAGCACCTCCTTTCTGCATCAGAAACTTGGTCTCCAACGAAACAAAAACTAGCTACACCTTGCTCTAATTACATAGGAGTTGTTGCACAAAATTCCTACATCTACGTGGTCTATTTGAATTCATGGTAACATGTATTCTTTCTATGATCTTCTGCTTTATCTATTGTACTACATCCTCTTTTATGTACACTAATGCTTCTAAAAATCTTTCAGTTTCTTGTATGCCATGTGTGGTAAATCAAAGCTCCATTGGTATTAGCTGCCAATTTTTTTGATGACTTTTATGTTATTAATATCAACTAATAAAAAGATATGCTTGAAAAGCTCGATATAATCATTACGTTGAAATAAATTATTAACTTATTTTATATAAAATATATTAATATTTTAATTTTAGCTTATACTGAACTTTAAATTGATCAATTAGAGTTTGTCCACTTAACCGTTTGATAAATTAGTGAGGGATATATGTACCGGTGTTCAAACTGATTACGATATTTGTCACACTTTCTTTTTAACACTATAATCCCATGAAGGGAGTAGAAAGCAAAGGTGACAAACGGGTCTACTGGCCGTCCGGGTCGTGATTTTTTCGACCCGTTCGGGTTCCGGTACGGGCCTGTCCGGGTTGAACAGTACCGGGTTCGTAGCGGACTGAGTTTGTTCGGGTTAAAATTGAACCATACGGGTTACGGGTTGAAGGGGGCACGGCCGGGCCGGGTTTAGTATATTTTCAATTTTTTTTTGGAATTAAGTATAACTATTAAGTTATAATTATATTAATACTTTGTAATAATTGAATGAATACAAGTAAGACGGAAAAAAATTGCACTTATTGCAAGTTTTACTTTATTTCTCAATTTCAAATTGAAAAAGTAGAAAATGAAATGTTTACATTTTTTCTAACAAGTAAACTAGTAAAGTAGTAATTTCAAATGTTTTGCATCGCCATAGTAAGTTCATCATAATCAATATGAACCGATTGACCTTCTTTTGGGGAGTTAAATTCGGATGGGTTTCCATGGGTTAATATATCTCAAAGTTCCTCGTCTTCTGGGCTATCAACATCTTCCTTTCCTTGATTTCTTCGTTCCGATCTAATCCAATATCTGAAACATACTAAAACTTCCAAAGCATTGCTTCCCAATGAGTGGCGGGTGTCTCCAAGTTGTTGTCTTGCTTGGCTAAATGCACTCTCCGATGGAACAGTAGAAATTGGCACATTCAGCACGTCTCGAGCCATAGCGAAAAGAACAGGAAATTGCTTTTCATTTTCATACCACCATCCCAACGGTGAAAAGTCCTTTGTGCGAGGCTTCCTTTTGTTTCTGCATGTAGAATTGAAGCTCATCAATATTCCTGCTACTGGTTTGAGTGTTAGAAAATGTAAAAAAAATATTAAAACTATCAAGGCCTTCTTCATCAACATTATCAAAACTGCTACATTGCATAGCGGGATTAACATTGCCAGAAGCACGAGCAGTATTATCACATTCATTTGCATAATAATTATATAGTTGTTGTAAATATTCATTTAGCTTGTTACCACGAACAAACGTCAAGCAAGTATTTCAATTTTGAACTTCAAGCTTCAAATTGCGATAAATTAAATTCGAGAAAAGAGAGACAAATAAAATTATAAATTTAGAATATAAAATCTTGCAAATTGAAGGGAAGAGAGAGATTGATAATTTGAGAATTGAGATTGAGATAAGAATTTTGAGTGAAGAAATGAAGAAGAGATGAGGGTATTTATAGATTTTAAGAAGGGCTAATATTGTAAATTAATAAATACAAAAAAATAATGAAAAATGGCCATTTTTGCAAAATTGTCCGTTGGTCAACGGATATGTACCGTTGCCAACGGTAATGTGGGCCCCACAAATTCAAAAAACCAAAAAAAAAAAATACCGTTGAACCGGGCCGGTCCTACCGGTTCACGGTACTATTTGTACAAACCGGGCCGGTCCGGTCCGGTCCGGTCCGGTTCCAACCCCAAAAAATTCAAACGGACCAAACCCCTACCCCCTTGAACCCAGCCCACCCCGACCCTTAGTAACCGGGCCGGTCCGGTCCCGGGTTATACCGGTCCGGTCCAACCCGGCCCGGTTGACACGCTTAGTAGGAAGGGAGTTTTTCTAATTAAAGGACAATTGAAACATGATTTATTTAGTTAGATTTTAGAGTCGCCACTTGGGATAATTAATGGTGTCCCAAGTCACCGGTCTAAATCCCGAATCGAGAAAAGTTTGACTCTGTGTACAGTCTATGATTCAGAAATTCGGGTAAGGAATTCTGTTAACCCGGGAGAAGGTGTTAGGTATTCCGAGCTCCGTGGTTCTAGCATGGTCACTCAATTGTTATATTCGGCTTGATTATCAGATTTTAATATATTTTGTACCTATGCACAAATTTTAACTTTTTAACCGCTTTTATTTAATTTTGAGAAGATTGCAACGTTGTTAAAACGTATCTCGAACCACATCACATAAATGCACCCATAGTCTTTGACATATTTCAACATCGTTAGATTTGGATTTGGGTCACATAAATGCGCATCCGAATTTAAGAAATAAATTATTTAATTAGCGCCCTTAAAGTAATTTCGTATTTTCACCTTTGCGAGTGCAATTGCAAAAATAGAGCTTTAAGAACTAAGGAAGTAAAGAAGAGGGAAACAGATGCTGGGAAACAATTACAGAGTGAAGGATTCACACAAAAAGGGTTCAGGGATTGGGAATTGCAAAGAGACTATATTCTTAGGCATTATTTAATTATGGGCATGCACAACAATAGGGAGTGTTGTTATACTAACAAAATCAACTAGAATACATAACATGTAATGGTAACATAGAGTTTATGATCCCAGGGGAATCAAGTTTGAGTCATAGACAACAATACTTAATAAAGTCATGCCTCAAAAAAGCAATTGGTATCAAACACATTAGGGTAAGGGTTTAGGATGCATAATATATTCAGCATGGGCATAAGAGAATTTTAGCATGCTTAGAATAAATTAGTGAATTAATATAAATAGTAGGTAGACAAGAAAACAAAAGTATTAAGTAAACATGTTATTGTGATGCTGAAATCTTTATCGGGACACACCAGTTCGAAGAACAAAAATATAGTAAAAACAAGACACAATACTTTGAAGACAAGCGACAATACAAGTAGCAAGAGAGAATATTTTTGAGTATGAGTGTGAGTTCAGAAATTAAGAGTGTTTATGTGTGTGTTAATGAAAGAGCAAGGTATTTATAGTTTGAAAACATATAGAAAACAAGGCAAAATCATAGTTCAGCAGCAATTACGGAACTATGTACTAATTAAAATTAAATTAGTGTTAAGGACTTCCCTTAATTAAGAAGTTAAAAAAATAAACGGTAATAGGCAAAGCATTTAAGGAAAGAAATCATGTGGAGCATCATGTGCAGAATAGGCAGTTATGGGTAAGTACATAAGGGTTTAATTAACAGAAGAATATTTGAAATACTCGGTTAACCAAATAAGGTATGAAATACAATAAGTTTGAAAACTATGGAGACAATCCGCACATAGTAAATCAAGAAGTCAGGGATTTGAAATTACTGATTTGGGGAGAATGACAGGGCTCTCATGAATAAAAAAATAAAGCAAGTTCAAAACAGGAGAATCGAAAGTTTAAAGGGAAAAGTCCAAATCGATCCAAGAAGCAGGGAAAGAATCAATTACTTAACACTCGAGTTCAATTAAAATTATACAAGGAGTGGTTTGAAATTAGTCCATAATTAAGGGTCCTTTTAGAGGGAAATCTAGCATATAAAATAGTGCATAAACATTAGGCATGCGAGGTTGAACTTATGACAAAGAGAATAATCACAAAGCAATAGATAGTGAACTATTGAAACATGACAGTCACATAGGTCAATTTCACCAACTTAGTAACAGAGAAATAAGAGAGTATCAAAAGCATGAAAAAGGTCAAGTAAAAGACCTTCCTAAACAATACAATCTAGTTTCAATGATTTCAGGAAACCAAGTCACATAGAGAAATAGACGTTGAACAAAATGACTTTGAATCCAGTCGAGCAACTTCAAATAGATGAAGCATTTTTCAGAAGCTAGAATAGGCCCAAAGAAATTAGGGTTTTGAAATCAATTAAATTCAGAGATAATGAATAAGTAAATCACACAGTCAATAGTCTCAAAACTCGAATGATCCAAAAGTTATAGGGTTTTTTTAACACCGATCGAGTCTAGAGATGAAGCACAATATGACGATCCATAAGAGTCATCACCTGTTTTCTTTCTCATCCATGCTTCCGAGACCTTCAAAACCTCAATTTTAGCCGCCTATATTTGTGTGCGCAGTACGGGCGCGTAGCCGAAAAGCTTAATGATTCGGTGAGAAAAATGCTAAATTTTGATATTAAATTGAATAAATTTAACTTCGGTCAATATTTTGGGTAAACAGATCCGAACTCGGGATTTGACGGACCTGGAGGGTCCGTAAAAAAATATGGGACTCGGGCGTATGCCTGGAATCAAAATCTGAGGTCTCGAGCCCGAGAAATGTATTTTTAAAAGAAATGATTTTCTTGAAATTTTTAAAGAAATTTGAAATGAAAATCGATTAGAACGTGTTCGTATTGGGCAAGAATTTTTAGTTTCGGTGCTCGATACATGTCTTACATGTGTTTTAAGATATTTCTGTGAAGTTTGGTTGAAATCGGACGTCATTTGACGTGTTTCGGACCTAAAACTCTAAATGTGAAAGTTTATGTAGTTTGATGAAAAACTAGTGAATTTGAGCTTTGATTCATTGATCTTGATATTATTTTGGCGGTTTTATCGCACGGTTAAGTTCGTAGATGTTGTCGAATTAGTATGAATGTTTGGTTTGGAGCCTTGAGGGCTTGGGTGAGTTTCAAATAGGCGTCGGACTGTTTTTGGACATGGGAAATCTGGTGTTTTTGCTGGTTGCTGGTGTCCATGTTTTTTGTGCTATGCGATCGCATTGGTTCTTCCGCAATCTCTAGAGTGAATTTTGTAGTCATCAATTTGTTCTATGCGATCGTATTCATTCTTCCGCGATCGCATATAGTCAATTTTGTAGTCATCAATTTTTTCTGTGCGATCACATTGATTCTTCCGCGATTGCATAGAGTTAATTTTGTAGTCATCAATTTGTTCTACGCGATCGCATAGAGTTAATTTTGGTGGTTATCAATTTGTTCTATGTGATCGCATTCCCTTCTTTGCGATCACATAGAATAAAAATCCGTCCAGTTTATTAAGCTCAAAAGCATTACGGGAAATTGGCCATTTTTCATAAAACTCCTCTTCTCAAAAACTCTTAGGCGATTTTTGAAGCACTTCCTCACCATAATCTTTTAGGTAAGTAATCGTTATCTTGTTTTCTTCCATTTTCATCAACATTTATTAGATTATAGGCTCAAAAATATGGAACTAAAGGTATAAAATTGGGTATTTGAGTAGAGTTAGGGCTTTTTGATAATTTGGGAATTTGGCCTTGTTTTGGGGGCAGATTTCAAAACAAAATATATATTCGGGCTCGTCGGTAAATGGATGATCGGGTTTTGGTTCGAACCTCGTATTTTTACCAAACGGGCCCAGGGTCAATTTTTGGAATTTTGGGAACAAAACTTGGAAATCTATATTTAGGTACTGGTTTGATTTGTTTAGCATATATTGATATTTTGAAGTCATTATTGTATAGATTGATTGAGTTAGAGCCGAACTCGGGGGGGGGGGGGGGAAGCGGTTGTTGTGGATTGATTTGGCCGTGAAAGTTGATGTAAGTGTTTGGTTTGACCCTAGCTTGAGGGAATATGAGTTTTGTCTTATATGTTACTTGCTAATTGCTGAGTACGATGTATACGCATGGTAACGAGTATCTATATATTGGTGTCTAGCATGACTGTGAGTCTTTATTATGTGAATAGCTTGGATTTTGTTATACCTTCCATGCTAGATTGATGACTTCTTCTATATGTTGTAAAGAGCTTGTGAAAGGGAACGTGATCTTTAAACTTGGTGGAGTGTTGGCTCGAGTTGAAATATAAATTGTGAAGGTATATGAGATAAGTAAATCTTGGGAGCATTGGCTCAAGTAATAATGTGAACTATGAGATAAAAGTGGAAGGAAGATAAAGAGTTAGTGATATTTCCCCGTGTCGGGCGTTGTTTATTATTGAATATTTTCCTTTGCCGGGACGTTGAGATTATTGATGCTTTACCCTTGACGAATTTTTAATTTGCTTGTTTGTGTTCCCTTGCAGGGATTTCCATTATTATTTATTTATTCCATTTCCCTTGTTTGTGATTTGTTGATTGGGTGAGGTATAGTGTTAAAGCACGAAGGCTGATGCCGTGTATTGTTTGATATCACAAGGAAAGAGTGTAAAGCAAGAAGGGTGATGCCATGCCGTACGATGTACCATTTCGTACTGATATTCATTGATTATATATATATATATATACATATATATATATATATATATACATATATATATATATATATATACATATATATATATATATATATATATATATATATATATATAATGAGAAAATAATGTAAAGCACGAAGGGTGATGCCGTGTCGTATGATGTACTATTCCATACTGATATTCATTGATTATATATATTGTGAGGAAAGAGTGTGAAGCACGAAGGGCAATGCCGTGCCGTACGATATGTACTGATATTCGTTGATTATATATTGTAAGGAAATAGAGTAAAAGCACTAAGGATGATGTGGTGCACATGATTTACTGATACGATTGATTTGGTAAGGATGAGAGTAAAAGCACGAAGGGTGATGCAGTGCACTTGTTGATCAGTGTTCCTTATTGTTGTATGAGTTGTGCTTTTCCTTTATATTAAACAATTTTTACTTGAAACTATTATTACCCCCACAACATGCTTCCCCACCCATATTGTTTACTTGTCTTGTATTTCGATTCCGCTGTGTATTTATAATCGCACATGTTTATGTGGTAGTCCAGTCTAGCCTCGTCACTACTTTGCCGGGGTTAGGCTAGATACTTACCAGCATATGGGGTCGATTGTACTGATACTACACTCTATGATATTTTTGCACAGATCCAAGTTTGGAGCAACAGTAGCAGTAATGTGGAAGCAAACTTTCAGTCCAGTGAGACCCAAGGTAGACTTGCAGACGTCCGCAGGCCCGTCGTCTCCTCTATCTATTATTCAGTGTGTTATCTCATTGTATTTGAGAAAAACAGTTTATGTTCTCTTCAGACGTTTGTAGTTAGTTTTCTTAGTAGTTCGTGAGTATTGTGACACCAGTCTTGGGTAGAGACTTTTGTTGAACTTTTCGCATTTCTATTCAGTTTTTATAATATAAAGACTTACCGCTTAATTGTTTGAATTCTGTTTCCTTGTATTACTGCCTTAATTATTGAAATGGATTATATTATGAATGGAAAAGTAATTAAAATTTGGTTTGTCTAGCTCTCATTAGTAGGCGCCATCACGACTCCCGAGGGTGGGAAATCCGGATCGTGACACACAAATAAATCAGACAAATTCTAACAAAATAGATTTAGAAATCTCGAAAAGATCAAGTACCTTAACATGCAAACTCAAGTAAAAGAACGACATTATGAAACACAACAGTACATATTGAAAATCAGAGAAGGCTTCAAAAATAACTTACAAAACATAAATCGAAAATGATAAGGGTTCTTGAAGGTAGAGTTTTGAAAGAAAACCTAGAGAAAACACTTAGAAGTTTAGAGCAAATACAAATCTAAAAGAAATCGGAAGAATATCAAAGGTTATGGTTTCAGAAGATCCCCCGATTGTTAGAAAGGCTTGAAAAATCATCGGTCTAAGAAGGAGAAGTCAAGAATCATGACTGAATAGCCATGACTGATTGGAGCAAAGTCAAAGATGACTGTAGACAACCATATAACTGATATCAACCAAGGTCTGGACAAAAGTTTTCCAGGATTCAGCCTTGAAACATGATAAACAGGCATATAGAAGCCAAATGAGCTAGATACAGGCCTTCAATGGCTTTGGAAGCCATTGATTTGGGCGATATTTGGTGATGGTTGAGGGTGGCGGTTAGGGTTTGAGAGGGGGTCGAGAGAGAATTGAGAGAAGAAAGGGATTCAGAGGCGGCTGAATGAGAAAAGTGATTGGGTTTAGGGGTTGTTTTGGATTGATTATGGAAATGGAATTTGGTGGCTGTTAATCATTTTGATCAATGGCCTTGATTAAATGGATAGGCAGGGAATCCGTGCGGTTATTTTTGTTGGAAGCACGTTCTCAAGGCATTATACTAAACGTGTGTTCATATTTGTAGGTTTTGATGAATGACAAATTATGCGCAAATTGACATATGACGAGGTCCAAGCACAAGCGCAAAATTGATATATAACGAGATTCAAGCACAAGACAAAGATCGAGATTAAGTTTTATATGAGTCGGTATTTAATTGTGATCTTGATCCGACAACTTGAACTCAAGACTTGGCTTCTCTCGTAAAAATATTTTTAACAAATCATGCATATTTAATTTAGAGCAAAGTGATTTTAAATAATGCATATTTACTTCAGTCAAAATATTTTTTAAACATGCCTCTAAAATCTGGACTAAGATAATCGATTATGTACTTATGATAATCGATTATGTTTAAGTCAGCTGCTTGACAATCGATTGTGAACTTATGACAATCGATTGTGTTAAGGCAGTGAGCATCAAATTTTTCAAATCTGCATGACAATAGATTGTGAACCTTATGACAATCGATTGTGATGAGGCAGTGTCCATCAAAGTTTTTCAAAGCTCAAAATAATCGATTCTGAACTTATGACAATCGATTGAGTTGAGGCAGTGTCTTCCAGACTTTTTCAAAGTTATTATAATATAATCGATTGTATAACTGACCGTTGCCAAAATGTTTTCAAATACCGTCAGGTAATCGATTATTGAGATCCTATAATCGATTGTTTTAATTAAAATCTGGAAAGGATTTTTTGAACGTTGCTGAGTAATCGATTATTGATTTCCTATAATCGATTGTTTTAATTAAAATCTGGAAAGGATTTTTTGAACGTTGCTGAGTAATCGATTGTAGATTTCTGACAATCGATTGTTTTAAGTAAAATCTGGAAATGATTTTTTGAACGTTGCCAGTAATCGATTATTGATCTTAGATAATCGATTGTTATGCGTAAAATCTGGGATTGATTTTTGGAAGAACTGGCAAACAATCGATTATGGTAATTTGACAATCGATTGTCACAGAGTAAAATCAGCAACTCTTAATTGGCAATTAGGCAACGGTAATACAAAGTTTTTCAACTATAAATACAGCTTCAATTCAGTCTTCTAAACACAACAACTGATCATACAATTGCTAAAGCTTGCATACTTTATTGCTTATCATTTTATATTCATTACATAAGCTTTTGAGAGCCAAATTCTTGTCGAAAGTTGTTGCGATCTTGAGCGTATTCTTTTTACTCATATCTACTCTTAAAGGAGTGTCTTGTTTGAGTGCTAAGTATTTTTGTACACTTGAAGGGAAGTGTTAGTCCCTTGTGTTGTAAGAAGGAACTTGTGTTTCCTTGGTTGAAGTCTTGGAGTGTTGTATCTCCGAGCAAAGGTTGTTGAGGCTTGTGTCCTCAAGTTGTAACGGTTTGTTGAGCACCCGTAAGCTTAACAAGTTAGTGAAAATCTCGAGAGAGTCTCTCGGGGACTGAACTAGCCACGGGTTGTGGTGAACCAGGATACATCGGTGCGTTTGTTCTAAATTATTTAATTATCGCACTTATTTATTTCCTGCAATTTTTTAAATTCCGCAAGCTTACGCTAATTTTTATTATAACGCTATTCACCCCCCCTCTAGCGTTAAGCGTATTATCTAACAATTGGTATCAGAGCCCAACTCTCTGAAGACTTAACCGTTTGAGAGAAACATCCATGGCTTCTACTCGTGATTCTTTTGCAGGAATAGGTGAAGGACAATGCTCCACCCGACCACCGCTATTCGATGGTACAAATTATACATACTGGAAGGAGAGGATGAGAATATTTGTACAATCAAATAGTTTTCATCTTTGGAAGGTCATAATGAATGGAGAACAAATTCCAACCAAGAAGGTTGAAAATGAATGGGTCCCAAAGTCCGAAGATGAATACGATGCGGATGATATCCGAAAGGTGCAAAATAATGCTAAAGCTATTAATTTATTATATTGTGCTGTAAATGCTGATGATTACAGGAAGATATCTTGTTGCACAACGGCGAAGCAAATGTGGGACAAGCTGGAAATTACGTACGAAGGTACGAACCAGGTAAGGGAAGCCAAAATTGATTTCCTAACCCATGCATATGAATTGTTTCACATGAAGGAAGGCGAAAAGGTCGATGAGATGTTTGAACGATTTTCAAAAATCGTAAATGATTTACATGCTCTTAAGAAGACCTTCACGGATAAGGAACTTGTCCGAAAAATTCAACGAAGTCTCACTCCGGAATGGCGATCCAAGTCCGACGCGATTCAAGAATCCATTGGCATTTCAAATGTCACCATCGACGCATTAAGAGGTAATCTTAAAACTTATGAATCTACTATACTTAACCTTCTTGTTGATGATCAAAGGAAGCAAAGAATCGCTCTCAAGGCAAGCACAAGCCAACCTCAAAATGATGAGGACGGAGACAACGAGTTCGGACTCGTTATCAAGAGATTTCAAAAGTTCATGCGAAAAGAGTATGAACTAAAGGGCAAAAAGCAAGGAGATCAAATAAAGTGCTATGAGTGCGGAGAAACCGGGCATATTAAATCAAATTGCCCAAATGCTAAAAAGGAGAAGAAACCCTTCAAGAAGCAACGAGCATACATATCTTGGGGAGGCGACTCCGGTGACGAGTCAAGTGAGGAAGAAGAAGACGAAGCCGAAAATCTTTGTCTAATGGCACAAGAAGACAACAAAGAAGAGGTATGTCAAATTTCTTCCAAAAATTTCTTTTCCCTTGAAGAAATGCAAAATGCTTTTGATGAGTTGTATAGCGAATTTATTAAAGCTTCAAAAACTGTTAAGAGTATAAAAGAAAATGCTTCTTTAAAAGAAAAAGATTTTCAAAAACAACTCTCTTTTAAAGAAAAGGAATTGGAAAAACTGATTTTAGAAAATGAGAAGTTGAAAGAGGAAAACAAATTTTTTGGCAAGAGAAGCGCCGACAAGCCCGAGAGTTTTAGAAATTGTACTTCTTGCATGCATCTCAAAAATGAAGTAGAAAGGCTTAAGGGCACCTTAGATAAGTTTAACTCTTCTCATAAAAATTTGAATGAAGTGCTTGTTAATTTGAAGTCGACCAAGCATGGCATAGGTTTTAGAAACGAGCCTAAAGAGAAAGTTGAAGCCAACCCCCAACCACCTAAGGCTCAACCTAGGATAAATAAAACAAATGTTCATCCTAGATACAACAAACCTAGAAATGGTTTTCATCAATCGCAACCTAGAAATAATCATGCTAGAAATAATGCACATTCTAGGCCAAACACTAGAAGGAATGTTGAACCTTTTAGAACACCTAGAAATGACTTCCAACCTAGAAACAACTATTCTAGAAATGATGCATATCCTAGAACAAATGGTAGGAGGAATGATTTTCATGATTTGCGCAATAGTTACATTGTCAAGAATAGAGTAAATGATTTTCGTCCGTCCAATTACTATCAACCTAGAAGGATGCATAATCCTAACGTGACTTGTCATTATTGTAGACGAATTGGACATATTGCTCCTGATTGTTTTACACGACATAGACATAACACTCAATCACATCACTATGATTTGCCTAACCCCCAAGGACCCAAAATGGCATGGGTACCTAAAACTCATTAATCTGTTTTGTAGGTATGTTTGAAGGGATCAAGTGTACTATGGTACCTTGATAGTAGATGCTCCAAGCACATGACGGGAGACGAATCCAAATTCCTTCAACTAGAACACAAGGAAGGGGGAAGTGTTATTTTTGGTGATAACAACAAAGGAAAGATTATCGGCATCGGATCGGTCGGTAAGGATGAAATTTCTTCCATTAAGCATATATTACTTGTGAAAGGTTTAAAACATAATCTCTTGAGCATAAGTCAATTATGTAACAAGGGAAATCTTGTTTTATATGATTCGGATGAATGCTTAGTTTTTAGACGTAGCGATTTTAAAATTATCCTCCGTGGTTTTAGAATGGATAACATTTATATGGTTGATCTTGCAAATTCTTCACCCGAATATGTGAATTGTTTAATGAGCAAAGAGGATGATTCTTGGTTATGGCATCGTAGAGTAGCTCACATCAACATGCATCTTTTGAACAAATTGGTTTCACAAAATTTAGTTGTTGGTCTTCCAAATTTGAAATTTGAAAATGACTCTATTTGTGATTCTTGTCAAAAAGGGAAGCAAACAAAAGCATCTTTTAAATCGAAAAATATTGTTTCAACTACTAGACCATTGCAATTGCTTCACATGGATTTATTTGGACCATCTCGCAGTGAAAGTCTAGGTAGAAATCGTTATGCTTTTGTTATTGTTGATGATTATTCCAGATTTACTTGGACTTTATTTTTTGCCCATAAAAGTGATGCTTTTCAGAATTTTAAATATTTTCTTAAACGTGTTCAAAACGAAAAGGAAATAACCGTCACTTCAATCAGAAGTGATCATGGGGGAGAGTTTGATCACAATCTCTTTGCGTACTTTTGTGACGAACTCGGTATCGAGCATACCTTTTCCGCTCCATGAACACCACAACAAAATGGGGTGGTGGAAAGGAAAAATAGGTGTCTCGAAGAGATGGCTAGAACCATGCTCGAAGAGGCTAAGATTCCCAAACATTTTTGGGCGGATGCCGTGAGTACCGCATGCTACGTTTTAAATAGAGTAGTCATAAGGCCAATACTCATGAAAACCCCTTATGAACTCTACAAGGGAAGGAAACCAAAATATCTCCCATCTTAGAGTATCCGGTTGTAAAGTTTTTATTCATAATAATGGAAAAGATCAATTGGAAAAATTTGATGCCAAATCCGATGAGGGAATTTTTATTGGGTATTCTTCACGTAGCAAAGCATATAGGGTATTTAATAATAGAACCCAAACTGTGGAGGAATCCCCTCATATTGTGTTTTCCGAAAATAATGCTCGCTTGGCGAGAAAGGATTCTTGTTCTGATCTTGCAGGTATTTTGAACTCATTAAGTCCTCAAAACAAAGTACAAGAGGAAACTCCTAAGGAAATTCAAGATGAAATCTTGGAAAAATCAACGGAGGAAGCGCCACAATTGGAGAAAGAAACGAAAATGTCTAACGAGTGGAGGACAATCAAAGATCACCCTCTCGAACAGGCAATTGGCGACGTCGGAGAAAAGGTAAGTACCCGAAACTCCCTTAAGAACACCTTAGGACATACTGCTTTTGTTTCTCAAATTGAACCAACAACCATCTCCGAAGCAATTGGGGATGAATTTTGGACCTTGGCAATGCAAGAGGAGCTTAACCAATTAAAACGGAATGACGTTTGGGATTTGGTGCCAAGACCCAAAAATCATACCATAATTGGTACGAAATGGGTTTTTCGAAACAAACTAGATGAAAATGGTGTAATCACTAGAAACAAAGCTAGGCTTGTAGCAAAAGGCTATAATCAAGAAGAGGGTATTGACTATGAAGAAACATATGCTCCCGTAGCTAGATTAGAAGCTATTCGTTTATTGCTTGCTTTTGCCTCTTCTATGAATTTCAATTTATATCAAATGGATGTGAAAAGTGCTTTTCTAAATGGTGTTATTCAAGAAGAAGTTTATGTTGAACAACCCCCCTGTTTTGAAGATTTTAAATCTCCCGATCATGTTTTCAATCTCAAAAAGGCTCTTTATGGTTTAAAACAAGCTCCCCGAGCTTGGTATGAAAGATTGAGTAAATTTCTATTGGAAAATGATTTCATTAGGGGGAAAGTTGACACCACTCTTTTTGTTAAGCATAAAAACAATGATATTTTATTAGTTCAAATCTATGTGGATGATATTATATTTGGTGCTACTAACAATGTTTTGTGCAAGGAATTTTCCGATTTAATGACAAGCGAATTTGAGATGTCTATGATGGGTGAGTTAACATTCTTTTTGGGATTACAAGTAAAGCAAATGAAAGAAGGTACGTTCATTTGCCAAGCAAAATATTGCAAAGAATTGCTGAAACGATTTGAAATGACCAATGCAAAAGCAATGGCAACCCCCATGAGCACATCCGATCATCTAGACAAAGATGAGAAAGGTAAGGAAGTCGACATCAAAAAGTATCGAGGTATCGCCCTAAAGGCAGGGGGAATTATAAAGCTTGACGCACAGAACAATCGATTTCTCTTTTATATAATCGATTATCCAGTATCAATAATCGATTGTCTTGACATTATTTGCGTTATTATGTCTGAAATTGCAGATTTTTTAAATAAACAAATTTTTTAATTATTCTATATTTTTTTTGCTAATGGCAAAAGGGGGAAGATAACGGGTATGCACTCTCAATACTTATCGTCATAAATTGAGGGGGAATTCATATATTGAGGGGGAACTAATTGCATATCTATATACTTGTTGCATATCTTTACTTGTCTTGAATCGTCATTATGAATTGCCTAATATGCATATCCCGCTTAAAGTTTGCCATTATCAAAAAGGGGGAAATTGTTGGAAACACGTTCTCAAGGCATTATACTAAACGTGTGTTCATATTTGTAGGTTTTAATGAATGACAAACTATGCGCAAATTGACATATGACGAGGTCCAAGCACAAGCGCAAAATTGATATATAACGAGATTCAAGCACAAGACAAAGATCGAGATTAAATTTTATATGAGTCGGTATTTAATTGTGATCTTGATCCGACAACTTGAACTCAAGACTTGGCTTCTCTCGTAAAAATATTTTTAACAAATCATGCATATTTAATTTAGAGCAAAATAATTTTAAATAATGCATATTTACTTTAGTCAAAATGTTTTTTAAACATGCCTCTAAAATCTGGACTAAGATAATCGATTATGTACTTATGATAATCGATTATGTTTAAGTCAGCTGCTTGACAATCGATTGTGAACTTATGACAATCGATTGTGTTAAGGCAGTGAGCATCAGATTTTTCAAATCTCATGACAATCGATTGTGAACCTTATGACAATCGATTGTGATGAGGCAGTGTCCATCAAAGTTTTTCAAAACTCAAAATAATCGATTGTGAACTTATGACAATCGATTGTGTTGAGGCAGTGTCTTCCAGACTTTTTCAAAGTTATTAAATAATCGATTGTGAACCTATAACAATCGATTGTCAAGAGGCAGTGTCTAAATTGATTTTTCAAGACTGATATATAATCGATTGTTAACTTAATATAATCGATTGTATAACTGACCGTTGCCAAAATGTTTTCAAATACCGTTAGGTAATCGATTATTGATTTCCTATAATCGATTGTTTTAATTAAAATCTGGAAAGGATTTTTTGAACGTTGCTGAGTAATCGATTATTGATTTCCTATAATCGATTGTTTTAAGTAAAATCTGGGAAGAATTTTTTGGACGTTGCTGAGTAATCGATTGTAGATTTCTGACAATCGATTGTTTTAAGTAAAATCTGGAAATGATTTTTTGAACGTTGCCAGTAATCGATTATTGATCTTAGATAATCGATTGTTATGCGTAAAATCTGGGATTGATTTTTGGAAGAACTGGCAAACAATCGATTGTGGTAATTTGACAATCGATTGTCACAGAGTAAAATCAGCAACTCTTAATTAGCAATTAGGCAACGGTAATACAAAGTTTTTCAACTATAAATACAGCTTCAATTCAGTCTTCTAAACACAACAACTGATCATACAATTGCTAAAGCTTGCATACTTTACTGCTTATCATTTTATATTCATTACATAAGCTTTTGAGAGCCAAATTCTTGTCGAAAGTTGTTGCGATCTTGAGCGTATTCTTTTTACTCATATCTACTCCTAAAGGAGTGTCTTGTTTGAGTGCTAAGTATTTTTGTACACTTGAAGGGAAGTGTTAGTCCTTTGTGTTGTAAGAAGGAACTTGTGTTTTCTTGGTTGAAGTCTTGGAGTGTTGTATCTCCGAGCAAAGGTTGTTGAGGCTTGTGTCCTCAAGTTGTAACGGTTTGTTGAGCACCCGTAAGCTTCACAAGTTAGTGGAAATCTCGAGAGAGTCTCTCGGGGACTGGACTAGCCACGGGTTGTGGTGAACCAGGATACATCGGTGCGTTTGTTCTAAATTATTTACTTATCGCACTTATTTATTTCCTGCAATTTTTTAAATTCCGCAAGCTTACGCTAATTTTTATTATAACGCTATTCACCCCCCTCTAGCGTTAAGCATATTATCTTACAATTTTAATTGGGTTGGGGGTCGGGTATGATTAGGATTTGGGCTGGGTAATTGAGTTCAAAAATTGGGAGTCAATTCAGGCTACAATTGAAACACAATTAGATTATATTTTAAATAGCCACACTTCCCTTATGTATTTTATAAAAAATAGTAGTAAAGAAATTTCTGGAATAAATTAAACGTACTAAAGTAATTAATAATACATAGTTATCACATTAAAAATTTTGAACCTAATTTTTATAGACATAAACGTAATTGAATCTAAAAGAGGCTGCTAATGCAATTATTGTAATTTAGCCTTAAAAATACTAAATAAATTTGTAAAAAAAAATATGCAAAAATTTTCTTAGCTATATTTTTATATAAATATGGAAGTCCAATAAATAAATCGCTAATATAATAATTTGGGAATAATTATTGGGCTTTTTTAGATAAAATAGGCAATAAATTGATCTAGAAATCTTTTTAAAAAATAAGAAAAAGTAATAAAACGCTTGGATATACTTATATATGCGTACATATACTATTTCAAAAGTATTTTGTATATTAAAAAAATATAGGAAAAATTAAGTATCAATAACGGCCTAGCTGATCGGGCGGAGATCGGACTCATATCATGTGCACGGTAGTCCGTCAATACTAAGGATTTCCCAACTTTAAATAATAATGCTTACTTGAAGGTTTACTTTGTCTAACTTGGCAATTTAGTATTATTAATTTTGTTACTGCTTCTATATTTCTGTCCTTTTATGTTGGTTCAATTATATGAAACGATATTTAGTTTTATATACTAATACTATTCTTTATGTACTAATATTCTGGGACAGCTGCACCTTTAATGAATAGAGGTGGTTCTTTAGCAGGGGACACTGATTATTCCCGTTTTTCAGCTGATTTAGTGAGTCATATTTTATAATCTTTGTAGACGTACTGTGGATTATGTCATTTTGATGGGAACTTTAAAATGCTATATTGGTCATTAGCCTCCAGTTGTAATCTTTTGGTAATTATCAATGAAGCTCCTTTAAGTAATGAAATATGATATTGTATCCTTTTATTCTCTCCTTTTCTATCTTTTGTAATTTGTTCTTAAATTATTCATGGGCAGGTTCGATAACAGGCATCGAGTAAACTTGTTTGACCGTGACTTCTGGGTGTTAGTATTTATATTCAACCTTTATGCAATTATTAAGAGTGGTCTTTATTTACATTAAACATGAGTTTGATTTAGAGATTTTGTTTCCCTTAATCTAGCTATAAATTGAGTAATATGTACTCATTGTAAGGACACAAAATTCTTATATGAGAAAATGCTAAACTTATTCTCTTACTCTCTTAACATTATTTAGCCAATTACTTTGTTCTAGATATTATTCTTGCTACCACACAATTTCAATTCACGGCTAGTCTTGTATTTTCTTCATGTATTCTTAATTAATTTATTTTTGTTCATTGTCACTTTATATTCTTGGATCAATTTAATTCACGTATTTTTAACTATATTACAAATTCGATTATACCGTTTTACGGATAAACACTTATATAAGTTGTGTATTTAACTTGATGACACATACATTTCCTAATGGATATGTAAAGGTAAATAATTCAGATATCAATACTTGTTTATAAAATAAAATGTATTATGCAAGTGAAGTCCAATTACTCTAATGTGAGTTTACTATAAAATTGGTGAAAACTTTTTAACTCTACCGTTCTTGTGGGCAATGTTCAACGTTCTTAATGTGAAAATACTTTGTGACATTACAATTTTCTATTATTTTAGGTGAAGTTGAGTTATTTTAATGTGACAATAAAATAGTTACGTGACTTACTATTGCAATGAATAAAATTCAATAATAATACATGAATATACCCGATTTAAAGTTAAACTTTGACAAAATATTATTAGGTAAATTTGTAATCCTTGGAAGAAGAGAATTTAGACTTGTAATGTATATATAGTCTCTAAAAGTGTTAGAGAATTTAGACTTGTAAGGATTTTGGATACCACACTTAATGTTTATTTTCAAAGTTTTTATTTTTGGTTTAGTGATGCTTTCAATGGTAAAGAGGGATGCATGTTTCAATTTTGTGAAGCAATGGATAATGCATGAGTTTGTGCTATGAAACAGAAAGACAGAGGGAAAAAGCAAGCGAATTCTTTAGAGACCAATCAAGATCAGGCAGTAGGGTCCTAAGAAATACTAATGAGGAGACATTCTTTGGTTTAAAAAATAACTACGGAAAGACCACACAAGAAAACATGATTTGGCCAATAAAGATATCAGATATGTACATAAAGACTTAGTTTTAATCACAACAGAAAAAAACAACAAGATTATATTGGTGAAAGAAAGTACAAAATGAAGAAAACATGATTTGGCCAACAAAGATATCAGATATGTACATAAAGACTTTGTTTTAATCACAACAGAAAAAAACAACAAGATTATATTGGTGAAAGAAAGTACAAAATGAACAAAAATCTAAGCATGAATTCTCCGAATGTTCATTTTTTAGACTGAATCCTCATTAATCCTGTCGATTTAGCCGGTCATAAACCGATTTTAGAGTCTGCCAATCTTCTGTATGCATTTCATGAGATACACCACATGAACTTATATCGAAGTATAAATTAAAAAATCAATGCATTATGTGCATGTTCTGTCCTACTCAAAATAACTGTCGTATAGTATTTCACAATTTTTTTCCCTGTAATATAGCATTCACAATTAATACTACGATATTACTGAAATAATTTATCAAAATCTCAATCACGTAGACAAAAACAAATTTTGGAATAATCAAAGCATATTATTGCCTTAAAATATTTGCAGTTCTTGACTCCTTGAATTGTCTGGAATCTCATACAAAAATCCACGTTTCGTTCATCTAAAAGTGTATTGACACTTACTGGAACTAAATGTAATGGGGTAAAATCTTTCCCAAGCCGCACGTTCAAATTATTAGGGAGTAACGGGTAATAGTTTAGGTCCTGTAGGTAGGAGTAATAAATAGTTTGGGCATTAAAGGGTAAATAGTTTAAAATTAATGGGTATAAAATGAGATTTTCTCGTAGGATAACAAGGGGCAAAAAAATCAAGCCCATCCATCTTCAAGGTCATTGAGTATAATTTCTTGTTGTTAAAGGGAAACTTACAAAAATATTTTATATAAGTTTCAACTTACCAACTTCTATCTATTCTAAAAATCAAAACAAACAAGAAATTTTTTAATAGGTATAATCAAAATTCATTAAAAATATATAAATAAATCAATACAATAGCCTACATATAATTCCAAATATAATAAGATTCTACTCTTTACAAAGATGAGCGTGCACTCGGAAACAAGTTTTAATTCTACCCTCTCCGGGTTTGTGACTTTTCTAAAAAAGAAATCCTAATTATGAATGTAAATTCCCGAACTTTATCAATGAAAAAAATAAAAAAATATCTTTTGCACAGAAGTTAAGTAAAAGACTTCTTTTATTTAAAAAATGTCGAACTCAATAGAGGTTTCAACATAATTACAAAGGAAAATAAATATGTACATTTGTTTGTTTTATCAACAGAGTCCGAAGAAGGAGAAGTCACTACTGCATCTTTTAAAGGTGAAAGCTACTCTTCAACACCGTCATCATTGTCCTTTTTTCTCTTCATCTCCAACCTCCTTCTCAGTTTTCGAGGAATTAGAAAAAGTGCTCAAGGAACTTGAAGAAATAGGCCGAGTAGGAATATTCTAGAAGACGGTTGTCTCCAAATTGAGAGCTTCAACAATGTAGTCCTATTTATTTGAAATGCCTTATCTGACATCTTCCAATTTTTTCCTCCCAATGTGATAAACTGCATGAGTTTTCTCAACTAGGAAAGAATCATCTTGATCCCGGAGTTTGGCCTGGAGCTTTTTGATTTTGGACTGCAGTCGATCACTGTCAACGCTTATAAGCCCGGAAAAGGTTAGTATTGGTCTTCATATGTTCGCAGTTTTCTCGATGATCCGTTTGAGCCTTTCCGCCATTCTTGCCCTCTTTTCCTCAACTGTAGCAGCTTCCTCGATTTTGCAACGTAAGTTTGCTTCCAGGTTGTTTTTTTTCATGGAAGCAGACTCGTGTTTGACCATCGAAATCACAACATCTTGCAGCTCAACCAACTTGGTCTTCAACCCAGCAAGCTTCGCATGCAGTTGGGTGGCCTCTTGGTTATGGGCTGTTGAGATAAGAGATGCTACATGATTTAGCTTTGTATAGACTTGTATATTTTGTGTATACTCAATGTATATTGTAGGTATATTTTCGGAATTGGGTTGTAACTGGGCTGTGATTATTTGTGTGTCTGAGCCCAATGTCCATTATTTAATTTTGGGCCGGATCACCCGATCCGATCCGTCCATGTGTAATAAGTATATATGTAGGTGAGATATTTTCTCACCTACCGAGACTCATTCTTTCATTTCATTTTCTGTAATATACTTTTCTCATCTTCCAGAGAATTTCAAAACGCTCTGCCTTCTCTCTACTTTCTCTCTCTAGATTTTATATGATTTCTCGGTCTAATATGAATGTTTACATGGTATCAGAGCCTCGACGACGATTATGTTTCTTTGTACTTCGTTGTCTTGGATGAAGTTTGTTTCGAGGTTTTGGGGGTGTTTTATCAGACCTCACGGTCGATGAAGATTCCGATCTATCAGACACCTTTCTGAGTCTTTCGTCGTGATATCGGAGTGTATTTTCTTCTCCTGAACGTTCTGGAAGATTTTATGATGATTTTTGGTTGATTTTTGGGTGACCTATCGGTTTCTAGGGTTTCTGGTGGTTTAACCTAAAGTTTTATTGCCATCCGGTGGTTCGATTCTCACTCAGTGGACGTTTTGGGTTCCTCTCCGACGTTCCTGATCAGATTTCCAGTAAGGATTTCCAAGGTTACACCTAGGATTTGATACCTAGGGTTTCTCTGTTGTTTGAAGGCCGATCTTCTCCAGTCGCGAAGAATGAGGGTAACTCTGTCCTTATCTTCGGTATTATATGTGATTATCTGACTCTGTGTATGTGAGCATCTGATGTTGTCTGTGAATACCTGATTTGATTTTTGGTTATACTCTGTTTGCTGGTTATTGTGTGTGAATACCTGTTTTTGGTTATACTCTGCCTGTTGAAAAGTTGTTCATTTAAGCCGGTTCATTGACCATGGCTTCTAACACAAATACTGGTGCCTCCCCTTCTGTAGACTCTTCCAGTCCCCTTTTTGTATATTCTTCTGATGTTCCTGGGGTCTCCCTTGTTCCCACTCCTTTCTCGGGTAGTGGTTATGGGGGCTGGAGACGTAAAATGATTGTTGCCTTATCAGCCAAAAACAAAATCGGTTTTGTTGATGGCACATGCTCCCGACCTGCCACTAATGTGGCTCAACAAGGATTGTGGGATATGTGTAACAACATAGTGATTTCTTGGTTGACTGCTTCCATCTCCCCTGCAATTGCTGAGTCTGTGCAGTACTCTGACACTGCACAGAGCATATGGTCCCAACTCCTGGCCAGATATGGCACTCCAAACAGGACCAAAATCTTTGAACTGAAAAGAGAGTTGTCCCACACCTCTCAAGGGTCCTTAGATATAGCTTCTTATTTTAATAGCTAAAAGGACTGTGGGATGAACTTGATTCAATGTTTGTTAATCACGGTCAAAGGTGTATTTGTGCTGCAAAAGATGGTATAGTACAGGAAAGTGATGACAATAAGGTTTTTCAGTTTTTAATGGGTCTGAATGAAGCATATATGGGGGTCAGGAGTAATCTTTTGATGATGCAGCCTCCTCCTTCTCTTGACAATATCTATAATTTTGTCCTCAATGATGAGAAACAAAGACAAGTCCAGTCTTCTTCTCACTTTAATCCAGACTCTGTCTCTTTCAATGTACATACTAATAGGCAGCCTGCTGGATTTACCAAGGCCACAGTGCCTGTTCCTCCTTCCCCTTTCAGACAGAGAGTCAATTTTGACTAGGCTAGAGGACCTTAATTCTGTAGATACTGTAAAAAATCAGGACACTTAATTGATAAGTGCTTCAAGATCCATGGGTATCCACAAAGTAACACTTTTAACAAGGGAAGGAGACCTGCTGCTGCCCATTTAAGTACTGGTCTGGATTCTCTTCATTCCGATGGTCTTCTGTCTGTTCCTCAAGGGAATCCTCCTGATAGCCATCAATCTGTTGCAAGAATAGATGGCCAGACCTCTGTGATACCAGGGTTGAGCAGACAAGATTATGACCAGTTGATGACTTTATTACATCAGACCAAGTTTGGGGACTCTACTGCTCAGACTCCTCCTCCCACATATGCTGCAAACTTTGCTGGTACTATGTTAACTGAGAGCCCTATTTCTTATTCCAAACTTTGTTTACTTACTAATATCAACTCTGTCACCTGGATTATAGATTCAGGTGCCTCTAATCACATGACACGTGATAAACATTTACTTTCTAACATCACACCTTTAACTCTGCCATATCTTGTCACTCTTCTTAATGGCTATAAAGTGAAAGTGACATGCACAGGCTCCTTTGCATTGACCCCTTCCATTACTCTTCACAATGTACTGCTAGTTCCTTCTTTTAAACACAACTTGATTTCTATTCACAAGTTAGTGAAGCAGTTGCATTGTATAGTTATGTTCACTGAACATTTCTGCTTCCTACACATGATACAAGACCCTTCTCTGAGGAGGCCTCTGGATCTTGGTAGAGAAGCTGCTGGCTTATATAAACTGGCTTGGGTTCCTCCTTCCTCTTCTTCCTCTAATAGTTGTTCTTCTACTTCTGTTTGTCCTGTATCTGCTTCTTGTGATGAAAGCAAAGTTGTTGCATTGCCTTCTGTGTCTATTTCTTGTAATGATGACATCTTGTCTGATAACAAGGGTGTTCCATTGCCTTCTCATGTGAATAATTCCATCTGTAATAATGATTTTACATCTGATATGAATTACATTTGGCACTTAAGGCTTGCACATACTCCTTTTACAAACATGAAATGTATTTCTGGTCTGTCTTTTCCTTTTGCTTCCAAACAACCCTTTCCCTATTCAGCCTGTCCTATGGCCAGACAGACTAGGCTTCCATTTCCTGATAGTTCAATTAAGACTTCTAGACCCTTTCAACTGATTCATGTGGACACCTGGGGACATTATCATACTCCAACCTCTTCTGGTTGTAAATATTTCCTTACAATTGTTGATGACTTTTCAAGGGCAACATAGACACACCTACTGGGATCCAAAAGCAATGCCTTTTCTATGCTCACGTCATTTCTTTCTCTGGTCAGAACCCAATTCAATGCTGTGGTTCAGACTGTTAGAAGTGACAATGCCTTAGAATTGGGCTCTAGCAATGAGGGTATTTCCTTTTTTAGCAGCCAGGGGATCATACATCAAACCTCCTGCCCTCATACCCCTCAACAAAATGGTATTGTTGAGAGGAAGCATAGAACTCTACTTGAAACTTGTAGGGCTTTGCTCTTTCAATCTGGTTTGCCTGTATCTTTCTGGGGGGATTGTTTATTAACTGCTACCTATCTACTTAACAGAATACCCACCAGATTACTTCATAATAAATCTCCTCATGAAATCTTGTATGGGAAAATTCCATCCTATATTCACTTGAGGATTTTTGGTTGCCTTGCCTATGCCACTGTCCCCATCCCTCAAAGGGACAAGTTATCACCAAGAGCCATTCCCTGTGTTTTCATGGGCTATCCTTTTGGAAAAAAAAGTTATAGACTATATGATCTTTCTTCAAATAAGTATCTGGTCTCCAGGGATGTCATATTTCATGAATCATGTTTTCCTTTTAAATCTGTGTCTCCTTCTGCTCATCCTCCTGCTTCTTCCTTCCCTTTTGTTCCTTCTGGAGAACATGATGATGAATCTGATTCTCCCATTCACCTCTCTACTCCCTCTTCTCCCTCATCTGTACAGCCACCTTTTCCTGTCACTATCCCAATTGATTCAGCCTTCCCTTCTGCCAGCTCACCTCTGTTTTGGCTTCTTCTCATTCTTTTCCTGCTACCAGGAAATCTCAAAGACAACATAATCCTCCTTCCTATCTCAAGGATTATGTATGTCAACTACCTGCCTTCTCTGGTTCATCTTCCTCCTCTTTGGAATCTGAGCCTATGTATTACTCTCAGGCAGCATCTATTCCAGCATGGCAAGCTGCCATGAGACAGTAGTTTGAAGCTCTGGACACTAACCACACTTGGGATGTTGTCCCCCTTCCTCCTGGCAAGAAGCCCATTGGTAGTAAATGGGTTTATAAAATTAAATACAAGGCTGATGGCTGTGTTGAAAGGTATAAAGCAAGGTTGGTTATTAGGGGTGATACACAGGTTGAGGGGATTGATTTCACAGACACTTTCTCTCCAGTGATCAAAATGACTTCTGTGAAATGCCTTATTGTTGTGGCTGTTAAGAATCATTGGCCTCTTTTTCAGCTTGATGTCAATAATGCCTTTCTTCATGGTGATTTGGATGAGGATGTTTACATGAAACTTCCTCCAGGTTTGACTGTCTCTGCTTCTACTTCTGATTCTACTTCTCTCCTTCTTCTACTTCTCCTCCTCTGGTATGTAAACTCAGGAAATCCCTGTATGGGCTAAGACAGGCATCCAGACAATGGTATGCCAAGTTGTCTTCTGCTCTTTATTCCAGAGGGTATACACATTTTTGAATGACTATTCCTTATTCATCAAAGGTAAACCTAGCTCACTTGTGGTGGAAGCAGTCTATGTGGATGACATCATACTTACTAGGGATGACAGTGATGAACTTACTGCTCTTAAACTGTTTCTGGATGATCAGTTTAAAATCAAAGATTTGGGTTCTTTGCATTATTTTTTGGGTCTTGAGATGTCAGTTGTACCTGGTGGGCTGCTCCTTAATCAACATAAGTATATTTCTGATTTGTTGCATCGGTTTGACTGTGTCAATGTCTCTTCTGTTGTGTCTCCTTTGGACATCAATGTCAAACTTCATGCTGATTTTGGTGACATCTTGCCCTCTCCTGACTAGTACAGGAGTCTTGTTGGCAAGATGCTGTTCCTGACTCAAACTAGGCCTGACATATGTTTTGCAGTCCAGCATCTGAGTCAATTCCTCAAATGCCCCAGACTTCCCCATATGACTGCTGCCCTACATGTCCTAAGATACCATAAGGGTACTCCCTCCTTGGGTTTGTTTTATTCTGATCATGCAGATTTCTCTGTTACTGGGTATTCTGATAGTGACTGGGCTGCCTGCCCTGATACTAGGCGTTCTGTTACTGGTTTTTGTGTGATTTTGGGTGGCTGTTTGATCAGTTGGAAATCAAAGTAACAACCTGTTGTTTCTCTGTCCTCTGCTGAGGCAGAATATAGGGCCCTTAGCAAGGTTGCTGCTGAGTTGACTTGGCTTTCTCGCTTGTTGGTTGACCTTGGGGTATCTGTTCCTTCTCCTATTTCTATATATTGTGATAGTCAGGCTACTGTTCACATTGCTAACAATCTTGTTTTTCATGAACGTACCAAACATATCGAGGTGGATTGCCATTTCGTTCGGGATTTGCTCCTTTCTGATTTTCTCAAGCTGCTACATGTACCAACTTCTCGTCAGCTGGCCATTCTGCTTACTAAACCTCTGCCTGGCACTACACTTCTTCCGCTGCTCACCAAGTTGCAGGTGGTTTCCCCCTCCAACTTGGGGGAGGTGTTGAGATAAGAGATGCTACATGATTTAGCTTTGTATAGACTTGTATATTTTGTGTATACTCAGTGTATATTGTAGGTATATTTTCGGAATTGGATTGTAACTGGGCTGTGATGATTTGTGTGTTTGAGCCCAATGTCCATTATTTAATTTTGGGACGGATCACCTGATCCGACCCGTCCATGTGTAATAAGTATATATGTAGGTGAGATATTTTTTCACCTACCGAGACTCATTCTTTCATTTCATTTTCTGTAATATACTTCTCTCATCTTCCAGAGATTTCCAAAATGCTCTGCCTTCTCTCTACTTTCTCTCTCTAGATTTTTTATGATTTCTCGATCTAATATGAATGTTTTCATGGGCCATTTTTTCTTGCTGAGTTTGTTCCTATTGGTCCTCAAGTTCGCACATTTGATCAAGACTTGACTCTTAAGCCGGAAGGCACTTAGCAAGTTCATCTCATTCAACAGCAGGTTGATCCTGCTCTGCAGCAAGTGTCTCTTTTTCCAGGATCATCTTATATAAGCCTTTGGAGACGAGGAGGTTGTCCTGTAAAGTTAAAAGGTTAGAGTTGCCAAAGATATTGGTTAGCAAGTGAAAAGGGAAAAGAGAATAATAAAGTGGTTACACAAGCAACAAAATGCATGTTGTTATTGATTAAACACTATGCAGAGAGACCATTCATTTTTCTCCAGTTATTATATGAAGCCAATGCCTACAAGTAGTTGGCAACACCCTCTGGTTTTGAAACCAAGTGGCTCCCATCCGAAATGGAAAAGTAAACATTGCCTTTACCATTGGGGTTTCTGAAGGGTGCCTTTTCTATGTTTCCTTGATCGAATGACCGAGGGAAACACACATCTCCTCTTGTTTGATTTGGGTCAGTAGTGAGGCAAGAGCTAGTGATGTAGTTGTTGGTATTGGAATAGAAGATAGAGGAACCTCAGAAGTGGAAGCTTCTGGTCGAAGGCAACAACTGGAGTCTGGAAGCGGGACTCAGCATTCTCAACCAAGTGTAACTTTGTGTAGAGTCTTTCTATGTCCTCCGATTTATTTCAAGGAGTTTTTGTTTTTCTTTTGCTCCAAAGAGAAACCATTTCATCACCGTCCTTGGTTTCTTCTTCGCCAAGAACCAGCATGGCCGGTCCTACTGAGGTTTCTTCTATGACTGGAGGCTTCTCCTGAGCCTCAGCTCTCATGTTCCAATAGGTCATCAATTATTTTGAAAATAAATTTCGTGTTCCGAAGCCTTAAAACCTCTTTTTTGCCTCATCTCGATTTGCATGCGCAATTCGGGCATATATCAGAAACGATTTATGTTGAAATTTGATGAAAAATATAAATTTTATATTTGAAATAATTTTAAGTTGACTTCGGTCAATATTTTGGCTAAACAACCTGGGCCAAAGAATTTGATGGTCCCGGAGGGTCCGTAATAAAATATGGGACTTGAGCGTATGACGGAAATTGAATTCCAAGGTCCCAAGCCCGATTTTTGAAAGAAATTGTTTAATTGAAGTTTTTAGAGTTTTTGGAAATTTGAATGTATTGGAATCTGATGGTATCGGGCATGTATTTTGGTTCCAGAGGCCAATACAGGACTTATATGGTATTTATGTTGAGCTTGTAAAATATGGTAAGAAACGGACTTGATATGACGTGAATCGGACCATCGGTTATTAAAATTTGAACTTAAGAATTTTTTAGATTTTCTTTGATTTTGATGCTATATTCATAGTTATTGATGTTATTTTGATGATTTGATCACATGAGAAAGTCTTTATGATATTTTTAGACTTGTGTGCATGTTTGGGTTGGAGCCCCGAGGGCTTGGGTGAGTTTAGGATAGGCCACAGAGTGAAATTAGACTTAGGAGCAAGTGTGGTATCTGGTATTTTTTCCCAGGCCTCTATTCTTGCAATTGCGAGATTAGGCTTTGCAATTGCAAAATAAACATGCTTGGTAAATGCGATCCTATAGTTGCAAATGCGAACCAAGGCTTGGCAGGTCCTTTTCGCAAATGCTAACCCAGGGTGGGAATTGTGAAGCCCCTCTTTCACAAATGCGATGTTACTTTTGCAAATGCGAAGGTTTCCTGATTCTTCATTGGTCGCAAATGCGATAGATTCTTTGCAATTACGAAGACTCGGAGTTGTGACATCTGCAACCTGCTAAATCATATCAAACCAAAAATTTCTCAATTTTCGAACTCTGTCTAACCTAAAACATTTTAAGGCAATTTTTCTATGGCAACTACTCTTTAAAATCATTAGTAAGTTATTTCTAACTCATTTCTTTCTATCTATAACATCTTTTCACATGATTTCAACTCGAAATCAAGGATTTTCATGGGGAAAATTGGGTGTTTTGGGTAGAACTTAAGGTTTTAAAATTTTGGGGATTTGGACCTCTATTTGAAGTATGATTTTGAAACAAATTATATTTTTGAGTTCGTGGATGAACGGGTAATCAGGTTTTGGTTCGAACCTCGGGTTTTCACCATGTGTGCCTCGGGTTGATTTTTTACTTTTTGGGAAAATCATTGGAAAAATTATTTTCATGTATTAAAATTGATTCATTCATCATTTTTCGATATAGTTAAGTAACTTGTGGCTATATATAAGCGAATTGGTGGTGAAAATAAGAGATAAAGCGGTAGTTGAGGCTTGAATTGTGTTTGTGGAATCGAGGTAAGTGTTTGGACTAACCTTAGCTTGAGGGATTAGGAGTTTTGTCCTATTTTATATATATTAATTATGGAGAACGATGTGTAGGCATGGTGACAAGTATCTATACGTCAGTTTCAAGTATGCCCTTGAGTCTCGTATCGTAATTGTTGTGACTCCGTTGTGATTTATTCATGCTTAGTATGATGATTATCATTGTTGTCTTCCTTGCCGAGATGTTATTATTTACGACATTATCTTCCTTGCCGAGATGTTATTATTTATGACATCGTCTCCCTTGCCGGAATGTTGTTGTTATACTCGTGTTCCCTTGACGGATTTCTTCTATGCTTGATGTTGAACTGAAAAGGGATCGGGTCGCATGCCGTAATGATATTATATGAAATACGATTGGTTTCATGCCGTAATGGTATTCTATGAAATGGGATCAGGTAGTATTCCTCAATGATATTATATAAAAAAGGATCAAGTTTGCGTCATGTTTGTTGATTTTTTTCATAGAAGCAGACTCGTGTATGGCCACCGAAATCACATCTTGTAGCTCAACCAACTTGGTCTTCAACCCAGCAAGTTTCGCATGCAGTTGGGTGGCCTCTTGGTTATGGGACATTATTTCTTGCTCAGTTTGTTCCTGTTGGTCCTCGAGTTCGCACATTTGATCAAGACTTGACTCTTAAGCCGGAAGGTGCTTAGCAAGTTCATCTCATTCAGCAGCACGTTGATGCTGCTCTGCAGCAAATGTCTCTTTTTCCACGATCATCTTATTATAAGCCTTTTGAGATGAGGAGGTTGTCCTGTAAAGTTAAAAGGTTAGAGTTGCCAAAGCTATTAGCAAGTGAAAAGGGAAAAGAGAATAATAAAGTGGTTACACAAGCAACAAACTGCATGTTGTTATTGATAAAAGAGACCATTCATTTTTCTCCAGTTATTATCTGAAGCCAATGCCTACAAGTAGTTGGCAACTCCCTCTGGTTTTGAAACAAAGTGGCTCTCATCCGAAATGGAAAAGTAAACATTGCGTTTACCATTGGGGTTTCTGATGGGTGCCTTTTCTATGTTTCCTTAATCGAATGACCGAGGGAAACACACATCTCCTCTTGTTTGATTTGGGTCGGTAGTGAGGCAAGAGCTAGTGATGTAGTTGCTGGTATTGGAATAGAAGATAGAGGAACCTCAGAAGTGGAACCTTCTGGCCGAAGGCAACACCTGGAGTCTGGAAGCGGGACTCAGCATTCTCAACCAAGTGTATCTTTGTGAAGAGTCTTTCTATGTCTTCCGGTTTATTTGAAGGAGTTTTTGTTTTTCTTTTGCTCCAAAGAGAAACCGTTTCATCATCGTCCTTGGTTTCTTCTTCGCCAAGAACCAGCATTGCCGGTCCTACTAAGGTTTCTTCTATGACTGGAGGCTTCTCCTGAGCCTCAGCTGTCATGATCCAAAAGGTCATTAATTATTTTAAAAATTAATTTCGTGTTCCGAAGCCTTAAAACCTCTTTTTTGCCTTATCTCGATTTGCATGCGCAATTCGGGCATATATTCGAAACGATTTTATGTTGAAATTTGATGAAAAATATAAATTTTATATTTGAAATAATTTTAAGTTGACTTCGGTCAATATTTTGGCTAAACAACCTGGGCCCAAGAATTTGATGGTCCCAGAGGGTCCGTAATAAAATATGGGACTTGAGCGTATGCCGGAAATTGAATTCCAAGGTCCCAAGCCCGATTTTTGAAAGAAATTGTTTGATTGAAGTTTTTAGAGTTTCTGGAAATTTGAATGTATTGGAATCTGATGGTATCGGGCATGTATTTTGGTTCTAAAGGCCAATACAGGACTTATATGGTATTTAAGTTGAGCTTGTAAAATATGGTAAGAAACGGACTTGATATGACGTGAATCGGACCATCGGTTATTAAAATTTGAACTTAAAAATTCTTTAGATTTTCTTTGATTTTGATGCTATATTCATAGTTATTGATGTTATTTTGATGATTTGACCACATGAGCAAGTCTTTATAATATTTTTAGACTTGTGTGCATGTTTGGGTTGGAGCCCCGAGGGCTTGGGTGAGTTTAGGATAGGCCACAGAGTGAAATTAGACTTAGGAGCAAGTGTTGGTTTTTGGTATTTTTTCCCAGGCTTCTATTCTTGCAATTGCGAGATCAGGCTTTGCAATTGCAAAATAAACATGCTTGGTAAATGCGATCCTGTAGTTGCAAATGCGAACCAAGGCTTGGCAGGTCCTTTTCGCAAATGCGAACCCAGGGTAGGAATTGTGAAGCCCCTCTTTCGCAAATGCGATGGTACCTTTGCAAATGTGAAGGTTTCCTGATTCTTCATTGGTCGCAAAGGCGATAGATTCTTTGCAATTGCGAAGACTCACAGTTGTTACATCTGCAACCTGCTAAATCATATCAAACCGAACATTTCTCAATTTTCAAACTCTCTCAAACCTAAACATTTTTGGGCAATTTTGCTAAGGCAACTACTCTTTCAAATCATTAGTAAGTTATTTCTAACTCATTTCTTTCTATCTATATCATCTTTTCACATGATTTCAACTAGAAATCAAGGATTTTCATGGGGGAATTGGATGTTTTGTGTAGAACTTAGGGTTTTCAAATTTTGGGGATTTTGACCTCTATTTGAAGTCTGATTTTAAAACAAATTATATATTTGAGTTCGTGGATGAACAGGTAATCAGGTTTTGGTTCGAACCTCAGGTTTTCACCATGTGTGCCTAGGGTCGATTTTTTACTTTTTGGGAAAATCATTTGAAAACTTATTTTCATGTATTAGAATTGATTCATTCATCATTTATCGATATAGTTAAGTAACTTGTGGCTATATATAAGCAAATTGGTGGTGAAAACAAGAGATAAAGCGGTAGTTGAGGCTTGAATTGTGTTCGTGGAATCGAGGTAAGTGATTGGACTAACCTTCGCTTGAGGGATTAGGAGTTTTGTCCTATTTTTTATGTATTAATTATGGAGTACGACGTATAGGCATGGTGACAAGTATCTATACGTCAGTTTCAAGTATGCCCTTGAGTTTCGTATCGTAATTGTTGTGACTCCATTGTGATTTATTCATGTTTAGTATGATGATTATCATTGTTGTCTTCCTTTCCGAGATGTTATTATTTACGACATTGTCTTCCTTTCCGAGATGTTATTATTTATGACATTGTCTCCCTTGCCGGAATGTTGTTGTTATACTCGTGTTCCCTGTACTGGATTCTTCTATGCTTGATGTTGAACTTAAGTGAGATCTGGTCGTATGCCGTAATGCTATTATATGAAATAAGATCGGTTGCATGCCGTAAATGTATTACATGAAATGGGATCAGGTAGCATGCCGCAATGATATTATATGAAATTGCATCGGGTTGCATGCTACAACTGTATTATATAAAATAGGGACGGATTACACGCTGCAATAGTATTATATGAAATAGGATCGGGTTGCATGCCGCAATAGTATTATATGAAATAGGATCGGGTTTCACGTCGCAATAGTATTATATAAAATAAGATGGGGTTCCATGCCGCAACGGTATTATGTAAAAAAGGATCAAGTTGCACATTGCAACGGTATTATATAAAATGGGATCGGGTTTTACGCCTCAATGATATTATATGAAATGAGATCGGGTTGCACCCCGAAATTGTATTATATGATTTCTTTACATTCCTCTATTGGTATTTTGTTGTTATATGTTACTCCCTGCAGCATGCTTTCCCCCTCTCATCTTTAACTGTAAATGTTTGCCTTTGTCTTTCTATTGTATATGATTTAAGTGCACATGTTTATTTGCTAGTCGGGTCCTAGCCTCGTCGTTATTTCATCGATGTTAGGCTAGGCACTTACTACACTCTGTACTGTGTGCAGATCCCGATGCTATAGCTTTTTGGCCACATTAAAGTTGCTGCCTTCTGTCCATTCAGGCGACCCGAGGTAGCCCCACATGCGTCCACAACCCTTGGCATCTACTTCTATCTTTCCTTATTATTCTTTCTATGTATTTCGGAAACAGTTTTCTATTATCTTTCAAACCTCTATTTGTAGTATTCCTAGACGATCTGTGAGATTGTGACGCCAGTTCTAGGTAGTTTTTGTTATACATCTTTATCAGAATTATTATTAACTTGTTATATTTCAGTCTTCCACTTTTTTATTTCCGCTGTTTTTGTGATGTTTATTCACCATTGTTAAGAGGTTAAAATGAAAAAGGTTAAGTAATTGGAATAATTTAGCTAGCCTATTATTCACTAATTGGTGCCATCACGACTGTTGAGAGTGAATAATCCGGGTCGTGGCATCAGCCTTGGAGGTATGTTTAATTTGTTTGGGTTTTTCCCCATGGGATGGAGAGGGATGATGTGACTTCACCTGAAGCAAGAGCAGCATCACGAGCTTTTTTTTTGGTCAAGGGCTTCTTGAATTCGTTGTTGAGCCACCTTTGGGTCATGCGAGACCTCGATAGTGTGATAGATAGAAGATCCCTTCAGAAGGCCCAGATATTGTTGAAAGACGTCAATATGTTAATATTGTATTAAGTTGAAGATTTAAAAAGGAAAAATGAAAGTTTTATTCACCATGGTTCTTGACCTTCCAGCTGAATCTGTTTGAATTTTCCTTCAACTTACGGGAGTCCGATGTGAAAATATCTAAAAAGTTGAACCTATTGGGTCAGGTTTGCAACTGCTTAAGGAGCCCAATAGTTGGTTGAAATAAGAGAAGAGACAGCTTAGCAAAAGGAGGAAGTTACTTTTAACACAATAAAGAAGGACATTAAGAAAACTTACAAGTTTAGTTCTACGATTCGAAAATAGGAACTGATGACGCTGATAGAATGTGTCCGTGAGCAATAATAATAGACTCTCCATCCAACTACAGTCATTGTCATCATCAATATTAGTGATGATGGCACGGCGACTGCATTTTCTGAGTTTGATCGTGCCACAACAAAAAACCTTAGGGGCATAAATGTTTATGAAATGAGCTACAGTAAGGGTTTCACCGGCTCAAAAATATTGTAGCCAAAGATATGCTACCGTTTACCGGATTGACAATCTTATTTGATCTACGCAAACTCGGTAGTTCCGTCAAAATTCCAAGATGACGAGATCAATTTCCTTGCCCATCCTTAAAGTTAAAGGTTATGTGTACACGTACATGTACCCTGGTTTACTAAGATTGAACCTTTCCATATAATTAGGGACAGGAACCTCAATATTTTTCCATCCATGATCCTAATTTACAACCGGAATACTAGCTAGACGAATAGAAGAATGGTATTTTCCAATAACTTTATTTCTATTATTTGTGGGGTCAAAGGATTCCTTTTGAACATGGTGATCTTTCTCTTAATTTTATTGAGAAGGGATAATTGTGTTAGTATAAGGAGGACCAAGATTCGATCTCTTAGACTTGCTCTTCTTGGATGGGCCGCCACCGATAGAAGTGCCCATGTACCTAGAGAAAGGAATAGGAGAAGACATGGTGATGGAAAGTATAAATTTGAAAGTTTACTCTGAGAAAGGGGGAGTTGCAAAAAAGGTTTAAGAAAACATGAAGAAGGAGGTTTGCAAAAGTGAAAGATGAAAGTGGTATGAAAAGATGAAGATTATAGGCAGCAGAATGCAAGTCCATCATTACCTAGGTAAATGGCAAAAATACTTCTCAAATAATAGGGAAATACGTGTTCAGTTTATTAAGTTCAAAGGGACACACATCCTTTCTAGTGTCAGAAACAGTTCAAGAACTTTCTCGTCAAGAAAATAGGTCTATTTACTTTCCGATCACTTCAAAGAGTCACCAAAAAGTAGGGAGACTATCTGTATATTGTAAAACTATCAAACAACATGTGGTTGTTCATCAAGTCAGCTAAAACACATAGCAGACAAGTCAGCAAATAACTGTGTGAAATCCAAGTATGTGGCCGATCTTGTATGAATCTTGGTGACATCAAAACCGGAGAGAAGAATTTAAAGTCCTGTTATCGATTAAAAACCACATCATTAAAGGAGCAGTGTATGGCCCGATAAAAGTTTGCAAAGGATTTTAAGGTTTCATGGTATCGAAGTAAGCCAATAATTTGGGAGGACCACGGTATAGACTTTTGGGCTTGCAATACATCGTAAAGTTGGTAGAATTTTTTTTGCAGAAAATGGAAATTCTACGGTCCATTATGCGACTATCGATCCATTCCGCTGATCGTAGATTCATCATGGAATGAGTCAGAAGCAACTCATTTTTTGGGGTCATTTTGTGATACAATGTGCGACTCCAGATTTATTTCGCGGACTGCATCTCTATCGCATAATCAACATGAGAATTTTTGGAGGAAGATTTTGCGACCTAATGTCCGACTGTAGAAAGTTTTGCGGATCGCTGATTCGTAGTTGACCTAACCAGACCCATTCCAGTTTTGGAGGACCATTTCGTGGTCCATACCTGTTTCGCAGTCCTGTTCGCGATCGAAGTCTTGTTTAGGAGGGTTAATTTTTGTAATATTTTACTCGACACTTATTTAATAAAAGGACTTAAGCAGTTTCATTTTGAAGGGAGAATCTGAAATGTTAGGGAGATGGAGAGAAAGCTAGAGAGTGAAGGAGAAACTCTTAACTGTTTTACCTTTCAATTCTTATTAAAATCTTTGGGATTCGAGAGGGAAGACTAACAAGGTCTTCTACTAAATAAGTAAGACATATCCCTAGCTCACTGGCAATGCTATATAATGAACTTATGAGTATGATTTTTTATTTGTGCTTATGGGATGTTGATTGGAAGACATAAACCTTTAAATTTCGAAATTTGGGTTTATATGGAATGGATGATGCAATTGTTGTAGGTTGGAAGTAAATGGACGGGCATGCATGTGCCAATGAAGGTTTTTGGATATTGTAGGACTATTATAGGTGGGAATCGGTTTTCTGGGGAAGGAAGTCCACCGTAGTCAAATTTACATATTAGGTGTTGGATGAAATGCTTAAAAGACCTATATTAATAATGGTTAAAGTGAACTATGTTAATATTGATTGAACACCACCGTGATTATAAGGGAAGCTCAATAGAATTGGATTTTCATGGTCTCCTTATCAATTCCAAGTACGGTTTCTATCCTTATTGTGTTAAATCGTCACAAATGTTTGTTGTATTAAATGTATAGTTACTCTAATTATTTCTCACCTGCTCTTATTATATCACGCTCTGCCTTGGAAAATAATCTATGAATGATCGATTTATCCACTAATTACGAATTGAATCTATAATTTCATTAAATCACTATGCTCTTCCTTGTAAATGTTTCTAATGTGTTCTAAGCTCTTAAATACTCATGATTTGGAGCTATGATTTTTCTAATATTTTCTATGTATTTAATATTTTATTATAATCCATGCCAAGTAAAGAAATGAAGGTATCAAATGGGAATGCAGTCACCATGTCAAGAATGAAAATTTACATGTATGATTAAGAGTTTCAATGAAATGAAAGACATTATAAAATGCTACGATGTATATATTTCTTCTATGTAGAAATCTTTTTGGGACAATCGTTAGATCACTGAGGAAGGGTGGGTTTTAAAGGCCTAAGACCGAAAATATAGTTGTTGATATAGGACTTGAGTGAGGGATAAATTTCTGTTATGATATGTTGAGATTTTCCCCCTTGATTGGAATGAATGGATAGCTAGAAAAGGGTATGTCGACCCACACAGCATTATAGTGATACGGTCTAGCTAATCGGACGGCGATCAGACACCATCTTGTGCATATGGTGGTAATGTATTATTATGTCAACCTGCATACATTGGGGTGAGTGGCCTGTCCGATCAGACGGAGATCGAACTCCATGCCATGTGCACGGTAGTGTATTGGCACTAAGGATATCCCATCCTAATATAATAATGCTTACTTGAAGTTACTTAATTTAACTTGGCAATTAAATATTATTGATTTTCTTACTGCTTCAATATTTCTCTCCTTTTATGTTGGCTTTCTATACCACGAGAAGGTATTTAGCTTTATATATTAGTATTAATCCATAAATATGATGTTGTATCCTTTTATCCTCTCCTTGTTTATCTTTTGTAATTTGTTCTTAAATCATTTGTGGGCAAGGTAGCGTAATAGACATCAAGTAGGCTTGCTTGTTTGAGCATCGGTTTCGCTTTCGAGGCAAGCATCCGTTATAAAGAATCTTAGTATTTGTACTTAACTGTTATTATGCAATTATTAGGAGGGGTCTTAATTTACATTAAAGAGGAGATTGATTTAGGATTCTTGTGTCCCTTATTCTAGCTATAAATTGAGTAATTTATACTCATTGAAAGGACACAAAATACTTGTATGATAAAATGCTGAACTTATCCCCTCACTCTCTTACATTATTTGGCCAAGTACTTTGTTCAAGATATTATTCTTGCTACTGCAGAATCTCAATTCACGGTTAGTCTTGTATTTTCTTCAAGTGTTTTTAGTTAATTTATTTTTATTATTACTTTATATTGTTGGATCAATTTAATTCACATATTTATAAATTATGTTACAAATTTAACTATACCATTTTACGGATAAATATTTATATAAATTGTGTACTTAACTTGATGCCAAATACATTTCCTAATGGATATGAAAAGTTAAAAAAATCCAGATATCAATACTTGTTCCTAAAAGAAAATGAATTACGCAAACGAAGTTCAATTACTCTAATGTGATTTTACTATAATATCGGTGAAAACTTTGTAACTCTACTGTTCTAGTGGGCAACGTTCAACTTTCTTAATGTGACAAAATAGTTTGTGACTTTACAATTTGCGATGATAGTAGGTGAAGTTCAATTATTTTAATATGACAAAAAATAGTTAAATGACTTACTATTATAATGAATAAAATTCAATAATAATACATGAATATAGCCGATTTAAAGTTTAATTTTGACCAAATTTTATTAGGTATATTCGTAATACTTAGAAGAAAAGAATTTAGACTTGTAATGTATATATAGTTTCTAAAAGTGTTACCTATAGTTTGTATCTTTGAATATGTTCCTTTCGAACGTGGTGTATTTATCACAAGAGGTATGCATGGTTCATTTTTGTGAAGCCCATTAGAAACTCAAGAATGTGTGGCAGTATGTATTGAACTTCAACGAGAAACATCATTCCCATGTATAGAAATCAAATGACTTCTCTACAAAGTTCAACGAACATCGTCAAGTCAAAACGATTGATTATGCCTTGAAGGGGAGTAACTGTTTAACAAAAAATTGAAATTTTGGTTAAAGTTTGTTTTTAGAAGAAGTCGAGTTATTGATAATTAAATAGAAATAGGAATAATTGATGTAAACAAACTAAGTAGAAAACAAAGTAAATCAATATATTTCAATAGTATTTTATGTCCTTACAAATGTTCAACCCTTGCATTTTATAGCTATTTCTATATAATACGTTTTTCTCCTTTCATAATGGAGTTATTATGGACAATTAATGACATTTAATGCAACATTATAATTGGTAATCATAACTGATTCAATACAGATTCCATAATGTTTTCTATAATTAATATCTATTAATTACCTATAATATGTATCTATATCCCTTTTGCTATTTAGGTTCATTCTTCTGATGCGACTTCCGAATATTAAGAGGTTTGAGAACCTATCCTTTCTGATTTTCTTGGATCTCTGTTCGTGCGTGCTGAATCTCGTGCCTCTTCAACTATTCTTTGCCAACTGTCATTCTTTTACCAGTCCACGTGTCATGACGTGTTACTTTATAATTAATTCTATGCAAGAACTTAATTTTTATCAATATAGAGAGTCCCACCACTTGCCATTTATTCATCAATAGAATATTTGGAAAGTGAGTTTTATCAAAGCGGGATATTTACCACCATTATTTCTTCTCTGAAACTGACGCTCCACATGTCACTTCCATTTAATGTTCGTGACGCGTGGCATCCCCTAATTGGTTCTGCAAATTTTCAGCGCATTTAGGGCTTTTTTACAGCTTAATTAATTATGAAGCGACAACTTTTATCATGTCATTTCCATCATTACACATTTTCCTTTAACGGTTGCTTCTGAGTATAAATATAACTTTTTCGACTTTGTCTTTGTCATAGAAAGTTTAGAATATTCAGTTCTTATTTTCTTCTTCCTCGTACAACTATGTCTTATTCAAACCTTAACCATCGAAGAGTCCTCATTGTTGATGACCTTCCTCTTGCTCCAGTTTAGAAGTATGGGAGGAGGAAGACTCCGTAGTTTTGGGTCTTCATCGATACGAGGCTCTTCTATTCATCCAATGAGTTATACTCCACCTTCTAGAATTAGGGGTTCTCTTTCCCGGAGATCTTCGTCTAGAAATAAAGACTCTCGTGAGCCTTTGGTAGACGAAATTGTTCATGCTGAACTATCCTTTTACGCTGATAGATATCAATCAGAAACCAAGTTTCTTCTATGTCTTCTTTAGATCGTGCTGATATTTACCCATCTCAAATTACTGAAGGTCTGATCTTTGTTGTTCGCAGGGATTGCCGCTGGATTCATGATTTTCCCATTATAATATCCTAATGCGAACCAAAGGATTACATCGTACTTGATTAGGTTTTCTTTTGTGTATACATATCCTTTGTGCTGAATTTCAAACCCCCCATTGATCCTGTTATCATCGAATTTTGTCATTTTTTTCGACGTTTGCTTAGGACAGATTAGCCCCATAGTGTGGAGGGCTATTGCATGCTTAAGGCATTTGGTCAATATGGCTGGTTTACCTTTTACTTTCTTTCATTTGATTCATCTCTATTCTCCTAAACTTTTTCGCCATGGGATTTTCACTTTAGTAGAAAGAACTAAGAGAGTGCTAGTTAGCCCAGAGGATGCTAAAGATCGTGGCTAGTATGGCTGGTTTGTTGCTGCCCACGCTGTTGGTCTAGTGGGTCAAGAAAATGTTCCATTTCTTGAGAGGTGGAATTTTGCACGTACGTTTTCTTTACAACTTTTTCTATCTTTTCTCTCTATTTTGCATACAACCATTTAACTTTTTCCTTTTTTCCAGCAACCACGGAAATAGTTGATAAGATTTCCAATTTTTGTGGTTGGGTAGAAAAGTTATTGAATGTTGCTCGGATGGAAGGTAGATCATGGAAAAACCTTATTCATCGGTTTGGTTGGAAAGTGAAAACTCAGGATAAATGCTTTTTCTCATATATTCTTCGTCACTAATTCACTTTTTCCTTCGGAATTTGTTTTGATCCTTCTTTTTATCAGGATTTTGTAGAAAATCATTCTATCCATGATATGTGCACTTTGGTTGTATTAGCATGATTTTCAGGTATAGGTTTAGATGAATGACAAACAATGAAGTCAAGTGTCAAACAACATTATTATATGACAAACAATCAAGATTGAACGCCGAGAAGCATATTGATGAATGGATTGCATAGACAAGCCAAAGACGAGCTCAAAAGTTCAAGACCGAAGACCCAAGGCGTAGGTCGTTAGGTAGAACCAATGTAAGAGCAACGTTTAAGTTATCTCGTCTTTTGGCTCAACATAGGTCATCATAAATATGCATAAAATCATTTTATCAATTCATATTTATCATAAACATATTTCAAATACTTCAAACAAAATGATTTTAACGTTTTTATTTTAACCAAAATGGTTTTTGAAGTAAGTTTTCAATTCTGGACAGCATAGCCAGATAATCGATTATCCATATGCTGATAATCGATTATGCTGAATTTCCAGATTAAACTGGAAATTCCGCAAGGCAGAATAATCGATTATCTAAAAGAGCATAATCGATTATTCTCTGACCGTTGCCAATGTTTTTGAACGACATGCAGATAATCGATTATCAAAATCCAATAATCGATTAGCTAGCATAAAATCAGCTTCTGATTTTTGAACGTTAAAGCCAATAATCGATTATCTAAATCCAATAATCGATTATCTTGCATAAAATCAGCATAATTGATAGTCAATTAAGCAACGGACATACAACTTATAACACCTATAAATAGAGGTCTTTTGAGCTGATTTGATACACACAACACCTCTCATTATTCATATACATATTGATATTATTTGTGCATCATTTTAGAGCTTTTGTTGAGCCAATTGAGAGACAACTTTGAGCTGTTCATAGAGCTAATATTGTATCTCTTTATCTACTCTTTTTAGAGAGTTCTTGTTGTAAAAGAGAAAAGTGTTTGAGAAGACCATATCTTCTCATTGATTGTCGGATTTGCTAAGTACCCTCAATCTTAGTGTGTGAAGTCTTGTAGTGCGGTATCTACAAGCAAGGTGAAGTCTTGAGGTGAGGTATCCTCGAGCAAGTTGAAGTCTTGTAGAGTGTACATCTACGAGCAAGTGTAACGATTTGTTAGGCACCCGTAAGCTTAACGGAGTTAGTGGAAACTCGAGAGAGTCTCTCGGGGACTGGACTAACCACACGTTGTGGTGAACCAGTATAAATTCGGTGTGTCCTTTCCTTAATCTTTTAATTACTGCATTTACTTTACTCCTGCAATTTTAATTCCGCAATATTTATCAATATTCTCGTGCCGCACTATTCACCCCCCTCTAGTGACGGGCATAAATCCTAACAATTGGTATCAGAGCCTAACTCTCTGAAAGCCTTAACCGGTTTAGAGAACGATATATATTTTTGTTGAGAATATTGAACGCAGGAATGATGAGCGAAGGACACTCCACCAATAGGCCTCCACTATTTGACGGAACAAATTACACATATTGGAAAGAACGGATGAGAATCTTCATCCAATCAAATAACTTTCGCTTGTGGCAAATCATCAAGAACGGTGAACAAATGCCAACAAAGAAAGTTGGGGAAACCACGGTTCCAAAGGAGGAAGATGAATATGATGCCGAGGATGTCAAGAAAGTTGAAAATAACGCAAAGGCCGTCAACTTATTATATTGTGCGGTGAATTCGGATGACTATCGGATGATTTCTTGTTGCACAACCGCCAAGGAGATGTGGGATAAACTCGAGATCACTTATGAAGGTACGCCTCAAGTCCGAGAATCTAAAGTTGATTTTCTAACACATGAATATGAACTCTTTAGAATGAGGGAGAATGAAAGCATCGATATTATGTTCGAACGGTTCTTAATGATCATCAACGATATCCATGCTCTCGGAAAAGTATACTCGAACAAAGATCTAGTTCGAAAAATCTTGCGGAGTCTCACTCCCGAATGGCGATCCAAAGCCAATGCCATCCAAGGGTCGATAGGAATCACGGACGTCACAATTGATGGACTAAGAGGTAACCTCAAAACTTATGAAAGCACTATTCTTAATCCTTATCTTGGAAATAAAGGTCCAGGTATTGCCTTCAAAGCCTCATCCTCTAAAAGAGAAGAGGTAAGTGATTCGGATAGTGATGATGATAATATTTCCAATGCCTTGATCGAAAAGTTTTATAAGTTTATGAAAAAGGAAATAAAGAAGGAAGAACCAAGTCCTTCATGCCAAAATTGTGGAAAACGTGGCCACACCAAATCACATTGTCCAAAATCCAAGGATAAGAAGAAGAACAAACACCAAAGGCGTGTGACATGGGATTCGGATAGCTCGGGCGATGAAACTGCCGCACTATGCCTCATGGCCAACGAGGAAGAAGAGGTAAGTAATTCTAACTCTTATTCTTATGAAGAATTACAAGAAGCTTTTCAAGAATTATATGATAAATTGAAAAAGTCTTCAAAAAACTCCAAAGAGGCCAAGGCTAAAATTAAAGTTTTAGAAGAGAAAAATAAATTTTTGAAAAATGACAATATTGATCTTAGAAATAAATTTAAGGAGATGAATGAAGCCTCTTCAATTGATCAAAGTCCCAATTGTTCTTCTTGTAGTTCTTTGAAAATAGAGAACATAGAACTTAGGAACACACTAGAAAAACGTAGTGTTGATGATCCTAAAACAATTGAAGAAATTAAGAAGAATATCAGAAAGGATGATAGAAATGAAGTTAGACCACCTAGAAATAATTCTAGGAACTTCACTAATGAGTCTAAAATTAATAATTTTAGACCACCTAGAAACAACTCTAGGAATTTTGGTAATGAGTCTAAAATGAATCATTTTAGACCACCTAGAAATAACTCTAGGAATCGCAATACGTCTAGGAATAACGACTTTAGATCACCTAGAACGTTTTTGGCTCAACCAAGACATATGCACAACCCGAATGTTATATGTCATTATTGCAACCGGGTAGGACACATAGCACCCGTATGTTTTGCAAAACATAGGGATTTATCTTTGAGCTATGATTATTATTTGCCTAACCCCCAAGGACCCAAAAGTGCTTGGGTACCTAAAACCTATTTTTAGGTACGTTTGTAGGTGTGCTTGAAGACTACAATATCGTAGTAGATGCACCAAGCACGAAACCTTATTGCATCGAGTGGGAATTTCGGTTAGTTATCATATTTTTGATAAAAACATAATAGTTGATATGTGTTAACAGTAAATATATCTTTGTTAACAATTGATATTAATTATTTTTGTTGATTCATGTTTTGATAACTTTTATCTTGAATGACAATTGGTATCAATTATTTTTGTTAAAAATAATAATTGATTCATGTTTTGATGAATATTATTTTTGGTTTGAATAACAGTTGATATATTCTTGAAAAATAAATGATTCGTGTTTTTAATACAACTATTGGTTTGTTAAAAATTAACTGTTGATATGTTCTTAAGCAATATGATTTTCGAAAAATAACCGTTATTATGGTTGTTATGTTTTTACTAACATTTGGTATTATTTCATGTTGGTATGATTGTTTAAATATCGTCAATGTATATTCCTCATTGTATTTCCTATTTTATTCGTGACACTAACAATTGATATACCCAAAAGGGGGAAGTGTCGAAAGGGGAAAGTAGCCTTTGCATACTCTCTTTTTGCTAATGCCAAAAGGGGGAAGAGTTTAGGCGATATGCATCAAATAAGGGGGAATGTATCTACGTAATAGTATGCCTTATTTGAGGGGGAATTATCATTAAGGGGAATTGCTTGCATGAATTGTATGTTGAGATATAGTATGAATTTAGGGGGAATCCGATATGTATATCTCCTGTTGTTTGTCATTATCAAAAAGGGGGAAATTGTAGAAAATCATTCTATCCATGATATGTGCGCTTTGGTTGTATTAGCATGATTTTCAGGTATAGGTTTTGATGAATGACAAACAATGAAGTCAAGTGTCAGACAACGTTATTATATGACAAACAATCAAGATTGAATGCCGAGAAGCATATTGATGAATGGATTGCATAGACAAGCCAAAGACGAGCTCAAAAGTTCAAGACCGAAGACCCAAGGCGTAGGTCGTTAGGCAGAACCAATGTAAGAGCAACGTTTAAGTTATCTCGTCTTTTGGCTCAACATAGGCCATCATAAATATGCATAAAATCATTTTATCAAATCATATTTATCATAAACATATTTCAAATACTTCAAACAAAATGATTTTAACGTTTTCATTTTTAACCAAAATGGTTTTTGAAGTAAGTTTTCAATTCTGGACAGCATAGCCAGATAATCAATTATCCATATGCTGATAATTGATTATGCTGAATTTCCAGATTAAACTGGAAATTCCACAAGGCAGAATAATCGATTATCTAAAAGAACATAATCGATTATTCTCTGACTGTTGCCAATGTTTTTGAACGACAAGCAGATAATCGATTATCAAAATCCAATAATCGATTATCTAGCATAAAATCAACTTCTGATTTTTGAACGTTAAAGCCAATAATTGATTATCTTGCATAAAATCAGCATAATTGATTGTCAATTAAGCAACAGACATACAACTTATAACACCTATAAATAGAGGTCTTTTGAGCTGATTTGATACACACAACACCTCTCATTATTCATATACATATTGATATTATTTGTGCATCATTTTAGAGCTTTTGTTGAGCCAATTGCGAGACAACTTTGAGTTGTTCATAGAGCTAATATTGTATCTCTTTATCTACTCTTTTTAGAGAGTTCTTGTTGTAAAAGAGAAAGGTGTTTGAGAAGACTATATCTTCTCATTGATTGTCGGGTTTGCTAAGTACCCTCAATCTTAGTGTGTGAAGTCTTGTGGTGCGGTATCCACGAGCAAGGTGAAGTCTTGAGGTGAGGTATCCTCGAGCAAGTTGAAGTCTTGTAGAGTGTACATCTACGAGCAAGTGTAACGGTTTGTTAGGCTCCCGTAAGCTTAACGGAGTTAGTGGAAACTCGAGAGAGTCTCTCGGAGACTGGACTAACCACACGTTGTGGTGAACCAATATAAATTCGGTGTATCCTTTCCTTAATCTTTTAATTACTGCATTTACTTTACTCCTGCAATTTTAATTCCGCAATATTTATCAATATTCTCGTGCCGCACTATTCACCCCCCCTCTAGTGACGGGCATAAATCCTAATAGATTTTCCATTCGAGGTATAAGTGTTGATGGTGTCGTAGCTTTCAGAGTTTCTTTGGAAAGAGCTCAAGAGATAATCTTGGGTTCTCCATCGAAAATGAAGGTTGCTGCAGTCCAAGATTGTGAAGAGAAGGAGGAACATGATGGGGGTTCCTTGATTAAAAGGCCGTGAGCCAGAAGACAGATCTTTTCAGACGATGAAGTGTCTCCTCTCCGTTCTGTTTCGATTACCTTGCCTGTTGAAGCCACCATGGTAATCTCCAATGATGACACTCTCGCGATAGCTTGTGACTCTAACGATCAGCTTTTTGCTCATGGGTTTGATAGTGACAATTTGGGATTAGTTTCTGATGAAGTACCCTTTTCCTCATTTTCCATGCTTGTTCATGTGACAACTTTTTTACAAGTTGTAACTACTGCCATTGTTGTTCCGCCCCAAGCTGTTTTGACTTCTTCCGCAGTACCCCCTACTACTATCCATCATACTGAGGTTGGTTCCGTAAGTGGAAGTGGAGCTATGAAGCAAATTATCATCAGGGTTCATGCCGATTGTAACTTTTTGAGAAAATCAGGTCAGGATGATGTGTGGTTGAAACCTCCAATCGGTCCACTTGAGAAATCCAAGCTTGAGAGACACAACTCTTTTCACACTTTATTACATCCTTCTTAAATTAATGTTGTTACCCCCTTACTTTGTTTAGATCAATCTTGTTGGAACATAGATGATGAAGAGGGTTTTCCATACGGAGCAGTTAATACATGATTATCAAATTGTGGCGGACAACTTGAAGGAAAAATATGAAAGACTTCAAATTGATCTGGAAGTGTTAGAAGAAATCAAGTGCACCTTAGAGCAGCAATTGAAGGTTTTGACTTTAGAATTAGCAGTTGAAAAGGCTTCCTCAAATCAAGCTGACAAGGACAAAAATCTCTTCGAGACATCTTTTCTGAGCAACTCTCCAAGGACAATTGAGAGATCAGAGCGTTGAAGGCTTTTGTAAGTAAGAAAAAGGTTTACACCGGTGAACTTGTACAAACACTTACTCACACCCAAGAATATCTCCGTGAGTCTTCCGTAGATCCGTTTTTAGAAAGTTCACTTGCTCCTCTGCAAACTTCTTATGATTCTGCCTTGGCTGAGAATGAAACACTCAAAAATAAGATTGGTCAATGTGAGAGAGATTATGAGATTATTAAGGACAAGACTGCTATTGAAGTGAGTTGGGCGATTTTGAACACATGCCACGAGACTCTCGTGGAGGCTAGCCAAGAGGTTTTCAACTTGGATGCTGAGTTAGCCAAGATAAAAGAGACTATTGAAAAAATTCAACAAGGCCAAGACTTTCCTTCTCCCATCGCTGATACTCCCGAGCATATTGAAGGTGATATGGGTATGGTGAATGTGCTAACTCCTTCAATCCAACTCAAACCTTCTGCTGCTAGTGATACTGCTTTAGATCCTTCTTTAGTCCCTCAATGAAAGTATATGAAATGTGATTTCTCTCTCTTTTATTTGGTGGAATGTGGTTTTAACCCCAGGTCCCATTTGGGAGTTTAGGTTTTTGAAAAGGACAAGTCTCCATGCCTTTTTTCGGGGCATTTTGTATAAATGACAAATAGTTTATGACTAGGTTCATACTTAGTCTAAACTTTAATATTAAGAAGTTTGTTTGTTCAACTTAATTGTCTTGAGCTTCTGTTTGCTCGCTTTGCCTTTATATTCAAGGCTCATTTGTTAATTCGTGAATTTTTGCTTAACCGTTTCGGCAATTTTTTTAAAATGCTTTATTAGCTTCGTGGATATCTGAATAAAACATTAATTTATGAAATAGGGCGCTTTTATATTTTACACTTAATAAAGAAGAAGTCTTAACTTCATAATGGTATAAATGTACCATAAAAGAAATAGGAACACACATGTTTTTTGAAATAACTTTGATAAAGTTTTTCTTAAATAACTTTGATAAAGTTTCTTGTGCAGTTTAAAAAATATGTACTTAAATAACTTTTATAACTTTTTTGTAACTATTTTCTTTACAACAGACTTGCAAAAAAGGAAGGAAAATCTAAGGGTTTCTTTTTTTTTATTTACAACCCATTTCTATACATTGCCATTAACCTATATATCATGAAATTTGTAAGGTTTTTTGACTGGCATGGTGTTATTGGCTCGTAACATTGATGTGAACTTGATTCATTCGATAAGTAGACTTTTGAGCTTTAACTTGAACTTTAACTATTATCAGTCTTCTTTGCCAAATGTTTGAGCTTTGAATTATATAATCTCGAGCACTTGATTATTCCTTTCATGCGGTCCTTTTCCTGAAAAGGAAAAACAAACGAGACTCGCAGGTACGATATTGGATAAAGACTGCTTAACCCTTTTAAATTTCTATTAGAATAGTTCTAACACTAGACCGGGAATTCTGTTCTTTTCCAAGTGTCTTGCAGGTCGTAATTCATCATTTAGTATGGGCTAGCTTTTTTCCTATCATCTAAAATCGGTAGTAAAATTTAAATAATTCAAAAATAAAAATAATTGATAGAGATGTCTACACGTGGGTATTTCTTTTCATTAGAAATAATATCTCTTCAAATTAATAACATTCCAATTCGAGTGTAGAATCTTGTCATCCAATGTTTCAAGCTCATATGCTTATTTTCCTACGATTTTATGAACCTTGTAAGGTCCTTCCCAAGTTGGACTTAACTTTCCTGCATTAGCTGCCTTCATAGATTGGAAAACTTTCTTAAGTACAAAGTCCCTAATCTTAAAGTATCTGAGACAAGCTTTTCGGTTATAGTATCATTCAATAAATTATTTTTGTGCTGCCATCCTTATTAGCGCAACTTCCCTATTTTCTTCCAGTAAATCCACTTTTATTCGCATTTCTTCTTCGTTCAACTCCTGAGTTGCTTGTGTATATCTTGTGCTTTTCTCTCCAATCTTAATTGGGATTAATGCTTCAACTTTATATACAAGAGAGAATGGTGTTTCCGCCGTAGTTGTTTTGGCGGTTGTTCGATAAGTCCATAAGACTCCAGGTAACATCTCCAGCCAATTGCCTTAGATTACTCCAACCTTTTCCTCAAATTGTTGATGATGATTTTTTTTGTTGATTCAGCTTGTCCATTACCTACGGGGTGGTAAAGAGTTGAAGTAATCCTTCTAATTTCCCATCTCTGGAAAAATTTGTGATTTGTGCGCCTATAAATTGTGGGTCGTTATCACATACGATTTTCTTTGGTACGCCAAATCGGCATATGATGTTTCCCCCAGTGAAATCACTGACCTCTTTTTCTCGCACATGTTTAAAGCCTCATACTTCTACCCATTTAGTAAAATAATCAATGAGTACAATAAAAACCTTACCTTGCCCTTGGCTTGTGGTAATGGTCCCAAGATATCCACCCCCCCCCCCCCCACTTCATAAAAGGTCACAGGGAAATGACCGGATAAAGTAATTTAGCAGGTCCATTAATGTTATCACCATATCTTTGGCACGTATCACATTCAGCCATGAGATGTTCCATGTCTTCTTCTATTTTGGACCAATAATAACAAGTTCTAATAATGGTTTTTACTAAAGATCTTCCTCATGCATGATTTCCACAATGTCCCTCGTGTACTTCCCTCATTGCATATCTATTTGGGAAGGTCCGAGGAATCATGTTAGAGGACCACCAAACATTTTACGATAAAGATTGCCTTGCTTTAAACAATATCGAGCAGCTTTTTATGAAGTGCTTGAGCCTTTTTCTTATTTTCAGGTAATATTCCATGCTGAAAAAAACAGACAATCTCGTTCCTCAAATCCCAAGTTAAATTATTGAAATTTACCTTATTTTTGTCTCGATCAAGTACAAAATGAAATAAGTGAATTACATAAGCATTTCGTTATTTGTTACTCTAGCACCAGATGCAAGATTAGCTAGGGCGCCTGCCTCGACATTCTCTTCTCTTAGTATCTGCACGACCTTCCAGGTTACAACGCTCGAGTTGTCAAAAGCAAATAAGGTGTGCGCATTGGGTATCGGCTTATCTTCGACTTGCATCTCATTTGCCACTCTTAATAGAATGATATCCATGGAGCTTCCTGGATCAATCAAAACGCGTTTCATATTAGTGTCATATATTAGTAAAGATATTAACAATGCATCATTATGTGGGGTTAGTATGCCATCCATATATGCATAATCAAATGTAGTACTTTCTTCTTCCAAAATGCGTTGAATTCGCTTCCTATATATGAACTAATGATATTAACTGTCCTTTTTGGTGAAGGAGGTTTTGGGGGCTCATGTATGTTTTTCATATATGTCTGCTTTCCGTTATCACTAAATAAATTAGTTAAATACCGTTATTTCAATAAATGTTCAACTTCACCTAACAACAATCTAAAATCCGCTATTTTGTGACCGTGATCGTGGTAAAACTCACAACAATGATTAGGATTTCGTCTATTTGGGTTTGATCTCATTTCTTTTGGACAGCGTACTTTGTCACCCATACTTCTCAGAAATAGCCATCAACTCGGACGTTCTTATATTAACGGTGTAACCGCCGATCTTCACCTTAGAGCCTCTGTCATCACCACGTGTCTCTCGTGCATTTCGTTCTTTCTCGAACCTTGATGATGATCTTGATTCTTTGTCTCTCGATCTATGATTGTACCATGAGTTATCCTGTTTTGAACGCGAGCCTTTTCTTGCGGGTCCCATATAGGGCTCATACATGTTTATATCGGAACTTTTTTCAGTATCAGCAACCCGGAACTTACCCTCTTATCTTTTTGAGACAGAGTAATGGTATCTTCTTCTATCCGCAACTTCGTGATGTATCTGTTGTAAACATTATTCCAAATTTTTGCTAGAAATTCGCGTAGACTTTCCTTGTGCCGTCTCGTAGCTTTTGAACTCTCTCATTTAGATTACTGGTAAAAGCCATAGCTTCCCAGTTATCAGGTTCACATGGTAGCGTCATCCTTTCACGCTGGAATCTGTCTACGAACTCTTTGAGCAGTTCCAAATCTCTTTGCTTTATTTTGAAAATATACTCCACTCTTTTTAAGACTTTTCGAGCTCCCAAGTGTGATATGATAAATGAATCTGCAAGCTCAGCAAAAGAGTTTATAGAATTTTCTGGTAAAAGAGAATACCATATTAATATTCTCGTAGTGAGTGTTTTACCAAATGTTTTGACCAATACTGATTCAATTTCTAGTTTGATCAAGTCGCGCCCTTTACGACAGTTGTGAATGCAGTCACGTGGTCTCGTGGATCAGAAGTACTATCGTATTTTCGAATATCAGGCATCTTGAATTTCTTTGGAATTTCTAGAGGAGCAGCACTTGGCTTCCAAGGTTATTATGAATATTTGTCCATATCTATTCCTTTGATTATAGGTGGTACTCCAGGTATTTGCTCTATGCGGTCGCTTTGCTCTTTAAGCTGTTTCTGCAAGGTTAATACTAAATTTTGTAACTAAGAATTGACTATGTTACCTGGTTCTCCATCACGAGACTCGCTGAGAGTTCCCCCACTGTCTGAATTAATGAGCCCGGAACAAGGGTTTTTCAAGGTTAATGTAACGTTATAATTGATAATCATAACCGACTCAATACAGATTCCATAGCATTTTTCGTAATTAATGTCTATTAATGACCAATAATATGTATCTGTATCTCTTTTGGTATTTAGCTTCATTCTTCTGATGCGACTTCCAAATACTAAGATGTTCGTGTACCTATCCTTTTTGATATTTTTGGATTTTTGCCAGTGCCTGCTGAATCTCGTGTCTCTTCAACTATTTTTTGCCGACTGTCATTCTTTTACTAGTCCATGTATCATGACATGTTATTTTATAATATTTTTTTTTTGTAAATTCACTAGACAGTGTAAGTAGGGCTAGATTTACTTTATAATTAATTTTATCGATGAACTTAATTTTTTTCTATACAGGAACAACGGCAACGGATTGCAAGAATTTAACAATTTCTATGCTGAAATAATGGCAGAAACATAGTGACGTCGGATTCGCGTTAAATTACTGTTAACCCATGGGGTTTGGGACTGAGTTCTAGGTTAGCTTTTGGATCGGAATTTATTTATACGGCAATATCGGTATCCATAGCTTCGTATTCTCATCTAGAATGTATATTTGAACAGAGTGGAATCGTTTGGAGGCTCAGAGGAACGGCAAGGTCGTGGAGTGACTCATCGGCTTCGGATTCAAGCATGTTGGGACTTACTAAACCCTTTAATTATGTAGTGTTATGTGTGGGTATCGGTGTATCTGTTTGGGTAATTGAAATAAGAAAGTTGTACAATTGTGACGGAGATTATGTGTGTAGCCTTTGGGACATGAGAATGTTGCATATATCCGCTTACGTTGGTATGATGGCTGTTTGTTCTGGCCATGAGGTGCATAGTTGACTGAGTACTTATATTTGTTGACTCAGTTGCATTCATCATTCCACATCTTGTCTGATTTACGGAAAAAGGCACTTAAATCTTGATATTGACTTGCTATTTTGCATTTGCATGATGTACGCATATTCATTAATTCTTTCATGGTACTGCTAGCATATGACTGGTAAATGGCAAGACGGATTTTGGATGTGTTACATGGATACGAAGTAATGATGATATTCAGCCAGCGGCTGAGACGCGATGTGATCAGGAGAGTGTGCGTTGCTCCCAAACGCACACTTAAATATACATGGTCGACAAGTAACATAAAATTATAAGTTTAGATATCATATCCATATGGACATGTGACTAACTGTCAAATAAATTAAACCAAACAATTAATCTATTCAAGCAAATCCCAGAGTTAATATTTTGCTCTACTCTATCTTATATGCAATTTAGAATTTCCTCTTCCTAGTTCAACCCTGGATTCATAGATAGTATTCAATTGGTGATCAAACAATCAATAATTAAGCGCAAGATTGACTAAATAAACCAATATGATAAAATAATAAGAACAATTCAAGCTTTAAACTACAACGTTCATGTAGAACTCATGATAGAAAAATTAGACTATAATTAGGCCCCAAAGAACCACATTTTTGTATAGCTTTTACGGTAAAAAAGTGATAACAAAATGCACTTATAGTGCTTTTCATGCTTTGCAGGTTATATCCAATAAATGAAATATGTGGAGTACTTTTGGGATCAATTACGGAGAAAAGGTGGTCAATCATACAATATCCACAAAGTGCACCAAGCGAAAGGACAAAACCAGAACTGAAGCTGGTCTGCCGCTGTCCGGGCGTAACCGCGGTAGGACCGCGGCAGAACACTGCTGTAGATTCTTATGGCCACTCTGGTTGCGGTCCTGGCATAACAGCGATAGGACCACGACAGGACGCGTAAACTTCAGGGACATAAGTACAAAAATACGGAATTTTAAGCCCTAAACACTATATTAAACGAATGAAGCTGGCCAAGAAAGAGAGAAGGATTTTTGGGAAGTGCAAAACATCAGAAGGAAGGGCAAGAGGCAAGGAGGATCATTGGGTATCAATCTTTAATCTTCTTCTTTATTCTTTTAACTTTGAATATGAATTCGTTTGTAATTTTTGATTATTTTCATGAGTAGCTAACTTTTTTAATCTAAGGTTTTGGTGAAACCCGTTAGGGATGAATTGATTGTTATATTAATATAGTTTTGAGTTGGTTGTTAATCTCTATTTGTTCAACTACATTTTGATTTTGGTTAATTGAAAGGATCCTCAAATAGCCGTTCGTATTTATTATGTATCTGCTTGAGAGAGAGTGTGTATGTTTAGGTAGTTGTTTGATCAACATAACTCCCTGAGTATAGGAAAGAGTCATAACCGAGGGTTTAGAGGTTGGATTAGAGATAAGGATACCTCGGATGCGATCTAAGTAAGCCTAATGTGAATCTAGCTAGCGTAGCTTGAGAGAGCGCGTCTAGTAAATTATCATAATTGCTTGAGAGAGATTTATGATAGCTGGAGAGTTCATGATTGATAGAGGTAACTAAGTCAAATCTATATGAAACATGCAACAAATGAAATCAACAACAGGGGAAACCATTACCTTAGACCTTTACTCCAATTGTCTACAATTCAAGCATACTTAGTTTTTAGCTATTTATTTATTTTCAGTTTTAGTTGTTAGAAAAATACCATAAACTGTTAATTACTAAATCTCAATCTATATAATTTAGGAAATTGTTCAATCTTGTATTCTTAGTGATATTAAACTGATACAGCTAAGCCTTAGTTCTCTGTGGGTACGACTCTGGGCATAAATACTCAGATTATATTTGCAATGACCGTTTATCCTTTTTAGGACTAGAGTTGGGCGTGATCAAATTTGGGCACCGTTACCGGGGAACTAACGGTGTATTTGTAGCTAATATATATTGCTAGTGTTCAAGTTTGAATTTTATTTTGTTCTATTTTTTGTATAACTGTTGATTTGAGAAATATGACTTCTTGGAATAGTTCTCTACTATTAATCTCTATACATATTATGAAGGAAACCACCCGTGGAAAAATTTTCAAAACATTCCTAAGAGCGAGTTATGTGCACTAACTCAATCTTATTTGTGGAATGTGTGTGATGTGTATTGTGGTAAAAGTGGTCACCTTCGTGGCTATGCTTCTATTTCTTATTTCCCCCCAACTCCTTACTATGATGGTTTTACCTTTTCTTGTGAAGTTAATAGGAACAAAGAACCTAGGAATGCGAACTTGAAGGAGATCAAGGATATGCTAAAGTGCCTGTAGGAACAAAACAATGAGAAACAATTGCACATAGAAAGGCAAGAGGCAACTATTTGCAAATTGGAGGCTCAATTGAGTCAAGTGGTTGGAGCTTTTAATGCTCAACAAGTCAATATTGAGGATAGTAGCCAAGAAGAGAATGAATTTGATGTTTTAATTGGGGAGGTCAGAGTATAACATCAACAACCTAGCCAACCACAATTCGAGGATGTCAATGTTGAAGAAGTGAGACAAGAGCTACCCAAGGACTTTGAGGATATAAATTTTATTGACTCTAGCATCACTGATGTTGAGGATGTTGAGAGTCCTGAAGTTCATGTGTTTGAGTTCAATGGTCCACACTCTAAGCACTTTTCGACGTTATGTTTGGATGATGATATGAAAATAGAGTCATCCGAGCCAATTTAAGAGTCAAGGAATGAGGAACACAATGCATATATTCTAGAATTCTTCTTGCCAGAACATCAGGATTACACATCTCATAAAAAGGCCAAGGAGTACAAAATACTACATTATTTCTTGGGCCAGTTTGATTCATTTCACCGCCCCATGGCCACAATCATAAGCTTGAATCAAAACTTGGGGTTCAATTCATAAGCTCAAGGTGAAGGCAAAAAGTGATTCGCGTTGCGCCGCGACATTAAATCAAGAGCCTGTTGGGAGGCAACCCAGCGTTATTGCTTTTTTTAATTTTATTTTTGTTTTTTTCTAATTATATTATTTTTGTAGTATCGATTTTTATAATATTTTAGGAGAATGGAATGCAAAGCCATTGGAAGGACCAAGCTTGGGAGAAGTCTTAGTACCCCATGAGCTATTAGTGCTTCGGCCTTTCGCCTACCAGGGAGCTCTCTTACCCTTTTCTTAGTTATGGTGTGCATTTGGGACAATGCACAATTTTAAGTATGGGGTGAACAAAGAGTCTGTGTGACTTTCTATGCTATTTAGTTGTGTTAATTTAATTGAAATTTTATTTTTAATAGCAAATATTGGACTTTTTCAGAGGATTGATCTATTAGAGAATTTTCTTGAGGGATTTAAGTGTAAATAAAGAATTTTCTTTTTTTAGGTAGTGTAATAATTTTTCCTTGGTTTTTCTTTTGACCACGACTCTTTTCCAAGGGGTTTTATTCAACCGTGTTAGGTAGATTTTTCTTGAATATTTTAGGTCCCTTAGGACGCTCTTGGGCTAAGATAGGTGAGGGAAAGAATACATCCTGTAGTTTATATACCTGCAAATAATTAAAACGAACTTGAGGGTGCGACGTCTAGGCTCACTTGTAGACTTTTAATCTTATGCCTTAACTTTGCACAGATTGTCTTACTTGAATACTCACATGAGTGTGCTAACAAACTATTCTATGCTTGCATGCAATACCTAGAACTTGCCCTGTGTGTGCTAAGCGAAATAGAAGTTGTTTGGTCTTAGAGATGATTTAGGCAGTTCTTTGTGTAGCCTATATAATTATGAGTTCACCTATACATATTACCATAGTTATCTCTTCGAGCCTGGAGCCTGTTTCTTGATAACCTTACAATAAGCTACATCCCTGTATTTGAATAGCTTAACTTTTTGAACCTTTAACTCCTAGAAGCACTTGAATCGTTAACGATAATATAAAAGTCAAAGTGTGGGGTGGTAATGGAGTGAGAAAAGGAAAATCAAGAAAATACTTGAATGGTGCAATGGTTCTTAAAAAAATTTGAATAATAGAAGAAGGACCTTGTAAATAGGTGGTCGTAAAATATTGAATGGAAAGAAAAATCCAGTTGCACCTAGGAAAAGTGGGGGGTAGCTTATGAAACAAGTGTGGAAGAATGACTGGGCTGAACATGGAAATTGGAATAAGGGGAATTATTGTATTAAAAGTGCTTAGGGAGGTTAGTCACTGTACCAACCAAATAAATCCCTATTGATCTTAGACCGAACAATTCCATTAGTAGAGTATTACACTAAGGTCAAGCTTATGGTGTATCTGCGTGGCATGTGAATGTGCTTTGCTGAGAGTGAGTGTTCGTTCTATCTATAGTTCTTTGTTGTTTGATTTTATATGTGTGGAACTTCTCTAAAAAATTTGATGTGAGGGCATTTAACTCAGGAAGAAAAAACAAGTCTTCACCTCTGTTTAGAGTACATAAGTAAGCACGAGTGTGGCATGGCATTAGAGTCTTCACCTAAGGTGTGGCTGTTGCACTGTTTAGGTTGTTCTTTCATAATGGCGGGTATGACATAAATATGGTAATGCATCAAATGATTAGGTCTAGAAGTCTGGTTCAACTTGCTCGAGGACGAGCAAAGATTTAAGTGTGGGGTATTGATGATAGGTAAATTAGACTATAATTAGGCCCTAAAGAACCACATTTCTGTATAGCGTTTACGGTATAAAAGTGATAACAAAATGCTCTGATTAGTACTTTTCATGCTTTGCAGGTTATATACAATAAAGTAAGTCTGTGGAGTACTTTTGGGATCAATTACAGAGAAAAGGAGGCCAATCATACAATATCCACAAAGTGCACCAAGAGAAGGGACAAAAACAGAACTGAAGCTGGTTTGTCGCTGTCCAGGCGTAACTGCGGTAGGACCGCGGCAGAATACTACTGCAGATTCTTAAGGCCACTCTGGCCGCGGTCCTGGCATAACCGCGGTAGGACCGCGGCAGGACGCGTAAACTTTAGGGAGCAAAGTGCAAATATAAGGGATTTTAAGACCTAAACCCTATATTAAATGATGGAAGCCGTCCAAGCAAGGGAGAAGGATTTTTGGAAAGTGAAAAACATCAGAAGGAAGGGCAAGAGGCAAGCAGGATCATTGGGCATCAATCTTTAATCTTCTTCTTTGTTCTTTTACCTTTGAATATGAATTCTTATGTGATTTTTGATTATTTTCATAAGTAGCTAACTTTTGTAATCTTAGATTTTGGTGTAACCCGTTGGGGAATAAATTAGTTCTTATATTAATATGTTTTGAGTTGGTCGTTAATATCTATTTGTTCAACTACGTTTCTATTTTGGTCACTTATCTGTTCCTATTTATTATTTATCTGCTTGAGACAGAGTGCATGTTTAGGTAGTTGTTTAAAAAACATCACTCCTGGAGTATGGGCGAGAGTGATAACCGAGGTTTAGAGGTTGGATTAGAGATAATGCTACCTCGGATGCGATCAAAGTGAGCTGTAATGTGAATCTAGCTGGCGTAGCTTGAGAGAGTGCGTCTAGTAATTTATCATAATTGCTTGAGATGGATTTATGATAGCTGGAGAGTTCATGATTAATAGCGGCAACAAAGTCAAAGCTATAAGAAACATGCAACTAACGAAATCAACAACGGGGAAAACCATTACCTTAGACCCTTATTCCAATTGTCTACAATTCAAAAGCATAGTTAGTTTTCAGCTGTTTATTTTTTTTTTCAGTTTTAGTTTTTAGAAATATCATAAATTGTTAAGTACTAAATCTCAATCTTTATAGTTTAGGAAATTGTTCAATCTTGTATTCTTAGTGATATTAAACAGATACAGCTAAGACTTAGTTCTCTGTGGGTTCGACTCTGGGCATAAATTCTCAGATTATATTTGCAGTGACTACTTATCCTTTTTAGGACTAGAGTTGGGTGTGATAAAGTACCCAAAATCTCTAGAACACATAAACTATGAAACTAAAAGAGGAGAAGAGTAGAAAAACTAGTCAGAGCCTTCTCAAGCGTGGTATGAGTTCTCCCACATGAATTATCCTTTAAAGTATGATATATCTCCTCCAAAATAGGTTTACAATCTCTTTTATACGAGTTGGGATCGTTTATGACCAAAATAACCTTGTCATGGACGAAGAACGAAAGATCACGTACCCAGCGTCTGGCGCCAGAGGCAGGAGCGTTTCAAATCTTTTCATCTCCAATTCTTTTGATCCTTCTTTTGAATTGTAAAATTTTCCTTTGTTGTCTCCACTTGGGGGACAAAAACCGAAGGTGTCCCCCCCCCCTCCCCAATTTTTTTTCATTGTTTTAATTTTCTCTCTTTTTTTTTCGCGTTCTATCAAATTTTTCTCTACATATCTTTATCTTCATACTATTTTATTCTTGAACAGTTAAAACATAATATTAAGCACACAAAATAATATAATTAATACTCAAATGATGATTAAAAGTACTAGAATAGAAGATGACAATGGGTAAATATATGCATTTTTGGTTGAACATCAACACCCCACACTTAGTGTCACAATCTGGTTCTCCCTTCGTGAACCATCGTAACGCCACCTAGTCTCTACAACTAGGTAAACCTAACAAGATTTTCACGTGTATAATGAGTCTAAATCTAGGCTCTTAAGCCCTCAAGTATGAATTTTCTTGTGTATAACTAGTCTAATGCTAGGATTTTTGGTGCAACTAATGGATCTTTGTGTAATGACTTTGCAAAACTAACAGATGAGTTTGGGATAAGCATGATGAGTAAGCTAAACTTCTCCCATCAATAAGAATTTAGCAAACTAAGAATAATATATGATACATTAGCAAAGGTACATCAAAGAATTGCTCAAATAAATTGAGATGGACAATGCAAAGACAATTGATACTCTTATAGCTATTGGTACTTAATTGGATATGGATGAATCTGGTCTCCAATTCACAAAGATATTTTATAGGGGTACGATTCAATCATTGTGGTATCTAACTGCATGCAGTCTAGATATCATGTTTAGTGTTGCATTTTTTGCTAATTTCCAATTAAATCTCAAAGAGTCACATTAAACAATTGCAAGGATAGAAAGGGACTCCTCGGTCTGCAGACGTAGCAGATATAGCTCGAAATATCTACAAAACGCCTATTTCCAAAGATGACAGAACTGAGTGGGAGTACCTGGATCTGCATAAAAAAAATGTGCATGAGAGTAGCATGAGCACAGCATAGCGGTACCCAACAAAATATCAAGGCTTACCTCGGTGGAGTAATAACGAGGAACTGGAAAGACACCTACCGGTCAAAGAGACAATATAATTATAGGAGCAACGAAACATGATATATATATATGTATGTGAAGACTGTACGAAATGACAATAATGCTACAATCACAGTGAGGGAAGAAACAACAAGGAACATGAGAATATAAATAACAATGACACATAATCACGACAAAATACAATCCAAACCATAAGGTCACAATACAGAAAAGGAAACACAAAACAATAACTCGGGCCCTACTGTAGTGCTCACATCAGGTCTTATTTATCAATTTCCACAAATTTTTTGAATCTCGGTCAAAATCACAACTCACGAGTCCCAGCATCCGAAACCTGCACTTGTTATCCTGTGCCTCCATCAGCCTTATGGTCAAACTGATAACTAACTAGCTAACTAGGGTCACTCTCACATATAAAATGATTAAACGAGGACGTGCCTCTATACTTAGCAAAATCATGAGGAGTTCACATCCAATAGGAGTGTTTCAACTACGTGTATTCTTATGCGAGTGCTTTAACAAGATTTCTACCAACGAATAAATGTAAGAAGAAGAGCGGGAAGCATGCAAAATATTCCCTTAGCACATCCACAAGATAAAGCTCATACAGGAAAGCAAGCCACAATCAAAATATTAAACGAAAATATGAATGCCTCCATAGGCCGTCACATATCCTTACAATCAATCCTTGACATAGCCCACCTTATTTCGCCACGTGTGCAGTTAATAACATAATAAGTACCACCTTATTTTGCCACACGTGCATCATAATGTTCCCACTGTATTTCGCCACATGTGCAACACACATATAAGCATATAAACATATCCCGCCTTATTATGCCGCATGTGCAATATATCAATAGCAACAGTAGCATGGCAAAGACCTCTTGCAACCCCTCACCAAAAATTGCACGACAGAAACCTCGTGCATCACAATATCTACAACCTCACAGCAGAAACCTCGTGTATCACAATATCAATAACCGCACGACAGAAACCTCGTGCATCACAATATCAATATCCGCACGGCAGAAACCTCATACATCAACACCCCAAGAACAATAACAACAAATACAATATATACAAGATAACAACAAGGGAATTAAATCAAGAATCTTTCATTCACTAGGGGCAGTAAGACTAGCTCACAAGGAATAACCCTAATAGAGAATACTAAACGTAATAAGAACAACTTAACAAGGGAGAAAATAATATGAAGTAACGACCCCATAACATGTAGTTCAACAACAAAGGAGTTAACAAGATTCAAGTAATTTTAAATAAGGAAATATCAATTAGACATAGAATATCTACTCTTCTTTTAGGATTGGGTAGGTTACGAAGGATATACAACCATTTCAATTAAGAAATCAGCGGGTTGAGACTCCCTCTATTAGGTGCCCTCTACTCGTCTGAATACATTGATGTGACACATCGATCCGAAGTCTGGGACAATATCTCACCATGTGGCTAGTATCTTTACACAAAAATACCCTCTCTATTTACGAGGCGGTAGAAACTGTGCGGTACTAGTGCTCCAAGACCCATGAACAATTGAGTTACCATGCAAAGTCTAAAGCGTGAACGGAACTGGCTGACCTGTTAAACCTCCACCATGAAGTACCCTACCTATAAAATAAGTACCAATATACCTCCCCGGCCTACTGGGCCTCCTCGTCACCTTAAACTCCCTCTTCTGATCTCGTATATTGGCTCTCCTCCTAGCATGTTTGCCACATGTTGATACGAAATATCTATCTCGAACTCACGAGCCATGCTAGACGTGATGTTGGGAATATGCCCCTCAATAAACCGGCAAACCTTCTTGCGAATAGTAGAATACAAGGATGGGACATGTCTAGTCAAGCTAGTGTAACAGACAACATACTTCGAGACGGTTATAGTACCCTAGCGCAGATTCTCAAACTCCACGCGCCATGCATCCCTGATGCTCTGATGGACAAACTCTCTCAAGAACATGTCTAAAAATCGGGTCAAACTGACTAAAGCTGCATCGTCTAGACTGTCTAACTCATATGTGCGCCACCAATCACAGGCGGCTCCTCGAAGATAAGAAGTAGTGAAAGAAACCCCGCTCGATCTTGAGATTTCTTTGGTACGGAGAATGCGATAATACTCATCAAGAAAACCCTGACCATCCTCCGATGCTAGACCACTAAATATAAAAGGCTTGTACTTTTTGAACATCTCTAGCCTCCGCTGCCCCTGCTCGGAAGCCGTTGCTATGGCCTACGGCTAACTGCCACTGCAGTCGGGGTAAGAATCATCTCAGGGACCTGCTTAACATGCACTCGCTACTTAGGAGTGCGGGAGGCGAGAGTTTGCTCTCCTCCCCGCGCCTGGGATGTGGGTGAAATAAGGGGAAACAACCCTGCCTGAGCCAAAGTGGTGTACATGCTCATGAACTATGCCAGAGTCTCTTGGAGAGCTGGAGTAGTGGTAGCAGTAGTAGTAGGGGTGTCAGGTGCCTGAACTCTAGCTAGATCTGTTGGTGGTACCTAGGCGGCCCCCAGCCTTTGACGGTTGCAGTATTGGCCACGAGTGCCTTATCATCTCAGGTAGTACGTGTCCTCACCATCTGTGAGACAGTAGAAGACAGAGGTTTAGGACTGGGATGTCAAAAATCTCGCACGACAGGGAAATCAAATTGAGTGAAATTTTCCTAATGGTTATATAGCCTCTCGCAGATAAGTACAAGCGTCTCTATACCGGTCCACAAGACTCTAATAAATTGGCTTGTGATTCATGACTCCTATGAACCTAGAGCTCTGATACCAACTTAGTGTTACGACTCTGTTCTCCCTCTGTGAACTGTCATGATGGCACCTAGTCTTTACAACTAGGTAAGCCTAACTATGCGAAACATATATCATTATTGCGGAAAAAATAACTAACCCAAGCCAAAAACCCCTTGAACCCATTCAACCGCCTAAACCCAGCCCAAAATCCACCCGATCCAGCCCTTTTCCCAAACCAAACGATGTTGTTTCCTTTCTTTTGATCTCAACCGTCGAGGTTGATCGATCAAACGGATGAGAAGACCACATCCATTAATATATATATATGTCCTAACGCCTACCCCTATCTCACCGTCTCTCAAACCCCCAAAGACAAAACATTAATTCCACCGCCTACCACCGTAAACCGTCGCCTGGAAATCACTTTCGCCGGCGGCGGAACTCGATTAGCCCCAAATTTACACCACTTGAACACCTCCTTCTCCTCTTTCCAAATATGTCACCATCTTCCCTCGAATCCTACCCTATCTCCTAGAATCTTAGCCAGAAGCACTAAATCTGCCACCGTGTATGGTAACACGACCACCCAAACACCACCCAAATTAACACCATGGGTTCTCCTAGTCACCCTTACCGTGAACTCGCTATCATCTCCTTTCAAATAACACCCAAACCCTTCGAATGTTGATTCGAAGGAGACGACCCAAACCTCACCACCACCAAATCACCCAAAAACTATACCCTACAACCTCCTCACCTCCCTCACCTTCAATCCACAATCTATTTCCCTCGAATATCCCCATAACTTCTCAAATTTTGATCTAGGGCTTTCAGAATTTTTAAAACAGCGCATGAAGAACCTTATTCAAAGTTCAGGGTTTGAATTGGAATTCTAAAATAAGTTTTCTAAGTTTCTTTTCTAATTTCTCTCCACCTTACCTCTTTCTGTTAATTTGTGGTTATGAGTCTATGTAGGTCTAATTCGAAATTATGTCAGTCTCATTTTCTTAATATCAAGTTTAAAATTAGATTCAAATTGTGTTAGTCGAGTTGGCTTTAATCTGTTGGTTCGAGTTTACTTATTAAATTACTAAGTCTAATTTATTTTGATTCGAGTTGTGTTAGTCTCCAGTAATTAGTATTGATTCAAATTGTCTTAATCTTTTCTGTTAATTCCTTATCCTAAACTAGGTTTGGTTTTATGGTTTGCTCACAGACTCGATTAATCATGATTAGCTAATCCTAATTTTAAGCTAGAACTTCTGAGTGTGATTTCTTTGTTTTAATTGAGTTATTCTGTTAGCTCAAATTGTTCATCCCTTCCCTGGTTTGACCTTCTCTTTTCGTTTCAGTTTGATAAGTGTTCGTTTGTGATAAACCTTGTGGTTGTTTCTGAAGTTTGTGCTGGTTAGCTTTGTTTTGACTCTGATTAATTCAGTCTCGCATTTTGGTACCAGTCTAAATTTGCCTGTATATATATGTTTCATTGATCTGTTGCTGATAGACTTCGATAATTTTTGTTTGTTTTTTTAGTAGTATAATATAGTCTTAAATTGAATAGTTAGTAATGCTTGGCTTATTTTTATAACTTTACCCCTGTTGATAATGAAACTATGTTTTGTTTATGGCCCTAAGTAGTTAACTATGGTTAACTTCTGACCAAATTGAAAGGCACTAGGGTAGAAATGATTAGGCTAAGTAATTGAGAAGAAAAGACAGGGGTAATACGGGTATTTGGGTATAACCATGTTGTAACAGATCCCTGGAACCTTCTAGTTAGAGGTTCAAAATACAATTTCAGGTAATTTTTCTCATAAAATTGAGGCACAAGTTAAAAAATAAGGGACCAATTAAGCAATTCTAAGAAATAGGGTGATTTGCTTTGTTCGAGCTATAGGATTTGAATTTGTGGTGTTTGGTCTTTTAAAACTTTCCTGGACCTCTTGATACTATTCTTGGGTTTTAGTTGGTCGATATACTGCTGATTGTTGATTCTTGTTACATTACTCATATGTGTTTTCTTCTTTGCAGTAATTCTTGCTATTTATTCTCACTCGGGAGATCTGGAAATGTGCAGCTACCTATATGCATGGTTACGTTTTAGAATGAAGGCACTTTCAATATTTTTACGATAATTTCATAGTTGTAAACAATGTTAGTCTAGTAATATTTAAAGAGTTGTTTCAATTGATTCGTTTTGTAATAAATAAACATTTGGACTATGTCGGACTGTTTCGAATTGTTTGGATTGTTAACTTTAAGTTGTTTAAATTTCAGTAGGTTGAAAATATGGTAGTCAATAATTTGCCTAATATTCATTTCTGATTCAATAATAGGGTGTCACCACGTGTTCACGTATTGTGATTGATAAGTCCATCAGTTTATAGATGTTGAATTCAAACATGAGTTTTAGCATATTAATTTACTAGTATGGGAAAGATCACTACCTGGACTTCCCTTTGTCAAACGTTTTTAATACTTTAAAAATGATCAAATATGAGTAATTTCAACAGCTGTATCATAGTTATTTGGACAGTGTTATCGTTTCTTTGTGGTTAATTTGTAGTCTCAAATTTCTAGGCTTATACTGAAGGCCCAGACTGTTCTAGTTGTGAGGTACGAGAAAAATATACTTCTGGGCTAACTGCTCTCATTAATAATGCCCAATTGCAGAAATCAGCCATAAAAATGTTGAAGATATGCATGCTGAATGTTTCCTTTGGATAAATCATTAACATACGAATTAATTAGGACTTCTCTTTTTATTTTAGAGACATATATAATAGAAAATAATAGTTTCTTTAGGTTGCCTTTCTAATAAAATAAACTGAGTGTGCCACGCTAAACAAAATCATACGCTGTGTGGACCCCTAATTTTAGTAAAAGTGCTTATAAATTTGGGAGATGTCGTTTAATGAATTTCACGGTTTTTCCCACGAAGTTAAAAATACGTAATTGCTTTAGGAACATTATTCTAATAATTCATCTTCCTAATTTCGGGTGCGCATTTATGTGACCCAAATCAAAAATCTCAACGATGTTAAAATATGCCCAATACCACGAGTGCATTTATGTGACGTTGTTCGAGACATGTTTTAATAACGTTACAATATTCCTTAAAATTAAATAAAAGCGGTAAATAATTAAAATTACACCATTGGTTGAACATGTATTAAAATCAGATAATTGGCCATTTATAATAGTTTAAGCGACCGTGCTAGAACCACGGAGTCCGAGGGTTCCTTAAACCTTCCCTCGGGTTAACAGAATTCCTTACTCAAGAATTTTTGGTTCGCAGACTTCAAATGGAAATTCAAAATCTTCTTCGATTTGGGATTTAAAATAAACCGGTGACTTGGGATACTAGAAAAATTAATCACCCCAAGTGGCGACTCTAAAAAAAATAAGTAAAGAATCCCATTTTGAATAATGTTACTTAAATTGAAAAAAACTTCATTATACGTGTCATCCTTCGGAGTACCCGTGAAAAAGGGAGGTATGACATTATCTAGAAGCTTAACAATAGTTTGCCCTTTTTTATAATTTTCCTAAGAGGGAAATGAGTTTTCAGTCACTATCTTTTGTATTGGTGCTGCTCTTAATTAGTTTCCTAAATTTCTGAGCAGGTTGCTACCTTTGCTCCAAATATTTCTTTAATGTATGAGCTACACTAATGGCCTGGGAAGTTCTTTGTGCACTTAATACTCGTCATGATTCTGCAATATAATGGTTTCTGTGTTACTTAAACATTAAGAGGCAAAAACCATATATGTAGATGATGTTAATTATAGATACATGCTTTGGGATAACCTAAGAAAAATGTATGATAGTTACCAAGGGCCTTGGCTAATAGGCGGGGATTTTAATGAAATAACTAATGTATCGTATAAGTTTGGTAGTAAATCTACTAATCAAAGGAGAGTAAAATCCCTCCGAAATTGCCTAGACTATTGTAACCTATAAGATTTAGGCTTTAAATGGTGTAAATACACTTGAACAAATTTTACGAAAAAATAATGGGTTGATCATGGAAAGACTTGATAGGGTATATTCAAATGAAGGTTGGCTAGAAGCCTACCCCGATGCCACTGTCACCCACCTCCCGAACGTCCATTCAAACCATAATCCCATTTTGATAAACTTGAACAACAGCATTAACTCCATTAGGAATAAACCTTTCCGGCTAGAAAGTTTTTGGTGTAATCATCCAGAATTTAGCAACTTAATATCCGTCAATTGATATCCGTCAATTGGAAAAACCAAACCTTTGGAAACATCTTTACTAGGAAAAAGAAGATCCTAAATAGAATCAATGGCATCCAAAATTCCCAAAACTACGAAACAAGCAGTTTCCTCATGAATTTGGAAACCAAACTAGTTGAGGAATTTAATTCAATCCTGAGACTAGAGGAGGATTACTGGAAATCAAGATCAAGGGTGGATTGGTTACGCGAAGGGGATGCTAACACTAGATTCTTCCACATCAAGACCACAAATAGAAGACGAAGAAACAACATAGTTTTCTTTAAGGATGACTTAGGAAAATGGATAGAAAACCTTTTGATAATAAGAAATCATGTCACAAATTACTTTAAAAGTTTATTCACCACCTCCCATAAGTGCTCTATCAAATGCAATGACACTGCTTATTACTCGCACAATTGTGACCTATCAACCCTTGATAGACCCCTTACAAACCACGGAATTAGAAAATCTATCTTTTCATTTATACCATTCAAAGCACCAGGACCATATGGCTTTCGTCCTTTCTTCTTCCAGAAATTTTGGCATCTATTAGGAGGGAAAATAATCAAGCTTTGTCACAATATATTTACTACCAACAAAATTCCTCCAGGGATGAACCACACGTACATCTGTTTAATCCCCAAAATAAATAATACTAACCTATTAGGAAACTTTCGTCCTATAAGTTTATGCAATGTTATTTACAAAACCATTACCAAGATAATTACAAAAAGAATGAAGCCCTTCCTAGACCACCTTATAAACATTGAGCAATCCAGTTTTGTAAAACGAAGAAGAGGAAGTGACAATGCTATTATAATTCATGAAATCCCAAGACACTCCAACAAATGTAAGGGAAAAGGAAAAATGATCCTAAAGGTTGATCTAGAGAAAGCCTTCGATGAGCTCGAATGGTCCTATATTTATCGAACGCTTAAGTACTATTATTTTCCTAAAAACATTGCAAATCTCATAATGAACGCTGTCACAACTAGCTCATTCTCAATCCTCGTCAATGAAAATAAAACTGAAGAATTTACCCCTTATAGAGAAATCATGCACGATGACACCTTATCCACATACCTTTTTATTCTATGTATGAATATGTTATCTAAAAATATTAAGCATGAGGTGGATATAAAGAACTGGACTTTACTTAGACTTAATTCCATGGCACCTAGTATATCCCACCTTTTTTCACGGATGATATAACACTTATGGGAGAAACAAACTACAAGACCATCACTAGCATTAATCAATGCATAGAAAATTTTAGTAAGCTTTCAGGCCTGAGAGTTAACATAGCTAAATCTAAATTAATAATGTCCAATAATTATTGTAATGACACAAAGACTCTTATATCAAGTACACTGGGAATAACATCAAGTACTAGCTTTGAGAACTATTTAGGCTTTCCCATGCTAAATGCCATTCCAAGGATACAGACTACCTTCCTCTTCTTGATAAAATGAGAGCTAAACTCAACAACTGGAATGCTAAATGGATCAGTATGGCTGGTAGATGTACTCTCATAAAGTCTACCCTTAACACTCTTCCCAATCACCTTATGCAAACATCAATTCTTCCCAAAAAAACTTTAAAGGAAATCGACAAAATCCAACGGAATATTTAATGGGGTACTACCCAGGATCAAAAGAAACTGCACCTAATTAACTAGGACATTGTCACTAAGGAAGTTTCCATAGGGGGGTTAAGTATAAGAAAAGCCTACCAAAAAACCCAATCCCTAATCATAGGCCTAGCTTGGAGAATCTTCAACAATACTCTTTCCATATAGGCAAAGGTATTAATTAGTATTTATGGGAGAAAAAAGAAAACAATTGGCTCATCCATCACTTGGAAAAGTCTTTTGGAAGGATGAGATATCTGTAAAAAAGGCATTAGATGGACAGTTCATAACAACTCATGTCACAACATTTGGGACACAAATTGGATCCCTATTTATAAGAACCTTAGGAGCAGTATATAAGGGCCTCTTCCAAAAGGAGAGGATAAACTACAAATTAAAAATATTACGGATAATAACACTTGGTGCTTATAAAAACTCTCCTTTGAACTACCAACCCCTTTAAAGAATTGTATCAATTACATTCCCTATAATAATGAAAACTCAATTGTCCTAAGTAATATATGTTGGAGTCTCACCTCAAATGAACCGTTTACAACCTCTTCATCCTACCAACTAATTGACAATAACAACAATAATATCTTAAATAGCATCTGGCTCTAGAAGCTCCAATGTCCTAACAAATAAAATTCCTCTTAAAGAAAATATACAATGGACGCCTTCCCACAAGAAGCTTCTTATCAAAAATTTGTACAAAAATTAATCCATTATTCCCAATATGTAAAAATAACAGTGAAACTATTCGTCACATATTTTGAGAATGACATATAGCCAAACACCTTTGGCACAACTTCGGTATCAACACTGTTGACAACCCTAGCAACAAACTTTGGATGGACTTCCTCTTGAACACACAACCAAAAATAAGTCTTAAATATGTACATTGGCACCAATTACTTCCTTTTATAATATGGGAAATTTGAAACAACAGGAATCAAAACAATATTAATAATAATACCAACCCTATCAACATAAAAAAATATTTGCTTACACAAATGAATATTACTTCTACACTAATAAAAATGTGATAGTGGAGAGGACTATATTATTACAAGTAAAGTGGATGAAACCACCCTTAGGGTGGTGAAAAGCAAATATTGATGGTGCCTTCGACATAAAAATCACGGAAGGTGGCATTGGAACTGCGATACGTGACTCGAAAAGACGCTGGTGTGTAAGATCATCGATGAAAATTCTTGCAACCTCACAATTAAAAAAAGAACTTATGGCTCTACGCCACAACCTTTATTTAATAATCAAGGAAGACACACAATATACAATAACACCCTTGCTAACGACAAACTTTAATTTGAATGCAGATCATTAGTGGAGGATGCAACCAAGAAGGGGAGGATATCATTCATGCATAGCTTCAGACAAGAAAATGGTGTGGCTCACACTTTGGCAAATGAAGCTCTAAGAAACAAGACCTTTGATAAACTATGTATTTTTGTTAAGCCTCCTAATTTTGTAATCGGTCTCTATGAAAGAGATATGGAGGACTATGGTTATGTAAGATCGTTTAGTACCAAACAATGTGAAACTCTAGCTGCTCTAGGAAATATTAGTGCCATAGATGGCCTACTGGTTGACAAAAGTAATGCATGTATAAACAATATCTATAGGGGGGAGACAACTATTAGACCCCCAAAATGAGACATGAGAGATGTCGGGCAGAATGCGTGTCAAGGGCTTGTACATTGCCCCTTGACATGTCTTCTTGAAGCAATGTATGGCGCTGGGCGAGTGTCTAAGTGGTGATGGGCTTAGGCAAGACAGCAAAGACAAGGCGGCTGGAGTGTCGGCAAGGCAGCCTTGAGTTTTGAGGGCATCGGCTAAGGCAATAGACGCATGGCACTTGACAAAGGCATGCGCGCGGATCAGTGGGACGACTTAGCTTATGGCAGGGCGTGGCTATGAAGCTAAGGGCGAGGCAAGGTCCAAGGCAATGTCGGGCAAAGTATGCGCGGATCAGTGGGACGGCTTAACTCATGGCAGGGCGTGGCTATGAAGTTAAGAGCGAGGCAAGGTCCAAGGCTAAAGCGGGGCAAAGGCATGTGCGGACTGGTGGGATGACTTAATTCGTAGCAAGGCGTGGCTATGGAATTATGGGCAAGGCAAGGTCCGAGACAAAGGTTGGCTAATGGGCAAGGTGCGGACAGGCCGGATGCAAGCATGCGCGGCATGTGACGAAGCTGTGTGCGCGGCACATGACGAAGCTGGGGCGCGGCACATGATGAAGCTGCGTGCAAAGCAGCCACATCCGAGAATCATGGGCAGGTTCGAGATCGTGGGTAAGTGGCTGAAGGCATGGCCGAGATCATGGGCAAGTGGCTGAAGGCATGGCCAAGAACGTGGGTAAGTGGCTGAAGGCATGGCCAAGAACGTGGGCAAGTGGCTGAAGGCATGGCCGAGATCATGGGCGAGTGGCTGAAGACATGATCAAAGATCATGGGCGAGTGGGCTGAAGACATGATCCCCCTTTGTAGCTGTCCCTTTGTAACTGCCATTGGCAGCTCCCTTTATTTATATGCATTTCGTGTAAGGCTAAGGTAGGCACAAAATAGTGAAGCATAGCCATAAAACAGTGAAGCTAGGCAGAAAAGTGAGTGTGCTGAGAGCAACACTTTTGTGAGCCAAGTAAAAACGAGAGTCCTTGTATTATTCTGCGAGATTAATAAAGGTTGGGTTTTTACCCGTAAATTGTGTGTGTTCTTATGTTTGGTTCAAGCCTGAAAGTTTCTAAGTAAGGCTGTGTTGTGCGCGAAAAAAGGGAAGGCTGAAGTAGCAGCGCGCTACTGCCGCGCGGTGTTAATTTTGCGAAAATTAGCCCCGTGACAACAGGTATCAGAGCGGAGCAGGTTGTAACTCTTGAACATGGCGGGTGGGTCTACATCGGACTTGCGTGACAGAGTTACACGGTTGGAGGCGCTAATCAGCGTGACCGATGATCCATTGGAAATGGCAGATCTCATCACAGAGATCTATCGCCTGAAAGATGGGGCAGATCAGTTTCGCGATGGGATCCAACAAAGCTGTGAATCAACGGATAGCGTGGTTGAAGACCTGAGGAAGGAGGTCGACAACTTGAAGGCTGAAATCGCTGTTCTTAAACTGGCGTTGGCTGCTCAAAGCCAAAGCAGTGAAGAACGTTTGAAAGTGAAGATTCCTGATCCAACGGCGTTTGGTGGAGCACGGAGTGCAAAAGAATTGGAGAATTTTCTGTGGGACATGGAACAATATTTTGTTGCTGCCAAAGTTCCAGATGTGGAGAAGGTCACAATTACAAGCATGTACCTCACGGGAGATGCTAAATTGTGGTGGAGAACTCGTATGTTGGATGATGAAACTGCGGGCAGACCAAAAGTTGATACCTGGGAGAAGCTCAGGAAAGAAATGAAGGACCAATTCTTGCCTAGCAATGCATCTTGGCTTGCTAGAGACCATCTGAAACGCTTGAGACAAACGGGATCTATGCGGGATTATATTAAGGAATTCTCTTCCTTAATGTTGGACGTTCAAAACATGTCGGAGGATGATAAATTGCATAATTTTATTTCGGGAATGCAAGCATGGGCGCAGAATGAGCTTAGGAGGCAGGCTGTGAAAGACCTCCCAAGTGCAATGGCTGCAGCAGATTCTTTGGTGGATTATCGCAGCGCCCGTTCTCTTTCTGAAATTCCTTCTTCTTCGAAACCAAAGAAATGGGCAGAGAAGAAGGGGGAATGGAGGAAAGAAGTCCGAGAAGAAGTCATCGAAAAGGGCAAAGCTATTGACGGGGTTGTTCCAAACAGAGGCGGCCCAAACAGGAAGGTTGTGGAGTGCTGGACGTGCGGAGGAGCCCATCTTGCCAAAGACTGTCAGAATCGGAAGCGGGTAAATGCGTTGCTGGCTACCGAAAAGGAACGGGGTGAAGAAGGCGAAGAAGTTATCGCCTATGTAAATCCTATGCAAGTGTTAAACGATGTTTCGTTGATGAATGTTGCTAACAACGAAATGAACTCTCAGTCCACGTTAATGCACATTGAAATGAAGATTGGGGGCAAAAGCGTGATGGCCATGATAGATACTGGTGCCACTCACACTCTTGTGTGTGCCAGTTTAGTGCGAAGGTATGGACTGAAAGTGTCAAAAAGTTCCTCCTATGTGAAGGCGTTAAATTGCAAGTCACAAGCTACTGTGGGTGTGGCTTATGACGTTCCTTTATCAGTTGGGAACTGGAAAGGAAAAGTGAGTTTGTTGGTGATGTCAATAGAAGATTTTGAGGTGATCCTCGGAATCGACTTTATGAAGAAACATTGCTTCGTTCCAATGCCTCATTTGAACGGAGTAATGATTATGAATGGTGCGGCTCCTGATTTTATAAAGGCCGTTTATCCTAATAGAAGGGAAGACAATCAACAGAAGGTTTCTATAAATTCTGCCACGGTGATTAACATGGACGTGAAGCAGGAAGATGAGATTTTCCTTGCGGCTATGGTGGAAGTGAAGCCTAAAGTCTGGTTGGATGATATTGTTATTCCGAATTTGGATAAACATGGGTCACACTTGGAAGTGCTGTCTTGGGTAAATGAATGCAAGCAGTACGTGATGGAGAAGTGTGAAGCTGCCGGACAGGAGACCATATTTCTTGAACACCTGGTGAGACAGTATCGGGTGCGGGTGAAGTCGGCCAAAGTGCTTGTCTATGCAGAGAGGCAGGTGCCTAATTTTGGGGAAGATATGCTATCTTTTCTCTGGTCGGCAAATTTTTATTAGAAATTCATTGCGGAGTTTGAGTTGCTGGTTGAAGGGAATGAAGCGGGACAAGATGAGATCTGTGTTGCTGTTTATTCCGACATGAGACTTGGGTTGAAATTCAAGTCAGCTGATGTGAATGATTCATTGTATGTGAAGGCAGTGAATCTTGCAAAGGAAAGTGCTGTGCGACAGTACTGCATTGAGGGCGACAAGGTGATGCTGTGTGGAACCTCTGTTGCTGAAGTTCAAATGTTGGGCCACTTGAGTTCAGTCTCGACGAGGACGTCGAGCTTAACAAGTGGGGGTGGTTTGTTAGACCCCCAAAATGAGACATGAGAGATGTCGGGCAGAATGCGTGTCAAGGGCTTGTACATTGCCCCTTGACATGTCTTCTTGAAGCAATGTATGGCGCTGGGCGAGTGTTTAAGTGGTGATGGGCTTAGGCAAGACAGCAAAGACAAGGCGGCTGGAGTGTCGGCAAGGCAGCCTTGAGTTTTGAGGGCATCGGCTAAGGCAATAGACGCATGGCACTTGACAAAGGCATGCGCGCGGATCAGTGGGACGACTTAGCTTATGGCAGGGCGTGGCTATGAAGCTAAGGGCGAGGCAAGGTCCAAGGCAATGTCGGGCAAAGTATGCGCGGATCAGTGGGACAGCTTAACTCATGGCAGGGCGTGGCTATGAAGTTAAGAGCGAGGCAAGGTCCAAGGCTAAAGCGGGGCAAAGGCATGTGCGGACTGGTGGGATGACTTAATTCGTAGCAAGGCGTGGCTATGGAATTATGGGCAAGGCAAGGTCCGAGACAAAGGTTGGCTAAGGGGCAAGGTGCGGACAGGCCGGATGCAAGCATGCGCGGCATGTGACGAAGCTGTGTGCGCGGCACATGACGAAGCTGGGGCGCGGCACATGATGAAGCTGCGTGCAAAGCAGCCACATCCGAGAATCATGGGCAGGTTCGAGATCGTGGGTAAGTGGCTAAAGGCATGGCCGAGATCATGGGCAAGTGGCTGAAGGCATGGCCAAGAACGTGGGTAAGTGGCTGAAGGCATGGCCAAGAACGTGGGCAAGTGGCTGAAGGCATGGCCGAGATCATGGGCGAGTGGCTGAAGACATGATCAAAGATCATGGGCGAGTGGGCTGAAGACATGATCCCCCTTTGTAGCTGTCCCTTTGTAACTGCCATTGGCAGCTCCCTTTATTTATATGCATTTCGTGTAAGGCTAAGGTAGGCACAAAATAGTGAAGCATAGCCATAAAACAGTGAAGCTAGGCAGAAAAGTGAGTGTGCTGAGAGAAAACACTTTTGTGAGCCAAGTAAAAACGAGAGTCCTTGTATTATTCTGCGAGATTAATAAAGGTTGGGTTTTTACCCGTAAATTGTGTGTGTTCTTATGTTTGGTTCAAGCCTGAAAGTTTCTAAGTAAGGCTGTGTTGTGCGCGAAAAAAGGGAAGGCTGAAGTAGCAGCGCGCTACTGCCGCGCGGTGTTAATTTTGCGAAAATTAGCCCCGTGACAACAACCCTCCCTACTTAGCCTTATATATATAATATATATTTTTCTTTAAAAAAAAAAGATGATGTGTTTTCAATTAATATATAATAACGCAGTGAATGAATTAAATAATTATTGCTAAATAATAGAAAAATAACAAATTTATTATTTTGTCCGGTGTAAATCTAACTTTTTAAAGTAAAAATAATAAATAATATTTTGCTAAGAGCCTTCATGCTTAATATAAAAATATAAATTAATAATATCTCATGCTACCACGCGAAAGCGCAGATAAGTTTAATAGTTAGAGCATAGAAACGGCTTAGTCTTAAGAGAAATAGCGGGAGATGTAATTAAAAAGATTTATTTAGAGTGCAGTTCATCAGTCTAGTATCTTCTGGTATCTCTAATGGCAAGTTTGGTGACAGACCGTTTATACCATAGCCAAAAGTTGATGCCTCTATGATAACTGTTCTCTTGGTCATTCAGTTAAATTTGTTCTTCTTTTTCGGCTATTATTTTTTGGAGTATATATAATATTGAGTGAAGACAACTTGTTATGTATCAGGTATTTATAAAAGGATTTTTTATATTTTTATACAATATAGTAAATTATATTATCCTTCGTGCTTAAGTTTTATTATCATTACTGTCACGATCCCAGTTCACCCTCCATAAACATGTCGTGATGGCACCTAGCTCCTACAACTAGGTAAGCCTAACAATGTGAAAATTAATATAACTTGTGGAATAACTAATTAAAGCTGTATATAAATACCGCTCGGCATATACAGCTCAAAAAAAAAAAAGAAATAAAGCGCGGAAGTCTGCAGTATGATCCCAAAACCCGGAAACTCACGGGAACACAAGCTAACGAAAAGTAATACATGGCTCTAACTCCAGAATATCTAAAGAAAAAGTACGGAAGAAGTCCAAATACTGTAGATAGAGTAAAGAAGGAGACTCCTAGGTCTGCGGACGTTGCAGAAGTACCTCAAAGTCTCCGTACCTCTCCTGGCCTCAAGGGTAGTGAGCATGAGATGAAGTACCTGGGTCTGCAGAGAAAAACCATGCACAGAAAAACCATGAGTACACCACAGCAGTACTCAGTAAGTGCCAAGCCTAACCTAGTCGTGTAGTATCGAGGAAGGTCAGGACCTAATGAGATTAAGAAATATAATAAGAATGTACAGTATGACGTAAGACGAAAATAGTGCGAACCAACATTGAAATAAGGCGGAAGTACAAGGCAACATTAAATAAACGATGAACGGAGGAAGCACAGGGATGTATAGCTCAATACCAAAATACTAAATGAAGATCTCCCAGGATACCGTCTTGTAGTCCATTCCTTCAACGTTTCGAGGAGCTCACGGGATACCGCCCATAGTCCATCATATGAGTATATCCGAAGGATCACCAAGAATACCATCTCGTACTCCAACTATCAATGTGCAGGGGGATCTACCGGTAATTTAACCCATAGTCCCAAAGTAAAGTGCTGGGTGATCTACCGTGAATGTAACAGGTAGTCCTAAAGTACAGTGCAAGGGGATCTACCAGGAATCTAACTCGTAGACCCAAAGTAAACAAATCGGGAGGGGGGGGGGGTGCAACCGAAATCCCACATCCATAGTCGCAATGTAAATGCGCAATCAATCAGAAGTTATTCAGGAAGGAAGTACAAAAAGACAAGAACAGGTAGTACTAAGCTAACATGCTTCATATAATACAGTCAAGGAAACTGAAGCAAGTAGGCACGTTAAATCAACTAATTTGTTTTTTCTAATATAACAAAGATTATAATTGCAAGTAAAATATAGCAAATATGAAAGAAACTTAGTGTCAATATCTAAAGTAAAAATCGGATTATAAATAATTAGCTCAAGTACGTGCTTGTCACCTTGAGTACAAGGCACTCAACTACCAATTAACATATAGGTCCCTTACATAATATTAGACAAGCCACCTACCTCGAATCGGCTCCGAAATCAACTCAAAATCACAATTTTGCCACAAGTATCCGACTCCAAATGGCCCAAATCTATTCAACTAAAATACATATAGTAAATAACATCTCAATTAATTGATTCTACTATTTAATTCAAAGATCAAATGTAAAATTAGGTAAAATAACCAGAACTCTCCTAAGGCTAACGTCTCAGAATAGGACAAATTTTACATTTCCATAACCCTCATACTCTCATGAGTCTAATCATATTAAAATTTCCCAAATCAGATACCAAAAACCCGCTCAAAAAAAAGAATTTCGACCAAAGAATTTACTTCCAATTTTCCCAATTTTTGATCATCAATTCGAGTTAAAAATATGGATTTAACTATATATTAATGGAATATAACTAAAAAGGATTAAGAAAACGTTACTCAATGATCTTCTCTTTAAAACCCACTCCGAATCACCCTATCCCGAGCTCAATATGAGTTTTTTAACTTTTGAAAACTAACCCCCGAAATCTCTATTTCTGAGCAGTGATTTCCGTTTCTACGGTCAAGGGACCGCATCTGCCATACTGCTAATGCGGAAGTAACGTTACACCTGCTACATTCGCTATAAGGCCAGTTTCCAAACCTGTAGTCTTGGTCTCGTAGATGCGGACTCGCTTCTGCGGAATTTCCACTGCACCTGCGGAAGCTGATGTACCACCCTAAACCCGCATATGCGATTCCCAACCGCAGATGCGAAAATACCAGAATCAGCAAAAGTTCTGCCATCTCTCAACTTCAAAAATCCTTCCGTCAACAATCCGATATCATCCAAGGCTTCCAGGACATCAACCAAGAGAACCAACAACACCTCATACCTCATTCAAACTTTTACCAATCCTTAAACCACCTAATACAACGCCGAAAACTCGATTTAATCAAGAAGTTGAGCTACGAAATTAATATGTCATCAAAACACGCTTTTGATGAAAAATCTAATCAAAACACATCCGAATGACCTGAAATATTGCATACACATCCCAACTGACATGATGAAGCTAGTGCAACTTCTGAAATTCCATTGTGACCCTCAGATAAAAAATTCACTATCGGACCGGAACTTCAAAGATTCATACTTCGCCATTTTAAGGCTAAATGAGCTATGGAATATCAATATATAATCCGAACACGCTCCCAACCTCGAAGATACCTAACAGCTAACGGAACCATTGAATTTCCATTCCGAGGTCGTCTTTGAACAATTCCGACTACGGACCACTTTTCAACACCTAAGCTTTCATTTACGAACTAAATGTCCCAAGATATCTCTGAAACAGAACACCGAATATCCTGACAATCCAAAATAGCAAAAATAAAGTTAGGGGAAGCAGTTAATGGGGGATCTGAGCATAAATTCCAAAAATGACCTTCCGGCTCATCACATCCTCCTAAATTTAAACATTCGTTCATCCTCGAACGAGCATAGAGGACGTAGCTGAAGTAGTGAAAATATGAGGGTATCAGATGCGCATATCCTGTTTGGTCTCCCAAGTCGCCTCCTCGGCCGGCTGAATACGCCACTAAATATTTACTGAAGCTATATTACTTTACCTCAAAATTCTGACATGCTTGTCAATTTAAGCCACTAGCTCTTCAATATAGGATAGATCTTTCTCCAACTGGAATGAGCTAAAATCTAACATGTGCGACGGATCACTGTGATACCTTCGAAGCATCGAAACATGAAATATCGGATGAACTCCTGCCAAGCTGGGATGTAAGGCAAGCTCATAAGCAACTTCCCCAACACGTCTCAGAACCTCAAAATGGTCCTCGGACTCAGCTTTCCTTTCATCCAAAATCTCATAACTCCCTTCATATATGAGACCCGAAGCAGAACCTGCTCTCCGACCATAAATGAAACATCACGAATCTTCCTGTTCCCATATCTCTTCTGTCTGGAATGGTTGTACGGAGTCTATCCTGAATCACCTTAACCTTATCCACTACATATTGAACTAACTTTGTGCCCAATAGCCTAGCCTCACCGGCTCAAACCAACCCACCGTAGACCTGAACCTCCTACCATATAAAGCCTCATACGGAGACATCCGAATGCTGAAATGATAACTGTTGTTGTAAGCGAACTCTGCCAATGGCATGAACTGATCCCAAGACCCTCAAAACTCAAACACACATGCACTGAGCATATCCTCAAGAATCTGTATAGTGCGATCGGACTTTCCGTCCGTCTGGGGGTTAAATGTTGTGCTCAGCTCCACTCGAGTACCCAAATGTTGCTGAACGGCTCTCTAGAATTGTGATGTGAACTGAGTACATCTGTCCGAAATAATAGAAACTGGAATACCATGTAGACGAACAATCTCACGGATATAAATCTCTTCCAACCACTCCGATGAATAAGTAGTACACACAGGGATGAAATGAGCGGACTTGGTCAGCCAGTCCACAATCACCCAAACAACATCAAAACTTCTTCCCAGTTCGAGGGGGTCCAACTACAAAATCCATGGTGATCCTCTCCCATTTCCACTACGGAATCTCTATTTGCTGAAGCAACCCACCTGGTATCTGGTGCTCATTCTTTACTTACTGACAGTTGAGGCATCTAGATACATGTCCAACTATATCCTTCTTCATCCGCCTCCACCAATAGTGCTATCTCAAGTCTTGATTCATGTTCATGGCACCTAGATGGATGGAGTACCAAGAACTATGAGCCTCTGCTAAGATCAACTCCCGGTTCCCACCAACTTTGAGCACACAAATGCGTACCTACATCCTCAATACCTAGTCATCTCCAATGGTCACCTCTCTGGCATCGCTGTGCTGAACCGTGCTCCTGAGGACAAGTGAATGGGGGTCATCATACTGTCGCTCCCTGATACGATCGAACAATGAAGACTGAGAAACCACACAGGCTAGAACCGACTAAGCTCCGAAAGATCCAATCTCACAAACTGACTGGCTAAGGCCAGAACATCCATCGCCATAGGTCTCTATGAAGCTGGTAAATAAGCCAAACTCCCCGAACTCTCTGCCCAGAACCCAAGGCATTTTCTACCTCATTAGCCTTGCCCGTGTGATATAGAATACTAATATCGTAATCTTTGAGCAACTTTAATCACCTCCTCTGGCGCAAATTTAGATCCATTTTCTTGAACAAGTGCTGCAAACTCTAATAGTCAGTATAAATCTCACAAGGCACACCGTGCAAATAATGACGCTAGATCTTCAAGGCATGAACAATTGCAGCTAATTCAAGGTCATGGACATGGTAGTTTTTCTCATGTATCTTAAACTGTCTAGACGCGTAAGCAATCACTCTTTGTCCTGCATCTTCACGGCCTCTATGTTCCTCGATCTACCCAAATGCCCTCGCTCGAAATCACGTGGCCTTATAATGCCACCTAAACATACCAAAACTCACATTTTGAGAGCTTCGCATATAACTTCTTCTCCCTCTAGATCTGAAGCACGGTCCTCTGGTGCTGCTCATGATCTACCTGACTCCGGGAGTACACAAAAATATCATTAATAAAAATAATAACGAAAGTCGAGATATGGCCTGAACACACTGTGCATCAAATGAATAAAAGCAGCTGGGGCGTTGGTCAGCCCAAATGATATTACAAGAAACTCGTAATGACCATACTGAGTCGTGAAGGCAGTCTTCGAGATATCTGGCTCCCGAATCTTCAACTGATGGTACCCTGAGTGCAAGTTACTCTTATAAAACACCTGTGCGCCCTAGGATGGTAAACCAGAACATCAACACAAGGCAAAAGTTAATGGTTCTTCACGGTAACCTTGTTCAACTGGCGATGATGAATACACTTACGCATAGAAGAATCTTTTTTCTTCACAAACAAGACAAGAGCACCCCACGGTGAAACAATGGGTTGAGTAAAACCCTTATCAATCAATTCATGTAACTAAACCTTCAATTCCTTCAACCTTGGAGGAGCCATACGATACGGAGTAATGGAAATGGGCTTAGAGACTAGTAACAAATCAATGCCAGAATCAATGTCTCTATCGGGCAACATGCACGGAAGATCAACTAGAAACACATCAGGATAGTCCCGTACCACTTGAAGTGAATCAACAAAAGGGGTATCGGCACTAACACCTCTCACATAAGCTAAATCCAAGGCACATCCCTTCTCAACCATATGATGAGTTTTAAGAAAAGAGATAACTCTACTGGGAGTGTGATCTAATGTACCCCTCCACAATACTTGGCATTGCCAGTGTCACAATCTTGGCGTGACAATCAAGAATAGTAAAATAGGGCGATAACCGTTCCATGACAAAAATAATGTCAAAATCAGCCATACCGAGTAACAATAAATCCATTCTGGTCTCAAAACCAAAAATAGTAACCAAACAGGACCGATAAACGTGGTCCACAACAACAAAATCTCCCACAGGAGTAGAAACATAAACAAGGGAATTCAAAGATTCCCGTGGCACACCCAAATGCGGAGCAAAGTAAGAATACACATAAGAATAAATAGAGCCCAAATCGAATAGAACCAATGCCTCTCTATGGGTGACCAATATAATACCTGTGATAATAGAATCGGAGCCAACACCCTCGGTATGAGTAGGAAGTGCATAATATTTGGCCTGGTTTTCCCCTCGAGGGCGACCTCTACCTCCCTGCATCTGATGGCTTTAGTAGGGGGAGCGGGTGTATGATCATCCCGAGTAGTGCGTGTCCTTACCATTTGTGAGAGAATAGAAGATAGAAGTTTAGAATTTTATGATGCCAAAATATCGCACGACCAAGAAATCAGATGAAGTAGAAATTTTCCTAACAGTTACATAGCATCTCGTAGATAAGTGCACACGTCTCTTTACCGATCAGAGAGACTGTAATAAACCGGCCTGTGTCCTATGACTCCTATGAACCTAGAATTTTGATACCAACTTGTCACGACCCCAGTTCACCCTCTAATAACATGTCGTGATGGAACCTAGTTCCTACAACTAGGTAAGCCTAACAATGCGGAAATTAATATAACTTGCGGAAGAATTAATTACAACTATATATAAATGCCGCCCCGAATATACAACTCAAGAAAAAGAAATAAAGCATGTAAGTCTACAATCTCATCCCAAAACCGGGAAACGCAAGGGAATACAAGCTAATGAAAAGTAAAAGCAAAAGTACCAAAGAAGTCCAAATACTACAGATAGAGTAAAGAAGGATACTCTTGGGTATGTGGACGCTATCAATGTACCACAAAGTCTCCATAGCTCTCCTGGCCTCAAGGGTAGTGCGCCTAAGATGTAGCACCTAGGTAAGCACATGAAAAACATGTGCGTAAGAGGCATAAGTACACCATAGCTGTACTCAGTAAGTTCCAAGCCAAACCTCGGTCAAGAGGAAAGTCAGGGACCTACTGAAATTAAGCAATATAATATGAATGTACAGTACGAAGTCAGTTGAAAATAGTGCGAACCAATAGTGAAATAACACAGAATTACAAGGAAACAATAAATATTCGATGAACAGAGTAAACACAGGGATCTACAGCTCAATACCAAAATACCAAATGAGGATATCCCAAGATACCGTCTTGTAGTCCATTCCTTTAAATTTTTGAGGTGCTCCCGGGATGTCGTCTCATAGTCTATCATATGAGTATATTCGAAGGATCTCCCAAGATACCATTCCGTAGTCAAACTATCAATGTGCAAGGGGATTTATCTTGAATCTAACCCGTAGTCGCAAAGTAAAGTGCAGGGGGATCTATCGAGAATCTAACGAGTAGTCCCAAAGTAAAGTGTAGGGAGTATACCGGGAATCTAACCCGTAGTCCCAAAGTTAAGCGTAGGGGGATCTACCGAGAATCTAACCCGTAGTCCCAAAGTAAACAAATCGGGGGGGGGGGGGGCTATCAGAATCCCACATCCGTAGTCCCAATTTAAATGCGGAACCACAATCAGAAGATATTCATAAAGGAAATACAGACAAACAAGCAACAAGTAATACTAAACTAACATGCTTCATATAATACAGTCAAGGAAAGTTAAGCGAGTAGCCATGTTAAATCAACTTAACATGTTATTCTAATCTAACACAGATTATAATTGCAAGTAAAATAAACAAATACGAAAGAAACTCAGACTCAATATCTAAGTAAAAATCATATTTTCAACTATTAGCTCAAGTACGTGATCATCACCTCACGTACAAGGAATACCAATTAATATATCCTACGGGGAATGTCCCCCACACAAGGTTAGACAAGCCACTTACCTCGAATTGGCTCCGAAATCAAACTCGAAATCACACTTACCACAAGTATCCTAATCAATATTGCGCAAATCTATTCAATTCAATTACATATCGTAAATAACATCTCAAAGAATTGATTCTACTATTTAATTCAAACATAAAACACGAAATTAGGAAAAATAACCAAAATACCCCTAAGAATAATGTCTCGGAATTGGATAAATTTCACATTTCAAGAACTCTCATACTCAAGTCTAACCATATGAAAATCTCCAAAATCGGATACAAGAAACCCGCTCAAACCTCAGAATTTTGGCCTAAGAAGTTCTTTCCAATTTTCCCAAGTGTTGATCCTCAATTGAAATTTAAAAGATGGATTTAACTATATATTGATAGAATATAACTTAAAAGGATTAAGAAAACGATAACCAATGATCTTCTCTTCAAAACCCACTAAGAATCACCCTCTCCCGAGCTCAATTTGAATTTTCAAACTTTTGAAAAATAATCCTTGAAATCTCTATTTCTGAATAGTGATTTCATCTTCTGCAGTCAAGGGACTGCATATGCAGTCCCGCTCCTGCGAAATTAATGTCGTACCTCCGACTTTTGCTGTAAGGCCAGTTTTCGCACCTGCGATCTTGATCTTGCAGATACGGACCCACTTTTGCAGAATTCCCACCTCATATGCGAAAACTGATGAACCACCCTAAACCCACATCTGCGGTTTCCTTAGTCACATCTGTGGTACCACATCTGCGGTTCCCAACGGTAGATGCGAAAATACCAAAAGCAGAAAAAATCCTGCCATCTCTCAACTTCAAAAATCCTTTCGTTAACCATCCAAAATCATCCCGAGGCACCTAGGACCTCAAAAAAGAGTACCAAAAACACCTCATACCTCATTCAGAATATTACCAATCCTTAATTCACCTAAAACAGCGCCGTAAACTCGATTTAATTAAAGATTTGGTCCAAAGAACTTCAAATTTTATCAAAACACGTTTTCGATAAAAAACCTAACCAAAACACATCGTAATGACCTAAAATGTTTCACACATATCCCAACTGACATGAAAAAGCTACTGCGACTTCCAGAATTCCATTTTGACCCTCAGATCAAAAACTCACTATCGGACCAGAACATCCAAATTTAATACTTCAGCATTTAAAGCCTAAATGAGCTACGGACTTCCAAGATACATTGCGAACATTCTCCCAACCCCGGAATCACCTAACGGAGCTAACAAAACCATCAGATTTCTATTTCGAGGTCGTCTTCACACTATTCCAACCGCGGACCACTTTCCAATACCTAAGCTCTCATTTAGTGACTAAGTGTCCCAAAATCTCTCCGGAACCCAACACCGAACGTCCCGAAAAACCAAAATAGCATAAATAAACTTAGGGGAAGAAGTTAATTGGGGATCGAGGAAAATATTTAATAAACGACAGGCCGGGTCATCATAATTACCTTCTATATACGTAATTACCATTTATGTACCATTTTAGGATTATAATGGTATTAATTAGTCTCCTAATTTTACTCAACCATATATTCCCACTTCCCAAGTTTCTTTCTCCAAATCCCCATGATTTCCTCATAAAAAAACACATGATTTTCTCATATAAAATGAGCGAAAATTTGTAACCTCTCCACCATTGATAACCACTAAAAAGCTTTGAAGCTTTGAATTCGAATTTGGGTTTTCAAAAGACATTATTTGTTTGGATTGGATGTTGTTGCAAGGAATTGAGAATTCTCTCGACATATCTCTCTATCTCGCAATCCCAAATTTCAGTAATGTAAGAGCAAAGGAAAATGGTGTAGATATTCCATCATTGACAGCTATTAAAATGCTTTGAAGCTTTTAATTTGAATTTAGTTTTTAAAAAATAATTATTTGTTTGGATTGGGTATTGTTGTAAATAATTTAGAAAATGGTTTGGAGTTTATATCTTAATTTTGAGGGGTTTTGATGAAGATTAGACTTGGTTTTGGCTTATTTTCATATTGAAACTCTAAGAAGAAGAAGAAGAAGACATGATATACATTATATTGCAGAAATTGTAGAATTTTTTTTCAAAAAGTAGAAAAATGATAGACTATTATTTATTTATTTATTTTTTATCATTGTATTGTTGTGTTAAAAGTTTTGATGGGAGCTTGTTATTCCACTTCGTCTGTTTCGGAGCTAACTTGTAGAGAGGAGAAGATGTTTTTTAAGTTATATATATTGCTATACCTTTAAATTCAAGAAAGTATGATTGCATGAGGTGCCAATGTGTAAATAGGTTGAATGTGAGGAACGAGTCAAATAAGACTGACAATGGCTTGTTTTCTACATATAATCTACAACAAAAGTACATATCATTTGAAAAATTTATATGAAAATACAGAATTCAATGTTTCTATAAATTATCTACAAACTGTTCATAACATAATTTATCTTTATGTTAATACATGTTTGTCTGGAACAGTAAAGTTACTTGGTATGCTAACATCTCCCGTTATTGCCATCCCCCAAAATCTACTAAGAGTCGTGGTGGTACCAGACACCGCTGTCAGGCATGCCAACTAAAATACTTAATTACATTCCAATTTTAATAATTGTTGAAGTCATTTTCCCCTATACATCAAATAACAAATAATAAACTTTACAGAAATAACCATGGAGTCTTTAACAAACTTAATATTGAACAATCCTATAACCATCCCAGTACCCGGTGTCACAAGTGCATGAGCATCTACTAAGATAGTAAAAATACAACATCTGTCCGGAATACTTTGGACAGAAAGTAAATATATTATGCTGGAAAGGGACTATATGCGGTCCGCCTCGAACAATACAACTCACCTAGTCCCTGAATCATTCATGCTGCTACGCCTAGTAGACCGCTAGAGGTACATATACATGTGCAACAAAAATGCCCAGAAGTGTAGTATGAGTACGAAAACAACGTGTACTCAATGGGTATCCCATCTAATCTCGAAGAAGTAGAGACGAGATGGTCGAATTCGACATTTACTAGTGGTCCATTAATGATATCAATAATACACTGAATCGTGGATTTCTTCAAACATGAATTTGATCTAATAGAAGGAAACGTGTAAACAATTAATTTGTTTATAGCGAATTTCCAAATTTTTTTTCATTATTTATCCAAATATTTTTCAAGCCATGAAGAGGAAATAACAACTTTAATAAGTTCAAGGCAACAATACCGGCATGTGCAAACAATCACCTATGTCGACGGCCCGCTGCAACAAAAAAATAAATTGTGCATTTCCGAGAGTCGAACAACGCGAACCATAGATGTATCAATTTAATCTGTAGAGGCGGCCCGCTCCAAAAGGAAATAAACACACACAAGTAGTCAATGAAGAAGTCATCATGGAAAAACTTTCCGAAGAAAATCCAATTCTCTTTTAATAATTTAAGAAAGTGAAGATTAAATCCTATTAGAAATTCGTTTACTAATTTAATGTGATTCAACCAAGTCAAGTTGTTAATAAGTGTCACGATCCGGATTTCCCGAACTTTGATGATCGTGATGGTGCCTACTAATGGAAGCTAGGCAAGCCAATTATTAATTACAACTCCTTAACCACATAATCCTTTTTAATATTTAACAATAATAATATAAAATCAACCCATTTAAATAAACAAGCGGACCACTTAATATTAATAAAAATGAATAACAATGCGGGAGATCAACATAGCTTCTACCCAAATCTAGTGTCACATAACTTACGAACTACTATGATTCACTAAATACAACGTCTGAAAGAAAGTGTGAACTATTCTCTCGAAATACACGAGATACAGGCGGAAGTAAAGATAGAGGAGAAGCAGATGCATACGGACATCTGCAAGGCTACCTCAGTGTATCACTGGAATGAGGGCTCCCTCCCTGCTACTGGTGCTGCTCAACATCTGCTCCAGTATCTGCACATAAGTGTAGAGTGTAGCACCACTACAACCGACCCCATGTGCTGGTAAGTGTCTGGCCTAACCCCGAAAAAGTACTGACGAGGCTAGAACCAGACTTTAGATAGACCTGTGCAGTTATATAATATACGGCAAAAAAAGAAATACAAAAAATAACAAGTAAAACTGGGGGAAGGAAAAGCATGCTCTGGGATATCTAAATGAACAAATTCTCTGTACTGCCAAAAGAACCCACGATAAAGCTATTATCATGAATAAGAATGTATAAAACTACCTTCATTTAAATGCTCATCTCATTGCAAGAGTACAACCCGATCCCATTTCTCAATATCTCGTGGTAGGCGTACCACCCGATCCCATTTCAATCAACATCTCGTGGTAGGCATACCACCAAATCCCATTTTAATCAATATCTCATTATAGGCATACCACCCGATCCCATTTCAATCAACATCCTGTGGTAGCGTACCACCAAATCCCATTTCAAAAAAATTCTCGGGGTAGGTATGCCACCCAATGCCATTTCAATCAATATATAGTGGTAAGCATACCCCATAATCCCATCTCATTGATAGCTTGTGGTAGGCATACCACCCGATCCCATTTCACCAATATCTCATGGTAGGCGTACCACCCGATCCCATTTCATCAAAATCTTGTGGTAGACGTACCACCCGATCACATTTCAATCAATATCTCGTGGTAGGCGTACCACCTGATCCCATTTCAATCAATATCTCCAAATAGGCGTACCACCCCATCCCATTACTTCCAACACATTAGACAAAATAAATCCCGTTAAGGGAACAAGACAAGTAATAAATTTCCAGCACGGGAATACCATAATAATAATTCAAATGTCCCGACTAGGTATTGTCACCTATAACAAATCTACTCGGCACAGTTAAAACCAATACTCAATATCTAGGATAATCAATCAAGGCTTTTATAGGATCAATTAAGACTTCACAACTATCCAAATTTAAGACCTACGGTCATGCTCGACACCAACATATGGATACTCGTCACCATGACCATACGTCGGACATACCAAAAACACGTAGGAAATACAACTCAACTCTTAATACCTCGAGCTAGGGTTAAACCGAACACTTACCTCGATATTTTTAACTCACTCAAGCTTCAATTACAGCTTTACCCCTCAAATCCTACGCCAATCTGCTCAAATCTAGTCACAAGTTACTTAAATACATCAACAAATGCAAAGTGAAACAATTTGTATGCATAAAAATGGGCTTCCAAAAGTTTTGCCCAAAAATTTCAAAACGCCCTCGAGCTCGCATGGTTAAATCCCGAGGTTCGAACGAAAACCCGTTTACCCATTTCCATGAACTCAAATATATGATTTATTTTTAATCGAACCTCGAATTGAGGGTCCAAAACCCCCAATTTTAGAAAACCTAGTAACCACCGAAAATTCCAAAATTTCCCCATTAAAATCTTTGGTTGAAGTTGAAATCATGTTAAAAGATGTTAAGGAGTGAAGAAAATAGTTTAGAAATTACTTACCGAACGTTTTGAAAAAGAAGAATTTCTTGAAAAATTGCCTCTTATGTTTTGGGTTTTTTAAAAGTGAGAAAGAACTTAAAATCCCTTGTATTTATACTCTCAGAAGCGCCCAGCGCGGACCGTGCAAAAAGGACCGCGGCCACGCCGGTGGATTGGAGACTTGCTGGCTCTCTGATGTTTGTCACGTGGACCATACAAAGTCGACCACAGCCCATGCCAAATGGACCTTCGCCGCACACATTTTCATGCGGGCTGCACCAGAGGGTTCCAGGACTTGCATTTTCACCACTATCACAAAGATGACCGCGGCCGCGCTGGCTAACCTAGGACCCTGCTATTATTAAGTCTAAAACCTCCCTAGACCTACTCGAAACTCACCCGAGCCCTCGGGTCTCCAAACAGAACATACACACCACCTTAAAAATAACCCACGGACTTACTAGCGCAATCAAATTTCCAAATTAACATCATATACACAGAATCAAGCCCCGAAGCATTAGATTTCTTTCAATTCTTTTCTTGAAACCCAAGTTTCCATCTTAAGTCCGAAATACATCCGATGACGTCCGTTTTTAACCACAATTTACAGAAAGTTCTTAAATCACATATGAGAGTTGTACCGGGCGTCGGAACCAACATACGAGCCTGATACAGAGTCTTTGGATAAAATTAATTTTCCAATTTCTTTAGTTATTTTCTAGAAACAATCTCACATAAAAATTCATTTATTAGACTTGGGGCCTGAGAATTCGACTCTGAGCATACGCCCAAGTCCCATATTTTCCTACGGACCATCGGGGACCATCAAATCACGAGTCCGGGTTCGTTTATCAAAAATGCTGACCAAAGACAACTTTAATCATATTAATATCAAAATTCATCATGTCACATAGAATTCATATTTAATCTTTTCGGTTATGTGTCTTGACTGTGCATGCAGATCGAGGCGAACCCCAATAAGGTTTTCAGGGCCTCGGAGACACGAATGAGTAAAGAAACACGTGATGACCCTTTGAGTCGTCACATTCTCCACCTCTCAATCAAAAGTTCATCCTCGAACAGACAAAAGAAAGAAGTGCCTCAGTCGGGAAATAGATGAAGATATCGGCTCCGCATATCAGACTCGGATTCCAATGTGGATGCCTCAGGAGGCTGACCTTTCCAATGAACATGCACAGAAGGAAAACTTTTTAACCTCAACTGTCGAACCTGCAGGTCTAAAATAGCCATCGGCTCCTCCTCACAAGACAGGTCTTTGTCCAACTAGACAGAGATGAAGTCTAACATATGGGCTGGATCACCGTGATACCTACGAAGCAAGGATATGTCAAACACCGGATGCATGGCTGAAAAGCTAGGCGACAAGAAAAGTATATAATCAAACTCTCCCACACAATATGGGCTAATAAACCAAGGTCTGCGCTTACCCTTCTTCCAAAATCTCATCACGCCCTTCATGGGCGACAATCGGAGCAATATTTGCTCACCAACCATAAAAGCCACATCTTGAACCTTGTGATTTTCATAACTCTTCTGTCTGGACTGAGCTGTCCGAAGCCTACCCTGAATTCTCCTGACCTTATCCAAGGCCTCCTGAACTAACTCTGTACCCAATAACCGAGCCTATCTCGGCTAAAACCATCTGACTGAAGACCCACATCGTCTACCATACAACGGTTCACAAGGAGCCATCTGAATGTTGGACTAGTAGCTGTTGTTATAGGCAAACTCTGCTAATGGCAAAAACTGGTCCCACGAGCCTCCAAAATAAATGACACAGGCTCGGAGCATATCCTCGAATATCTGAATAGTCCGCTAGGACTGGCCATCCATCTAAGGATAAAATGTTGTGCTCAGTTTAACATGGGTGCCCAACTCTCACTGAATGGCTTTCCAGAAGCGCGAGGTAAACTATGTACCCCGATCAAAAATGATAGCTACGGGTACCCCATTAAGACAGACAATCTCTCTTATATAGACCTCAGCTTACCTCTCGGATGAATAAGTGGCTGCCACATGCACAAAATGTGCTGACTTGGTCAGTCTATCAACAATGGCTCAAATCGCATCAAACTTCTTCCAGATCAATAGAAGTCCAATAACAAATTCCATATTAATCCTCTCCCACTTCCACTCGGGAAGCTCAATCTTCTAAAATAGCCCACCAGGCCTCTGAAGCTCATACATAAACTGCTGACAGTTCAAACATCAAGCCATATAAGTAAAAATATCTTTCTTCATTTTGCGCCACCAATAATGCTGCCTCAGATCCTGATACATCTTTGTTGCGCCCGGATGAACAAAGTACCAAGAACTGTGGGCTTCCAATAAGATAAACTCTTGAATGCCATGAACATCGAGCACACACCTCGCCTGTGCGATCTCAAGACACCGTCGTCACCTAAGGTAACCTACTTGGCACCTCCACGCTGTACCGTGTCTCTCAACACATACAAATGGAGATTGACAAACTTCTAGTCATGGATACGCTCCGACAATGAAGAGTGAGCGACCGTGCAAGCTAACACTCGGCTAGGCTCAGAAATATCCAATCTTACCAATCGATTGGCCAAGGCCTGAATATCCAAATCAAGCGGTCTCTAGCTAACCGGACTATAAGCATAACTACACATGTTGGCTGACATCTTACTCAATGCATCGGCCATGACGTTGGCCTTCCCCGAGTGATACAAGATAGTAACATCATAATCTTTCAACAACTCAGACCTCTTTCTCTGACTCAGATTCAATTCCTTCTGTTTGAATAGACAGTAAAGACACTTTTTATCAGTGTATACCTCACACGTCCCACCATATAGATAATGCCTCAAAATCTTCAAAGCATGAACAACGGCGTCCACCTCTAAATCATAAACTGGATAATTCTTCTCGTGGATCATCAACTGCCTTGAAGCACAGGCAATGACTTTGCCATCCCTCATCAATACTGCACGAAGCCCAGTACGGGAAGCATCACAATAGACTGCATAAGGCCCTGAACTTGTGGGAAAAACCAGTACCAGTGCCGTAGTTAGAGCTATCTTGAGCTTCTGAAAGCTTGCATCACACTCGTCTGACGATATAAACTAGGCACCCTTCTGGGTCAACCTGGTCATCGGGGCTGCAATAGATGAAAACCCCTCCACAAACCGACGGTGATATCCTGCTAACCCCCTGAAACATCAAGCAAGGAAAATCTGCTAAAGCCAAGGTCACGGTCTTGGCGTGGCAATCTAAGATAGCATGATACGGGGACAACAAATCCATCCCTAATATGACGTCAAATCCACCATGTCTAAGAGCAGTAAATGAACAAGGGTCTCAAGACCCCCAAATACCAGCATACAGGAATGATGAACTCGGTCGACCACTATAGAATTGCCCACTGGTGTAGATATATAAATAGGAATACTCAAAGCATCACTAGGCATGACCATGTATGGTGCAAAATAGAACGACACATACAAATACGTAGACCTAGGGCCAAATAGCACTGAAGCTTCCCAATCATAGACCGAACTAGTACCTATAATAACTGTATCTGAAGATTCAGCCTCCGGCTTGGCTTGAAGAGCATAACATTGGGGCTGGGCCCTACCACCTTGAATCGAATCCCTAGGTCGATCTGCTGCTAGCTGGCCTTCGCCCCTAGCTGTCTGAGCTCCACCTTTCTGACCTCTACCTCAACCTAGAGCTGGTTGGGCAAGCCGTGGAGTATCTGGTGCATGTACCATGACACGGGAACCCTCCTACGAAGAACTGCTCGAAGCTCAAGGACAATACCTAGCAATGTGCCTCATGTCGCCATAAGTAAAAGAAGCTCTCGGTTGCTGGGGCTGGCGACCTTGGAAACTCCAACACGGTGGTGCACTGATAGGTGCTGATGGTGCACTATAAGGCTGCTGATTAGAATACCGAGGCTGAGAACTACGACAACCTGAAGTACCCTGAGAGACCTGGAGTGCTGATTGGAAGGATCTAGGAGGATGACCCCTATCATTTGAATCTTTGCCTCCAGATGAGGCACCACTAAATCGTCCTGACTGATGGGATCTCTTATATGCTCAATGACCACCCCAAGTGACAGAACCATCTCAACTCTGTAAGCCATACTGGTTGTCTCTACAAAGCTGATCTCACTACCAGCCTCCCTAGCCATCTGGACACGAATCGGCTGAATCAAACCATCAATAATTCTTCTCACTCTCTCCCTTTATATGGGAAGTGTGACAAGACCATGGCGAGCTAGATCGATAAAACTTGTCTCATGCTGAGTGACCATCATAGAACCCTTCTAGAGCTGCTAGAACCTCTGAGTAACGGGGAGAAACTTTTCTAGAAACGACTCTAAAAACTGATCCAAGTCAAAGACGGCAACCCTGCTGGTCTAGCGAATCATAAATCCCTCCACCAAGTCTTGGCGGATCCAGATAGGCGAAATGCAGCAAAATGCACTCTATTGAAATCAACAATGCCCATGTTCCGAAGAACCTCGTGGCAGCTATATAATAAATCCTGGGGATTGTCAGAAGAAGCACCGCTGAACATAGTAGGGAAGAGCTTAGTGAACCTATCCAACATCCACAAAGTATCTGCGAACATAGCCGCTCTACCGCTTGTCTGAGCAACCATTCCCGGCTGAACTGCCATAGCTGGGTTAACCACTGGAAATCTTAACCTGGGGAGCTACCTGCTCCACAGTACGTGTAGCAGAAGTCTAAACTCCTTCCCCATCCTGAGATGTGGTTGGTGATGCCAGAAGCAAACCTTCTCGTGTGACGCTCTCCATAAGGCCTACCAATTTGACCAAAGCGTCCTGAAAAATTGGGGTGGCTATAAACCCCTTTGGGACCAGATCTGGGCCCACCGAAACTGCTGGAGCTGGGGCTGAAACCTCCTTGTCAAAATCAACCTAAGGCTCTGACACTAGTGTTGTTGCTCGGGGATGAGGTTTGGCCTACCCTGGTAGTCATGGATACGCTCCAACAATGAAGAGTGAGCGACCGTGCAAGCTAACACTCGGCTAGGCTCAGAAATATCAAATCTCACCAATCGATTGGCCAAGGCCTGAACATCCAAATCAAGCGGTCTCTAGCTGACCGGACTATAAGCAAAACTACACATGTTGGCTGACATCTTACTAATGCATCGGCCACGATGTTGGCCTTCCCCGGGTGATACAAGATAGTAACATCATAATCTTTCAAAAACTCCAACCTCTTTCTCTGACTCAGATTCAATTCCTTCTGTTTGAATAGACACAAAAGACACTTTTGATCAGTTTACACCTCACACGTCCCACCATATAGATAATGCCTCAAAATCTTCAAAGCATGAACAATGGCGTCCTCCTCTAAAACATAAACTGGATAATTCTTCTCGTGGATCATCAACTGCCTTGAAGCAGAGGCAATGACTTTGCCATCACTCATCAATACTGCACCAAGTCCAGTATGGGAAGCATCACAATAGACTGCATAAGGCCCTGAACCTGTGGGAAAAACCAGTACCGGTGCCGTAGTTAGAGCTATCTTGAGCTTCTGAAAGCTTGCATCACACTCGTCTGACGATATAAACTAGGCACCCTTCTGGGTCAACCTGGTCATCGGGGCTGCAATAGATGAAAACCCCTCCACAAACCAACGGTGATATCCTGCTAACCCCCTGAAACTCCAAGCAGGGAAAATCTGCTAAAGCCAAGGTCACGGTCTTGGCGTGGAAATATAAGATAGCATGATACGGGGACAACAAATCCATCCCTAATATGACGTCAAAATCCACCATGTCTAAGAGCAGTAAATGAACACGGGTCTCAAGACCCCCAAACACCAGCATATAGGAATGATGAACTCGGTCGACCACTATAGAATTGCCCACCGGTGTAAATATATAAATAGGAATACTCAAAGCATCACTAGACATGACCATGTATGGTGCAAAATAGAACGACACATACAAATACGTAGACCTAGGGCCAAATAGCACTGAAGCTTCCCTATCATAGATCGAAATAGTACCTATAATAACTGTATCTGAAGATTAAGCCTCTGGCCTGGCTTGAAGAGCATAACATTAGGGCTGGGCCCTACCACCTTGAATCGAATCCCTAGGTCGATTTGCTGCTAGTTGGACTTCGCCCTAGCTGTCTGAGCTCCACCTTTATGACCTCTACCTCAACCTAGAGCCGGTTGGGCAAGCCGTGGAGTATCTGGTGCATGTACCATGACACGGGAACCCTCCTACAAAGAACTGCTCGAAGCTCGAGGACAATAAGCTCTCGGTTGCTGGGGCTGGCGACCTTGGAAACTCTAATGCGGTGGTGCACTGATAGGTGCTGATGGTGCACTATAAGGCTGCTGATAAGAATAACGCGGCTGAGAACTACGACAACCTGAAGTACCCTGAGAGACCTGGTATGCTGATTGGAAGGGTCTAGGAGGATGACCCCTATCATTTGAATCTTTGCCTCCAGATGAGGCACCACTAAATCCTCCTGACTGATGGGATCTCTTATATGCTCAATGACCACCCCCAGTGACAGAACCATCTCAACTCTGCAAGCCATACTGGTTGTCTCTGCAATACTGATCTCACTACCAGTCTCCCTAGCCATCTGGACACGAATCGGCTGAATCAAACCATCAATAATTCTTCTCACTCTCTCCCTTTATGTGGGAAGTATGACAAGACCATGGCGAGCTAGATCGATAAAACTTGTCTCATGCTGAGTGACCGTCATAGAACCCTGCTGGAGCTGCTAGAACCTCTGAGTAACGGGGAGAACTTTTCTAGAAATGACTCTGAAAACTGATCCCAAGTCAAAGACGGCAACCCTGCTAGTCTAGCGAATCATAAATCCCTCCACCAAGTCTTGGCGGATCCAGATAGGCGAAATGCATCAAAATCCACTCTGTTGAAATCAATAATGCCCATGTTCCGAAGAACCTCGTGGCAGCTATATAAGAAATCCTGGGGATTGTTAGAAGAAGCACCGCTAAACGTAGTAGGGAAGAGCTTAGTGAACCTATCCAACATCCACAAAGTATCTGCGAACATAGCCGCTCTACCGCCTGTCTGAGCAACCATTCCCGGCTGAACTGCCATAGCTGGGTGAACCACTGGAAATCTTAACCTGGGGAGCTACCTGCTCCACAGTACGTGTAGCAGAAGTCTAAACTCCTTCCCCATCCTGAGATGTGGTTAGTGATGCCAGAAGCAAACCTGCTCGTGTGACGCTCTCCATAAGGCCTACCAATTTGACCAAAGCGTCCTGAAAAACTGGGGTGGCTATAAACCCCTTTGGGACCAGATCTGGGCCCACCGAAACTGCTGGAGCTGGGGCTGAAACCTCCTTGTCAAAATCAACCTAAGGCTCTGACACTAGTGTTGTTTCTCGGGGCTGAGGTCTGCCCTACCCTGGCCCCTGGCATGGCCTCGGCCTCGCCCTCTTCCCATAGCAGTGGCTGCTTAGGGCTTGAACTACTGATCGGAAGATAAGGAAGGTCGTGCTCTCGCCATCTGCGAAGAATAGAGTGGAAAGACTATCAGTATTTGAGTAACAGAACTGTACGACAAGAAAGAACAAATGTGAGATTTTCCTAACTCGGTAGCCTCTAGGAATAAATACAGACGTCTGTGTACCGATCCCGCAGACTCTACTAAGTTTTTCCGTGAGTTGTGAGACCTATGTAACCTAGTGCTATAATATCAACTTTTCATGACCCGGATTTCCCGACCTTCGAAGACCGTGTTGGCGGCTACTAATGGGAGCTAAGCAATCCAATTATTAATTACAACACTTTAACCACATAATCCTTTTTAATATTTTACAACAACAAGATAAAAGCAACCCATTTAACTAAACAAGCGTAAGACTTAATATTAATGAAAACGAATAACAATGCAGGAGTTCAACATAGCTTCTACCAAAATCTGGTGTCACATAACTCACGAACTACTAAGATTCACTAAATATAACATCTGAAAGAAAGTGCACACTATTTTATAAAATAGATGAGATACAGGTGGAAGTAAAGAAAGAAGAGACGCTGATGCCTGCGGACGTCTACAAGGCTACCTTAGTGTCTCACTAGAATGAGGGCTCGCTCCCTGCTACTGGTGTTGGTCAAAAGGTTCTCCGGTATCCGGATATAAGTTCATAGTGTAGCATTAGCACAACCGACCCCATGTGCTGGTAAGTGTCTGGCCTGACCCCAGCGAAGTAGGGACGAGGCTTGAACAATACTCCAGAAAAACCTGTGCAATTATATAATATACGAAAAAAGAAGAAATAGAGGAAATAACACGCAAAACTGGGGGAAAGGAGAAGCATGCTCTAGGGATAGCTAAATGAACAAAATTCTCATAACTGACAAAATAACCCACTATAAAGCTATTATCACGAACAAGAATATATAAAACAACTTTCATTTAAATTCTCATCACATTACATGCGTGCTACCCGATCCCATTTCTCAATATCTCATGGTAGACGTACCACCCAATCCCATTTTAATCAAAATCTCGCAGTAGGCGTACCACCCGATCCCTTTTCAATCCATATCTCATGGTAGACATACCACCCGATCCCATTTCAATATATATCTTGTCGTAGGCGTACCACCTGAACCCACTTTAACCAATATCTCGTGGTAGGGGTACCACCCTATCCCATTTCAATCAATATCTTGTAGTAGGCGTACCAGCCGATCCCATTTCATCAATATCTTTTGGTAGGAATACCACCCGACCCCATTTCATCAATATCTCGTGGTAGGCGTACCATTCGATCCGATTTCATAATTATCTCGTGGTAGGCGTACCACCCGATCCCATTTCAATCAATATCTCGTGGTAGGCGAACCACCCAATCCCATTTAAATCGATATCTTGTGGTTGGCGTACCGCACGATCCCATTACTTCTAACACATTACACAAAATAAATCCCGGCAAGGGAACAAGACAAGTAATAACTTGCCGGCAAGGGATACAATAATAATAATTCAAATATCCCGGCAAAAGAGAGTCAGCTATAACCAATCTACTTGGCACTGTGAAAACCAATACTCTGTATCAAGGATTATCATTCAAGGCTCTTATATGATCAATTAAGACATCACAACTATCTGAATTTTAGACCCACGGTCATGCTCGACACTAACATATGGATACTCGTCACCATGCACTCTCTTACATGAATACCTATTAATCTTTTGACATTTTTATAATTTCTTATTCTTAAATTTTCAAAAGCCTCTCTAAATACAATTACTGAGTGGAGGCTTATGAGTATAGTTTATAATACAATTTTGGTGAGCATAATTTATGAAAATATGTAAATAGGCATGAAGGGCTTCTCTTCCAGTTGAGAAGATTGCTCCCCAGCATACTATTATCATAGAACTACAAAAAGCGCGATGCATTCTTTAGATTTATTTTCCTATTTTATTTTTTCATATGTAACTTTTCCATAGTGATTTTTTATTTGTTTTGCCTGTATGTATGTCTTATGGTACTTCTATAAATTTTATCTTTGTGGTATTATGAAAATTTTCGAAATCTCTCTTAAGTAAATTTATCAAAAAAAAGTTATTTGTTTGATTCATTTTTAACTGCCCGAAGTGTAAAGTTGAATAGTCAATATATATATATTTTAGGTTATAATCCATTAATTTCAATCCTTTTACTTAGGAATTTTTTTTTTTTGAAATATATGTTTGACTAAAAGAAAGGGAGGACGAGGGCGTGAATCCGAAACAGAAAAAGCATATACCAAATTATTTCTTTTAGGTAAAATATAAATAATTTATTTCTGTAATATTATATAACCAGAAAATAGTAAATGGCGTTCGTCTTTGTCACGACCCAACTCCATATCAGGTCGTTATGGCGTCCAACACCTTTGCTAGACAAGCCAACAATAAACAACTTAGAAATTTTCCTTTTTTTTTTTGATTAGGTCATCCCAACATCTAACTTTACTTAAAACTAAAATATTTAATAAATGACAGATTTTTAAGGGAAATGAAACAGAAACATCTAAAAGAAACCATAACTATAGAAATACAATCCAAAAATCAAAGTCTACTAATATGTGCCAAGATCTTGTGTAACAAGTGTGTGGGCAACTAGTAGAATATACAAAAGATGACTATCCTAATGTCTGAAATAGAATATACAAATACAAGCAAAAGAGAAACTCTAGTATGCTGTTGAACAGCTCATAAGGGGGAAGCTCATCGTGAAGTCTAAGTCCAAGATCAAGTATACGCGACGAGTAGGTAAATAGATACACCAGCCTCAGATCCTGTACAATTAAGTACATAAGCATAGTATGAGTACATAAATAATATGTACACAACAAGTATTCAATCGAACCTCGAAGAAGTAATGATTACGGACTGACTTGACACTTACTAGGGCAAATAATAATATAATTAAAGCGTTATGCTAAACATGGATATCATGAATAATTCAACAATAGGAAGTGATAAGCTCCTCTTTCATAAATATAATTCCAATTTCAGTCATATCGTTTAACAACTTGCATTTTAAAGCATTTAAGCAGTATAAATCATGGAGAATTCCAAACAATTAACATGCTCAATTATATCTAGGTCGTACGGCCTGGTCCAACATTATCACGAACCAATTCTATGTGACCAGCATCCTGTACACTATTCGACCCGAGTGAACCAACCCATATGATGCACCCAATCATATGCATGAAAACCAATTTAACTGCAGAAGCTCCTTGAAAATCATACACATTTTCAAGTTAGATGAGAAAATATTTTTAAATTCAAAATCACACAGAATACCTTTTATTATATAAACAATGAGTCAAAGTAAAATAATTATATTTTTATGTATGCCATGTACAATTCCGTTACTACAACCTTTCACAACTATCCATAGAGCCTCTACACCAAAGAATGGAACCAACGATTGTAATAACTCTAACAAAATAAAATAAGGAAGAACATGATAGTTACCACGAAATAAATGTGGTGCTTCATAATACCTCAGAAAGACAGTCATCCTAGCCTGACCGCATGCCACGTATCGTACATCATCTTGAAACATGTAAAGTAAGTAGGACCCTAGAGGGGCCCCTAAGGGCTGAGTATATCATATTGGTACTTAATAAGTGTCATACTCTCTATAGCTTAAGTTCTTGGGACAAACATTATAAAAAAAGAATGCACAAATTTTGATACAAAAAGATAAGATATTTTATCAATTCATGACCCTTGTTATTTTAAATAACAACCAAGTGAAATATAATCCACAATATAAACTTTTAAATTATTTACATCAATCCAAGATTTTTGATAAGTCGTAAAAAATCATTACATATGCTTTAAGTCATTGTATGCGGTAAAATCAGAGAGCCCTTTTTTTTGCCATTATGATGATTCGTAAGAAAGTTTTCAAAAGGCGCGGGACTACGATCGAGATTAAAACCTAAGGGTTCACCGATGCCCGACCTCGAGACAGTGCAAGTTGACAGTTATGATATAAAAGTGGGAAGTTCCCATGGCACGTAAATAGGGTTGACAAAGTCTAGTGGACTAGTCTAAAACCTAATGAATACATTAAATGGTTCTACCAATCCCATTTCTCTGTAATTAGTGCATTTGTACTATGTTAGGATTTTCCCTCATATCTAACGGGGACCCTGGTAATTTGGTAGACATTTGATGCTCAATATTAAATAGACAAGAACATTCTCTCATCTCTCTAACATATTATCCTGATCTCATTACATCGATCTGTTTCTTATATTCATTGTATTCTATTTACTGTTCATAATTTATTGCTTATCATTGGCTATAAAGTGTCATCAATGATTTTATGGTAACGATTAGTCATCCATCGACCACCCACGATCACTCCAAGTTGGCCACCCAACTCGACCTCGAGGACACATGTACAATGGCATGAGGCCATGATCTCTGGTCATTTGGTTTGACTTTTGCATCATTTTTAAGTTATACTCTTGCCTTCTAACCTTTAACTTAGTATTCATAGCTTAACAACTAGCATGAAAATAGATCACGTATTTTTAGAGCCACATAATCAAATTTAATTGTTGTTACAATTTTTACGGTAAAGAGCTTGGCACACACCGTGGGGCTAAAAGTAATAGTTATTATTTTCTTGCTGGTTCACTCCAAAATGCAAGTTATCTTTTACACTTTATCTTATTCAAGATCTTCGATTTCAGGTCAAAATGTCTAACTCAATATATAAAAACTTGAGGAAAACAGAACGGTGTGGATGTTTAGGTGTTGGTATACCACCAAAAACTCTGAGAATGCAGCAGAACTAATTCCATGGACGCGATATCACACGATGTTGAATACGTCGATATAAGCTCCTATACTAAAAGTAGAGTACATGAAGGAGATCAACAAGAAGCCCTAAAAACTCAAGCTAGGGATGAACATGATTTTAGCCTTCACATTATTTTTGAAATGTTACAGGCACAACAATTGGCGATTGGTTAACTGCAAAGTCACCGGAAATCCCCCAACACAATAGCACCGAGAACGGCTCCCCGAGCTGAGCCGGTGTTAGAAAGATTAAGCAACAATGGGTCAGCTGCCGACCCTGCCGTTGTAAAGATGATAGAGGACCTCACAGAGCGGATCGAATTGGGCGAGAAGAAGATGTAGTCTAACAACAAGAAGGTAAAGACCTACGACTCTAGGATAGACGAATTTCCGGGCACGCCCTAGGTTCTAAAAGGTGTAGATTTGAAAAATTTTGTACAAAAGCCATTCTCACAGGAAGCTGCTCCAAAAACCATTCCAAAGAAGATTACAATGCCCGACCTTCCCAAGTACAACAGAACCTCGGACCTCAACGTGCACATCAGTGCTTGTACTTGTGCAGTGAATGGCAACAACCTAAGGGACGATGAGATTAAGTCCGTCCTACTGAAAACATTCGAGGAGACACTCTCTAAAGGGGAAATGATGTGGTATCACAACCTGGTCCCGAACACGATAGATTCATTTTCCATGCTGGCATATTCTTTCCTAAAGGCACATGCTGATGCCCTCAAAGTAGCTACAAAGAAATCCAGCATCTTCAAAATCAAGCAAAGGGAGAACGAGATGCTGTGAGAGTTCATATCTCATTTCCAAAATGGAACAATTAGAACTACCACTGGTCTCGAACGACTAGGTAGTGCAAGCATTTACGTAAGGTTTGAACGAGAAAAGCTCGATAGCTTCGAAGCAGTTGAAGCAGAACTTAGTTTAATATACCGTCATAACTTTGTCGAACATCCAAAACCAATAAAAATCGAAGAACAGGGTCAAAGACGACAAACTAGAGCCCCTTCAGGCTCGCCCTAATAATCTTCCAGCAAAGGAGTCAAAGACAAAAAAAGAGAGATACCATCCATACGCCGAAGATAGAAGAAATGCCCTGAGGCACAACATACCCAGCAATAAATGAAGAATGGATCAAGGCCAGAACACATAGAGACTTGTTAGTAGAACTGGATTTGATAGACACACAGGGTAACCAAAGGCACCTCGATTTTCTTAATATAACTTCAATGTCAATGTTTTAGACATCGTATTCGCCATTAGTAAAATCAAACATACTAGGTTGATGATGCCCGTGAAACAAGACCCTTCACAAAGGAACCATAACTTAGTGTGTGAATTTTACGACAGGCATGACCATATGATCAAGGATTTCCATCAACTATGGGAAGAACTAGCCTGACTTCTCGGAAAGGGTCACCTCCAAGAATTACTTAGTGACTGAGCCAAAAATCAGTTTCAGGAAAGGGAGGCAAACAAGAAGAACGAAACAAATGAGCCACAACAAGTCATCCATATGATCTTGGGAGGTATGAATGCTCCACAAGAACCCATGATCAGAAGAACAAAAATATCCATCGCCAGGGAAAAGCAAATTCGAGGTGACATACTTGAGGACAAACTCCCATTCAACGATAAGAATGTCGAGAGCTTGTCTCATCCTCACAACGACAGTGTAGTAATTTCCTTCCTTGTAAATTGATTTCAAATTAAATGTGTACTTCTGGATCCAGGTAGCTCAGGCAATATAATCAGGTTGAGGGTGGTGGAGAAGCTCAAACTGCTCAACCAAATCGTACCTGCCTCTCGAGTCATCAACGAGTTCTACATGGTGAACGAAACAATGAAAGGGGAAATCACCCTCCAAGTCAACGTGGCCGGCACACTCAAGATGCCAAATTCCATGTCATCAAAGGAGACATGTGATACAACTCCTTATTCGGGAGGCAATGGATATACCATATGAGAGCGGCACCGTTTACTCTCAATCAAATGATGAAATTTACAACAAAGGATAGGATAAAAACCGTCTACGGGGAGCAATATACAACAAAAAGAGATGTTTGTGGTGCACGATATAACATCAATACCAATAGCTCCGCCACCAAAGGAGCTAAAGGATAAGTAAATATTAAGTATCGATAGCAAGCTACATTATCTGCTATGCCCAACGAAACAAGACAAAGGACCATAACGAGTCCTCAAAATAAGTGACTGAATGATATCGGGGCATGAAGCACCGTCGATGCTAAGGTATGGCCATCTCCCTTTGTCAGTTACATCTTATATTAACTTGAGTGCAGGTATCTGATCAAAATGGTCAAGTCACTTTCCAACTCAAAGGTCTTAGTTTCAATAGCATGCGTTGCACTCTTTTTTAGCGATCGAGTTTATATCCCTAAAAGGATTTTACTGGCAAGGTTTTTAACGAGGAAACACCGATATGCTACCTAAGGGAGACTCAACAAGTATTCATGATTTCCTTTTTAGTAAACCTCAAATAATGGGGGGAATCATGTACAAGACCACCTTCTCAAAAAGAAAAGAAGTGCTGAAAGGGGTCTCGATAGGAAAGTGATGTACATAGACAAACGATCGAACAAATCATGTCTGTATAGAACAAATAAGCCCCTAACATCGAAAACATTTTTACTTGCGCAAAGTATTCATAGAATACTTTCCAAAAGGATTTCACACTTCAAAGAAGCTCGTTTATTTTTGCAACACCTGCTTTAGAACAAAAAAATGTCCTGGACACTCGGGGACAAGTGTCAACAATGCAAAGACTGAATAACCTCCCGGTCGGAGTTTGAAACTCGCAAGCAATCAATAAGGCAACATTTATAATATTGCATAAATTGCTCCAGCTGCCAAAAAATGTCCCGAACCCTCGGGGACTAGCGTCAAAATCTCAAAAGCCACATGAACCCCGGAATCGTATGCCCTCTCCAAGCTCACAAGAACATGCTCTCGAGCTAGGAGATGTTCGATGACTCGGGGACTGCCACCAATAGTTATCCACTTCGATTTATCAAAATCCAGAGGTCATAAGACCCTAAATGAGCAGACTCGGCCACGTAAGACCAATATAAGGTAATAACAACAACTCTAAGACCTAAAAGGCATGTAAAACTTGTATGGCGTTAATAAAGGTATAATCCCGATTAAGGTAAGGTTATATATCGAACTTGTAAGATCGCTAATAAAGGCATACCCTCGATATGGACGTGAAGCTACTTCACTCAAGGACCGAACGGCTCCAGTAAAACACAAAATGACTACGGTCATAAGGTTGTACCAACAAAACTAACGCCACTCGGGGATGCCCGACCATCGCTACAAAATCATAGGCCTTCAATTACTTCAAAAAATTGAAAATAACCGGTTAAACAGGCTACCCTCGACATAGGAAAAAGAGCAATGATCATGGCAGCTCGTAACTACAAGCTTCGAGATACTCAACCACAGAGCCTAACCTCTCGAGGTGCTCGATCATTGCCATATAATGGATCATAAATACTCAGCCATCGAGCCAAACCTCATGAGGAACTTTATCATAACCATAAAATGACTCAAAATAGAGTTTTTATCAAAACATTGAAGACTGGGGCAAACACAATTTCAAAAGTCCTTAACTAGAGAAAATAGCCTATATTAGAGGTCGCATCGAACCAATGTGTAAGAGCCACTATCACCAACTAACATAAAATGTCGTAACGACCTAAAGAGTGAAAGTCGCTGACGCCAGCTTACAATAAAAGGTCGTGCCGACCCAATGCGTAAGAGCCACTGTCGCTAGCCATATAAAAGGTCTTACCGACGTAAAGCATAAGAGCCACTAATGCCGGCTTACATTGAAAGGTTGTAGTGACCTAACGCATAAGAGTCTAAGGTACAACTTTAAATTCAAAAACTTGAGGGTCAAATGAGCTCCAATCGACGCCCGACTCGATGAATGAACCTGAAACAATTAACTAAATATGCATAAGAGCTCAAATATTGGTTTATGCTAAAAGGTTGTATCGACCAAAGCGCGTAGGAGCGTACACACCAGTGTAGTAGGCCCCAGTGCCATACTATGAATCGAAGTATTCCTTTTTACCTCGTAGACTAATTCTTCTAGCTAACAGATATCAAGGAAAAAGGAACTACAAAAAATTAATTCACATACAAGCTTCATTTATAATGTACTTTGAAAGTACGATACACAAATCCAGAAAAGGGAATTCACGTCCCCCTGGGGGACAATGGCCCATATTCTATACTCACTATCCTTGGCATTGGACAGAAGCGACTTAGCGCCATGTTAATCTTCCATTGCCCGCTTCACCTCTTATGAGAGGTTGAAACCCCTAGCAAGGAACTCCTCGAAGGTTTCCCTTCGAGATTTACATCGAGCATATTCCTTGATCCTGCTCTTGCTCAATATCCCTTCTTAGCTTAGCTCGAGCATCAGCAAATTAATTCAAATAGACCACCACTTTTTGGCCAGCCTTGGTTCGGATCATTACGGCTTCGGCCAGGGCATCCACAACCTCGGCCTTTATCTTTAAAATCTCAAAGTCGAGCATTATAGTCATATATATCTGAACCAAGTTATTATCACGAGCTAAGAAAAGTTGAATCTCAAAGGTAGAAGCTTTAACTAAAGCACCCTTCTCCGCTGAAGCTTGAACGTTCGCCCAAGCCTTCACTTCGGACGAATCAACTCATCCACTCTCAGTCTCTGCCTTCTTTATCATCAACAACGAAAGATGTGGTGGACAAACATTGTTAGGTTAGTGGACCTCGATGGTGAAAAGGCTAGTATAACCTGATAAGATGGCTGAGTGTGAATTCAAGTCGTGCCTTCTCCGAAAAGAACCTCATCATCAATGCTATCCCCAAAAATAAAAGATAAATCCATGCCAAGGTAACCCGATACTTTTGATAGAAGTAGAGAACATCCCTATCAAGGGGGCCTGACATGAAAGAATACATGTACACATTTGAAAACACCTCTGCACGGTCCGTGATGCTCGCCTTTGGGGAAGGTATATGAAGTACTACCTTTCCCCTACCCCCATCCACAATCTTACCTTACCAACTCAAGGTGTCATTCTCCTGTCAAAGAAGTAAACTTCAAGGTATGCTCCCGTTGACCTTGAGAATTGAGATATTCTTATCAAGAAGTCCCTATTCCAAGCAAAATGCCTCGAGGTTGGCTCACCTGGTATCAGCGGCACTCCACCAACCAGGCAAGAACTAGAGGCGGAACTCTTTCATCCTTGCAAAATGGACCCTGATATAGAAACCGCGACTGTGGTAAAACAAGAGAATTGGAGAAGGATTTTAAGTAAAAGCGTTAATACTAAAATGATGGTGGACCTAACATATGAAAGGTAGACTATGCAAAAGAGAATAAATATTAAAAATGGCAGAATCTTCAAAAAAGCGAAGACAACCCTATATATGGAAATGCGGAGTCGATCTGCCTGCCTGAAAGACTGACTAAAATTACTGGCTAAAGGTTTTATCACTTTAGGAAGATATGCTGACAGGACCACGTCGGTCACTTGCAACAATTCCATACTTTTGACAGCGGCATGTGACGTTTTGGGGTCAGACACCCCCGCTTCAACCAAGCCTTGACATGATACCCGATATCGAGGACCTTTTCCAAGAAGAAAACATGCTCTAAGGAGCCATTAACATCATTAATAGCCCCAAGATGATACCCAAACTTGAGGACTTTTGCCAAAAAGAAGATAGGCTCCAGAAAGGCATTAACATAATTACAAGCCTTGGGATGGTACCCAATCTCAAAGACATCTGAAAAAAGGAAGATAAGCTCAACAAACCTACTCATATAGGTTTGATCTCGTCACAGCAACTGTCTCGACCCCAGTTCGCCCTTCGTGAATATGTCATGATGATACCTTGTTCCCAGGACTAGGTAAGACTAACAATGTGGAAGATAAACCATTGAATTTTTGAAAAATAACTAAAATTGATTTAGTAGAATAACAATGTGTTTAAGGTGTCACTTGGCACATACAATAACAACTCTGAAGCTAACAAAATTTCCCAAAACCCGGAATCTCACAAATCACAAGCTAAGAAATACATAAGAGGCTGTAACTCAAGAATATCTATACAAAGGAGTAATAATGAAAGATCTATACATATTACCGAAAGCTGAAAGAGACTCCTCCGTCTGTGGACATAGCAGATATACCTCAAAGTCTATACCGGAACGCCTCCTTCAAATGCGGACAGAACGGAGTTCGAGTACATGTATCTGCAGAACAAAAATGTGCAAAAGAGTAGCATGAGCACACCACGGCGGTGCCTAGTAAGTATCAAAATTAACCTCTGTGGAGTAGTGATGAGGAACAGTCAAGACAATTACTGGTCAATAAATAGTATAACCATAGGAGCAATGGGAATGATATATATATTTAATGACTGCACAAAATTACCAATAATGCTACAATCAATAATAAGAGAAAGGAACAAAAAGTAACAACGAGAAAATTTAATAACGAGCATATTCCTTGATTCTGCTCTCGCTCAATATCCCTTCTTAGCCCGCTTCACCTCTTATGAGAGGTTGAAACCCCTCTGCAGGGTCCGCGATGCTCGCTTATGGGGAAGGTATTTGCAGTACTACCTTCCCCCTCCACTCCATCCCTAATCTTACCTTACTAACTCAAGGTGTCATTCTCCTATCAAAGAAGTAAATTTCAAGGTATACTCCCGTTGACCTTGAGCATTGAGAGACTTTTCTGACAAGAAGTCCCTATTCAATGCAAAATGCCTCGAGGTTGGCTAACATGGCATCAGCGGCACTCCGCCAACGAGGCAAGAACTAGAGGCGGAACTCTCTCATCCTTGCAAAATGGACCCTGATATAGCAACCGCGACTGTGGTAAAACTAGAGAATTGGAGAAGGATTTTGAGCAAGAGCGTTAATACTAAAATGATGGTGGACCTAACGTATGAAAGGTGGACTACGCAAAAGAGCATAACTACTAAAAATGGTAGAATCTTCAAAAGAGCAAAGACAACCCTATATATGGAAAATGCGCAGTCTATCCGCCTGCCTGAAAGACTGACTAAAATTACTCGCTAAAGGTTTTATCACTTTAGGAAGATCTGCTGAGAGGACCACGTCGGTCATTTTGTAACAACTCCATACACTTGACACCGACATATGACGTTTTGGGGTCAGATACTCCCGCTTCAACCAAGCCTCAACATGATACCCGATCTCGAGGACCTTTTCCAAGAAGAAAACATGCTCTAAGGAGCCATTAACATCATTACAAGCCCTGAGATGATACCCAATCTCAAGGACTTCTGCCAAAAAGAATATAGGCTCTAAGAAGCCATTAACATCATTACAAGCCTTGGGATGGTACCCAATCTTGAAGACATCTGCAAAAAGGAAGATAAGTTCTAAAAACCTACTCATATAGGTTTGATTTCGTTGTAGCAACAGTCGCGACCCCACTTCGCCCTTCGTGAATATGTCATGATGATACCTAGTCCCCACGACTAGGTAAGACTAACAATGTGGAAGATAAACCATTGAATTTTTGAAAAATAATTAAAATTGATTGGTAGAATAACCATGTGTTTAAGGTGTTGCTTGGCACATACAATAACAACTCTTCAAGTTAACAAAATTTCCCAAAAACTGGAATCTCACAAATCATAAGCTAAGGGATACATAAGAGGCTATAACTCAAGAATATCTATACAAAGGAGTAATAATGAAAGATCCATACTTATTACAGAAAGCTGAAAAGAGACTCCTCTATCTGCGGACATAGCAGATATACCTCAAAGTCTATACCGGTACGCCTCCTTCAAAGGCGGACAGAACGGAGTTCGAGTACATGTATCTGCAGAACAAAAATGTGCAAAAGAGTAGCATGAGCACACCACAGCGGTGCCTAGTAAGTATCAAAATTAACCTCTGTGGAGTAGTGATGAGGAACAGTCAAGACACTTACTAGTCAATAAATAGTATAACCATGGGAGCAATGGGAATGATATATAAATATTTAATGACTGCACAAAATTATCGATAATGCTACAATCAATAATAAGAGAAAGGAACAAAGAGTAACAACGGGAAAATTTAATAACAAGCCTAGTCCTTGATCCTGCTCTCGCTTAATATCCCTTCTTAGCCCGCTTCACCTCATATGAGAGGTTGAAACCCCTCTGAAGGGTTCGTGATGCTCGCTTATGGGGAAGGTATCTGCAGTAATACCTTCCCCCTCCACTCCATCAACAATCTTACCTTACCAACGTAAGGTGTCATTCTCCTGTCAAAGAAGTAAACTTCAAGGTATACTCCCGTTGACCTTGAGCATTGAGAGACTTTTCTGACAAGAAGTCCCTATTCAAAGCAAAATTCCTCGAGGTTGGCTAACATGGCATCAGCGGCAATCCTCCAACGAGGCAAGAACTAGAGGCGGAACTCTCTCATCCTTGCAAATTGGACTCTGATATAGCAACTACGACTGTGGTAAAACTAGAGAATTGGAGAAGGATTTTGAGCAAGAGCGTTAATGCTAATATGATGGTGGACCTAACGTATGAAAGGTGGACTATGCAAAAGAGCATAACTACTAAAAATGGTAGAATCTTCAAAATAGCAAAGACAACCCTATATATGGAAAATGCGCAGTCTATCCGCCTGCCTGAAAGACTGACTAAAATTACTCGCTAAAGGTTTTATCACTTTAGGAAGATATGCTGAGAGGACCACGTCGGTCATTTTGTAACATTTCCATACACTTGACACCGACATATGACGTTTTGGGGTCAGATACTCCCGCTTCAACCAAGCCTCAACATGATACCCGATCTCAAGTACCTTTTCCAAGAAGAAAACATGCTCTAAGGAGCCATTAACATCATTACAAGCCCCGAGCTGCAAAAGAATATAGGCTCTAAGAAGCCATTAACATCATTACAAGCCTTGGGATGGTACCCAATCTTGAAGACATCTGCAAAAAGGAAGATAAGTTCTAATAACCTACTCATATAGGTTTGATTTCGTGGCAGCAACAGTCGCGACCCCACTTCGCCCTTCGTCAATATGTCATGGAACCTAGTCCCCATGACTAGGTAAGCCTAACAATGTGCAAGATAAACCATAAAATTTTGGAAATATAATTAAAATTGATTTAGTAGAATAAATCATGTGTTTAAGGTGTCGCTTGGCACATATAATAACAACTCTTGAAGCTAACAAAAATTTACCAAAACCCGGAATCTCACAAATCACAAGCTAAGGGATACATAAGAGGCTCTAACTCAAGAATGTCTATACAAATGAGTAATAGTGAAAGATCTATAGTTATTACAGAAAGCTGAAAAGGGACTCCTCGGTCTACGGACATAGTAGATACACCTCGAAGTCTATACCGGTACGCCTTCTTCCAAGGCGGACAAAACTGAGTGGGAGTACATGTATCTGCACAACAAAAATGTGCAAAAGAGTAGCATGAGCACACCACGACGGTGCCTAGTAAGTATCAAGTCTATCCTCAGTGGAGTAGTGACGAGGAACAGTCAAGACACTTACTGGTCAATAAACAACATAACCATATGAGCAACGGGAATGATATATAAATATGTAATGAATTAAAGAAATTACCAAAAATTCTACAATCAATAATAAGAGAAAGGAACAACTAGTAAGAACGAGAAAATTTGATAATGCATAACGATAACAAATCAATATCCAAATCCTAAGATCACAATACAGCAATGGAAAAGCAAGTCCATAACTCATATCCTCCAAGGATGTTCACATAAGTTCTTATTCACTCTTGCCAATATTTCACCATGTCTCGGACAAAGCACAACTCACGAAAACCCGGCATCTGAAATCTAACACTTGGCCTCCTGTACCCCATCAGTCTCGCAGTCATACTGATAACTAACAAGCCAACTAGGTCCACTCTTACATATATAATGATTAAACGAGGGCGTACCTCCCTCCTTAGCAAAAACATGAGCAATTTACCTCTAAGGGGAGTATACAACTACGTGTATGCTTGTGCAAGTGTTCTAACAATAATTGTACCAACTAGTAATCATGAATAGGAGAACGGACCGCACGTACGATGTTTCATCAAAACATCCGAGGGATAAAGCTAATACAGGTAAGAAACCCACAATCACAATAATAAAAAAAATAGAAATGCCTCCAAAGTCCATCACAATTCATTACAATAAACCCCTGACATAGCCCTCATTATTTCGCCATGTGTGCAATTAATAACATAATGAGCGCCGCCTTATCTCGCTCATAAAAATTATTGATTTTAAGTTGGAAACATGTTAAATGATGTTAAGGATTAAAATGAATGAGTAAAAACCAACTTACAAATGATTTGGAGGAAGCCTTGTTCTTGGAAAATCGCCCAAAGAGGTTTGTTTTTGAAAGAATGCTAAAATGGCCCAGAAATTCGGCTAAGTGTATAATATGCAGGCCTCATATGTGGGAAATACGAAGGTGGGTTCGCATTTGGGAACCTGCAAATATGGGAAATGCGAGATTTCTCTTCGCATTTGCGAATACCGGCCAAAAAGAAGAACATCACATTTGCGAAGTGTGCTTTGCATTTGCAAAAGCTCAACCTTCACATTTGTTAAAGAAGCTTCACATTTGCGAGCCAAGCAGGCCTGGGCTGCTTTGGCTTTTGTGATCCAACCTTCGCGTGCGAAGCCTGCAGGCCTGTTCATACCAGATATCCATAATCCAAAAAATGCAATCTAACACCTAACCAAAACTCACCCGAGCCCTCGGGGCTCTTAACCAAGTATGCACAACCTCAAAATCATACTACGGACTTACTCGCGCAATCAAATCACCAAAATAATATCTTATACATCAAATTGAGCCTCAAAGCTCATGATTTCCTCCAAATGTTCATAAAACATCAAATTTCCATTTTATGTCCAAAACACGCCAAATGATGTCCGTTTTCAACCGATCTTTACATAAAGCGCATAAACTATATCAAAGACTTGTACAAAGTACCAGTACCAAAATACGCGCCCGATACCATAATATTTTAACCAAATTTAAATTCCAATTTTCTTATGTATTTTATGAAAATAATTTCACACAAAAATTTATTTCTCAAGCTTGGGACCTCGAAATGAGATTTTGCGCATATGCCCAAGTCCCATATTTTCCTGCGGACTCTCTGGGATTATTAAATCACGGTTTCGGGTTTTTTTACCCAAGAAATTGACCACAATCAAATTTATAAAACTAAATATGAAAATTTAGCATCTTTCACAAAAAATTCATTTCTAAGTTTTCTGGCTACGCACCCGGACTGCACACGTCAATCGAGGTAACCCCCAATCAAGTTTTAGGCCTCAAAAGTACAGAATAGGTAATAAAGCAAGTGATGACCCCGTTGGGTCGTCACAACAACCTACCTCTGGAATTTATGCTATAGCTTCCGATATTCCGGACCTCGAACTATCGAAGCTCGAGATAACTCCTACTCAAAAGCTGTCAATAATGCCATATGGGTATTTTTCGCCTTCGGATCATGTTAAACATTTTTTATGGTTACTTTAACATGGGGCTATATCCTATTTAAATTTAAACATGTTTCCAGGTCGCTCGAGTGTAAGCGGACTCTAACTCAGGGATACATTTGAAGTGATAATTTTCGTTCTTATAATCGAAGCCTTACTCTTATCCGAATCGATGTTAGAGGTCCCGACAACCCGGGTATATCGGGCCAACCGGAACCCGAGAATTACTCACGCCCTAGCTTGACACTCGCACCAATCTATAGAGTCATATATTCAGATTCTTCACAAATGCAAATAAAAGGAAGTACAACATAAATTAGAAATAGATTGAACAAACATCTTTATATTCATTAGCACTGGTTACTAAAACCCACTAAGTGTCCTCACATTTAAATACCAAAGCCTAAGAAGGGTCCTTACATTTTAATAAAGAAGCAAAAAGGTACATATATGACAAAATCCTAGAGTCTAATTCATTCTTGAATGTACATTCTTGGAGACAATATTTCAAACGCCATCTCCTCGTGGGCCTCATCTCTATATTCAAAACAACATTTTCAAGGGAGAATAATAAGTAGAAAAAAGATATAGAAAAAAGCCATAGCCCACCAAAGAGCAGACACTTTTATCAGGCATAGAAAACCATGGCTTGTTAAAAGACATGGCGAGTGCTGACCTTACCTGCACAACTACTTTGAGTCACTTCTTGGGACATTGTGCCGTGCAAGTTAGCGGCCGGTAGTGCAACTTCACCCCACGAAAAGCAAAAGGGATGAAGTACCACATCAGCCCGAAGTAGGGAGGTGAGTAGTGGTGTATAGTCCAAGCACCCTCCTGAGCAGTGATCTAGAGTCCAAACATCTTCCTAAGTCGGAAAAATTTGCCCCTATCTCAACACCTCGAGCTAGCGATGACAACAGTAAGAACAACAACAACAACAACAATAACGACAAGTCAGTGCACCCTCACTCTGTAAGTGAAAGCCCTAGAAAAAGGCCATAGCATGACTGATGAGAACACTACCATGAAACCTAAGGCCGCGGGACTCGAACATAGGAAGTAACTAGGGATGAAGATGAAGAGAAGAAATAGGTAAAAGGCTATTAGAGAATACTTGAATGAATGATTGGTTCCATAGGGCTCCAATTTAAAGGGAAAAGGTAACATAACCTACAGGTACAATCAATACTCTTTGGAAAATGTAACTGACGGCTCCATCAATGTCTTTGAAAGAAGTATCGGCAAATACAAGCAATGCATTCTTGAGAACTGGACCGTTGGTGATATTATTGCTTAGGAAAATAAGGGCAAATTCATTGAATAATTTTGGAAAAATGACTGAAGGAACGTCTCAGTTATCACAAAGGCTTATGTAATAAGTATGACATCATCTATTTTGATCATCGCAAGAAGTTCGAAGAGATGGATATCAAAGTAGTGTCTTATCGTTCCACTTTGAAAAACGCGAGGACTATCTATATACGGTAAAATTGGAGTGCCCAATTTTAAACCATTACGATGCTTCGTAAGTAAGTTTTCAAAAGGATCGAGACTACCTTTGAGATTTACACCCGCGGGGTCATCAATGCCTGACTCGAGATAGTGCAAGTCGACAGTTGTGATGGAAAAGTTTGGTGTTCCCAAGGAACGTAAATAGGGTATATTAAGTCTAGTGGACTAGTCCAAAAATGAATCAAGACATTAAATGGTTGTACCAGCCTCATATCTTTGTAATTAATGCATTTGTACTATGTTCTTATTTACCTCATATATAAAGGAGATCCTTGTCATTTGGTAGACATCTTGTGCTCAATACTAAATAGACAAGAACATTCATTTTGCTCTCCAACATATTTTCTTGATCCCATTACTTCTATTTATTACTTATATGCATTTTGTTCTATTTATTGTTCATCATTTATTGCTTATCATTGACCATAAAGAGTCATCATTGATTTTACTGTAACTGTTATTCATCTATCGACCGCCCTCGATCTCTCCAAGCCGGCCATCCAACTTGACCACGAGGCTACATATACAATGGATCGAGGCCCCGATCTGTAGTCATTTGGTTTGACTATTGCATCATTTTTACGAGATACTCTTGCTTTATAACCTTTAACTTAGCATCCATAGCCTGACAACTAGCATAAAAATAGATCACGTATGTTTGGAGCCACATAATAAAATTTAATTGTTCTTACCATTTTCACGGTAAACAGTTATCGAAATACCTTTCGACTCCTTAGGCCTAAACATATGAAAATTATCGTTACCTTTTGATGGAAGTACTATACCATCACCGACATAAGAAATTCAACTAAGTTATGTACCTAGCGACAAGTATCATATGCCCTACATGCATAGATCGTCTCATTGTAGTGCTGTACTAATCGACTGAGATAATATCACAAAATAGTACTCTCTCGAGGGAGAGCGCTCTGCCATAGTCTATACCACAAAATAGCCATCTATGCATACACTGACATTTGTAGTTTCATGACAATGAACAAAATATATCCGAAGTCAATCTTTGTGAACACAAGTATCTCCTAAAATATTTGATACTTCAAAAATAGATTCACAGCAAAATAGCTTCAAATGATTTATTTTTATCAAATCATAGAATTTATAGAATCTATATTATTTGAACAAAAATTAAATAAACAACCTTGTTCATGCTAAAGCCTTTAGTAATTTAACATAAAACTCTAAAAGAAATACTTTCCATGAAAACTTATCTCTAGCACTCAAATATGTACACTCTTGTCAATACGTAAGTTTTGATAAAAACTTATAACATTTACTTTAAGTGTCATTTCGCTAACAAAATTTAAAATAAAATTATACAAAACGACACGACACTACATATGCAACATACTATTTAGTACATGGAGACATCCGTACTTATTTGTTCCCACAAGCACAGAAGCACATTTGCAAACAACTTACGTATTAACTCGAAACATGATTTTAGAGAAAGACGTAAGAAGATTAAGATTTAATCAACTTACCTCACTTTTACTTCATTATTGTTCACAAGCTTTCAATCCTCTTCCATTTTTCCAATATTGATTAAAAATCTCAACATCACCAATAAGTCGATATTTATAGTTAGATATCCTAATTATATCAAAATATGACCTAAGATAGTAATCAATATGTCACGACCCAAATTGAAGGGTCGTGACGGGCACCCAGTGCTTTACTCGACCGAGTACCAATGTAACATATATTTCTTTTCATACTATAATGGGAAAGTGATCCAAAAAACCCATCATGAGACAACAAGAATAAAACATAAGGGAATGCTTAACATATGACGACACAATAGGATTGTGCAAACTTATACATGTGATATACGGGCATACAAGGCCGACATGACTGTTTGTAAACTCAAAACATAGGCCAACAAGGCCATAAATTTATCCATACACCAAACATCTATCTACAAGCCTCTAAGAGTACTTAAAACCATAAAGGTCAGGACAAGTCCCCATCATACCAATCAATACATATTAAAAGCATACTGACTAAATAGGAAACTCCGGCTCAAGTGGAGTGCACCAATACCTCCGCCGAGCTGCTAGCCTACTAGGAGGACTTTCAACCTATCAATCGGGACCTACGGTCATGAAACACAACGTCCCCATGCAAAAAGGGACGTCAGTACAAATAAAGTACTGAGTATGCAAGGCTAGAAAACATAAACAGGATTAGTAATGTATAGTGTGATAGAGGAGATACAACCTGTAATATTTGAGTGCCACTTGGGACTACTGACATGAAATGCATAATACATATATATACATAAACTTTTGAAAACATTTGCGTCTATGGGCATCATCATCATCATATCGTAACCGACCTCATAGAGGATTCGGTAAAAACATACCCTGGCATCCTAAGGCTTGGTAGAATCGTAACCGGCCACGTGGAGCTCCGAAAAAACTCAAATTGTTAGTGCTCGCACCAACGGTCCATACCCGGATGACTATAGCGCGGTTTAGTAGAGTAAAATAGATACATATATAATGCATGCTCGACTCATGAAATGACCTTCTAAACCATTTGGAGTGTCCTAAGAACCTTATGGACATATATACCCTCAATATGAACCTTATTAGGACTCAAGGATCACACACATTTTCTTAGAATAATGTAATAAGGAAAGAACAATATGGACAACCTTATTTGCTAGGAGTAGATCCGTTATGAAGTAGCATATTCATTTAACTTTAGATCATGCGAAAAGAAAGAAAGAAATGCCTTAACGTACCTTAAACATGTTGAGCCTGTAATTACTTCCAAGTGAGGCTTCAAACAAGTCAACTCGATCTATCATAGCATAAAGAGATTCAAAATCTGTGTTGAGCAAAGGCCAAGTCAATAACTTAAGCTAGTAGCTCGTTTTACTTAAATTTGGGCAGATTCTCCTTTGTATCAAGGGACTCCACCAATACTAAATACTAACAAGAACAACATGAGAAATCCATCAATGTATAAATGTCAATAACAAGTCACCACATAACAACAATATGTCACAACTACTTAACGACGAGCGGCAAGCTCCAATTGGGATCCGTATAACCCATCTATCCCTTATAAATTTCTTACATTAACTTACAAGTATCATTAACATGACAATGAAGTTATTCATCAATGATTCCATCCTTATACCATATATTTATAACAAAGGAAACAATCCACAACTCTAACTATCTTCGATTAGTAACATTATTCACTAGTTCATGTCTACTCCATCCATTTAACTTAATCAACATCAATATAACCTTAGCAACATGCAAGAACACAATATAAGTGCCTCCTACAGTAACTACAAGTCGAAATCCAAGTTATATTCAGCTTATAATAACCCTCAATGGCAATACAACACCATACAAGTGACTTAAGCTAATCCAAGTATTATCTTGTAGTTTATCATCCTAAAAACATAAAAAACATACAAGAAAGTTTAAGCACAATTAGTAGGCTGTTATACTCACTTGGAATTTCATCCATATATAGACCACAACAATCCTCAATGACAACACAACCTCAAAGAGGTGTTGTTCTTCACTAGGACTAGGTTTGATGTTGAAATCTGGTGTAATCACTTTTGAATCACTTCAAAACCTTGTGGAATATGTTTAGAAGGGTTAGGAGAAGTTTGGAGACGAGGTTGAGTTGAAAAATGAGCAAAAATAGGCATCCAATTCGTTTATAAATTGAAGTAGCTCAACCACCGCCTAAGTGGGTCCCGTTGAAAGCTGCTTCCGCGGTCTTGCATAAACTCAAATATATCTCTACTCCAATTTCGTGTAGATGAACGGTTTAATGCGTTGGAAACTAGACTCGTATATCTCCAATTTGGTATATATATCATCCCTTGATTCCAAGCATATTAGGAGAAAAGTACATCTACATTTGACCTAAATTCAGCAAATTTATGAATGTAACTTGTGATGACCTTTGCCAACTCTTATTCCACAACTTTCTTGCCTTCAAAATGTAGAAAGTGAATATCATACGACTAAAATAACATTCCAAATTTGTCGACTTTGAACGAAAACTATTTTCTTCTGTTCGTTTAGCATCTACGATTTCCAACCCTTTTGGTACTTGTCATTCATAATCTTAAAGATTTGTGACCTCCAAGATGACAAGATGAAACTTACATTATTTACTTTCAAAAATGATCTCATTTCTGAGCTTACATCAATTAGTTTACGACGCACTCTCATGTACAAAAATATGTAATGTAACACAATATCCATATATGGCTCATAAATTGGATATAGGCCTCCAACAAATCAAATCGCCACATAGATTTACAAGCTAGACCATTCAACTTAATGTTCATATTTTTATATCTATTTGAGTCACTAATGAAACTATAGCAATTGTCCAATGCAGCCAAGTTATTATTCATTATCTTCCATAATCAAACATTGCACAATATACAACTCAGATGATTACTCAGTTGATCAATTCCATCTTTTGCTAACAAACAATTTCATAGGTTCATTGTATTCAATCAATTTCGTCGCCAAGATTCACCATTCATCTTCTCTCTTATTTTCTCAAAAGTAATATTCATGTCATGAATTAGAGTTTTATAATCCAATCATTCAACCAATAAAACCTGTAACAATTACTTCAAATACTTCTAGCTACTCATAATAAACAAGTTTGAAGCATTGGAATTACCTTTAGTAGAACAATCTAGAAAAATCACAACTTTGATGATTTTTGTGTTCTTGAGGATTTGGTAATAAATTTTTGAATTTCCATGTTAGAATAATGTTTGAATTCTTGTATATCTAGTAAGAATCAGCCCAAACCAACACTAACAACTTACCTTGGTCAATTGGACTTGATTTGAGCTTAAAGAACCTCCCCTTCACCTAAAGAACCCCAACCCCAATACTCAAAATACTCTCTCCCCCGCTTGGTATTTATATGCCCCAATTTCTGTGTTTTGGACGCAAACTTGGATGCTATGACATCACTTCACTGCAAGCCATTCTTTCAGACACAACCCCAGATATTTCACATGCGTACACTCCTCTGCCAACCTTTGATAGTTTGTTCATAATTTCTTGTGTGAATGTCCAAATGATAAACAGTTTGAAGCGTAAGAAACTTGACTCAAAGACCTTTCAAGTTATAGATTCGGTGATGACCCGGGGGTCATTTTTGTTTTATAATCCAAATCCATGTTCCAAGCCCTTAAAAACCTTATTTTATTCTACCATAATTTGTGTGCGTAGCCGGGAACGTTCCCGTAAAGCCTTTGGGTGAAATTTAAGTAAAATATGGAAATTTACCTTTAATATTGATTAAGTTGACTTTGGTAAATTTTTTAAATAAATAGAGATGGACACGTGATTTGACGGGTTCGTAGGGTCCGTGGTAAAATATGGGACTTAGGCGTATGCCCGTAATCATATTCCGAGATTCCTAGCCGAGAAATGATTTTTTAAAGAAAATTATTTGTTGAAATATATAAGGATTTTTAGAAATTGAATAATGGTTGAACTCGTTGGTATCAGGCCCACATTTTGGTTTTGAAGCCCAGTACATATTTGATATAGTATTTACGTTATATTTGTGAAATTTGGTGAAAATGAAGAGATTTGATATAAATCCAACCATTGGTTGAGAAAATAAAAAGTTTGAACTATCTTATGAATTTCATGAGTTTTGGAGTCAAATTCGTTATTTAAGAGGTTAATTTGGTGTTTTAATCGCATGAACAAGCCAGTATGATATTTCTAGACTGGTGTGCATATTTTTTGGAGCCCCGAGGGCTCGCGTGAGTTTTGCATAGGCCACAATGTGAGTTTAGACTTAGATATATCTTTGCCGCATCTGATATTTTGTTGCAGGATCTAATACCAACATATCACGGTCCCGAAGGATTCCAAAATCAATTGCATATCCGGCCTCGGGGGTGAATGTGTAATCGACTTTTTGTCCGTACTTCGAGTATTGACCAAGCGGGTCCGGTGTCGGGTTTTGACTTTTTAGGGAAAATGTTGGGAGAGCTATAATTAATTATTGGAATTGAGTTTTTTATCGTTTATTGATGTTATTAAGTTATTTATAACTAGATACATGTGAATTTGAGGTGAAATCTTGAGGGAAAGCGATATTTGAGGCTTGATTTTTGCCGTGGAATCGAGGTAAGTGTTTAGTATAACCTTAGCTTGAGGGAATATGAGTTATGATCTTATTTGCTACGTGTTAGTGTTGAGTACGATGTATAGGAGTGGTGATGAGTATCTATACTTGGTGTCGAGGATGCAAATAAGTCTTAAACTGTTAACATTGTCATTCTTATTATGTACTACTCATGCTTAAAATTATGATTATCCATGTTGAACAATACTTATGATATTTTCTTGGTAATTTACCATTGATTAGTATTGACTCAAGTTGAGATTTATTTTGTGAAATTAAGCATTGAAACAAGATTGGTTATAGATGATTCCCTTGCTGGGATGTACTTGTTTCTATTGTTGATTTCCTAGCCGGGATGCTATTGTTTCTACTATTTGGGTGAAGAAAGAGTGATAAAGCATGAAGGGTGATACCGTGAAATTCATTCTTATGCATAAGGTGAGGAAGAGTGATAAACCACAAAGTATGATGCCGTGCACATTTACATTTACATTGATGCATATGGTGAGGAAGACATTCTATTATTCATATGGTGAGGAAGAGTGATAAAGCACGAAGGGTGATGCCTTGCACATTTCTATTATTGATTGTATTATGAGGATCAAGAGTAAAAGCACGAAGGTTGATGTTGTGCATTTTCTGTTTGTTGTGTTCATTTGTTGTTATCCGTTCAAGTGTTTTAACTATTTAAATTCCTTTACCGATGTAATTCTTTATGTTAAGAACTTTATAGCATGTTGCCCCTTCCCGTTAGTTTATGCTTAATTTTTTTTAGTTTTTTATTTCTTTTTACTTTTTTATTATATTGATTAACTGCATAGGTCTATGATGTTTCTGTGTCCTAGCCTTGTCACTACTTCGCCGAGGTTAGGCTCTACACTTAAAAGTATACGGGGTTGGTACTGATACTACACTCTGCATTTCCTGTGCAGCATTTGGTGTCGAACGTTGTGAGTAGAGATTGGTTGGTTGCCTTCGGTCCAGTGGAGACCCGAGGTAGTATTGCAAGCATCCAAAGGCCTTGGCGTCCCCTCATATCCTATTTCTTTTCTGTTTATCTACTTTACAACAAATGTACATTTACTTGTTCAGACCATTGTTTGTTGTATTCGTACACCGTCTGTGATTTGTGACACAAGTTCTAAGTGGAGTTTTATTATGGTTTCGATATTGTATTAAGATAATCTGTTAAATTATGTTCTTATGTATCTATTCCGCCGACTTACTTTTGTTTATATGTAATCGGTTCGAAGATAAAAGAAAAAGGTGAAATAATCGGTAATGTAAGATTTCCTATCGAGTACAATATTAGGCGCCATCACAGTTTTGATGGTGGAAAATTCAGGTGGGGACAGGTTATCTGTCACATAGCGGGTACAATATTAGGCGCTATCAAAGTTTGGTCTAGTGCATACCCATTTAGAACTTTATTCTATCATGTAATTTCAAACTTGAGTTGGTCTTAGGGCTATACATATACCCTACACCTCTTATAATATGCATCGTAAACTTATTATCATATCCAATTGATATACATCATATTAATACTTCCCGTCTGCACAAAAATAATATAATTAGCACGCATCAACTTTCTTAACAACGCTTACGTACTTCAAAATTTCCGCGATGCTACATTTTCCCCCTCTTAAGAACATTCGTCCTCGAGTATTGTGCAAGTCACTTCTAAGAATAGAGTTACCATATTTTTACCTTGAACCAATATGCATAGGCACTTATGACTACATGTGTCTTATACTTCCTTTCCAAAATCCCTATTTACTTTTGGCCCTCAAAATTTGTCTATCGTTACAACTGTTAAAAATTTTTGGCAGAGTTTCTCCAATAACAAGGACAATCCAAAAACTTTAACCTCTCCAGAACAAGCCCTCACACATGCACCAACAGCAATATCGCTTAACAACAAATAATACACAATATAATCTACCATCTTGAGTTCACTAAGCAGTACATATACCATACGTGTATCGAATGTAAATCTTTAAAACTCTTAACTAGTGAAATATATAAATACCATTCAATATAAATAATAGCTACCACACATAGCTCCTACATCAAAAGTATACATGCGTGCATTTTCTTTAGTCATGCGTACGTCAAGTTGTACTTGAAAAGTGTCTTCGAATTAATCAACAATCTCTCTGTGATTGGACGTAGAATGGCCCATCTCCATGCTTCCTAAATTCGTAGGTTCCTCAAAGGTATGGCTCATGCTTGGTGAGATCAAAATTATATTTCCCATTTGGTATTTGTAAACTTATCCATTCCTATCATAATCTCAAAATTTTCTTATATCCAATACTTTCACGTTAGTCTGTTGCTCTTTCGGAGTCTTGTTTTCAAGAAAAGTTTTTCCACTTAAGAGTTTTAATATTATCTAATCATCAAAATTATTTTTGAATATCCTTTTATTTCTTCTAAATATAAATAAGAAATTTGTCTCGAATTTATCCATCATATAATAATTTAATACCCTTACTTTCGCTCCTATCTTTAGAGCTCATGCTGGATTCATAACATGATAACTATTATTACCATCAAGTTTACTCTGAAAGTAATCCAATTCACTTCATTCGATTTCATGACACTAGTTTGCTTCCTACACGGGGGCATCTGTATTCCAGTTTTATATCTTAACGTTTAACAATTTCTTCACTCTATTGAGTATTTTGTGATAATTTCCTACCGAAAACTTGGGATTGCATTTATTTTAATGAACATCATAGGCATGCTACCATAGACTATAAGATTTTAACATTCGAGAGTCATTGCTATCACGATGGTACTTGCACCTTTTTAATAGTAGTGCTCTTCTTGAACCCATGCCCTTAACGGGCATACTTTGTTTTTGTATAGAAGAGTCGTTTCTCATTCAGGAATACGTATTACATTACAATTTTCTATTTCATTTCATTCTAAGTGTGTATATATTAAAATATACTCTTATTCCACTTAATCCCACGTACAATTTATAGTACTTCCTTGTCCTCCGATAATACTTGAATTTTACTCAAATCGCACATGCCACTAAAGTTATAGGAATACATTTGAGTTTCCCATTCAATCTTTGACTATCAACTATAACTTTTAATATCTCTAATGCAGAACACTATAACTATTACTTTTAGTGAATCTTTGATTCACAACAAAAACTTCATGGTAATTGTAATCATTCCGTGATAAAGTTGCCGAATGTTTTCGCTTCGTCTTGACTCTAGTAAATAAAATATTTTATTTCTCAAACCATTACCTTTAAGGCAAATCCTTTTACTTTCCACTCAAAATCATTATTAAACGTATATCTGGCATAGAACTTTTCATTGATAATAAATTTGTTCACCCACAACACTAGGCTAGTTATCCCTCCCAATTAGAAATTTCCATCTTACCACTTCAATATTTCATTGTACATAGACCTTTATTTCATCATTATGCTGATATGTTCATTATTATGACGATAGGGTAGATTGGTTATAGTAATGGAACTTTCTTTGTTCAGTTTGTTTTCAAGTATCACGTCGCTAGTAGCTGTTATATATATTGCTAAAGGCCATTATATTCCACTCTTACGATATTATCATAGTTACCACTTTGCTCATTCAAGTTCACTCTACCATTAAAATCTTTTCTAACAATTCACACTTCAATACATGCTTGAATATAGTTCTATCAAGTACAACTGTCTTACGCCTCTCATTTTGTGTTTAAATATTTTGAACAAGTGTGACTCCCCTAGGTGAAATCTACATATCATTATATATATATATATTATATTCCATAGTATATTTATCTGAAATAAATATTTATTGCTATTATGTCCTTTCATAAAACTTTATTTTAATGTATCCCACTAAGTAGGCTAATACTTATAATAAATATGTCATGCATGTAGGATCTTTTTTACCTCATGCCTTCATCATAATGCAAACTCTTTTGCCAATGGCTAATACATCGTATTTACATAAACACGTTTGATATAAAAACATATATATACTTGCATATTTTCCCATTCTTCATGGTCTGATTTACCTCGTCCATATATATCAAGGTAGAAATTTGTGACATGGTATCATTTAGCTTTATAATTCTTGTAACTTCTCAATCTCTAAATCCATACAATCGCCATTTTAAATTTTGTTTTCGAATGTTACGTCGTACACATTATATGTAAAACTTTCCAAAAACTTTAACTTCGTCCACGAGCCATTTAAATTTTTATTCTTCTTGAATCATAACAATCATTCAATCCGTTACATTGAGATATTTCTTGGAAATTTTGAATCTTTCAGCATTTCAATTGAAAAAAATAAGACATACCTCAACTAGAAACACTCAAGATTATCATTTCATCTAAAATATTTTCTCATCTCTAACATCATATATTATTTCTTATAAGCTCCAAGATTACTCCTTTTGTGCATCTCATGTCATAATATTTTCTCGCTTATACATTATAAGTTCACATACTTTATCCTCGCATACCTTGATATGCATACCTAAAGAGTGACTTTCATTTGTATCACATTCAGCATCCGGAGGAAGTTAAGGTTGTCATGCATCTTTTACATATATCATGCTTCGTCTATCCTCAACTCTCTTGGTACTTTATTTCTTGTATGAAACTTATATAACGTATGAAATCATCATGACGATAACCTATAATGCTTAAGGGAAACCCGATGTCAAGTACAATTAAGGTTCATCTCCCTCATTTTGTAACATTCCCTTTTCGGATGATTAAGAAAGCATTTGTCTTTTTTGAGAAGGTGACTTTGTTCATTATTGACACTGTCTTCACTACGCCATACTTCTTACGAGTCATATTATCTTTACCACAAACTTGAATTATTCACATTCGATTATCAATTAGATCCATATCGCCTCTCTATGCGTTGTCATGATAATTTAAGATGCAATATTTTCATCTATAAAAGTCTCTTTATTTTTGGTTCCTTTGCTAACTCATTAATGGTTATTACCATAGTAAAGAATAGTTCCAATATCTTTGCCAACAACCTCGAATTGAAATCTAGGGTCTAACATAGGCCCTTTTTTGCATCCTTTAGTAAAATTCTTTATAAGTCATAACACCATCCTGGCAATACTATGTGACATCATCACTTTATTTCCTTCATTAATGTCTTAGTATTTGAATTATAATTATTTTCCCTAGGTCATATGTGTTTGTTGTATCAGTTTCAATCTATTCACAACTTATTTTTCCACTTTGAAAAAATCTGACACTTTCTTCTATCAGCCTAAACATCTTGTATTATAACTTGAACCTTCCGCTTTATTGTCTTCACTTCTATATCTTTCACAAAAGTTAATCAATACGATAGAGAATTTGTACTCTCACTTCAGGAACAAACGCACAATATGGAGTATGAAGAAAGTAAAATACCCTAGATGTCATCATAGACTCCTCGATATAAGTGTGGCCAGCAGCACATCGATAAAAAGGGACTATACTTGATATGGCTCCACAAACTCCTACGAATCGGCTTGGAATCCAGTGCTCTGATACCAAGTTTGTCACGATCTAAATCTACGTGACCGACACCCGGGACACTACCCTACCCGAGTGAACTATCATATGCATGAAAACCAAGTTAACTGTGGAAGATCCTTTAAAATCATATACATTTTCAAGTTTAATGATAAATATTTTCCAGCCTAGAATCACACATAACACATTTTATGACAACAACAATGAGACTACATAAAATAATTATATTTTCATGTATGTCGTGTACAAATTAGTTACTACAACCTTTCATAACTATCCAAGGAGCCGCTATACCAAAGAACTGAACTAATGGTTGGAGTAATTCTAACAAAATAAAATAAGGAAGAATATTATAGCTACCATAAAATAAAAATGGTACTTCATAATACGTTGGAAAGAGAGTCTTCCTGGCTTTACGGAATGCCATGTAATATATATCATCCCGAAATATGTAAAGTAAGCAGCGCCCAAGAGGGGCCCCTGTAAGGGCTGAGTACACTACATCGGTACTCAATAAGCGTCATAGACTCTCTAAATTAGGTTCTTGGGACAAACTATATAAAAAAATAATGCACCAACATTTGATATAAAACTATAAGAAATATTATTAATTTATGACCTTTGTCATTTTAAATAACAATCAAGTGAAATATAACCCACAATATAAGCTTTTAAAACATACGTCAATCCAAGATTTTTGGTAAGTCGTAAAAATCATTACATATGCTTTAGTCATCGAAATCTATTTTGGCCCCTTAGGCCTAAACATAAGAAAATCATTCTTACCCTTTACCGTGAGTACAATACCATCACCGAGATAAGAAATTAAACTAGGTTATGTACCTTGTGGCAAGTATAATATACCCTACTTGCTCAAGTTGTCTCATCACAATGTTGTACGAATCGGTTCAGCCACACTAATAATAATACAAAATAGTAACCTCTCAAGGGAGAGCACTCTTCCGTAGTCTATACCAGAAAGTGGCCATCTTCGCCTACACCAACACATGTAGTTTCTTGACAACAAACATATTATATCTGAATTCAATCTCGATAAACGCAAGTAAATCCCAAAATATTTGATATTTCAAATTAGATCATAGAACAATAGCATCAACTGAACTACTTTTATCAAATCATAGCATTTATGAAAAATCTAAATCATTTGAACAAAAATTAAATAAACAACCTTTTTCATGCTAAAATCTTTAGAAATTTTATATCAAACTCCAAAACAAATACTTTTTATGACAACTCTTGCATTCAAATATGTATAATCTTGTCAATACATTTGTTTTGATAAAAACATATTACAATTACCTTGTGTGTTATTTTGCAAACAAGATTAAAAATTAAATTTTACAAAATCGCTTCGCACTACATATGTAACATAATATTTAGTACATGAAAACACCGGTACTTGTTTGTTCCCACAAGCACAAAAGCACATGTGCAAACTACTTAAGTATTAACTTGAAGCATGCTTTTAAAGAATAGCATACTAGTAGCTACATATGGACTTTCGTGACCTTGTACGTACGTAGACCCCACAAATAGGTTCAAGCATGTATATAACTCACTTATGCGGTAAATTCCTTATTACAAGGTTAAAAAACAGACTTACCTCGTTTTAAAGCCTTATTTCCAATTAAAGAACACAATCAAACCTCCAAAATTGATGCCAAATGACTTGAAATAGTCAAACATTACACAAAGTAATCATTCTTCATTCAAATGTTCATATTTCCACTAGTAAAGTGATTGCTCACCAAATTGCAAGATACCTAAAAATCAACCCCATGCTCACATGCTCAGATTCCAGAAATTTTTAAAGGAAGTAGTTACCCATAACATTAGGAACATAAATAAGTGATTTATACTAAATTCCATAACAAATTTTGTGGTTAAATATAATTTTTATTAAAAACATAGGTTTTCACCTAAACCCATAATTTTTACAAATTTACATGTTATAATCTAGCCATAAACTATGTACTTAAATCACATTAGGTTGAAATTACTTACCTCACAAAGCTAGGTCGAAATCCCCTCCATAAGATCTCCCAATTTGCCGAAGAGCATAATAAATGACCCTAAAAATTCCTAAGTCCCTAGTCAAAACTCACTGCCCAGTTGCCTCATTCTTTATGAATGCGGAAGAGGCCTCGCATTTGCAAAGGCAACTAACTCAGCCCCTCTGAAGACCTTTCATCGTGAACACGACCAAGGTCTCGCGAACGCGGAGACTGGCTTGCCTACTATTCGCAAATGCAAGGTTTGGTTCGCGAACACGAAGAACAAAGTAACCCCAACCCACCCTAGCTACTCTAAAACAATGAGAGTTACCTCACGCGATTACGAGGATCACTAGCCCCGGACAATCGCGAACGCGGATTAGCTATCCCGAATGTGTCGCTCATTTTCCCCCAGTTCCAATTCCCTTTTACATGAACACGATGGTCCCTTCACATTCGCAATGATGGAAACAATAAGTGGGCATTTCTTGTTTCTTGCATATTGTTCTGAGGGGTTCGAAACTCACCCGAGCCACTTGGGACACTGTTCAAAGACACTAATAGGTCTATTATCATAATACGGACTTGCTCGAACTCTTGAAACTGAAAACAACAACGAAACAAAGAATCATGCCTTAAAACAAAATTGAATCAAATTTTCAACTTCAAGTTTTCCGAATTCTCCGAATGCGCCGATCCTACTTAGACTAGTTGGAATGACATCAAATATTGTGTGAATGTTTTAAATGACATTACTAAACAATTCTTGGTCTCGATATTCAATTTGGACCTCGATATCATTAAAACATGATCCAAACAAAATTTAAAGAACGTCAAAGTTCTTCAAGAACCAACTTTAATTATTAGGTGCCCGAACGCTCTCATGTAATCCAAAACTTGATCCGAACATACGCCCTGGTCCAAAATCATCATATGAACCTATTAGAATCGTCAAATTCTGATTCTGCGATCGTTTACTTAAAATATTGACCTAAGTCAAACTTGGCCTTTTATGCTTTTAGGAACCAAAGTTTCCAATTTTAAACCAAAGTCTTCCAAAACCCTAACTAACCATCCCCGTTAACCATCCCCGTAAGTTATAAATCAGTAAAAGTAAGAACAAGAAGTCTTATTTAGGGGAACAAGGTTCTAGAAAGCAAAACGACCGGTGAGGTCGTTACATTCTCCACCTCTTAAACAAACATTTCTCCTTAAATAAGTTTAGATTCATACCTGAACTGCTGAGTAAGTGTGGGCATTTGATCCGCATGTCCTCCTCAGATTCCCATGTTGCCTCCTTGACTGGCTGGCTCTCTACTTAACCTTTATCATGGAAATCCTCGTGGATGTCAACTCGTGATCCAAGCTAGCAACAATGACAACTCTCCTCCTCATAAACAATCTCTCAACAAGCTAAATAATGCTAAAATCTTGCACATATGACAAGTCTACATAATATCTCCGGAGCATAAAGACGTGAAAAACTAGATGAACTACTTATAGGCTAGGAGGTAAAACAAGCTCACAAGCAACCTCCCCAACATGCCTCAATACTTCAAATGGGCCGATGAACCTTGGGCTCAACTTGTCCTTTTTTCGAATCTCGTAATACCCTTCATCGATGATACATTCAAGAGAACCTTATCGCCTACAATAAAATGATATATCATGCACAATCTAGTCCGCATAACGTCTCTGTATGGACTGTGCTGTGCGATGTCGTTCCTAGATCAACTTCACCTTCTCAAGTGCATCCTTTACAAAATCAGTACCATATAACTTAGCCTCATGGAGATCAAACCACACGATGGGAGAATGACATCACGAACCAAATAAAGCCTCAAATGGAGTCATCTCGATGCTAGACTAATAGCTATTGTAATAAGAAAACTCAACCAACGTCAAGAACAGATCTCGTTGTCCCCCAAAGTCAATCATGCATGCTCTAAGCATATCCTCCAGGATTTGAAGTGTCTGCTCCGACTGCCCGTCGGTCTGTGGATGAAATGCAGTACTAAGCTCTACACAGGTCCCTAACTAACTTTGTACGACTCCCAAAAATGTGAAGTGAGCAGAGGGCCTCTATCTGATATGATGGAGACATGCACGACGTGCAACATAACTATCTCCCGACTACAAAATCTGGGCTAACTTCTCTGAAGTATAGGTTGTCACAATCAGAATAAAGTGCATCGACTTAGTCAACCTGTCGACAATTTCCCAAACTGCATCAAACTCTTGCAATGTCTAGGGCAACCCAACTACAATGTCTATAGTGATGCACTCCCTTTTCCACTCAGGTATAGTCAATTGCTGAAGTAGGCCACCAAGTCTTTGGTGCTCATACTTGACCTACTCAAAATTTAGACACCTAACTACATACTTCACTATGTATTTCTTCATATACCACCACCAATAATACTTTCTTATGTCATGATACATCTTTATAGCACCTGGATGATTAGAATACCGAGAACTGTATGCCTCATCTAAAATCATCTCCCTCATGGCATCAACATTAGGAACACATAAATGACCTTGGAGTTGTAGAATACCATCCACACCAATAGAAACCTCCTTGGAACTACCCTATAGCATCGTCTCTCTAAGAACTGCCAAATGCAAATCGTCAATCTGTAGGTCCTTGATCTGCCCCAATAGTGAAGATTGGGCAGTAACACATGCAAGAACTCGAATGGGCTCTAAAATATCCAGCCTTATAAGTTTGTTAGCCAAGGACTCATTGTCCAAAGCAAGTGTCCACTCTTTCTTCCTTTATATGGCACCCGTGACCAGATTTGCGTTGCCCATATAATAAAGAATTGTAATGTCATAATCCTTCATTATCTTAAGCTATCAACACTTTCTTAAATTGATATAACTTTGCTTGATCAAATGCTCCAAGCTATGATGATCACTATAAACAACATATGAAACCTTATATATATAATGCCTCCATATCTTAAGAATATATGTAATGGCGGCTAACCGTAGCTCATGCATAAGGTAATTCTTTTCATAAATCTTGAAATGACGCGAAACATATGCAATAACTCGCCTCTCATGCATCACTACACAACCCAAGCCAATGCATGAAGTGTCTTAATGCTCCATATACATCCATAAATCAGAAGGCAACACTAGAACCGATGTTGTCGTCAAAGCCATGTTTCACTTCTGAAACCACGCCTCATAATCATCACACCAAACATAATAGAGCTCCCTTTTGAGTCAATCTAGTCAAAGGTGCAACAATTGATGAAAATCCATGTGTAATCTAGTGATAATAACCTGCTAACCTCAGGAAACACCTGATCTCAGGTCAATCATAGAGAATACCTTAGAACCATGTACCTGGTGAAATAAATCATCAATGCGCGAAAACGTATACTTGTTCTTGATGGTAAATTTTGTTCAATTGCCGATAATGAATGCACAGTCTTATTGTCCTATCTTTCTTCGTCTCCAATAACACTGGTGCACCCTAAGGTGATACACTTGGTCTCACAAACCACTTTGCTAACAACTCCTCAAGCTGCTCCTTCAACTCTTTCAACTCTTTCAACTCTTTCGGATCCATACGGTATAGTGGGATAGAGATATGCTCAGTACCTACAGCCACATCAATACAGAAATTAATATCATGATTTGCTGGCATGCCTGGAAGGTCAGAAGGGAACACATCAGCAAATTCCCAGACTACTGACACTGGATCAATCATCAGAGACTCTGTGGTGGTGTCCGAAAAATAAGTTAGATAAGCCAAATAACTTTTCTCCACCATATGTCGAGCCTTTAGAAAAGAGATAATCTGACTAGATGCACTAACGTGGAAACATTTCCACTCCAGCCTTGGAAACTCTAGCATCGTTAAAGTAACAGTCTTTGCGTAGCAATCAAGGATGGCGGGATATAGGTATAACTAGTCCATGCCTAGGATGACCTCAAAGTAGGTCATATAAAGTAATAGAAGGTCCTCTCTAGGCTCGTAACCATAGAATGTGACCACGCATGACCGATAAATCTAATTCACGACCGTATAATCGCCTACAAGAGTGGACATACAAACAAGAGTAGCCAAAGAATGGATATGGGGATAACTAGTACATGCCCAGGATGACCTCAAAGTTGGTCATATCAAGTATCAGTAGGTCTACTATAGTCTTGTAACCACATAATATGACCACACAGGACTGATTGATCAAATCCACAACTACAGAGTCTCCCACATGAGTGGACATATAATAAGAAATACCCAAAGACTTATAATGAATATCTAGGAAATGAAAAAACAGAGATGATACATATGAATAGATAGACCCTTTATCAATTAAGAATGAAGCATCCCTACTGCAAACGGAAATCATACATGTGATCAAGACATCTAAACCCAATGCATTTGGTCTAGTCAGAAAAGCATAGAATCTGGTTGGACCGCTGGCTGGCTAGCCTCTGCCAGTCTAAACGATGGTTGAACTCCCCCTAACCGGGCTCCACCGCTAGGACTGCCCCTACCAGTCTGTCGTCAACCTTTGGGTGACCGAACAACTGGTACTATAATCGTAGGTTGTTGACCCTGTAGCACATCCTGGATGGCTGGTGGGCGGTAAGAACTCTCTATTAGGCTTTGCAATAGGGGCACGCTGGAGTATCTCGAGGAGGTGGTGGTGTTGAATATGGGGGCTGCTAGGCTGACCTCACCCAAAGGTACCTCTACTCCTAGCCGGGACAGCTCTAAACTCTCCATAGAAACGGCCCTCTTGTTCTACTACATCAGCTCTCTACCTTTCTTACAATAGCCCTTAATCCTCTGAGAAATCTCCACGACCAGTTGATAAGAAGTACTCATCTCAACTTCTCGGGCCATATTGGCCCTAATACCGGAGTGCATCCTCCTAACAAACCTTCGAACTCTATATACGTCAGTAGGAAGTATTATAAGTGCATGGCCAGACAACTCAGAATACAACGCCTCACAACCGGTCACTGACAACTAGCCCGGCTCAAGAGGGAAGAATATACCTATCCAAGAAAAGCTGGGTGAACTGGCCAAAGTCATGGGAGGAGAACCCGCTGGTCTACCAAGAAGATAAGACTACAACCATCTACAGGTCCGACCCTCTAGCTGGAAAGTAGTGAACCCAACCCCATGAGATTCTAATATTCTCAAGTTATACAGTATGTCCCTCCACCTATCAATAAATTCCTGGGCATCCTCATGACACTCTCCTCCAGAGACAAGAGTGTGTAGCCTAGTCCATCTATCCGATAACTTCTGCGGATCACCATCCGCAGCTGGTCTAGGCTCAGGTATCACTGCAACTACTTGTGCTCCATTCGCGGGTAGTGTACCTAGTGTCTGATACACTACAACTGCATGCCCAGGATCATGATCAGTAGGTGTCTATGCTCCCTCTCCCGCTTGAGATATGGTTGAGTCTATTTGAAATAAAGCAGTCTGGGATATAAAGTCCATTAACCGCAGCATACGACCCATGACCTCCTAAAAGCCCGGTACTGTCATGAAATCTCTCAAGGATGGGCTACTGTGGGCATCTTTCCTTTCTCTTCGACGATGGGATCCTCCACTCAATTCACTGGTAGTTCTACTAGGGCAACTCCGGGGCTCCCTCGTCCCCTACCTTGGGTCGGTGCCTTCTCCCGACCTTTTTCTTAGCCTCGAACAACGAGGGGAGTTGCTCCTACCGGGTCTGGAATGTCTTACGCATGCGTCCTCACCATCGGTAAGAGAATAGAAGAAAGAAACTTAGTATACCGTCTAATGCATGATAGAATATGAATAAAGAATAGTTTTCTAACAACCTATAGCCTTTCGAGAATATGTACAAACGTTTCCGTACTGATCTGCAAGATTCTATTAGGCATGCCCATAACTTGTGAGACCTACGTAAACGTAGTGCTCTAATACCATGTTGTCACGAACCAACTCTATGTTAGGTCGTGATGACGTCCAACACTGTTGCTAAACAAGCCAAAAGTGAACAACTTAGTGATTTCTTATTTTTTTTTATTAGGCCATCCCAATATCTAACTTTAATTAAACCTAAAACATTTAATAAATGACATATTTGCAAGGCAAAAAAAAATAGAACATCTAAAAGAAATCCTAACTATTGAAATACAATCCAAAAATTAAAGTTTAATAATATGTGCAAAGATCTAGTGTCACAGGTGTGTGGGCAACTAGTAGAATATACAAAAGATAAAACTATCCTACTGTCTGGATAGAATAGACAAATACAAGCAAAAGAGAAACTCTGGCATGCAACTGAATGACTCAGAAGGGGGCAGTTCAACGTGAAGTCTCAAACCAAGATCAAGTATGCACGTCCGGTGGGTAACAAGATATACAGTGTCACGACCCCAATTCGCCCTCCGTGAACATGTCGTGATGGAACCTAGTTCCTATAACTAGGTAAGCCTAACATTAACGGAAATAACATTGATATTTGCCAACTTTATATTCAATAACCCTTAACAATTTACAGTTTCCAAAACCAGTAGTACAAGTTACGAGCCTTTCTAAGTGTAGTTATACAAAATAAATGCAACAATATTCCGAAAGAAAGGGAACAAATAGAAATAAGTACATTTGAAGGTGACTATGAGGACTGCGAACGCTGCAACAGGTTCACCTTGAGTCTTTGCCGCAACTAGTAGCTACTATCGATCAAATACCTGTATCTGCACACAAAATTTATAGAAGTGTAGTATGAGCACAACCGACCCCATGTGCTTGTAAGAACCAACCTAAACTCGGCGAAGTAGTGACGAGTGTAGGACCAACTACCAAATAAACCTATGCAAGATAGCGTACAAAATAATAGGAAGCGGATCACAATGATAGCAACAATGATCAACCAGTGATATAAATAACATCTAACAAGAACAACATAATTGTTTCTCAACAAATAATAATTTCAAGTGCAATCAATTAATGAAGTCCTTCAAATATAAATCCTTCGCCTATAAATCCTTCAACTAATACTCTCTAAGATAATATACTTTTCAACACATATATTTTGAATATATTTTCTTTAAATAAATATCTTTCAAATAAGCATCTTTCAAATATAATTCTTTCGAGTAAAGGTTGCCTTGTGATTCCTCATTTCATAATCATAATATTATAGGTCTAAGTCAACTTTCATATTTTTACGGCATTTCGTGCCCATATTTGTATTACCACCGCACGAATAACTCACATGCCATTAAGTAAAACTACAATATATTTCCCCAGCGCCTTGTGCCCACATATTTCTATGTCCCATTGCACAAGAATATTCTCATGTTACTCAGTTCATAGGTTCCATACCCAATAAAATTAAGAATATTCAAGGAGTCTCATTCGCTTAACATGAAGTGGAGTACAACTTCCAGCCTAATTAGAAAGTCAACAAGAAAAGATGAAGTTATTTTTAGGAATCATTGATAGAGAAAATACCTTCTCAATTAAAGTACAATATCAATAAATCATTACCTTTGATACGAGAAATCAATAAATCAAAACATAGTAGAAACTTCCTTTTTAAGTAAAGTACAACCTCAAAAGATTTTAAGGGAAAATTTAGTTGACAAATCAATTTAGTTAAAAATGTAAAAATTGTTGAAATTTAAAGTATTGAATATATATAAAAACAATAGGGCGAGGTATTGTAACCGCTATAAACTCTCACACAAAGGATCACAGTCGTAAAGGAATCTAAACCATTAAAACACTTGAATTCATAACAACAATTACAATGGAGACAAAATAATCACAAAAGGAGTACAACTCAATGCAGAGATAACAACCGGGGATCTCCCAGGTTACCGTCCTATAGTCCCAAATATAAATACTCGGGGATCTATCAATATCCTCCGTATATGAGCTAAGGAGCTCTTGGTATCCTCAATATAAGAGTGTCCAGGGATCTATCGGGAATCAAACCTGTAGTACCAAAGTAAATGTACTGGGGTATCTCCCGAGAATGTAACTCGTAGTCCCAAAGGAAATATGCAGGGGATCTCCCGAGACTCTAACCCGTAGTTCCAAAGTAAATGTGCAGGGGGATCTCCCGGGAATCTAACCCATATTCCCAAAGTAAATGTGCAGGGGGGATCTCCCAGGAATCTAACCCGTAGTCCCAAATAAACAAACAGCAACACGAAGAATATTCAAAAACAATCTAACAATCCAATCCCAAGGAAATTTTATCACAAAGAGTATGAATTAATGGCAACAAGAGAATCACAGGAAAATCAAGAAGCAAGTAACTTAAACAAAATACCATTACATTACAGGCAAGTGATAACTACACCAACAACCATAACAATTTGAACACCTAACATATATACACGGGATCATAGAGGAATTCACAATTTATAGATAACGAACGATAAGAAGAACAATCGCGTAAATTAAAGCAAATATGGCCAAGTAAGAGGTAAGAATTAGAGGAAGGCAAACAACATTGTATAGAGTAAATAGAGGTAAATTATGTAATTAGGTAACTCAATCACAACTTGAGACAATGCTCTACCATGTTCAATTAACAATAATACATCCACAAGTCATATTCTCAATAGATATTATCATATACATCATATGCAATACGAAACGGAGTCACATTAATCAAAGTATAAGACTCATGGGCATGCTTGACACCAATTTATAGATTCGTCACCATGCCTATACGTCATACTCAAAAAATAACACATAAAAAATAGGACAAAACTCCTAATAACTCAAGCGAAGGTTAGACCAAACAGTTACTTCTCTGAAGTTAAGCCGACATTCCAAAATAGCCCTCTTGCTTGAATTGACCTCCAAGAGACTCAAATCTATCCATACTAATTGTATAGCTTCATTAAAATACAACGGAAACAATTCCCGATAATAAAAATATTGACTTGAAAAATTCAAATTAAAATGTCAACCAAGAGTCAACGCGGAACTCGCCTCTCGGAACCCGACTTAATTTTCGTAAAATCCGAATACCCATTCCAATACGAGTTCAATCATACCAATTTTATCAAATTCTTACATGTGATTGTTCTTTAGATCTCAAAAATTCATTTTTGAAGTTTCTATAATTTTCCTCTAAATTTTCACCCCAAATCACGAATCAAAGAATGAATTCAATAATAGATTCATGTACTCTAGCTGAATTTGAGTTAGAATCGCGAAAATCTGAGCTCTCTAGGTCAAAATATAAAAAAAACCTAAAACCTCATATTTATTGAGTAACCCCCAGATTTCTACCTCCACAGGCTGCACAAAATCGACCGCAGCCGCGCAAAAACCAGCGCGGTCCGCGCAAACATGACCGCGGCCGCACATGTGTTCTTTGAATGACAGGCTTTAGTATGTTGGCCATAACTTTTGCACTTGATTTCTAAATTCCTATTACAATATGTTTCTGAAAACTAGATCCAAAGAGCAACAACGTTTATTTTTGAATCATCTCAAAATTCCTTGATTATCAAAAGATATGAGCTTCTGAAGTGAGATAAGTGGCCCAGCACCTTCACCGCGGACCGCAAAAGCACGACCGTTGCAATGAAGCCTCCCATAGAGGCCAGCGCAAATATGACCGCGGACCACGTTTGTGGGTTCAGGTATTCGACCCTCCTAGCAAACAACAACTATATTTTAGCCTAAAGAAACCCCGGGACCTATTCGAAACTCACCCGAGGCCCTCGGGACCTCAACCAAACATACTAATATAATCCATAACATCATTCAAACTTTTTCCAATCATCGAAACGCCTCAAACAAAATCAAATTACTCAAAACTCATCGAATTCATGCCTAAGTGTAACGACCTGGATTTCCCCACCCTCAGAAGTCGTGATGGCGCCTACTAATTAAAGCTAGGCAACCCAATCCTTAGCCACTTTCTTCATTAACACATTGCTTCCCTTTTAACAAGTACAAGTCAATAACATGAAAATATCGGTACTTTGAATAATTACGCAGAAGATAACATATTGTTTTGTATCTGAACATGAATTTCTAATACAACCATTTGAGTTTCGACTACCCAGAACTGGTATCACAGTTTCATAGACGGTCTAAATGAGATATGTTTATCTCGAATACAATGAGATAACAGTCTAAAGTAAGGATAGAGGAGACGCCAGGGCCTGCAAACGCCCGCAGAGCTACCTCTGGTTGCATGATGAATAAGATCCAGCAGTCACACTACGGTCCGAATTCTGCAACACTAGGGTCTGCACAAAAGAGTACGGAGTGTAGTATCGGCACAACTGACCCCATGTGTTGGTAAGTGCCTAGCCTAACCCTGGCGAAGTAGTGACGAGGCTAGACCGGAATACCACATTAACCTCTGCAGTATTATATATATATATATATATATACTGCGGAAAAACAACAAGAATAACCATTTTAAATGGGAAAGGAACATGGTTCGGGGATAACAGATAATATAGAAATCAAGAGAATAATAAGGAACATCAATGAATTATCTCTTACACAGATAAGGAAAATAAAAGCAAGCTTCACTATCAGTACATCTTGTTGCAGGGGTGCAACCCAATCCCCTTTCTCAATATTTTCGTGTTAGGCGTAGCACCTGCTCACACTTTATTATATCAGCAGTTCTTCCAAATGAAATTTTCTCTAATAACACAACAATTGATACGAATTCATAAGACAACAGGTACACATTAATTATGATTCATTGAGAAAAATAAATAATGACAAGTAGCAATTAATTATGGGCTTTAAAGAGCACTTAGGAAATTTTGGTAATCAATTTATTGAATGTCAAGTAGCAATTAAGTCACATAATCATGTAGCAGTTATTGCATAAATTCAAGACATGATATTTCACAAGGATACCTTGATTCAATAATAACAAGTAACATAATACTGGGAGATGTGAACACAAAGAATCACAATCATAGTGGAATAAGCAGATTAAATGCACTTCAACTGATAACAATAAGAAATCATAACAAACGACAATAGGTGCACTACATCACCCTTCATGCTATTACTCTCATTGTTACAAAGTAATAATATAATAAAATGTGCACGACATCACCCTTCATGCTTATTCTCTCTTTCCTCACATATATTCAATAGAATCGGCACGGAATGGTACATTGTGCAGCATGACATTACCCTTCGTGCTTTACACTCTTTCCTCATAATAAACAAACAATGCACAACATTACTCTCTTCCTCACCCAATCAACAATCACAAACAAGGGCAAGGGAATAATAAAACAATAATGAAAATCCCGGCAAGGGTACAACATCAATAATTTCAACGTCCCGACAAGGGAAAATATTCAATAATCAACAACGTCACGGCAAGGGAATAGATTAATAACTCTTTCTCTTTCTTTCACTTTCACCTCATAGTTACATTATCACTCGAGCCAATGCTCCAAAGATTTACTTATCTCATATACATTCACAATTTGTATTTCAACTCGAGCCAATGCTCCACGAAGTTTAAAGATCACAACTCCTTTCACATACTATTTACAACATATAGAAGTCATCAATTAGGCATGGAAGGCATAATAAAATACAAACTTTTCGCAAAATAAGGACATCATGGTCATGCTAGACACCAATATATAGATACTCATCACCATGCCTATGCATCATACTCGATAATTAGCAAGTAGCAAATAAGACTCAACTCATATTTTCTAAAGCTATGATTAGACCAAACACTTACCTCGATGCTTTGAACTTAACTCAGGCCTCAACTATTGATTTACCCCGTGATTCCACCTCCAATCCGGTAGAATCTAGTCATAAGTCACATAATTACATTAATAAACACTAAATGAATCAAGCTGAACGCCTAAAAATGAATTTCTCAAAGTTTTGCCCAAAAATTCAAAAATTGCCCCCAGGCCCACATGGTCAAAACCCGAGGTTTTAACCAAGACACCTTTACCCTTTCCCCCACGAACTCAAATATATAATTTGTTTTGAAATCGGACCTCAAATTGATGTCTCAATCCCTAATTTTTGAAAAACCTAGGTTCTATCTAAAACACCCTATTTCCCTATAAAAGGCATTGATTTGAAGTTGAAATTATGTTAAATGATGTTATTAATGGAAAGAAGTTAGTTAAAAATGACTTACAATTTATGTGGAGAAGAAGAAATCCTTGAAAAATCGCCTCACATATGAGAGAGTCTTATTGGTGAAAACCCTCACGGGCACCATACGGCGACGAGAGCATCATACTTTTATCATACACCTCGTAATATGAGTCATTGTGTTTGATGGTTCTGTTACATATCATATTATAGAATACATGTTTCTATAATTGTGGTTACAACACTCCCAACGAAGCAAAGATGGACTAGTGGTACAATTCGACAACGCTTCTCCTAGTCCAGCATCTCTGATAGTCAATGTATTGATGATAATTACTTCATACCATTCTTCAATCATATTCACAAATAGTTTTCCCATTCTATCGATGATATCATCTTCTGGAATTGAACTCTGGCCCGCACTTGAAACATGCTCTACAACAAAAACCTTTTTTCCAAATCCACTAATATGAGCTTTCCCCACCTGAGGCTGATATCATATGTCGACCCTTACTTTCTACCTATTAGGCTCAGTTGGCTTTGTTATCCCGTCCAACCTGGCTCCTAACCCTATTTCTAGTATGTATCAATATTTCATCATCTCCCTCACAACCATCTTGGATCTATACAGTGACTGCATTCCCATGTTTTTTCGGTCTCTTTTGTTTCGGTGATCTGCATGATTTCCACTATATGTAAAGCAACTCCATCTAGCCCTTCAGTGAACGGAACCTCATACTCCAAATAAGCTGATTGGACCCATTCACCATGGACCATGATCTCCTGACATGCTCACTCAAATTTCATGCATTGATGTAGAGTGGATGCGAAAGCATCTTCCATGTGTATCCGGGCCTTCCACGCTGCAAATTGTATATAGAAGAGATATCCATTAGTTGAAACAATATGGGAAATTCAACATGCATTCTTTGAAAAACCAAAAAAATTTCTTCAATAACATTATTCTATGAACCATCAAAAGAACTTATCCTCACTTGACTTTTCTTGACTTCCCTCAAATGGATTCCCAATTCCTGTATGGTAGAAAGCAGACAAATATTGACTCCCGACCCTCCATCGACCGGCACTCGGGACACCACTTTGTCCCCATATTTGATTGTGATATGAAGGGCTTTGTTGTGACTTATGCCTTTGACAGAAAGTTTGTCTCTTATGAAAGTGATCATATTTTCTTCGATAGTTTTACCAATTATTAAGGCCAGTGACTCACTGCTTATGTTTCTTGTCACACTTACCCCACTTAGTACTTTAGATTGGACATACTAATGGCTAACGAAGCTCATCGGCAACTCCATATTGATATTTGCGTTGTAATTTTCTTTAGTTGCTCCTCAATGGAGTACTCCTTGGTCAACATTCTTTTCCAAAATATTTCGGCTTCTAGGTCTATTATGTTCCTTCTTTGAATCTATTCTCTTCCCAAGTTTCCTTGATTTGCATATTCAGGAGCATAGCATCTCCCTAATCTGGTCATGCTGCAAGCTGTTGTAGAGTCTGTCACCTTGGCCTTCCATTTATGCTGGAATGTCTATGGGACAGCTTGTATTCCTCACTCTCTTCATCCCAGTAGCAATGAGGGGTTGCCACTGTTAAGTCTTAACTACACCGTAAGTCTCACTTCACTGTAATCATCATAGTCCTTTGAGGTGAGATCCTGGTAGCTTCTGCGTTTCCTATTGTTACAATCTTTACCTTCAGATCATATTCTTCATCTAATGTGATCATGTTGACCACTATTTTTGGTGATTTTACGCAGACTGCAATTCATGTTGGACGTTGTCGGAGTGCACTGACTGGATCCGCTCTTGATCAAGGTTTTGATCTCATTTTTCAACTTAAACAATCTTCAATATCCAACACAGGTAGGTCGGAATAGTACACATACCATTTAGCATCAAAATACTTTGAGGGATCAAGAGCCCTTCCTTCCACTAGATATATCAATCATGCCCTTCTCAATCTTTCGGACAACTAGGCCAGAGGCTCAACAATCAGGGTATTATTTTTGTGACCCTGTCTTCAAAACTGGGATGAAGCCATGATGCATAAGTGGGTTGGTTTTGATGGATAGTGGTTTGGACCAGAGCATATGGTTGTTGTGGGTTCAGGTTATTATGGGCTTGGGGAGGGTTGTATTGGTGGTGGGGGTAGTAATATTATTGGTTTTTATAAACTATAGCGTAAGCGGTTAGTAGTGAATGGTTGTTTTCGAAATAGGATGTGTGTATTATGTGTGGATTGGGTTGATAATTAGGGACGCCCATTGGGACCTCCTCTTTCTTCTTCTTCTTTCTGTTACCAATTAACCCTGAATGGATTGCCTTGTTGGCCCCTCGTAGTGCAGCCATGGATTGTACTTTACCAGATTTTATACCTTATTCTAAGAAATCTCCCATCTTGACTAGCTCGGGGAATGTCTGTCCTATCATTCCCATCTTTTTTTCTATGTAAATCCATTCTAGAACTCCGATGGAAACTTGGTTAATTCACCGTCCTCCAGCGGAGGTTTCTCCCTAGCGGCCTCTAAACTCCACTGACGCGGATATTTCTGGAATGACTTGGATGGTTTTTTCTATAGGTTCAGCAGTGCGAACCTATCAAGAGTTATATCTACGTTGAATGAAAAGAGATTCATGAAGTACTCCTCCACATCTTGACAAGTTCTCCAGTTTCTCAGATCTTGTCGAGTATACAAGGTTAGTGCCTTTCTCGTCAGGCTTCTTATGAATAACTTCATTCTTGGCTTCTCATTCCTCCCTAGTCCAACTAACTTTCACAAAATATCCCCAAATATTCATGGGGATCATCCAACTTGTCAAAGATATAAAAACTTTCGAGACTTATACCATTCTAGCATATCCACATCAGGATGGATACATAGATCCTCATAATATAAACTTTCACTTTGCATGCGACTTGGAGGCTCTTCATTTGTTTTCTCAAGATTTTTAGCTACTCAGATACTGACTCCTATTCCATACACCTAGCTTCCCTCTTCATCTCAACGTATTGGTCAATCTCATAAGGCACATTGAGCATTACAGGCACTGTAAAGGTAGGTTCGGAAATGACATATACGGCAGACCACGACAGGGGTTGTAAAGGTAGGTTTAGAAAGTACATATGCGGGAGAAACATATCACTGATGGGTGCTTGAATGTTCCATGGGAATGTGCTAATCTAGGTGAGCAGTAAAAGTGACTTTGTAATGAGGAATGATGTGATTTCTGTTGGTGGTTACAGGTGGAGGGGATTTTTTGGGTTTGCGAGGGTTACTGGAGGTATGACTTGAGTAGTGGAGAGTGAACTTGGGGTGTTGTTATTTTGGTGTAGTGTGGAAGGAAACTGGCCGGAGATTGAATCCAAATAAGGAAATTGAGGTTGTTGAGGGAGAGTTGTCACAGACTGATATGCTAGTTCCCTGATATGTTGTACTTCGTCCTTTAAAGATACCATCTCTTGGGCCATTCTAGCCACGTTTTCATCATTCCTAGTATCGTCCTTCTCTCCTGATCCCCTGGGCTATTGGCTATGACCAGAGCAAGTTCACTCGGGGTTTTTTACAACAAACATATTTCCATTTGATCTTAGATTTTACGATGGTTCTGCATGTTTCAGGTCGACACAAAACAACTTCCATTTGAGGAGAGATAATGAAGTAAAATAAGAAGAAAGAAAATAAAGAGAGACAGAAATCAGTTTATTCACTTATACAAGTAGGAAATAACATAGAGCTAATAAGTCAGGCATTAAGGCTAGCACATTTTCCCAGAATTCATGGGTCTTCTATCACAGCCCAAACATAGGAATGCGTGGGTGGCACTTGGTGTCGTACTGGCCCAAGTTAACCACTCTATAACTCTGTTTTTTTTCTAACTATCATGAAAAATAGGGTCAGAACTCATAATGTACAACTATAAGTGAGAAAACATTGTATCAATAAAGCGTCATTCTTAAAACATGAATACATATAGGCTGTCAAGCACTCTGACATACTTTACAACATGAACCTCTATGTCTATAAAGCTCTAAGATTATTCGATATCAATAGGACGTGGTATCGGCCTACCCATAAGTCTATAGCAAAAGTCTGATACAATGACACATAGACTCAACTGCACTTTGAAAGAGGTGGAGTCTTGCCGATTCTTCACTGAATGATAACCTCATCTACTCTGAGGGGTCGTAAAACTGGTTATCTATACATGTAGGAATGAATGCAACACCCCAAATAAAATGATGTCAGTACGAATAATGTATCGAGTATATATGGCATGTAAATAAGTATATAAAGGAAATGTAAGTAACATGAAGTAAATGACTCAACCTGTAAATTTTGATAGATATGTAAATCATGAAATATTTATAAGGTCATGCATATGCGTGTAAATGTCATGTAATGCATTGGTCTGTACCTATATAACATCATCAAGCCACTGATAGCGTCCCACCATATCATTTCAGCCACTGTGGACAATATCATCATCGTATACTAACTAATCAGGTCGTGGCATGTAGGTGATGTCGTAACCTTCTTCATACCCATATACATATAATATACACATATATAAAGCCATCTGGGTAATAGGTACTATAAATAAATGCTATGCATAAGCAAGTCAATATGATCTCTTGGAATTTCATGAGACACATAAATATATAATATGGTAGTAGAAAATATAGGGAATCAAGAATATAGGCAACATTAGTACTTCTAATAATAGAATTATTTGTGAAACTTCGTACTTGCTCGTTTTGTTATAGCATGTAGATCATGTCTAAAAGGAAGAAGTAATAACCCTAATGCACCTAAATCGATTCTCTTACAATTTGATATAGAATTGTTTTACTTTCTTACTTATTAAAAATGATTCCACTATACTTACACAAGAAATTTCATTGAATTTGTAAGGCATACATGAAATCATAGAAGTAGCTAGTCAACTCTATTTATACAAAAATTCCACTGAATTTGTAAGGCATACATGAATTCATATTAAAGAACTCACGTTTTTAGACTTTAGAAACTCACATTGAACTCATATTTAGAGAAGCTCACGTTTTATTAACCCCACTAAAGGATAGAAAATATTTTGAATTAAAAAGCAATGGCTTTCTCTCGATCTACGTTTCTGTACCTTTAAAGGTGGGTGGGATGCTTGTTCCAAGAACCAACATGTGTTATCATGGGCAACATATATATATAAGAAAAAGATCAGACTAAATAGAAAATAAGATCAGATAGAAAATAAAGAAAAAGAACTAGGATGACTACATAGCCACACTTTTTCTCTAAATGTCACCTTGCAAAGTGATTAAATAGTCACTTCCGTGTTATGACTCATCCTTCACCTTGGTGTGCCACAAAGTTGTATGGCTTTAAGAGTCATTAATTTGAATTGGGGAGGGGCTGCCACATTAGGCCTTGTTGGCCTTATCCAAGCATTTAATTAATTTCATACTAAAATTATTAATTAATCGATTATTCACATAGTTAAGAATTATTTCAAATTAAATAAAATACTATTCACTTCTAAACCACTTAGATATATCTTACTATAAGGTACTTTACTATTATTGTCATGTGGTATCATATAAAATTAATATATATATATAATTATTAAAATATCCATATAAATTTATCTATATTTTCTCACCTTCTAATTTTTTTAATTATACATAAAAAGTATAAATTTTCGTATACTTAATTCTTAAAATGATAAAAGATAATCTTCTTTTGTTATGAGAGAATATTTTCTATCTTTATAGAAAAAAATCTCATATACTCTCTTATATTGTATGTATAATTTAAAGTATATTTGTAAGTAGAAATATTATTAACTATATAAAATAATATTTTCAAACTTGTTTTTTTCTATAATAAATGTTCCACTCAAAATAAATATCATATCAAAATGTATCTGACAGTACCAGTGTTGTTAAACTTACGGAATCTTACGATAATGTAATTGTAAATCTTTTATAACCTCATGAATTGTCTTAGTCACTTTAATCTCATATAGATTGCTATGACACATCCTACTATTAAACTATGGGATGTAACATCTTTTCACTACTGAAGGTAGGCCTAAATAACAGATGTTTGACAAACAATGAGAGTTGATACATTTAGATTCAAAGCAAGTTTCTTCTTGTTGATAAAATTTGGACTAAAATAAGTGGGAACAAAGGTTACATCACCACTTTTGATATTCATAGAACTATATTGGCTTAAAAAACTTACCCTTTAAGAAATTAAGAAAAACCGGGGATAAGGATAATAAGTGGGAAACAAGGGGAAATTAAAAACTTCTTGTAACCATCCCCGTGATCATTTCCCATCTCCTCTTCTTCTGGCTTTCCTTCAGATCTTGTTTCAACTCCTCCTCGTCATCGGTCAAATCAAACCCTTCCTCTGTCTTCTTTTGCTCTGGCTCAGACTCTATTTGGATGTACTCCCCTTCCCGATCATCGCCTTTGGTAGGTGGCAACATGTGATCAATGGATCTTGGGACCACTTAATGGTGCATTGAGGTAGCACAAGGTAATGTGGCAAAATCTCGTGGTAGATTTGCAAAGCAGCTGCTGCATCCTCTAACCAGGATATACCCTCTCTATTTGGTCGAGGTAGCTCGTCTTCCTCATTGATCCATACATAATACTTCAAATTGCAGGACGAGTTTTGACCCATCGGCATTGTGACCAGATCGTTCCACATTTCTTGGAGCCTTATCTTAGAGATTAGAATTTTTCTGTTGTACGCATCCTCCTATAGCGTTGTACTTGTCCATAGAGCATATCCTAGATCACCATCAACTGTCTAAGAACTCGTAGGGGTGAGTATGGTGGATGACCTCAAGTGCGATCGGCTCAATAAAGTTTTTTCAGGAGTCCTTAAGATTGCCCTTTCACATAACCATGATATTTTCTAGTTATCCTTTATCCACTTAGATTAGTCAGCATTTCCCTCGACACCTCTTGCCTATGTGGGGAGACACAATTTCCCATCCTCTCATTGTGGCTACGGATCATATTGGTGATGCCCACGAATTAGTCAATGGTGGCCTGTCACTGGAAGAATTGTTTTGTTGCCTAAATCTAAAGTAGCAAGTTAAATTCCTTAAAGAAACCACACCCTCATGCACATGTGGGAAAATCCCTTAGAATCTCTACTGAGACCATTGGCACCGAAGTACCTTGAAGGTTACCACAGAGGGTCCCAAGAACCATGGGTAATAAGTTGATGTTGATAGGTACCCTCCTCTGCGGGAAGACCAATAATCGTAACAATGACAATGAGAAACTAAGAGGCCTGAGACTCTCCTATCTTGTGTGTTCACACTAAAACTCTCCCAAAATACCATTCATAGCTTTAATTTTGTCCAATCTATCAAACATCTTATCTAGTCTCACCCGTCCATCCTCGATATTTCTGACACCTGGTCTGTTAGCTAGACCTAGAGCATCCAAGAACCTGTAACCGGGCATAGTGACTGGTAGTATTGGCTTCCTTCGTATGAATGGAAGTTCCGTGAGACTAGGAACTTCTTCCAATTTCGATATAACTCACGGTTGGCAAAGTTGAACACCACCTTAGGATCTTTGAAACCTATCAGCAAGTGAGTGAGCACCATGTATTCTCCAATATTTAGCAAAGCAGTCAGTGCCCTCAGTTAATATTCTTTCACATTTGCTTCATCTTTTTTGGTGCTCTTATCGCCATGTTTATCTCGGGGATGTTTTGATTGATTTCAATTTTCTAAAGTTGGTAAAGGAAGGTTTTGGTAAGTGTTTTCTTTGGATCTTCAAGTGTCGCGTCAGTTTTGTTCGTCTTTCCACAAAAACTATGTCGTTAGGTGTATGACCCATTGATATTAGTGTGGTTATCCTAATTATGTGTCGATCCGAAGGACCAACTCACCTAAGGTTTGTGCAATATGATCTATTTTTGCTAAAGTAGAGTGTTTCCTAATTTTGATTTGGACTGAAGACTACAAGAAGTTATTTCAGTTGATCTGACAAAGCCATTCTCTGAAACTATATAGTTTTTAATAGAAGGTTCTGAAACTTTAAGGCTTTACTAAATTATTTTATATGAGTTGAAGGATAAAACAAAAAATTGGATCCAATATACAATTGTCATATACGTTTGAGGTAAAACAACAGGAAACATAGCAAAGAATAATTACATAGTTTAGCTGAAGAATAACAAAAGTAGTAAATAAAAAGGTGAAGGGAAAGAAGTGACCCTGGGAGGTTTGGGCATCAAAGAAGAAGGCCCAGTAGTAACATGGATGAGCAACATGAGTGACGGCTAAGTCTAAACCTTCTGATACATAGCAATGCTAGACTTGGGCCTGAGTTCTTAAAGAACTCAACGGACCCAAATCATTGTACATGTTTAAAAAAATAGAAAGCCATTTGAATAACAGTACTATATACATATCGATATGAAATTTGTAAGCTAATAATAAAAGTAAAGATCATAGGCAGTATTTAAATACTAAAGAAAGTCATACTATTGTGGAGGTGATGCATTGTAAAATGATCCATATTGAACTTAAGCACCAAACCTAAAGAGAGTAATACATATATATTAATTAAAGGCCGAGGAGAGAATTATACTCTAGGTCGATTCCCCCCTTTAAATCCCTACACACTTTAAATTTTCCAAGGATCTCAAGGCGCACGGAAATGCTTGTGCCGTTGAGAGCTGCTTGGCCTAGTGTTAAACTCTACTCCCAATATGTTTAACCACTACTAATTCTTTCCTATAGGTTTGAATGTCAATGAGGTCCTTTCAACGCTAACAGGCCAAAACGACATTTCCTACTAATGAAGCATATTTTTCCTTAGCAGAATAACATAATAAAAACACATAGAAATAGTCTATATATTTCAGTACTAACTGAGTTAGGCACATGTTGAATGTATTTAAAAGTTAAGACTTCTAAAAATATATAACAACTAGAACACTTATGATATTGGTTGTAAAAAAATCAAACAACAGGAGTCATGCATCTCATAGATAGGGAAGGAAGATAATTTTGAATTGTAACAGCTTTTGGATACAGATGCTAAAGCCTAAACATTGATCAGAGATTAGTTCGACACTAGACATTATCATGAGCATATACCTTGGTTAATAACATTACTAAATTCCTTGGGATACTTTGTACAGATTCAAATAATGACACAAGCAAGTTATTGCATTCAGCCAGTAACAATAAAAGGTTTCCCAAGTACCAAACTTAATCTAGAATAACAAGGTAAAGGAAGGATTGAGCAGAATTTCAAGACAGTGTTCAAAATATGAACTCATGGGGGATGAACAAAGGATCATACCAAACTCCCACTCATACAGAAATTTCAATATATATTATTATCTCACAAGACAAGATGAGTCCCAAAAATTACACAATCAGGCTATCAGTATAATCAGGGGTTACGAGTGTGTGAAACGTCATACTTGAACAAACGTAAATCTGTTGTACAGAAATAGGTTGAACACTAGATATGGTGGAATTTTACTCAAATTACAAAAGATAATTGTAATCCAACCACGACGGGCAAACTACTCCATAACTCATAATAGATAGAATAATCATAACAAGTATCACTGATTTGCACAAAAGTTCATCCTAGCAGGAATGATTTTCAATTAACAGCTAGATATGGCTGTGTAGTATTCACAGTGAGGATTCATAGGATACACAAGGACTAACAACCAACAACCCGATACAACATAATACCACTTCACAAGCTGAAAAAGTTAATTGGATGTTGACTTATGTGTAGAAGGTCTCGAATATGAATTTAGCTAGTTCAGATAGATTCCTTATGTGATTTGGGACTTAGTAGCATGATCGGAATATATTTTAGAGCACCGTGGTAGATTTACTCTTGAATTATTGAAATTTGAAATTTGGCATTTTGCCGGTGTGCAGTTTAACATCTGATGTAGAGGTCGTATTTTAATAAATTGTGAAGCGTGGGCAAAATTTTAGGTAATTCGAATGAAGTTTGTTAGGTTTTTCCATGCAAAATTTGGATGTTTTAAAATCACTAAGCTTGAATCCGATGGTGATTTGATGTTTTGATATTATCTTGAGTGTTTGGAAGGTGTTAACAAGTTTGAATGATATTATCGGATGTGTTAGCATGTGTGGTTGAGGTCCTGAGAGCCTCAGGTGAGTTTCGGTGGTTAACGCACCAATATTCGGTTTTGGAAGTTTGAAGATTTTCTAGTAGTTTGGTGTAGAGAAATTTTAAGGCACCGTGAAAACTTGTATTCAAAACCTAGTAGCTTGTAGTGCTAAGTTACGAATATGTGTTTGGAATGTGTTAAACTGTTCGTGGCGAGAAAGATCGCCATAGTTTGGGACCTTTTGTACTGAACTAAGCACATAAAAATCAAGAATAAATGTCTACGAGTAAAGTTCTATTATACGGTCCAGAATGCGATCGCAAATCAAGAATACAGACCATATTTCTACAGCAAAGTGAGTCAATGGCTTGGTTAAAATTGAGGCCAAAATGCAGTCCATTATACGATCGCATAACTATAGCGGACCGCATAGTCGTTGAATAATTTCCTAAGAATTTTCTTATGGGCAGTTCTGAGTTGCATTATGTGAACGCAGAACATGAATGCAGACCGTATTCTTGTCGCAAACCCAACCAGTTCACCCAGTTTTTTGGAGCATTTTTGTGGTCTATTCTGCGGACCACATTTTCACTTTGCGATCGCATAATACAACCACAAATCTGACTCGGGATCCTATTTTATAAATTTTAAAATCCAACCCCACCCTATTAAAAAACACCTAAACAAGCTATCTTATGTTATTTTTCACAATATAAAGAGAGGGGGAGGGAGTTATAGAGTGAGAAGGAGTGACATGTATCAAGCTTCCCCTAAATCCATGACCGATTCCTTGAAGTTTTCTAATTGAGGCTACTAGATCTTCCTCCTAACTAGTATCTAACTGTGCCCTCATAAATAATTTCCAGAAATTTTAATAAAGTGAGTAATTAGCAAGAGTGTACATGGGTAGAAGGCTACAAATTTTGCATGCATAAATAACAATGGGTATGGGGAGATCGTGACTTTAAAAGATGGTAATTAAGGTATAAAGTGATAAAATCTCTCACAAAATGGAACAAAAAATCACAAAGTATACCTAGTGCTTGTCAATATGCTCAAATACGCTAGGATCTTAATTGTATATCTAATTTTTAGCTAAATTCATGGCTCTCATAAATAAGATCGAAGTGCTAGGGAATTTCGGGTATTTTTGTAAGGAATTAAGTGGGCTCCGCTGATATATGTAAGGCTAACCCTTTTCTTTTAGTGTTGAATTCTTCCGTTCAATGGCTAGCTTCAAATTTCAAATTGATTCTACTTTGTTGATTGCATTTATGTGTTGAGTCACAAACTTCCATTCAGCATTATTATATGTATTTATTTAAAATCATTGTAATTGACAAGGTGACATTTCTTTCAAGAGATCGTTATTTTCCTAAGAATGTGTTTACCTTGTAAGAAATCTCTTGATATATGAATAATGGAATGACATGAAAAAGATTGACAAAAGGGAAGGTTTGTATTGTGTTGATGAATCTAAGTGCCAAGGAGCACATAAATGAAAGAGGTGTTATACTCGATGGGGAAAAAGATGGAAGGAAATGGGAACTGGAGATTAATTAAAATAGGCTATGTCCCAAGTGAGATGGCTTAGCGGATTAGGAAACAATCGGACGCCATTGATGTACACATGATGGCATTTATATTGGGTTCCGAAGCATTATTGTGAATATGGATATGTCTCACTTGGGATTGCTTGGTCGGTTGGGCAAAGACCGGACTCTATGTTTACAACCCCACAGTGGTATTATATTTTAAAAACATGGTATTTGGAACTAAAGAATATTAACCTAAACGAAAGAAAAGACTTAACTAACAATCATGCAAGACTTATTTGGTTCTCCTTCTTGAATTTATGTGATATAATTTTGATGATGTAACTGTTTGTTTTTCCATTATTTTACTATTCGTCCTATTTGAATTATGTTTTCCATACATACTAGTACTATTGGACAGAACTAACACCACTTTTGTTGGGCGCGCTATATCTTTCAATGGATGTAGGTGGTTCTGTTGCTGATAGTGCCGATCACAGAGAGTGGTACACCCTTGCCCTGTTCAGAGCTGTCTTGGTGAGCACCCATTCTTACCAGGGGTTGTAGCTTTTCATTGAGTAAGTAATCACACTTTTTAGGTATGGCTGGGGCCTTATCGCTGGCGTTATCATTTTGCTCTCTTGTATCTTTAGAGGCTCCGTAGACATTTTTAAGGGTCATGTGCGGGGGCCGGGGTGGTCTTAGAATCATGTTACATTTTGAAACTTTACGTTCTCGACTTTTAACTGTATGTACTTTGGGAACTAAACAATGGCATGTACTAAGATATAACCGTATGGAAATTTTGGAAGTCTAAGCTATGGCTTAATGTTGGGTTATAAAATAAATGAGATGTCTATGATTAACTGTAAAACTCCTTATATTTCTTCAATCATGCTAAGGGTATTCGGGGTTGTAATTGTATCGAGTTGAGTACGAGCTGCTCGGTGAGGCTTGCTTGATCGAGATTCCTTGGCAGTGTGCCGGTCGCACTCCACGGGGTCAAGGCATGACAAACTTGATATCAGATCCTAAGGTTTAAAAGCGTCCTAGGGTATCTCAAAGTCATGTCTAGTAGAGCCCTTCTTATCGGTGTGTTGTTGACCACATGTATAAGTAGGGGCTACTCGGACATATTGGAATTATACTTTTCATTGTGTTCCTTATCATGCGATAGAGCGGTATGTGAGGTTGTTTTCCTCTAACTCTTGAATTATTCTACCTTTAAGTAAATGGCAACTAAGAAGAAAGTTGATTGGGCCAGAGAGCCAATACACCCACAGGAGTAGCTAATGAATATTCACTTGATGTTGCGAGAGAAGGCAATCTCCCTGCTGTCACCATGTCTGGTTCTTCCACTCTGGAGCAGACTACTCCAGTTCCTACACTTATGGAGGGTACCACCATCCCTCCTACTAATATTCTTGATCCACCACCACCCCCAGTCTCCGATACCAGTATTTTTTATAGGGATCTTAGAGGAGCTATCCGGATGCTGACTTAGTTGGTGGCTTCCCAGGTATAGAGGTCAAATGCTGCAACCACCTCATTTAGCCCACAAGAGGTTTCTTCCTATTCAAGAGTAAACAGGTTCCTTCTATTGGACCCTCCGATCTTCACAGACACTGACCTCTTAGCCGACCCTCAAGATTTCATTAATGAGATGCATAAGACTATCCGCGTTATGTGTGCTAGCGAGACAGAGGGAGCGGAGTTGGCATCCTGTCGTCTGAAAGGAGTGGCATATTGCTGGTTCAAAATGTGAGAGGACTCGTGAGAGGAGTAAAGCCCTCCGGCAAGATGGAGTGAGCTTGCAGAATCCTCCATAGACCATTTCCTGCCTCCCGAGACGAAGGCAGCCCATGAAGTGGAGTTTGAGACCCTCAAGCAAGGTAACAGGAGTATGTGACAGTATTATATTGAGTTCGTTCACCATTCAAAGCATGTTATTCATATGATGACAACCATGGAGGCTAGGGTGGGTCGATTTTTGCAAGGCCATAGCCCTTTGGTTGTTAATGAGGCTACCACAACTTCTCTAAATGGTGACATGAATAATTGAAAGAGGATCATCAGGGCCATCCGAGTCTTATGCTCGTTCTTCAGCCAGTGCCCAGCCATTAGGGCATGATCAGCAGCAAAGGAGTCGCTTTAGGCCTTGCCAGGACAACATGGGACCCATCATCAAGGCCGATCGAGAGGGAGACCTTAGCAGCAGTATAGGCCCCATGCCTTAAATGTGAGAGAGTATATTCAGGAGTCTTCTACCTATATATGCACGTATGCTACAAATGCGGGTTGAGAGGCCATATTTAGAGGGATTGTCACGCGACCCGCCAGTCCAGCACCCACTAGGAAGGGTGTAGCTAGGGATGTTGTAAAGGTTTTGGGGAGAACCAGCCGGTTTTATGCTTTGCATGGTCATCAGAGTGCAGAGGCCTCCACAGATGTCTTCGTATTTATATTGACTTTTCAATATCATGATGTATATTCCCTTATTGATCTTGGGTCTTGCTTGTCCAATGTTACTCCATCTATTTCTTATATCTTCGGGATAGAACCGGAACAACTTCATGAGCCCTTCTCTGTATCTACTCCGGTCGGCTAATCTATTGCACTGCACGGGTTTATGAATATTGTGTGGTAATGGTGAGTGGTTGGGAAACTATGGCCGACCTTATTGAATTGGGGATGATCGATTTTTATGTAATAATGCGAATGGGTTTGCTTTACTCATGCTTTTCCAAACTTGATTGCCGAACTAGGGCCATGAGGCTCGAATTCCCTAACGATTCAACTATTGAGTGGGAAGGAAATCATGTCATGCTAAAGGTAGGTTTGTTTCTTACCATATGGCCTCGAATATGATCATGAAATGGTGAATTTACCATTTGGTCCGAGTTATGGACACCACAGCCGAGATTCCTACCCTCGAATCTATGCCAATTGTGAATTAATTTCCTGATGTGTTTCCGGATAAGTCCCTGCGATCCCTCCAGACACGGGGATTGATTTTGGGATTGATGCGATGCAGGGCACTCAACCCATATCTATTCCACCTTATAGAATGGCACCAGTAGAACTAAAGGGCTGAAGGAACAAATGAAGGATCTTTTGGAGAAGGGTTTCATTCGACCGAGTGTGTTTCCTTGGGGTGCTCTGGCTCTCTTTGTCAAAAATAAGGATGGGTTGGTGCGAATGTGGATTGACTACCGGCAACTCACTAAGGTCACAATCAAAACTAAGTACCCATTTCAAACAATAGATGAGTTCTTTGATTAATTGTGAGGTGCGTTATGTTTCTCAAAGTTTGACTTGCGATCCGGATATCAATAATTGAAGATAAGGGAGTGGGATGTACCGAAAATAGCTTTAGAACTCGATATGGGAACTTGGAATTTCTTGTGATGTCTTTTCGGCTAATAAATGCCTCGGCAGCATTAATAGATCTGATAAATCGGGTCGTTAAGCCTTTTATCAACTCTTTGTGATCGTGTTCATCGATGATATTCTTGTATATTCCCGAAGTCAGAAGGACCGCACTAGCCATCTCAAGGAAGTTCTGCAGACTCTCCAACAACATCAGTTTTATGCAAAATTTTCAAAATGTGAATTTTTGCTTGAATTTGTAACATTCATGGGTCACGTAATCTCCCGAGAATGAATTATGGTTGATCCATAAAAGATTGTAGCAATGAACAGTTGGCCTATGCCTACAACTTCGTCAGAGATTCGTAATTTCTAGGGTTTGGTTGGATATTACAGACGATTTGTGGAGGGATTTTCTATTCTTTCGTCTCCCTTGACGATATTGACCCAAAAAGCAACTTAGTTATAGTGGTTCGATGCTTGTGGAAGGAGTTTCTAGGAATTTAAATCAAGATTGACTACAACACCGGTGTAAACCCTGCTAGAAGGTACAGAGGGATTTGTGGTGTATTGCGATGCTTCATGGATCAGGCTTGGGTGTGTATTGATGCAGCATGGCAAGGTTATAGCCTACGGTTCAAAGCAACTCAAGAATCATGAAAAGAACTATCCGACTCATGAATTAGAGCTGGCGGTAGTGGTGTTCGTGCTAAAGATTTGGTCATTATCTATATGGGGCCACGTGGATGTCTTCACGAACCATAAGAGCCTTCAATATATTTTTAAACAAAAGGAGCTGAATCCGAGGTAGAGGAGGTAGCTAGAGTTACTCAAGGACTATGATGTTGAAATTCTCTATCACCCGGGAAAGGCTAACATTATGGCCCATGCTCTTAGCCGGAAATCTATGGGGAGTTCGGCTCGTTTAAGGGCGAACCAGAAGCCGTTAGCCCGGGAGGTTCATCAACTGGCCATTTTAGGAGTTTGTCTTGCGTACTCTGATGATGGCAGGTAGTTTTGCAAAACAAGTATGAATCGTAGCTGGAGTGAGGTGAACAAAAAGCAATTCAATGACCCATTATTGGTACATTTGAAATAAGGGATTCATAAACACAAGAAAACAGTTTTTCCCTTATCGGGGAGGCTGGTACCCTGTGGTGCCAAGGCCGCATATGTGTTCCGGATGTCGACGGTCTTCGGGAAAGAATCATGGAAGAAGCTCACACTTCTAGATATTCTGTGCACCCTGGTTCTACGAAAATGTATCATTATCTTATGGAATTATATTGGTGGAATAACATGAAACAGGATATGGAGGACTTTGTGGCAAGATGTCTGAATTGTCAACAGGTGAAGGCTGAAGGCCCAGAAGATTGGCTCAAAGCATAGAAATTCCAATGTGGAAATAGGAGATGATAAATATGTATTTTGTGGTAGTGTTGTTGCGCACTCAAAGCAAATATTATTAAATTTGGGTGATCGTTTACCGACTGACAAAGTCAACATATTTCTTGCAAGTCCACCGACACAGTAGAATAGTTTGCTCACTTGTATATCAAGAAATAGTAGGTTGCATGGTACTCCGATGTCAATCATCTCAGATCGAGGGGATCAATTCATGGCCAACATTTGGAAGAAATTTAACCAGGGTTTGGGCACATAGGTAAATCTTAGCACATACCTTAGACTGATAGGCAAGCCGAACGGACTATTCAGACAATTGAAGAAATGTTGCGTGCTTGCACCCTTGATTTCAAAGGCAGCTGGGACAATCATTTGCCACTCATAAAATTTTCATATAACAACTGCTTCAATGCTAGAATCCAAATTGCACCATTTGAGGCACTCTATAGTAGAAGATGTAGGTCACCTATTAGGTGGTTCGAAGTTAGGAAAGCTAAATTGTAAGGCCATACCTTGTGCACCAGGCCATGGAAAAGGTCAAGGTCATTAAGGAAAGATTGAAGACTTCTCAGAGTCGTCAAAAGTCTTATTCTGATGTTCACCGCAGGAATTTGGAATTCAAATAAGGTGATTGTGTATTCTTGAAGGTTTCCCCCATGAAGGGCATCATGCGATTCGGGAAGAAAGGGAAATTGATCCCAAGATATGTCGGATCGTACAGGTTCATATAGAGGATTTGTCAGGTGGCGTACAAGCTCGACTATCGTGTTGGTTGAAACCATCAAGGTCAATGAAGAATTGTCGTATGAAGAATTTCCACTGGCCATTCTTGATAGGCAAGTTCAAAAATTACGAAATAAGGAAATTGCATTCGTGAAAGTGTTAAGGCGGAATCATCAAGTTTAAGAAGCCACTTGGGAAGCCGAGGATGAAATGAAAAATAAGTACCTACATTTATTTGAATAGTCATGTAATAGCTTTTATGCATTTTGATTTCTACGAACTCTTATCTTGTGATTTAATCAATGAAGAACAATCCTATTTTGGTTATATATGTTGCCTATATTTCCATGCTTGATGTTGTACACTACAAATCATGTTATGTTAAGAAACATGTATATGCTGCTAAGGTATGACTCTGGGGCTCTCTGACAGGTGAATGGTCCTAAATACAAAGGAAACTCTAGCAAATATTTTGGAAATTTAGGGAGTTAGCCAAATTTGGAGACTATTAACAGGTTTTAGGTTGTAAAAGGTAGGGAATTGTGTAAAGAACTCCTCATAAGTTACCGTTGTCCTCATTCCAGGACTAATGACTTTAAATGGGGGAAAACGTAAGGCCCTATGAAAACTTTTATTGAAAACCTAGTAGCTCGTAGTGCCAAGTTATGAATATGTGTTTGGAATGTCTAAACTTCTTTTTTTCCAGCTCATCGCGGTTCGGAACCTTTGTACAGATCTAAGCATTTAAAAATCGAGAATCAAAGTTATCTAGAAAAGTGCTACTATGCGAGCCAGAATGCGTTCGCGAATCAAGAACGCGGACCGCATTTCTACCGCAAAGTGAGTCAGTGGCTAGGTTAAAATTGAGGTCAAAATGCAGTCCATTATGGGATCGCATAAAAAATATGCGGACCCATATTTGTCACATAATTTCCTAAGGATTTTCAGAAGGGTAGTTTTGTGGTGCATTATGCGACCGCAGAACGTGAATGTGGACTGCATTTTTGCTGCAAACCCAAGAAGTTCGCCCTGTTGTTGGGAGCATTTTTCCGGTCCATTATGTGGACCACATATCCACATTACGACCACAAAATGCAACTGCAAATCTAACTCGGGCTCCTATTTTATAAATTTTAAAATCCAACCCTACCCTGTTAAGTAACACCACAATAGGCTATCCTTTGCAATTTATCACAATATAGAGAGAGGGGGAGGGAGTTCTAGAGTGAGAAGGAGTGACATGCATCAAGCATCCCCTAAATCCATGACCAATTCATTGAAGGTTGCTAATTGAGGCAACTAGGTCTTCCTCTTAACTGGTAAGTAACTATGCCCTTATCAACAATTTCAAGCATTTTTGTTAAATCAAATAATTAGCAAGAGGGTACATGGGTTACAAGGCTAGAAATCTTGCAAACCATGGGATATGGGAAATTGTGACTTTAAAAGTCGGTAATTAGGGTATAAAGTGATAAAATCTCTCACAAAGAGGAACCAAAAACCACAATGTACACCTAGTGCTTGTCAATATGCTCAAATGAGCTAGGCTCTTAATCGTATCTCTAATTCTTTGCTAAATTCATGGCTCTCTTAAATTAGTTCGAAGTGCTAGGGAATTAGGCAAATGTTTGTAAGGAATTAAGGGAGGCTCCACTGAGATATGTATGGCTAAGTTTTTTCTTTTAGTGTTGAATTCTTGTGTTCAATGGCTTGCTTGAATTTTCAAATTGATTCTACTTGGTTGATTGCATTTATGTATTGAGTAATGGACTTCCATTCTTCATCATTCTATGTGTTTACTTGAAATCATGGTAATTGACAAGGTGATCACGTCTTTCAAGAGTACATTATTTCCCTAAGAATGTGCTTGCTTTGTAAGACAACTCTTGATAAATGAATGATGGAACTACATGATAAAAATTTACAAAAGGGAAGGCTTGTATTGTGGTTATGAATCTAAGTGCCAATGAGCACATAAATTAAAAGGGGTGTTTTACCTGATGTGGAAAAAGCTGGATGGAAATGAGAACTAAATAGTAATTAAAAGAGGTTATGTATCAAGCGAGATGGTTTGGCCGACCGGGCCGAGATCGAACACCATGTTGTACGCATGGTGGCATTTATATTGGGTTCCAAAACATTATTGTGAATATGGATGTGTCTCACTTGGGATAGCTTCGCCGGTAGGGCATAAATTGGGCTCCGTGTTAACTACCTCACGGTGGTAGTATATTTTAAAACATGGTCTTTGACACTAAAGAAAATTAACCTAAATGAAAGAAAACACATAACCAACAACCATGCAAGACTTATTTGGTGATCCTCATTGAATTTGTGTGATGTAATTGTTGATGATGTAACTGTTTTTTTTCATTCTTTCACAGTTGATCCTGTTAGAATTGTGTTTTCCATACATACTAGTACTATTCGACAATAGTAAAGTCCCTTTTGTCGTGGGCGCTACACCTTTGAATGTATGTAGGTGGTTCCATTGCTGATAGTGTCGATCGCAGATAGTGGTGCACCCTTGCCCTCTTCACAGCTATCTTGGTAAGTCCCAATTCCTCACAAGTGTTGTAGCTTTTCATTGTGTAAGTTATCACATTTTGTGGTATGGCCAGGGTCTTGTTGCCGGCGTCATTATTTTGATTTCTTGTATCATTAGTGGCTCCATAGACATTTCTATGTGTCATGTAAGGGGGTCGGGGTGGTCTTTAAATTATGTTACATTTTGAAACTTTACGTTCTAGACTATTAATTGTATGTACTTTCAAAACCAAACTATGGAATATACTAAGCTATAACCGTTGGAAATCTTGGAAGTGTAAGTTTTGGTATGTTGTTGGGTTATAAAAAAAATGAGATGTCCATGATTAACTGTAAAATCTCTTTTATTTATTCAATGACGCTAAGCAGAATTAGGGTCGTAATTGCATCGAGTTGGGTTGGAGAGGCTCAGGTAAGGCTTGCTTGATCGTAATTCCTCGATCGCGCGCTGGTTGTGCTCCCAGAGGTCAGGGCATGACAAAAATCCTTCTTCGTGTTCCTGAGAGGGTCTCGCATTCGCGAAGGGATACTGAGTGTATTAGGTGAGTTATTCTTTGTGTTCGTGATGCAGGTCCTGCATTCACAAAGGTTTAGGAGAGTAAGGCTACACATTCGCGACCTAGGCATAGCATTTGTGAGAGTTAAGCGGTGAGGTCTTGGCGTCTGCGAGTGGGCCCTCTCATTCGCGAATAAGGGAATGTGAGTCTGAGTTAGTTGTTGCTTTGCATATGCGAGGGAACTACTGAATTTGTGAAGAAGGAAATGTCAGGGCAGAATGTTTAAAGTTCAAAACAAGGGTATAGTCCATATTTTCAAAACTCATTAAGGACCTCGGGAGAAGGCATGTATTGAGGGGATTTTCAAAGGAGTGATTGGGTAAGTGTTCTTCACTTGTTTTAGGTTAAATTTCATGATTATGTCTTGATTCTTATCATTTAATTTAGGAAATTGGGGTAAAAATTGGAGAAAATGGAAGACAATTTAGAGAAAGGATTTTCGTGATTTGGCGGACCATTTGGCATCAGATTTTTATGAATTCTATATGGGTAGACTCATGAGCAAATGTATTTTCCATTTTTTGTGATTTTTATTAGATTCCGAGATGTGGGCCTTGGGCTCGAGTTTGATACAATTTCGGGATTATCAGTTAATTTTATTGTTTTCGCTTGAGCTTTGTTCTTTTAGCATATATTGATGATAATATACTGATTTTGAATATATTTGGAGCATTTGGAGGCTGATTCGAGAGGTAAAGGCATCACGTGCTAGAGTTTTGACCTGTCTGAGGTATGTAACAATTGTAAATCTAGAATTGAGGTAATGAAACCCCAAAATTTCATACTGCTTTGATAAATAAGGTGACGTGCATTCTAGGTGACGCACGAGTGGGCGTGCACCCGTAGGGAATGTGACTTCATCCAAGTCGTGGTGACTATGGAGTCGCCTATTTTGATAAACTTTATATGATATCCATATGTTTTAGAAATAAATCTGTTAATTAGTGTTGAATGCCATGCTTTATTCCTCGTACAGAAATGTTTGGACCCTTAGGGGTATTTTACTACTTTTCTCGCACTGTTTTTCATTTGAAAACATATCCTGAATCATCATTTTACCTATTCATTGTTGATTTAGTTTCACTACTCTACCTTTAAAAAAATGAAAACTATTTGGGCTCAGTTCTCGAATTTTCATTGAAATGCCCGAGTGATTGTGACGTTTATGAGTGAGAGAGAGGTTAAGGACCTAATGGTGAGGATTATATATGTCTATGGATGGGGATGCATGCTGCAACAATATTTTTATATATGGATCAGGCTGCACGTTGCAGCGATATGTTAGGCCCAGGATGCATGCTGTAGCGATATAGAACTTGAGTTGTAGGAACCCATACGGAGTCTGCACACCCAATGAGCGTAGTCGACTATTTATTATGGATTAGACTACATGCCAAAATGAGATTTTCTACTTTTATTCTTCTTATATATAGACCATCTGTTGAAAAATGTTGAAAAAATGCTTTAAAGTATTTTCATTAAAATAGGAGTTTTTACGAGATATTTGGTTACTGAACTACAAATTTCGAGTTTGATAATTCTGTTATGGGTTTTTGGTAAAGTATGTATTTTATTTTAGATGCTCATAACTGCAGTCAGCTATTATTTACTTTGGTTACTTACTGAGCTGGTGTACTCACGTTATTCCCTTTACCATGTGTGCACATCCAGGTTCCAGAGCTTCTGAGTGAGAGTTGATCGTTCCCTTTAAAGTCATATCCGGAGAATGCAATGTAGCTGCACTGCATTCGCAACCATGCCTTTCTTCTTCCTATTCAAGTTCCTTATATTTCAGACTTATTCTGTATGAAGCAGATGTGAGCATGTTATTTTTACCCTGTTGAGACGACTCCTATAGGACTCTCAAGTATAGGATTTTTCCTTTTTAACATTTATTTTTAGGATTTAATTTGAGGATTTAATTGTGCGTGTCATTTTTTTTTCTTTAATGCATGCATGAAATCATAAAATATATAAATTTCATAAGCATTTAGGATTTAATTTCATATTTTGCTACTTTAATTGGTAATTAGGGTTATTTTTAGCAAAAACCAAAAATCACAAAATTAAGTGGCATTTCCGGCATTTTAACTGTTTTGCATTTTTGTGTTCAATTTTTTTTTGTTGCATTTTTATTTATTTTAACACAATAGGTAGTTATTAAGCTGTTTAGCTCAATTAGTGTTTTTAATATACAATTAAGAATTATAAAATAAATAAGAAAAAAACAAAACAAAAAAAACGGTTTTTCTAATAAATCACCCAGGCTGGCCACAATTCGGCCAGATCTGGGTGGCCCAAGTCTTCTAAACCTTGTAAAAACACCAATACCCAGCCCAACAATTGACCCCCGACCTAGTCCAAAAAGGGACGCCCCAAAACGACACAGTTTTTGGGACGAATGATCCCAGCCGTTGATCACAGGCCATCCAACGGCCCTTAAGCCAGGCCCACTTTCAAATATATGTGTCCAAACGTCTCTGTATAATCAGAGACAAACACACGTCCTTCCTCAAAAATATATCTCCGATGTATCACCACCTCACCGCCGCAATAAGACCATCGTTGACCACCCATCAACCACCCTAACTCCACCACCGGAAATCGCCTCACGGCGGCGGCCGGTAACTAAACAGCTTCAGATTTACATCACCGGACTACCTAGGCCCCATCTATCACTTCCCGTGGTCAGTTTTCTTCGAACAAATGCCAAACTCCTCGAATATTCGAAAAATGATTCGCCGGAACCACCCTCTCCAGCAACCCAACCCAAAACAACACTCCTGAACCACCTCCCCTCTCTCTTTCCAACCGTCTAAAGCATACCCTTCAAATCTGAACGCACCGACTCGAATATCAAATCAAAACTAACCGTAAATCCTAAAACTCACTAGAACCTGGTCAAAATGGTCCCAGATGACCCCCTCCTATCCCTATCCCAACCCTACCACCCACAACCTTCAAACACAAGTGAGTACAAGGGAAAACCAAATCTGAGACCTCATCTTGTCTCAAAATCAATGAACCCTCCTTTGAACCCTTCTTCCCTCTTCAATACTCAAGGAGAAAGCCTTAGAAGATAAAAAGACCTCTCAAAGGGGTCAGAGAATCGTGGAATTGGAGGAGTTCCAAGTTAGGGTTGTATGTACAAAAGCTAAGTGTCATATGCTCTAATTGTTGTCAATGCTTGATTTTTTTGTATATTTCTTGTTTTTAATTACTTTTTTTCTTTAAATCTTACTTGTCTTTTACATTCTCATCCTAAGTGTTATGGGTAATCATCCTTTCCTGCTATTCTTTTTGTTCCTTTTAGTGTTATTGGCTCGGATTGATTTGTCTCCTATGTTTCACCTTCAAGATCTTCTGAGTAGATTGATCTCACGATCCTCCTTGTTTCCTTACTTTTTTTTGTTCAACTCTGAAAACTATGAATGTTCTATTAAATGCTCATCTTTGTTGTTTTTATTTGTTTTACACCATGCTTGAAAAATCTGGGTAGGCGTATCCTCTTAGAATCTTATACTTGTCAGGGTTCTTTTCTAATTTGCATTTGTTAGGCTACGTTTTGTGTGAATATTTTAACTTCTGATACTAGTCTTGTTAATTTTTTGGGTTTTTATTCACGTATAGCCTGAGTATTTAACCTCTGTTACCCAATTCTTTCCTTCTCTGCTGAGTGTTGGTCATTTTTATTAAGTCTTGCAAAGTTGATTGGGGTTCCTTTTATGATTTGTTTTGGTTCATTGGTCTTGACATATAAAAACATGCATATCCACCCATTAACTGTGTAGTTTTCATGAGTATTCATATGATTCTCAAAGTTGTGATAATTGGTTTTATCCCTTATTACTGAATAGTGTGAAATTCACTTTAAGATGCATGCTTGAAACCATGAGTTGCATTGATTTTTAAACTCTTTGATTGCTTATTTCTACATAATCGAGTCTGTAGTTCATACCTTGATTTTAACCCATAACCTGAATGCAACTAACTAGGGTCATATTTGACCAAACAAGTGAGAATCAAAGTTAAAGAATCTTAGGTCAGTAATTAGGATAAAGGACAGGGCTATTAAGGGTACTTGAATATAAAGAATTTTGTAAGAAACTCCTAGAACATTCTAGTGAGGGGTCTAAGCATAATTTCTGCCTAAAACTTGAGGTACAAGTCAGAAAATTAATGACTATTTAGGCAAAACTGAAAACTAGATAAGGGACTAAAATGAAAACAATTAAATTGATGTTTTCCTAAAGCTTCAATTATAAAAGAGAACAATTTGATCATTTAAACGCACTTTGGATCTTACGAGCAGATTTTTCCTTCAAAGCTCTTAGTGAATTACAACAACAACAACAACAACTACCCAGTATACTCCCACCAGGTGGGGTCTGGGGAGGGTAATATGTAGGCAGTCTTACCCCTACCCAAAAGGGCAGAGAGGCTGCTTCCATGCGACCCTCGGCGCATAGGACAGAATGAAAAGCTGCATTGGAAAACAAAGACAAAATTAGTAACCAAGGCAAGACAAAACAAAATAACAAAACAAAGCATAAGTAATCCTGCAGAAATAACGTAAATGGTTATGTAAACATAAGGAACATAAATACCGTCGCAACCAAGAGGGGACCTAGGCTAAAACACTAGACATCGATGGGTAACCCTACTATCCCACACCCAACCCCGGGTGAGGCGAACGAAGGACTCTAAGAGCCCCTATCCTGCAACCCTGATTCTAGACCTCCAGACTCCCCTATCGAGGGTCATGTCCTCGGTAACCTGCATTTTAGTCATGTCTTGCCTAATCACCTCTCCCCAATGCTTCTTAGGCCTCCCACTACCCCGCCGACCACCAGCAATCTCCAGCCGCTCGCAGCTCCTCACCGGGGCATCGGGACCCCTCCTCCGTACATGCCCGAACCACCTCAGCCTCGCTTCCCGCATCTTCTCGTCCACTGGGGCCACCTCTACCTTCTGTCGAATAACTTCATTCCTAATATTATCCAGCCTGGTGTGCCCACACATCCACCTAAGCATCCTCATCTCAGCAACCTTCATTCTCTGGACATGGGAGTTCTTCATGGGCCAGCACTCTGCCCCGTACAACATCGCAGGTCTAACCACGGCTCAGTAGAATTTCCCTTTGAGTTTGTGTGGGATTTTCTTGTCACACAGGACCCCAGAAGCAAGCCTCCACTTCGACCACCCTGCTCCTATCCGATGGGTGACGTCCCCGTCAATCTCTCCGTCCCCCTGAATCACAGACCCAAGCTCTTAGTGAATTAGAATATATAAAATACATATTAGTCTCTTATACATTCTTCAGAAATCCTTTGGTGATGTTCTCTTCCGATTGAATTTTCTTTGATAACAAGTTGACAATGGATTGAATGTGCATATTGAGCTGCTCTAGAGATCAACTAGTACTATTTGCTTTTCTCAAAACCTCTTGAATCTCTGGGTGTTTACTGGTTGACTTGCTGTTGCTTGCTTGCTACTTGCATCATTTTGCTCATAGGTTTCCCTTCCTGTTGACACTCCAGGTACCAATCCTTACTCAAAGTTTGAAGCTATAGCCCTTGACACTTGAGTTTGTAGCTGATCATAAAGACAATAACATTTTGTTTCAATATTCATACGATGATTGTTAGTTATTTTTAGTACTATTCTTCTGTTGTAATGAATATGAATATGTACTAACTATGGACTATGTTGGGACACTGTTTTTAATTCATTTAAGTTCCAATATATTTCAAGATAGTCTGGTCAAAATTACCTAGTGTTTGTAATTGGAGTAATGGTAGACTTTTTGACAATTGAATATACGCATACTCAGGATAATGAGTACCTCAAATTGTTTCTTCGGGTATTAAGGTTGAAATCTGTTTTATGATCAATTAATGTGAAATCATCCTCAGCAATTTTTTATTAAACTACCTTCAATACACTTCGTAATGATCACGTATATAGTTTCAATGCTTAAGGTATAACTGAAAGAAGGACAGCTGTGATTTTCCTATGATGAACTCGTTAGTCCAACGTCCCTGGGCCCAATTGGAAAGCCCAGTAGCTGCCAGTTGTAGCATAAACAATGTATATTCCTGGGCTAGCTAAAAAATAAGCCCAATGAACATATTTAGCCACGAATGAGGCTGAGAAATGCAAGTATTGAATTCCTCCAAGTTACTCGTGTATAAATTACTAGGACACTTTAAGCATAATATAAAACTTAGTATGCTTTAGGAGTGCTTTAATAATAATAAAGCGAGCCACGTTAACTTTATCAAACACCACGCGAGGCTCCCTAACTTAATAGAATACATAAAAAATGTTAAGTGCCGTTTAGCAAATTTCACGGCCTTCCAAAAATTTTTTAAGGCGTAGTTACTATAGGCTTGAATTTACTAATAAAAAATATCTTCCTAAACTCGTGTGCGCATTTATGTGACCCAATTCCAAATCTCAATGTTAGTTAAAACATGTTGAAGACCGCAGGTGCATTTATGTGACGTGGTTCAAGATGTATTTTAACAACGTTGCAATATCTCTAAAACGAATAAAGCGATTATAATTTAAAATTTCACTAATGGATGAACATGTATCCAAATCAGAATTTTAGCAAATTGTAATAGATCAAGAGACCGTGCTAGAATCACGGGATCCGAGGGTGCCTAACACCTTCCCTCGGGTCAACAGAATTCCTTACTCAAGAATTTCTAGTTCGCAGACTCCAATTGGGCATTCGGAAAATTTCCTCGATTTGGGATTTTATATAAACCGGTGACTTGGGACACCAAAAGCTAAACCTATTCCAAGTGGCGGCTCTTAAATAAATAATGAATCCCATTTCTAATAATGTCACATTGATTGGAAAAACTCCATTATACGTTTTATCCTTCGGCGTAGCCGTGTAATAAAAAGGAGGTGTGACAGCTCTGGCGACTCTGCTGGGGAGACGGAACCTAGAATCTCTACATTAGGGTTCAAGAATTTAAACTTACAATAACTGTTATATTCGGCTTCTTCTGATTTGATTACATGTTCTATGCTAAACGCCACGTGTTTTACCGCCTTGATATTATCTGAACTGTGTATATTAACTGCTACAAAACCCTTCACTTCTCACCTCTGGGGATGTGCTTACTGGTTTAGACTCCCTATTTTGTTAGTGTCTTACCCTGAAATAAGAAAGAGGACGGACAAGTTACTAAGTTGGATGGCGTTTTGGTTCCCGGTACGTAGCCCCCTCCTGGACTCGAGTTTTCCGCTCAGGTGTACAGTCTAGAACCTATACCGAGGTTCTAAATATAGTATAACGAAACCTCATGTCGGATCCCTAGTAGGGACGTTTACTTGCATCATGCATTTGACTTAGGTTAATCAACACAAGGCATTGGGTCCGTCTAGGACATGTGCCCTGAAATAAAAGACCATCCTGATGCATTTTACGTGCTACTTGTGCATTTAATTGCCTTGGATTCACATATTGACCGTCGTGCGAACAAAGAGAATAAATTTAGATAAATAGAAGTGCTAGGGTGATCACTCGTAAAAGCAATGCTTAAAATAGTGCTGAAATGTTGTCGGATTTTTCAAACAAAAACAAAAAAAGAGGGGAAAGAATTTGGGAGTTTTTCAATAACATATTCGGGTTTTGATAAATCATTTTTCCAAATCCAACCCTTTTTGCAACAATGCCAAAACAAAGGTCCAGGTTTTATCATTTGTTTTGAAATAAATCAGGTGATGCCGTTACTGCCTGTAATAGCCGAACGTTACCGCATGGGACGCCCAAAGGCTGATCTTGCACAAATGGCCACCTCTTAATTTTATTGTGACTGGTAAGCAGGCACATCCTGAAAAACTTCTCTCCGAAGTATTGAAAGCCTGTATCCGCAAAGTCGGTCCTTGTTTTGAAATAAATTTCCTTTAAATGTCAGTTTTAATATTTTGAGATACTAATTCGCCTTAAAAAATGTGCAGAATGTGCACGATAATGAACAAAATTCCCTTGGAGTTACGACTATGATGGAATGATCTCGGGGAAGCAGGGCAGAAAAGGGTCAATGCACATCTTGGAGGCCTCACTGGTGTATTCAAAATTAACGCTAAGGGAGACATCTGAAGGCCTTAATCACTTTCCGGGACCCAGCCCATAATGTCTTCCACTTCTCGGACTTTGAGGTCACCCCGACTTTAGAGGAAATGATAGGATATATCAGGACCCATAAAATCCCTTTAAGACATCAAAACTTGATCGCAGCCAGATCCCTCGGCGTGCACATATTCCTGGATTCCTTGAAAATCAGTATAAAAGTTCACAATCCCGACTTATCGGCTGGTTTTTGCACCTTGCAATTTATATATCAGAGGTATGGCAACATTGGAGGATTCTACAACCATGAAAATATTATTTGTAGCAAGGGTAATCGCCTCAAGTCGGAGGAGCATCGATGTTTGCGTTCATGGTGTCTTTCTTGGGTCTTTTAGTATTCCTGCAAAAAGACGGGAACATCGACACACGGATAGCCGGGGTCGTTAGCATTATAATGACCCAAGCGAAAAGTACTCTCGCTCCAATGATCTTGTCCGATATATTCCGTTCTCTTACCATCTGTTAAGCGGAAGGAGATTTCTTTGAGGGTTGTAACTTGTTGCTACAAATAAGGATGATTGAGCATATATGTCACCAGCCTCGGTTCATGAATTATGGGTCGCAAACAAAACGTTGCGTAGAAGAACTTGGAAATAGGGTTGATGGGATTAAATTACCAGAGGGCATCACACAATGGGTGTCGCATCACCGGGTCATCACTGCAAATCAACTAGAATGGACATTCGGTTGGCTTTCTGTGGACGAAGTTGGGTATATGCTCGCCACTGGACCTCATTTCCTTTTGAAGGGTATCCTAAGCATCAAGCCCTATGCATTGTATAGAGTACAAGGACAATTGGGTGGATGCCAAATGATCCCCAGAGACGAGGATATTAGCCGCCATATAGTTGAGATAAGCTTGAACGGTTAATTCCCCGAAGCTGTGGTATGCCAAATCTGGAGTGAATGTGAATACTTGACAGCCGATACGCGACGTATCCAAAGGTGAGGTTGCACCGGGGTATGTTCCTTCGTACTAAAGAGATATAGAGCCTGGGAGGCCGTCAAAGAGATCCCATTTCAAGGAATTTGCTGAGGCATCATAAGAGCAGTAGGATTTGATAGCAAAAGAAAACGAGTACCGGGCTACTATAGGAAAGTTGGAAAAGAAAATTCAAGAATTGCAATTCGAGAACAGTTTTCAAGTTGCAGCCAGTGAAGGAGAAAAGAAGGTATTAACCAAAGAAAACGAAGAACTACGGGCCAAAATCCAGAAAATGAAGGCAGCCACAGAAGATCCTCCTAGGAGTACAAAAGATGGAAAGCTCATAGAAAACCTGCAACGAAAAGTAACCAAATATGGGTTCTACATGAATGAGGTGGAGGGTGAGCTGTCTAGGGCTCGAAAGCAATTAATTAAAAGTGTAGAGGAACGAGCCCGCGTACTGGAGCAATTAAAACAAGGAAGTGGAAATGAGATCGTCGGTTTAAAAAAGACGGTCATCATAGCTGAAAACAAAATGGCCAAACAAGCCAGGGATTTGATAGTTGAAAGAGAGCATTTCTGTACGGTTATAGCAGGACTAGAAAGGGATTTGCAAAAATTCCAAAAGCTGAATCAAGTTGCCGAATGAACATTAGAAGCACCGACCGAGCAAATTTGGCGTCTACTACAAGAAAACGGGGTTATCGGGAAAACGGTGCGGGAATCGCAGAATATATTACCACAAAGTGCAACCACTATGAAGACATGACAAAATCTATGTTCTTTGTTGCTGCCATGACATTTGTTTGTCAAATGATGGAAGATCTCCACTACCTCCACGCATGTTTAGTGTGCAAACCTACGGCAAGGCCGGACGATGCCCCACAAGCTCCAAAAACACTTGAAGTTATAATGTACTCATAAGTTTGTATTTTCCTTAAAAGAATTTGTCTGTATGTTCTTTTACTCACCTTTCGAGTCTGAAGATTATTGAGTCCCAGTTTGGTTAATTTTGTTCATTCTGTTAGCTTTTGAAATCAATGTTTATGTCATTATAAAAGTTGAAAACCCAAAGAGAAAATATTCTGTTGTGTACATAACATTTTTCCAGGAACTACGCTCGGACTGATTCATGCAATGTCATGATACGTAGCCAATAACAATAGGATTCAAACGTATTCTTAAATAGGGAAAGGTAACAAGGAATAAGAAGTAGGAAACAAAGGGAAATGCGGAATAAATACCGGGATGACACATGCGACCATGGAAAGCATATAAAACCCGTTAACTGTATAGATGCATCATATCCAATGTGCGATTTCTTGTTTGTTATCTACCTGAACCTAACCGTTTGAAACTCTAATGTCTAGTCCAGGTGTTTTAAGAATAGTGATTGGTTTTCTATAAGCTGGCCTCGCACGGATACTTTACTAGGTCAAAAGGAAGCGTAGAGATGTCGAACGAAATGACTCTACCAGCTGTCCCTATCCCAGAGAACAACCCAGTTACGAGAATCCAAGCCTCCGAATCTGCGGCGGCTGAAGAGAATAGGATCCTTTGACTCCGAGTTATGGAGATTTGGGATGCTTGGACAGATGGTAAGGAACCTCCAAGTGTTATCCCTGGATTTCCCGAGCTTTTTCCAAAGTCAGGGGTTACCCCCACCATCCCTATCAGTCACCCAAATATCCTCCTGGGCCAGCACACCATATCAATCAACTTTGTTGGAGCGCCTTCTGAAACCCGCCCTCCAATGTTTACATTTGGTCCAATTCCCAACATTTTTGCGTCTCCTCCGTGCGTAGCCACAACATAGCCTGCGGTGCCGAGGCCCATGTTCGACCCCACAGCTTTCACATTTCAAACTCCTAACTACCAAACCGAACCTCCCTCATACCCCGCATACAACCACCCTCAACCAGCATATGAACTCCTCCATGTGCAAGACAAAACCCCTAATATGCCCGAACAAGATGAAATAACAAGAAGAATGAAGAGCCTCGAACAAAGTCAGAAAAACATGCAAGGAATAAGTGGGCGTAAGAGTGTATCTTACTCAGACCTATGCATGTTCCCACACGTACACCACTCTCTGAGGTTCAACGCGCTGAAGTTTGAAAAACACGATGGCCACGACGACCCTATCGCTCATTTGAAAAAGTACTGCAATCAACTGCGTGGAGCAGGTGGAAAAGAAGAACTCCTGATGGCATATTTTGGGGAGAGCTTAGTGGGCATTGCTTCTGAATGGTACATTGACCAGGATATTTAATCGATGGCATATCTGGGATGACCCCGCCCGGGATTTCGAAACGCAATTCTAGTATAACATTGATATTGCCCCGGACAGGAACTCCTTAGCCAACTTGAAAAAGAAACCTTCAGAAAGATTTAGAGAATATGCTGTTAAGTGGCGCGAGCAAGCGTCGAAAGTAAAGCCACCCATGGACAAGACGGATATGGTCACCATCTTCACACAAACGCGCAACAGGCAGATTACTTTCAAAATATGATGTCAGCAATTGGCAAACCTTTTGAAGAGACAATTAAGATCAGTGAGATGGTAGAAAATGGCCTGAAGACAGGGAGAACTCTGAGTCAATCCGCCATAAGAGCAACCCCTCAGGCCATACAAGTTGGGGTGGGAGGAATCACAAGAAACAAAAAGAAAGAGGAAATGTCAATAGCAGCCTCCAAAATGAGAAGACATAATGCTCACAGGCCTGCATTCTAAGAAAGGGCCTCCCAACATTAGTATCCCCACCAACATATGTACTATGTTCCGCAAACCTATGCAGTCATGAATTCCTAGCCCTTTGCTCGACCAAAACAACACGGCAACAGAAATAATCCCCGTCCTCCACAAAATAATTACCGTCCTAGGGAACCACCCTGGAGACAGAACATTACTCCAATTGGGGAATCTTATTCCAGCTTATTCGAAAAGTTGGTCCACATGGGTCTCCTACAGCCCGTACCCCCAAAAGACAAAACAACGTCTCACCTATCTATCAAAGGGGCGTACGTTGCGCTTATCATTTTGGGGAAGAAGGACATGGCACAAAAAACTGGTGGACTCTGAAACGAGCGTTGGAGGATTTGATAGAATAAAAGAAAAAAGTATTGATAGATGAAGAAGTCCCAAATGTAACCAATAACCCGTTGTCGGCTCACAACAGCGGGCCTGCCATCGGAATGATTTGTGGGGACAAAGAATTTGACCCTGCCCTAAAAGCATAATAGCCATTGTTGAGGCAGACCAAAAGCTGAAAACTTCCCCAAAGAATGTTGAAGAGAAGAAAATGAATGAAGCCAAGTGCCTCGAAGCAGAGAAGAAGTCTGAAACCAAAACTGAGACGACCCCTACCAAGGAAGCAACACTTTACATCCCACGAGGGCGTCAAGAAAAACAACCTATCTTGAGTCCTCCAAGAAGGTTCGAGCTGAACAAAACCATGCATTTACCCAAGAAAGCCTATGTGGTACGGGGATCGATTAAACCACCGGTGTTGAATGAGCCCGTGGAAATCGGTCGCGCACTTTAAAAGCCTATGACAAACCCTTCGGCGGTCCCTTGGAATTACCAAGAAACCATAGTTACATACAAGGGCAAAGAAATCATCAGGAAAACTCAAAAAGGCTATCCACAAAGAAATACTCAGATATGAAAGAGGTGAACGCTGCTACCAAATGGTGATTTCCACCTAAGAGGCCAGTGAATACTGAATAGGCAGAAGCCTTCCATCAATAAATGAAAATGCCAGAATACGAGGTGGTGGACCAGCCCGAAAGTCACCCGAGCAGGTCTCTTTATTGTCACTCTTGATGAAATCTACTGAGCACCAGCAAGTGATGACCATAACCCTGAACGAAGCCTACGTACCGGCGGGAACCTTCATGGAGCAACTAAAGAAAATTGCGGAGAGATTCTTTGCCATTTATCAGGTTACGTTCAGCAAGAATGACTTACCTTCGAAGGGAGCTGCCCACAACGAAGCCTTGCACCTCACCGTCAAATCTGAGGGTTATTATGTCAAAAGAGTGATGATATAAGGAGGTTCTGGAGTAGATATATGCCCACTGCCTACATTGCAAAGAATGGAAATTAGGACAGAGAGGATCTGTATCAACAACGTGTATGTCCAAGCCTTTTATGGAAATAAGAGAGACACCATAGGGGAAATTGACTTAGTGCTGACCATTGGTCCGGTTGACTTCAAAGTAACATTTCAAGTGTTGGAAATGGACACATCCTACAGCTACCTCCTAGGAAGACCGTGGATTCACGCAGTAGGAGCAGGTCCTTCTACTCTGCACCAAATGATGAAGTTCAAACATGAAAACCAGGAGATTGTAGTTCATGGAGAAGACGAACAGTCAATTTATGGGGACCCCTCTGTTCCCTACCTCGAAGCCAAGAAGGAAAGTAAGCACATAGTCTACCAAGCTTTTGAAATCATGGTAGTCGATCAACACGAAGAAGGCAAGCCACCCCCTCAGCCTTTCCTCTAAAATGCTTCAACCATGGTGGAAAAGGAGATGACGCACCAAGGTTTTAAGCCAAGAAAGGGACTTGGAAGCTCCCTGCAAGGCATAACTAGCCGGTCGATTTGGTTGCCGTAGAAAAGTTCTTTGGGCTAGGCTTTCATCCAATGTCAGAAGATTTCACTTGGGCCAATCGTAGAAAGTGTCATGGATGGGCTTTGCCACAACCCCTACCCCACTTGTACAAAACATTTGTAAAACCAAAGTACTGTGAGGAAGAGGAAGAATAAGCCTTCATAGTATAAGAGATTGATGAGATATGTGGAGCCACGAGGGAATTATTGGACGAAGCCAACATAGTCCAGCTGGGAGAAATAACTTGTTGCGCCTTGACGTGGGTAGCTCAGAAGTTAAGGCATTATCTGCAAGCCCATACCACTTACCTTATAACTAGGTTAGATCCATCGAAGTACATATCCAAAAATCGATGCCCATAGGGCGACTGGCCAAATGGAAAATCTTACTCACCGAGTTCCACATAGTTTATGTCACTCGTACTGTAAAATCCCGTTGATGATGAATATTAGCCTCTATTTACCTATTTCCCTGACAACGAAGTGAATGTGGTGGATGTGATAACGGAAGACATCCCCGTTTGGAAAATGTTCTTCGACGGAGAAGTAAATGCAAAAGGCGTATGGATTGGGGCAATTTTAATCTCACCCACAGGGCAGCATTATCCACATACCTCCAGGCTCCGTTTCTTCTACAACAATAATACAGCCGAATATGAAGTTTGCATCATGGGTATGAACATTTCAATTAACCAAGATTTTGAGGAATAGCTAAGAATGGGAGATTTCGATCTGATCATCCGATAGGCTCAAGGAGAGTAGGAAGCAAGAGACGTTAAGCTCATCCCATACTGACAGCATGTGGAAGACCTCAGAAAACGCTTCAAGTCAATATAATTTAGGTACATTACTCGTTGTCACAATGAGCTAGCAGACGCACTCCCACCTTCGCTTCCATGTTGCCTTACCCTGGAAACGCCTACGTTGATCCTTTGGAAATCCAAATCAAAGAAAGACATGGGTATTGTAATGTGGCCGAAACAGAGTCTAGAACACAACCCTGGTATTATGACATGAAGAGATTCTTGAAAACACTGGAGTATCCCGATAAAGCCACCGGGGAACAAAAGAAAACCATCTGACGGCAAGCAAGAAATTTGTTTTTTGCGGTGATACTTTTTATAGAAGGACTCCAAATATTAACTTCCTAAGATGTGTTGACGCTGAGGAAGCCGGAAGAATTATGCACGAAGTACATGGGGGAGTTTGTGGGCCTCATATGAACGGCTATGTACTGGCAAAGTAGATACTCCAAGCTGGCTATTAATGGACGACCATGGAGAAAGATTGCTTCAGCTTCGTTCGGAAATGTCACCAATACCAGGTGCACAGTGATTTGATTCATGCACTGCCAAACGAATTGCATCATAATGTCAGCACCCTGGCCATTTTCCGCCTGGGGCGTGGATGTCATTGGGCCGATTGAGCCAAAAGCCTCAAATGGACACAGATTCATCTTGGTCGCTATTGATTACTTCACAAAATGGGTTGAGGCCATCACTCTTAAGTCAGTTACTGAGAAGGTGGTGGTGGGTTTTGTGCATTCCAACATCATTTGTCATTTTGGGATTCCCGCTATTATCATTACAGACAACGCAGCTAGTCTAAACCGTCTGATGGGTGAAATATGTGAACAATTCAAGATAACACATAGAAACTCCACTCCTTACCGGCCCAAAGCTAATGGCACCGTCGAAGCAGATCACAACATCAAGAAGATATTATGGAAAATGATTCAAAGCTCGAGTCAATGGCATGAAAAGTTTCCTTTTGCATTGGTGGGATATCGTACCACAGCACGCACATCGGTAGGAGAAACTCCATATGTACTGGTCTCTGGGACTGAAGCTGCCATGCCCGCCGAGGTAGAAATCCCTTCGCTCCGAGTGATTGTCGAAGAAGAAATTGAAGATAGTGAATGGGTTAAAACTCGTTTGGAATGCCTTGCATTAATTGATGAAAAACGAATGGCTTTGGTGTGCCACAAGTAGTTGTACTAACAAAGAATGGCCCGCCTTACAATAAGAAAGTGTGCCCTAGGAATTTTGAAGTCGGGCAGCAGATATTGAGGCGGATACTGCCTCACCATCAAGAAGCTAAAAGAAAAATTAGCTCCAAACTGGAAAGGTGCATACATTATTAGAAAAAATATTGTATAAAGGAGCATTTTACCTAGGTGACATTGAAGGAGACGAGCCCGAGGCGGCAGTAAATGCAGATGCAGTAAAAAGGTATTATGTTTAAACTCCCTGCATCAAAGAACCTGGTTGATTGAAATGATGAAGGCTTTTCTTTTCCTCTACCATAAACACTATCGATCCCTTGCAAACCCTTTAAGCTGGTTACGTTTCTTTGATCACCCTCTTTGGAACCCAGAAGTGCTGTTAAAAAAAAAAACAAAACAAAAAAAGCAGAACACAAACAAATTAGTTTAGGAAAACTTCCTGAACTACGTCTGACTTGAATCTGAAAGGATACGTAGGCAGCCTCTCCCTGAGGTTTAGTCATATCAAAATAAAAATCCCATTTACCCAAGATAACCAAAACTAGGGCAAAAATGTATCAGTTCAGTTACAAATCCGTCATAATGGTTCCAAAGTTGTAGATTCCCGTCCAACTTTCTTTAAGCAAAAGACTAGTCCTAGTCCGTCCGATCAGTTGATCAACACGGGGACATGAAAAGCACCATTGTTGGGATTCGGCACAACTCATATTTTTGAGAGAAATAAAATGAGAGAGTGTTATCGGTGAAAACCTCCAGGCACCATAAGGCGACAGCGAGCAGAGAAAAACAAAATGAGAGAGGTAGTTTAGCGAAAACTCACAAAAAGCGCTATCGGGCGAGGAGAGAAGAGAAATGAGAGAGGTAGATTGGCGAAAACCCAAAAATGGCTCCGTCGTCCGAAAAGAGGAAATATTGATGCTCAAGTTTGAATAAGTTTCTTTAGTTTTGGAAGAGTTGAAATCAGAAAGCAGAAATGGACCTGGGCCGGGTATTCAGTCCAAGAAGCATGTTGTTGCCATTTAAAGTCGGCTCATATTTCCAGATAAGTCCACTCCTTTAAAGGATCATACCTCTCTAAAATCCATGTTTCATTACTTTCCACTTAAGCTTTGATGTCCTAACCATTTCTTATGAAAGGTAGCAAGGATGGTCTTTACGGGTTTCTCCTGGCAAGAACTAAAGGAATGCCCGGCATCATCAAGTGTGCTTAGCTAATCCGGTTTGACAATGACGACTAACTCCTCAAAGGCAGGGAAATAAAACAAATGTAATTAAAAATTAAAAAGTCCATGAAGGTGAAGCAAAATAGGAAGGTTTTAAGCCAAGAAGGACAATGGTTCTTATCAAAGGTCCCAAAGGCAAACCCAGAAATGAAAATCGGGAAAAAACACATAACCAAAGGCCTGGAAAACAAAAACCAACCCAAAAATGAGGACCCCGCGTCCAACCTACGAGGCAATGATCGGAAGTCAATGGTTTGTCCTCTAATAGAAAGGAAGCTGAATTCAAGTATAACAATGTCGCAAATCCCATCACTGTTCAAACTAATAGTTTGTTTTGTTTTGAACTGAAATAAACGCAGGTGTAATCTAGAAAAAAACAAAAGGAACACGGGGCAAACACAACCAAAGGAATGGTGCAAGGACCAAGAATGGTGTTGTTGCAATAACAAAAGGGAATTTTTCTTTTCATTCTTTTCCTGCAAACTCATAAATAAGCCTGATGGCATGAGACTCCAATCCTTACTTCCCCTTGCGAAGCTTGTGGATTTCTTCGGCATGACCAAGGATTGCATTCCACCCCCTCCAGAGTAGACCAAGAAATTTCCTTCTTTCGCCCCCCGGCATAACCCGGGAAGTTCCTCTTTACATCCCCAGTATAATCTGATGACCCCTTTCCTCCCACTTTTACTCCCCAGCATAGTCTAAAAGTTAACACTCCTCTACTTAGCATAACCTAAGGGTTTTTCCTTCTCTATCCCCAGCATTGTCAAAAGGATCTTTGTGGCCCTTCACTTCATGCTAGCTCCCCAGCAAAACCTAGGAGTTTTTCTTTCAATCCCGACGTAACTCAAGGATCTCTCTAGCATAACGAAGGAATTCCATTTTTTCTTTCAATCCCGGCATAACCCATGGATCTCCCTAGCATTACCAAGGTATTCCCTTTCAATCCCGGCATAATCCGTGGATTTCCCTAGCAGAACCTAGGAATTCCCTTTCAATCCTGGCATAACCCTTGGAACTCCCTAGCATAACCTACGAATTCTCTTCCAATCCTGGCATAACCCGTGGATCTCCTCGGAATAACCCATGAATTTTCATTCAACCAGGCATAACCCGCGGATTCTTCTGGCATAACCTAGGAATTTTCTTTTCATCCCGGCAGAACCCTCGGATTCCTTTAGCATAACCTTGGAATTTTCCATTCATCCTGGCATAACCCGCGGATCTCCCTAGCATAACCTAGGAATTTTCTTTCAATCGCGGCATAACCCGTGGTTTCCTTGGCACAAACCAGGAATTTCATTCATCCCAGCATAACCCGTGGATCCCTCTAGCATAACCCAGGAATTTTCTTTTCATCCCGGCATAACCCGCGAATTCCTCTAGCGTGACCCAAGAATTTTCAGTTCATCCTGGCATAACACGCGGATCTGCCTAGCGTAACCTAGGATTTTTCTTTCAAACCCGTTATAACCCGTGGATTCCTCTGGCACAACCCAGGAATTTTTCTTTCGATCCCGGCATAACCCTTTGATTCCCCTGGCATAACACCGGAATTTTCTCTCAATCCCGACATAACCCGTGGATTCCCCTGGCACAACCCACGAATTTTCTTTTAATCCAGGCATAACCTACGGATCCCCAGGAATAACACATGAATCTTCTTTGAATCGCGACATAACACGCAGATCCCCTGGCATAACCCAGGAATTTCTTCATAACCTATGGCTGTCCTTCCATCACCAACAGGGACTTTTTCTATCCCAACATAACCCGCGGATCTTTTCTTACCCCTAGTAGGGACTTTTTCATTTCTATCCAGGCATAACCCGTGGATCATCCTCCTATCCCTCGCAGGGACCCTTTTTCTTTCCCAGCATATCTTGTCCACCAGTCCAAGGATACGCAATCCTTATTTTTGTTGCTTTCAATAAAGAAATATCTTAGATTTGTGTTGCAAATAATTCATAAAATTATCCCAGTGAAAACTGGGACAGAAAAATTCCGTTCGGTTTTTTGTTTTGGTGTTCGAGCAGGTTTTATCTCAAGGCACAGGATTCGAGATGACCGGAAGCGTGAGTCTCAGTCTAGAATAAAGGAAAATAAGAAAAGAACAGAAGAAGTGAATGCTGAAACATGCAAGAATATGGAGAACTCAGAGTTTGATTGAAGTCACAAGCTTCGCATGTCTCGCTCCAGTCCAATGCAATAACAAGAACCAGCACCTCTATCTTGTAAGCATCAAGATTCATATCGAGGTCTATAGCGAAATCAGCTAAGATTCAAGACCAAGCTCCAAGAGATTTATATATAGGAATCTTGTACCTGTAGTTGATAAACCTAGCCAACTTAGCGTTTGTTCTTTTTTTGTGTAATAAAGAGTCGGTAAGCGGTAGTAGCAGCAACAACAGCGAAATCACAGCCCATGGTAGTCCCAGCAACTAAAACTTCCAAAACTACACTGACCTGATTCCTTTATCACCAAGGTTATGTAGGAAACATTTGAAGCAAGGTTTGGTCAGAAATTTTTCAAAAATGCTTCACACGGAGTATTTAGTCAGATGAAAATCGCTCATTTTTTATCACTTGTCTTTGCGCGAAAACTCTTCGTGTTTCCGAGCAAAGAGAGGCAGCTGTGAGCATGTGATTTTTACCTTGTAGAGACGACTCCTAGAAGACTCTCAAGTTTAGTATTTTTCCTTATAAATATTTATTTTTAGGATTTAATTTTAGGAATTACTTGCACGTGTCAGTGTGTTTTCCTTAATGCATGCATGAAATCATAAAATATACAAAATTCCATATGCATTTAGGATTTAATTTCATATTTTTCTAGTTTAATATGTAATTAGGGTTATTTTTTGCAAATACAAAAATCACAAATATTAAGTGGCATTTCCAACATTTTAATTGCTTTGCATTTTTGTGTTCAATTTTCATTTGTTGCATTTTTATTTATTTTTGCACAACAGCTAGTTATTTGGTTGTTTAGCTCAATTAGATTTTTTTTCATACAATTAGGAATTAAAAAATAAATAAAATAAATAAGAAAAAAACAAAAATAAAAAAATAATTTTTCAATAAATCACCCTGGCTGGCCACAAATGGGCCAGGCCTGGGTGGCCTACGTCTTATAAACCTTGTAAAAATACCCATACCCAGCCCAACAATTGAACCCTGACGCAATCTAAAAAGGGACGCCCCAAAACGATACCGTTTTCGGAATGAATCATCACAACCGTTGATCACAGGACATCCAACGGCCCTGAAGCCAGGCCCAATTTCAGATATATATGTCCAATCATCTCTGTATAATCAGAGACAAACATACCTCCTTCCTCGTACATATATCTCCTATGAATCACCACCTCACCACCGCCATAAGACCACCGTTAACCACCCATCAATCACCTTAACTCCGCCACCGGAAATTGCCTCTCGGTGGCGGCCGGTCACCAAACGGCCTCATATTTAAACCACCGAACCACCTCGACCCCCTATTTCCCTTCCCTTGGTCAGTTTTCTTCGAACAAGTGCCAAAATCCTTGAATATTCGAAAAACGATTCGCCAGCACCCTTGTCTCCGGAGAGCCAACCCCAAAACAATCTAAAACAACACCCCTGAACCACCTCCCCTCCCTCTTTCCAACCGTCGAAACATACCCTTAAAATCCTAAAGGGCCAACTCGAATATAAAATCAAAACTAACTCCAAATCCTAAAACTCAAAAGAACCTGGTCAAAATGGTCCCAAATGACCCCCTCCTATCCCTATCCCCAACCGTACGACCCATAACCCTCAAACACAACAGAGTAACCCAATTCGAGACCTCACCTTGTCTCAAAATCAATGAAACCTCCTTTGAACCCTTCTTCCCTCTTCAATACTCAAGGCGATAGCCTGAGAAGATTAAAAGACCTCTCAAAGGGGACAGAGAATCGTGGAATTAGAGGAGTTCCAAGTTAGGGTTGCAGGCACGAAAGATAAATGTCCTATGCTCTAATTGTTGTCAATGCTTGATTATTGAGTATATTTCTTGTTTTTAATTACTTTGTATTCTTTAAATTTTACTTGTCTTATACATTCCCATCCTAAGTGTTCTGAGTAGTCATCCTTGCTTGCTATTCTTTTGGTTCCCTTTAGTTTTATTGGCTAGGATTGATTTGTCTCCTATGTTTCACCTTCAAGATCTTCCGAGTAGTTTGATCTCATGATCCTCCTTGATTCCTGAATTTTGTTTGTTGATCTCTGAAAATTCTGAATGGTTGATTAAATTCTCTTCTTTGCTGTTTTTATTTGTATTACACCATGCTTGAAAATTCTGGGTAGGCGTATCCTCTTAGAATCTTATACCTCTCAAGGGTCTTTTCTAATTTGCATTTGTTAGGCTAAGTTTTGTGTGAATATTATAACTTTTGATACTAGTCTTGCTAATTTCTTGGGTATTTATTCACGAATAGCCTGAGTATTTAATCTCAGTTACCCAATTCTTGCCTTCTCTATTGAGTGTTGGTCATTTTTATAAGTCATGCATAGTTGATTGGGGTTCCTTTTCCGATTTGCTTTGGTTCATTGGTCTTGACATATAAAAACATGCATATCCACCCATTAGCTGTCTAGTTTTCATGAGTATTCATATGCTTCTGAAAGTTGTGATAAATGGTTTCATCCCTTGTCACTAAATAGTGTAAAATTCACATTTAGATGCTTTCTTGTATCCATGAGTTGCATTGATTTTCAAACTCTTTGATTGCTTATTTCTACATAATCGAGTATGTTGTTCAGACGTTTATTTTGACCCATAACCTGAATGCAACTAACTAGGGTCAGATTTGACAAAATAAATGAGAGCGAAAGTTGAAGAATCTTAGGTCAGTAATTAGGAAAAGGGACTGGGGTATTAAGGGAATTTGAATATAAAGAATCTTGTAACAAACTCCTAGAACATTCTAGTGAGGGGTCTAAGCATAATTTCTTCGTAAAACTTGAGGCACAAGTCAGAGAACAAAAGACTATTTAGGATTCAATTGGATAAGGGATTAAAAGGAAAAAGAAGAAATTGGTGTTGCCGTAAGGCTTCAATTATAACAGAGAACAATCTGATCATGTAAAGGCAGAACTTTTGATTTTTCGAGCAGATTTTTCCTTCAAAGCTCTTAGTGAATTAGAATATATAAAATACATATTAGTCTCTTATACATTCTGCAGAAATCCTTTGGTGTTGTTCTCTTCCGATTGAATTTTCTTTGATAACAACTTCACAATGGATTGTATGTGCATATTAAGTTGCTTTAGAGATCAACTAGTACTATTTGCTTTCTTGAAAACCTCCCGAATCTCTGGGTGTTTACTGGTTGACTGGTTGTTGCTTGCTTGCTACTTGCTTCATTTTTCTCATAGGTTTCCTTTCCTGTTGACACTGCAGTTACCAATCCTTACTCAAAGTTTGAAGCTATAGCCATGTACACTTGAGGTTGTAGCTGATCATGAAGACAATAACATTTTGTTTAAATATTCATACGATGACTTTTAGTATTTTTGTAGTATTCTGGTGTTGTAATGAATATGAATATGTACTAACTATGGACTGTATTGGGACTGTGTTTTTAATTCATTTATGTTCTAAAATATTTCAAGACAGTCTGCTCAAATTTACCTAGTGTTTGTAATTGGAGTTATGGTAGAGTTTTTGACAACTGAATGTACGCATACTCTGGATGATGAGTACCTCAAATTGTTTCTTCGGGTATTAAGGTTGAAATCTGATTTATTATCAATTATTGTGAAATCATCCTCAGCATTTTATTTATTCATATACCTTCAATATACTTCGTAATGATCATGTATAAAGTTTTAATGATTAAAGAAAAAATGAAAGAACGACCGCTGTGATTTTCCTATGACGAACTCATTAGTCCAACGTCCTTGGGCCAAATTGGAAGGCCCAATAGCTGCCAGTTATAGCATAAACAATGTATATTCCTGGGCTAGCTAAAAAATGAAGCCCAATGTTCATAATTAGCCACAAATGAGGCCGAGAAATGCAAGTATTGAATTCCTCCAAGTATATTACCCGTGTATAAATTACTAGAACACTTCAAGAATAATAGAAAACTTAGTATGCTTTAGAAGTGCCTTATTAAAAATAAAGCGAGCCACATTAACTTAATCAAACACCACGCGAGGCTCCTTAACTTAATCAAATACATGAAAAATTGGAAGTGTCATTAAGGAAATTTCACGTCCTTCCACAAATTCTAAAGGGGTAGTTGCTATAGGCGCGAATTTACTAATAAAAAATATCTTCCTAAACTCGGGTGCGCATTTATGTGATCCAAATCCAAATCTTAACGTTAGTTAAAACATGTTGAAGACCGGGGGTGCATTTATGCGGCGTGGTTCAAGATGCATTTTAACAACTTTGCAATATCTCTAAAATGAATAAAGCGGTTAATAATTTAAAATTGGACTATAGGATGAATATGTATCAAAATAAGAATTCAGCCAATTATAATAGTTCAAGCGACGTGCTAGAACCACGGGATCCGAGAGTGCCAAACACCTTCCCTCAGGTCAACAGAATTCCTTACTCAAGAGTTTCTGGTTCGTAGACTCCAATTGGGCAGTCAGAAATTTTCCTCGATTTGTGATTTCTAATAAACCGGTGACTTGGGACACCAAAAGCTACACCTATTCCAAGTGGAGACTCTTAACTAAATAATAAATGCTATTTTGAATAATGTCACTTTGATTGGAAAAACTCCATTATAAGTTTTATCCTTCGGGGTAGCCGTGCAACAAAAAAGGAGGTGTGACAGCAGACATTCTTGAGTTGTACTTAGTAGCTCATGACTAGTGAAACCATATTCGGCTTGTGTTGATGTATTTACGTACTTTTTTTGCGTATTTCTATATGTATTAGATTGAGAGATTTAAGATTTATCTAATTAGAAAAATTAATTTATAAAAGAACTCGATGTTTTAAATATTGAATCGACTGGCCTAGTACTGCGATAGGCGCCATCACGACCATGGTGGTTTGGGGTTGTGACAAGTTAGCATCAGGGCCTAGGTTACATAGGTCTCACGGGTCATGAACTAGTTTTTTAGAGTCATGCGGATCGACACAAAGACGTCAGTACTTATCCTCGGGAGGCTGCAGAATCTTTTGGAAAACTCCTTGAAATTCCTCATGTGTGAATCTGTAGATTCTAGTACTAAACTTCTGTTATTCAATTCTCTCACAGATGGTGAGGACACGTGCTACTTGTCAGGGCAGACGACCACCATTACACCAATTGAGGCCACTAGAGGCCGAGGTTTCATTCGAGGTCGTGGTAAGGGTAGGGGTACAGCCCGCGCAACAGTTAGGGCAACACCTGCAGATCAACCCACTGCCCACTTCAAGATCAAGTCCAGTTGCAGATGCTCCAGCAGTACCAGCTCAGGCATCGGCTGTGCCTATTGTGATTCCAAGTCTTCATGAGGTCATGGCCTAGATTCTCTCACTATGCACTGGCATAGCCTAGGCGGTGTCAGCTACTACATCTGAATCCACTTCTCAGGCAGGGGAGGCACTCAAACTTCTGCCGCGTGCACACCTGAGCATGTTGGACACAAATTTGAGACATAGGGGGCACCTCCAGCCCAGCCGGTTGTAGTAAGTCATGAATTGATGGTACCAGTCATGCTTGACGACGAGCATCATCGATTAGAGAGGTTTGGTAGACTTTAGCCTCCGACTTTAAGTGTTGCAGAGGGCGAGGATGCCCAGGGTATGTTAGGAAGATGTCAAAGAATTATTCGGACCGCGGGTATTTTAGAGACCGGTGGGGAGTCATTCACTACTTTTCCAATTTTCAGGAGCTGCCTTTACGTGATGGGTGGCTTATGAGAGGAGCAGGACTGTTGATACCGCGTCCCTTACATGGTAGTAGCTCTCCACTCTCTATGTGTAGAAGTATGTGCGACAGTATCGCAAAGAAGAGCTCTGCAGGCTATACGAGCAGTTGCATCAGGATGTATGACTTTGACGTTGTAGGAGATGATATTTTCAAGTTAGCTCGTCATGTTCTTTGGTTGGGTTCCATAGATAGAGAGAGTATTATGAGGTTTGTGGATGGCCTCACATATCAGCTTCGGGTTCTCACAACCATAGAGAGGGTGTCAAGTGCTACTTCTGAGCAAGTTGTTGATATTGCTCAGGAGATTATGTTAGTTCATTACTACGAGCGAGATGAGAGAGAGGCCAAGAGTTCTCGAGGATCAGATAGTTTTTGTGGGGATCATTTAAGAGGCCAATTTCAGCATGGTAGAGGTCGTCAATTCATAAATGCTCAGTCGACTCGACTAGTTCCTCGTGGGGCATCATCCGGCCATCGTTCTCTATTAGTTTAGGGCTTTTCCATAACATCTTCTTCTACTAGTTATCCCGGTGCCAGGGGTTCCCTTCAGTCCTTGTCTCCAGCACTAGGGAGTTGATATGACTGTGGAACCTCTAGGCATATGAGGAGGAAGTGTCCTTGTCTTCCTAGAAGTCCAACTCAGTAGAGGAGTCAGGCCTCCACTTCAGCTCTAGTTACTTTACTACCCACTCAGGAAACTAGGGGTTGGGTTCAGCCAAGTAGGCGTCTCCCCAGAGGGGAGGTCAATCAAGTGGTGGTCAGGCTCATTTTTATACACTCCTAGCTAGACCTAATGTTATTTCATTAGATGACGTAACTACATGTATTTTCTTAGTTTACAATAGAGATGCTGATATTTTATTTGATCCTCATTCCACTTTTTAATATGTGTCATCATAGTTTGCTCGTTATTTGGATACGTCCATAAGTATCTTGTTTCACCTACTCATGTTTCTACTCTGGTGGGCAATACTATTATTGTGGAGCGTGTATATCTTTCGTGTGTAGTGATTATTGGGGGACAAAAGACCTGAGTGGAGTATTATTTCTTTCAATGGTGGACTTTAATGTGATATTAGGCATGGATTGGCTATCTCCATACCGTGCTATATTACATTGTCATGTTAAGATAGTAATGGTGTGACATGGATTGAGTTGTTAGGTTCGACTGATTTTGTCCCCAAGAGAGTGATTTCATTTCTTAAAGCCCAACAGATAGTTGGGAAAGGTTGTCCCTCAAACTTAGCTATTGTGAGGGATGAAATTTCCTTCATCCTCAATTTCCGAACTTGACAATCAAGAATGGCAACTGGAAATCTTCATACGATGTCTCTTCATTAACCTATAGTTTTAACTGCCACAATAGCAGACGGATCTCCCAAAACCTTTATCAACATAGACATATTAAAGACCGGGTGTACCAATGACATCTCGGGTGAAAACTCGAGCTTGTATGCTTCCTGACCAATCCTCTGAATGATTCTGTATGGTCTGACATGCATCAGGCTCAATTTTCCCTTCTTTCCAAACCACATAATACTCTTCATAAGGGGAACCTTCAAAAACACCCAATCATCTTCTTTGAACTCTAATTTCCTGCGACAAATATCCGAAAAAGATATTTGGTGACTCTGTGTAGTTTTCAACCTCTCATGAATAGTTTAGACTTTCTCCATGGCTCGATGCACGAGGTTTGGCCCTATCAATTCCAGCTCTCTAACCTCGAACAACCCAGTGGGAGATCTACAACCCCTACCATACAATGCCTCGAATGGTGACATCTGGATGATAGCATGGAAGTTGTTGATGTAAGCAAATTCTATGACTGGAAAACTTTCATCCTAACTACCCATTAAATCAAGAGTACAAGCATGCAACATATTCTTAAGGGTTTGAATAGTCCGCTCTTCTTGCCCATCGGATTGAGGATGAAGGGTTATGCTAAGATTTACCTGCGTACCCAAAACTTGCTGAAACTTCTTCAAAGTGTTGGCTGTAAATTGAGACCCTCCATCAAAAATGATTGAGACTGGAGTGCCATGCAACCTAACTACATCCCTGATATACAACAGCGCATATTGTTCCATTGTGTCAGTAGATTTAACTGGTAAGATGAGTCAATCCACGATCACTATAATTTAATCGAACTTGAATGAAGTGTGCGTTAACCTTACCAAAAAATCCATGTTAATCCTCTCCCTTTTCCACATTGGAATTTCTATGATTTGAGTCAATCCACCGGGCCTTTGATGTTTGGCCTTCATTTGGTGACAACTCGGACATTTTGCTACAAAGTCTGCAACAGCCATCTCCATATTGTTCTACCAATAAATTTCGTTGAGATCATGATACATTTTCATGGAACCTAGGTTCACGGAATACCTGGAAGTGTGAGTTTCTGTCATTATCCTTTGCCGATGATCGTGAATATTAGGAACACATATGCGGTCTTGGTATCTTAGGGTACCATCATCTATGCCAAGGGAAAAAGTTGTGGTCTTGAGTTTGTAAATCCCCTCCTTCAATTGTGCTAACAATGGATCGTCGGATTTCTTTTCTTTCACCTATGCCATAAGTGATGATTTAGCTCTATTCTGCATAATCACCCATTATTCGTTAGAGTTCATGATGCGAACTCCCAAACTATCCAACTAGTGAACCTCCCTGGCGAACGGCCTCTGATAGGCCTCCAGATGAGACAAGCTACCTATAGATTTTCGACTAAGTGCATCTACCATGACATAATCCTTTCTCGAGTCATAGAGAAGATCAATGTCATAGTCCTTGTGTAACTCTAGGCATCTTCTTTGCCTCATATTAAACTCCTTCTGCTTGAAAATATATGGAAGGCTCTTATGATCCGTAAATACTTCCATATGGAGCCAATACAACTAATGTTTCCAAATATTCAGCGCAAACACCACTATTGCTAGCTCTAAGTGATAGGTTGGATAGTTCCTTTCATGATTCTTGAGTGGCCTAGAAGTGTAGGCTATAACCTTGCCATGCTGCATTAGCACACACCTGAGCCTGATCCCTGAGGCGTCACAATACACCACAAACCTCTCTGTACCTTTTGGCATGATTAATATAGTCGAAGTTAATCTCAATTTCAATTCTTGGAAACTCCTCTCACAAGTGTCAGACCATTGGAATTTAAATGCTTTCTGTATCAGTTTAGTCATAGAGAGGCAAGAATAGAAAAACACTCAACAAACTTCCTGTAATACCTAGCCAACCCTACAAAACTACTGATCTCCTTTGGAGTGGTAGGTCTATACCAATTTTTAACAGTTGCAATCTTGTGAGGATCAACCATAATTCCTTCCTTGGAAATGACATGACCCAAGAACGCAACAGATTCTAGCCGAAATTCACATTTTGAAAATTTTGCATACAATTGACGTTGCTGAAGAGTCTATAAGACTGCCCTGAGATGGTCAACATGGTCCTTCCGACTTCGGGAGTACACAAGAATATCGTCGATGAACACTATCACAAAGGAGTCTAGAAAAGGCTTGAGGATTCAATTGATAAGATCCATGAAAGTTGGTGGGGTATTTGTTAGCCCAAAATACATCACTATAAATTCAAAGTGCCCATACCGAGTTTTGAAAGCTGTCTTAGAATATCCTACTCCCTTATCTTCAATTAATGATACCGGACCACAAGTCAATCTTTGACAAACACGTAACACTCTGTAATTGATCAAACAACTCATCTATTCTTGATAGAGGGTATTTGTTTTTTATTATGACTTTGTTGAGTTGCCGGTAGTCAAAATACATCTGTAGTGACCCATCTTTCTTCCTTACAAATATTACTGGTGTGTCTCACGGTGCCAAACTCGGCCGGATGAAACCTTTTCCTAGAAAACCTTCAATTATTCCTTTAGCTCTTTGAGTTCTGCTAGTGCCATACTATAATGTGGAATTGATATAGGCTGCGTGCTTGACATCACATCGATCCCAAAATCAATCTCCCTGTCTGGTGGAATCCCAGGGAGCTCATCTAGAAAGACATCTGGAAATTCACTGACAATTGGTACAAACCCAAGGCTAAGCACCTCGGCATTGGTCTCTGTAACCCGAACTAAGTGGTAGATACACCCCTTCTTGATCATCTTCGCAGCCTTAAGGTAAGAAACAAACGGACCTCTAGGCACTACATTATCTCCCTCCCACTCAATAATGGGCTCATTAGGAAATTTAAGCCTTATAGTTGTAGTCTGACAATAAAGATTGGCAAAGCAGGAATAAAGCCAATCCATTCCCATTATTACATCAAAGTCGACCATCGCTAACTCAACAAGAACGGCTATGGTTTCTCTACCCTGTACCATAACTACACAACCTCTATAAACTCGAGCACTCGTGATTGACTCACCAATTGGAATAGACACCAAAAATGGCTCATGAGGCTGATCTGGTTCTATTCTGAATTCAATAGCAACAAAAGAGGTAAAATAGGACAAGGTGGAATCGGGGTCAATAAGTTTATACACATCATGAGACTGAACAGACAGAATACCTGTAACTACATTTCGGGATGCCTCTACAATCTGGCAACCACTTATAGCATAGAACCGGTTGGGTCCTCCTAAACTCTGCGTACCACCCTTAGCTGCACCATGCCCTAAGGAAACTGGGGTATCCGAGCTGGGGAGGGGGCTGAAGATGTAGCAACTGCTGGACTGGATGACTGAGTTGTGCCCCTACCCGCTCCCTGGTGAGATACAGGACAACGTCTCTAATATGACCCTTCATCCAATATCCACAGCATATAGGTAACTCTAGATAGCAAGTCCTTGAGTGCATCTTCCTGTTCCTGGGGCACGACGACCTCTGTTGTTGCTGGAACTTCTCTCCTGACCGACCATGCTGACAGAATCTCCTATTGCCCTAAGCAAGTCTGAAATAACTCCACTGTTACTGGCTTGGCCCTCATGGCGGTGCACTGGCTATAAACTATGCAATAGACTAGGAAGGCCCGAATGATCCTCCCCTGAAATATGATCTTCCCCCACCTAGTTACTCCCACATGTTGCCCGTAGATGGGGCCTTGCTGTTACCCTCTCTATCCATCTTGTTCTTCAATTTATGGTTCTCTGTGCCCTGAGAAAATGCTACCATCTTCGCCTAATTCATATCTGAATTCAATGCACCCTTAAAAGCCTCATTAATAATCAAAGTATTAAGACCCGAAATGAATAGGCGCACCCTGGACTCCATTGTGGGCAACATACGAATGGCATACTTGGACAAGTGAGAAAACTCCATGTTGTACTCCTACACACTTATGTTACCTTGCTTCAAATTTTGGAATTCTGCTGCTCGGGTTGCCCTTATCTCAGCAGATAGGAAATGGTCAATAAGGCGTCAGCAAACTCACGCCACCTTGTCTGAGGGCGCCCCTCCTCTCGGGAATCCTCCCACAACTTAAACCATGAATAGGCCTCAGATGGTAGCTAGCCAACTCTTCTTCCTCTGTCTTAGTTGCACACATTATCCTGAAGGTCTTGTGCATCTCATCAATAAAATCATGGGGGTCTTCTTCTAGATTGACACCTATTAACACTGGAGGGTCTAACTGAAGAAATATGTTCACCTTTGTACTAGTAGAATCCCCTTGCTGGCCAGAAGAACTAGGCACAACATTTGACCTCTGGGCCTGAGAGGCCACTAGCTGGGTCAACATTTGAATATCTCCCCTAAGATCCCCATCAGAAATACCAGAAATATTATCAACATAGGAGGTATAGTGGTACCCTCTGTAGGGATAGGGGAGTATACTCCGAAATAGAAGAATCGGGTAGGTTACCGTAGAGGAACTACCCTCACCTACAGTATCAAGCAGTGAATCATCAACCACTCCTGAAGTGGCATGAGCATTGGCTTCCTGGAAAATTCTCTCTTTCTTCTTAGGTGCCATTTACTGAAAGATAGAACAATGCACTAACTAGAGAGGCAATAGTGTCACAGTATGATCAATAATATCAAAGAATGGTGTTATTCGTAAATGCCCGAGTAGCCTTCAACTTATAGATAAGACCGACTACACACTGATAAGATGCACTCTACTTGAAACGGCTTAGTGACATCCTATAATACTTCAAAACCTTAAGCTCTGATACCAAGTTTGTCATGCCCCAACCCTGGAAGGCACGATAGGCACTCACTCGAGTGAACCCAACTAAGCAAGCCTTATCAAACACTTTCTACCCAACTCAATATGAATAGGGACACCATGCTCTCACTCATTTATTAAGGAGAGGAAAGTTAGTTCATTCTACATTGTTTGCTAAATTAACATCATAACTTTAAGCCGTAGATAAGTTCCAAGAATCTATATAATTACATTTTAGAGAAATGGGAGTTAGAATTACAACATAGTTCGTAGACTTATCTAACAACCGTACATAACCCACACATACGTCTACGAAGCCTCTAGGGATACAAAAGATAAGTATGACAATGCCTCAACAAGGCCCCGGCTATACCTCAAAAGTTGAAGTCCACAACAACAAAAGTGTGCAATGTAACCCCTTGAAATAAGAAGGGGCTCATAAAGACTTTGAGAAGAAGGCACTGTGCTACGCGCGATCGACACTATCCACAATGGAGCCACCGACATTCATTTAAAAATGTTGCACCCCCGGAAAAAGGGATGTTAGTACCATGGAATAGTACTAGTATGTAAAAGTAAACACCATCTAATCATAAAGAACTTTCATACACAAATAAGGAATTCACAAGTATGACTCCAAAGCTTTAAACGATCAAAACATTATCAACATGAAAGAATTACACAACTTTAATATCATGTTTCCATAGCCTTTAGTTTGGGAATTTCATACTATTCCACATTGTTCACATCACCAATGATATCTTGAGCGGAGTCTGATCTCGATCCGATCACGCTCCAATGGGCTAGGTTGCCTTATTGAGGCATTTTCCTTTTCGCATCATTCATCTCATTTCAATCTTTGATTCCCGCAAATCATTTCACAAGCACTTGGGACCACAGCTGTCACATCATATATTTGGCACTATGCCACATCTCACATCTCCCCAAATTTCAATGTTAGGTTTGTATTTTAGGAGAATATGGGCACACAAAGGAAAATACAATAGTATGTGTAGATAGGACTTCATAGAGAAAGCACAACAATGCACACCAATTTTCATCTAAGTTCTAAGAATTTCAATACATGAATCATAGTCCTTGCATCTTTTCATATTATCAAGAATTGCAAATTGATCATGTTGAGACACACTTTTCACGCGTATAAGGTTGCAACATCAAGTCAAGTGAAATAAAACTCAATACAACAATTCAATTTTTATCTTACCGTACTCACACAACCGACAATAAATTTCAATTTCTAAAAGACGGGGTTTTAGCCATATATACCTCAATATAGCTTTCCTTAATCATTAATAATTTCGGAACTCTTAGCACTTCAATCTATTGTGTATGAATTACAAATTCAATCGAGAATTAGAGACGAGAATGAGATTTTAGCTTGTTTTGAGCATACTATCAAACATTAAAGGTGCATTGTTATCTTAGGTCCTTTTAAGAGAAATTTCCGTCATTTTATACCCCAATTGCTTTATTTTTTGTTCACTACCTCCCAATACTCTATGGTTTTTATATGCATGCAATAAATCCATTCTTTTACACATTAACACCAAAGCTAAGCACTCTTTCTAGTGTGAATTTGAAATTGGGGGACAAGTTTCTTACCTCTTGGGGTGAAGATTTAGGTGTATCACTTGTTTATCTTCAATGATTTAGCAAGCATTCATGGAGTAATTTTCTAGGGGAAGCACTTTTCCTCATTTAGGCCCTCTCCCTCTCTCTAAAATCATAAAGAAATATGCTCAAAATGAGCTATTACACCGGATATAATGATAGGGGGGTCGGGTCTAAAATTTTTAAAATTGGAGCCCAGAGCCGGATCTGCGATTGCAAAGTCGACATGTGGTCCATAGAATGGACCGCAAAATGCTCCCCAAAAATTGAACACACTGACTGGGTCTGAGATATGCGGTCCGCATACACTTCCGCGGGTCGCATAATGCACTGCAGAACTACATTTACAAAATTCCCAAGGAAATTATGTAATGACTATGCGGTCCGCACTTTGGTTATGCGATCGCAGAATTGACCTCATAGTTCACCTCAAATTTGGCCAACACATTGACTCACTATGCAGCGACTATGCAGTCCGCAAACCTGATATACGACCGTATGATCAACCGCGAAATTGCACTTATCAGCAAAAAATAATTTCTTGAGTTTTTAATGCAAAGCTTAGTCCGAATGATCCGAAGAACTTTTCAAATGTCTAACTCATATTCCTAATTGGCCCTACGGGCTTCCTGGTTTATATTAAAAATTCTTTCACGGGCCTCACATTCTCCCCCCCCCCCCTCCAAGGATCCTTCATCCTTGAATGAGGGTCAAAATTCATTCACTAGCAGTTTCTCATGAACTCCAAGTTTCTCACAATCATGGGATACTTCAATAGCTCTAAATTTGGATAATTCCTTAGATTTCAAAAACTTTCGCTAGAGTTTCCTTTGTATCTAGGCCTATCCACCTGTCAGAGAGCCCCAGAAACACATCCTAACAGCATATACTTATTCGAAAAATATAACATAACTAGTACAACACCAACCATGGCCATATACGCAATATATATATATCCAAAATAGGATAGTTTTACATAGATTAAATAAAAAGATATGAGGTTATAGGAGTCACATGCATAAAAGCTATTACATGACTATTCAAACAAATGCGAGTACTTCTTCTTCATTTCATTCTTGGCTTCCCAAGTCGCTTCCTAAACTCGTTATTTTCGCCGTAACACTTTCACGGATGAAATTTCCTTATTCCTCAATTTCCGAAATTTCCTATCAAGAATGGAAAGTGGAACTTCTTGATGCAACAGCTCTTCATTTACCTCAATAGTTTCAATTGGAACAATAGCGGACGAACCTCCTACTACCTTTATCAACATAGACACATGAAAGACCAGGTGTACCAATGACATCTCGAATGGCAGCTTGAGCTTGTATGCCACCTAACCAGTCCTCTAAATGATTTTGTATGGTCTGACATACCTCAGACTTAATTTTCCCTCCTATCCAAACCGCATAATACCCTTCACAGGGGAAACCTTAGAAAATGCCAATCATCTTCGTTGAACTCTAATTCTACGTTATGAACATCCAAATAAGACTTTTGGCGACTCTGAGCAATTTTAAACCTCTCTTAAATAATTTTGACTTTCTCCATGGCCTAATGCATGAGGTTTGGCCCTATCAATTCCGTTTCTCCAACCCCGAGCCACCCAGTGGGAGATCTACATCTCCTACTAAAAAATTCCTCGAATGGTGCCATCTGGTACCTAGCATTGAAGTTGTTGTAAGCAACTTCTATGAGTGGCAAATGGTCATCCCAACTACCCTTGAAATCAAGAGTACAAGAACACAACATATCCTCAAGCGTTTGGATAGTCCGCTCTGGTTGCCCAACAGTTTGAAGATGAAAGACTGTGCTAAGATTTACATGTGCACTCAAACCTTGCTGAAACTTCTTCCAAAATATGGCTATAAACTGAGCCTCTCGATCTGAAATGATTGAGACTGCAGTGCCATGCAACCTGAGAATTTCCCTGATATACAATTGTGCATATTCTTCCACTATGTTGGTAGATTTAACTCCCAAGAAGTGCATTGATTTTGTGAGTCGATCCATGATCACCCAAAGTGAGTTTAACTTGTGTGAAGTTTGTGGTAACCCTGCCACGAAATGCACGTTAATCATCTCCCATTTCCATATTAGAATTTCTATGCTTTGAGTCAATCCATCGGGCCTTCGATGTTTTTCCTTCACTTACTAACATTATATTTTTCTACAAGTCCAGCACATTCTTCTTGATTTTGTTCCACAAAGAAATTTCCTTGAGATCATGATACATTTTCGTAGAACCTGGGTGCACGAAATACCTGGAAGTGTAAGCTTCTGCCATGACCCTCCCAAAGACCTTCAATTTCAGGAACACGTAGGAGATCTTGGTACCATAGGGTACCATTATCCATCCCAAGGAAAAATATCTACGGTCTTGAGTTTGTAAATCCCTGACTTCAATTGTGCAAACAACAGATCATTGAATTGTTTTTCTATCTCCTCAGCCACAAGTGATGATTCAACCCTATTCTACACAATTACTCCGAGAGGCGAACTCCCAAACTAACCTACTAGTGAACCTCCATGGCCAACAGCATCTGATAGGCCTCCGGATGAGACAAGCTTCCCATAGATTTTCGACTAAGTGTATCTACCACGACATTATCCTTTCCCGGGAGATGAAGAATACTAATTTCACAGTCTTCTTGTAATTCTAGCCATCTTCATTGCCTTAGATTCATCTTCATCTTCTTGAAAATATGTTGAAGGCTCTTATGATCCATAAATACCTCCATATGGACCCCATAAAAATAATTTAGCCAAATCTTCAGTACCTAAGTCATGGGTTGGATAGTTCCTTTCATGATTCTTGACTTGCCTAGAAGCGTCGGCTATAACCTTGCCATGCTGTATTGGCACACACCCGAGCCCGATCGTTGCCATCCGCAAACCCCTCTGTACCTTTTGGCAGGGTTAATACTAGTGTTGAAGTTAATCTCGAATTCAATTCTTGGAAACTCCTCTCACAAGCGTCGGGCAATTGAATTTAACTTTTGTCTATGTCACTTTAGTCAATGGAGAGGCAAGAGTATAAAAACCATCCACAAACCTCCTGTCATACCCAGTCAACCCTACAAAACCACTAATCTCCATTGGAGTGGTAGGTCTAAGCCAATTTTTCACTTCTGCAATCATTTGAGCATCAACCATAATTCCTTCCATGAAAACGATATTACCAAGGAACGCGACAGATTCTAGCAAAAATTCACATTTTGAAAATTTTGCATACAATTGATGTTGCTGAAGAGTTTATAAGACTGGCCTGAGATGGTGAACATGGTCCGTTGGACTTAGGGAACATACAAGAATATCGTCAATGAACACTATCACAAAAGAGTCTAAAAAAGGCTTGAAGACTCGATTCATAAGATACATGTAAGAACCGCGGCATTTGTTAGCCTAAAGACATTACCATAAATTCAAAGTGTCCATATCGAGTTTTGAAAGCTTTCTTTGGAATATCCTGCTCCCCTATCTTCAACTGATGATACCCTGACCACAAGTTAATCTTTGAGAAATAAGTCATCTATTCTTTGGAGAGCGTATTTTTTTTATTGTGATTTTGTTGAGTTGCCAGTAGTCAGTACACATCTGTAGTGACCCATCTTTCTTCCTTACAAACAAGACTGGTGCGCCCCACTGTTACACATTCGCCGGATGAACCCTTTTCTAGCAAATCCTTCAATTATTCCTTTAGCTCTTTTAGTCCTACCGGTGCAATTCTATAAGGTTGAATTGATATAGGCCGCATTCTTGGCATCACATCGATCCCAAAATTAATCTCCAAGTCCGGTGGAATCCTAGGGAGCTCATCTGGAAAGACACCCGAAAATTCATCCACAACAGGTACATACCCAAGGCTAATCACCTCGACATTGGTGTTTGTAACCTAAACTAAATGATATATATACCCCTTTTTGATCATCTTTGCGGCCTTAAGGTAAGAAATACCCGACCTCAAGGCACTATATTCCTAATTTGGCCCTCCTATCTTTCGGGTTTATAGTAAAAATTCTTTCAGGGGCCTCATATGGACTTCGAGAATTGATTCTAGATGAGGCCGATTGCTCGACGTATTCTATCCTTCGGGTGCCGCGAAGATGTATCAGAATCTGAGACAACATTATTTGTTCGGGAGAATTAATAAGGACATTGTGGGATTTGTAACTCGGCATCTCAACTTATAGTAGGTGAAATATAAGCATTAGAGATCGGGTAGCTTGCTTCAGTGGTTAGATATTCTATAGTTGAAGTGGGAGTGGATCACTATGGATTTTGTAGTTTGACTCCCAAGGACTTTGAAGAAGTTTGATGCTATTTAGGTGATTGTGGATGGGCTTACCAAGTTTGCACACTTTATTCCAATGTTTACTTCCTATTCTTCTCAGCGGTTAGCTAGTATTTATATCCGGGAGTTTGTTCGCTTGCATGGGGACACAATTTCTATCATTTCAAATATAAGTACTTAGTTCACTTCACTATTTTAGAGAATTGGGTACTCAGGTTAAGTTGAGCACATATTTCCACCCTCAGACGGACGGACAATTTGTCCGCACTATTCAGATATTAAAGGACATGTTGTGCACTTGTTTCATTGATTTTGGGGGTTCATACGATTAGTTTCTACCGCTCGCGGAGTTTGCTTATAACAACAGTTATCAGTCGAGTATTCAGATGGCTCCATGTAAAGATTTATATAGGAGACAATATAGATATCCAATTAGTTGGTTTGAGCCGAGTGAGGCTAGGATTTTACGTACAGACTTGGTGTAGGGTTCTTTGGACATGGTGAAGGTGATTCAGGAGCGGCTTCGTACAGCACAGTCATGATAAAAGATTTATGCTGATAGGAAGGTTCGTGATATGTCATACATGGTTGGGGAGAAGGTTCTACTAAAGGTTCCACCCGTGAAGGGTGCTATGAGATTTGGGCAGAATGGAAATTTTAGTCCTCGGTTTGTTGGTCCTTGTGAGGTACTCTGAATGATTGGGGAGGTGTCTTATAAGCTTTCTTTGCCACCCAACATGTCAAATGTGCATCCGTTATTTCATGTTTCTGTGCTCCGAAAGTATATTGGCAATCCGTCTCATGTTTTGGATTTCAACACGATTTAGTTAGACAATGATTTGACTTATGATGTGGAGCCAGTGGCTATTTTGGAGTGTCAAATTCGAAAGTTGAGATCAAAGGATATAGCTTCAATGAAGGTGCAGTGGAGAGGTTAGTTTGTGGAGGAGGTTACCTGGGATACCGAGCGAGATGCGCGAAGCAGATATGCTCACCTATATAAGGCTTTAGGTATGTTTCTTAACTCATTTGAGGATAAACTTTTGTTTAAGAGGGGGAGGATGTAACGACCCTATCGGTTGTTTTGTGAGTTACCGCTCTGTTTTTTCCATTTCTGCTTCTTTATGTCATGTGCAACGGTATTATTTAGTATCGTGTTGGATGGTTTAGGTTTGGAGTAGTTTTGGAATGGTATGAGATACTTAGTATCTTTTGAGTAGCTTAAGTTCGAAAAGTCAACCCAGTATAGACGTCTCTGTACCGATCCGCAAGACTCTACTAAAGCTGCATATGATTCGTGAGACCTATGTAACCTAGGCTCTAATACCAACTTGTCACGACTCTAAACCCACACCTAGTCATGATGGCATTTCTTGTAGAGACAAGGCCAGCCGACACAACAAATAATTCATTTTCAATAGTTAACATAGCATAATTAAGTCATTAACATGATCAATTCCTAATAGAAGCAGTGAAACAGTACTATTTGCATAAAACAAACCAACATAGCCCAACATCAGGGTGCCACTAGTCATGAGCATCTACTAGCGGATTAAACATACTACATAATCAATTACAGAATTAAATAAGAGATAATAAGATAGGGGGAGAAGCACTGGGTTGAAAACACCGAGCAACTACCTAGTGAATCTCTGAATCTGGCTGAGCTGGAAGGAAAGCAACACTCACTAGTTGGACCTGAATTGCCTGAATCAACATAGGGAGCAGTGAGTAAAGTGAGTACTCTAAATGATTGAGTAATAATAATCAATGAAGACAGAGCGATAAGAAATCACCTAACAGCACAACAACATGCCACACAGAGGCAGAGTAAAATTAGTAAACTGCAATAAAATAGTGAAATCTCATAGCCTTAGTTCAGCTTAAGATTCTTTAAAATAAACCTTTTTAAGAGTAAGCAAGTAAATACCAGGAAGCCAGAAAAGATAAAATCATAAAACCGCCCCTCAGGCATAATAACAATAGAATCAGCCCATCGAGCAATGAAATGAACCACACCAGCACCTCGGGCTCTATCTCATATCGCAATAGGTACCCATGCTCACTAGGGGTTACACGCTCCTAGAGGGGCCCCTAATAGCCTAACCACAATATCAAGGCATCTCGTGGCATAATCACTAGGCTCTCGACCACATGTCAAGCCATCTCGTGGTGTACAACTCAGGTTGTCGGCCTCACAATTATAATCAGTGTATCGCTGTGCGGCGTACAACCCGACCCAAAAGTATCCTCACAACACAAACCCTCGACCTTACTCGATCAAAATCTCATAGGCCACTTGGGCAATAGTAAAACATGATGCTCTGCCAATTATCATTGAAAATTTCATTTAATGTTTTAATGTACAGCAAACATGTTTGAGTAATGAAAACAGTAGAATATAGCATGACTGTGCAAGTATAAATTCAATTTGGTGAGAAAATATTAGTAACAATCCACTAAGTGTTCAAATAGTTGGCACGAGGCCCAAACATGGAATTCAGCCCAAAACGTGATGATAGCAAATAGTTTTCAATCAAATAAGCAGCAAAACCTTCATTCAGGATTGCCCAAGTAATGATCCCGAATGGTGCACGACCCCACGGTCGTCAATCGTGTGTATGTAACCTCAATATAGCACAACGATGTGAAATCTGGGGTTTTATACCCTCGGGACAACAATTACAATCATTACTCAACTCAATTTGGTCCAAACTCTAACTCGTGATGCCTTATGCCCCTAGAATCTGCCTCAACTTGTGTTGAATCTATCCCAAATCAGAATCACTATTTCAAAATATGCTAAGGGAACGAAGCCGATGCGAAAATAATCAATTTACAACGTAAATGCCGAAATTAATTGAAACCTGAACCCCGGGCCCAGTCTCGAAATTCGATAAAATGTACATCAACATTTCCTTATCTCCCCACGAGTTGATATACATATCAACACTCCCAAAATCCGATCAATAATGGCGCCTCAAATCCTCAAGTCTAGGTCTATAATACCAAGCCCTTGTTTTCAAAATTTTAACCCATAAATTTCTATACTTATAGCTCTAATTCGTGAAATAATGCCATAGGATCGATTATTAGGCTCAAAAATCTTACCTCCAGATGATATTGTTTGAGTCCCTCCTCAAAATCTCCAAAAAAGCTCGTAAAACCAAGTTAGAAATGGTGGAATAACCCAACAATTCGCGAAGAAAATAATTTATACATTCTAGGACATGCACTTTTCCCCTACAACAAAAATCCCGCTCCTACAGTACTGCTCTTGTGGTCCACGAACCGCTTATACAATTCTCACTTGAGCCACCTCCCAAAACTATGACCCTATCTCCGCATCTGCGGTCAGGCAGATGCGCTCCATATGTCGCAGCTGCGGTTTCACACAACACAGCCTTTTGCTACATCTGCGGCTATAAACATGCTTCTGCGATACCACACCTACGGTCCCCATGCCACAGGTGGGGTTATGCCAGCAATGGAACATCTTGAGCTGCCAAAATCAACTTCCAAACATTCTTCCAACCATACGGAATCACCCCGGCCCCCCCCCCCCAGACGTCAACCAAAACAACAAATACATCATTTACTACTACTCAAACTTGAACCAATCCTTAAAACATATCAAACAACATCGAATCAACCAAAACACATCGAATTCAAGCCTAATATTCAAAAAATTTACGAATTATGCTTTTGATCAAAAAGTTTAGCAAACCACGTCTGAATGAACCCAAATTTTGCACACATATCCCAGATGACACAACGGACCTACTGCAACTCCCAGAATTCAATTCCAACTGCTATAATAATATCTCACCTAACAACCGAAAAACGAGAAAAATCCATTTCCTCCAATTCAAGTCTAAATCTACTACGGACCTCCAAAACACATGCTGATCCTGCTCCTAAGTCCCTAATCACTTCTCAAAGCTATCCAAACCATCTGAACTCACATCCTAGCCCTCTAACACATAACCCAACATCCAGTTAACTTTTCTAACTTAAGCTTCCTCAAAAGAGACTAAGTGTCTCAAACCTTACCAAAACCTCTCAGAACTCGGGCCAACCAATCTGATAGCATAAAATACATATGAACAAGGCAATAAAAAAACAAAAATAGGGAAACGGTGTGGTAACTCATAAAACGACCTGCTGGGTATTTACAGAAAGCGTAATCCCCCTTTTTATAATGCTTACAATTGGAAAAAAAAAAGAATTTTCGAATTTCCACATTGGAAGACACATTTGTTACGACATAACATTAATTTAAAGCACATAGAAAAAATGCGCCTCCTAACATTTTATCAGTTGTAATGAATATGGTTAGGAATACAAAGGACGCGTTAAAAAGTAGATATAATTTGGTTGACCTTGGTATGAGGAAAGGTTTGCATCCAATTCAGGATGGGAAAAATATGTTGTTACCAGCAGCATACTTAGCATTATACCAAGAAGAGAAGCTGAAGGTTTGTAATTTCTTAGCAAATTTAAATGTTCCTGATGCCTTTTTATCGAATATTTCTAGGTGTGCCAAGGTTGAAGAGAAAAAGATACGTGGATTAAAAAGTCATGACCACCATGTATTATTGGAAGATGATATTCCATTTGCAATATATGGTGTGTTGCCTAAGGAAGTGAGTGAACCAATTATCAAAATAGGAAAAAGTTTCAAGAATTTATGTTCTAAGTGCTTGAAAATTGAAGATGTTGATATCTTAGAGGATGAAATTGCTATCACATTTTGAAAGTTCCAAATGGTTTTTCCTCCCGCAGTATTTGGTGTCATGGTTCATTTCTCATTCATTTGGCAGGAGAGGCAAAGCTAGGTGGACCAGTTGAATCGGTGGATGTACCCTTTTGAAAGATATTGTGTTATCCTTTACATTTCAATATCATAATTTTAGAATGTATCATTGTTTTTAAATAGTCATTTGTATACAAGTATTTGCAAATACTTAAGTCGTATGTTCGCAACTATGTTCGTCCAGAAAGCTCAATTGCAGAAGATTATTTGGCAGAAGAAAGCCTCATATTTTTCTCGCACAACTGAATGTCTCAACCAAGTTCAATAGGCCAACAACCAATTATGATGAATCTGTGTCACATGGTGAGATATCAATCTTTTAAAATAGTGGACGAACAAAAGGTGGTTGAGATCCAACCCGCTATCTGGTGATGAGTTAAACCAAGCATCCATATATGTGCTTCAAAATTGTGAAGAAGTTTGGTCGTTCCTTGAGTATGTTTCCAGAAAAATTCAAGATAATTTTGTGTTAGGATGGTTAAATTATCCAGACCCCACTTTGTGGGACTATACTGGGTAGTTGTTGTTGTTGATGGTTAAATTATGTTTTCCTAACAAACCATTATCAAAAAGTAGGGAACATACCAGAGAGATAGATAGACAAAGTGTAATCGGGGACAGAAGGTATAACAATGACTTTTTCGGTTGGTTTCGTGCACATGTAAGTGATAAATAAAATGACAAGTTGAATATTAGTGTTATTATCACATATGTTATTGATTACGAGAGTATTGTTTGTCTTTTGTAGATCTTGCCCGGTGTCTGAAGTTCATGCGCGGCCTGCTTAGGTGTGTGAGCGCCAGGTGTTTGAGTGCCTCCCAAACCTGAGAAGTAGTTGTTTTTGTAGTAACTAAGACCACCTAAGCTACGCTAGTGCATACTGATAGAATTTGGGCCGGGGCCTCCTGAAAACCTTGAATCACAATAGGCACAGCTTGTGCCTGAGCTGGTGCTACTAGAGCGTCCACAACTAGGACATGATCCTTATCTAGAGCGGCTGATAGATGTGCATGTGTTGACTAGTTGCTGCGTGGGCCACACCCTAGCCCCTACCACGGCCTTGACAGCATCCTCTACCTCTAGTGGTCACATCCGGTGGTACTAGTAGTCGTCCATCCTGATCAGTCGCTCGTATCCTTACCATCTATGAGAGAATAGAATAACAAAAGTTTAGTACTCGGATTAACAGATTCGCACGACGAGAATACAAGAATATGAAATTTTCCGGAAGGTTCTATTACCCCCTAGGATAAATATAGACCGATCAGTGAGACTCTACTAAACCTGCTCATTACTCGTGAGACCTATGTTACCTAGGCTCTAATACCAACTTGTTACTACCCTAAACCAGATCCAATTTTGATGGTGCCTATCCTGAATGAGGTTAGTGGAGATAAACCCCTAAACCAATTAAACAGTTATAATAATTCATATTTACGTCATTAATTAATGATAAATCCCAAAATAAAGAGTGAAATATGATAATGTAGAAACAAACATAGCTCGACATAGGGGTGTCACAAGTAATGAGCATCTAAACATCTTTCTAAGAGTAAGAAGAGGCTGCATAGTCAAATATAAATCTAGTACAAAGGAAAAATAAGGATAGGAAGCAAAAAGACTAGGTTGAGAACGCCAAGCAGCTACCTAGTCAACTCTGAACAGCCTGCTAGAAACAAATCAACTATCACTAACGTTACTCAAGACTCCTGGATCTACACAAAGGGTGCAGGTAGTAATGTGAATACAACAACTTAGTAAGTAATAAAGTAAAGGTAGTTGAGCGATAAGAAAACATGTAAAACACATAGAGTTAGTGTAAAACCATAAGAATACACTAAAATAGTAAATGCTCGTAAAAACTTCTTAGATTACTAAAAACTATTTAAAACATCTATTTGTTGTTTAAATGAGTCAATGAAAACAGGGATAAAATACAAAAACACAAATCTGCCCCTCACGTAAAATACCAACAGAACCAGCCCCTCGAACTATCTCATAATCACTTGTATTTGCCCCTCAAATAATAACATGGAACAACATTAGCCCCTCGGTCTATATCACATCACAAACTAGGTACCCGCGCTCACTTCGGTTTAAAGACTCCGGGAGGGGACCTTTACGGCCAATATTCAACAACAATCCATCTTGTGGCATAATCAAACAGTCTCTCGGCCTCAAATCAAGCAACCTCGTGGTGTCCTCATAATCATGGATCATGATAATACCGGTGCAGTGCGCTGCCCGATCCCATAATAACCTCACAATACAGACGATCAGCCTCATTCAATTAGAAATCAGAAAATATAATGCTCAGCGCAAAATATCATTTAAGATGTCAAAATAGAGTAAATGTGTGTGAGTTATGAAAATAGTAGAATACAACCTGACTGAGTATAAATACGAAATCCAAACAGTGAGGAATAGTAGTAAAAATCCCCCTAAGGGTCCTAAGCAGTTGGCACGAGGCCAAAATATGGCATTCAGCCCAAAACATGATGATAGAAACAATTTTCAATTAAATACGTGGTTAAACAATCATACGGGATGTATTAAGTCACAATACCCAGCGGTGCGCCACGATCGTCATCTAATGTGTGTGTCACCTCAAAGTAACACAACGATGTGACCCTCAAGTTCATACATACAAAATTTACTAAAATCCAACAACAAATGACCCTCAAATTCTTAATCAAAGGTCTCTAATCTAAAGCCCTAGTTTCTTCAATATTTACCCACCAATTTCCATAAATTTCAAGCCTAATCAATGAAATAACACAAAAGGAACGAGTTTTACGTTCAAAATTCTTACCTCAATAAAGTTTCCGTTGATTCCATCTTCAAAATCCCCCAAAAAGCTCCAACATCAATTTGAAAATGGTAAAGAAAGACTGAAAATCACGAAGGAATAAATATATACTATATGACATACGCTTCTCGCACTTGTGGTCACTCTACCGCACCTGTGGTATCGCATCTGCGGCCAAAGCACCGTATCTACGGTTTTCACTTATAATTCCACTTCTGCATCTGCAACCAAATGCCTTCACTTGCGCAATCATAGGTTCACTCCAATAGACACTTCTGCGGCTCCATCGACCTCCCTCTCGGTCGCATTTGTTGCTTGGCTTCCGCTTCTACGGGTATAAAAGCAATAATAAACTTCAGCTGCGAAACTCAACTCCAATATCTCCCATCAACCATCCAAAATCATCCTGAGGCCCCTAGGATCTCAACCAAAATTACGAACAAGTCATATATCACTATCCAAATTTATACCAATCTTCAAAATACCTCAAACAACATCCAATCAACCAAATAACATCAGATTAAGGCCTAAGTTAAGATCTTCTGAAATCCGCTTTTGATAAAAAAGTCTATCAAACCACGTCCGAATGACCAAAATTTTTCAAACACATCCCAAATCACACAATGGACCTACTACAACTCCCATAATTCCATTCTGACCCCTATATCAAAATCTCACATATCAACCAAAAAATGCAAAAATTCCAATTTCACCAATTCAAGCCTAAATCTACTACGGGCCTCCAAAACACGATATGATGACACTCATAAGTTCTAAATCATCTCCCAAAGCTATATAAACCATAAAAATTCACATTCCGGCCCTTTTTAACGTAAGTCAACATTCGGTTGACTTTTCCAAATTAGCTTACATAAAACAGACTAAATGTATCAAACCTTACCAAAACCTCTCCGAACCCGAGCCAACCTACCTGGTAACACATAATACATCTATACAAGATAATAAAAACGTGAAATAGGGGAAACGGAGCAGTAACTCATGAAACGACAGGCTGGATCGTTACATTCTCCCCCTCTGAAACGAACTTTCATACTCGAACGGGTCAAGAAACATGCATGAAGCCTCATATAGGTGAGGATATATGCTTTGCATCTCCCGCTTGATCTACCAGGTAGCCTCCTCTACAGGCCAACCTCTCCACTACACTTTCACTGAAGCTATATCCTTCGACTTCAACTTTAAAATCTGGCGGTCCAAAATAGCCACTGGCTCCACATCATAAGTCAATCACCATCCAACTGAATGGTGTTGAACTCCACAACTTGAGATGGATCACCAATATACTTCCGGAGCATAGAAACATGAAATACCGGACGCACATTCGAAAAGTTTGGTGGCAAAGCAAGCTCATAAACCACTTCCCAATACTCCTAAGTACCTCAAAAGGCCCAAGGAATCGAAAACTCAATTTCCCCTTCATTCCAAATCAGATATCACCCTTCATGGGTGAAACCTTCAACAGAACCTTCTCACCAACCATGTAGGACACATCACAAACCTTCCTATCAGCATAACTCTTTTGCCTCGACTGCGCTGTATGAAGCGTCTCCTTAATCACCTTAACCTTTTCTAAAGCATCCTTCACCAAGCCTATACCCAATAGCCTAGCCTCACTGGGCTCAAACCAACCGATCGGACATCTACATCACCTCCCATACAAAACCTCATGTGGAGCCATCAGAATACTTGTCTAATAACTATTGCAATAAGAAAACTCTACGAGCAGTAGAAACTGATCCTATGACCATCCAAAATCAATGACACAAGCGCGCAAGATGTCCTCCAATATCTTAATAGTGCGCTTAGACTGCCCGTCCGTTTGAGGGTGAAAAGTTATGCTCAACTCAACCTGAGAACCCAACTCTCGCTGCACCGACCTCCCAAACTGTGAGTAAATTGACTATTTCTATTTGAAATGATGGAAAGTGGAACACCATTCAAACAAACTATCTCCCGGTTATATATCTCTGCCAATAACTCTGAAGAATTGGTAGTACACACAGGAATGAAGTGCACAGAATCAACCTATCCACAATCACCCAAATAGCATCGAGCTTCATTAAAGTTGTTGGAGCCGAACTACAAAGTCCATGGTGATCTGATCCCACTTCCACTCTGGAATATACATTCGCTGAAGCAACCACCCGGTCTTTGATGCTCATATTTCACGTGCTGATAATTGAGATACCGAGCTAAAATCCTACAATGTCCTTCTTTATTCTCCTCCAATAATAATGTTGTCTTAGATCCTGATACATCTTTGCACCTCCCACATTCATAGAATATTGCGAGCTATGAGACTCTTCTAGAATGAACTCTAGAAGACTATCTACATTGGGCACGCATATCCAGTCATGTATCCTCAATACCCAATAATTACCAACGGTCACATATCTAGATTCATCGTGATAAATCATGTCCTTAAGGATAAGCAAATAAGGATCACCATATTGGCGCTCTCTGATGCGACCAAATAAGGTAGACCAAGAAATCACACAAGCCAATATCCATATAAGCTACGAAATATCCAACCCCACAAATTGATTTGCTAAGGTGCGAACATCAATTGCAAAAGGTCTCTCCCCAACAGGAATAAATGCAAGACGTAAAGCATCGGCCAGCATATTGGCCTTCTCCAAATGGTACAAGATAGTAATATCATAATCCTTTACTTGCTCCAACCATCTCCGCGGCCTCAAATTGAGTCCTTTTGTTTGAATTAGTGCTGGAAAATACAATTATCTTTAAATACCTCACAAGAAACAGCATATAAATAGTTATCCAAATCTTCAACGCGTAAACAATCGTAGCCAACTCCGAATCATGAACAGGGTAGTTCTTCTCATGGGGCTTCAACTGACGAGTAGCATATGCAATAACTCTTCCCTCCTGCATCAACACACACCCAATACTAACTCTCTAAGCATCACAATGGTCTTGAGCTTTTGAAAATTCTACTTACACTCATCTTACCACATAAATGAAGCGCCTTTTTGAGTTTGGTCAAGGGCGATGCTATACGTAAAAATCGCTGAATGAATCAGCGGTTATAACACGCTAAACCATGAAAGTTGCAAATCGCTATGGTTTAGGATGGTTAGGACGAATTCAGAACTACCTCTATCTTTTTCGGATCAACCTGAATACTCTCACTAGACACCACGTGCCTCAAGAAAGCACTGAACTGAGCCAAAACTCACACTTGGAGAACTTTTCGTAAAGCTTCTCCTCCCTCAATCTCTAAAACACAACTCTCAAATGCTCCGTCTAATCCTCCTAACTGTGTGAATACACCAAAATATCATCAATGAAAAGTATGACAAACGAGTTGAAATACTGCTAGAGCATGCTGTTCATCAAATGTATGAACGTTGTTGGGGCATTGGCAGCCTAAAAGACATCACCAAGAACTCATACTCACAGTATCGGGTCTTGAAAGTTGTCTTAATAATATTTGAGTCCCTGATCTTCAACTGGTGATAACCTGAACAGAGATCAATCTTGGAGAACACTCTCGCTCCCTGAAGCTGGTCAAACAAATCATCAATATGAGGCAAAAGATACTTATTCTTGATTGTTACTTTGTTCAACTGCCTGTAATCAATGCACATCCTCGTTGTGCCACCCTTCTTCTTCAAAAATAAGACGGGAGCACCCATGGCGACACACTAAGACAAATAAACCCCTTATTTAGGAGTTATTGAAGTTGCTCCTTTAACTCCTTCAACTCTACTAGTGCCATACGATATGGTGGAATGGAAATTGGTTGAATTCTTGGAACCAGATCAATACCAAAATCAATATCCTTGTTTGGTGGCATGCCCGGCAAGTCAGTAGGAAACACATCAGGAAAATCCCTCACAATAGGAACAGAATCAATGTTGGGAGCCTCTACACTGACATGCCTCAGAGAGGCTAAGTAATAAAGACAACCCTTCCAAACCTTACGATGGGCCTTCAAGAATGAAATACTTTACTAGGAACATTATTAGTCGAACCTCGCCATGCAATCCATGGCACACATAGCCAAAGTCACTATCTTAGCATGATAATCAAAAATAGCACGACCGGAGATAGACAATCCATGCCCAATATCACATCAAAATCTACCATACATTGTAATAACATATCCACTCGGGTCTCCAAACTCCTAATAGTCACCACACATGACCAGTACACATGGTCCACAATAATAGTATTGCCCACCGGCATAGATACATGAATAGATGAAACAAGAGCCTAATAGGGCATATCCAGATAACGAGAAAATAATGATGGCACATATGAAAAAGTGGAAGTGTTATCAAATAACACAGAAGCATCTCTGTGGTAGACTAAGACAATACCTATAATCACAATATTTAAAGCAATAGCATCGAACCTAGCTGGGAGTGCATAGAAATAGGCTTGATCGAAACCTAATTGACCTCTCTCTCTAGGGCGACCGCTTGCTGAATGACCTCTACCCCTAGCTATTTGGATGGGTGGTGGGGAATTAACTGGCACTGAAGACGATGGTTAACTCCTTTACTAAGATTAACCCCCAAGATGACGAGGACACTGCCTTAATATATGACCCAACTCTCTATACGCATAGCAACTTTCGGGTGCTCGAGATGGGGACTAAAGGGAACCCTTAGAACCGGAATGAATAGCAGATGCACCTGGCATAGAAAATCGCTGAACTGATAGAGCACGGGAGGAACTCTAGGCTGGAAGGGTACTGAGTGATGAATGGCCATGCTAAGGACCATGACCCGATGATGCCCCATGATAACCTAGGCAAGATAACTTAGCATGCTTGAATAGACGGCTTCTGCTGTGCTAAAACTAACGTTTTGAAAGACTATCACCATAACTACCAGACCCCTAAGGCCTCTTTGCCTCCTTCTCATCTCGCTTCCAGCGACGAACCAACTTAATCTCGCGACCAATATCGACAACCTCCTCAAAAGTAGCACTAGACACCCTTTCCCTGGTTATGAGAATCTGAAGCTGATTTGTGATGCCATCAAAGAACCTATATATCCTATCTTTCTCTGTAGGAACCAACTAAACAACATAACGAGCTAATTCCAAGAACATCATCGCATAGTGCGTCATAATTATATATCCTTGATGCTACCACCTGAATTGTTTGCACAACTCTTTTATCCGAGACTGTAGCACTTACTTATCCAAAATGCGAATAAAGAACTGAGGCCAGGTAAGGGGTGCTGCACCAACACGCTTACGCCTCTTATAAGCCTCCCACCAAGTGAAGGTAGCTCCACAAAATTAAAAAAGTGGTGAAAGCAACCTTGTTGGTCTCCAAAATACCCATTATACGAAGAATTCTTTGACATTTGTCCAAGAAATCCTGGGAATCATCACCCTCTGTACCACTGAAACTCAACAGCTGATGTCTACCAAACCTCTCCAATTGACATTGCCCATCCTTTGGCATAGCAGGAGCTATATAGTCATGAGCAACTGCAACTGGTTGGGTTGGATGTGCCCTTAGTGTCTGAAGTCCTTGCACGAATTGCTCAGCTGTGCGAGCAACAGGAGTCTAAGTGCCTCACCCGGCTAACAAGTTGTTGTGGCTATACTAACTGAGACTGCCTGAGCTTGGCAAGTGCATACTGAGAGAATCTGGGCCACGCCTCTTGAAGATCTGGAATCTCAATCGCCACAACTGGTGCCTGAGCTGGTGCTGTTGGGGCATCCACAACTAGGACCTAACGTTGAATTAGGGCGGCTGGTGGTTCTGCGGGTGAAGAGCTAACTGCTGCCCGAGCAAAAACCATGCCCCTACCACGGACTCGATAGCATCCTCGGCCTCTAGTGGCCATAGCTGGTGGTACTAATAGTCATCCATCCTAACTGGTCGCTCGTGTCCTCGACTTCTGTGAGAGAGTAGAATAACAGAAGTTTATACTCAGATCAATCGATTGGTGGTACAATAATTCAAGAATATGAAGTTTCCTTAAGGTTCTACAACCTCATGAGGATAAATACAAATGTCTCTATACTGATCTACGAGACTCTACTCGACTTGCTCATGACTTGTGAGAGCTATGTAACCAAGGATCTGATACCAGCTTTTCACGGCCCTAAATCAAACCCGGTCACTACATCGCCTATCGTAAAACAAGGCCATCTGGCAAAAACCCCTAAAACACTTAAACGGTTATAATAATTCATGTTTACGTCATTAACAAGTGATAAATCCAAACCAAAGAGTTAACAAGAACAATGAAGAAACAAACAAAGCCAACATCGGGGTGTCACCAATCATAAGCATCTAAACATCTATCTATGATTATGAAGAGACTAGATAGTCAAATAAAAATCCAGTACAAAGGAAAAAAGGATAGGAAGAAGAAGCACTGGGCTGCGAACACCAAGCAACTACCTAGTCAACTTCTAATAGCCTGCTGGAAAACAATAAACCCTTGCTAGCGTGACTTGAAACTTCTAGATCTGCACAATGAGTGCAGGAAATAATGTGAGTTCTCATTAAGTAAAAAAAGTAAAGGCAGCTGAGCAATAAGAAAATATGTAAAGCATAGCAAAACTCTACAATGAGGCAATGTAAAACTAGAATAATATAATAAAATAGAAAAAGCTCGATAAAACGTCTTAGTTCATTAAAACATCTTTTAGCACTTCAAATGAGTGAATGAAAATAGAGATATAAGATAGGAACACAAATCAACCCCTCAGGAAAAATACCAACAGAACCAACACCTCGGGCTATCTCACAATCACTCGTATCAACCCTCAGGAAATAACATGGAACAACATCATCCCCTCAAGATATATCACATAACAATTGGGTACCTGCGCTCAATGGAGGTGTACAGACTCTAGGAGAATACCCTTATAGCCTAAGTGCAATAATAAGCCATCTCGTAGCATAATCAAAAAGGCTCTCGGCCTCTTATCAAGCCATCTCCTGGTGAAACAACTTAGACCTTCGGCCGCATAATCATGAATTAGTAGATACCGCTATGGCACGCAGCCCGATTATATAATAACCTCACAACACAAGCCCTCGGCCTCACTCAATCAGAAATCTTTAAAACCCACTTGGGCATAGTAAAATATGATGCTCATCCCAAAATATTATTTAAAATATCAAAACAAAGTAAATATGGATGAGTTACGAAAACAATAGAATACACCATGACTGAGTACAAATACGAAATCAAAACAGCAAGGAATATTAGTAAAAATCACCTAAGGGTCCAAAAAGTTGCACGAGGACCAAATATGGCATTCAGCCCGAAACATGATGATAGCAAACAATTTTCAATAAAATACGTAGTTAAACAATCATATGGGATGGACAAAGTCACAATCCCCAGTGGTGCACAACCCCACGCTCTACATCTAGCCTGTGTATCACTTCAAAGTAGCACAACGATGTCAAATCTAGGATTTCATACCCTCAGGACAATAATTACAATCATTACTTTGCTCTATCTGATCCAAGATCTACTCCTCAAACCCTTTTCCTAGGCTCGGCCTCGACTCAAATCCATCAAAAATTAGAATCATGACATCACAATATGGTACGGGAATGAAGCCCATGCAAAAAAATAATAAAATTACAACAAAAATCCCGAAAATAACCGAACCTAATCCCCTGACCCACATCTCAAAATCTGATTACATTAATAAATTCCTTATCCACCCACGAGTTCATACATACCAATTTACCAAAATCAGACAATAAATGACCTCTCAAATCCTTAATCAAAGGTCTCCAATCTCAAGCACTAGTTTCTTCAATATTTACCCACTCATTTCTATAAATTTCAAGCCTAATCAATAAAAATAACACGATAGGAATGAGTTTTATTGTCATAAATCTTAACTTAAGGAAGTTCCCTTGGATTCCCTCTTCAAAATCCCCCAAAAAGCTCTAAAATCGATTTAAAAATGGTAAAGAAAGGCTGAAAATAGAGAAGGATAAAACATATACTTTCTGACCCAGGCTTCTCCTACTTGCGGTCCCTACACCGCACCTGTATTATCGCCTTTGCGGCCAAAGCACCGCATCTGCGGTTTTCACTTAAAAGCCTAATTCTGTATCTGCGACAAAAGTCCCACACCTGCCCTATCGTAGATACGCTCCAATAGTCGCTTCTGCGGTTCCAGCTGAACTTTCTCTTTGTCGCATCTGCGGCTTGCCTTCCGCTTTTGCGGGCATCGCACCTACGGCCTTCCAACTACAGGTGCGGTTATGGTAGCAACAATAAATTTCAGCTGCCCTCAACTCCGGAATTTCCCGTCAACAATCTGAAATATCCCCGAGGACTGCGAGACCTCAACTAAAAGCATGAACAAGTCATATATAACTATAAAAACTTATATTAATCTTTAAAGTAGCGCAAACAACATCAACTCAACCAAATAATATCGGATTCAAGCCTAAGGTTTAGAAAATCTTCCGAATTCAGCTTTTGATCAAAAAATCTATCATACTACATCTGAATGACCTGAAATATTGCGCACACACCTCAAATGGCATAGCTGACTGCAACTTCCGAAATTCCGTTCGGACCCCTATATCAAAATCTTACATATCAATCGGAAAATACCGAAATTCTAATTTCGCCAATTCAAGTCTATATGTAATATATACCTATAAAACAAGTTTCCATCACACTCCTAAGTCTTAAATCATCTTCCAAAACTATTCTAACCATAGAAAATTTACATCCGAGCCCTTTTTTACACAATTTAATATCCGGTTTACTTTTCAAACTTAAGCTTACTCAAAAGAGACTAAGTCTCTCAAACTTTACCAAAACCTCTCCGAACCCGAGCCAACCAACCTTGTAACACATAATACAAGTGAACAAGACAATGAGAAGTAGAAATGGATAAAATGAAATGGTAACTTATAAAACAATCGATCGGGTCGTTACATATAGAATCGAGAAGAATAAAACAAAATTGTGGAGTTCTTGTTTGAGAAGATAATTCATACTCCACAAAGGAGTATTACGGTATGTTGCAGTACATTTACAAGTTGTCTTATGTAGGAAATAAGAAATTTTACTTCTTCATGTGTCATTGGTGGGGTTTGGCTCACGTAAGAAAAGGATATAAGATTGACAAATATGGCTTTACAAGTTTGAATACTCGTTGTGCCTTGAATACAGATGATTCATTTGTGTTGGCATCTTAGTGTGAACAAGTTTTCTATATGGACAACATGTCTAACAAATATTGGCTTGTTGTTGTGAAAACAAATCCTCGTGACCTTTTTAATATTCCTAAAATGGATATTAATTCTACAGAAATTGAAGATGAAGTATTATGAGTGAAGATTCTTATCAACAAGAGCAAGTTGAAATTAATAAATCACACACTCATGCTAAGTATATTGATATTTTTGTGTCCTTAAATAGGGATGATGTTGAACCACAAATTATTGATAATAATCAAGCGAGTGAAGCTCAGACAACTGCGAATAATGAGGATGATGGTTTCATTATGATGATCACATGGATCTGTATCATAGTGAAAAAAGTGATTAAGAGTTACTTGATGATAACGATTGAGAGGACACCAACATAGATGACAGGGATATAGAGTGACAAAATAGATAGCTTTCGTATTTCTTTTTATGGATTCTTATCAGTAGCTTATTTATCCCCCTTATTGTAATAAAAGTTATGACTTTATAAAAATTGAAAATCACAAAAACATTTTGTTGTGTACATTATATTTTCCATGAACTACGCTCGGTCTGATTCGTGCAAAGGCATGATACATAGGCAATCTCTATAGGGTTCGACCGCATTCTTTAAAAAAAAGAAAGGAAGGGGAATAAGAAGTAGGAATCAAAAGAAAATTTGGAATAAATGCCGGGATGACACATGCGACCATTGCAAGCATATAGAGACCTATTATCTACATAGGTGCATCATACCCAACGTGTGATTTCCTATTTGTTATCTGCCCCGAACTAACTGCTAAATTCCAGTGTCTAGTTCAGGTGTTTTAAGAATAGTGATTTGCTTGCGGTAAGCTGGCTTCTCATGTATACTTCACTAGGTCAAAGGGAAGTACAGAGATGTCAATCGAAATGACTCTACCAGCTGTCCCTATCCTAGAGGAAAACCAAATTATAGGAGTACCAGCCCCTGAATTTGCAGTGGCTTAATTGAACAGGATCCTACGGCTCCGAGTGATAGATATGTGGGATGCCTGGACAAATGGGAAAGAACCTCCAAGCGCTATCCCCGGTTTTCCTAAGCTTTTTCCAAGGTCAGGGGGTACCTCCACCATCCCTATCAGTCACCCAAATATTCAGCCCACCATGTCAACAAATTTTGTCAGGGCACCCTGTGAAACCCGCCCTTCGATGTTTACATCCGGTCCAATTCCCAACATTTCTACGGGCCCTCCGTGCGTAGCTACCACACAACCTGCAGTACCAAAGCCCATGTTTGACCCCACAGCTTTTACATTCCAGACTTCTAACTACCAAAACGAGCCTCCCCCGTACCCCACATACAACTACCCTCGTCCAACATATGAACTTACCCCTATGAGAGGCAAAACCCCCAAAACGCCCTAACAAGATGAAATCACAAAGAGAATGAAGTGTCTTTAGCAAAACCTGAAGAATATGCAAGGACTAAGTGGACAGAAGATTGTATCTTACTCAGACCTATGCATGTTCCCACACGTGCATCTTCCTTTGGGGTTTAAAACGCCGAAGTTCAAAAAATACGATGGCCCCGGTGACCCCATCGCTCATTTGAAGAAGTACTGCAATCAACTACGTGGAGTAGGTTGGAAAGAGGAACTCTTGATGGAATATTTTGGGGAGAGCGTAGTGGGCATTGCATTTGAATGGTATATAGATCAGGATATTACCCGATGTCACAGCTGGGATGACCTCGCCCGGGACTTTGTAAGACAATTCCAGTACAACATCGACATCGCCCCGATAGGAATTCCCTAGCCAACTTGAAAAAGAAACCTGCTGAAAGCTTCAGAGAATATGTTGTTAAATGGCGCGAGCAAGCCTCGAGAGTAAAGACTCCCATGGACGAAACGGAGATGGTCACTATCTTTTTATTGGCACAAGAGGCAGACTATTTTCGGAATATTATATCGGCCATGGGTAAACCTTTTGCAGAGGCGATTAAGATTAGGGAAATGGTAGAGAATGGCCTCAAAACAGGGAAGATTCTGATTCAATTCGCCATAAGAGCCACCTCCCAGGCCATACAAGGAGGGGCGGGAGGACTCCCAAGAAACAAGAAAAAGGAATAAGCATCCATGGCAGCCTCCGGGATAAAGAAACATCATGCTCACAGGCATGTATTCTCTGAAAGGGCACCTCAACATTACTATCCTCACCAAGACATGCACTATGTCCCTCAACCGTATGCAGTTATGAACGCTCAGCCCTTTGCTCGGCCACAACAACAGAACAACAGAAACCAAGCCCCAAGAAATCAGCCTCCTCAGAATCACTATAATCCTCACCCTCAACAAAACAATTATCGTCCTAGGGAGCCACCCGGAGACCGAACTTCACTCCCATTGGAGAATCCTACGTCAGCCTATTCCCAAAGTTGGTCCACATGGGTCTCCTCCAGCATGTACCCCCAAACAGACAAAACCCTGAATCACCTTTTTATCAAAGAGGCGTACGTTATGCTTACCACTCTGGGGCAGAGGGATATGATACCTAAAATTGTTGTACTTTAAAACGAGCAGTGGAGGATTTGATACACCAAAAGAAGATATTACTAAGAGATGAAGAGGTCCCAAATGTAAGTGATAACCCGTTACCGGCTCATAACAACGGGCTGGTCATCGAAATGATCTGCGAGGACAAAGAATTTGATCCCGCTCTGAAAGCCATTGCGGAGGCAGACAGAAAACCAAAAGTCACCCCAAAAAAGATTGAAGAAAAGAAAATAAATGAAGCCAAATGCCCAGAAGCAGAGAAGAAGGCTGAAGTCAAAGCTGGGACGACTCCCACCAAGGAAATAATATACTATATCCCACGAGGACATAAAGAAAAGCATCCCACTCTGATCCCCCCCAAAAAGGTTCAAGCTGAACAAAACCATGTATATACCCAAGAAAGCCTATGTGGTACGGGGATCGATTAAACCACCGGTGATGAATGAGCCCGTTGTCATCGGTCGCGCGCCGCAGAAGCCCATGACCAACCCTTCAGCCATACCTTAGAATAATCAGGAAACCATCGTTACATATAAAGGCAATGAAATCCTCGGAGAAGCTCATAAAGGTTTTCCCACAAAGAAATACTCAGATATGGAAGAGGTGAACGCTGCTACAAAACGGCGATTTCCGCCTAAAAGGCCAGTAAATGCTGAGGAGGCAGAAGCCTTCTTCTAGAAAATGAAAATGCCAGAGTACGGAGTAATAGACTAGCTCCAAAAATCCCCTGAGCAGATTTCTTTATTGTCACTCTTGATGAAATCTTCCGAATATCAGCATGTGTTAGCCAAAACATTGAACAAAGCATATGTACCAGCTAAGACCTCTGTGGAACAACTAGAGAATATGGCAGACAGATTCTTCGCTATTAACCAGGTCTCATTAAATAAGAATGACTTACCCCCTGGAGGGAGCTGCTCACAACAAGGCTTTCCACCTCACTGTCAAGTGTGAGGGATATTAAGTCAAAAGAGTGATGATCGACGGCGGTTCCGGAATAGACATATGCCCACTGTATACCTTTCAGAGAATGGAGATTGGGAAAGAGAGGATCTGTCCTAACAATGTATGTGTCTGATCCTTCGATGGAATCAAAAGGGACACCATAGGTGAAATTGATTTGGTGCTCACCATTGGTCCAGTCGACTTTGAAGTAACATTTCAGGTGTTGGACACGGACACCTCCTATAACTACCTCCTAGGAAGGTCGTGGATTCATGCAGCAGGGGCAGTGCCTTCTACCCTGCACCAAATGCTGAAATTTAAGTATGAAAATCAGGAGATTGTAGTTCATGGAGAGGATGAACAATCAATTTACTGGGACCCCTCTGTCCTCTGTCTAGAAGCCCAGGAAGGGAGTGAGCACATAGTCTATCAATATTTTGAAGTCGTAGTATCCAATCAGCATGAAGAGGGCCAGCCGCTTCTCCAGCTTTTCTTGTCAAATGCTTCAATTATGGTGGCGAAGGAAATGACATGCCGAGGTTTAAATCCAGGCAAGGGACTCGGAAGCTCTCTACAAGGCATAGCCAATTCGGTCGCCTTGCCTATCGCAGAAAAGTTATTTGGATTGGGCTTTCATCCAACCTCAGAAGATATTACCTGGGCCAATCCCAGAAAGCGCCATGGATGGGCCTTACCACGACCCCTACCAAACTTGTACAAAACCTTTGTAAAACCAAAGTACAGTGAGGAGGAGGAAGAAGAAACCTGCACGGTAGAAGAAATTGATGAGATCTGCGGAGCTATGAGGGAGTTGCTACACGAAGTAAACATGGTCCAACCGGGAGAAGGATCAAGTGCCGCCAAATTGATTTATATGGGGTCAAATACCAAACTTCAAAACTGGAAGGCCACACCTTTACCGGTCAGGTGGGAGACCCGGTAGTCCCGCCTTGCTACCTCTTCCTATATCACGAGCTATTTCAGGGTGTAGCTCGGTTGCTTGTTTTCTTTAGCACTTTGTCCTTTAAATTTTCAAATTGTAAAACCTATTATCTTACAAGTTCAAAGAAATAAAATCAATATTTTGTCATTCACACCTCTTTGTCTTTCTCTAATTTTTGTCTCTTTTATTTTCATCTTTTCTTTCAGTCCCAATAATGCGGCTTTAAATAAATGACATGCTCGTGGACTTCATGCCACGACCCGAACTTGTTGTCCATCTGTGAAATAATGAACCAAGAACCGGAATACGATGAAAAAGAGGCTTTTAGGAAAATCAACCGAGAGTTGGAACACTTTGAAAACAAATCTAAGTCTAACTTAAATGATACTGAACTGGTTAACTTGGGCAATCCCAACGAAATCAAAGAAACTAAAATAAGCATCCATGTGAATAAAGAAATATGGGATTCATTGATTCAACTCATATGGGAATTCAAAGATGTATTTGCGTGGTCCTATGATGACATGCCTGATTTGAGTATGGATTTCGTGGTTTATGATTTGCCTACATACCCTGAATGCCCTCTGGTCTAACAAAAATAAAGAAAGTTCAAGCCTGATGTCAGCGATAAAATCAAAGAGGAGATTACAAAACAGCTTGAAATGGTGGTAATCTGGGTGGTTCGGTACACCACATGGCTCGCCAATGTGGTCTCGGTGCCGAAGAAGGACGGGAAAACTCAAGTGTGTGTGGATTACAGAGATTTGAACAAGGAGAGTCCAAGGATAACTTCCCTCTACCCAACATCTGCATCATTATCGATAATTGAGCCAAGCATGAGATTCAATCCTTCGTAGACTGCTATGCAGGGTATCACCAAGTTTTGATGGATGAGGTAGATTCTGAGAAAACCGCCTTTACCATACCTTGGGGAACATATTGTTATAGAGTTATTCCTTTTGGATTGAAAAACACAGGGGCAACATACATGAGGGCTGTGACCACCATCTTCAACGACATGATGCATCAAGAAATAGATGTGTGTGTGGATGACGTGATTATCAAATCCAAGATGCAGGGCGATCATGTAAAGGACCTGAGGAAGTTCCACAAAAGGCTCCGCAAATATGAAGAAATTAAATCCAGCAAACTGCGTATGTGGTGTCCCGTCGGGAAAACTTCTGGGGTTCATAGTCAGCCGGAGAGGCATCGAATTGGATCCAACCAAGATCAAACCATTCGAGAGCTGCCTCCGCCAAGGAATAAAAAGGATGTAATGAGTCAATTGGAAAGATTGAATTACATCAGTCGACTCATCACCCAGTTGACCTCCACATGTGAGCCCATATTTAAGCTACTAAAGAAGGATGCGGCAGTTAAGCGGACAATTGAGTGCCATGAAGCTTTAGATAGAATCAAACAATACTTATCCAATCTACCAGTTTTTGTTCCGCCAGAGCCAGGAAAGCCATTATTTCTCCATCTAACAGTTTTGGAAGGATCTTTCGGCTATATTCTCGGGTAGCATGATGCCACGGGAAAGAAGGAGCATGCCATTTATTATCTGAGCAAAAAGTTTACCAGTTACGAGGCCAAGTATACATGGTTAGAGAGAACTTGCTGCGCCTTGACGTGGGTGGCTCAGAAGTTAAGGCATTATCTGCAAGCTCATACCTCTTATCTCATAACCAGGCTGGATCCACTGAGGTACATATTCCAAAAACCAATGCCCACAGGACAACTAGCCAAATGGAATATTTTTCTCTCCTAGTTCGACATTGTTTATGCCACTCGCACTGCAATGAAAGCTCAAGCATTGGCAATTCATCTGGCCTAAAACCCCGTTGATGACGAATATCAGCCTTTACACACCTACTTCCCTGATGAAGAAGTGAATTCGTTTGAAGTAGCAACCGAAGACACCCCCGTCTGGAAAATGTTCTTCGATGGAGCAGTAAACGCAAAAGCTGTAGGGATCGGGGCAATTTTAATCTCACCCACAGGCCAGCATTATCCAGCCATAGCCAGGCTCTGTTTCTTCTGCACCAATAATACAGGTGAATATGAGGCTTGCATCATGGGCATGAACATGGCCATTAATCAAGATGTTGAAGAACTGCTAATCATAAGCGATTCTGATCTTATCATTCGACAAGCTCAAGGATAATGGGAGACATGGGAAGTTAAGATCATCCCATACAAACAGCATGTGGAAGACCTCAGCAAACGGTTGAGGTCAGTATAGTTCAGGTAAATTCCTCGTTACCATAATGAGTTAGCATATGCACTTGCAACCTTGACCTCCATGTTACCATACCCTAGGAACGCCCATATTGATCCTTTACAAATCCAAATCAAAGAGCGGAATGGGTATTGTAATGAGACCGAAGCAGAGCCTAGCACACAGCCTTGGTATTATGACATCTTGAGATTCCTGAAAACGCAGGAGTACCCTGAGCAAGCCACCGGAGAACAAAAGAAAACCATCTGACGGCATGCGAGCAATATCTTCTTAAGTGGTGAAACTTTGTATAAATGGACTCCAGATCTTAATTTGTTAAGATGCGTGGATGCCGAGGAATCCGGGAGAATTATGCACAAATTACATGGGGGCGTGTGTGGAACCGAGCTGAATATGAGGTGAATATGAGGTGAATATGAGGCTAGCAAAGAAGATACTCCGAGCTGGCTATTACTGGATGACCATGGAGAAAGACTGCTTTAGCTTCGTCCAAAAATGTCATCAATGCCAGGTGCACGGTGATTTAATTCATGCACCACCAAATGAATTGCATTCTATGTCAGCACCCTGTCCATTTGCCGCCTGGGGCATGGAGCCAAAATCCTTAAATTGGCACAGATTCATATTGGATGACATTGATCACTTCACAAAATGGGTTGAGGCCATCCCCCTTAAGTTTGTTACCAAGAAAGCGGTAGTGGATTTTGTGCATTCAAATAACATTTGTCGCTTCGGGATTCCTGCTACTATCATTACAGACAATGCAGCCAATCTGAATAGTCGGCTAATGGGTGAGATATGTGAACAATTCAAGATTACACATAGAAACTCCACTACCTACCAGCCCAAAGCTAATGGTGCAGTCGAAGCGGCCAATAAGAACATCAAGAAGATTTGAGGAAAATGATTCAAAGCTCGATGTAATGGCACGAAAACTGCCTTTCGCACTGATCGGATATCGTACCATAGTATGTACATCATTAGGAGCAACCCCCTATTTGTCGGTCTATGGGACTGAAGCTGTCATACCTGCCGAGGTGGAAATCCCTTTGTTCCGAGTGATTCTCGAAGTAGAAATTGAAGATAATGAATGGGTCAAACCCCATTTGGAGTAACTGGCATTAATCGATGAAAAACGAATGGCCGCGGTATGCCACGGGCAATTGTACCAACAAATAATGGCCCGTGCTTACAATAAGAAAGTGCGCCCCAGGAATTTTGAAGTCGGGCAGCTGGTGCTGAGACGGATACTTCCTCATCATCAGGAAGCCAAAGGTAAATTCGCTCCAAATCGGAAAGGGCAATACGTTATCAAAAAGATATATTCTAAATGAGCATTGTACCTGGGTGACGTTGAAGGAGACGAGCCCGAGACAGCAGTAAATGAAGATGCAGCAAAAAGATATTATGTTTGAACCCCGGTTGATTGAAATGATAAGGGCTTTGCTTTCCTGCTACCCCCACCCTCTTTGTAACCCAAAAATTCTGTTAAAAAAATGAAAGAAAAGAAAAATGCAAAAAGAAAAGGAAAAAGGAATACAAACCAAATTAGTTTAGGAAAAATTTTCTGAACTACGTCTGACTTGATTCCGAAAGAATGCGTAGGCAGCCTCTCTCTGAGGTTCAGCCATATCAAAATAAAACCCCATTTACCCACAAAAATCAAGACTGGGGCAGAAAGGTATTGGTTCGGTTACAAATCAGTCCGAATGATTTTAAAGTTATAGATCCCGGGGATGTAAAAAAATATCATTGTTGGGATTCGGCACCAATCAAATTTTTTAGTGAAATAAAATGAGAGTCTTATCGGTGAAAACCTTTGGGCACTATAAGGCTATGGCGAGACGAGAAAAACAAAATGAGAGAGTCCGTTTAGCAAAAACTCGCAAAGAGCACTATCGGGCGATGGGAGAAGAGAAATGAGAGAGGCTGATCGGCGAAAACCCGAAAAGGGCGCCGTTGGCTGAAAAGAGGAAATATTGCTGCCCAAGTCTGGATAAGTTTCTTTGGTTATGGAAAAATTGAAGTCAGAAATTAGAAATGGATCTGGGCCGGGTGTCCAGTCCAAGAATCATGTCGTTGCCGTTTAAAGCCGATCCATACTTCCAGATAAGTCCCCTCTTTTCCCTCAAAAGAACATACCTCTCTAAAATTCACGCTTCATTCCTTTCCACTTTTACATTTATATCTTGACTATTCCTTAAGAAATGTAGCAGGGTTGGTCTTACGAGTTTCTCCTAGCAAGAACTGAAGGAATACCCAGCATCGTCAAGCGCGCCTAACCAATCCCGGTTGATCATGACGGTTAATGCCTCAAAATAAGGGAAATAAAAGAAAGGAAATTCAAAATCAAAGGTCCATGAAGGTGAAGCAAAATCAGAGGGTTTTAAGCCCAAACAGAATGTCCCAAAAGCAAGCCAAAATCAAAGTCGGGACATAACTCAAAACCCAAAGCATGGGAAACAAAGAACAACCCAAAATAAGGACCCCCTGGCCAATCAACGAAGCAAGGACTAAAAGTCAAGGGTTTGCTTTTGAACACAAAGGAAGTTGAAATCAAGCGTGACAAGGCCGAAAAACCAATCACTGGTCAAACTAATAGTTTGTTTTATTTCTAAACTAAAATAGACATAGGTGCAACCTAGAAAAGCAGAAGGAACATGGGGCAAAAGAAGCTAAAGGATTGGCACAAGGACCAAAGATGGTGTTGCGTCAATAACAAAAGGGAAGTTTTCTTTTCATTTTCCTGCAAACTCGTACGTATGCATGATAGCAAGGGATCCCAATCCCTAGCTTCCCCTTGTGCAGCTTGTGGATTTCCTACGAATGACCCAAGGATTGCACTCCACCCCCTCCAGCATAAACCAAGAAGTTTCCAAGCATAACCCAGGAAGTTCCTCTTCACATCCCCAGCATAACCTGAGGACTCACTTTCCTACACTTTCTACTCCCCAGCGTTGTCTAAAATTAAACGCTACCCTATCTTTAACATATCTTAAGGGTTTTTCTTTCCCCTCTACCCCCAGCATAGCCAAATGGATCTCTCCGATTGCCCACTTCCCAGTAGAACCTCCCTTGCTTAACCTAGAATTTTTCGTTCGTCCCGGCATAACCCGTGGATTTCCCCTGGCATAACCCGTGGATCTCCCTAGCATAACCTAGGAATTTTCATTTATCCTGGCATAACTCGTGGATCTCCCTAGCATAACCTAGGATTTTTCATTCATCCCGACATAACCCACGAATTCCCCTGGCATAACCCAGGAGTTTTTATCCCGGCGTAATCTGTGGATCTCCCTAGCATAACCTTGGAATTCTCTTTCATCTCAGCATAACCCGCGGATTCCCCTGGCATAACCTAGGAATTTTCATTTATCCCGGTATAACCGGTGGATTTCCCATGGCATAACCCAGGAATTTCCATTTATCCCGGCATAACCCGTGAAATCCCCTGGCATAACACATGAATTTTCCTATCCCGGCATAACCCGTGAATTTCCACCTAGCATAACCCAAGGGTGTTTCATTCATCCTGGCATAACCCGTTGAACTCCCTAGCCTAACCTAGGAATTTTCATTCGTCCCGGCATAACCTGCGGATTTCCCCTGACATAACCTAGGAGTTTTTCCAGTCATCCCGGTATAACCCGTGGATCTCCCTGGCATAACCCAGGATTTCTCTTTCAATCCCGTTATAACCTATGGACCCCTTGGCGTAAACCAAGAATTTCATCATAACCCATGACTCTCCTTCCATCCCCATCAAGAACTTTCCTATCCTGACATAACCCACAGAACTGTTCTTACCCCCCGTGAGAGACTTTTTTAATTTTATCCCGGCATAACCCGTGGATCTTTCCCCTCGGCATGGACTTTTTCATTTCTATCCCGGCATAACCCGCGGATCCTCCTCTTATCCCCAATGAGGACCCTCTCTCCTTCCCAGCATAACCTGGAGATCTTTCCAAGGGATACACAATCCCGGTTTTTATTATTTTTAACAAAGAATAGCTTAGATATGTGTTGCAAATATCTCACAAAATTTTCCAGTGAAAACTGGGGCAGAAAATTTCGTTCATTTGTTTGTGTTGGTGTCCGAGCAGGCTTCACCTTAAGGCACAAGATTCGGAATGACTGAAAGCATGAGTCTCAATTCGGAACTGAAGAAAAGAAGAAAAGGACAAAAGAAGTGATTTCAAAATGATGAAGCGGACAAAGACACGGACTGCTCAAAATTTAATTGAAGTCACAAGCTACACATGTCCTGCTTTATTTCAAAACTTAAGAGAAACCAACGGTTGCAGCTAACGACTATCAAGATTCAGATCAGAGTCTGCAATAAGAGCTAGCCAAGACTCAAGATCAAGTTTTAAGAGACGCATAGATAGGAATCTTGTAACTCGTAGTTGATAGGCCTAGCTAGTTTAGCTTTGATTTTCCCTTTGGTGTAATAAGGAGCTCAGCAAGCAGAAACAGCAGTGAAATCACAATTTCCTAGTAGTCCCTGCTACTAAAACTTCCACAACTACACTGACGTGATTCCTTTATAGCCAAGGATATGTAGGCATCCTTTGAAGCAAGGTTCGGTCTGAAAATTTTAAATGCTTCACATGAAGTATTCAGTCGGATGAAAATCGCTCACATTTTCTCACTTGTCTTTGCACGAAAACTCTTCGTGTTCCCGTGCAAAGAGGGGCAGCTGTGAGCATGTGATTTTTGCCCTGCTAAGATGCCTCCCACAGGACCCTCAGGTTTAGGGTTTTCCCTTTTATATTTATTTTTAGGATTTAATTTTAGAGTTTATTTGCGTGTTTGCAGTAATGCATGCTTAAAATCATTTAGGATTTAATTTTGTGTTTTTGCTAGAATAATCGTTAACTATGCTTATTTTTACTAAAAATAAAATACAAAAAAATATACATATGTGAGTAGTATTTTTGGCATTTTAATCATCTTTGTTCAAGTTTGTTGCATTTTTGTTTATGTTAATTAAGAATTTTATAGTAGAATTAGGAATTAAATAATAATATTAAATAAAAAAAGAAAACAAAACAAAGCAAATATACATATATATACAGCCACCCAGGCTAGCCACAATTGGGCCAGACCTGAGCGGCCCAAAGAACTTTACCTTTAAAACACACCTCTGCCCAGCCCAATCACCATTCCCCGACCAAGTCCATATATAACCTGCCCAAAACGATACCATTCTAGGAAGGTCCATCACAGCCGCTGATCACCCAATCATCCAACGGCCATGAAACTCCCACCAAAATTGAATAAATATGTCTGAATCTCTGATTAGATACAGAGACAAACATATCACCCTCCTCGTACTAAAATACTCCGGTATATCCCCCTCCCCTTGACTGCCTTATGGCCACCTTTGACCACCCTTTGACCACCCTTGACCACCAAGTAGCCACCTTAATGCCGCCACCGGAAATCACCTCACGGCAGCAGCCGGTCACCAAAGCACCCCAACTTTACACCACCAGACCTCCAAAACCTCCTCTTCCCTGTCCTACAATCATATTCCTTCGAGCAACCCTCCTCCATCTCGAATATTCAAAAGAAGGGTTGTCGGAACCATCGTCTTCGGCAACCTTGTCCCAAACTACCCCAAGTTTACATTGTAGGACCACCATGACCTCCCCTTCCTCGTCCTGCAACCCGTTCCCTTCAAACAACTCCCCATCGTCTTGAATCTTCAAAAGAAGGGTCGTCGGAACCACCCTTTCCGGCGACCCAACCCCAAACGCATCCAAAATTACACCCTTGAAACATCTGATCTTCCTCTTTCCAACCGTGCATGTCACACCCTTCGAATCCGCTTGAAACGCCTCGAATATCATTTTGAAGGATAACCCTAAAAACTCAAACCTTATTGGATTCCGGTCAAACTCACCTCAGACAATCCCCCTTCGTTCCCCTCCCCAACCATGTCACCCATAGCCTTCATATGCCACTAACTACCAAGGAAATTCATATCTGAGACCTCACTTGGTCTCAGAATCACAAAATCCCATCCCTAAACCCTAAGTCCATTATTCCAAAAACGAGTCGCCCTAGGAGATTAGAAGCCTCCATATAAGAGGTCAGAAACCAACGGAATGATTTCAAGTTAGAGCTGCATGTTTAAAAGAAAAGTATTATGTGTCCTTTTCGTTATTGTATGTTTATTTGCTTTGTTCTTTTTACAATTTTAGTTTTTTTCCACAAATAGTCTTCTTTGCTTGTTCTTTGGGTATTACTGGTTGGACAACATCTTCTACAATGGTTTGATGTTATATTGACTTATCAATTATCTTTCACCTCTAAAGCTTTACATGATCTGTAGTTTCATCTTCGAAATTTACATGTCTCGTTGATCTTCATCTCTTGATTTTCATGTTTACCCTTTGAGATCCTGTTAGTTTTAGTAAATACATTTTCGATCCTACTTGTGTTGTGTCATGATTCTCAGAATATTCATTCTTGTTTGTCATTCTGATAATCACCATTAGTTCTATTGATGTCTTGAGTAGCATAATCCTTAATGCATTCTTTAGGATTGGTTTAAGCATCTTTGAAAGTCCTAGAAATAATCATTTTAGCCCGCTTCATACCATGCTGGAAATTCTTGTTAGGACTCTTTGCGTAATTTGCATTTGTTGAGGCTAAGTTTGTGTGAATTTCTTATATTAGTCCTGTTCTCATCTCCTTTCTTGCTTTTTAAGATTTATTGAGTTTTATTGATTGGGTCACTTCTATAAGCCTTGCACTAGTTGATTAGTGCCTTCTCCTGGTCGATTTGATCCATTTGTTTTGACATAAATATGCCTGAACATTTATATGATCCTAAAGTTATAATAATTGATTGATCAATCAATATTAGGATATTTAGTTGTATGGGCTGATTCATACACTTATCCAACGAGCCTGTTAATCCAGACCAGACTTTAGCTCATGATTTAAACACAATTGACCTCGGTTAATTTTGACCAAACCAAATGACAGACTAAGGTTAAAACTTCAGGTTAGTTAATTAGGAAAAGAAATACGGGTATAAGGGGTATTTGAGCCTTAAAAGAATCTGGTAATAACCCCTAGAATATTCTAGTGAGGGACTTAGACACAATTTCATACTCAAACTTCAGGCACAAATCAGGAAACTAAGGACCATTTAGGAAAAAACTGAAATCTAAATCAGGGACTAAAAGGAAATACAAGAAAAAAGTGTTGCCCTAAGGCTTCACAATAAAAAGGGAAATCTGAACATTTTTAGGGGATCTTTTTTTTTTAATTTTGGGAGATTTTATGACCTTTTGGAATATATTTTCGAGCAGACTTTCTTCTGAAACTTGGGTGAATAAAGATATATAAATACATACTAGTTTCTCATATATATTTTCAGAGATCATTAGGGGTTGTTCTTATTCTTCTGGAGTTTGGTTCTTCTGGAACTCTGGGTGTTGATTGATCGATTGACTGTTGTTCCTTGCTGATTGCTTCAATTTACTCATAGGTTCCTTTTCCTTGTTAAAATCCAGGTATTCTTCCTCACTCAAAAGGCTGAGAAGTAATGTTCATATGCACGCGAGATTCTGGCTGATAAAGTAAAAAATAGCGTTTGATTTTAATCCACTGATGTAATTATGTTTGTTTCTTTAGAATATTTTGATGTTTACACTCAATCTAAGCATGTATTAATCATGGACTGTATCAGGACTGTTTTATTATTTGTCTAAATTTTAGTAGATTTTGCAATAGTTGGTCCAAAATTAATTTAGCCTTTGCCAATTGAGTTATATTAGAAATTTGATACTTGAATATGTGTGTACTAGGAATAATGTAAACTTCGAGTAATCTCTTCAAATATCAGGATTGAAATCTAATTTATAACTCATTAATGAGAAGAATCATCCGCACTAATTTTCTCATTTAATACCTGTAAACAAATTTGTAATAATCAGTGTATGGTTTCAATGGTTGCAACACAATTGAAGGAATGGCCGTTGAGAATTTTTTATAATGGACTCGTTAGTCCAGTATCTCCAGGTCTAATCGGAAAGCCCATTAGCTGCCGGTAACTACATAAACAATGTATTGGGATGGCCAGAACCTGAAGCCCAATGTGTATAAACAGCCATGAATGAGGCTAAAAATACAAGTATTAATTTTCTCAAAATATGTTACCCATGTATAATTTGGACATTTATACGCAAGCAATGATGGAGAATTTAATATGTTTTAGGATGTCCATATAAAATAAAGTGAGCTGCATTCATCTAATCAAACACTACAGGCTCCATAAATTGATAAAATATTTAGAAAATTGGAACTTCCATTAGCGCATTTCACGGCCTTCCATGAATTTTAAAGACGTATTTGCTATAGGCACGAGTTTGTTAATAAAATACCTCCCTAATCTCGGGTGCGCATTTATGTGACCCAAATCCCACTTTCAATGGAACTAAGATATGTCTAAAATTGCATGCGCATTTATGTGATGTGATTCGCGACGTGTTTTAATAACATTGCAAATATTTCCTAAAAAATATATTAAAAGTGGTTGATAACTTAAAATTACATTATAGGTCTAAAGAGGTATAGCAAATCTGATTTCCAGCCACTTATAATAAGCTTAAGTGACCATGACCATGCTAGAACTACGAGATCCGAGGGTGCCTAACACCTTCCCTCGGGTCAACAGAATTCCTTACTCAAAAATTTCTGGTTCGCAGACTTCAAATGGAAAGTCGAATTTTCCTCAATTTTGGGTCTAAATAAAACGGTGACTCTGGAAACCAAAAGCCAAACATATCCCAAGTGGCGACTCAAAATGAACAGTCAATCCCATTTCGAATAATGTCACTATAATGGGAAAAAATCCATTATACATGACATCTTTCGGGGTAGCCGTGTAAAAAGGAGGTGTGACAGGAGTCTTATTCCAGCTTGTTACCAAAGCTGGTCCAGATGGGCCTCTTGGAGCCTGTGTCCCCAAACAGACAAAACCCTGAGTCACCTTCATACCAACGGGGTGTCCATTGTGCTTATCATTCAAGGGTCGAAGGGCACGATATAGAAAATTGTTGGACTCTAAAACGAGCTGTGGATGATTTAATAGAACAAAGGAATATAGTTTTGAGGGATGAAGATGTCCCGAATTTGACTAATAACCCATTACCGGCTCACAACAACGGGCCAGTCATCAGGATGATCTGCGAAGACAAAGAATTTGACCCTGCTTTGAAAGCCATAATAGCCATTGTTGATGCAGATAAAAAGCCAAAGGCTACCTCCAAGAAAGTTGAGGAAAAGAAAATGAGTGAAACAAAGCACCCAGAAGCTAAAAAGAAGGTTGAAGCCAAAACTGAGCTGGCGCCCGTCAAAAGGACTGTCCTTTGCATCCCATGGGTTCGTCCAGAAAAGTAGCCAACTCTCAGTCCCCGAAAGAGGTTTGAGTTAAACAGGACTACGCACATACCCAAAGGCACCTATGTGGTGCGAGGACCAACTAAATCGCCATGTCTGAATGAGCCCGTGGTAATTGGTCGTGCGCCTCAGAGGCATATGACAGACCTTTCTGCAGTCCCTTGGAACTATCAAGAAACAGTGGTGACACACAAAGGCAAAGAAGTCATTGGAGAAGCTCAAGAAAGCCACCTTGTAATAAAGTATTCTGACTTGGAGGAGGTGAACAGTGCTACAAAAAGGCGATTCCTACCTAAAAAGCCAATAAACGCCGAAGATGCAGAGGCTTTCCTTAGAAAGAAGAAAATGCCGAACTATGAAGTGGTTGACCAGCTCCGGAAGTCCCCTAAGCAAGTCTCTTTATTATCATTGCTGATGGATTCTCCGGAGCACCAGAAGGTGTTAGCCAAAACTTTAAATGAGGCTTAGGTGCCGGTTCAAACCTCCGTGGAACAATTGTAGAGGATGGCAGAAAGATTTTTCGCCATTAATTAGATTATATTCACCAAGAATTAATTTCCTCCAGAGAGAGCCGCCCACAACAAAGCCCTGCATCTCACCGTCAAATGCGAAGGCTATTACGTCAAAAGATTAATGGTAGATGGAGGCTCTGGAGTGGACATATGCCCATTATCAAAATTTCAAAGAATGGAGATCGGGATGGAGAGGATTCGCCCAAACAATGTGTGTGTCCGAGCTTTCGATGGAATTAAATAGGCATGATAGGAGAAATTGATCTGGTGTTGACCATTGGTCCGGTTGATTTTGAGGTAACGTTTCAAGTATTAGATATGGACACATCCTACAATTACCTCCTAGGAAGACCATGGACTCACGCAGCAGGATTTGTGCCTTCCACTCTGCACCAAATGCTGAAATTCGAACATGAGAACCAGGAAATCGTGGTCCATGGCGAAGATGAACAGTCAATTTACCACGATCCCTCTGTCCCCTGCCTCGAAGCTAAATAAGGAAGTGAGCATATAATCTACCAAGCTTTCGAAATCATGGTAGATGATCAACACGAAGAAGGAAACCATGTCCCCAACCTTTCCTATCCAATGCCTCAATCATGGTGGCTAGAGAAATGATACGTCAAGGATTCAAACCAGGGAGGGACTTGGAAGTTCTCTACAAAGGATAACTGAACCAATTGCTTTGCCTACCGCAGAAAAGTTTTTCGAGTTAGGCTTCCACCCAAAACCAGAGTATATAACATGGGCAATCCGCAGAAAGCGTAATGGATGGGCTTTACCTCAGCCTCTACCCCACTTGTACAAAACATTTGTGAAGCCAAAGTACAGTGAGGAAGAAGAAGATGAGACCTTCACAGCAGAGGAAGTTGAAGATATATGTGGGGCCATAAGGAAATTATTGTATGAAACTAACATGGTCCAGCTTGGAGAAGGCTCGAGCACCGCTGAGGTGCTCTACATGGGACTGGATGTTAAATTGCAAAAGTGGAAAGCTACGCCTTCCCCAGTCAGGCAGGAGGCCCGGTAGTTCTGCCTTTCCATCTTTTCTTGCATCATGAGTTATTTCAGGGTGTAACTCAGGTGTTTTCCTTTAGTATTTTGTCCTTTAATTTCCAAATGTAAACCCTGTTATCTTACAATTTCAAAGAAATGAAATCAATATTTCATCGTTTGCATTCATTTATTTTCCTTTTATTTCATTTCTTTAAGTTCCAATAATGCAGCTTTAAGTAACATGACAAGATCGCGGACTTCATGCCCCGATCCGAACATGCTGCCTATCTTTGAAATAATGAACCAAGAACTGGAGTACGACGAATAAGAGGATTTTAGGGAAATCAATCAAGAACTGGAGCATTTTGAAAATAAACCTAAGCCAATCTAAATAATACCGAACCGGTTAACTTTAGTGATCCCGGCGAAACCAGAGTAACCAAAATAAGCATCCATGTGAATGAGGAAATCCGGGACTCACTGATTCAACTTCTTTTTGAATTCAAGGATGTGATTGCTTGGTCCTACGATGATATGCCCGGGTTGAGTGTTGATTTGGTTGTTCATATGTTGCCTACATACCCCGAATGCCCTCCAGTCCAACAAATATAGAGAAAGTTCAAGCCTGATATCAATGATAAGATCAAAGAAGAGATCACAAAGCAGTTAAAAGCTGGAGTAATCCTAGTGGTTCGATAAACCACATGGTTGACCAATGTAGTCCCGGTGCCAAAGAAAGACGCGAAACCCGAGTATGTGTAGACTACAGATATTTGAACAAGGCGAGTCCCAAGGAAAACTTCCCTTTGCTAAACATCCATATCTTTGTTGACAACTACGCCAAACACGAGATACAGTCCTTCTTGGATTGTTACGCAGGATACCACCATGTGTTGATGGATGAGGAAGATGATGCGAAAATTGCCTTCACCACATCATGGGGGACTTATTGCTACAAGGTTATGCCTTTTTGTTTAAAGAATGCTGGGGAAACGTATATGAGGGTTATCACCACCATCTTCCATGACATAATGCATCAACATATAGAAGTATATGTGGAAGATGTGATTATCAAGTCCAAGACTCAAGGGGATCACATATGGGACCTGAAAATGTTCTTTGAAAGGCTTTGCAAGTATGATTTGAAATTAAATCCAGCCAAGTATGCATTTGGGGTCCCGTCGGGCAAGATTTTGGGATTCATTTTCAGCCAAAGGGGTATCAAGCTGGATCCGACAAAGATAAAATCCATCCGAGAGCTACCTCCTCCAAAAACCAAGAAAGATGAGCCTATTGGGAAAACTAAATTATATTAGCCGATTCATCGCCCAGTTAACTTCTACGTGTGAGCCCATATTCAGGTTGTTGAAAAAGGATAAAGCAATTAAATGGACTAACAAGTGTCAAGAAGCTTTTGACAAAATTAAAAATTACATGTCCAATCCACCAGTCTTGGTCCCACCGGAATTGGGAAGGCCATTGTTTCTATATTTGACGGTCCTGGAGAACTCTTTTGGTTACATTCTCGGGCAGCATGATGTCACTGGAAAGAAGGAATAGGCTATTTACTAGCTGAGCAAGGAGTTTACCAGTTACGAGGCCAAATACACCTTGCTAGAAAGAACCAGTTGTGCCTTAACTTGGGTGGCCCAGAAGCTGAGGCATTACCTGCAAGCCCATACCACATACCTCATGACCAGGCTGGACGCGTTGAAGTACATATTCCAAAGACCGATGCCCACAGGGAGATTAGCAAAATGGAAAATCATGGTCATTAAGTTCAACATAGTCTATGTAACTCGTACCGCAATGAAAGCCCAAGCATTAGCGGATCATCTTGCTGAGAACCCAGTCGATGATGAATATCAACCCTTGAATACCTATTTCCTAGATGAAGAAGTGAATTTGGTGGAGGTAACATCTAAAGACATCACTGCTTGGAAAATGTTTTTTGATGGAGCAGTAAATGCAAAAGGCATAGGGATTGGGGCAATCTTAATCTCACCCATTAGTCAACACTACCCAGCCACAGCACGGCTCCAGTTTTTCTGCACCAACAACACAGCTGAATATGAGGCCTGTATCATGGGCATGAATATGGCTATTGACCAAGACGTCGAGGAATTGTTAATCATAGGGGATTCAGATTTGAATATCCATCAAGCCCTAGGAGAGTTGACACAAGAGATGTAAAACTCATCCCTTATCGACAGTATGTGGAGGATCTCAGCAAATGGTTCAAGTCGGTATAACTCAGGTACATTCCTCGCTGTCACATTGAGTTAGCAGATACACTCGCAAATTTGGCCACCATGCCTTACCCTGGAAAATCCTACTTGATCCTTTGGAAATCCATGTCAAGGAAAGGCATGGGTATGTAATGTGACCAAGGCAGAATCCAACACTCAGCCCTGGTATTATAATATCAAGAAATTTCTGAAAACACAAGAGTATCCCGAGCAAGCCACTAAGGATCAAAAGAGAACCATCTGACGGCAAGCGAGTGGCTTCTTCTTGAGTGGTTATATCTTATACAAGAGAACCCCAGATCTCAACTTGCTTAGATGTGTTGATGCTGAGGAAGCCAGAAGGATTATGCACGAAGCGCACACGGGAGTGTGTTGGCCTCATATGAACGGGTATGTATTGGCAAAGAAAATACTGTGGGCCAGGTATTACAGGATGACCATGGAGAAAGACTACTTTAGCTTCGTTCGGAAATGACATCAATGTCAGGTGCACGGTGATATTTATTCATGCACTGCCAACTGAATTGCATCCTATGTCAGCACCCTGGCCATTCGATGCCTAGGGCATGGACATTATTGAGCCCATTGAACCAAAAGCATCAAATGCACATAGATTTATATTGATTGCTATCAACTACTATACCAAGTGGGTTGAAGCCATCACAATTAAGTCAGTCACCAAGAAAGTTGTGGTAGACTTTGTGCATTCCAACATCATTTGTCGCTTCGGTATTCTTGCAACCATCATTACAGACAATGCTACCAATCTGAATAGTCGCCTGATGGGAGAAATATGTGAACAATTCAAGATAACACATAGAAACTCCACTCTTTACCAGCCCAAATCCAATGGTGCCGTCGAAGCAGCTAATAAGAACATCAAGAAGATTTTGAGAAAAATGATTCAAAGCTCAAGACAATGGCATGAAAAGTTGCCTTTTGAGTTGCTTGGATATCGCACCACAGTGCGCACATCAGTGGGAGCAACTCCAAATTTATTGGTCTATGGGACTGAAGCTGTTATACCCGCATAGGTAGAAATCCCTTCGCTCCGGGTAATTGTCAAAGCAGAAATTGAGGAAAGCAAGTGGATTAAGAGTTGACTGGAGCAGTTGTCACTAATTGACGTAAAACAAATGGCTGCGGTTTGTCACGGGCAATTGTATCAACAAAGAATGGCTCGCGCTTACAACAGGAAAGTGCGCCCTAGGAATTTTGAAGTTGGACAGCTTGTATTGAGACGTATTCTCCCTCACCATCAGGAAGCTAAGGGAAAGTTTGCTTCGAAGATGAAATGACCATAAATTATTAGAAAGATACTGCCAAAAGAAGCATTTTACCAGGGTGACATCGAAGGAGACGATCCTGAAACAGCAGTGAATGTAGATGCAATAAAAAGGTATTATGTTTGAACTCCCTGCAACAATGATTCAGGCTGATTGAAGTCACGAAGGCTTTTCTTTCCCGCTACCCTAAACACTAGAAATCCCTCGCAAACCCTTTGAGCGGGTTACGTTTTTTGTTCACCCTCTTTGGAACCCAGAATTGCTATTCAAAAAAAAAAGAGAAAAGAAAAAAAGAATTAAAAAAGAAAAGAAAATTTAAAAATGAATGAAAACAAAAAAGAAACAACAAACAAATTAGTTTAGGAAACACATCCTGAACTACGTCTGACTTGATTCTGAAAGGATACGCAGGCAGACTCTCCCTGGGTTCACTCATATCAAAATAAAATCCCAATTCCCTAAAAACGAAACTGGGGGAAGATGATGAAATGGTTCGGCCATGAACCCGCCATAATGGTTCCAAATTTGTAAGTATCCATCCAATTTCATATACCCAAAAACCTGGCCCAAGTCCTTCTAATCGATTGGCAAAGGCAAGGACACGACAAACACCATTGCTAGGATTTGGCACAATTCAATTTGAGAGAAAAAAAAAGAAAGAGTCTTATCGGTGAAAACCTTCGAGCACCATAAGGCGACAGTGAGTAGAGAAAACAAAAATGAGAGCGTCCGTTTAGTGAAAACTCGTAAAAGAGCACTATTGGGAGACGAGAGAAGAGAAAGGAGAGAGGTCGAGTGGCAAAAACGTGCAAAGGGCGCCGTCGGACGAAAAGGAGAAATATCACCATCAAAGATTGAAATATGGGTCACAAGAAGCAGGAAATGGGTCCGGGTCGGGCGTCCAGTCCAAGAAGCATGTCATGTCCATTTGAAGTCAGCATGCACCCCAGGTAAGTCCTTCACTTTTTCCCCCAAAGGGACACTTCTCCCTAAATCCATATGAGTTCTTTTAATGTTTCCCCCAATACCCTTCGGCATAACTTTGATTTCATGACTATTCCGCAAGAAAAGGAGGTAAGACTGGTCTCACAGGGCTCTCCTAGCAAGGACCAAAGAAAATACCCAGCCTCAGCGGACACATCTGGTCAATTTCGGCTGGCCATGATGGTTGACGCTTCAAAAGTAGAAAGGTGGAAAGAAAGAAAATTAAAGTCAAATGCCCATAAAGGCAAATGAAGATTGGAAAGGTTAAGCCCGAATGGGCTAATTGTCTCCACAAAAGTTTCAAAAGGCAGGCCCTGAAGTGTAAATCGAGGCAAAGAAATCGTAACCAAAGGCCTATGAAGGCAAAACAAATCTAAAAGATGAGGCCTCCCGACCAACCTGCAAGGCAAAGTCTGGAAAGTCAATGGTCTTCTCAACAGAAGAGAGGCAGGGAGAAAGAAAATCAAGGCCACAAAACCAACCATTGTTTCAAACTAACAAATCATGATTTGTTTGAAAATTTGAAAGAGGAATAATCCAAAGCAATGGGATAAATGGCAAATGCAATCAAAAAGCTAAGAATAGCCTTGCACCAATGATCAACAAAAAGGAAAGTTCTCTATACATCTTTTCCCGCAGTTTTTTTATTAAAAAAAATAAGGAAGGGAGAATCATAAAACATGATAGCATAGGACTCCAATCCCCGAATCCATCCCCAAATCTAGGATCACACCCCCTAGCTCTTCCCAGCATAACCTTTGGACCTCCCCGGCATAACTCGAGGATCATACTCTCTTCTCCCCAGCATAAACTAAGGATTTCTTTCCTTCATTTCCCGGCATAACCCGAGGGCTCCTCTTTCCATCCCCAGCATAACCTGAGGGACCTTTCTTTCTGTCCATCCCCAGCATAGCCTGAGAGACCTTCTTTTCCTTCATTCCCCAACATACCCTGAGGACCAATTTCCTTATATCCCTAGCATAACCTAAGGGTCCTTCCTTTCTCTCTATTCCTCAGCATAACCTGAGGACCAATTTCGTTCTATCCCTAGCATAACCTAAGGGTCTTTCCTTTCTCTCTATCCCCAGCATAACCAGAGAGGCATCCTTTTCTTTCATTCCAAACCATTCCCCAACATAACCTGAGAGACTTCCTTTTCTTTCATTCCCCACCATTCCCCAGCATAACCTGAAGGTCTTTCCCTCTTCTTCCCCAACGGGAGTCTTTTTCTTCCTATCCCGGCATAACTCGTGGATTCCCCTAGCATAACCTAGGAGTCTTTTCTTTTCCTATCCCGGCATAACTCGTGGATTCCCCTGGCATAACCCAAGATTTTCTTTTCAATCCCGGCACAACTTGCAGATTTCCTTGGCATAACCTAGGAGTCATTCTTTCAAATCCCAGCATAAAGCGGATTCCCCTGGCATAACCCAGGACTTTCTTCTTCCTATCCCGGCATAACCCGTGGATTTTCCTGGCATAACCCAGGAGTCTTTCTTTCAAATTTTGGCATAACCTAGGATTTCCTTCTTCCTATCCCAGCGTAACCCGTGCATTCCCCTAGCATAATCCGTGAGTCTTTCTTTCAAATCCTGGCATAACCCGCGGATTCCCCTAGCATAACCCAGGATTTCCTTCTTCAAATCCAGGCATAATCCGCCGATCCCCCTAGTATAACCTAGGAGTATTCTTTCAAATCCTGGAATAACCCACGGATTCCCCTGGCATAACCTAAGATTTCCTTCTTCCTATCCCGGCATAACCCGCGGAATCCCCTGACGTAACAGAGGATTTCCTTCTTCAAATCCATGCATAAACTGCGGATCCCGCTAGCATAACCTAGGAGTCTTCTTTCAAATCCTTGCATAACCCGTGGATTCCCCTGGCATAATCCAAGATTTCCTTCTTCAAATCTCGATATAACCCGCGGATCCCCCTAGTATAACCTAGGAGTCTTCTTTCAAATCCCGGCATAACCCAAGGATCCTCTAGCACAACCTAGGAGTATTCTTTCAAATCCCGGCATAACCCACGGATCCCCTAGTACAACCTTGGCGTCTTTTATTTTTCAGACCCGGCATAACCCGTGGATTCCCCTGGCATAACCCATGAGTCTTTTCTTTTTAAATCCCGTCAAAACCTGCGGAGGCATAACCCAGGATTTGATTTTCAATCCCAGCATAACCCGCGAAATTCCCTGACATAACCCAGGAGTCTTTCTTTCAAATCTCGGCATAACTTGCGGATTCCCCTAGCATAGCCCAGGTTTTCCTTCTTCCAATACAAGCATAACCCGCGGATCCCCTGCATAACCCAGGAGCCCTTTTTTCTTCTGATCCCAGCATAACCTGCGGATCTCCCTCGCATAACCCAGAATCTTTCTCATACGTCCCGACACAACTTGTATGCACCTGTAACCAGGCTTGCTACTGCGTTTGACTGGATTCTCAGGATCTATATCTACCTCTTAAGCAATTTGAAAGAAAAGGGAAACACCAAAACAATTAAACATAACAAACTAAATTACACGAGCAGAATAACCAGCTACTACATCGATATTAACAGTCCATATTACATGCTACTCGTAGCCATTCTTTTTTTTTATATCAAACTGTCATTTCATTGATTTCAAAAAGTATGTCCAATGCATTTCTATGGTAGTAGTATGGACATTCTACTACTCATTTACATTTAGTTCTGACTAAACAATCTCATATAGACTAATCTATCATATAGCTATTCATCTAAGCTAAGGATAGCAATTGAGTTGACGTAGCCCCTCCTGCCACTTTTTACATTTTCTGCTTCTTGTATGAATCAACACTTACATAATTGATCTTCAGCAAAAAACTTGTTCTCAAATCTAATAGAGTTTCTGGTTCTCCATATCAATGCAACAGTTGTGGCAAAAGCAGTAGCAGTAATTGCCTTATGCCAGTTTCTGCTTCGAGCCTTACTGCATATCCACTTTAATTCTTCCTCCCAAGTACCAACAGCTCGCTGGTAACCCATCCAATAGTAGAAGCAAGAACAAGAAGCAGCAATGACACCCAGAATGACCCAATTTAAAAGCAAGAGAGATTCACAATCGACCAGACTTGCTCAAAACTTCTTAAACAGACCCTTAAGACTTTCAAATTTGAGTTGTTTCACCCAAAATAAACCAGAAATTCCTTCAGGAACTAGAAAGGGAAAGAACCTCTGGAAAATTCAATAAAACAATACTAGAAATTGTTTTTTTATCTTTTCTGAACATCTGATCTCCAAATCTTAGAATCCAAAGTTCACAAATCAAGAAAATGTTCAATGATACAGTACTTCTATCTTTCAAAGTTCAGCCGTCTCTATTTTTGGATATTTTTAGCTCTCCAGTCTTTTTGATTTCAGGATTTTTTTATTCTTTGGATTTCTTAGCCCTTTATAGGCTGAGTGTTGGGGCAAACCTTAGAATATGATTTATCCCTTAAGTCCCTCATTTTATGACTTGGTAAACAAGTTACAACCTAAAATTTTACTGGAAACCCACACTAGAAGCTTCCTATTCTTGTTACTAAAGATTGCCTAAGTGATCTACCCAATTTACCCCCATATCCTTGAAAATTAACCTAGACTACCAAATAACCCGGGCTCAGAGACAGCCCAGCCTTTTGAATTGGGTCATAAATGACCCAAAGAGCCAAAAGCTATACCTCAAGACCAAATTCTGAATTGAATAAACAACGGGAGCCATTAGAGCCACAAATTTACAAATTCCAATTAATGCGACTAAATGCTTAATGAAATATAAACTAAGTTACTGACGGATTATTAAAGCTAATCAAAGAAAAGGAAGAAGAGCTCCTAAACTTATATGCATGTGAAAGACTCTAAAAACTGGGACATTCAGAAGGAGGAGAAGATGGAAAAACAACGGATAAAAGAAAAGAGAAAAGATAAAGAAATACCTAACGACTCGGAACAGCCCTAACCAACCTTGGAGAACTCCATCATTCTTGACCTTGTTAGATCTTAGTCTTGTGTTTTTCCATGTGAGGACACATGACTAATGGTTCAACAAAAATTAGATAGGTTTAGCTTTTGGTGTCCCAAGTCACCGGTTTATTTAGAATCCCAAACCGAGGAAAATTATTTCGACTGCCCAATTGGACTCTACGAACCAGAAATTCTTGAGTCAGGAATTTTTTTGACTCGAGGGAATGTGCTAGGCACCCTCGGATCCCGTGGTTCTAGGACGGTCGCTTGAACTATTACAATTGTCTAAAATTCTGATTTTGATACATGTTCATCCTATAGTGCAATTTTAAATTATTAACCGCATTATTCGTTTTAGAGATATTTGCAACATTATTAAAACATGCCTCGAACCACGTCACATAAATGCACCCGAGTTTTCGATAGATTTTAACATCTTTGAGACTTGGATTTGGGTCACATAAATGCGCACCCGAGTTTAGGAAGATATTATTAAATCTGCGCCTATAGCAACTACGCCTTTAGAAATTCGTGAAAGGCCGTGAAATTCGCTAAACAGCACTTTCAATTTTCTATGTATTTTATTAAGTTAAGGAGCCTCGCTTGGTGTTTGATTAAGTTAATGTGGCTCACTTCATTTTATAAGGGCAACCTAGAGCATACTAAGTTTTCTACTATGCTTGTATCTAAAATATGTCCTAAAAATTTACACGTGAGTAAAGCATTTGGAGGAATTCAGTACTTACATTTTTCAGCCTCATTCGTGGTTGATCATGTGCATTGGGCTTCATTTTTTGCTAGCCCGGGGATATGTACTGTTATGCCGCAACTGACGGCTATTGGGCCTTCCAATTGGTCCCAGAAATGCTAGACTAATGGGTCCATAATAGGAAAACAACAGCGGCCACTTCTTTTGATTATACCATAGTCATTAAGATTGTACACATGATCATTATAAAGTATACTAAATGTACTTTAAACTAGGAAGATACTGAGAAGGATTTCACGTTTATTTGAAGAAAAAATTTGAAGTACTCATCATCCAGAGTATTTACAAATTCAGTTGTCAAACCTCTGCCATTACTCAAGTTAGAAACACTAAGTAAATTTGACCAAACTATCTTTAAATGTATTGGAATTTAAACAAATTAAAAGCACAGTCCTAATACGGTCCATAGTTAATACATGCTCATGTTCGTTACAACGCCAAAAATACTACTAAAAATAAATAACAGTCATCGTACGAAATTGAAACAAAGTGTTATTGTCTTCATGATCAGCTACAAACACGAATGTACAGGGCAATAGCTTCAGATTTTTGAGTATGGATTGGTACCTGGAGTGTCAACAGGAAAGAAAGCCTATGAGCAAAATGAATCAAGTAGCAAGCAAGCAATAGCCAGTCAACCAGTAAATAGCCAGAAATTCAGAAGGTTTTGAGAAAAAAGAAAATAGTATGAATTGATATCTAGAGCATCTCAAGATGCACATTCGGTCCATTGTCAACTCTTTATCAAAGGAAAATTCAATCGGAAGAGAACAGGACCAAAGGATTTCTGAAGAATGTATAAGAGACTACTATATATTTTATATATTCTGATTCACTAAGAGCTTTGAAGGAAAAATCTGCTCAAAAAATCTAAAAATCCTCCCTGAAATGATCAGATTGTTCTCTATTATAATTGAAGCCTTAGGGAAACATCAATTTCTTTGTTTTCCTTTTAGTCCCTTATCCAATTTTCAGCTTTGCCTAAATAGTCCTTGGTTTTCTGGCTTGTGCCTCAAGTTTGAGGAAGAAAGTATTCTTAGACCCCTCACTAGAATGTTCTAGGAGTTTGTTACAAGATTCCTTATATTTAAATGCCCTTAATACCCCTGTCCCTTTTCCTAATTACTGACCTAAAATTTTTTAACTTTGGTTCTCATTTTTTTGGTCAAATTTTACCCTAGTTAGTTGCATTCAGGTTATGAGTCAAAATCAAGGTCTGAATTACAGACTCGATTATGTAAAAAATAAACAATCAAAGAGTTTAAGAATTAATCAATGCAACTCAGGATTCAAGCAAGCATCTCAATGTGGATTTTACACTATTCAGTAACAAGGGATGAAACCAATTATCACAACTTTCAGGATGATATGAATATTCATGAAAACTAAGCACCTGATAGGTGGGCATGCATGTTTTTATATGTCAAAACCGATGAATCAAAACAATTAGAAAAGGAACCACAATCAACTATGCAGGACTTATAAAATTGACCAACACTCAGCAGAGAAGGCAAGAAATGGGTAACGGAGAGGAGCGCTCTCGCCGCACGTTAAACCAATGGAACAGTACAACTCGGCGTAAGTTAGCACGAAGCTTTCTCGCCGATAATGGTTCGTCGCCGGCGACAACCAACTGTCTCCACTGCCCAAATCGTCACTCCAGCACCGGGTGTAACTAAAGAACTTGAACCGCTAACGTTTGGAAACTTTCTACCACAAAAATTCCAAGCAACCGATACTACGCATGCAGATGAAATTGTGAATGTAGAGACTCAATTGAAGGTGAGTGATGCAGCTCCTGCAAGCTTGGCTGTAAGAAGATTGTAGTTCTCTGATATCGCCATATCTAAGCATTCATCTCCTACTGTTGCTGAGGTTGTCAGAGGTAATCGTAATATGGTTAAGGCTCTCTCGTTTGTTCCGCCTACTGATAGGGATGGGAAAAAAGTAGTTAAAATCAGTGAAGCTGAATTGAAACCTTAGTCGGAGTACTGATGTGCTTCATTAATTAGTTACATCATCTGTGATAATCCCACTGTGAAAACTTTGGAGAATTTTGTTATGCATGTCTGGAATTTTGTGGCTAAACCACAGATTCTACTACACTCTGAAGGTTATTGTATCTTTCGATTCAATAATGTTGAGGATAAAAACTTAGTTCTCTAATCTGGACCATACTCGTACAGGAATAAGTCTATGGTGCTGAAACCTTGGGATGTTGATTTCTCTTTTCAAAATGTTGTTCTTAGTACTGTACCTGTTTGGGTTCGTTTCCCTGGTCTACCAGTGGGCTACTGGTCTCCTGAAATTTTAAGCAAACTAGCCAGTGCAGTAGGTAAGCCTCTGTACACATATAAATTCACAACTCATTTTGAGAAGATCTCATTTGCTAGAGTACTGGTTGAAGTAGATGCTGCTTTTCTTTGCCTGAGGAAATTGAAATTGAAACTCCTTTTGGGCTGAAGATACAAGGGATTGAGTATGACTGGAAGCCTATATTTTGCATTCACTGCTTGAAGTTTGGCCATGACTCTCTTGACTGTTGGTATAATGGTCATAATGAAGGGGTAAGGGAGATGCAAGAGCAAGGGAGGGAAATAAGGCATAAGACTAGAGTTAAGAAACAAGAAAAGACTACAAGGCAAGAATGGATACCTAAAGCTAATGCAGATACACTGGTAAGCTTTACAATGCATGCAAATACATTGCCTAGCTTTCCATTACAATCTGCCCAACATGATGAGAAGATGCAGAGGGTGCAGATTAATACTGATATGGTTGCAAGTCAGGGGAATGAACTAGATGACCCTGCCAATCAGGAAAGTATTGCTAGTGGTGATACTGAGGTTTTGATTGACCATGATAAGGGCAAGGCTATTGCTGGATTTCTTGATGATGGTAGGAGGGGAAAACAGCTGGATCCTGGTCCTTCTTGGAGCTTGCTGCCTAATGATTCATGATTATAGTCACCTGGAACATTAGAGGGCTTAATAAAGCCCATAAACAGAAAGAACTGAAAAACTTTCTGGCTAGGAATAAAGTTGATGTCCTGGGATGTCTTGAAACTAGAGTTAAGGAACATAAAGCACATATGATTGTTGATAAGATTGCTAAAGGGTGGAAGGTCCAATGCAACTATACCAAAGCTGTCAATGGGAGAATATGGCTAATCTGGAAGCCTCACATTTAGATCCATATCTCCTGTGTGACTGACTTGTTTATTCATTGCCTGTTAGAAGATCCTTTGAATAAAATCAGAATACAATTGAGTGTCATTTATGCTCATAATTCTGCAGTTCTAAGGAAGCAGTTGTGGGACGATCTAAGATTAGTTAATGTTCCCAGTTAAGATGCATGGTTGCTCAGTGGTGACTTTAATTCTGTCTTATACTCTGATGATAGGATTGGCTCTCTTGTCCCAGATGCTGAATTTAGAGGGTTTAAAGGGGTCATTTCTGATCTTCAATTGACCTCCCTCAGATCAAAATGGTGGAAGTATTCATGGACAAATATGCAGGTCTATAGCAAAATTGATTGGGCACTTGGTAATTTTCAGTGGCTTCAGCTGTAAGGACATCTAGAAGCTGATTTTATGAATCCCTTAGTCTCTAACCACTCTCCTATTCTCATACAGTTTGGGAGTCATAAGTTATTGCATCCTAAACCTTTCAAATTCTATAATGCTATTATGGAGGATCCCCAGTTCTCTTCTATTCTGCAACATGTATGGACTCAGCAGTGTGAAGGTTCACCTTTGCAACAGATATGGTATAAATTGAAAAACTTGAAGTAGCACTTAAAAGAACTGAACTGTCATATGGCTTCCTACAAACAGAAGCTAATCCATGCTTGAGAATCACTGGATATTATACAGAATCAGCTGCTACATAATCCATTTTCAAAGCAACTGTTTAAAGAAGAGAAAGCAGCTCTTAATGACGTTGAGAAATGGATCAATGTAGAAGAGCAAATTATGAGGCAGAAATCAAAGGCTTGCTGGATAGAATGTGGAGATGCCAATACAAAATATTTTCATGCTCAGTGGAAGATCAGAACCAGTCAGAATAATATTACTTCTATATATACTGATGCAGGTATGAAGCTGACAGATCCATTGGTTGTGGAGCAGGAATTTATTGAGGTATTCAAGTCATTAATGGGTGAATGTGCTGATGAATTGCCTTGTATTAACACTGCTATTGTTAAGGAAGGACACTGTCTGACCTTATCTTAGCAAAGGTCACTTATCCAGGACGTTACTCTGGAAGAAATCACTGAAGCTATGAAAGATATGCCTAAAGACAAAGCACCAGGTATAGATGGCTTCCCTGTGGAGTTCTTTACTAGTAACTGGGAGATTGTCAAGGAGGATGTATATGCTGCTACAAAGGATTTCTTTACTACATGTAAGCTGCCTCACATGGTCAATACTACTGCCATTGCCCTTGTGCCTAAAGTTAAAGCTCCTAGAACAGTGAAAGATTATAGACCTATTGCATGCTGCACCACTATATATAAGATCATATCCAAAGTCATTACTAGGAGGCTGAAATCTGTTATTGGTGATCTTGTTGGAAAAGCCCAGTCAGCATTTATTGAAGGGAGGAGCATAATTGATAATATCCTACTCAGCCATGAAATTTTCAAGGGATATTCCAGAAAAGGTATATCTCCTAGGTGTGTTATGAAGGTGGATTTGAGGAAGGCATATGACACTCTTGAATGAAGTTTCCTCAAACAATTACTTATTGATCTAGGATTCCTTGCTAAGTTTGTTAACTGGACAATGGCTTGTGTCTCTTCTGTGACTTACTCACTAGTGCTGAATGGTGGTCTCACTAAGCCTTTCACTGCTAGAAGGGGTATTCGACAAGGAGATCCCATGTCACCTTACTTGTTTGTTTTGGCTATGGAATACTTGAATAGGCTGTTGGCTCAATTGCATAGAAATGGAGATTTCAACTTCCATCCAAGATGCAGGAAGCTGAACTGTGCCCATATTTGTTTTGCTGATGATCTTCTCCTATTCTGTCGAGCTGATATTATATCTATCCAGATTCTGCATGATGCTTTCCTTACATTCTCTGTAGCTTCTGGGATGTATGCAAACAACACTAAGAGTGTTGTTTATCTGGCTGGGGTTCATCAGACTGTCAAAGAAGCCATACTAGAGTCTTTGGGATTCATTGAGGGTCAACTGCCTTTCAAATATTTAGGGATACCTCCCCACTCAAAGAAGCTTGCCATCCACCATTACCTGCCACCGATAGAGAGGATAACTGATAAAATCAGCTGCTTGTCTGCCAAATTATTATCTTATGCAGGAGGAGTCAATTGATCAAAACTGTGATATTTGGGATCCAAACTTATTGGGCACAAATATTCATCTTGCCAAAGAGAGTTCTGAAAATTATAGAAGTTGTCTGCAGATCTTATCTGTGGAAACAAAAAGAGCTTTGGTAGCATGGGAAAGGATCTGTAGACCTGTCACTGCTGGAGGTCTCAACATTATAGACATACATGTATGGAATAAGGCAGCTATCACTAAGCTTTTGTGGGATTTGGCTAGGAAGAAAGATTGTTTATGGATCAAGTAGATACACTAATATTACATTAAGAACTGTGACATTGCTACAATGCCCATCCCCAAGGCAGCATCTTGGGTAGATATAAAGATAATAGAGAGCAGAGTTCCTCTTCTGAATAATCAACAACTACAAGGTGATCTCATGCTTAGACTGGATGGACTGTGCAGGCTTGGCAAGTTCCATATTCAAAAACTATACCATGTAATGCTTCCTATCTTTCCTAGGGTGGAATGGAAGAATCTGCTGCTGACATCTAATGTTCTACCTCGACATAAATTCACTGCTTGGCTTGCTGCTCAAGGTCGACTACCTACTATCGACAGATTACTGAAGATTGTAGTGAATGTGGCTGAGAAATGTGTATTCTGTGATCAACAGGAAGAAGACTTTGCTCATCTGTTTTTTGAATGTCCAGTCACTAATCGACTGTGGCTTAGAATATGCTGTTGGCTGGGCTATAACAGAACAATTGGTAGTTGGGATACTGAAATCCAATGGGTATGCTGCCAAGCTAGAAGTAAACTGTGGCATAAAGCTGTTGCTGCTACTGCCTTTGTGACCACAGTTGCACGCATTTGGAGAAATAGAAACTATATTAGATTTGAGGGGAAACCTGTAGAGGAAAACCAATTCTGTCGCGAGGTTGCATTGCTCATTCATATTCGTGGCAGAAACTGTAAGCATTGGCAAACGGGATTGCGACAACTTAACCATTACCCTTAGCCTTAGGTGTAAATTCTTGTACTAGTATAGTGCTGAACTGTAAAGTAGTGGTTAGTCCATACTACTACTATGAGCTCTTCATTGTAATTTTTTTGATATCAATGAAAGCTAACTGTTAAACTTAAAAAAAATGGGTAACTGAGAATAAACACTCAGGATATTCGTGAATAAAACCCAAGAAATTAACAAGACTAGTATCAGAAGTAAAAATATTCAGAAAACTTAGCCTAACAAATGCAAATTAGAAAAGAACCATGACAGGTATAAGATTATAAAAAGAGACACCTATCTAGAATTTCAAAAAATAAGATCAACCAAGATGAGCATGTAACAACCATTCATAATTTGCAGAGATGAACAAACAAAGGTCAGGAGACAAGGATGAGCATGAGATCAGACTACTCAGAGAATCTTGAAAGTGAAACATAGAAGACAAATGAATTTGAGCCACTAACACTAAAAGAAACCAAAAGAATAGCAGGCAAGAATGACTACTCTGAACATTTTTAGATGAGAATATAGAAAAAAAAGTAAAATTTAAAGAAAACAAAGTAATTAAACAATAAATATATACAAAACACAAGCATTGATGCAATTAGAGCATAGGACACTTAACTTTCATGCATGCAACCCTAACTTGGAACTCCTCCAGTTCCACGATTCTCTGACCCCTTTTGAGAGGTTTTTTTATCTTTTCAGGCTTTCGCCTTGAGTATTGAAGAGGGAAAAAGGGTTAGGGGGAGGGGCGGTTTTGGAAAGGAATAGGAGAGGGTCATTTGAGACCAATTTGATCGGGTTCTGGCGAGTTTTAGGATTTAGGGTTAATTTCGAATTGGTATTCGAGCCAATCCTTTAAGATTCGAAGGGTGCGGTTTGGATGATTAGAAAAAGGGGGGGTTGGTTCAGGGGTGTTGTTTCGGGTTGGTTTGGGGTTGGGTCGCTAGAGACGGTAGTGTAGGCGAATCTTCTTTCGAATATTCGAGGAGTTTGGCACTTTTTCGAAGAAAACTGACCACGGGAAGGGAAAAAGGTGGTCGAGGTGGTCCAGTGGTGTAAATATAAGGCGGTTTGGTGACCGGCCGCCGCCGTGAGGCGATTCTTGGCGGCGGCGTTATGGTGGTTGATGGGTGGTCAATGGTGGTCTCATGGCAGTGGTGAGGTGGTGTTACGCCGGAGATAAATGTACGAGGAAGAAGATGTTGCTCTCTGAATATACAGAGACATTTGGACATATATATGGGGGCTTGGGAATGATTCTAGGCCGTTGGATGGCCTGTGATCAACGGCTATGATGAACCGCCCCCAAAACGGTATCGTCTTGGGGCGTCCCTTTTGGACTAGGTCAGGGGTTAATTGTTGGGCTGGGTGTGGGTGTTTTTACAAGGTTTAAAAGACTTGGTCCACCCAGGTCTGGCCCAATTGTGGCCAGCCTGGGTGATTTATTAGAGAATCCTCTTTTTGTTTTATTTTACTTATTTATTTTTAATTCCTAATTGTATTTTAAAAATTCTAATTGAGCTAAACAACTTAATAACTACCTATTGTGAAAAAATAAATAAAAATGCAACAAATGAAAATTAAACACAAAAGTGCAAAACAATTAAAATGCCGGAAATGCCACTTAATTTTTGTGTTTTTTTGTATTTGCAAAAATAACCCTAATTACCAATTAATCTAGAAAAATATGAAATTAGATCCTAAATGCTTATGCAATTTTTTAGATTCTATGACTTTATGCATGAATTAATGAAAACACACTAACACGCGCAATCCTAAACTTGAGACTTATGTAGGAGCTGTCTCAACAGGGTAAAAGTCATATGCTCACAGTTAGATCATAAATTCTAGACGGCTAAGATTAGTTTAGGCCACATGATGTCGTTTCACTTATTGCGGTTGCTGGACCCGTTAATGGGGCGACTTTGGACCGGATCTGGGGTATTTGGGCAGGTAACAAGGTATTAAATTGGGTTGGCCTAAAAGAAAATCAAACCTTTTCTTTTTTTCTTTACTTTCTGATTTTGATTATTTTCTAAATTTTAAAATAAAAACCTAAAATAATTCCTAAACTTAATTATCTTACTAAATTAGCCTACTTATTCATCACAAAATTTGTACAAATTAAATAATTCTCAAATTCAAAATTTAAAGAGAAAAATATCAAATGAACTAATTTTTGTGTTTTTTTTATTTTAATAAAGAACCTAATTGACCAAAAATATGAAAATGAATCATAAATTAAATTATGAAACCAAAATAATTGAAACAAATTGAAAGAAAATCACCTAAAATCAAAGTTAAAATTAAAGGTGCAAATTAAACATTTTTTTTTATTACATGACTAATTGCTAATTAATTCTTGAAAAAATATCAAATTAACTTCTAATTGCACGTACAATACATTTTTGTATTTTTTCCCTAATTAAGATGCATAAACAAAATACAAACAATTAACAGAAAATGCCACGAAAATTCAAAAAATTACAAACACTGAGAGAAATTATTTTGTTTTGAATTTACGGGAGTAATCATATATGGCAAAAATCACGTGCTCATATGTGCACCTCTTTTCCCGGAAACACGAAGAGTTTTCGTGCAAAGATAAGTGAGCGGATACAAGCAATTTTTGCCCTTTGGAATACTCTGTGGGAATCATTTTGAATAGCTTGACCGCACCCTATTTCGGAGGTTGCCTACATATCATTAGCTAAAAAAGAATCAGGTCAGTGGAGTTCGGGAGTGTTTGGTAGCTCGGACTACCATGAAGCAGTGATCTCACTATTGTTGTTGTTGCTGCTACTGCTTGCTAGCTCCCTTTATTACACTGAGTCAAAATAAAAAAAGCTAGACTAAGCTATGACCTATGGATTACAAAAGAACCTATCTATGTCTTCCAACTTGCTCTTGATCCCTTGTTGCCTTGTTGACTTGTAATTCTTTTTGTGAAACTCTGTGTTGCCTAGTTTCTATGTTTCCCTTTCTCTAGGTTGATGCCTGATTGTTGAACTTGAATTATATTCCCCTGTTCTCCAGGTGAACGCCTGATTACCAAAAAGTTGAATTGTATTCCCTTGTTCCTTAGGTGGGCGTTTGATTACCTAAACATGAATTGTCTTCCCTTGTTCTACAGGTGGCTACCTGACTACCGAAACTTTAATTGTATTCCCTTGTTCTCTAGGTGGGGCCTGATTACCAAAACTTGAATTATATTCCATTGTTCTCCAGGTGGGCACTTGATTACCAAAACTTAAATTGTATTCCCTTGTTCTCTAGATGGGTGCATGATTGCCAAAAACTCGAGTTATATTCCATTTTTCTATAGGTGGGCGCCTGATTACCAAAACTTGAACTATATTCCCTTGTTCTCCAGTTGGCCGCCTGATTACCAAAAACTTGAACTGTATTCCCTTGTTCTCCAGGTCGGCGCCTGATTGCCAAAAACTTGAACTATATTCCCTTGTTCTCCAGGTCGGCGTCTGATTGCCAAAACTTGAAATATATTCCCTTATTATCCAGGAGGGTGCCTGATTTCCAAAACCTTGAATTATATTCTCTTGTTATCCAGGTGGACGCCTGACTGCCAAAACTTGAAATGTATTCCCTTATTATCCAGGTGGGCGCCTAATTGCCAAAACTTGAATTATATTCCCTTATTCTCCGGGTGGGAACCTGATTGCCAAAAATTTGAACTATATTCCTTTGTTATCCAGGTGGGCGCTTGATTGCCAAAACTTGCAATGTATTCCCTTATTATCCAGGTGGGCGCCTGATTGCCAAAAACTTGAACTATATTCCCTTTTTATCCAGGTCGGCGCCTAATTGTCACAACTTGAAATGTATTCCCTTGTTATCCAGGTGGGCACCTGATTGCCAAAAACTTGAACTATATTCCCTTGTTATCCAGGTGGGCGCCTGATTCCCAAAACTTGAAATATATTCCCTTGTTATCTAGGTGGGCGCCTGATTGCCAAAAACTTGAACTATATTCCCTTGTTATCCAGGTGGGAGTTTGATTGCCAAAACTTGAAATGTATTCCCTTGTTATCCAGGTGGGCGCCTGATTGCCAAAAACTTGAACTATATTCCTTTGTTCTCCAGGTGGACGCCTGATTACTAAAACGTGAATTGTATTCCCTTGTTTTCCAGGTGGGCACTTGATAGCAAAACTCGAATTGTATTCCCTTGTTCTCCAGGTGGTTGCCTTTTTACCAAAACTTGAATTGTATTCCCTTGTTTTCCAGGTGGGCGCCTGATTGCCAAAAACTTGAAATGTACTCCCTTGTTATCTAGGAGCGCGACTGATTTCCAAAAACTTGAACTATATTCCCTTGTTCTCCAGGTGGGTTAAACTTGAATTGTATTCCCTTGTTATCTAGGTGGGCACCTGATTATCAAGACTCGAATTGTATTCCCTTGTTCTCCACGCGGGTGCCTGATTACCAAATCATTAATTGTATTCCCTTGTTTTCCAGGTGGGTGCCTGATTGCCAAAAACTTGAAATATATTCCCTTGTTATCCAGGTGGGCGCCTGATTTTAACAAAAATAGACAAAACAAAGAAAATTTGCTGCCCCACTTTGATGGTTGGGTACATATGTGAGCGTTAACTGAATTTTTTTACCAAATACTTTAAGAATTTGGAAGCTAGATCCCATTATCCAAGAGGGTCCTGACAACTCTTTAGTTAAATGCAAATTTAAAAAGCTTAATAGAAGATGAATATCTTATTATCTAAGAAGACAATAAAGTTGCATCCTATTATCCAGGATAGTCCTGACAATTCTTAATTAAAGCCAAAGTTATGTATGTAGGGGACCAGTGATTTAAAGCTATATCCCATTACCCAGGATGGTCCTGACAATCTCGGGTCAAATTAATCTTGTTTTTTTAATGGAAATCTTAAAGCTAAGTCTCATTATTCAGGAGGGTCCTAACAACTCTCAATTAAATGTCATCTTTAACTCATCTCTGCTAGGGATCGCCAATTAAAGTTACATCCCATTATCCAGGAGGGTCCTGACGACTCCAACGTGAATCCTATCTCTAGGAAAAAACTAAAATCAACTCGTATTCGTTGGGGAATATATATGCCAGATTATGCTACCTGTGATTGCTTGATTTTTAAACTAAGTCCCATTTTGCAGGAGGGTCATGAAGTTCATGGTCATACCTACTAGGTGCTTGCTCCTCCTATGGAGCACTTCCCTGAGACGTCAAGTATCTTCTGCCCCTGTTTCAATCAAAGAAAATCTTTTCAGTTTAAAAGGTGATGGTTAGCTTGCGGCATTGTTGCTGAAAATGGCCTCACCGCTGTCATGCTCCGTTGTGACTAACTTTCCGAACTGACTATGAGATGCTGGATTTGTTTGCTAACCCCTGAACCCTATGGCTTTAGATGAACCGAGTGCTCTGTAACCCAACATTGTGTTACATTCCTGACTCTCTTCCCAGAATCTTTGCATCCTTCATGAGACTACCGAATCATTTTACTGGGGAAACGTTTTAGTGATTCTTCATATCCCATTTTAACTTCCGTTGCCTTTGTTATGTATTAGCCGCAATGTAATTTTCGATTTGGGAGCTGGTAGTAAGCTTTGAAATTTCTCTCGTGCATGCTTAAACAAAATTGACCTTGAAAACATCTTAGAGGAGTGGAAACCCAAAAGAAAATGAAATGTAATGCATCTGAGTTGTTTTTGGAACAAAAGAATTCCGAATTAGGTGACTACTAAAGGGGAAAGAGAAGACTTATTTGTGGAGGAAAACCTTGTTCTAACAATCATGAATTGCGCTTCGGCTTAGTCGGCCCAGTCTATCCAAATGTGCGGCTTTCAACTGCGATGCTTTGTTGTTGTGACCTTTCTTAACCCAATTTCTTTAACCAAACCTTAACCTTGCTTATCCTCCGGTATTATGAATAGATTTCCACCAATAGCCCTTTTTCCATATGTTCATTTCTTGACTTACCTTCACCTTAAGGTGCCTGTGTGGGTTTTCACCAAGAATACTCTCTCATTTTGGTTTCTCTCAGCTCCCATTGCCTTACGGTGCCCGTGAGGGTTTTTACCAATAAGACTCTCTCATTTTGATTTTCTCTCAACTCTTGTCGCCTTACGGCGACCATGAGGGTTTTTACCAATAAGGCTCTCTCATTTTCATCTTTTCTTGCTCGAACTAGAGCGTTTCCCCTAGTATGAATCACAAGACGCTCCATTTCTGTGTAATGGTCACTGACTTACCACTCCGGCGACCAGCAGATCGAGGCGCCGGCAATCCTACCCCCAACAAGTAAGCAACCCCACCCCCTCTCCCACGCTCTACCACCCCCTTCCCTTCTCCTACCTTACCCTTATGTTAGTTGCAACGGTCTTCCGGCGACGACGCTGTTGGTACCCATTTCCGGCAACCCATTTTCTTCTTCCCTAACTTGTCAGTCAGTTTGTTATTTCATTTTTCACGTTTTTTTTTCTCCTTTCTTTGGAATTTAATTTCTCCTACATATACTTGAGGTATGTAATTTCTCCTTTCTGTGATATTTGTTGAAATTTATTTTCTATTCCTAACTTTACCTTTTTTTTAACTCCTTTTTCTTGCATTGGTACCCACGATCCTTTCACGTTTTTTTTACTCTTTTTTGTGGAATTAAATTTTTCTTGCATATACTTGAGGTATTTGTTAAAAGCATCCGGGTTTTATTGATAGCAAAAATTTCAAATTGAATTATATTTCTGTTCCTTACCGTCCATATATTGTATAAACATTGTGTCTATTGAAGCCTAGCTTTATTTCCTCTATTACTGTCAAGGCTACACCAGTGGTAGCGGTGACAGTCCTTTTTGGTTTTTGGATCGTGGTATTCTCTGTGTTTTTTAAGGAAATTCTCAAAGTTGTTAGAGACAAGTTGTGCCCACGAGCACTAGCAAAGAAGAACAACCTGGACGAGCGTCAACAAAGAGCGGTGGGTAGCGGTGAGTTAGCGCACAACTACATCGAGTACAACAATTAAACACAGGTGCCTTATTTTTCCGGCGAGGATTTCCAGCAAGCTACAGTACTTCTGGCAACTCCCGTTTAGATTTTCGGCAAGATGCAGCAGAACTACCCGTTCCGATAAGCTTCAAGAAAACATGCCCCACGTACTAGTTGCTGCAGCGAGGCTAGTTTGCGGCGTTTGGGAGTGAGGAGCTAAGAAACACGGCCGGGACGTGCAAGAGTTGGTAGTAGTTGACCTCGGGCACATCAAAGCCTACTTTAAGGTTTTTCCACCGGTAGTTGGTATCTCCCGCTCTCTTATTTACTCTGTACACCTTTTTACGTATTCTAGCTAGCATTCTGTGTGAGGCTTACTCTGTTGCTATCTAGTTTGCATCTTTTTGCGTATTCCGCAATAGTGTGTGTGTGCGTCACTATTCTCCATAGTCGGTTGGAGAGATAGTGGCCGCGGCTGTGGATGATAGTGTAAGGTCATGTCCTCGAGGGGTGGGGGCGGTGGCGGGGGTGAGTAGGGGGTATGAAGTGGTCTTGCGGGTAGGGCTGGAGGTAAGGGTGGGAAGAAGGTAGCGGACGCTCATAGATTAAGGATTGGGTCGTGGAACATAGGCACTCTGACGGGTAAGTCCATTGTGTTGGCGAAGGTTCTTCAGAAGAGGAGGGTTAACATAGCAAGTGTCCAGGAGACTATGTGGAAAGGGTCGAAGTCGAGGAATGCAGACGGGTTTAAGCTGTGGTATTCTGGGGTCGTGAGAGGTAAGAATGGAGTGGGCATCTTGGTAGATAGGGATCTAAGGGAGTCAGTGGTAGAGGTTTGGAGTGAATGATAGGTTAATATAAATTAAGTTGGATATTGGGGGTTGTGTCCTCAACGTCATCAGCACTTACGTGCCGCAAGCGGGCTTAGACGAGGAGGTTAAGAGGCACTTTTGGGAGGTCTTGGATGATATGGTGAGTAGTATTCCCCAATCTGAGAAGTTAGTTATTGGAGGGGACATTAATGGTCATATTGGGGCTGATGCTGGTGGTTATGGTGAGGTGCTTAGTGGCTTCGGCTTTGGGGTTAAGAACAGAGGAGGCATGTCACTGCTTGATTTTGCCAAGGCTCCCGAGCTTCTGATTGCGAACTCGACATTTCAAAAGAGGGAGGAGCGTTTGGTCACCTTCAAGAGTTTGGCGGCGAGGACTTAGATTGATTACCTCCTCCTCAGAAGGAGCGATAGGGGTATGTGCAAGGACTGCAAGGTTATTACGGGAGAGTCCCTTTTGACTCTTCATAGACTCTAGTGATGGATGTCGCTCTCCAGGTGAAGGGGAAGACGAGGGGTTCTCGGGGACAACCTCAGATTAGATGAGGTGTTTTGACTAAGAAGAAAGAACAGGAGTTGGAGGGGAGGAGCTTGGAGAAGTTCTGGGGAAGCGGACGCTATGTGGTCAGAGACGGCGAACATGGTTAGGGAGGTAGCACGGGATGTGCTTGGGGTAGCCAAGGGCTATTCAGGAAGAGATCAGGGTGACTGGTGGTGGAACAATGTAATTGAAGGAAAAGTGGAGGTGAAGAAGGCGGAGTTTGCTAAGTTGGCAGGGAGAACAAGAGAGGAAGAACAGAGAGCGAACAGGGAGATCTACAAGGTGGAAAGGAAAGAAGCAAAGCTGGCGGTTACGGAAGCTAAAAACGCGGCGTTCGGTCACATGTACGAGGAATTAGGGGAGAAAGGCGGGGACAGGAAGTTATTCTGGTTAGCTAATGCAAGGGAAAGGAAGGTGCGTGATCTTGACCAAGTTAGGTGCATCAAGGGCGAGGATGGTAGAGTTCTGATTGGGGAGTCTCAAGTCAAGCAGAGGTGGCTGGCGTACTTTCAAGAATTACTTAACGAGGAGGGGGATCGTAACATAGAGCTAGGGGAGTTGGGGCATTCAGAGCAGCGCATTAGGCGGAGGAGGTCATGGGGGCTTTGCGTAGAATGGGTAGGGGTCGAGTGACCGGTCCTGACGAGATCCCGGTGGAGTTCTGGAAATTCATGGGAAGGTCGGGAGTGGAGTGGCTCTCCAAGTTGTTCAACAGGACCAAAAGAATGCCAGAGGAGTGGAGGTGGAGTACAGTGGTGCCCATGTACAAGAACAAAGGGGACATCCAGTGCTGCAACAACTATAGGGGTATCAAATTAATAAGTCACACCAGTTCGGGTGATCGAGGCGAGGGTGAGGGAGATGAAATTAATATCTGTGAACCAGTTCGGTTTCATGCCGGGTCGCTCCACTACAGAAGTTATCGACCTTTTTAGGAGGTTGGTGGAGCAGTTCAGGGATAAGAAGAAGGACATGCACATGGTTCTTATCGACTTGGAAAAGACGTAGGACAAGGTCCCAAGGGAGGTGCTATAGAGATGATTGGAGGTGAAGAGTGTGCCGGAAGCCTACATCATAGAAATCAAGGACATGTACGATGGAGCTAAGACTAGGGTTAGGACGGTGGGTGGCGACTCAGACCATTTTCCAGTGGTTATGGGGCTCCATCAAGGATCGGCTCTTAGCCCTCTCTTGTTTGCCTTGGTGATGGATGCTCTAACCCGACATATTCAAGGGAATGTGCCTTGGGTTATGCTATTTGCCGATGACATAGTCTTGATAGACGAGACGAGGTTCGGTGTCATTGAGAGGTTAGAGGCATGGAGACAGACTCTCGAGTCTAAGGGTTTCAAAATAAGCAGATCTAAGACAGAATACTAGGAGTGCAAGATTAGCGCAGACCCGAGCGATGTAGGCAGGGACGTGATGATTGGATCTCAGGTCATCGCAAAGAGGGACTGTCAGATATCTTGGGTCGGTGATTCAGCAGGACTGAGAGATTGACGGGGACGTCACTCATCGTATAGGAGCGGCGTGGCCAAAGTGGAGTCTTGCATCAGGAGTCCTGTGTGACAAGAAAGTTCCAAAAAAACTCAAGGGGAAATTTTATAGAGTTGTGGTTAGACATGCCATGTTATATGGGGCTGAGTGTCATCCAGTGAAGAACTCTCATGTTCAGAGAATGAAGGTTGCAGAGATGAGGATGCTCGGTTGGATATGCGGGCTCACCAGGTTAGATAAGATTAAGAATGAAGTTATTCGAGAGAAGGTGGGGGTGGCCCCGGTGGATGAGAAGATGCGAGAAGCGAGGCTGAGGTGGTTCGGGCATGTGCGGAGGAGAAGTCTGTATGCCCCGGTGAGGAGTTGTGAGCGGATGGCGATGGTCGGCGTATGGCGAGGCAGAGGGAGACCTATGAGGTATTGGGGATAGGTGATTAGGCATGACATGGCTAGAATGTGGGTTTCCGAGGACATGGCCCTTGATAGGAGAGTCTGGAGGTCTAGTATCAGGGATATAGGATAGAGGCTCCTAGAGTTTTTTATACTCCTCACCCGGGGTCGGGTGAGGCTTGGCAGGGCTATCCATAGATGATTTGTGTAATTGTGTCTCCCTTATGGTAGTTATTTTTTGTAGTTACTGTCTGGTATTATTGTACGCTAATTTATTTATGGTTCTTATGTTTAGATAAGTATTTACGCTATTTCTGCTAGAGTTACTAATGCTCTTTTGTTTTTGTTTTTCCTTCCCTTCACTGAGCCGAGGATCGATTGGAAACAACCTCTCTGCCCTTTCGGTAGGGGTAAGTCCTGTTAACATATTGCTCTCCCTAGACCCCACTTTGTGGGACTATACTGTGTAGTTGTTGTTGTTGTTTTTTGATCAGAAGGTTTTTCTTTGGACCATAATGGAGGATTTTGGATAGGGTTAGAAAGAAATGGTATTAAAGGCTCAAAGCAATTCAGATGGGTTCAACATTACAACTTTCCGAATCAAATTTCTCACAACAACCACAACTTTTGCCCCGGTTTCTTTCTTGGGGACTTTTGGATTTTATTTTAATGAGACTGAACCGTGAGTCTGCCTACGTATCCTTAAAAGGAATCAGGTCAAACATAGTTTATGCCCCAAGAATTACTTTGTTTTGTTGTGATTTTTTCTTTTCTCTTTCTTCTCACTCTTTTCTTTTGTTTCTTCCCTTTCCCTTTTGTTGTTTTGCTATTTTGTTGTTTTTCTTTTCTTTTTCTTTTTTTTTCTTCTCTTCTCTTTTTCTTTTTTTGCTTCTTTTTTTCCTTCTCTTTTTCTTTCTTTTTCTTTTTATTCTTCTTTTCTTTTTTCTTCTCTTTTTCTTTTTCTTCTTTTTTTTTCTTTGCTCATCTCTCATGCTTACGTTACTGATTTTGCTACTGATTTCGAAAGAGGCGGTATGAAATAAAACAATTAAAGCTCAAGAGGATTAACAAGGGATAAATTATTTAGATAGCAGAATAAATGCCTTCGTCATTCCCATCTTCAAAGCATGCAAACAACAAACAAACATGATTTAATCAAAGAAAATCATACATAGTATCTCTTAACTGAATCGGAATTGATGGCCAATTCTACGCACTTTCCTTCCACATTTGTTAGATAAAATTCCTTGTTGGACAACACTCTTGACACGATGAACGGTCATTGCCATATTGGGGAGAACTTGCCATTTGCCCTCGCATGGTAAGGGAGGATGTGCTTTAATACCAACTGACCCACTTAAAAACTTCTTGTTATATGCTCTAGCCATTCTCTATTAAAATTGGCCATGACATACTGTCGCTAATCTTTTCTCATCAATTAGACTCAATTGCTCCAGGAGGGTTTGACCGTCTCCTCATCATCAATTTCTGCCTCGGCGACAATCCGAAGAGACGGTATTTCAATTTCTGCAAGTATTATTGCTTCTGCGCCATATACCAACAAATACGGAGTTGCCCCTACTAAGGTGCGAACAGTAGTGCGATAGTCTAACAATGCAAAGGGTAGCTTCGCATGCCATTGCCTGGACCCTTCAACCATTTTTCGAAGTATCTTCTTTATGTTCTTATTAGCTGCATCAACTACTCTGTTCGCCTTGGGGCGGTATGGGGTGGAATTTCTATGCGTAATCTTAAACTGCTAACATACATCTTTCATCAAATAACTATTGAGATTTGCGCCATTATCAGTGATGATTATCTTCGGGATTCAGAACTGAGAAATGATATTTGAATGCACAAAGTCAACCATGGCTTTCTTGGTCTCCGACTTGAAAGTTTTAGCTTTAACCCACTTGGTGAAATAATAAACAGCGACCAGAATGAACCTGTGCCCATTGATTGTTTATGGCTCGATGGGCCCGATGACATCCATGCCCCAAGTAATGAAGGGCCATGGTGCAGACATCGTATGTAATTCAGATGGCGGGGAGTGAATCAAATCTCCATACACCTGACATTGATGATATTTGCGTACAAACAGATACAATCTCACTCCATGGTGAGCCAATAATAACCTGCCTAGAGGATCTTCTTTTCCAAAACATACCCACACATATAAGGTCTGCAAACTCTAGAATATACCTCAGCCATGATGGTTGTGGCCTGTCTAGCATCTATGCATCTCAGCAACCCAAGGTCAGGCATTCTTTGGTATAGTACCCCTCCATTGAAGAAAAACCCACTTGATTACCACCGAATGGTTCGCTTTTGATCACTTGTGGCTTGTACCGGGTACACACCCATCCTAATATATTCTTTGATATCGTGAAACCAAGCTCACCATCAAGTTCCTCTTCCACCATTTTACAGTAAGCATGTTGATCATGGACTTGGTTATGCAGCGGGTCAATATAAGCCTTATCTGGATGATGTAGCATCAACTCCAACGTAGCTAAGGCGTCAGCAACCTCGTTGTGGATTCTTAATATGTTCCTAAATTCTACTGATCGGAATCGTTGACAAAGATCATGCAAACATTGCCAGTATGGTATGAGCTTCAAATCTCGAGTCTCTCATTCCCCTTGAATTTGGTGTACTAGAAGGTCCGAGTCCCATAAGACCAAGATTTCTTGGACACCCACGTCTCTAGCTAACCTCAAACCCAAAATGCAGGCCTCGTATTCTACCATATTGTTAGCACAATGGAAGTGCAGCTGAACTGTACGAGGGTAATGGTGTCCCGTTTCAGAAATGAGGACTGCTCCTATCCCAATACCTTTCATATTGGCATCCCCATCGAAGAATAGTTTCCATCCTGGCTTCTCACCCTATTCTACTTCATTAATATGTATCACCTCTTCATCCGGGAAGTATGTCTTTAAAGGTTCGTATTCTTCGTCCACCGGATTCTCGGCCAGATGATCAGCCAATGCCCGCGCTTTTATTGTAGTCCTAGTCATGTAGATAATGTCAAACTCGGTAAACAGGATTTGCCATTTTTCAAGCCTCCCCGTGGGCATAGGCTTCCGGAAGATGTACTTCAATGGGTCCAGGCATGAGATGAGGTAATTAGTATACGATGACAAGTAGTGTTTCAGCTTATTTGCTACCCAAGTTAGGGTACAGCACGTCCTTTCAAGATGAGTATAGTTAACCTCATAGACTGTGAACTTCTTTCTGAGGTAATATATGGCATGTTCTTTCCTTCTTGTGACATCGTGATGACCCAACACACATCCGAATGAGTTGTTCAAGACTGTCTGATACAAGATCAAAGGCTTCACTGGTTCTGGTAGAACTAATACCGGTGGGTTTGACTAGTATCCTTTTATTTTATCAAAAGCCACCTGACATTCCTCCATCTATTTGATCGCAACATCCTTTTTCAACAGCTTAAAGACGGTCTCACAAGTTGTCGTGAGCTGAGCAACAAATCTACTGATGGAATTCAATCTCCCCAACAAATTCATCACCTCTAATTTGTTCCTTAGAGGCGGTAATTCTTGTATGGCTTTGATCTTTGATGGATCTAGCTCAATGCCTTGACGGCTGTCTATGAATCCTAGCAACTTCCCTGATGGCACACCAAATGCGCATTTCACATGATTGAGCTTGAGATTGTACCTGCGGAGCCTCTGGAAGAATTTTCTCAGATCTCTGACATGGTCGGACTGCTTCCTGGATTTCACAATTACATCATCCACATAGACCTCAATTTCCTTATGTATCATATCATGGAATATGGTTGTCATTGCGCTCATATAGGTTTCCCCAGCATTTTTCAAACCGAAGGGCATGATGTTGTAGCAATATGTTCCCCACGGTGTGATGAATGTTGTCTTCTCTGCATCCTCCTCATCCATCAAAATTTGGTGGTAGCCTGCGTAACAATCTACAAAAGAACCAATCTCATGTTTTGCACAATTGTCAATCGATATGTGGATGTTCGGCAATTGGAATTTGTCCTTTGTACTTACTTTGTTGAGGTCATGATAATCGATGCACACCCTGGTTTTACCATCCTTCTTTGGCACAGGCACAACATTGACTAACCAGGTGGGATATCGTAAGACTCGGATGACCTTTTCCTCAAACTGCTTGGTAGCTTCCTCTTTGATCTTGACGCTCATGTCCGTTTAAACTTCCTCAAATTTTGTTTAACAGGAGGAAAGGCCGGGTCAGTGTGCAATTTATGAACAACCAAGTCAGTGCTCAACCCTGGCATATCATCGTAAGACCATGCAAAAATATCTTTGTATTCAAGCAGCGCTTTGATTATTTCTTCCCTTAGCTACGGATCAAGATGGACACTTATTTTAGATTCTTTGACATTATCTGGGTCCCCTAGATTGACTGCTTCTATACCGCTCAGGTTTGGCTTAGATTTTCCTCAAAGTGGCTTAACTCTTTACTAATTTCCTCAAACGCCCTTTCCTCAATGTATTCTGGTTCATCCTTATATACTATCTCTTAAATTATTACTTCTTAATTAGACCGACTTTCAAGACACAGACGAAAAGTCCTTATGCATGTCATATCATTGGAGCCAGCATAAAAATAACTATATAAGAAGGAAAAGAAAAAGCAAAGAGAAACAAGAAAAAAGGAAATTTCATTTCATTGAAATTGAAAGATAACAAGGTTTACACATCCAAACGGACGGAACATAGACTCTGAATTACAACCCTGGAATAATCCAGAGAAATTGAAAGAAAAATTAAAGGAAACTACCAAAACTCCTTCCTGGTTGGGAGAGGAGTAGCTTCCCAATTGTTGATCATTGCACAGGGTTCAACAAATTGCACATCTGTCTTGCTAAAGCCCTCTCCGGCTTCTACCACATCCACGTCTTCAGACAATCTTTCAAGCAATTCTTTATCAGGATTGACCACAGAGCTGGAACTTGTTGTTGTCGGGCGCTTCTTGGTGTCGGGCCTAACAAATAATATGAAGAGACGCAGCACAGGCTTTGGAAGGGCCCATGCTTTCTTCTTCATCCTTCTGGCTCTCTTTATGTTTGCAATTGTAGGCTTGAATCCCAAACCAAAAGTGTCAGTGTTTTTGGGGAGAGATACCGGTTGTATGATACCTTAAAGTGACACTCCCAAACCCTTTCCTGGAACAACCCATTCTTCAACATCTCAACACCCACCATGACCGACACAGAGGATAGCTTTGGCGTTGGAACACCCTTCCCTTCTAGAACTTTTCCCACTGATACCGTGTCATGAACCTGATACACCAAGGGCCCCTTGTCATCATCCGCCTCGATAAGTGGCAAAATAGCATCATTGTGAGCATACAGATGTTCCTCACCGTGCACAACTATTTCTTGTCGATCCCATTCAAATTTCAACATTTGATGCAAAGTAGAGGGGACTGCTTTAGCATCATAGTTCCATGGTCGTCCCAACAATAGGTTGTAGAAAACAGCCACATCCAGTACTTGGAATTCCATGGTAAAATCGACCGATCCAATTTTCATTTCGAGCATTATGTCACCGACCGAATCTCCCCCCCCCCCCCCCCATCAAACCCTCGCACACAAATATTGTTCTTATAAATTATTTCATCATCCACCTTCAACTTATTCAACATGGAAAGAGGGCATATACTTGCGCTTGAACCATTATCAACAAACACTCGAGTAACCACAAAATCTTCGCTCTTTACCTTGAGGTATAGTGATCTATTATGCTTGGTGCCTTCTACAGGCAATTCGTCGTTGCAAAAAGTGACTCTGTTCACGTCAAAAATTCTGTTGGCTATCTTCTCCAAATGATTGATCGTGATTTGTCAGGAACGTGGGCCTCGTTCTGGATTTTCATCAACACCCGATGGTGCTTTTCCAAATGAATCAACAGTGATAACAACGAGATTTGAGCAGGCGTCTTTCTCAGTTGTTCCACAATAGAATAATCCTACATTTTCATCTTCTGCAGAAACTCTTCTGCCTCCTCTTCACTCACAGTTTTCTTCACCAGCACTGAGTTATTCTTGGACGGTTTGGGTTTTCTCAATTCTTCGGGGGCAAAGAACCTCCCCGATTGGGTCAATCCATGGGTCTCGCAAACTTCTTCTCTAACGTGTTTCCCTTTGTAAGTCATTGTTACTTGGTAATAATTCTAAGGTACAGCCTTGCTTCTGATTATTGGTAGCTAAGTTACAGGGTTGATAATGACATGTTCAGTGCGAGCGCCTTCCATGATAACCACAGGCTTGCTTGTCACCCCTGGTACAACCACTTTTGAATTTTCTTGTCTCAATATACCGTCTCTCGGGGATTCCTTATTAACTACAATGAAAGGTTCACTACTTGCTCCACTCAACTTAAGTGTGTCGACATCTCGCTTGTTTAATTCTCAACCATCTTCCACTCATTGGCTCGGATCATCATGACAGTTTGCGAAGGATATTTGGGCTCTCCCTCTTTGTGCACTATCTCAATCATATTTGTCTCTTGATGAGCAGGCATTGGTTTTTGATTAATATTGGGTGCTTTCGGAGCTTGCACCTCAATCCGATATGAGTCGATGAGTTCTTGAATAGCACTCTTCAAATGCCAACACTTCTCTGTGTCATGCCGCAGGGCACCATAACAATACTCACAACTAATAGAATAGTCCAGATTTCTTGGAGGAGGATTTGGCAATTTTGCTTCAATTGGCCTATCATGTCTAGCTGTCTCAACCTATGGAATAAGCTGGTATATGATTCTCCCAATAGAGTGAAAGTTTTCTTCTGTTGCATTCTCTTAGTTTTTAAAGCTTGGTTGGCCAGGAAAGCTGGTCTTGGGGGTTGTTGGTAGGCTCTTAGAGGTGGGTAGTTATTTTCTGGAGCTGGTTAATTATTTTATGGGGTTGGCGCACGCCATTGCGCTTGGTTGGGAGTTTGAGAATATGTTTGTGCATGATGGATGGAAAATGGGGGTCAGAAGGTAGGTAATAGTGTTATGGTGGGCTATATAGAGTGTGTGGATTGGTTTGACAATGAGGTCGCGACTGTTGTAATGAGATGAACCTCGAGGCCAGAACCACGTTCCTGAGTCAATTGTCGCTAACTCCTCCTTCTTCTTCTTTCCAACTGCTCCCCCAGTCTCGCTTTGGATAGCCTGGTTGGTTGCTTTGATCGCTGCATAACTCAAAATCTTGTTACATTTGAGTCCTTCTTCTACCATGCTCCCTACTTTATCACCTCATTAAAGGATTTCCCCATTGCCGATACCAGGTGACCAAAATATGTAGGCTCCAAAGTTTGCAAGAAATAATCTACCATTTCTCTTTCCTTCATTGGTGGGTCAACCCTTGCTGCCTGCTCTCGCCAATGGAAACCATACTCCCTGAATCTCTCATTCTACTTCTTTTCCAAATTCGTCAAGGACAAATGATCTGAAATAATTTCAAGGTTGTACTGAAAATGAATGGCAAATGCTTGTGCTAGATCGTCCCATGTGTACCACCGAGCATGATCTTGTCGAGTGTACCATTCCAATACTAAACCACTTAAACTTTGACTGAAGTATGCCATCAGTAATTCATCCTTCCCGCCTGCCCCTCTCATCTTACTGCAGAAACCCCTTAGGTGTGCCACCGGATCACCATGCCCATCATATAAGTCGAACTTGGGCATCTTAAAGCCCGGTGGGAATTATACATCTAGGAAAAAACAAAGGTCTTTGTATGCCACACTCACTTAGCCTCCCAACCCTCACATATCTCTGAATGATTTCTCTAGACTTTTGACTTTCCTGAGCACCTCCTCTTGCTCACGATTTTTGGTTGGTGTTCAACCTCTGCAGGGATTTCAAAACGGGGAGCGTAAGAGTAGGGTTTGTGGGCTTTGAAGGTGGGTTCTAGTAGGTAATACTAGTTGTCATGAGCTTGTAGAAAATGTTCACTGGATAATCTATGGAGTGTGGCGGGAGGAGGTGCCACAAAGATGGGGCCAACTAGTGGAGGGGGTGTGAAATAGCTTTGGGTGGTGGTGCTGGGGGTGCCTGGGAAGTTGTACCCTAGTATTGTTGGTAGATGGGGAAGCTTAGGGGTGGATCAGTGGTAGGGTGGTCATGTTGAATGGTGGGATGAAGGTCAAATTAGCAGGATAAGCTGGTGGTGACTGCCTTCTTACCCATTCCTGATACATTTCAGCCATTTGATGCTTCAGTTTGTACATCTTTTATTTCATTGTGTTGACATCCAACTCTTCCACCTCTTTTGAGGGATCGATGATACTTACATCGGGTTCTTGATTAGCCATAGTCAGCTTGTTTTGGATCGAGTGTTATAAGAGTGGGTTGCTAGAATGTCGCAAAGCTAACCATCTATCTGAACTGGATAGACAACACCAAAACTTGTTAACGGTTAGTCTTCAACACATAGGCAGCCACATATTTAGGAATGAATGTACCTATGAACTTACCGATTTCTATTATGCACATGGATTGGATGCTTGCGTCATCCCGGCTTTTATCATATGCCACTTTCATTTTTTCTCTTGTTTTCTTCTCCTTCCTCCCATTTCCTTTGCTCATCTTGTTTTTGCCTACCTTTTTTTGTTTTATTATTCTCTCCCATATTTTAATTTCTTTTCTTCTCCCCTTTCTTATTTTGGTTCTGGTCGAATCTTGTAGAGATTGCCTACATATCAATACCCCGCATAAATCAGACCGAGCGTAGTTCTGGTAGATAAGTACAGAAAATATTTTGGAAATTTTTACTTTTCATAAAACACTTGATTACAACTACTAACAAACTTTAAGAAAAGAAATCACCAGACTCCGACTCAAATGAAAATAACTAACTTGACAACCTACTTTGACAGAAAAATGAAACCAACATACTTTGACAGAAAAATGAAACCAACATACTTTGATAGAAAAATGAAAATAACTAACTTGACAACCTACTACAGACTCAAAAGAGAAGAAAATACAGACTTCGCAAATGGACTAACAGACTTGAAGAAAATACAGACTTCGCTCCTTGGGCCTGCGACCCATCATTCGATCTCGCGGTAAGCCTATGTGCTAAATCCTCTTGGAGGTGGTGGAGGTCTTCCATCACTTGACGAACGAAGGCCATTGCGGTGGCAAAAAACATACATCTTGTCATATCTTCATAGTGGCTACACATTGCGGTTATGTAATCAGCGATCATCCGCACCCTCTCTCTTATAGCACCCTTTTCTTAAAACAATCGCCTGATCTGCTGTGCCCTGGCCTCCAAAGTTTGTTCGGCTACATGAATCAGGTCTTGAAATTGTTGCAAATCCCTCTCCAACCATGCTATTACTATGTAACAATGCTCTCTTTCAGCCTTATGTCTCTTTCTTGCTTAACCATTTTGTTTTCAATCATGATAACCCTCTTTTTCAACCCCACAACCTCATTGTCATACCTTTCTTTCAGTTGTTCGATCTTGCGTGCTCGTTCCTCTGCACTTTTCGTCAATTGTTTTTGGGCTAGCTCACCCTCTGCTTTCTTTAAGTCAAAACCATATTCCCCCACCTTCTTCCTAAGATTGTCTATGAGCTTTTCATCCTTTGCACTTCTGGTGGGATTCTCTATGGCTATTTTCATTTTCTGAATTTGGGCTCGCAACGCTTCATTTTCATTGGCTAGTCTTTTCTTTTGCCTCTCGTCTGTCGCGGCTTGTAAACCATTCTTGAATTGAAGGTCTTTGACTTTTTTTTCCAATTTTCCTATTGTGGCCTTGTATTCGTTTTCCTTGGCCAACCAATTCCATTATTCTTGTGCCGCCTCAACAAATTCCTGAAGGTATGGTCTTTTGGCCGGTCTACAGAACTCCACTTCCTTTTTATACCAATCCAGGTACCCTGGTGCAACCTCACCTATAGACAAGTCTCGTACTCGAGTGTTCGTCGTCAAGTACTGACATTCGCTCTAAATCTGGCGGACTACTGCTTCGTGAAATTGACCATTAGGACCAATTTCCACCACATGGAGACTAATGTCTTCATCCCTGGGAACCATTTCCCTAACTGTCTCAGCACCTGGTATGGAGTTTATGGTTGGATGCTCCGGAGACCCATCAAAAGGAAATGAGGCTCGGTGGCTGGCATATATATAATTTCATCGATGGAGAGCCACCGAACGTCTACTCTATTTGACTTGCACTTATGGTACGGAGATGTGATACCCATTCTGTGACCCCCTCTGGTAATCCGAATCCATCAACTCTATTATAAAATTCCTCTATGTAGCTCGTTTCTGATGACCCATAACTCATGAATTGAGGTCGATGGCACAGGTGTTCAACAATCCAATCTGTAACAACAAGTTGCATCCTTCAAAGAAATCTCCTCCGGCTATATAGGCTGTGAGGGCAAGAAAGATTTCAGATAATATCATGGGTGCGAGGGTGCTCTTAGACTGAGTGAGTAAGGTGCTGACAACCCCTGTTATCCGTCTATCAATATTCCTTTCTCTCCGCAGAAACACCGAAAGGCCCAAGAAGAATACCATAAATGTGAAACAGATGTGTTCTTCCCATTTGAGTCGGTTTCCCTTGCTATAAATTTTATTTTTCGGGTCGTTAAACCCCCATATATGCTCATACCTCTGGTATATAAACTGTGGAGTACAAAAACCGGCTGACAGATCTGGATTGTGAACACCCTTGATTATCTTTAGTGAATCCAAGAATTTGTGTACAATGATGGACCTTGGCGCAATCAAGTACAGGTGCCTCAGAGGAATTTTAGGGCCCCTGATATATCCAGCTATTTCTTCCAGGATTGGGGTGAGTTCAAAGTCGGGAATATGAAATACGTTGTGGGCCGGGTTCCAGAATGTAACTAATGCCTTTATGATATCCCCTCTAGGATTAACTTTTAACAACCCGGTGAGTTCTCCCAAGTGCGCATTAACCTCGTTTTGCCCTGATTCACTTAGATCATTCCACCATATGTGCAACTCCAAAGGGACCTTGTTCGTGACTGTTATTGGCAAATTTTGATTTGTGCTCATTCTACACATTTATTATGGTGATTAAGCAAAAATCATGATTTATTGGACTCAAAAACAAAGCTAAATTTTTTTCAAATTTTCATTTCAAAAACCAAATCTCGGCTTTGCAAATGCGGCCATTCGGCACTTTCAAGGGGGAGGTTTTAAGGTTGTGCTTGCTACCAGCCAAAATTTTGAAAAAGCATCCAGGGGGATTGTTCCTGCGGAAGAAGTCTTTCGGCACTCTTTTGGGAACACTCGGCTAATTTTAACAAGAACTGCCTTATATATTTATTGCAAACAAAATTTGGTTCTTTGAGGCTATTTTTTGCAAAATTGAAGTTGGGCCCAATGGGTGTTGTCTACGTATCTCACGCCCTGTGAAAATCATATCGGCGTAGTTCGGGCAATTCTGACAGAATTAAAAACCAGCTTCTTTTTCATTTTATTTTTATTTTTTTGTTTCTCAAAAAACAACATCCTTTTCTTTGTTCTTTTGCAAAATTTTGGCAGAATTTCAGTATCGGTTTTTGAAAGAGATAATTACCCCTCATCCCTCACACTGCTATTTTCTTTGTCAAATTCTCCTCTTTTTTCAAAAGCCGGTCGGCATGCAAATCCAGAATAAATGCACAAGTAGCACGCAAGATGCATCAAGATGGTCTTTTATTTTGGGTGCACCTGTCCTAGACGGACCCAACCCCTGTGTTGAGTCCCCTAAGTCAAATGGATGATACAAATAAATGATGCTACTAGGGATCCGGCATGAGGTTAAGTTATTCTAGGTTCAAAACCTGGGTATGTGTTCTAGACAATGTACCTGAGCGGATGACTCGAGTCGAGGAGGGGCCTATGTATCGAGAACAAAAAGGCCATCCGGCTTTATAACTTGTCCGAGCCTCTTTCTTATTCCAAGGTATGACACTAACAGATAGGGAGTCACGACCAGCAAGCACATCCCCAAAGAGAGAAGAGGGGGGTTTTGAGAGTAAGAATTGAGCCTAGCACTTGAAGGCTATTCTAAATGGCAATTTCAACGACATTTCATGCCGGAAACAATAAAGAGCCCAATTCAGAAGCCCATGAAGTCCCTAGATCGAATACACAGGCTTCCTGTTTCTAGCATTTGGAAATTACTAATCAGACTTTTTTAAGGAAAATCCACCAATGAAAGACTAAAAATTCACATTTGAACTATCCTTACTACCAACACGTTACCGTTCAAGTCGCATGCCCACTAAACAAATCCAAGATCAAATACACTATTCAAGCTAATATTCCGACCCTTTCCATTTTTGAGATATCATGTATCTCATCACTTATAAATCAAATAATTAGCTAAAGGGGGTTTTTACTAGCACGTGCTCACATTAATGCATCTGCACATATTACTTGAATAAAACTAAGGTGAGATCCTCACATAAACACTAAATCCAACAAACTTGTATACACCTGTAACCAGGCCTATTACTGCGTCGGACTGGATTCTCAGGGATTTATATCTACCTCTTAAGCCATTTGAATGAAAAGGGAAACACCACAACAATTAAACATAAGGAACCGAATTACAAGAGTATGATAACCAACTACTGCATCGATATTAACAGTCCATATTACATGTTACTTGCAACCATTCTTAACAGTCTAACTTATCACATTAATGCAAGCCAACTTGGAAATATGACTCAAATGAACACAGGCAGAAGAAATCCAACACCAATTACATGACAAGAAAGAAACCAATAGACTAGACTAAAGGGATCTAATTATGTACAACCAATCTTTGACAAATAACTTAAACAAAACTTCAAAGCTACATGATGAATATAAACTGAATAAAGGAGGTGAAATCTATAGACAACTTCATGTTTATCTTGCCTTCAAATCATGTTTCATGTTACATATAAAGTGACATCCATGTGGATCAAAACATACTTGGAAAATAAGAAACAGAGAAGATTTAAGCAGCAGTAGGCTTAGCAATTGCAACAGCAAGAACAAGAAGCAGCAATAACACCCAGAATGACCCTATTTCAAAGCAAGAGAGATTCACAATCGACCAGACTTGCTCAAAACTTCTTAAATAGACCCTTAAGACTTTCAAATTCGAGTTGTTTCACCCAAAATAAACCAGAAATTCCTTCAGGAACTTGAAAGTGGAAGAACCTCCGGAAAATTCAATCAAACAGTACTAGCAATTGTTTTTTTTTTTAATCTTTTCTGAAAATATGATCCCCAAATCTTAGAATCAAAAGTTCAAAAATCCGGAAATTGTTCAATGAAACAGTATTTCCATCTTTCAAAGTTCGGTCGTCTCTATTTTTGGATATTTTTAGCTCTCCTATATTATCGATTTCACGATATTTTCTTTTTTTTGTTCTTTGGATTTCTTAGCCCTTTATAAGCTGAGTGTTGGGGCAAACCCTAAAATCTGATTTATCCCTTTAGTCCCTCATTTTATGACTTGGTAAACATGTTACAACCTAACATTTTTCAGGAAACCCCTACTCGAAGCATCCTATTCTTGTTACAAAATATTCCCTAAGTGATCTACCCAATTTAACCCCATGTCCTTGAAAATTAACCTAAACTACCAAATAGTCTGGGCTCAAAGACAGCCGAGCCTTTTGAATTGGATCACAAATGACCCAAAGAGCCCAAAGCTATACCTCAAGCCCAAATTCTGAATTGAACAAAGAACATAAGCCATTCGAGCCACAAATTTACCAATTCTAATGAATGCGACTAAACGCTTAATGAGATTTAAACTAAGTTACTGACTGATTATTGAAGCTAATCAAAGAAAAGAGAAAAAAAGCTCCTAAACTAACATGCATGTGAAAGACTGTAAAAACTCGGATATTCAAAAAGAAGAAGGAGGAGAAGATGGCAAAATGACGGATAAAACAAAAGAGCAAAGATAAAGAAATACCTAATGACTCAGAACATCCCTGACCGACCTTGCAGAACTCTATCGTTCTTGACCTTGTTAGATCCTAGTCTTGTGTTTTTCTGTGCGAGGACACATGAGTAATGGTTCAACAAATAAAAAATTCCTCAAACCCGTTGAGTTTAAAACTGTGGGGATTTTGATTCATGATTCGACCCATCGGAGGGGTATTCAAAGGAAAACATTTGTGGCTTCAACATGAGGGAGGCATGGGGGTTGCAGGGTGTTAATTTGGGATGCTTTGGAAGCGGCGCCGCCACCGTAGAATTTTTGGTGGTGCTAGGGTTTATGATTTCAAGCCAAGATTTGAGAGATTTGAGTGAGTTTCGAATTAAACCAGTAGCGGATTCGAAATGAGGAAGTCAAGGTGGCTTATGGTGTGAATTTGGTTGGGATTGGACGCCGGCTGCCGCCGTGGGCGACTTCTGGTGCCCGGCAGGCGGTGGTCTCACGGTGCCATTACATTTGGTCTCTGAGAGAGATGAGTGGGGGTGGTGGGGTGTGTTTAGACATATAAATACTTCTGGTTAGCCACTTCTGGGCCGTAAAATCTTAAATCCCAGACGGCTAAGATTAGTTTAGGCCACACGACGTTATTTAACTTATTAGAGTTGCTGAACTGGGTAATAGGGCGGGTTTTGGACCGGGTCAGGGGTATTTGGGCAGGTAACAGGGTATTAAATTGGGCTGGCCCAAAAGAAAATCAAACCTTTTCTTTTTCTCTTGAATTTCTGATTTTGATTATTTTCCAAATTTTAAAATAAAACCCTAAATTAATTCCTAAACTTAATTATCTTACTAAATTAGTCTACTTATTAATTTACAGAATTTATAAAAATTAAATAACTCTCAAATTGAATATTTAAAGAGAAAAATTCCAAATGAACCAATTTTTGTGTTTTTTTATTTTAATAAAGAACCTAATTGACCAAAAATATAAAAATGAATCCTAAATTAAATTATGAAACCAAATTAACCCAAATAATTGAAACAAATTGAAAGAAAAATCACCTAAAATTAAAGCTAAAATTAAAGGTGCAAATTAAACTATTTTTTATTTTCCTTTTTTTTATAAAATGACTAATTGTTAATTAATTCTTGAAAAAAATATCAAATTAACTTCTAAATGCACGTGCAACACATTTTTATATTTTTTCACTAATTAAGATGCACAAACAAAATGCAATCAATTAATAGAAAATGCAACGAAAATCCAAAAAATTGCAAACATTGAGAGAAATTATTTTGTTTTGAATTTATTAGAGTAATTCATATAGGAAAAAAATAACGTGCTCACAGTATGTAATAAAAATAAATGAATATTGAGTGATAGAAAATCATGAATTGTACATCAACATGATGTATAAAAGCAATACAAAACTAGTAAGAAAGCAATGAAGCTGTGAAATCTCTTAAGCACCTTAGCTTAGTTTAAACTTCTTCAAAAAAATAGCTTTTCAACAGTTAAATAATGGAATGCAAGCAATTAGAAAAGATAAGCATAGAAGATCCGCCCCTCGGGCACAATTACATAATTAAACAGGTACATGACAGGTAAATAAGAAATATAAGTACATAAAAGTTCACCCTGTGAGCACAATATCAACAAATTCGTCCCTCGGGCAATATTTCAGAACAATACCAGCCCTTCGGGCTATATCTCAAAACCATACCAGCCCCTCGAACTATATCTCCCATCACAATGGGTACTCGCGGTCACTGGGGTTGTGCAAACTCTTGGAGGAGCCCCTTACGGCCAAAGTGCTATATCAAGCCATCTCGAGGCATGATAAACAAGCTCTCGGTCTCATATCAATATCAAGCCACCTCGTGGTTTAGAATCCCAGGCCCTCAGCCCCATTATCATAATCAGTATACCATTGTTGCGGCGTACTGCCCGACCCAAAAGTATCCTTGCAATACAGGCCCTCGGCCTTACTCAGTCAGAATATCATAAATCCCTCGGGCACTAGTAAAATATGAAGCTCAGCTCAAATATCTTTTAGAATATCAATTAATGCGTTTAAAATAGATTAACACTGCTATGTTTTCTAAAGAAGTAATAATATAGCATGACTGAACACAAGTATGAAATCAAATAGTGAGGAAATTATTATTAACAATCCCCTAAAGGCTCAAACAGTTGGCACGACGCCAAAATATGGCATTTAGCCCAAAGTATAATAACATCAAAAAATTAGCTCCCATTATACAGAAAAATAGTCATTCCGGATGGACTAAGTCACAATCCCCAATGGAGCACGACCTCATGCTCGTCATCAAGCTAGTGTTTCACCTCAATATAGCACAACGTTCTGCAATCTGAGGTTTTATACCCTCAGAACAGCATTTAAAATTATTACTCACCTCAAACTAGCACGAAAAGCTACTCTGCAAAATGCATGCCTCTCGACCTAACTTCCGAGTGCTCCAAATCTACCAAGTTCAGATTTTTACCATCAAATTATGCTAAACCAATGAATTCCAATTGAAAATATCAATTTTAAGCACAAAATCAGAAATCAATCAAAACTTGACCCCCAGGACTGCATCCCAGAATAGGACAAACATTATATCAAAATGTTCTTCATGATCTCACGAGTTCGTACATATAAAGAACTGAAAAAATCGATGTTTGTTTGACCCCTCAAATCACCGCTGGAAGGTCTCATAACCTTAAGCGCTAAATCCATCTTTTTTCACTGATTTTCATGTCTAAATCCATGCAAGATCACGAGTACGTACATTCAAGAAATGCCCAAGCTTCATCGAGTTGTACCTTGCATTATGTAGGTTCTACATCCTCTTACCATTTTCTCTTATTATACACCTTCTGTTAAAACACCAGTAACTCCTTGTGAAAATATCCAAATGACAAAAGGTTTAAAGATGTAGAAACTATACTCGATGATCTTTCATTTGATAGCTATATAACTCTTTATATATTCCGAGATATGAGCTTCTAAAGTCGGCTCCATGCATTGGAAAATTCTGTCGAAATTGCTCCACCAGCCATCTTCAATCAATCATAACTTTCTAATAAAATGTCCAACTCATGAATGGTTTAAATTTCTGAAAACTGGAATGCAAGAGCTACAGCGTTCGTGTTTTTCAATCTTTCTGATTCCTTATAGATTGAAAGACAAGAGCTTCTACAGTCAACTTCTCACGATAGAAATTTTCTAGTGAACAGCTAAAGCTCAAAAATCCGCAACTTTTCCAAAGTATGAAATAGTTCGTTTAACCACCCGAAACTCACCCGAGGCCACCGGAACCTCAACCAAACATGCCAACATATCTCATAAGATTATTCAAACTTGTTCCAACCTTCGGAAAGCTCAAAATAATATTACAACACCAAATTCACATCGGATTCAAGCCTAAGAATTTCAAAATCTTCTAAATTATGCTTTTGATCAAAAATCCACCATAACCATGTCCGAATGACATGAAAATTTGCACATACATTCCAAATGACACAACAAAACTACTGCAACTCTCGGAATTCCATTCCAACCCCTATATCAAATCTCACCTGTCAATCTGAAAACGCCAAAAACTCAATTTCGCCAATTCAGGCCTAAACCTACTCCAGACCTCCAAAACACATTCTGATCATGCTACTAAGTCCCAAATCACCTAAATAAGAAGCAAACAAAATCATAAAAATTCCAATCTGAGATCATATACTAACAAGTCAAATCTTGGTCAAACCTTTCAAATTTCAAGCTTCAAACTGAGAACTGTTCTTCAAATTCATTATGATCACCCTGAAAACCAGCAATTTACATAAGTCATAATATACTACACGGGTCAAGTCATGTCCGAGAACTGGCGAGAAATGTGCAAAAGCTCAAAATGACCGATCAGGTCGTTACATCCTCCGTCTTAAACATATGTTTGTCCTCGAACGTGCTCAGAATTGTTCCAAAAGCCAACCAATTGCCGAATAACCTTACTATAGGTCTGATAACACATTGTAACTAAAAATTAACAATCAAATCTAGCCCATATACCATAGAACCACATTTCCACTTCTGAAATCATCAATACGATCAGAATCTCACATTTATATTGTGAATAAGTTCGAACAAGCTGTAACAAACCATATCTGTAACCTCAAGTGCACTTACATGATATAACACATAACTCAAACATTGATAACGATAACTTCTAATCACATCAGCTGCACACAACAACCGAATATCGATAGAAAACCTCTTATCAACTAAAGTCTCATTCTTTCACTTCATATACCGCCAATGATAAATCAAACAAGCAATAAACCATAACCATTTCTCAATCAACTATTCATGAAGCCACTTCTGCGTTGGCAAAGACCATAGCAAATTTCTAAGCCAAACCTCGATATTATCCTTCCAACATGGTGAAATAGAATCAGTTTTTACTCATTTCGAATATCAATGATCTCATCTAATCCAATATCACTACTCTGGTGACATGAAACCCCAATACAATCTAAATCTACAACTCGTGAAATCCTTGCACCAATGAACAACAATATGAATGTACTCCAATCATGAAGATGACTCAAACTAAAAGGCTATATCACCAACTCACCAGTACCACCTCAACTAACTGCTGAGAACCCATCACACGTCGTAGAAACGAAATACGCGAATCTAACCAGAAGGTTCATACCTCCACATAACGTCTCTGCAATAGGCGACCCTATCCAAACATCGGTCCACATGAAACACCTCAAGTCACTATGCTTAAAATCGACAACCACGCGCAATTTGATGTTTGTAACCAAAGCAAATCATCATTCCCACGATGAAGCAAATGACATACACCACACAAACCTGAAAGGACATAACTAATACGCCATTCACTGAGAAACACCCAATTACTCTTCCCGCTCGGCTTCCACTACGAAACACCAATAGAACCGCACCATATGTGCCTATAACCAATAAATCATAATGCCTTACAACACAAAAAGGTAACTCGTAGATCTCCCCATATTACTGATAAGCTCATTAACAATAGAATCAACACATCCCTCAATATTAAAACTTGGAGCCAACCAAACCGACTCAAGTTAGAACACACATCGACATTGGCCTGCCCACGAACCCCTTATCAAGAAAACCTTGAAGCTTCTCCTTTAACTCATTTAACTCTATCGGTGTCATACGATACGGTGCTTGGCACCAAATTAATACCAACATGAACAACCCGGTTTGGTGACATGCTCGGTAGCAGGAAACACATCCGGAAGAATCCCTCATCATCGAAGCTGAATCATTGGTAGGAGTATCTGCACTGACATCCATCCCGAAAACCCAAGTAAGAAAAATAGTCATTTCCATCTATTCGTTGAATCTTCAAAATATAAAACCACCCTACTAGACCATAATTTGTCGAACATCGCCACTAAGTCAGTGTCATTCTCGGCATAGCCAACATCGTCGCCTTAGTGCAACAATGCAGAATAATACGACACGGGTACAATGAATCTATACATAATATCCCTAGATCCTAACATACCAAGCAGCAAAAGATCTACTCAGGTCTCTAAACCTGATAGTCACTACACAATGCCAATACACGCGACCCACAACCACAACATAACCTATTTATGAGAACTCCCAGTCACACCCTCCATATAGCACACGAAACTCCATATCCGATCCCATCTATCCGAGTTCCTTTGATTTCACCTTCAACTTGATATCCTTCTTGCTATAGCATTGCAATTACTCAACCTAGATGTACCACATGAGACCCAATCCTAATATCATACAGTCTAAGGCTTACAACTCGTTGAATACTCTTTTAAATGTTCCCAAAAACACCACATTCAAAATACCTACCCTGAAAAGACTTCCTGCAAATCTGAAGCCATTACCTTCCTAATACTAATGTATAGAATCCCATAATTGATATAAAAATGACACAAGTCTTGACACCCTCCAACGCAAACCTCAGTTCCTAGCCAAATCATACACTTAAAAATTTTCTAATTATTATATGTACAATCTTGAACACATTAGAACCATTCTCGAGAGTCATTCACTCTACTCAAACTGCAATTAGCTTGATGAAACGGACCGAACAACCAGTGCCTCATTAGCACTCCAACACCCAATAATGTAACCTCATTCCAAAATAACAAAGCGACTTCCTGCTCTATGCACCAAGCATCATTTACCAACAACAACTCAAGACATTCCATGATTCTCACACACTTATGAAGCATAATATAAACTTTGTCAAGAATTTTCCTTTACTCGATCTATCCTCGGCCTCAATTTTCGTAGGCCATAACTGATTCACCTGTACGCCTCAACTAGAACCAACATAGCACATCACCATGCATTCAACTAATCAATAGCAGACTCCCCCACTTAGCTCGAAGCCATAGATCAAAACACACACAATAACTCATAATGCTTATACTCTACAACTATCACAATACCATAACGAGATTAAACTTGATCCTTCATAACTCGTGAAACACTGACCATCTAGTCCTTTAAATCTTCTGGAAATCTCCCATTCACCCTCGTAATAGTTAAATCCACTCTCTTGAGCGACCCAAAATTTAAAATTCAATAATATTTCACTTGTAAATAAGATCTCCTAACAGACAACATAAGGATCACACAATATCAAAGCATTCCGCATGAGATAACCTACCTATTTTGCCTCAAACTAACATTTTTGTATACCTTCCACCGTCATAAACATTACGCAGTCGCTTGATCTTCCTGAGTTTCAACCCATACTGCAACATGAAATTTACTTCACTCCCAACTAGGAAATATGAAAAGTTTCTTCACACATCCATAACTCGGGGCTATGCCACAAATCAAGATGGAAATAAAGTACCTAATAGTTTTTCTATCCTCTAGCAGACCCTTCTAGTCACTTCTAAATCATACAAATACATCTCTCAGTCATATCACACTCATCGTGTAACTATCCAGCCATCACTTCTCCAAATAAGGGCACTACTAAATATATAAGTTCAAAAACACCGCTCATATAATCAGCACCACGGTGCTCAAGCTATAGGTAAAAATTTGACCTCAAGTCCTCCAGACTGGCCCAACGTCAAACACACAGAGATCACATCTCGCCCTTGATCAGAGAATCATAAGTAATCGACGGAAATCTGATAGTGAGCGCTCATACGCGCATACGAATGCCTAGAAAGAATTTCAAAAGTTACTTTTTAAGCTGAATCAAGGACACGTGATAAGAATTCAAGAATGTGACGTTTTTCCTAAAGGTTCTGCAGCCTCTCAAGGATAATTACAAATGTCTCTGTACCGATCCGCGAGACTCTACTAATCCTGCTCATGACTCGTAAGACCTTGTAACCTAGGCTCTGATACCAAACTTGTCACGACCCTAAACCCGGACCCGGTCGTGATGGCGCCTCTTGTGAAGACAAGGCCAGCTGCAAATTCCCATTCCAATCTTAAGCAATAAAATAATAAGTATTAAGTCATAAACATGATAAAATCTCAAAAATAAGCAGTTAACAATATAATTTGCAAAAAACAAACCCAACACAGCCCAATACTGGGGTCACTAGTCATGAACATCTACTCAGGTTCGAACTGCACACAAGGTGCATGGAGTAAAGTGAGTACTTCCAACTTAGTGACTAATATAAATAAATATGCTGAGTGATAGAAAATCACGAAAAGTATATCAACATGTTGTATAGAAGAAGTACAAAACCAGTAAGAAAGCAATAAAGCTGTGAAATCTCTTAAGCGCCTTAGCTCAGTTTAAACTTCTTCAAAAAATGGCTTTTCAATAGTTAAGCAATTGAATGCAAGAAATTAGAACAGATAAGCATAGAAGATCCGCCCCTTGAGCAAAATTACACAATTAAACAGGTACATGACGGGTAATAAGAAAGATAAGTACATAAAGGTTCACCCTCAGGCACAATATCAACAAATCCGCCCCTCGGGCAATATCTCAGAACAATACCAGTCCCTCGGGCTATATCTCAAATCAGAATAGGTACCCGCGCTCACTGGGGGGATGTGCAAACTCCTAGAGGGGCACCTTACGGCCCAAGCGCAATATCAAGCCATCTCGTGGCATCATAACCAGGCTCTCGGCCTCATATCAATAGCAAGCCACCTCGTGGCTGAGAACCTCAGGCCCTCGGCCTCATTATCATAATTAGTATATCATTGTTGCAGCGTGCAGCCCACCCCAAAAGTATCCTCACAATACAGGCCTTCGGCCTTACTCAATTAGAATCTCATTAGCCCTTCGGGAATTAATACAATATGAAGCTCAGATCAATATATTTGAAAATATCAATAAATGTGTTTAAAACAGAATAACGTAGCTGAGTTTTTATAGTGAAAATATAGCATGACTCATTACAACTACGAAATCAAACAGTGAGGAAACTTACCATTAACAATCCTCTAAGGATTCAAACAGTTGGCATGAAGCCCAAATATGGCATTTAGTCCAAAGTATAATAATATCAAACAATTAGCTACCCATTATAAAGAAAAATAGTCATTCGATATGGATTAAGTCACAATCCCCAACGGTGCACGATCCTTCATCATCTAGCGTGTGTTTCACCTTAATATAGCACGACAATGTGCAATTCGAGATTTCATATCCTCATAACAACATTAAAAATTATTACTCACCTAGCCCAAAGAGCTACTCTGCAACACGCCTGCCTCTCGACCCAACTTTCGAGTGCTCCAAATCTACCAAGTTCATATTTTTATCATAAAATTATTCGAAACGAATGAATTCTAATTGAAAATTTTCAATTTTAAGCACAAAACCCGAATCAGTCAAAACCTAACCCTCGGGCTTGCATCCTGGAACTAGACAAACTTTATACCAAAATATTTTTAATCATCTCCCGAGTCCATACATGTAAAGAACTCAAAAATCGACATTCGTTTGACCCCTCAAATCATTCCTAGAAGGTCTCATAACCTCAAGCCCTAACTCCACCTCTTTCAACTGATTTTCATGTCTAAATCTATGTAAGATCACATATTTAACTCAAACATAGGACAAATCACTTACCTAGTGTTTCTTGGTGAAAATACCTCCTTGATCTCTCCAAAATCGTCCAAGCCAAATGAAAGAAACGGGCTAAACTCGTATTTAAAACAATCTGCCCAAGCTTCATCGAGTTGAACCTTGTGTTGTGCAAATTGTACACCCTCTTACCATTTTCTCTTGTTGTACATCTTCAGTCAAAATGCCCATAACTCCTTGTGGAAATATCCAAATGTCAAATGGTTTGAAGATTTATAAACTATACTTGAAGAGCTTTAATTTGATTTGTTGTAAACCATATAAATCTTTATATATTCCGAGAAATGAGCTTCTAAAGTCGGCTCCATGCATCAGAAAATTCTGTCGAAATTGCTCCACCAGCCATTTTCAATCGATCATAACTTTCTAATAAAGTTTCTAAATCGTGAATGGTTTAACTTTCTAGAAACTAGAATTCAAGGGATACAACTTTTATGTTTTGCAATTTTTCAGATTCCCTATAGATTACAAGATAAGAGCTTCTAAACTCGACTCATTAGAAATTTTCTAGTGAACAGCTGAAGCTCAAAAATCTACAACTTTTCCAAAGCATGAAATAGTTCATTTAACCATCCGAAACTCACCTGAGGCCACCGGGACCTCAACCAAACACGACAACGTATCCCATAACATCATTCAAACTTTTTCCAACCTTCGGAACACTCAAAACAACATCACAACACCAAATTCGCATCGGATTCAAGCCTAAGAATTTCAAAATCTTCTAGATTATGCTTTTGATAAAACAAACTACCAAACCACTTCCTAATGACACAAAATTTTTAAACAAACATCCCAAATGACACAACGGAACTATCGCAACTCTCAAAATTCTATTCCAAACCCTTATCAAAATATCACCTATCAACCGGAAAATGTCAAAAACTCAATTCGCCAATGTAGGCCTAAATCTACTCGGGGCCTCCAAAACACATTTCAATCGCGCTCCCAAGTCCCAAATCACCTAGCTAACGAAATCGTAAAAAATCCAATCCGAGATAATATACTAACAAGTCAGATCTTGGTCAAAGCTTTCAAATTTCAAGCTTCAAACTGAAAACTGTTCTTCCAAATCCATTCTAATCACCTTGAAAACCAAAACCAATGATGTACATAAGTCATATTACACTAGAACGGTTGATTCATGCCTGAGAACTAGCGAACAAAGTACAAAAGCTCAAAATGATTGGTCGGGTCGTTATAGTTTTCCTTTGAACTTTCCGTAGTGAACTTATGTCGGATATACTCGATCAATCGGTAGATTTGTTGTCTTTGAACCATCAAACTTTAGTGTATACCTAGACAACCATAAGTCACACAAACAACCCTTAATATTTTTTGGTTCTCACTGTTGTGTTCGTTTCAGCCATGAACACTGCCTGGTTTCGTAAGTGCGTAGAGAACTGGCCTTATAAAATTCTCCTTGAAAAGGCTAACACGCCACACTTACATAGGTGATTCCTAAATGTGTCATCCCATAGATACACTATTTAATATACCCCGTATCAAATTTAGAAATTATTAAAAAGCCATAATGATTTATCCTTGGCATTGAACATTGTCGCATCATGAGAATGGACCAAAATTTTAGTTACCAATGTTGAATCGTCATTAATGACTTTGTTTCATCTCCTTGAACCTATATCTTGGGATATCCAGCCTTCTAGGTAGAGTTACTGCCATAATGACTTGTTCTCGGCCATAGTCCCATTTCTCTTGATGATTTCTCAACTACCTCTCCACTTAGGCCTTTTGTATGTGGATCCGACACATTATCACATGACTTTACATAGTCAATCGTGATAATTCCTCTAGAGAGTAATTGCCTAACGATTTTATGTCTTTGTTGTATATGATGAGATTTATCATTATACATAACGCTCCCAGCCCTTCCGATTGCAGCTCGACTATCGCAATGTATGCATGTATGCATATTGGTGCAAACAGTTTGGGCCAAAATGGAATCTCTTCCAAGAAATAATGGAGCCATTCAGCTTCTTCGCCGGCTTTATCTAAGGCTATGAATTTAGTCTCCATTATAGAGTGGGCAATACAAGTTTGTTTGGATGACTTCCAAGATATCGCTCATCCACCAATAGTGAATACATATCCACTTGTAGACATAGAATTAGTTAAACCAGTGATCAAATTTGCATCATAGTATCCCTCAATCACTGTAGTATATTTACTGTAGTGCAAAGCAAAGCCCTAGGTATTTTCTAAATATCACAAAACTCGTTGTTGCCATCCAATGAGATTGGCCTAGATTGCTCGTGTATCGACTCAATTTACTTATACCACAAGCTATATCTAGTCGTGTACAATTCATGATATACATTAAGCATCCCAACACATGAGCATAACCCAATTGTGATATTTTTTGGCTTTTATTCTTTGCTAATGTAAGATTCACGTCAATTGGAGTATTTGCAACTTTAAACCCTAAGTGCTTGAATCTTTCAAGTACTATCTTAATATAATGAGATTGTGACAATGCCAGACCTTGAGGAGTCTTATGTATCTTAATCCATAGAATTATATCAGCAACTATCAAGTCCTTTATATCAAATTTGCTAGTTAGCATATGCTTAGTAGCATTTATGTTGACAATGTCATTACTCATTATCAGCATATCATCCACATATAGGCAAATAATTAGTATGTGATTTGGAATATTTTTAGTGTACACATATTTATCACATTCATTTATATTAAAAACATTTGATAATATTGTTTGGTCAAATTTTGCATGCCATTGTTTGGGTGCTTCTTTAGTCTGTAAAGGGACTTAAAAAGTCTATATACCTTCTTTTCTTTACCTGAAACCACAAACCCTTCAGGTTGTTCCATCTATATTTCTTCCTCCAAATCTCTATTCAAGAAGGTCGTCTTAACGTCCATTTGGTAAATTTCAGGACCATACACTACAGATAATGCTACTAACATTTGTATGGATGTAACTCTTATAACTGGAGAGTATGTATCAAAGTAGTCAAGACCTTCTCGTTGTCTATACCCTTTACTGCAAGTCTTGCCTTAAATTTATCAATAATGTCATCATCTTTCATTTTTCTATTAAAAATCAATTTAGAACCCAAAGGTTAATTTCTAGGAAGAAGATCAACCAATTCTCATGTATGGTTGTTCAGTATGGATTCTATTTCACTATTGACTGCATATTTCCAAAATAATAATTTCGAAGAAGACATAGCATTTTTAAATGTTTGAGGCTCATTTCCCAATAAGAAATTCACAAAATCTGGTCCAAATGAAGTAGACGTTCTTTGACGTTTACTACATCTTGGATCCTCCTAATTAAATGCACTTTCTTTCGTTTCTTCCCGATATTGTTTAGATCCTTCACTAATCGACTCACATTCCTGTTTAAATAGATATATATTTTCAAAATGCTCAGCAATATCAGATTCTATAACTGTATTAGCAATATCTGATTCTATAACTGTATTATTATGAATGTCGGGATGTTTTGATTTATGAACTAGAAATCGATATGCTTTACTGTTGGCCGCATATCCTATGAAAACACAATCAACAGTTTTCGGTCCTATTTTAACCCTATGGGGTTAGGAATTTGCACTTTTTCCAAACACCCCCACACTTTAAAATAATTCAAGTTGGGTTTTCTTTCTTTCTATTTTTCCTATAAATGGATTGTGTTTTGTTATGGGGTACTCGATTTAGTATACGGTTAGCCGTAAGAACGGCTTCCCCCCACAAGTTCTGTGGCAACCAGAACTTAACAGTAATGCGTTAATTATGTCCTTTAATGAACGATTCTTTCTTTCAACAATCTCATTAGATTGGGCGTGTAAGGTGTCGTTGTTTGATGAATAATTCCATATTCTAAACATATTTGTTCAAAAGGAGATCCATATTCACCACCTCAATCACTTGTTATCATTTTTATTTTCTTGTTAAGTTGTGTTTCAAATTCATTCTCATATCGCTTGAATATGTCTATTGCTTCATCATTATTATTAAGTAAGTAAACATAGCAATATCAAGTATTGTCATCAATAAAAGCTTATGAAATACTTCTTTCGACCGCGAGATGATATTGACTTCATGTCGCCAATATTTGTGTGAATTAAGTCTAAAGGATTTGAATTCCTTTCAACTGACTTATAAGGATATTTAACATACTTAGATCCCACACATATTTGACATTTTGATTTTTCGCGTTCAAACTTAGGCAACACTTCTTATTTAATCATTTTCTGCAAGGTTTTATAGCTGACATGACCCAAACGTATATGCCATTATTCATTTGACTCAAGTAAGTAAGATGAAGCTAAAATTTTATTATTATTCTCAATAACCATTACATTCAGCTTGAAAAGGCCCTCGGTGAGGTAACCTTTTCCTACAAACATTTCATTATTACTTATTATAACATTATCGGATACAAAAACACACTTAAAACCATTCTTAACAAGAATTCCAACAAAGACTAAATTCTTCCTAATCTCGGGAACATGAAGGACATTATTCAAAGTCACCACATTGCCAGAAGTCATTTTCAGAAAGATCTTCCCACATCCTTCAATCTTGGCCGTTGCAGCATTCCCAATAGAAAGCATCTATTCGGGTCCAACAGGAGCATATGTTGCAAAGGCTTCCCTAACAGTAAAAATATGGTGAGTGGCTCCAGAATCAATCCACCACTCTTTAGGATTTCCCACCAGGTTGCATTCAGAAAGCATACACAAGTCATCAACATCTCCATGCTTTGCTTGACCCTTCTTCTTATCTTTCTTCGGATCAAGGCACTCCATAGATTTGTGCCCAACTTTCCCATAGTTGTAGCAATTTCCATTGAACCTCTTCTTTCTTGGGTTGCTTTTTTGTCCAGAAGCATGCTTCATTTTCTCTTGTTTTGAGAAGTATCCTCAATAACGTTTGGTCACATTATTGTTGAGTTTCCATGGCCTCTCTTTTCAGCAACTTTGTTGTCCTCTTAGATTCTCAATCGAATAACGAGATCTTCAAGGGACATCTTATTGCGTTTGTGTTTCAAGTAGTTTTTGAAGTCCTTCTAAAAAGTAGACAACTTCTCAATCATCCCTCCTACTTGGAATGCTTCATTGATGACAAGACCTTCCATGAAAATTATGTTAGTAAAAATACAAATATTACTACTTTCAACATCAGTATTAATTTGATTTATACCTTCAACAAGTAGATCGTGAATAATCACGTGCAATTCATGGACTTAGAGGATAACAGACTTGTTATCTACCATTTTATAGTCCAAAAACTTAGTGGCAACAAATTTCTTCAACCCGGCATCTTCACTTTTTTATTTCTTTTCAAGCGCAGTCCACAATTCTTTTTCACATTTCCATGCCACTATAGATATTATACAGATCGCCCTCCAGTCCGCTAAGAACATAATTCTTGCACAGAAAATCAGAATATTCCACGCCTCAATCACGAGAAAGCGTTCATTCTCTAGAGGTTTTTCGGGCAGAACAGGAACATCTTCCTTAATGAACTTCTGTAGACGTAAAGTAGTCAGGTAGAAGAATATCTTCTGCTGCCACCGCTTGAAATCTAACGCAAAAATTTTTTCGGGTTTGTCCACCAATGCCGATGCTGGTGTTCGGCTTGTTGACGCATTGGTAGTCACCATCGAACAGCTTGGTTTCTATTATCATTAGTCATTTATGTAGAAGAATGACACAAGCACACGCTAAAATCACGTAGATTTGAATCTCCAATGGAGTAGAAAAACACAAAGGTTTTAGTCTCCAAAATAGTGAATATAACATAAATACAGAAAATAAATTAAATTCCTTAAGCTTGTTTGCAAACTGTATTTGTAAAATAATTTTCTAGAAAATAAAATAACATAAGAAGAAATATAAACGAAACGAAAGTAAATCTGAGCCTACTGAATTCACAGTGTTTCCTTAAGGAATTTAATCTTCTCCTAGTACCCAAGGTTATGGATTATTTTCTCCCATGATAAAACGAATTACATACTGGTGTAGTGGTACTTCAACTCCAGTGTTTCAGCGAAGACAAAGTTCGGTAGCAAATCACACTTATTGTTGCTTTCTTTGAAGTTAAAACAATGTAGAAGGAGGAGAATTTAATAACCGCTTCTAGAGAGAGAAGCTCTACCTTCTCTCTACAGTTCCAGAGCAGTTGAACGAGCAATCTCGATGCATGATAGCAAGAACACCATCGTCACCGATCCATGGCTCGTCGCCGGCGGAATTTCGCACATACTACCACTCAAATTGTCACCCCTGCACACGGTATAACCAAGGAGATAGAGCCTCTGACTTTTGGAAACTTCCTTCCACAGAAATTCCAATTGCCAGAGAATGTGCATGCAGAGGTTGATAAGATTGTAAATCCACTCCAGATGGACAAAAATGAAGTTCTGAATAATCTGACTGCGTGAAGATTGCAATTCTCTGAAGTTAGTGATTCTGCAAAATCACTTCCGACTGTTGCTGAAGTTGTTCGAGGAAATCGAGATGCACAAATGGGTAAGCCGCTCTCATTTGTACCTCCGGTTGAAAGAGATGGTGAAAGATAGTTCAAATCAGTGTAGAGGATCTACAATCTCAGGTAGACTACTGGGCTAATGCATTAATTGGATATGTAATAGGTGACAATCCAAATGCTAAAATGATGGAGAATTTTGTCCTGCATGTTTGGAATTTTGTATCCAAACTTCAAATTCTGTTGCATTCTGAAGGATATTGCATATTTCGCTTCAGTAGTAAAGAGGATAAAGAGTTAGTTATCCAATCTGGGCCATACTCGTACAGAAACAAACCTATGGTGTTGAGACCATGGGAGGTTGATTTTTCTTTTCAAAATGATGTTCTCAGCACTGTACCTATATGGATTAGATTCCCTGGTCTTCCGGTGGGTTACTGGTCTGTTGATATACTAAGCAAACTGGCTAGTGCAGTGGGTAGACCACTGTACACTGATAAATTTACAGCACATTATGAGAAGATCTCTTTTGCGAGAGTTTTAGTAGAGGTTGATGCTGCTCATGCCCTACCTGATCAGGTTGAAATTGAAACTCCTTTTGACATGAAAATGCAATAGATCGAATATGACTGGAAACCTAGTTTTTGCAATCACTGCCTGAAGTTTGGCCATGATGCACTTGACTGCTGGTCTAATGCAGGCAATGATGTAGAACTGGTTAATGGTGAGCATGAGAAGGGAAGAAGACAGAGAGCTAGAATGCCAAAGCAGGTCAAAGTTACTAAACAGGAGTGGGTACCTAAGACTGTTGCAGATGCAATGGTAACTATTCCAGCTCAACCAGAACATATCAGTGAGGCAGTGCAACTGGAGACTAGTACTATTGGGAATCAGCAACATACTAGTGATATGCAGCTAGTGAATAGTACTGAGGGACAGCATGAACTAGTTGGCTCTGGCAGAAACACAACAGCTACAGGGGTACCTTCTGGGATCAGTGAGGTTATGATTGATAAAGCTAATAAGGGGAAGACTACTGTAGTTATTCTGGATGCTGGTAGAAGAGGTCAACAGGTGAATCCAGGACCTTCTTGGAGTAATGTTTCTATTGCTTCATGATTATTATCACTTGGAATATAAGAGGGATTAATCAAGTCCATAAACAGAAAGAATTGAAAAGCTTTCTGTCTGAAAATAAAGTAGATGTCATAGGAGTTCTTGAAACTAGAGTGAAAGAACATAAAGCTAAGAGGATATTAGATAAGGTTGCTAAGGGATGGAATGCAACTATGCTAAAGCTGTAAATGGAAGAATATGGCTTCTTTGGAAGCCTCACATTCAAGTCCTTATCTCTTGTGTGACTAACCAGGTTATTCTGTGTCTGTTAGAAGATCCTCAAAGTAAGATCAGAATCCATATGAGTGTCATTTATGCTCATAATACTGCAAGCAATAGGGAACAACTGTGGAGTGATTTAAAGGCAACCAATATTCCCAATCAGGATGCTTGGGTACTGAGTGGGGACTTCAATACTGTACTATGTTCTGAAGACAGAATAGGTTCTCCTGTCACTGATGCTGAAATCAGAGGGTTCAATGATGTTACTACTGATCTTCAACTTACTCCCCTTCGAGCCAATGGGTGGCATTATACTTGGACAAACAAGCAGGGCAATGACACTAGAGTCTATAGTAAAGTTGACTGGCCATTGGGTAATTTTCAGTGGATTCAACAGTATGGACACCCTGAAGCTAATTTCATGAACCCTTGATTTCTGATCATTCCCCTATTCTCATTAAATTTGGCAGACAAAAACTTCTACACCCCAAACCTTTCAGATTCTATACTGCAATAATGGAGAATCCTCAGTTCAAGACCATTCTGCAGCAAACTTGGGCTCAAAATTGTGAAGGAACACCTATGCAGATGGTCTGGACCAAATTGAAGAACTTGAAGCAGCATTTAAAAGGGATAAATACTCAGATGGCTTCCTACAAACAGAAGCTTATTCATGCTAGGGAGATACTGGACATTGTACAAAGTCAGTTGCAGCTTAATCCACTTTCACAGAACTTGTTCACTGATGAGAAGGCAGCATTGCATGAAATTGAAAAATGGAGCAAGGTGGAGGAACAGGTTATGAGGCAGAAATCCAAGGCTTGCTGGATTGAATGTGGAGATGCTAATACTAAGTATTTTCATGCTCAATGGAAGATCAGAACTAGCCAAAATAACATTACTTCTATATATAGTGAATCAGGTATAAAGCTAACAGAACCATCAGCTGTGGAACAGGAGTTTATTGAGGTTTTCAAATCATTGATGGGAAAATGTGCGGATGAACTTCCTTGTATTAACACTACTGTTATGAGGGAAGGACAATGCCTAACTTTATCACAGCAAAAAATGCTAATTCAAGAGGTCACACTGGAAGAAGTTGCAGAAGCCAAAAAGGAGATGCCTAGGGACAAAGCACCAGGTGTGGATGGATTTCCTGTGGAATTCTTTACTGGCAACTGGGAGATAGTAAAGGAAGATATTTTTATTGCTACTAAGGACTTCTTATCTACTTGCATTCTGCCACATATGATCAACACTACAGCTATTGCACTTGTGCCTAAGGTTAGAACTCATTCAACTGTCAAAGATAATAGGCCTATTGCTTGTTGTACCACTGTTTACAAAATCATTTCCAAAGTCATTACAAGGAAGATGAAAGCTGTATTTGGTGGTCTAGTTGGACAAGCTCAGTCAGCATTTATTGAAGGTAGAAGCATTATTGATAATATACTGCTTAGTCATGAAATCTTCAAGGGGTATTCAAGAAAAGGAGTATCCCCCAGATGTGTACTCAAAGTGGATCTAAGGAAGGCATATGACACTATTGAATGGGGCTTTCTTAAACAGGTCCTTATTGACCTTGGATTTCCTGCTAAATTTCTAAACTGGATAATGGCTTGTGTTACTTCTGTTTCCTATTCCCTAGTACTGAATGGTGGCCTAACTAAGCCATTCACTGCTAGAAGAGGTATTAGGCAAGGTGATCCTATGTCTCCTTATTTGTTTGTTCTTTCTATGGAGTATCTGAACAGAATACTGGGACAGTTGCACAAAAATGGAGATTTCAAATTTCATCCCAAAATGCAGGAAGCTAAACTATGTACATGTTTGTTTTGTTGATGACCTTCTTATGTTCTGTAGAGCTGATGTTATTTCTATCCAGATTCTTCAAGAGGCTTTCCTTGAGTTCTCTAAAGCTTCTGGTTTGCAAGCCAACATTAGCAAAAGTGTTGTTTACTTGGCTGGAGTACAGCAGTCTGCCAGTGAAGAAATAATGGAAAAGCTGGGATTCATTGAAGGACAGCTTCCTTTCAAGTATTTAAGGATTCCTCTCAACTCTAAAAAACTTGCTATCCATCATTACTTACCACTGATTGAGAAGATCACTGCCAAAGTCACTTGCTGGTCAGCCAAAATGATGTCTTATGCAGGAAGATATCAATTGATTAAGGTTGTTATCTTTGGCATCCAGACCTACTGGCACAAGTTTTCATATTGCCAAAGAAGGTTTTGAAGACAATTGAAGCAATATGCAGGTCTTTCCTATGGACAGGCAATGCTACTGTATCCAAAAGGGCTTTGGTTGCATGGGAGAAGGTCTGTAAACCAATTTCTTCTGGGGGACTGAATATCATTGATATGGCTATATGGAATAAGGCAGCTGTTACCAAGCTACTTTGGGACCTGGCTAGGAAAAAAGAGTGTCTCTGGATCAAGTGGCTACACTGCTACTATATAAAACAGTATGACATTGGCTCTATGTCTCTGCCCAAGACTGCTTCTTGGATTGTTAAAAATATTCTGGATTGCAGGATTGCTGCTATGGAAAATCAACAGCTTCAAGGGATCTCCGTAACAGATTACAATCAATGTGCAAGCTAGACAAGTTTCAGATCCAAAAACTTTACCTTGCAATGCTGCCTAGTTATAATAAGGTAGAATGGAATAATGTGATGCTGACTACAAATGTGCAACCTAGACACAAATTCACAGTGTGGCTAGATGCTCATCACAGGCTGCCTACTATTGACAGATTGCAGAAGTATGGGATTCAGGTGCCTACTGATTGTATTTTCTGTCAGCAGCATGCTGAGAAATTTGAGCACTTGTACTTTGATGGCCAAATCACTAATCGATTATGGACTAAAATATGTTGCTGGTTGGGATACAAAAGAACAGTTGGCAAATGGGAAGATGAGCTTCAATGGATCTGTAGCAAAGCTAGGAGCAAACGATGGCACAAAGCAATCACTGTTTCTGCCTTTGTGACTGTTGTAGCACTGATATGGAGGGACAGAAACTACATTCGTTTTGATGGCAAGGCATTTGTAGAAGACCAGATTCTGTAGGGAGGTTGCACTGTTATTGCATATACGAGGCAGAAAATGTAAAAGATGGCAGGATGGTTTACGGCAACTAAACTACTACCCTTAGCTATAGTCTGGCAATTTTCATACATAGATAGCTTGTTTAGAATTGAATAGTTTAGTGGAATTTGTAAATAAGTAGTAGCTAGTCCAAGCTACTACTATAGAACTCACTTTGTAAATCCTTTGATATCAATGAAATTAACAGTTACATTAAAAAAAGGAGGAGAAACTCCTAATATCATATGTAAATTCTGAAAGAATGGACTTATATTTATAACCAATGTTGGGCTGAAAACTGAAGAGGTGCAACTCTTCAGAATGGTTGTTTATGCAAAACGGCTGTAACATAAATGCCATAACATAGATGACTATTTATGCAATAATAAATCGGGAGAATTGAAGATGGAGGTTAGTTTTCAGTTACAAAAATGAAAAATGAAAACTAACAATGGAATTGGATTTAATATTAATATTTTTTTGAATTAAAATTAATATTTTGTTATTGAAACGGATATTTAATAATATTTCTGTTAATATTTTCTATTACCAAATAAATTTGGTCCAAAATATCAATCGATCATTTGACCGAATCTGAGTCCGAAGCCGAAGTTGAAGCCGAAGCCGAGCCGAGCCGAGCCGAGCTGAGCGAGGGACGACAACGACAGCATGAGGTTTGCCTTCTTCTCAACTCTTTAAGAGCTTGAAGAAGAGCAATTGCTTATATACCTATTAAAACCCTCTTTCTCTTCTAATATGGGACAATGTCCCTTCATCAAGGAAGAAATTTCAAATAAAATTCAAATATTTCATTTTTCCTTCATTTGCTATTCACCCTCTTTTAAGCTATATTCAGCTTAATAACCCAACATTATGTATGTATGTAAATGATGACATTTCTTGTTATTGTAGTGATTTATTTGTTTGTTCATTTCTTCAATCTTTGGCACAACTCATAACAATTCTTGCACACGCCACTTGACTCCCACCACATTTTCTCTTCCCCAAGTCCATTAACAATTTTTTGCTCTCATCATCCGACCCTTATTATCACGATACAAAATTACGTAATTGATATCTAACAAACTATCCATCCTAAGTGGATCAAATCATACAAGAATACCTATATATGCCTAATAGATGCACACACCTTTTTCTAAAACAATAATTTGAATGGTTAAAATCGTATATGAAGCAGAATTTTTAAACCAATGATTTTTAATAAATAAAAATACATAAAGAATAATATTTCTTTCATAATGAATAACTTGCGATTTTAACCCGAAAAGAATAATAGTCGTCTATGGAATTGCTAAGGCACAAGAATAGACATATATTCCTGGAATAATTTTCAACTAAAATAAAGTAAGAAAAAACATGACATCTACCATAAAATAAAATTGATGCTTTACTATATACCTTGAAAAGAGAGTCAGAGTCATATCTGCTCCTCACGTACCATGCCTCACCCTGAAATATATATAGCAGGTAGAGCCCGAAAGAGGGGCCCGCGAGGACTAAGTATATCATTACATTACTCAAAATTTTATAGAATCTCTCTAACTCAATTTCCTTGAATAATACTTTGCAGACGTAATACAACTAGTATTTGATATAAAATAAATATTTATATCACTCGTGCTTTTTATCATTTCAAATGAAAATACAAGTGAAATGTAAACCTTGACATAAACTTTTAAAAATTTTATATTAATTCATGATTTAAATAAAAACACACAAAATATTTTAATTTTATTTAGTCATCGAATTACTTTATACTTCTTATGCCTCAGCATAAGAAAATTCTCTTTTACTTTTCACTAGGACTATTATAGCGACGCCAACACAGTAAACAATCACTAGGTGATCAACCTAACCACAAGTATTTAACCCTCTCATCCGGACAGCTTTTGTAGTACCATATGAGCCGAATTAACCTTATTACTTTAAGTAGTGAATCTTTGCCTTCACGATGGGGACTTTATTCCACAAATTTCGGTTAGCCTGGGAATATAACCCTACAATTACACGTGCAGTTTCATAGTAACAAACCACACATTCGCATAAATCTCGATGGTCTTCACAAGTTAACTTCAAAATATTTAATATTTCAAATATATATCAAATCGTTACGTTCATAGCCAATCCAAAACTTTCAAACAAAATCAGATAGATAACTATTTTCATTTTTAGCGATTTAACATTAATTTTTTTTAAAGGTACAACAAGTACTATGCCGTTTATCAAGTCTTAGATATATTTGCCTCAAATATTCTTTACCAACAAGTATTTACAAATAAGATTTTTATTAGACAATAACGATATTTCATATTCAAGACAACTCAAAGACACATGGTGACATCCACACCCACTTGCCCTCATAAGCGCAGGCACACATTTACAAACAACTGGCGTGTTAGACTCAAATCATGCTTCAGATAAATCCTTCAAGACGAGTAAGTTTAATATTTTTTCCTCAATCCCAAACTCCAAAATAATACTACAGAAAGTTTCAATTTGATTTAAATACGTAAATGTCGCCAAAAGGCCGATATCTACACAAAAAAATATCTATTTATGCCCAAAATTATTCAACAACAACTCATTGAACTCATTGGGTTTGACCCATTTAAACCAACATGTTACTTCATTCCGAGTCCATTCATGGAGTTCTATTGCCCATTAGTATCCTTTACTGATCTCAAACTTATATTTCAATATTTACTATTATTATTCAATTACTTCTTCACACATCCCAATAATGGTGAAGTTTTCGTAAACTCTAATTCACTGAATAGCTCAGCAAAACCATATTTTTATTATTTTTTTAATCTCTCAAGACCTATTTATTGACATAAATAATGGAGGAGTTGTGACATTACCTTTTCGAAGAAACCCTAGAGATCTTCTCTCTTGACTGTTCTTAGTGATTCTTTAAAAGTCTAAAATTTTCAATATAAATGGAGACAAATACTTTCATTTATGTGATGAAATCTACATAAATATCCATAAGGTCTAACCTTGGCAATCATCAATAGTGTAGGATACTTCTTTCTCTCACTAGAATCTCTAGAGCTTCAAATCATCTTTCTTTTCTCTTTCCCCGACTTGGGGAGTATATATAGACCTGGCTTAGCCATTACAATAGTTGACTGTGGTAATAGTTGATAGCCACAATTGAGAGACAACCACAGTTGGTCTAAGGCTTTCCCCATCGTCTTCTATGGAAAATGACATAGCTGAACCATGGCAACTGAGTCTTGCTTCGATTTCATCTTTGGTCCAACATTCGTAAGTTATGTGGTTGTCTATCCAACCTAAATCCATCCAGCTTATATGTCTAAGTATCCTAATGGCTATTTCCCTCAGAGTAGATCCTTACATTAGTTACTCTCTTAAGCTCATCTAGGCTTGATCTATGATCTTTTGGTTTAACCCCTTATTTCGTGCAATATTCTCTCATTCTTTCATTAATCTAATACTTATTCATTGATGAAATAATTATTCTCGCGTGTTTTCATAACTTTCTTGCACTCGTGTAGGCCTCATGTGGCTTGAGCTTTACTTAAATTGTGATTTTTAGGCTCAAAACTCATATAAATTAATCGTAGAAAAATTTTATAACTTTATGCTCATTCTTATTCTTCAATCCATCATCTATATCACTGAAATACCGCAATATCATCATTTTCACACCCACTACATGGCCTCTTCTTTTATTCTTATCCAACACTGAAAACACACAAACAACATAGACATAAGCCATCATGTTTTCCTATTCTTCTCTAACCCCCGATTTGAATCAAGCACCGGGGCTTGTGTTTGAAGAAGATAAATGATATGACCTGAATAAATAAACAAATATAAATAAAAGAGTTGTAATGTAATTAATAGTAAACAGCACTTCGCCCAAAATAATTTTATCCTTTCTTAAGGCATTACTGAAAACTTTGAGATTAAACCGAAGAGTCATGGAAAATGTAGTGAGAGAATCTAGAGAGAAGGAGGAGCGTATGAGAGAAGTCTCTGGAAGACAGAGAATATTATTAATCAGAAAAGCGAGTGAAATGAAATCTGTAAGCTAAAATATCTGAGGGATGGCTATATATACATCTATCATTGGGTCGGGTCAGACGACCCAATGGCGGAAAGAAAATGGGGCTCAGACATATTGGGCTCGTTACACATTTGGCCCAAACAACAAATAGATCATCATAGCACATACAATGTATACCAAAGTATACAATAAATATACAGTGTATATACAGTGTGTACAATCATGTAAGCTCTTTCATCTAACCACCCCCCCCCCTCAAGTTGGAGGGGGAAACCACCTGCAACTTGGATAACAGCGGAAGAAGCACAGTGCCAGGCAATGGCTTAGTGAGCAGGTTGGCCAGTTGACGAGAAGTAGGAACATGAAGCAGTTTGAGAAAACCAGTTTGCAGCAAGTCCCGAACAAAATGGCAGTCCACCTCGATATGTTTGGTACGTTCATGAAAAACAGGATTGTTAGCAATATGAACAGTAGCCTGACTATCACAATATACAGAAATAGGAGAAGAAACAGATACCCCAAGATCAACCAACAAACGAGAAAGCCAAGTCAACTCAGCAACAACTTTGCTGAGGGCTCTATATTCTGCCTCAGCAGAAGACAGAGAAACAACAGGTTGTTTCTTCGATTTCCAACTGATCAAAAAACCACCCAAAAGCACACAAAATCCAGTAACAGATCGTCTAGTATCAGGGCATGCAGCCCAGTCACTGTCAGAATAGCCAGTAACAGAGAAATCTGCATGAGCAGAATAAAATAAACCCAAGGAAGGAGTGCCCTTAAGGTATCTCAGAACATGCAGGGCAACAGTCATATGGGGAAGTCTGGGGCATTTGAGGAATTGACTCAGATGTTGGACTGCAAAGCATATGTCAGGCCTAGTATGCGTCAGAAACAACATCTTACCAACTAGACTCCTGTACTGGTCAGGAGAGGAAAATGTCACCAGAATCAGCATGAAGTTTGACATTAATGTCCAAAGGAGAAACAACAGAGGAGACATTTACACAGTCAAACTGATGCAGCAAATCAGAAATATACTTATGCTGATTAAGGAGCATCCCACCAGGGACAACTGTCATTTCAAGGCCCAAAAAATAATGCAAAGATTCCAAATCTTTGATTTTAAACTAATCATCCAGAAACAGTTTCAGTGCAGTAAGTTCATCACTGTCATCCCCAGTAAGTATAATATCATCCACATAGACTGTTACCACCACAAGGGAGCCAGGTGTACCTTTTATGAACAAAGAATAGTTATTCAAAGAATGTTTATACCCTCTGGAATAAAAAGCAGAAGACAACTTGGCATACCATTATCTGGATGCTTGTCTTAGCCCATACAGGGATTTCTTGATTTTACAGACCAGAGGAGGAGAAGTAGAAGAGGGAGGAGAAACAGAACCAGAAATATGAGCAGAAACTGTCAAACCTGGAGGAAGTTTCATGTAAACTTCCTCATCCAAATCACCATGACGAAAAGCATTATTGACATCAAGCTGGAAAAAAAAGGCCAATGATTCTTGACAACCACAGCAATAAGGCATTTCACAGAGGTCATCTTAATCACAGGAGAAAAAGTGTCAGTAAAATCAATCCCCTCAACTTGTGTATCACCCCTAATAACAAGCCTTGCTTTATATCTTTCAACAAGACCATCAGACTTGTATTTGATTTTATAGACCCACTTACAGCCAATGGGTTTCTTACCAGGAGGAAGAGGAACAATATCCCAAGTATGGTTAGCCTCCAAAGCATCAAACTCCTGTCTCATTGCATCCTGCCATGCTGGGACAGATGCATCTTGAGAGTAATACATAGGTTCGGATTCCAAAGTGGAAGAAGAGGAACCAGAAAAGGCAGGCAGTTGACAGACATAATCCTTAAGATAGGAAGGAGGAATATGCTGTCTAGTGGACTTTCTAGGTGTGGGAAGAGGATGGGAAGGAGGTAACACAGGAGTAGGGAGATCAGGAATGAAAGAAGGAAGGGAAGATGGACCAGCATCAGGAAAAGCAGGTGCAAGAGAATCAGAATTAGAATGAAGAACAGGAGAATCAGGGGAAGTAAATATAGGAAAGTCTGAGGCAGTGAAATCATCAGCAGGAGGAATAGAAGGAAAATATGAAGAAGAAGGGTGAGCAGAAGTAGGATTATTCTTAAAAGGGAAATAAGTTTCATGGAAGACAACATCCCTTAAAACAAAACACTTCTTGGTAACCAAATTATACAGTTTATAACCCTTCTTGGCAAAGGGGTAACCCAGAAAAACACAAGAATGAGCTCTAGGTTTCAGCTTGTCCCTTTGAGGAATAGGGACAGCAGCATAAGCAAGGCATCCAAATGCCCTCAAATGGAAATATGATGGAGCTTTGCCATACAAAATTTCATGGGGAGACTTATGGTGAAGGATTCTGGAAGGTATTCTGTTAAGAAGATAGGTGGCAGTTAGCAGACAATATCCCCAGAAGGACACAGGTAGGCCAGACTGAAAAAGCAAGGCTCTACATGTTTCGAGAAGTGTTCTGTGTTTTCTTTCAACAACCCCATTCTGTTGAGGTGAATGAGGGCAGGAGGTTTGATGAATAATCCCCTGGCTACTAAAAAGGATATGCCCTCAGTACTGGATCCCAATTCTAAGGCATTGTCACTTCTAACAGTCTGGACCACAGTGTTAAACTGAGTTTTAACAAAGGAGATGAAAGACTTAAGCAAGGGAAAAGAATTGCTTTTGGATCCCATTAAGTGTGTCCAGGTTGCCCTAGAAAAATCATCAACTATAGTAAGGAAGTACTTATAACCAGAAGAAGTAGAAGTGTGGTAAGGCCCCCAAGTATCCACATGTATTAATTGAAATGGTCTAGTAGTACTGATACTGCTGTCATAGAAAGGAAGTCTAGTCTGTTTGGCCATAGGGCAGACAGAACAAGGAAAAGGTTGTTTAGAAGCAAGTGCAAAAGACAAACCAGAAATATGTCTCATATTAGCAAAAGGAGTATGTGCTAGTCTTAAATGCCAAATGTAATTCATATCAGATGCAACAGCATTATTACAAATGGAATTATTTACAATTGTAGGCAAGCCAACATTTTTGCTGTCAGACACATTGTCATCATTACAAAAGTCAGACAAAGCACATACAGAAGTAAAAGGAGAACCAGGAGAGGGAGAAGGGGAAGGAGGCACCCAAGACAGTTTGCATAAGCCAGCTTCCTCTTTACTAAGATCCAGAGGCCTCTTCAGTGAAGGGTCCTGTATCATGTGAAGTAAACAGGAAGTTGGAGTGAACAAAACTATACAGTGCAACTGTTTTATCAACTTGTGAACAGAAATCAACTTGTGTTTAAAGGAAGGAACTAGAAGCACATTGTGAAAGGTAAGGGAAGAAGTTAATGCAAAAGAACCTGTACAAGTTACTTTTACTTTGTAACCATTGGGCAAAGTTACAAGATAAGGAACAGTCAAAGGTATGATGTTAAAGAGTAGGTTTTTATCATGTGTCATATGATTAGATGCCCCTGAATCAATGATCCAGGTAACAGAATTAATATGTGTAAGCATGCATAATTTGGAATCAGAAACAAGACTCCCTGTCAACATAGTACCACCAAAATTAGCATCACACATGGGAGGACGAGCTTGATCACTGGAATCCCCTGACTTGGTCTGTTGTAACAAGCTCATCAATTGATCATAGTGGTGTCTGCTCAACCCTGGTATCACAGAGCTGTGACCATCCATGTGTGTAACATGGTGATGGCTGGCAGAAGGATCCCCAAGAGGAACAGACAAATTAGGACTCCCATGATTAACATGCACACATTCATCACCAGTGGAGATATGAGCAGCTGCAGATTTCCTTCCCTTGTTGTAATTTATGTTTTGAGGAAACTCATGGATCTTGTAGCACTTATCAATTAAGTGCCCAGATTTCTTGCAGTATCTGCAAAATAAGAGCCCTCTGCTTTGCTCAAAATTAATTCTGGGTCTGAAATAGGGGGTCTAGGCGCTGTGGCCTGATTAAACCCAACTGAGTGCTTGTTTGCATGAGCATTAAAAGACATAGAGTCTGGACTGATTTGAGAAATAGATTGAACTTGTCTCTGTTTCTCATCATTAAGCATTATGCTGTAAACACTGTCAAGGGAAGGAAATGGCTGCATCATCAACAAATTACTCCTAACCCCCATGTATGCTTCATTTAACCCCATAAGAAACTGGAATACCTTTTTTTCATCATCTTCCTCAATTATTCCATTTTTAGCAGCACACACACATCTCTGCCCATGATTTGTGCACATTGTGCCCAATTCATCCCACAAGCCTTTGCGCTTGTTAAAATATGAGGCTACGTCTAAGGAGCCTTGAGATGTGTGGGAAAGTTCCCCTTTTAATTCAAAAATTTTGGTCTTGTTAGGGGTACCATACCTTTTCTCAATTTGGGACCATATACTCTGTCCAGTATCTGAATACTGCACACTATCAGCAATTTTAGGAGACAGGGAAGAGGTCAACCAGGAAATGACCATGTTATTACATCTATCCCGTAGTCTTTGTTGAGCCACATTATTGGTAGGACGAGGACATGAACCGTCAACAAATCCGATTTTATTTTTAGCAGATAAAGCAACAATCATCTTACGCCTCCAGCCCCCATAACCACTACCCGAGAAGGGAGTGGGAACAAGAGAGACCCCACGGACATCAGAGGAATATACAAAAAGGGGGCTAGAAGAGTCTACCAAAGAGGAGGTACCAGCATTTGTATTAGAAGCCATAACCAGTGAACCGGCTTAAAAAAACTGTTTCAACAAACAGAGTATAACCAAACCAGATATTCACACACAAAACCAGATACTCACATACGGAGTCAGATAATCACACACAAAGCATACAATACTCGAGATAAGGACATAGTTACCCTCCTTCTTCGCTACCGGAGAAGATCGGCCTTCAAACAACAGAGAAAACCCTAGGTACAAAACCCTAGGTGTAACCGTCAAAATCCTTACTAGAAGTGTGGTCAGGGATGTCGGAAAGGCACCCAAAACATCCTCTGAGTGAAAATCGAGCCACCGGATAGCAGTAAAACTCTAGGTTAAACCACTAGAAACCCTAGAAGCCGATAGGTCATCGAAAAATTACCCAAAAATCAGCGAAAAATCTCCCAGAACGTTCGAGTGAAGAAAATACACTCAGATATCACGATGAAAAACTCAGAAAGGCATCCGATTTAGATCGGAATCGTCATCGACCACAAAGTCTCAGAAACACCCCCAAAAATCTCAAAGGAGACTTCAACCAAGACAACGAGATGCAGAAAAACATAGTCGGATCGTCGTCTAGGCTCTAATACCATGAAAACTTTGAGATTAAACCGAAGAGTCATGGAAAATGTAGTGAGAGAATCTAGAGAGAAAGAGGAGCGTCTGAGAGAAGTCTCTAGAAGACAGAGAATATTATTAATCAGAAAAGAGAGTGAATGAAATCCGTAAGCTAAAATATCTGAGGGATGGTTATATGTACATCTATCATTGGGTCAGGTCAGACGACCCAATGGCGGAAAGAAAATGGGGCTCAGACATATTGGGCTCGTTACACACATTTGGCCCAAACAACAAATAGATCATCATAGCCCATACAATGTATACCAGAGAATATAATAAATATACAGTGTATATACAGTGTGTACAATCATGTAAGCTCTTTCATCTCAGCAATTACTATTGTCACGACCATAACCTTGAACCCTGTCTTGATGGCGCCTCTCGTGACGACAAGGTCATCCAGTTCAACCAAATTCATATTTTAAAGCAATTAACCAACATAAAATAATCTAAATATGATTTAAATACACTAAACAACAGAAAAATATCGATAACAATGCGAAAAATCTAACTCGACACAGCCCTAACCAGGATATCACAAGTCATGAGCATCTATGAACTATAATACAGTCTGCTAAAGTCATAAACTACTACAAGATTTGAAGACGAATAGAAATGATAGAGGAGTAGAGACACGAGGTTGCGGACATTAACACCTACCTCGTAATATCCGAAAGGCATGCCTAGAACTGAGGAAATCAGCACTCCGAAGCGGAACCAGCTCTGCCTGAATCTGCACACAGGATGCAGGGAGTAAAGTGAGTACTCCAACTCAGTGAGTAACGAATATAAATAATGACTGAAAGTAAGAAATACGTAAAGCACAAGGCATTCCATAATGAACCAATAAATTACTTAAAATTAGTAAAACCAATAAAAACCAAGTAAAATCCCCTTTTAACCCGTAAACAAGTAATTGACAGATAATTAAGATAAAGTAAACAAAATAGAAGTTCTCCCTTCGGGCATAGTATCAACAAATCCGCCCCTCAGGCAACATCTGAGATAAGTACCAGCCCCTCGGGCTCAATCTTAGAAATAATACCAACCCCTCGGGCTAAATCTCATATCACAATGGGTACCCGCACTCACGGGGGGTGTGCAGACTCCTGGAGGGGCCCCTTACGGCCTAAGCGCAATAATAAGCCATCTCATGGAATCAAATATAGGCCATCGTCCTCATATCAATCAAGCCACCCCGTGGCGTATATGTATCTCAGGCCCTCAGCCTCAAATTAGTACAATGTATCCTCACAACTAGGCCCTCGGTCTTACTCAGTCCAAAAATCATCACAAGCCCCTCGGGCATTAGTAAAACAGTATTTCTCAGCCCAAAACATCATTTAAAATATCATTTAAGTCTCAAAACTAAAGAAAAATAGCTAAGTATTAAAATAGTGGAAAATAACATGACTAAGTTCAAGTAATAAGTCAAAAAAATGAGGAAATAGTCATAAAAATCCCAGAAGGGAGTTCAAATAGTTGGCGCGAAGCCTAAATATGGCAATCAACCCAAATCATGATGGTAGCAAATAAGTTTTAGTCAAAATGCGGTAAAATCATCAATCCAAACAAACCAAGTCACAATCCCCAACAGTACACGTCCCCATGCCCGTCATCCGGCGTGTGTCTCACCTTAATATAGCACTACAACATGCAATCCGGTATGTCAAAACCCTCATAGCATCATTTACAATCATTACTCACCTCGAACCAGCTAAATCTCAAGCTCACGATGCCTTTACCCCTTGAATTGCCCTCCACTCGCGTCGAATCTATCCAAAAATCAGAACGAGTATGTCAAAATATGCTAAGGGTACAAAGCCCAAGCGAAAACAACCAATAAAGGGCACAAATCTCGGAATTACAAAAGTCCAAGCCCCGAGCCCACGTCTCGAAAATAAAATTTTTTACATCAATAGATTCCTTGTCTCCCCACGAGTTCATACAAACCAAAAGTTCTTAAATCCGACCCCAAATGGTCCTTCAAATCCCAAATCAAAAGTTCAATTTTCAAAGCCCAAGTTCTTAAACTTTAGGCTTAGTTTTCATGATTTTCTAGGTTTATTTCACAATAGATTCAAGTTTTAAGTCCATAAATCTTACCTCAAATCGTTCCCCCTTGAATTCCTAGTTAATCTCCTTCAAAAAGCTCCCAAAATGAATAACAATGGAGGAAATGAGCCCTCAAATCGTGGATAAAACAAATTAAAAACATTCTACCCATGCCTGACTTTTCCTTCTTCGCGAACACGGTCAAAGTCTCGCGTTCGCGAAGCACAAATTTACATTGAGCAACTTTTCCTCTTCACGAGCGCGACACTGCAATCACAAATGTGATGTCTTACCTAGTCTACTTTTCGCGAACACGATGGGCAATTGACCTCGAACCCATTAGACCCAAATTACTCTACGCGATCACGAATTCCATCTCACGAACGCGATGGAAAACTTTCCAACCCTCCATGGGCGCGAAGCCCCTCTCGCGAACGTGAAGGCTTAAATTCTGGCCTTCCTCAAATCCTTCTACCCGAATGCGAGTCTCCACCCGCAAACGCGAAGAGATAAATCTCTGCAATAGCTAAGCAAATTTTCTGCAATTTTCCAAACTCTAAAATGATCCGATTGACCACCCGAAAATCACCCGAGGCCCTCGGGACCTCAACCAAAGGCACAAACATATTCTAATACATTATTCAAACTTGTTCCAATCATCAAAACACCTCAAACAACATCAAATCACCCAAAACACATCGGGGTAAGGCCTAAGTTTTTCTATTAACTTTTGAAATACGCTTTTGATAAAAAAAACCAACTAAAACATGTCCGAATGACCTGAAATTTTACACACACATACCAAATGACACAATCAATAAACTGCAACTCTCGGAATCCCATTCCGACCCCTATATAAAAATCTCGCGTATCAACCGAAAATCGCCAAAATATCAATATCGCCAATTCAAACCTAATTCTACTCCAGACTTCCAAAATACATTCCGATCACGCTCCTAAGTCATAAAGCGCCTTCCATCCGAACCATCGGAATTCACACCCGAGCCCTTTAACACATAAGTTAACATCCGGTTGACTTTTTCAACTTAAACTTTCTTAAAAGAGACTAAGTGTCTCAAACCTTACCAAAATTATTTCCGGACTCGATCCAACCAACCCCATACCACAAAACACGAATAACGAAGCATAAAGAAGCAGAAATATGAGAAATGGAGTGGTAACGCATGAGATGACTGGCCTGATCGTCACATCCTCCCCAACTTAAAAAAACGTTAATCCTTGAATAATTCAAAAAACATACTTGAAGCCTCAAAAAGGTGAGGATATCTGCTCCACATCTCCCACTCAGTCTCCCAAGTAGCCTTCTCTACGGACTGACCTCTCCACTGCACTTTCACTGAAGCTATATCATTTGACCTCAACTTCCGAATCTGACGCCCTAAAATAGTTGTTGGCTCCACATCATAGGTTAAATCACCCTCCAATGAACCGTGCTGAAATCTAGAACATAAGATGGATCCCCAATATACTTCCGGAGCATAGAGACATGAAATACCTGATGCACGCTCAACAAGCTGGGTGGCAAGTCAAGATCATAAGTCACCCCCCCAATCCTTTGAAGTAACTCAAAAGGGCCAATGAACCGCGGACTCAACTTCCCTTTCTTCCCAAATCTCATAGCACCCTTCATGGGTGAAACCTTCAACAGAACCTTCTCACCAAACATGTACGACACATTCCGCCCATTTCTCTTAGTATAACTCTTTTGCCTCGACTTCCCTGTACGAAGCCTCTCCTGAATCACCTTCACCTTCTCCAAAGCATCCTGCACCAAATCAATCCCTAATAGCCTGGCCTCACCGGGATCGAACCAACCAACCGGAGATCTACACCGTCTCCCATACAAAGCTCATATGGAGGCATCTGAATACTCGACTGGTAGTTGTTGTTGTAAGCAAACTCTGCAAGTAGTATAAACTGATCCCATGACCCTCTGAAATCAATAACACAAGCGTATGGCATATCCTCAAATATCTGAATAGTACGCTCGAACTACCTACCCGTCTGAGGGTGAAAAGTTGTGCTCAACTCCACTTGAGAACCTAACTCCCGCTAAACAGACTTCTAAAACTGGGAAGTAAACTGAGTGCCCAGATCTGAAATGATGGAAACTGGGACACCATGAAACCAAATAATCTCCTAGATATATATCTCTACTAGCCGCTCTAAAGAATAAGTAGTACAGATAGGAATGAAGTGCGCAGACTTGGTCAACCAATCCATAATCACCCAAATGGCATCAAACTTCTTCAAAGTCCGTGGAAGTCCAACAACAAAGACCATAGTGATCCTCTCCCACTTCTACTCAGGAATAACCATCTGGTGAAGCAAGCCACCCAGTCTTTGATGCTCATATTTCACCTGCTGACAATTGAGACATCGAGCTACGAATCCCACAATGTCTTTCTTCATTTTTCTCCACCAATAATACTGCCTCAAATCTTGATACATCTTTGCGGCACCCGAATGAATGGAATACCGCGAGCTATAGTCCTCTTCAGTAATTAACTCCCAAAGCCCATCTACATTGGGCACACAAATCTAGCCATGCATCCTCAACACTCCATCATCACCAATGGTCACATCTCTAGCATCATCATGCTGAACTTTGTCCCTAAGGATAGTCAAATGCAGATCATCATGTTGGTGCACTCTTATGCGATCATATAAAGAAGACCAAGAAACTACACAAGCCAACACCCGACTGGGCTCCGAAATATTAAACCTCACAAACCGATTGGCCAAGGCCTGAACATCAACCGCAAGAGGTCTCTTCCCAACTGGAATGTACGCCAAAATACCCATACTCACTGTCTTTTGGCTCAAAGAATCGGCTACCACATTGGCCTTTCCTCGATGATATAATATAGTGATGTCATAATCCTTAAGAAACTCCAACCATCTCCGCTGCCTCAAATTAAAATCATTTTTCTTGAACAAATGCTGAAGACTGCGATGATCAGTGAACACCTCACAACATACGCCATACAAGTAGTGCCTCAAAATATTCAATGCATGAACTATGGCAGCCAACTCCCAATCATTAACGGGGTAGTTCTTCTCATGGGGATTCAACTGACAAGAAGCAAAAGCAATAACTATACCCTCCTACATCAACACACAACCAATCGCTAATCTTGAAGCATCACAGTACACGATATATGAACCTAAAGCTGATGGAAAAACCAACATTGGAGATATGGTAACAGTTGTTTTGAACTTCTGAAAGCTCTCCTCACACTCGTCCGACCATAAAAATGAAGCACCCTTCTTAGTCAACTTGGTCAAGGGCGATGTGATAGATGAGAATCCCTGAACAAACCGGCGATACTAGCATGCCAAACCAAGAAATATGCGAATCTCAGTAGTTGAGGACGTTCTGGGGCAACTCTGCACCGCTTCTATCTTCTTTGGATCAACCTGAATACCCTCACTGGACACTACGTGTCCCAAGAATGCCACTAAACTAAGCCAAAACTCACACTTGGAGAACTTTTCATAAAGCTTCTCCCCCCTCAATCTCTGCAAAACAACCCTCAAATGCTCTGCGTGCTCCTCCTGACTACACAAATATACCAGGATATCATCAATGAAAACTATAACAAATGAGTCAAGATAAGGCCGGAACATGTTGTTTATCATATGCATGAACGTTGTTGGGCCATTGGTCAGCCCAAAAGACTTAACCAGGAACACATAATGACCATATCTGGTCCTGAAGGCTGTCTTAAGAATATCTGAATCCCTGATCTTTAACTAGTGATAGCCCAAACGGATATCAATCTTGGAGAACACCCTCGCTCCTTGAAACTGGTCGAATAAATTATCGATGTGAAACAAAGGATGCTTGTTCTTAATTGTTACCGTGTTCAACTGCCTATAATCAATACACATTCTCATTCTGTCATCCTTTTTCTTCACAAACAGAACCGGCGCCACCCCAAGGTAACATACTAGGCTGAATGAACCCCTTATCTAGGAGTTCCTGAAGCTGCTCCTTTAACTCCTTCAACTCCGTTGGTGCCATGTGATACAGTAGAATAAAAATGGGCTGAATGTCCGGCACCAGGTCAATACCAAAATCAATATCCCTGCCTGATGGCATGCCAGGGAGGTCTGCAGGAAATACTTTAGGTAAATCCCTCACAACTAGGACAGAATCAATACTGGAGCCTCAACTCCAACATCCCTCACAAAGGCAAGATACAAAAGATAACCCTTCCCAACCATATGATGGGCCTTCAAGAAAGAGATTACTCTACTAGGAACATAATAATTCACACCTCGCCACTCGATCCATGGCACACCCGGTATAGCCAATGTGACTGTCTTAGCATGAAGTCTAGAATAGCACGACACGGAGATAACTAGTCCATGTCCAAAATGACATCTAAATCCATCATACTTAATAATAATAAATCAAATCGGGTCTCCAGACCCCCAATAGTCACCACAAAAGACCAGTACATACGGTCTACTATAACAGTATCGCCCATCGGGGTAAATATATGAACAGGTAAAGCAAGAAACTCGTGAGGCGTACCCAAATAACGAGCAAAGTATGATGACACATAAGAAAAGGTGGGTCCGGGATCAAATAATATAGAGGCATCTCTGTGGTAGACTGAAACAATACATGTAATAACATCATCTAAAGCAATAGCATCGGGTCTGCTCGGAAGAGCATAAAAATGGGCCTGACCGCCCCCTGATCGACCTCCCCCTCTAGGAGACCCCTGACTAACTGACTTCCACCCCTATCTGACTGGGCGGGTGGTGGTGAAGCAACTGGCGCTAAAGCTGATGACTGACCCCTCTGCTAGGATGACTAGCAACACAACAAGGACACTGCCTCCATATGTGACCCACCTCGCCACACTCATAACAACTCCCGGGTGCTAGAGAAGAGTACTGAAGGGAACCCCTTGCACCGGAGTGAGTAGCAGATGCACTCGGCATAGAAGAACCCTGAACTGAGGGAGCACCAATGAACTCTAATCTGGAAGGGCACTAAGTGATGACTAGCTATGATGTGAACTATGAGAATCCTGACCCGATGATGCCCCACGATAACCTGGGTGTGCAGACTGAGCATACCTAAACGGTTGGCCTCTACCATGTTGAAACTGGCCCCTCGAATGAGCACCACTATAGCTGCAGATCCTCGAGGCCTCTTGGCCACCCTCTCCTCTCGCTCGTGACGGCGAACAGATTCAATCTCTTGGGCAATATCCACAACCTCCTCAAATGTAACACTAGATACCCTCTCCTTGTTCATAAGAATACGAAGCAGATAAGTAAGACCATCAACAAACCTCCTGATCCTCTCTCGACCTGTCAGAACCAAACAGATGGAATGACGAGCACACTAAGAAAATCTCAACTCATATTGTGACATGGTCATCTCCCCCTGACACAACCACTCAATTTGTCTATACAGCTCCTCTCTGCGGGACTGCGGCACATACTTCTCTAGAAAAAGAACGGAGAACTGCTACCAGGAAATGGGTGTGCACCAACAGACCTACGCCTCTCAAAATCCTCCCACCAAGTGAAAGCAGATCCTGAAAACTGATAAGTAGTGAAAGCGACCTTGCTAGTCTCCAAAATACTGGCAGTATGAAGCATCCTCTAACACTTGTCCAGAAAGCCATGGGCATCCTCACCCTCTACACTACTGAATGATGGAGGCTGAAGCCTACCAAATCCCTCCAACCAACGATGCTCATCCTCTAGCATAACAGGAACTACATAGTCCTAAGCAGTTGCAACCGGCTGAGGAGGTGTGCCCCAAGCGTCTGAAGTCCATGCACGACCTGCCAGGTGTGCGAGCAGCGGGAGTCTGACTACTTCCCCCAACCTAAGAAGTAGATATGGCTGTAGTGGTTGAAATCGCCTGAGCTAGGCCAGTCAAACTGATAAGATCTAGGCCAAGGCCTCCTAAAGCAATGGAATTATAATGGGCACAGCTAGTGCCTAAGCTAGTGCTGCTGGAGGTCCACATCTAGGACCTGGTACTGAACTGGGGTAGCTAGTGGATCTACAGGTGCTGCCCTCACTGCTCTGCCTCTACCACGACCACGGCCACGTCCTAGGCCTCTAGTGACCACAGCTGGTGGCACTGGTGGTTGTCCACCTTGTCCGCTAGTGCATTTCCTCGCCATCTATGAGAGAATGGAATAACAGAAGTTTAGTATTCGGATCAACACTTTTGCACGAAAAGAAATTCAAGAATATAAAGTTTTTCCTAAAGGTTCTACATCCTCTCAAGGATAAATACAGGCGTATCCGAACCGATACGTGAGACTCTACTAAACCTGCTCATGACTCATGAGACCTATGTAACCTAGGCTCTAATACCAAGTTGTCATGATCCTAAACCTGAACTCGGTCGTAATAGCGCCTTTCGTGAAGACAAGGCCAGCTAGTTCAACCCAATTCATATTTTAAAGCAATTAACCAACATAAAATAATTTAAACATGATTTAATTACACTAACAACAGAAAAATATTGATAACAATATGGAAAATCCAACCCGACACAGCCCTAACCGGGGTGTCACAAGTCGCGAGCATCTATGAACCATAATACAGTATGCTAAAGTCAGAAACTACTATAGTGTTTGAAGAAGAACAGAAATGATAGAGGCGTAGAGATATGGGGCTGCGATGTCAACAACTACCTCGTAATCTCCAATGGCCTACTCGGAGGAAATCAACACTCCAGAGGAGAACCAGCTACGCCTGAATCTGCACATAGGGTGCAGGGAGTAAAGAGAGTACTCCAACTCAGTGAGTAATGAGTATAAATAATAACGGAAAGTAAGAAAACACGTAAGGCATAAGGCATTACATAATAAAACAATGAATCACTTAAAATTAGTAAAACCAGTAAAAATCAAGTAAAATCCTCTTTTAACCCGTAAAATAGATAATTGACAGATAATTAAAATAAAGTAAACAAATAGAAGTTCGCCCATCGGGCATAGTATCAACAAATCCACTCCTCAGGCAACATCTCAGATAAGTACTGTTGGAAATCATGTATATCTATGATATGTGCGCTTTGGTTGTATGAGCATGATTTTCAGGTATAGGTTTTGATGAATGACAAACAATGAAGCCAAGTGTCAAACAACGATATAATATGACAATCAATCAAATGGCGAGAAGCATACTGATGACGGAATTGCATGAACGAGCCAAAGAGTTCAAGACCGAAGACCCAAGACATAGGTCGTTTGGTAGAACCAATGTAAGGACAACGTTTAAGTTATCTTATCCTTTGGCTCAACATTAGGTCATCATAAACATGCATAAAACATTTGATTAAATCTTAGTTATCATAAACATGCATCTTTGTGTTAAACCAAAATGATTTGTATTTTAGTCAAAATGGTTTTTAAACATGTCTTTTAAATCTGGACCTAAACAATCGATTATATGCTCCTTACAATCGATTGTGTTTTTCAAAATAGCAAACAATCGATTATACAGTTTTAACAATCGATTGTATTAAGACAGTGTGATCTGAAGTTTTTCAAAATAGCAAACAATCGATTGTCTACTTTTAACAATCGATTATTTTGAGACAGTGTGCAACCGAAGTTTTTAAACATCTAAACAATCGATTATTTTTGTCATACAATCGATTATATTCATAAACAATCGATTGTCATTTTCATACAATCGATTATATTTTGAGCGTTCCCACAGAATCCTAAATTGATTTTTGAACGTTGAATACAATCAATTATTTAGTCCACACAATCGATTGCTTAGCCTAAAATCAGGAATCTATTTTTTGAACGTTGGTCAAACAATCGATTGTCTACTCCAAACAATCGATTGTCTGAGCACAGAATCAGGGATTTTATTTATCAATTAAGCAACGGTCAGCACCACTTTTTCACCTATAAAAAGAGGTCTTTTGAGCTGATTCTAAACACACAACTCCTGCATATATTGATATACATATTGATCATTTTCAAGCATCTTTTTAGAGCTTTTGTTGAGCCATTTGATAGACAACTTTGTGTTGTTCATAGAGCTTATTTTGTTTCTCTTTATCCACTCTATTGAGAGAGTATTTGTTGTAAAAAGAGAGTTGTTTGAGAAGAACATATCTTCTCATTTGTCGTGTTTGCTAAGTACCCAAAGTCTTAGTGGTTGAAGTCTTGGGGTGAGGTATCCTCAAGCAAGTGAAGTCTTAAGGTGCGGTATCCTTGAGCAACCGTAACGGTTTGTTAAGCACCCGTAAGCTTGACGAAGTTAGTGGAAATCTCGAGAGAGTCTCTCGGGGACTGGACTAGCCACGGGTTGTGGTGAACCAGGATACATCGGTGCGTTCGTTCCTATTTATTTACTTATCGCACTTATTTAATTCCTGCAATTTTTAAATTCCACAAGTTTACGCTATTTTTTATTATAACGCTATTCACCCCCCCTCTAGCGTTAAGCATATTTTCCAACAATTGGTATCAGAGCCTAACTCTCTGAAAGCCTTAACCGGTTGAGAGAAATATATATTTTTTCTGTTGAGAATATTGAACGCAGGAACGATGGATGAAGGACAGTCCACCACTTGCCCTCCACTATTTGACGGAACAAACTATACATATTGGAAAGAGCGGATGAGCATCTTTCTCAAAGAAAACAGTTTTCGTTTATGGCAAATCATCAAAAACGGTGAACCAATGCCAACAAAGAAAGTTGGAGAGACCACGGTTCCAAAGAAGGAAGATGAATATGATGCCGAGGATATCAAGAAAGTTGAAAATAATGCAAGGGCCATCCATGTATTATATTGTGTGGTGAATCCAGATGATTATCAAAAAATCTCTTGCTGCACAACCGCCAAGGAGATGTAGGATAAGCTCGAGATCATTTATGAAGGTACGCCTCAAGTCCGAGAAGCCAAAATTGATTTTCTAACACATAAATATGAAATCTTTAAAATGGAGAAGGAACCCATTGGTTTTATGTTTGAACGATTCTTAAGTATCGTCAACGATCTCCATGCTCTCGGGAAAGTTTACACGAACAAAGATCTTATTCGAAAAGTCCTACGGAGTCTTACTCCCGAATGGCGCTCCAAAGCCAATGCCATCCAAGAGTCGGTGGAATTCACGGATATCACAATTGATGGACTAAGAGGTAACCTCGAAACTTATGATAGCACAATTCTTAATCCTTATCTTAGAAGTAATTCGAATTTTGCCTTCAAAGCCTCATCCTCTAAAAGAGAAGAGGTAAGTGATTCGTAAAAGGATGATGAAAATATTTCCAATGATATAATTGAAAAGTTTTGTAAGTCTATGAAGAAGGACAAGAAAAAGAAGAAACACCATAGGCGCGTATCACGGAATTCGGACAGCTCAGGCGATGGAACCGCCGCATTGTGTCTCGTTGCAAACGAAGAAGAGGTAAGTACATCTAACTCTCACTCGTTTGAAGAATTACAAAATGCCTATGATGAATTGTATGGTGAATTTGTTAATGCTTCCAAAATGATAAAAGAATTGAAGAAAACACTTTCTTTGCAGAAAACACTTTCTTTGCAAGAAACAAATTTTCAGAAAACACTTTCTTTACAAGAAAAAGATTTTGAAAAATCCTCTTCTTTGAAAGAAATAGAGTTTGAAAAATTGACTAATGAAAATGGTGTTCTTATAAATAAAATTGAAGTTTTAGAAAAAGAAAAGAAAATTTTGGAAAATGACATTGTTGATTTCAAAAATAAAATCAAGGAATTGAATGAAGCCTCTTTTATTGATAAATGTTCTAATTGTTCCTCTTGCAGTTCTTTAAAATTAGAGAACATAGAACATAGGAACGCACTAGAAAAACGTAGTGTTGATAGTCCTAAAATTGAAGAGAATAAAAAGGGTATAAGTAATGAGGTTGGTCCATCTAGAAAGAATTCTAGGAACCTCACAAATGAGTCTAAGATTAGTTATTATAGACAACCTTGAAACAACTCTAGGACTTTTGCTAATGAGTCTAGAATGAATAATTTTAGACCACCTAGACACAATTCTAGGAATTTTATAAATGAGTCTAGAATGAATAATTTTAGACCACCTAGACATGACTCTAGGAAATTCAACGCTTCTAGGGGGAACATCTTTAGATCACCTAGAACGCATTTGGCTCAACCTAACATATGCACAATCCTAACGTTATATGTCACTATTGTAATCGGGTAGGACACATTGCACCCGTTTGTTTTGCTAAACATAGAGATTTATGTGTTGATTATGACTATTGTTATCCAAACCCCCAAGGACCCAAATGAAGTTGGGTACCAAAAACCTATTTTTAGGTTATTTTTTTGCAGGTGTGCTTGAAGACTACAATACTGTAGTGGATGCACCAAGCACGAAACCTTAATGCATTAAGGGGAAACGTCGGTTAGTTATCGTATTTTGAATAAAAACGCAAAGTTGATATGTGCAAATAATCTATATCAGTTTTGGTTGATACATGCTTTAACAAGTTTTATTTTTAAAACAATTAGTATCAAATAGTTTTATAATAAATGATTGATTCATGTTTTGATGAATATTTTTAGCTTAAATAACAATTGGCATAGTTGAGAAAAATTATCATTATTATTAGTATGCCATTTACTAACTTTTTATATGATCTTGTCTATAACGATTGGTATTGTCAATGGGTTAAATAACTTTTGTTATACTCTTTTTGCTAATGCCAAAAGGGGGAAGAATATAGGCGATATGCATGCTTTAATTGAGGGGGAATATTCAATTAAGGGGGAATTATATTGAATTGAATTGGTTGCATAAATTGTATGTTGAGATATAGCATCTATTTAGGGGGAATTCAATATGCATATCTTCCGTTGTTTGTCATTATCAAAAAGGGGGAAATTGTTGGAAATCATGTATATCTATTATATGTGCGCTTTGGTTGTATGAGCATGATTTTCAGGTATAGGTTTTGATGAATGACAAACAATGAAGTCAAGTGTCAAATAACGATATAATATGACAATCAATCAAATGGCAAGAAGCATACTGATGACGGAATTGCATGAACGAGCCAAAGAGTTCAAGACCGAAGACCCAAGACCTAGGTCGTTTGGTAGAACCAATGTAAGGACAACGTTTAAGTTATCTTATCCTTTGGCTCAACATTAGGTCATCATAAACATGCATAAAACATTTGATTAAATCTTATTTATCATAAACATGCATCTTTGTGTTAAACCAAAATGATTTGTATTTTAGTCAAAATGGTTTTTAAACATGTCTTTTAAATCTGGACCTAAACAATCGATTATATGCTCCTTACAATCGATTGTGTTTTTCAAAATAGCAAACAATCGATTATACAGTTTTAACAATCGATTGTATTAAGACAGTGTGATCTGAAGTTTTTCAAAATAGCAAACAATCGATTGTCTACTTTTAACAACCGATTATTTTGAGACAGTGTGCAACGAAGTTTTTAAACATCTAAACAATCGATTATTTTTGTCATACAATCGATTATATTCATAAACAATCGATTGTCATTTTCATACAATCGATTATATTTGACAGTTCCCATAGAATCCTAAATTGATTTTTGAACGTTGAATACAATCGATTATTTAGTCCACACAATCGATTGTTTAGCCTAAAATCAGGAATCTGTTTTTTGAACGTTGGTCAAACAATCGATTGTCTACTCCAAACAATCGATTGTCTGAGCACAGAATCAGGGATTTTATTTATCAATTAAGCAACGGTCAGCACCACTTTTTCACCTATAAAAAGAGGTCTTTTGAGCTGATTTTAAACACACAACTCCTGCATATATTGATATACATATTGATCATTTTCAAGCATCTTTTTAGAACTTTTGTTGAGCTATTTGATAGACAACTTTGTGTTGTTCATAGAGCTTATTTTGTTTCTCTTTATCCACTCTATTGAGAGAGTATTTGTTGTAAAAAGAGAGTTGTTTGAGAAGAACATATCTTCTCATTTGTCGGGTTTGCTAAGTACCCAAAGTCTTAGTGGTTGAAGTCTTGGGGTGAGGTATCCTCAAGCAAGTGAAGTCTTAAGGTGCGGTATCCTTGAGCAACTGTAATGGTTTGTTAAGCACCCGTAAGCTTGACGAAGTTAGTGGAAATCTCGAGAGAGTCTTTCGGGGACTGGACTAGCCACGGGTTGTGGTGAACCAGGATACATCGGTGCGTTCGTTCCTATTTATTTACTTATCGCACTTATTTAATTCCTGCAATTTTTAAATTCCGCAAGTTTATGCTATTTTTATTATAACGCTATTCACCCCCCCCCCTCTAGCGTTAAGCGTATTTTCTAACAAGTACCATCCCCTTCGGCTCAATCTCAGATATAATACCAGCCCCTCGGGCTAAATCTCATATCACAATAGGTACTTGCGCTCACTAGGGGTGTGCAGACTCATGGAGGGGCCCCATACGGCCCAAACGCAATAATAAGCCATCTCGTGGCATCAAATCTAGGCCCTCGATCTCATATCAATCAAGACACCTCGTGCCATATATGTATCTTAGGCCCTCGGCCTCAAATTAGTATTTGTGTATCCTTACAACTAGACCCTTAGCCTTACTCAGTCCAAAAATCATCACAAGCCCCTCGGGCATTAGTAAAACAGTATTTCTCAGCTCAAAACATCATTTAATATATTATTTATTTCTCAAAACTGAGTAAAAATATTGAGTAGTAAAACAATGGAAAATAACATGATTAAGTTCAAGTAATAAGTTAAAATAGTGAGGAAATAGTAATAAAAATTCCCGAAGGGGGTTCAGATAGTTGGCACGGAGCTCAAATATGACAATCAACCCAAATCATGATGATAGCAAATACGTTTCAATCAAATACATGGTAAAATCTCAACCGGGAGGGACCAAGTCACAATCCTCAATAGTGCATGACCCCATGCCCAACATCCAGTGTGTGTCTCCCCTTAATATAGCATTACGATGTGCAATACGGGATTTCAAAGCCTCAAAACATCAGTTACAATCATTACTCACCTCGAACTGGCTAAATCTCTAGCTCGCTACACCTTTTCCCCACGAATCGGCCTCTACGCGTGTCGAATCTATCCAAAAATTAGAACGAGTACGTAAAAATATGCTGAAAGAACAAAGTCCAAGCGAAAACAACCAACGAATGGCATAAAATCCCGAAATTATCAAAATCTGAGCCCCGAGCCCAAGTCTCGAAAATAAATAAATTTCACATCAATAGATTCCTTATCTCCCCACGAGTTCATGCATACCAAAAGTTCATAAATCTGACCCCAAATGGTCCTTCAAATCCCAAATCAAAAGTCCAATTTTCAAGCCTTAGTTCTTAAATTTTAGGCTTAGTTAGCATGATTTTTGTTACAACCCATATCCATACGCGTTAGTTCATACCATACGTTAGTTAACATAAATCAAAGAAGTAAAATTATCCTTGAGATGATAAGAAGTTAATCCTATTGATCTTAAGTGATACAAGGGTGATTAACAAGTATTAGAAGTTAAACGAATCAAGGATGTTGTAACTCGTATTTCGGGTAAACCTATAGGTGCTTAATACACTCAAGAGGTCATGTCTTAATGTATTTGAATCACATAATATCCGTTTCATAGTCTTGAAATCAAACGAGTTATGAAACAAAAGTCGACAAAAGTTGTCACAACTTAGGTTCAAAATTTTACTTAAACATTAGGTCAAATGTCATTAAGCTATTACCCTATATACTTGGAATAACGGGGTGTTCTACCCACCAAATTTAAGATCTATAATTCTAGTTTCCAACTCATTAAACTATTTATCAATGCGACACTGAGTAGGGAGATGTAGGCATTTTCGTGAGATTGCGCAAGCTGCTAGGTGACAAGTAGGTGTGTCACCTACTTGGTAAAATGATAGCCCTAAAAAGGGAAATTCTGGGTCGGATATTGAGCCCATTTAAAGGTTTATCTCCTGAAATATAACCCTCAACATATCTCACAAATATTCATACCAAAACCCCTGCAAACCTCCTCCCAAAATTCCACACATACCCTAGTCGATTTTCCCTCTCTTTCAAGTTCTAATTTTGGTTAAAATCAAGGGTTTGAAGAACCAAGGGAAGGACTGAGTTATCCAACAAGTAAGGTACTTTTATTTGCACTATTTCATACATTTGTTCTGCTGTGAACTCATGGTAATTCGTTCTACACATGTAAGAACTCACGGGATGGTGATCGAAAGCCGTGAGTTCGAGTTATTCACTTGTAGCGGACTGTTTTGTGGAATGTTTTGTGTTGCTGTTAGGCTACGTGTTTTACTACTTTATTATGGAGTTTTGGAGGTGGAAGGGTGTGGCTAAAGACCATATATATGTAGCGTTATGGGCTGATAGTTGTTCGTAACATTTCCGGGTCGTTTGACACGACTACGGTGATCGTCGTATGTGTGAAGTAATTAGATTGTGTGTGGACTGTTTTGGGAGGATCAATATGTTTATCATTGATGTCGTTTGGGCTATTTTGTGATTGTTTTGAATCATGTGAAGTCATATATATAGGGGAGGTGCTACCCGTTTCATCGTAAAATTGATTGTGATCGATACATAATAGTCATGCTTAAATGATAATAGTAGTATCATTTCTCTTATTGTAGACTAAGGAGTTGCGACAATTGCATAGCTTGAGATTGGGGCAGCATCTACAAGGTATGCAAGGCTATCCCTTTCCTTCTGTGGCACGACTCTGGTCGTACATAATGTAATGAACGAGCTTCCAAAGATACTCTACTCTTAGAAGCTAGCAGTACTTACATTGTTTCCCCTCTTATGGAACGATTGATGTGATGTCGCTTCTCTTATTCTTATGTTATCAATATTGTTGGTAATTCCTTATTCTTATAAGGTTCATAGTGAAGAGTTTGTCCTAATAACGTGTACAGTGGATACCGATCTTACTTCACTCTGAAAGGTCTAGAACGTGTTTCCGTGAGTCGAGCATGCATTATATATATGTATCTATTTTACTCTACCGAGCCGCGCTATAGTCGGCTGGGTAAGGCACCTATTGTGCAACCATTGATCAATTGGGATTTACCGAGCTCCACGTGGCTGGGTACGATTCTACCAAGCCTTATGATGGTAGGGTATGTTTTTTTACCGACCCTATTATGGCCGGGTACGATATGATGATGATGATGATGGTGCCCACAAAGGCGTATATTTTAACAGTTTATGTATTTATACATATGTATCATGCATTTCATGTCAGTAGCCCTCAGAGGTACTCAGATGTTACAGGTTGTATATTCTCTATTCCTTCCTACATTACTGCTCGTATTTATTGTTTACCGCCTTACATACTCAGTGCTCTATTCGTACTGACGTTCTTTTGTTTGTGGATGTTGCATGTCGTGCTGCAGGTTCGGATAGACAGGCAGGTGTAGCTCCCCAACCACAGTAGGTTGTCCAGTTCAGCGGTGATTGGCGAGATCCTTTCTCCGGACTTGCCGTGGTCTTGGTATGCATTTTTTATAGATATTATGGGTATGTCGAGGCCCTATTCCGGCTATGTTACAGAACTTATGTTCCTTTAGAGGCTCATAGACAAGTTTCGACTCATGTATAGTTTGGTATGACTTGTCGGCTGATTTTTGTTGTATAGTCTCTCATGGTATCGTGGTAGCTCGTACCTTATATATAGTTTCTTGATTGTATTGCCACCCCGTGCTATGTATGTTTATGCCATCATCTTTTATTGTTGGTTGTCCGTGATCCATGGATACTATTAATATAGATCTCGTTGGACCTAACAGATAATAAAGAAGGTTAGGTAAAATGTATGTTGGTGCACGGCAAGTATGGCCGGGTGCTAGTCACTGCCCTCCAGTTTGGGTCATGAAAAACTTGGTATCAGAGCCGGTCTGTCCTAGGGATTGTCTATGAGCCTTGTCTAGTAGAGTTTTGACTATGGATGTATAGCGCGCCACATTTATAATCAGTAGGCTACAGGACATTTAGGGTTGTTACCTTCTTCCTGAATCTAGATCGTGCGTAGAGTTTAGTCCTAAGTGTTTGTCTCTAATATTTACCTTATTTTCTTTCAGCAATGCCTTCGAATAGGAAGCAAATAATTAGTAGACAGCTTGATACAGCTGCGGGAAAGGGTACCAGTCAGGTGTCCCGAGCCAGAGTAGGCCAAAGTGAAGCTCAGAGTGAGATGTCGTCTCATACCTCATCTAATCCGTCTCCTCCAGAGGATATTAGAAGGAACCGAACTCCTTCAGTTCCTCTGTCTGGCACTACTGATCAGGATATGCGGAGTGTTTTGCAGTTATTGACTAGCTTGGTAGTTGCTCATGCTTAGAGGCAGAATACAAGTGCTGATGATAAACCAGTTAGTACGAGAGTTTGTGATTATATTAATTTAGACCCTCCAGTGTTTACCGATCGGACCCCAAGGAGGACCCACAGACTTTTATTGACCAGGTTCATCATGCATTGGCGGGATCCTTTCTCCGGACTTGCCGTGGTCTTGGTATGCATTTTTTTATAGATATTATGGGTATGTCGAGGCCCTATTCCGGCTATGTTACAGAACTTATGTTCCTTTAGAAGCTCACAGACAAGTTTCGACTCATGTATAGTTTGGTATGACTTGTCGGCTGATTTTTGTTGTATAGTCTCTCATGGTATCGTGGTAGCTCGTACCTTATATATAGTTTCTTGATTGTATTGCCACCCCGTGCTATGTATGTTTATGCCATCATCTTTTATCGTTGGTTGTCCGTGATCCATGGATACTATTAATATAGATCTCGTTGGACCTAACAGATAATAAAGAAGGTTAGGTAAAATGTATGTTGGTGCGCGGCAAGTATGGCCGGGTGCTAGTCACTGCCCTCCAGTTTGGGTCATGAAAAACTTGGTATCAGAGCCGGTCTGTCCTAGGGATTGTCTATGAGCCTTGTCTAGTAGAGTTTTGACTATGGATGTATAGCGCGCCACATTTATAATCAGTAGGCTACAGGACATTTAGGGTTGTTACCTTCTTCTTGAATCTAGATCGTGCGTAGAGTTTAGTCCTAAGTGTTTGTCTCTAATATTTACCTTATTTTCTTTCAGCAATGCCTTCGAATAGGAAGCAAATAATTAGTAGACAGCTTGATACAGCTGCGGGAAAGGGTACCAGTCAGGTGTCCCGAGCCAGAGTAGGCCAAAGTGAAGCTCAGAGTGAGATGTCGTCTCATACCTCATCTAATCCGTCTCCTCCAGAGGATATTAGAAGGAACCGAACTCCTTCAGTTCCTCTGTCTGGCACTACTGATCAGGATATGCGGAGTGTTTTGCAGTTATTGACTAGCTTGGTAGTTGCTCATGCTTAGAGGCAGAATACAAGTGCTGATGATAAACCAGTTAGTACGAGAGTTTGTGATTTTATTAATTTAGACCCTCCAGTGTTTACCGATCGGACCCCAAGGAGGACCCACAGACTTTTATTGACCAGGTTCATCATGCATTGGCGAGATCCTTTCTCCGGACTTGCCGTGGTCTTGGTATGCATTTTTTTATAGATATTATGGGTATGTCGAGGCCCTATTCCGGCTATGTTGCAGAACTTATGTTCCTTTAGAGGCTCATAGACAAGTTTCGACTCATGTATAGTTTGGTATGACTTGTCGGCTGATTTTTGTTGTATAGTCTCTCATGGTATCGTGGTAGCTCGTACCTTATATATAGTTTCTTGATTGTATTGCCACCCCATGCTATGTATGTTTATGCCATCATCTTTTATCGTTGGTTGTCCGTGATCCATGGATACTATTAATATAGATCTCGTTGGACCTAACAGATAATAAAGAAGGTTAGGTAAAATGTATGTTGGTGCGCGGCAAGTATGGCCGGGTGCTAGTCACTGCCCTCCAGTTTGGGTCATGAAAAACTTGGTATCAGAGCCGGTCTGTCCTAGGGATTGTCTATGAGCCTTGTCTAGTAGAGTTTTGACTATGGATGTATAGCGCGCCACATTTATAATCAGTAGGCTACAGGACATTTAGGGTTGTTACCTTCTTCCTGAATCTAGATCGTGCGTAGAGTTTAGTCCTAAGTGTTTGTCTCTAATATTTACCTTATTTTCTTTCAGCAATGCCTTCGAATAGGAAGCAAATAATTAGTAGACAGCTTGATACAGCTGCGGGAAAGGGTACCAGTCAGGTGTCCCGAGCCAGAGTAGGCCAAAGTGAAGCTCAGAGTGAGATGTCGTCTCATACCTCATCTAATCCGTCTCCTCCAGAGGATATTAGAAGGAACCGAACTCCTTCAGTTCCTCTGTCTGGCACTACTGATCAGGATATGCGGAGTGTTTTGCAGTTATTGACTAGCTTGGTAGTTGCTCATGCTTAGAGGCAGAATACAAGTGCTGATGATAAACCAGTTAGTACGAGAGTTTGTGATTTTATTAATTTAGACCCTCCAGTGTTTACCGATCGGACCCCAAGGAGGACCCACAGACTTTTATTGACCAGGTTCATCATGCATTGCGGGTTATGCATGTTAGGGATACAAAGGAAATATAGTTGGCTTCTTATCGGCTACGGGATTTAGCGATTCTCTAGTATGATAATTAGGAGAGATTCAGGGGTCCGAATGCTCCTCCAGCTGTGTGGAAGGAATTATCTGAGGCCTTTCTTCGTCACTACTTTCCAGTTGAGATACGACGAGCTAGAGCTGATAAGTTCTTAAATCTTAGACAAGGTAATGTGAGTATCCGGGAGTACAGTACGCAGTTTTATTCTTTAGCAACGTATGCTCCCATATGGTAGTCAAGATGAGTGATAAGGTGCATTTGTTCATGAACAGGTTGGGACCACATATGATGAATGAGTGCACGACAGCCTCCTTGGTGGAGGGCATCGATATTTCCCATATTTAGGATTATGCCTAGACCCTAGAGGATCATAAGCGCCAACAGAGGGCAGATAGAGAGTAGGAAAGGGGCCATCATATGAGGGCAAGATTTGCAAGGTATCCTTATGAATTCAGAGGAAGCGTCAGGCCCCAGTCTTCGAGGAGTTCGCTGCCACCTGTAGCTAGTGCTCCTCCACAGTTTCAGAGGCCTCATTATGATCGATCCTATTCTGGTCCAGGTCAGAGTTTGCAGGAATCTAGCTCGCAACATCACAGGGATACTAGTTAGACAAGACCCCCAACACCACGTTGTGATCAATGCGGTAAGGCCTACTTTGGACTGTGCCGTCGAGGTTCTGATGCGTGTTATTCTTGTGGACAGCCTGGACATATGATGCGGGATTGCCCTAATATAGGAGGTGATGGTATGGCTCAGCCGACAGGATCTGTGCCTGGTTCTTCCTCATCGGTTCGGCCTCCAGCACGGGGTTTTCAGCAGTCGACAGGTCATGGTAGAGGTAGAGGTGCAGGGCCGAGTTCGAGTGGCTAATAAGTTTGGCGTTGAACCTGAATTGATAAGTAAACCCCTTGCGGTATATACTCCAATAGGAGGTTCTGTGATTGCTAGAAGAGTATATAGTGGTTGCACTATGATGATTTTAGTCGTCAAACCTCGGCAAATTTATTTGAGTTAGAAATGGATGATTTCGATGTGATAATGGGGATGGACCGGTTGTCCTCATGCTATGCAAATGTTGATTGTCATACGAAGATTGTAAGGTTTCAATTTCCTGGTGAACCCTTCATTGAATGGAAAGGGAACATTGCTACACCGAAAGGTAGGTTTATTTCCTATCTTAAGGCAAGGAAAATGATCTCAAAAGGTTACATTTATCATCTCGTTCGCGATAAGGATGTGGAGGCAAAGCCGCCTACTCTACAATCAATCCCCGTGGTCAATGAATTTCCAGATGTTTTCCCAGATGAACTCCCATGCCTTCCTCCTGAAGGGAGATTGAGTTTAGCATTAATGTGTTTCCTGACACTCAACCTATCTCTATCCTTCCATATAGAATGGCCCGAAAGAGTTGTGATAGTTGAAGGTGCAATTGAAGGACTTGCTGGATAAGGGCTTCTAGCACTTCACCTTGGGGTGCGCCAGTTCTATTCGTGTGGAAGAAATACGGGTCGTTACGAATGTGTATCGACTATCGACAGTTGAATAAGTTTACTATAAAGAACAAGTATCCACTTCCAATGATTGACGACTTGTTTGACCAACTCTGGGGTGCCAAGTATTTCTCCATGATTGACTTACGTTCAGGGTATCATCAGGTGAGGGTTAAGGAGAAGGATATTCCAAAGACGGCCTTCCGGACAAGATATGGGCACTATGAGTTTTTGGTGATATCGTTCGGGCAAACAAATGCCCCAGCAGCTTTTATGGATCTCATGAATACAGTATTCAGGCCCTATCTTGATGTGTTCGTGATTGTATTTATTGATGACATTCTGGTGTATTCTCGTTCAGAGGCGGAACATGCAGGCCACTTGCGGATTGTATTACAGGTGCTTTAGGATCATAATTTATATGCTAAGCTCTCTAAATGTGAATTTTGGCTGAACTTAGTAGCATTCCTTGGCCATGTGATATTTGACAAGGGTATTACTGGTGACACTCAGAAGATCGATGCAGTAAAGAATTGGCCGAGACCTACAACACCATCAGAAGTGTGCAGCTTCCTAGAGCTAGCAGGATATTATAGGTGATTTGTATATGGGTTTTCCTCCATATCAGCACCATTGACTAAGTTAACACAAAAAACTACCAAGTTCCAGTGCTCTGACACTTGTGAACGTAGTTTTCAGGAGCTGAAGAATCGATTGACATCCGCACCAGTGCTCACTCTCCCTAAAGGAACAGAAGGATATGTGGTATATTGTGATGCCTCAGGTATAGGTTTGGGGTGCGTATTGATGCAATGTGAAAAGGTGATTGTTTATGCATCAAGACAATTGAAGAAGCATGAAAAGAATTACCCGATCTATGATTTGGAATTGGCTGTTGTAATATATGCTTTAAAGATATGGCGGCACTACTTATACGGTGTCCATGTTGACATCTACATATATCATAAGAGTTTACAATACATCATCAAGCAGAAAGAATTGAATTTGAGGCATCGTATGTGGCTTGAATTACTGAAATACTACAATGTCGAGATATTGTATCATCCCAGTAAGGCCAATGTTGTGGAAGATGCTCTTAGTCGTAAGTCAATAGGAAGCTTAGTACACATTGAGGCAAGTAGATGGGGGTTGACTAAAGAGCTTCATCAACTAGTCAATATGAGAATTAGATTATTAGACTGTGATGATGGAGGTGGAACAGTACATAATACATCCGAATCATCTCAACCGGGAGGGACCAAGTCATAATCCTCAATAGCGCATGACCCCATGCCCGTCATCCAGTGTGTATCTCACCTTAATATAGTATCACGATGTGCAATACGGGGTTTCAAACCCTCAAAACATCATTTATAATCATTACTCACCTCGAACTGGCTAAATCTCTAGCTCGTGATGCCTTTGCCCCTCGAATCGGCCTCTACGCGTGTCGAATCTATCAAAAAATCAGAACGAGTATGTCAAAATATACTAAGGGAACAAAGCCCAAGCAAAAACAACCAACGAAGGGCACAAATCCTGAAATTATCAAAATTTGAGCCCCGGGCCCACGTCTTGAAAATAAAAAAATTCACATCAATAGATTCCTCATCTCCCCACGAGTTCATACATACCAAAAGTTCTTAAATCTGAACCCAAATGGTCCTTCAAATCCCAAATCAAAAGTCCAATTTCCCAAGCCTTAGTTCTTAAATTTTAGGCTTAGTTAGCATGATTTTTGTTACAACCCATATCCACACATGTTAGTTCATGCCATACGTTAGTGAACATATATCCAAGAAGGAATTGTCCTTGAGATGGTAAGAAGTTAATCCTATTGATCTTAAGTGATACAAGGGTGATTAACAAGTATTAGAAGTTAAACGAATCAAGGATAATGTAAGTCGTATTTCAGGAAAACCTGTAGGTGCTTAATACACTCAAGAGGTCATGGGTTAATGTATTTGAATCACATAATATCCGTTTCATAGTCTTGAAGTCAAACGAGTTATGAAACAAAAGTCGACAAAAGTTGTCATAACTTAGGTTCAAAATTTTACTTAAACTTTAGGTCAAATGTCATTAAGATTTTATCCCAATATACTTGGAATTACGGGGTGATCTACCCACCAAATTTAAGATCTATAATTCTAGTTTCTAACGCATTAAATCATTTATCAATACGACATCGGAGTAGGGAAATATAGGCATTTTCGTGAGACTGCGCAAGCTGCTAGTTGACAAGTAGGTGAGTCACCTACTTGGTAAAATGATAGCCCAAAACAAGGAAAATTTCGGGTCGGTTATTGATCCCATTTAAAGGGTTATCTTCTGAAATATAACCCTCAATATATCTCACAAATATTCAGACCAAAGCCCTTGCAAACCTCCTCCCAAAAATTCCACACATACCCTAATCGATTTTCCCTCTCTTTCAAGTTCTAATTTAGGTTAAAATCAAGGGTTTGAAGAACCAAGGGAAGGACTGAGTTATCCAACAAGTAAGGTACTTTTATTTGCACTATTTCATACATTTTTTCTGCTGTGAACTAATGGTACGTCGTTCTATACATGTAAGAACTCATGGGATGGTGATCGAAAGCCGTGCGTTCGAGTTATTCACTTTGTAGCGGACTGTTTTGTGGACTATATTCTGTTGCTGTTGGACTGCTTGTTTTACTACTGTTTTGTTAAATTTTATAGGTGGAAGGGTGTGGAGAAGCACCATATATATTTAGGGTTATGGGCTGATAGTTATTCATAACATTTTCGGGTCGTTCGACACGACTACGGTGATCGTCGTATGTGTGAAGTAATTAGATTGTGTGTGGACTATTTTGGGAGGCTCAGTATGTTTATTATTGATGTTATTAGGCTGTTTGGGGACTGTTTTGAATTGTTTGAAGTCATATATATAGGGGAGGTGTTGTATGTTTCATTGTAAAATTGGTTGTGATCGATACATAATAGTTATGACGCTTAAATGATAACAATAGTATCATTTCTCTTATTGTAGACTAAGGAGTTGTGACAATTGCATAGCTTGAGATTGGGGCAGCATCTACAAGGTATGCAAGGCTATCCCTTTCCTTCTGTGGCACGACTCTGGTCGTACATAATGTAATGAACGAGTTTCCAAAGATACTCTACTCTTAGAAGCTAGCAGTACTTACATTGTTTCCCCTCTTATGGAACGATTGATGTGATGTCGCTTCTCTTATTCTTATGTTATCAATATTGTTGGTAATTACTTATTCTTATAAGGTTCATAGTGAAGAGTTTGTCCTAATAACGTGTACAGTGGATACCGATCTTACATCACTCCAAAAGGTCTAGAACGTGTGTCCACTAGTCGAGCATGTATTATATATATATATTACTCTACCAAGCCGCGCTATAGTCGTCCGGGGTACGACACCTATTGTGCAACCACTGATCAGTTGGATTTTACCGAGCTCCACATGGCCTGGTACGATTCTACCGAGCCTTATGATGGTTGGGTACGTTTTTTTACCGACCCTATTATGGCCGGGTACGATATGATGATGATGATGCCCACAGAGGCGTATGTTTTAACAGTTTATGTATTTATACTTATGTATCATGCATTTCATGTCAGTAGCCCTCAGAGGTACTCAGATGTTACATGTTGTATATTCTCTATCCCTGCCTACATTACGTTCATATTTATTGTTCCCTACCTTACATACTCAGTACTCTATTTTTACTGACGTTCTTTTATTTGTGGAAGCTGCACGTCGTGTTGCAGGTCCTGCAATCGCCAAAATATCAACTTTGTCAATTCAAGTCTAATTCTACTCCGGACTTTCAAAACTCATTTTAATCATGCTCCAAAGTCATAAATCACCTCCCAAAGCTAACTGAACCACCGAAACTCAATCCGAGCCCTCTAACACATAAGTCAACATCCAATTGACTTTTCCAACTTAAGCCTTCTTAAAAAGAGACTAAGTGTCTTAAACCTTATAAAAAAAATTTTCGGACTCGATCCAACCAACCCGACCGGATAAAGAAGCAGAAATGGAGAAAATGAAGTGGTAACTCATGAGACGACTGTCCAGGTCGTCACAACTATTTGTTACTGTATATATTCCCCATTTATATGGCACACTTTTCTGTTTAATTTATTCTTAAAAAATATTATACTTTTATATTTAAAAGTAATTTAATTTAATTTTTTTATTTTATCATATCGGATCGTACTGGATCGGATTTAGCACACTTTAGATTTTAAATTCTAGAAAATGCGATCCGAATATGATTTGAATTATATCGGATTTTAAAGTTTGGATCGGATCAGATTTCAAATCGTATTGTTGTGCCTCAAAATTAAATGAATATGTATATTTTCTTTGTAAAAGAGGCAATGCATTAAGAAAATTTCATGTTTATGCAATAATAAGAGTATTATGGTGCCAATATAGCTAAATCTAGCAATTGTAAAGGTAATACCTTGGAGGTCGATGTAAAGGAAGTACTGACTATCCAAAATTAAAGTTTAGTATTTATACATATTTGAAATTTTAATAAACACAATCCCAAATTCGATCCAATCCAAAATTTGAAATGAATAGATCAGTTCGGGTTTCGGATATCGGATCCCAATGAACAACCCTAGTATGCAGTGCTAGCTTCAATAAGTGGGATAGAGGGAGTAGTATACTGTAACGATCCGGCCGGTCGTTTTAAGCATTTGCACTTCACTCACGGATCTCGGGCATGGCTAGACCCATATGTTTTATGACTTATGTAAATAATCTATTTTAGTTTTCAAGTTAATTGAAATGGATATGAAAGAATGATTCTCAATTTGAAGCCTTAAATTTGAAAGGTTTGACCAACTTTTGGCTTTCTAGTATTTGATATCGGATTTTGGTTGTTATGATTTGGTTAGCTCCATTAGTTGATTTTGGACTTGGGAGCGCGTGTGAAATGTGATTTGCAGGTCCATGGTAGATTTAGGCTCGAATTGGCGAGATTGAAATTTTGACATTTTTCGCTAACAGTGAAAATATTGATATCGGGGTCGGATTGGAATTCCGGAAATAGTCCGTTGTGTCATTTATAATGTGTGTGCAAAATTTCATATCATTCGAATGAGGCTTGATAGGTTTTTACATCATTTGCGAAATTCGGAAGTTTTGGGATCCTTAGGCTTGAATCTAAGGGTGATTTGATGTTTTGATGTTGTTTTAAGTGTTTCTAAGTTTGGAACGAGTTTGAATGGTGACATAAGACTTGTTGACATATTTGGTTGAAATCTCAAGGGCCTTGGGTGAGTTTCGGGTGGTTAACGGACCAATTCGTGGCTTTAAAATTTGTCATATTTTTGGTATTTTGTTGCAGAGAATTTCTTCTTCGCGTTCGTGAAGAGTTATTGAGAGTTGAGGGATTTTGTTCTTCGCATTCACAAAGGGAAGTCCGCAAACGTGAAGGTTTGGTTTGAGTATGCATCGTGTTCGCGAGGAGGGAGTCGCATTCGCGATGGTTGAGCTGGTTAAGGTACTCGTTCGCGAGTGGGGCATCGCGTACGCGTAGAAGGATTTACCGGTCAGAGGCAGTTATGCTTTGTGAACACGAGGGCATTACTGTGTTCGCGAAGAGGAAGACATCTTGGCAGAATGTTTAAGTTTAAAATGAGGGTTTGAGCCCATAAATTCAATAGAGAGCTCAAGAGAAGGCGAATTTAGAGGGGATTTTTAGAGGAGTGATTAGGGTAAGTGTTCTTCACTTGTTTTTAGTTAAACTTCATGATTGTGTCTTGATTTTTATCATCTATATTGGAAATTTGGAGTAAAAATTGGGGGAAAAGTAGAGGAAAATTGGAGAATTCAAATTGGGGATTTGAAGAGCCATTTGAGGTCCAATTTTGATGATTTTGGTATGTATAGACTCGTGAGAGGATGAGGATTCTAGTTTTGTAATTTTCATCGGATTCTGAGACTCGCGTTTGGCCAATTTTGAGATTTTTGATTAAATTTAATAATTTTCGCGTGGGTTTTGTTCCTTTGGCATGTATTGATGATATGATTCTGATTTTGGATGAATTCATGGTGATTTGAGGCCGAGTCGAGTGGCATGGGCATCGTGGCATGCAACCCAATCCATAATTATATAATCCTCACCATCAGGACCTCGACCTTTCTTAGTCATCAACCTCACAAGCCACTCGGACATTTCAGCAGAAAAATCAAGGAACTCGGCCCAAACAACTTTCATATATGTAAAAATAGCATAATGAAACTTAATCAAACAATGAGCAGGTAAAAATCATGATTGAGGATATGGATCGGGCTGCACGCCACAACGATATATGGATCAGGCTGCACACCGCAATGGTTATCATAAGATACCTATTGAGCGTGAGTGCTGAGTGCGAGCACTAATTGATGAGAGTTAAGTCACCAATGACTAAGAGGCTTGCCCGAGGGGCTATACATATATATGAGTGATACTATGCCTGAGGGATTCTCTATTGAAAATGTTGAACAAATATTTTAACCAACTTTCATTAAAACTAAAATTTTTATGAGATGTTAGGAATTTAACTGCTGATTTGAAACTTGTTATTTCCACTGATGTTTTTATGTTATGAGATGTATATGAATTTTAAAATGCTCGTCATTGCATTCAGTCTTTATTTACCTTTACTACTTACTTAGTTAGCGTACTTACATTACTCCGTACACTTTATGTGCATATTCAGATATTTTTGAACCTGGTAGCGGGTGTTGATTACTCAGTGGAAGGTTTATCGGAGTTAGCAAGTTAGCTGCCTGGCGATCGCAACCCTATTTTACTCTCTCCTTATTCTCCCTTAGTTATATTCACTTATTTTCCTCGCCATTTTAGTAAGGCTGTAAATGGGGCGGTTCCGAACCGGAACCCGACCGAAACTGCGGCCCTGGCGGTTCCGGCGGCCCGGTTTATGCGGTTTCGGTTCCGGCGGTTCTACCTGTTGGAACCGCCAGAACCGGAACCCGACCGGTTCTGGCGGTTCCAAACGGTTCTGTAATGGTAATTTTTAATATTTTTTTTAAAAATAATTTCCAAACGGCTCTTTTTCAAAACTAGCCGTTTGAAAGTTTAAAAAATAGCCATTTGGCACCTAAACTTTAATTTAACCCCAAACTTTATATAATTACACTATTTCCCATTTCTCCACTATAAATACCCCCTCATTCTTTCATTTTTATTCACCAACTCATCAATATCTCTCAATCTCACTCAATCTCTCTCAAGCTCTCTTTCAATCTTTCTAGTGCAAGTGCTTAATTTATTGTTGCAAATTCGTGAAACATTGTAAAGTTGTTGAATTGAAGTTTTCAAGTGTTCAATTTCAACGATTTTCAATTTTCAAGAAGTTGTTCGTCAATCCGGTAAACTCGTTTCAACTCTTACGCGCTTATTATTATGGCATTTTCGTTGAAAAATATGTTCGGTAAAGAAAAACCTAAAACCGGTGAAAGTAGTGGCCAAAATACTACCCCTCCCCAGGTTGATGACAATCTCAACATAAAATCGAAAGTTGAATTCTTGCCTGGTAATAAATTGGTGGAGGGAACATCTCTAGAGATTTTGGAGAAAGAAGGTACAAAGGACAACGTCACACCATCTTTGCAACACCATGCTGATGGCTTGGAAAAAGGTGCAATGGAACAGGTGGTTTTATCTCAATGGGGTGGTTCAAATAAGGCAGGATTTAAAGCAGTGCCTTCAAACACTAAGAAGTCCGTTCACCTTGATGGTGTGTTCAATATCGTATTGTACGACATAGTCCCTAAGCTTCAAGATCTACTTATGGCATCAACTTTTATGGTAAGTCCAGTACATTATCTACAGGATCTGACATCTGCTGTAATTCAATTCTCTAATACCTGAACAATTTGAATCCTTAGTAACTTATCTTTTGATGGACCTTGACATTGTATTCGACATGGCTCAGTATATGTATTTGTCTATTATTGTGAGTGATATAACATGACTGAAAAGTTAAAAGACCTTTTTTGTTATCTGGATTTTATTGCATTATTATTGTAGGGGCTTTGTCTGAGAAATCAATGGAGGCACACAGGACAGGGAAGAAGCATATGGCTCGGACAGGGAAGAAGCATATGGCTCGGCTCCAGGAACTCCAAAAGATGTCGAAAAAACTGAAGTGGCCGATGATGTGGGTGCAACTGTCAATAGAATTAACCCCAAGGAACAAGAAGAAGCGTTCACCACAGGGGATAACTTAGTTAAGTCATGTTCAGGGAATAATGCATAAATTATGATGTAACTTGTACATTGACATGTCTTCTTTTAGTTTTTTTTCCATTGGGGGAAGGAATACTAAGAAAGATATGCCATTTTGGTCAATAAATATGCTCTTTATCATATCCTTGAATATCTTTTGTCTCAATATTTCTTTGTCTTTACTTCTATATATCCTTGAATATTTATATAACATACAACACAATATACTAATGACAACATTCTTTTATCAATATATACTACTTATATACAATTATACACTACTTTTATACAATATATACTACTTACATACAAAATATACACTACTTATACACAATATATACTAATTACCAAACACAATACTATACTAATAACATAGTACACCATATAAAATATATTCTACAATATACTAATGACTACTATACAAGATATTGATTTAAAAAAAAAAAATTCAGAACCGCCGGGAACCGCTGGAACCGCCAGAACCGCCGGAACCGGAACCGCCAGAACCGAAACCGGATGGTACCCGGAACCGTATGGCAGCGGTTCCGGCTTCGGAACCGCCAGAACCGGAACCGCCAGAACCGGAACCGGATACAGCCTTACATGTTAGTCTTGATGTTGTCAAACAATAGTAATAGATGCTCATGACTAATGACATCCCGTTGTCGGACTTTCTTTCCGCACTACTCTATGTTTTAAACACTTTATAGGAGTTGATTGTTAAAAAGCTTGATTTTATCCTAAGAATGAGAATATTGATTGGTTTTGAGATTGTGTCGGCTGACCTAGTTCCATGATAGACGTCATCACGACCGGATTGATTTTGGAGTCGTGAAATATATTAGTATTTGCTAAATATAAAACCTAAATCAAATGTCTATTATTGCTAAATATAAGCCTAAATTAAAGTATACTAGTAGACTAAAAGTATATTAACTTGTGCTAGTAGAAGATAACGGGTACCTCGTAAAATTAGTTGAAGTGCCGGCACATTCCACGACATGTTTTGCTTTAGTTACTTGTGTGGTTCATTTCCTTCTTTTTAAAACCTGATAGTCTACATCGCAAAATTTAAAAAACTTGTGGCTTCCTTTGCAATTAAATTACTCTACTCTGTAGAACCTCCGATCAAAACTTCCAAGCTTCTCTCGGAAGCCTCAAGCAGCGAACAAAAGGCCAATACTGTCATTACCCACATCACATAAAAAGAGCAGCTCCCCCCCCCCCCCCCCCCTTTTTTTCCAGTTTCGCGCCCGCTCAGTTCTATTATATCCCGCTTCCTTTTTTAGGGTTTTGAAAGCTCTTCCGCTTCACTTTCAACTGACTCTCTCTCTCTCTCAGTTCTCGAGAAAAAAGTGTGCTTTCGCCGGGAAAATGCCGCCGATAAACTTGACGGAAGGCGCGATAGCGATTCTAACGAACCGCGAAGCACATGCGGAGGATTTTAAACCGGTGTTACAAATCACGGATATTCGGTTAGTGAACACTCAGAATCAGAATAACAATAACGAACGGTACCGGATCCTTTTATCGGACGGGGAGTTTCTTCAGCAAGGGATGTTAGCTACGCAAAAAAACGATCTTATTCGGTCTCAACAGATTCAAAAAGGATCGATTATTCAGATGAATCAGTTCGTCTGTAATAACATCCAAAATCGAATGTAATTTCTCTGACTTTCCTTCAATTTTGTCAATTTATATGATATAAATGCTTGAAATTTCGGATTGCGTATGTGCACCTTGAGTGGGTTTTTTCATTAAGATGCTTCGCTACAAGAACTGTGTATGTTTTCTGTTCATTAATTTGTGTCTGTGAATTTGTTTTTATCTTCTTATACCTTATAAACCAAAAAATCGTGGGAGAGTGGTGGACTTTTTTTTTGTTGATCGTTATTAGGGGCTGTTATTGCATGCTTGCTTATAGCTAAGATACCTAGGATTGCTTTATAAACCTAATTAAGAATAGGCTCAACTTGGTTTAAACTTCTGTGTATATGGTAAACTTTTTCCTATTATAACAGGGTTCCTTAAATGTGTATATGTTGAACTTCTGTGTATATGCTTTGCTCCTGCAGTTGGTGTTGCAACTTTTTAGGTTTGTAGATTGGCTTTTCCTCTAGTGACAGTGCTGTGATTTGAAGCACATATTATATGTGTATAGTTAGACCCTAATTGTTGATTTTTCCTCTAAGGTGAGTGGATGACACTTTTGTATGATGAGCATTCTGACATTAGCCATTTCAAAACAATAAACAAACTGCTGACCTGCAACCCCACCATGCTTCCAATAAGAAACTATATATACACACACTTCATTTTTTGCAAGTGTCTTTGAGAATCATACTCGTAGCTTTCACTGTTTGTTTATTGATTTTTCTTGCCTAATTCTTCAAACAGGATCATCATAGTCATTGAATTAGATATTTTACTGGAGACATGTGATACCATTGGAGAACCAAAGCATTATCTCCCAAATGGTATTAGTCCTTCAGTGCCACGGCCAGCTGCCCCACTTCAGCCTTCCACCAATCAATCAGGTGGTTTAAGTGGCAGCCCTCAATCGTTTACTGCTGTTTCAGCTACTTCAAGCTCAGTTTCAAGATCAAATATGCCTGGAGGGATGCGATCTCCTGAGTCAACCCGTAGCATTGGTTATAATACTTCCTCTGCTGGTAATATTGACTCTGAAAGATATAGTTCAACAAGTGCACCCCTTTACCCCAAAGCAGAATCTGGTCCAGCGATTTCACAGGCTCCGATGAATAATTATGTGCGGCCACCTCAGCCTTCTTATCAGCACCATCCTCAGTCTTCTTATCAGCAGCCACCACCATTGTACTCAAACAAAGGACCTATAGCCAAGAACGAAGCACCGCCGAGGATTGTTCCAATTGCTGCTCTCAATCCATATCAGGGTCGATGGACTATCAAGGCCAGGGTTACTGCTAAGGCAGAACTCAGACACTACAACAATCAAAGGGGTGATGGAAAAGTATTCTCTTTTGATCTTCTTGATTCTGATGGAGGAGAAATAAGAGTAACATGCTTTAACTCTGTAGCTGACCAATTTTACCACCAGATTGAGCCAGGTAGAGTGTATTTGATTTCCAAGGGTAGCTTGAGACCAGCTCAGAAAGCGTACAATCACCTTCCAAATGACCATGAAATTATGCTCGAGAGCACATCAGTGGTTCAACCTTGTTTTGAGGATGACAGGACTATTCCTCAGCAACAATTTCATTTTCGGCCAATCAGTGATATTGAGGCCTTGGAGAACAATAGTGTGGTAGATGTGATTGGTGTGGTGTCTTCAATAAGTCCATCTAGCTCAATAATGAGGAAAAATGGTACAGAAACTCAGAAAAGAGTTCTCCAGCTGAAGGATATGTCTGGTAGAAGTGTTGAATTAACTTTGTGGGGAAATTTCTGCAATGCAGAAGGTCAAACACTTCAAAGTATGTGTGATTCTGGAGCTTCCCCTGTTTTGGCAGTCAAAGCTGGTAGAGTAAATGATTTTAATGGAAAATCTGTAGGTACTATATCTACAAGCAAGTTGTTTACAGAACCGGATTTTCCTGAAGCTCTAAAACTGAAGGCATGGTTCGAGAGGGAGGGAAAGAACACGCCATCAGTATCTCTTTCCCGAGAAGTGAGCAGCATTGGTCGGACAGATGTGCGAAAAACTATATCTCAAATCAAAGATGAACGTTTGGGCACTTCCGAGAAACCAGATTGGATCACAGTAAGTGCAACTGTTACATTTATAAAGGGTGAGAATTTTTGCTATCCTGCCTGTCCCCTCATGATAGGAGATCGACAGTGCAACAAAAAAGTGACAAATAATGGGGATGGGAAATGGCGGTGTGACAGGTGTGATCAGACTGTTGATGAATGCGAATATAGGTACATTCTTCAGTTTCAGATTCAGGACCATACTGGCTTAACCTGGGTTACCGCATTTCAGGAATGTGGTGACCAGATCATGGGTGTCTCTGCAAAAGAACTGTATTTCCTAAAATATGAGGGGCAGGATGATGATAGATTTACAGATATCATGCGTAATGTCTTATTCAACAAATTTATCTTCAAATTGAAAGTGAAAGAAGAGATGTTTAGCGATGAACAGCGTGTTAAGTCGACAGTGGTCAAAGCAGAGAAGCTGAACTTCCAATCAGAGATCCGGTTTCTGTTGGATTTGATAGACAAGAACAATGGGCAGGAATCCAGTACTCTGCCTCCTAAGACAGATAATGCAACTCCAACTTCAGGGTGTACTAATTCTGGATTTGGGAGTAGAACCATAGAACCGATGAATCCTGTTGCTAATTATGGTGGCAGCAATAGTAGTATCAGCAGAGAAAGTGGACTGCAGGGAAATCAGCAAGGTCAATATGGAAATCAGTTTACTGGCTCACAGTTTGCTCCACCTGGTTCTATAGGCATGTATATGAGCTGTAATAGTTGTGGTGGAACAGGCCATAGTGCTTCAAACTGTCCAAGCATCATGAGTGGTCAGGGCCAGGCATATGGAGGTGGCTTTGGCAATAGGGTAACTTCAGGAATGAGCAGTGACGGTGCTTCTGGAGAGTGCTATAAATGCCATCAGTTTGGACATTGGGCAAGAGATTGCCCAGGTGTAAGCAATGCACCCCCTGCCAATAACATGACTCCTGCTTCAGGAATGAGCAGTGGTGGTGCTTCCGGTGAGTGTTATAAATGCCATCAGCTTGGACATTGGGCAAGAGATTGCCCAGGTGTAAGCAGTGCACCCGCTGCCAATAACATGACTCCTGGAAGATATGGGAATCCTCCAAGGCAACGTGTTGGTGGATTTTGATCAACCTTTGAGCATATAAAATTGTCCTGTGCGGGTAGAGGCCTTCTCTTAGGTAGGTAGTACCTTCATGGATCATCTTCTGCTTTAGACAAAGCTTCTTGATGCTTGCATTTTGCCTTCTTTCTATACATTGACTACTTGGGGCTGAAATTTTGCGCTAGTGTTCCTGGATGCCTGGGCTTAAAGTTGTCTTCAGTTTTGAGGAGCGACATGTTTTTGCTCTTCCCTGTAAATTATTTCCTGTTTTAAGTCTTTCTTGATCTCTTTTATTGTTCTTTTTAGGTAGTCTGTCTTTGTGGTTTCGGCCTTATAAGAGTAAAATTCCTGTGTTATAGTGTAGACTGCTATATTAATGACTTATTTATCTTTTTTCATCTGTGATGTGTCATCTGTATACATGTCTTGAATACCTAATAATTGGGTAATAAGCTTCATATTCGATAGCACTCAAAAGTGATTCTGGTAGACCAATTATTATGACAGTGAGAAGACCAAGATGAACAGTGTATTTCTTTTAAAGTATAGTTTGGATTTTATTAAATCCTCAAGGCTATCACCTTCCTATTATCCGGCAAAATAGTCTGTTGAATAGCAGGTGATAAACTTGCTCTGTAGCTGCATCTGAAAGGTGCAAAAGGTCGATAGACCAAAGAATTTGTGTATTAACTTCTAGTACAAAAATTATTATTTTCCTTTGTGACATAAAAAGGGTTAAGGAACTGTGCCAGTGCTGGAGTTTTAATTGCCCTAAGTGCAAAAGGGGACACTCTGAACATCTTGCTAGTTTAGTTGAGTTTGTGATAATATTGACCACCAACTGGGGACTTCAAGCTACAAATTCATGTTACTTTAAAGGTGTTTAAGAAATGCTGGTGCTGCTGTTCTCCACATTTTCAATGTTTGTAAAAGCCACCTTTGATGGTTATTGTAGTAGGAAGAATATGAGATATGAATTACACAGGGCGTGGTTGCTGGTCAAAACTGACAGATATAAGTGGGCGGGAGATTATTTACGTCACCAATGTTTTAGTTTGTATAATTATAGTTAATACGGTTTTTTCTTTGACAAAATATTTGGTGGTAGGGGAAAATCTAAAATTGATCAATTTAGTGGTTAAGCTACTACTCTTCCCCCGACTTTCCGACCGTGACGTGTTACCCGTCCTCCTCCATTTATTATTTTTGATAGTGATAACCTTTGTTTTCAATCTACCGATAGTCAATTTTATTATGATATTGCATCATGTCAACAATTAAATGATGAAAATATGAATGCTTCTTATGGTAATCAAACTATCGATGAAAGTGATGAGGAAAATGATGATTTTGATGAAATACAATCGGATTTAGATGATACACCTACTGGTCCTGTTGTTAACCCAACTGATAATAATCTAAATGATCTCCCGCTTAACTCTCCTATAATAACTCTTACTTTTAATAGACAACCTTCTAGACGGTTCGAAACATCTCTTGTTTCGCACTTTTTTATTCAACTAAGAGATCAAAATAAGGCTAAGTGTAAAACTTGTGGGACTTTGATGGCTCATAAATTTACTGGAGACCGTAGCGGTACGGGTACCTTGACTAGACACATAAAGACATACCCTAAAGATAAAGCTAGATTTCTTTAAATGAAAGCTGCGCAAGAGGGGACAAGTGTAGGTACTCAGGTTAACCCTAGTACCGGATCAAATCTAGTTCATCCGAGAATTAATGCTGTTACCAGTGGCATTTTATATTACGATCCAAACAAAGACCGTGAAGAATTGGCAACAATGGTTACTTTTATGTGCTTACCATATAGTTTTCCTTTTAACTTTCACTTTGTGCATTATATTAGAAGAGTTTTTAATTCTATTTATAAAGGATGACATCGCGCAACTATAAAGAGCGACATTTATAAATATAAATGTGAATATGAACAATATTTGCGCTATTTATTTACTCATATAAATTGTCGCGTCGCTATTACTACTGATATTGGTAAAAGTGATAATGACTGTGATTATCTTAATATTACCACTCATTGGATTGATGAGGAATGGAAAATACAAAAGTGCATTATTGCTTATAGAATAATTAATTCACGTTATACAAGTAAGTTTATTGCTAACACAGTTGCAGATATTCGTAAATACTTTTGCATTAGAAATAAAATAATATCAGTTTCAATGGATAATGCTTCTATTAACACCAATAATATAGGCTTGCTTAAACCTATACTAAATCATGCATTTAGTAATATTTTTCATGTTGGACGTATTTTTCATATTTACCATTTAATTGTCAGTTGTATGGAAATTTTAAATGTTGAAATTGAAAAGGTTAAAATGACTCTTAATTGGCTTTTTTATTCAAACCGTAGAAATAGGCTTAAAGAATATTTTAAAAAATGAGATGAATTTGGCCTTAGAGAAAGAAAGGTTCCAAAATCTTATTCGACTAGATGGAATTACATGTATCAAAGTTAGTTTTACATATGAATATAGAAGTCCAATAAACACAACGTTTAGTGCTCGTGGTGCTGGTGATGATTATGATGAGCACCTTACAAATCAGGATTGGACTAATGTTAAAATTCTTGTAGACTTTTTAGAAAAATTTTATATTGTTACAAATGAATTATTTGGGCAACCTTATCTTACTATTTTTAACTATTTAGTTTATATTACAGCACTTGCAGATTTATTTACTCAATTATTAGAGGCCGGGGTTTATCAACTTGCTATTAATTATATGAAAGATAAGTTTAAAAAATATTTTTCCTTATCCCCCATATTTTGGTGTTGCTGCTATGTTAAATCCTACCATGAAATTAGGAGGTCCTCACTTTTGGTATATAAATATTTATAAGGCTTTTATCACTTTCAGATGAGGAATTTGATACACTTACATATGCAAAAGCCTCAATTAAAATAAATGCTCAAACAATTTATAATGCTTATCAACTTGTCTTAGATCATGCTAGACCAAATGTTCCAACTCCTACTTCGTCTAGTTCGCAATCATCTAAAAGAACTGCGGTCCTAAAAGTACTTAGTTCTTGGACGGAGTTCAGGGTCTCAAGGTGATAATATTGGTGATAGTTCACAATTAAATGAGCGTCAAATTTATCTTAGCGCAGAGACTTGAATTAGAGAACCCTGATGGCTCCATTGATATTCTGGAATGGTGAAAGGACAAAGAAAAATACTATCCGGTTCTTTCAAGGATGACTCGAAATATTTTAAGTATTCAAGATTCAACAGTGACATCAGAGAGCGCTTTCAGTCAAGCGAGACTTCAAATCAGTGATCATATAGCATCTATGAGGGAGAACTTAGAAATATCAGTACTGTTCAGAGATTGGATCCGTTTAGAAAGAGGAAAATTTGGACTTGCTGAATTATAATCAAAGATAGACGAAGCTTATGAAGAAATGCTAGCGGAACTTGCGGCGGATGCTGCTTCGTCCGGAAACGGTGATGAACAAGCTTCTTTTCCGACACCACCAACTGAAATTCCTCCGAACCTTAAAGGATTTATGAAATTTGTTCGAGATAATATGTAAACTAATATGTGTTGATATCCAATTTTATCCCTCCTTTCTTCCAGTTAATTTTCTTGAGCTTCTAAGTTATTAATACATAAAATACTTTATTTTTACTCTTATTTTTGTTATATTTGTTATTGTTACTATTATTATTATTATAATATTCTTCTTCTTCTTCTTATTATTATTGTAATAATAATTACTGCCATTACCACTACTACTATTACTATCACTTCTATAGCTACTAAATAGTATTATTGTTAGTATTATCATTATTGTTGATTAATTTTAAATTATTATTACTATTATTATTGTCTATTTAATATGATTACATAATTAATATGTTATAAAGATTAAGCATTTGACTAAATTTAGAAGCTTGGAGAAATATAAGAAGAAAGGACTCAGGAACTCAAAATTACGTCAAAATATGTAGGGGTGCTTATCGGGCGGATTGACGGCTTTTTACTCTTAACGGTGTGGCTTAACGGTTATCGGCTTTTAAATGTATTAATCCGTTAGCCACCCGATAAGATATCGGGCGGATTGGTATCGGGTTAGCTCTTATAGCCGGTTAATGGGCGGTTTATCGGCCTAACATACATGTTCGCTAAATATCTCTTATTCTCCTCGTCTTAGAAATAATGAATTGCCATAAAAAATTATATTTTAGAGGCAATATGATGCATTCAATTTTCTTTGTCAGAGCCACTCATTTTGATTTCCGTGATTAGGAAATTAGTTTTACCATCTCCGGCATGTTGCCAAACAGGAGGATTACAACCAAACATAAATTAAAAATAGAACCAAAAAATTTCTAGATCCCGAGAATAAAAATACTTAGACATAGAAATAAACTTTTGTTAATCATTTTCAAGGGTTTTAATTTTTTAATATTTAATATATATAAATAAAAATAAATTTTATATATATATATATATATATATATATATATATATATATATATATATATATATATATATATATATATAATATTTATATTCTTAACGGGTTAACGGATTAGCCGTTAAGAAAATTGAATAATCCATCCCCGAACTGATAAATTGTTAATAAAAAAAATTCAATCTATTCCCCATCCGTTAAGCCGTTAAGCCATTATCAATAAACCGTTAAGCTTTAATTTAGGTCGATTTTCGCTTTCGGGTCGATTTTGAACGCCCCTAAAAACATGCACATTTTCGGCCAAACAAACGGCCTAAAGAAGAACCAACACTAGCAGCCCAAAATATCGATTTGCAGCCCAAGACCTTAAAAAAACAATTAGGGTTCCCACTCTCTCATCTCATACGTTGTATTCCCTCTTTCCTCTTTTAGTGTAGTTCCAACTTCTTCTCAACCATGGAAGAAGTTTGCGTTGCCGATTTCAAGCAAGTTCATTATCTCTCTTTGTGACTCCTCTCTCTCGTCTGCAACAAGAGGCCAAATTACTTTTGAAGTTTCTGACCTTTATCCAGAGTTAATCGCGGGTGTAAAGATTTTCTCTTCGAAATTCAACGGCTCTTTGAAATTCAAACGGCTAATCCATTCTTCATATCCCGCCCGAGAATCACTTTCTCAAGGAGATCTAACCCTTCTCTATAAATAGTCTCTTTGGATCTCAGCCGAAATCAGAGGTTCTAGAGCATGAGAAAGACCACAAAAACTCTAAATTTCTAAGGCTCAAATACTCTCAGATGCTGTGGAAAGTACTAAGCTTTTTCAGCCGACACTAAATATCAATACATTTTCTTATATTTTCAAAACTGCTTTTCCAAGCTCTTGGTTGTTCCTTCACTCTAAAGGACGACCTTTGGATCTGAGTTGTAAAATTGGAATTCGATCGTGACGAGAGAATAGATTCTGCGACGACGCCCGAGTTCAGAGCCCCAAACAAAAAAGTTTTACTTTGAGACTTGCCGCTACCTCGCCAAGATTGCGCACCTTCGTCCTTTACAACTTTTACTTCGTCTAGGCAACAAAATACAAAAGATAAAATCTTCTGGGGAGCCGACATGGCCCTTAATCCCTTCATTTATATTTTAACTGCTATTGCTATTCATATTTATTGTGCCGAACCTGGACATGTTATGCAGTAACCAACTGTCATTTGGCCATTTATGAAGTAGTTGCCTCTAGTTGATAAAAAATACACGAATAATAAAAATTATAAGGCTTTTCCTCGAATATTTCTTTACAATTTTTTTGTGTTTAAATTTAAATTAGAAGATTCAACTCACAATTATATAATTTAATTTATAAGAAATTATCTTAGATAAAAAATATAAAAAAAAGCCCGGAACACTTAGGCTTGTGGGCCCGGCCCACTTAGCCGGGAACTTGCGAGCTGGTTCCACCCTCTAGACCGCTAAGCTCGGAACTCTTTGGGCCCGGCTTGCCAGAGCCCGTGACCATTTGGACCGGCCTGTCATTTAAGCCAGGTACCGGACCACATTACAACCTTAATTTCGATCAGCCTAAGCTACCTCTTGGCTGTTCCAATGATTATTTCTTCTCGTGTCTCCTTATATGTTATTGTGGAGCATTGTGGTCAATTGAACCCATTTTATCTCTGTAACTAAATCATTCTATATTGAACTTTAAAGGGCGTTGAAACACAGAATAAATTGCCTTTGGAAGTTTTCTGAGTCATATGATATTTAATTGTTGTTTGTGTCAGATTTATTCTCAAGGAATGATTGATCGGATGTGATACCTGAGATTACTTCAAGTATATCTTTCCTGTATTTGTATATAGATTCTATGCATACGTCAAGAATAGAAGATCCTGCTTCTTGTAGTTACTCTTACTCTGGCTTATTTTAGACTGTAAGAAGTGGCTGTGCTCCTAACTTGGAACTGCTAATTAATATTTATCTTAGGACTCATCGTTCTTTTTCTGAACTCTAATGGTTGAGACTCTGTCCAAAATTTAGTGTGAGGATATAGCTCCAGTCTTTGCCTAGAAGCTCTTCCTTTTTCTATTTGTAAGGAATCTCATTCTTTGATAAAGTATTTGGCAGGTAATCTCATTCGTCTGGATTAATGAAATATAGTTCAGTGGAGCCATAATGTGAGAGGCTGTCATCTTATCTGTAGAATCGGGGTTGTGAACATCCTAATTATTTTTCAATTGAAGAATCCCCAGATGACTCGTTTACGAATTGAATCGGGTAGCAAATTCTCTTTGTCTAAAGCCAAAGAGTGTACATTGAGATTCTGACAGAAACAAATAACCAAATTATGCCAGCTTTCACAAAAGTAATGCAGGTAACAAGCATGTGCACCACCGATGTGTAAATAGAGAGAATTTTGTGAGAGATCTGGCATGCCTTTTCCTGTTTTTGGATCATATGTTCTCTCCATGGGACCATCCATCAACTCCCAGCAAAAAGAATACTTAAGTCGCAGAACCATCCATCATCACTCAGCACACAATCCCCAAGCCGTTCCTAGCTTCTACCTTCCATATTCCCAAACACTAGTCCCACAGGAAAGTAACAGAAGAATAAAGCATGTTATTGATCTCCACGCTTCATCTAAATTTGACTTGCAATCTAATTTTAGGTTACACTTGTTAAAACTGCATCATAACATGTCACGCATATTTCAACAATTTGTCTTCAATGAAACCTATCCTACATTAAGATTGCATCATAAAGTTGCGTCTACAAACAGAAGAAGAAGAGAAGAAACATACGGCATATACTACATTTAAGATGCAACAGAATACTTGTAAATGTTCAGATTAATCGATAAAATCACAGAGAAACTAGAGAGAGAAAGTAGAGAGAAGGAAGAAAGTTTGAGAGAACCGAAGAGTCGGTTATTGGGAAAAGAGAAAAATGAATAATAATTGTCCAGAAGCTTCCCCTACACTAAACATATACTTACAAAATAAAGATGAAACGGACCAGGTCGGGTACAATTGACCCGGGCTCAGATATGACCCATTAGGCTCATAAGTGTCAGTGGCCCAACACATGAGCCCAAAGTATTTATCATCACTGCCATTATATACACTCTATATACATCAAATATACTAAACCAATATACAATTACACAGCTATTGAAATGGCTTAGAAGCCATGTAATCTTGTAAGTCAACACCCCCCTCAAGTTGGAGGGGGACACCACCTTCAACTTGGACAGCAGCGGATGTAGAGCAGTGCCGATTAGGGGCTTGGTGAGAAAATCAGCCAGTTGCCGAGAAGTAGATACATGTAACAACTTGATGAAGCCTGGATTGACCTGATCACGCACAAAGTGACAGTCCACCTCTATATGCTTTGTGCGTTCATGGAAAACAGGATTAGTAGCAATGTGTATGGCAGATTGACTATCACAGTAGACAGAAATTAGAAGGGAAATAGGAACACCAAGATCAGATAACAAGCGAGATAACCAGGAAAGCTCAGCCACAATTTTGCTTAAAGCCCGATACTCTGCCTCAGCAGATGATAAAGACACAACAGGTTGTTTCTTAGATTTCCAGCTGATCAAAGAACCACCCAGAAGAATAGAAAATCCAGTAACAGACCTTCGGGTATCAGGGCAAGCAGCCCAATCACTGTCAGAATAACCACTCAAAGAAAAATCATCTTTGGCAGAGTAGAAGAGGCCCATAGAGGAAGTGCCTTTAAGATATCGCAACACATGTAGAGCAGCATTCATATGAGGTACTCGAGGACACTTGAGAAACTGACCTAAATGTTGTACAGCAAAGCATATATCAGGTCTGGTATGTGTCAAAAATAAAAGCTTACCCACCAAACTCCTAAAGTGATCAGGAGAGGGTAATAGGTCACCACAATCAGCAAGAAGTTTGACATTTGTATCTAAAGGACAGACAACAGAAGATACACTAGAACAGTCAAACTGATGCAACAGGTCAGAAATATATTTCTGCTGATTGAGGATCATTCCACCAGGAACATGAGACATCTGAATCCCCAAGAAATAATGCAAGGACCCAAGGTCCTTGATTTTAAACTGATCATCAAGAAACAGTTTCAGAGCAGAGATTTCATCATTATCTTCTCCAGTGATAATAATATCATCCACATACACTGCCAGAATAACTAAAGACCCAGATGTGTCTTTGATGAATAAAGAATAATCATTCAAAGAGTGTTTATATCCTCTGAGAGAAAGAGCATGAGACAACTTGGCATACCATTGTCTGGAAGCCTGTCTCAACCCATAAAGAGATTTTTTGAGTTTGCAAACCAGAGGAGAAGAAAGAGGAGAAACAGAATCAGAAACAGCAGCAGATACAGTTAAGCCAGGAGGCAATTTCATGTACACCTCCTCATCCAAATCACCATGTAAAAAAGCATTATTGACATCCAATTGAAATAAATTCCAATTCCTTTTCACAGCAACAGCAATCAAACATTTAACAGTACAAATTTTGACCACAGGAGAAAAAGTTTCTGTGAAATCAACCCCTTTAACTTGAGTATCCCCCCTAATAACAAGTCTGGCCTTATACCTTTCAATGGACCCATCAACCTTGTACTTTATTTTATAAACCCACTTGCAACCAATTGGTTTCTTACCAGGAGGAAGATGGTCACTCCTTTCTCATGGCATCCTGCCAAGCTGGAACTGAAGCTGCCTGAGAGTAATACAGTGGTTCAGTTTCCAAAGAGGAAGAAGAAGAGCCAGAGAAGGCTGGGAGTTGGCAGAGATAGTCCTTAAGATAGGATGGAGGATTATGAGTTCTGGTAGATTTTCTGAGAACAGGAGCAGAAGAAGAAGAAGGCAAAATGGGAGGAGAAGGTTGATGGATAGATGAAGGAGAATCAGAAAGAACATCATTTTCTCCAGAAGGTAAGGAAGAATCAGTAGGCATGGGAGAATCAGTCAAGCCATCATCTTCTCTAGAAGGAACATAAGGGAATGAGGAGGCAGAAGGTGAAATAACAGAAGATGAAGATTTAAAAGGAAAAACTGATTCATGAAATATAACATCTCTGGAGACCAAATAGTGTTTGGAATTAAGATCATATAATTTGTAACCCTTTTTGCCAAAAGGATAGCCCAAGAAAACATAAGGGGCAGCTCGAGGCTTCAATTTATCCCTTTGAGGGATTGGCACAGTGGCATAAGCAAGGCATCCAAAAGCCCTTAAATGAAGAAAAGTAGGAGGTTTCCCATACAACAATTCATGAGGAGATTTGTTATGTAACAATCTGGTAGGTATTCGATTAATCAGGTATGTAGCAGTGAGTAAACAATCCCCCCAGAAAGAAGTAGGCAGCCCAGACTGAAAAAGTAAGGCCCTACAAGTCTCAAGAAGGGTTCTGTGTTTCCTTTCAACAACTCCATTTTGTTGGGGAGTGTGGGAACAAGATGTTTGGCTGCTAAAATATGAAATGCCTTCATTGCTAGAACCCAACTCCAATGCATTATCACTTCTAACAGTTTGGACCACAGTATGAAACTGGGTCTTAACCATAGAGATAAAGGACTTAAGCATAGAAAAGGCATTGCCTTTGGAACCTAACAAATGAGTCCATGTTGCTCTTGAAAAATCATCAACTATTGTGAGGAAGTATCTACACCCAGAAAAAGTTGGAGTGTGATAAGGTCCCCAGGTGTCAACATGAATCAGTTGAAATGGTTTAGAGGATTTAATGGAACTGTCAGGGAAAGAAAGTCTAGTTTGTCTAGCCATAGGGCAGACAGAACAGGGGAAAGGTTGTTTAGAAGCAAAAGGGAAAGATAAACCAGAAATACATTTCATATGTGCAAAAGGAATATGACCAAGTCGCAAGTGCCAAATGTAATTCATATCAGAATTCAAATCATTATTACAATTGAGACTGGTTACATGTAAGGAAGATGAAACAGTTTTATTATCAGACAGAATTGTATCATTACAAGTAATAGGCATAGAAGACAAAACAGTAAACTTGCTAGTATCACAAGAAGTAGAAGCAGAACAAGCAGAACTTGTTGAAGAGAGGGAAGGTGAAGGAGGGACCCATGTCAGCTTATACAAGCCATCAGTTTGGTTACCAAGATCCAGTGGCTTCTTCAGAGAAGGACCCTGTAACATTTGGAGGAAACATGAATGTTCAGAGAACAGGACTATACAATGTAATTCCTTCACCAACTTATGGACAGAAATTAAGTTGTGTGTAAAAGAAGGAATTAACAATACATTATGAAGAACAATAGAAGAAGTCAATTGAAAGGAGCCAATGCAAGTTACTTTTACTTTGTAACCATTAGGAAGGGTCACAAGATAAGGAACAGATAAAGGTGTAAGGTTAAAAAGTAGTTGTTTGTTATAGGTCATATGATTAGATGCACCAGAATCTATTATCCAAGACACAGAATTAATACTAGTAAGCATGCAAACTTTGGAATCAGAAACTGGGCTCTCAGTTAGCATAGTACCAGCAAAATTGACAGCACACATGGGAGAAGAGTTTGGAGCATTGGAACTCCCTAGCTGGGTTTGTTGTAAAAGATTCATCAGTTGATCATAATGCTGACTGCTCAACCCAGGTATCACAGAAGACTGACCATCTGTTTTTGAGACAGATTCAAGGTTGGCAGCAGGATTCCCTTGAGGAACAGACAAATGACCATCAGAATTTGAAGCAACAACATTAGCAGCACCAAATTTCCTCCCTTTGAAAGTTGTATGTTGTGGATACCCATGAAGTTTGAAGCATTTATCAATTAAATGCCCAGACTTCTTACAGTATCTACAGAACAACGACCCTCTACCTTGATCAGACCCTCTACCTTGATCAAAGTTAACTCTTTGTTTGAAAGAAGAGAAAGTATTAGGCATTGCAACCTTGTTAGAGTCAACTGGCTTCCTGTTAGAGTAGGCATTAAAAGATACAGAATCCGGATTAAAATGAGAGGGAGACTGGATATGCCTTTGTTTCTCATCATTCAGGAGGATATTATACACACTGTCAAGGTTTGGAGGGGGCTGCATCATCAGAATATTGCTCCTCACCCCCATGTATGTGTCATTGAGGCCCATTAAAAACTGAAACACTTTAGAATCATCATTTTCCTTTACTATACCTTCCTTAGCAGCACACACACATCTTTGACCATGGTTCACACACATAGATTCAACTTCATCCCATAAACCTTTAAGTCTATTAAAATAGGATGCTATATCAAGGGACCCTTGAGAGGTGTTGCACAACTCTCTTTTTAATTCATAAATTTTGGTCCTATTGGCAGTACCATAACGTGCCTGAAGTTGTGACCATATACTTTCAGCAGTATCAGAATAATGCACGGACTCAGCAATCGCAGGAGAAATAGAAGCAGTTAACCATGAAATTACCATACTATTACACCTGTCCCATAATCTCTGTTGAGCCGCATTAGTGGCTGGTCGAGGACAGGTTCCATCTATAAAACCAATTTTATTTTTAGCAGTCAAAGCAACAATTATTTTTCTTCTCCATCCCCCAAAACCATCACCTGAGAAGGGTGTGGGGACAAGAGATACCCCGGGAACATCGGAGGAGTATAGAAATAAAGGACTTGAAGAGTCCAAAAGACCAGTATTGGTGGTACCAGTATTGGTGTTAGCAGTATTGGTGTTAGCATACATGATATATCAACAAGGAAGAACAGATTCAGCAACCAAAAATGTAACAAATCAAATAGTCACATACAAAGCCAAATATTCAAACACAAAGCCAAAACCGATATACACAAACCAGGTGCACAATTTTAAAACAAAGTTACCCTCCTTCTTCGCTACCGGAAGAAGATCGGACTTCAAATAGCAGTGAAAATCCTAGGTATGAAACCCTAGGTTCAGACGTCGATTCAGTCACCGGAAATATGAGAAACGATGTCGGAAAGTTACCCAAACATCCACAAGATGAGAATCGGACCACCGGAAGACGGTATACCAGCAAGTCAAAACCACCGAAAACCCTAGATACCGATAACTCACCAGAAATCACCCAAAACCGATCAAAATATTGTTAAAACGTTGAGGTTAAGAAGATTCACCCGGATTTTATGGTGTAAAACACTTTGAACCATGTCCGATCAAAAACTGAATCATCACTGACCATTCGATCTCAGAAAAATCGTCAAAAATCGTCAAACAAATGTTCAAAAGTGATACCGATATGCGAATAAACATGATCGGATCGTTGTAAGGCTCTGATACCATGTAAATGTTCAGATTAATCGATAAAATCACAGAGAAACTAGAGAGAGAAAGTAGAGAGAAGGAAGAGAGTTTGAGAGAACCGAAGAGTCGGTTATTGGGAAAAGAGAAAAATGAATAATAATTGTCCAGAAGCTTCCCCTACACTAAACATATACTTACAAAATAAAGATGAAACGGACCGGGTCGGGTACAATTGACCCGGGCTCAGATATGACCCATTAGGCTCATAAGTGTCAGCGGCCCAACACATGAGCCCAAAGTATTTATCATCACTGCCCATTATATACACTCTATATACATCAAATATACTAAACCAATATACAATTACACAGCTATTTAAATGGCTTAGAAGCCATGTAATCTTGTAAGTCAACAATACTCATCTAGAAGCATATACTCTACCAATTGTAGGCCTTGGTGTGGTCCTTATTTTTAATAGAACCTGACGAGACTCTTACTTTAGAGCCATCCGACCTTTGTTGTTTCCCGTGGAAGAAGACATGAGCTACCACCATGTTCTAAGAGCAAAAGACAAATAAATACATCCATACCCTGCGACTGCATCTACAACCTGAACATTGGAGGCTTCAACTGTAAATACCCCACCTTCATCGCCTTGCCCTTGTTTAATATGTTTCTTGACCTGCAAAATGGCATATCATACACTAAGGGGTAGTTTTGTTTTACATATTGATTATGTTTTTGATAAAATTCTTAAAGATCATATACGTCATTTCATAACAAATTTATGTTTGCATTTTTTAAATGCAAAATACATGTGGACCCCACAATTCTCTAGCCACAACTCTCATTTAATTGCACTATGCATGTGCACTTCAAATACTCATTTCCAATCTTTTTCTCATTTTAAAATTATTAATTTTGGATTATTCAAATACAAGTTTCCATTGAGAAAATAAAATTAATTTTTAAATAATACAACAACAAAAAGAAATATTGATATTTACAAGATTTTCATATTTGTCTATAAAACTATAAAGCAATTTGAAAATAAAAATTAAATGATTTTTATCTATCCATATTATTTGAAGACGATTTCAAACTAAATATTTTTGTATTCAAAAGTAATTTTAAAAAATATAACTTGTTAACCCTCAAAAGTTAATTAACAAAATACCAACAAATAACTTAAAACTAAGTAACTTAAAGAAATGTATATATAATTCGCCGTTTGGCACATACACTTCATACCACAACTATGAAGCAGAATCCCAAAACCCGGAATCTCACGGGAAACACATACTATATAAAGTATGTAGTACGACTATAACTCCGAAAATGTCTACATCAATGGAAAACAGGAACAACTAACTAACTACAGTATAGAATAGGAAGGAAACTCTTCGGTCTGCGGACACTGCAGATATACCTCGAGTCTTCGCTAGATTTTTTTGCCTCGGTGGTAGTGCGTCTGAGGGGAAATACCTGGATCTGCACATGAAAAACATGCGCAAAAGAGGCATGAGTACACCACTGTGGTACTAGTAAGTGCCAAACCTAACCCCGATTGGGTAGTGACGAGGAAAGTCAAGGCCCTACTGAGATAAATATAATATATGATGAGATAGAGAAAGACAGTACAAGTAAAATCTACAGCGAGAATCTAAACAGGATAAATAAGGAAAACAACAATAGGAAAAAAACGGAACGAAATAATACAAGGAACACTACTCATAACAGGATAACCGAGGATCTCTTGGTATCTTCATCACATGTGCTAGGGATCTCTTGGTATCCCGAGGATCTCTTGGTATCTTCATTATTTCACTAGGGATCTCTTGGTATCCCGAGGATCTCTTGGTATCCTCATTATTTCACTAGGGATCTCTTGGTATCCTCATTATATTCACTAGAGATCTCTTGGTATCCCGAGTATCTCTTGGTATCCTCATATCTTACAATCTCATGTGCCAGGGATCTATTGGTATCCTGCACCCTCAGTCCAGAACATATCAAGTGCAGGGGGATCTTCCGGGAGGCCAACCCGTAGTCCCAAAGTAAATATGCAGGGGGATCTCCGGGGAATCAAACTTGTAGTCCCAAAGTAAATATGCAGGGGAATCTCCCGGGAATCAAACCCGTAGTCCCAAAGTAAATATGCAGGGGGATCTCCCGGAAATCAAACCCGTAGTCTCAAAGTAAATATGCGCAACCACAATCAAAGAATATTCATAATGAAGTACAACAATACAAGCAACAGATGATTCCATCCTAACATGTTTCACACCGTGCAGTTAAGGAAATTTAAGCAAGTAGGCAAGCTAAATCAACAAAACACGACTTTCTCATCTAACACAGGTTATAATTGCAAGTAAGGTAAGTAGGCACAAAAGAAACTCAATCTCAATATCTAAAGAAAAGAATCGGATTTTCAACAATTAGCTCAAGCACGCGCTCGTCACCTCACGTACAAGGCACTCAATTACCAAATAACATATCCTAGGGGAAAGGTCCCCACACAAGGTTAGACAAGCCACTTACCTCAATCGCTTCCCAAAATCAACTTGAAATCACTCCTTTAACAATTAAGACGAGAATTTAATGATACCTATTATGTTAAGTTTTGGGATCATAGAGAAGAAGGAAAAAATGACAAAACAAAAACTACAAAGGAAAAATAATCGAATTTCACTCATTTTTAGGTAAGATTTACTTAGCTCGCTCCAGACGAGATAACCATTTCATACCTCCCCCGATCCTCGAAATTTCCAATTGCCAAGGTTATCAAAATAGATGGAATTACTGTCTCCGTTCTTATCACTAACTAAAAAAGTGTCATCAGAGATGAAATTCCGAATGTCTTTAATGCCGAATAAATAATCAACATTACAGCAACTAGAATTGTCTCGAGTATCCGACTCTAAATGACCCAATTCTATTCATTTCAATTACATATAGTAAATAATATCTCAAGCAACTAATTCTACTATTAAAATTACAGCTAAGACGAAATTTAGGGAAAATGACCAAAATGCCCCTCGGGCCAACATGGTCAAAGCCCGAGCTTCGAACTAAAATCCGGTTACCTATTCCCCCACAAATCCAATTATGTGATTAGTTTTGAAATCAAGCCTTGAATTGAGTTACAACCCCCAATTTAGTAAACCCTAGGTCCTACCAAATATACCCGAATTTACCCATTTAAAACTTTGATTTGATGTTGAAATTATGCTAAAAGGTGTTAAGTGTGAGCACATGATTTTTTCCTCATTAAAATTATTACTACAGAATTCTTAGACTTAGGATTTCTCCTTTTTATTATTCAATTTTAGGATTTAATTGCGCATATTTGTGTGTATTTTCATTGGTGCATGCATGACAAACCATAAAAATAATACAAAAAATTACATATGCATTTAGGATTTGATTTAACATATTTTTGTTAGAATTAATTGGCACTTAGGGTTTTATTTTGTGAAATATAAAAATCACAAAAAATAAGTAGTTTATTTTGGCGTTATTTAATTTGTAGTCTCAAAATTGTTAATTTTCATATTTGATTAGTTTAGGTTATTATTAATCTATTCTAGTTGAATTTAGCATCTAGTTTAATAGGAAAATTTTAAAATAAATTAGGAATTTTTAGAAAAGAAAATGAAAAAAGAGAATTTTAAAAGAATTAGATCAGGCTGGCCACAATTGGGCCAAACCTGGGTGGCCCAAATCCTCCTTACCCATCCAATAGTACCCAAAACCAGCCCAACCCATCTTTGACCCAGCTGCTATGAGAAATGCTCCAAAACGACGTCGTATTGGGACCATCAATCTCAACCGTTCATCAACAATAATCCAACGGCCTGAGTTCGATGAGGATGTTACATATGAATGTCTGAATCAGACCAAGCACTAGAGAAAAATAGCCTCTTCCTTGTACCCTCGTCTCCGTCGGTACACCGCCATATAGCCGCTGGCTGGAAATCATCTCCGCCGGTGGTAGAGCTCCGTTGCTTCCCAAAAATACACCCCTAACTCACCATGCCCTCCTCTTTGCGATGCCCTAAGAATCAAGTCTCAACTGTGAGCCAATCCCTTCGAATATTGAAATGTTTGGGCACCGCTTCCGCCACCCATGGTGGCGCCACAGCCGGAACCTTTCCAAAATAACACCCTATGTCGCTTACTCCTTCCCCATAATGGATCCATGTTCAAATTCCTCCAAACCCTTACCCATTGCTTTGAATATTAGTTCAAAGCACTGGCAAAATCTCCAACCTCCCCAAAATCCCTTGAAACTGTTACCAGGTGACCTCCTCACCTTCCCCTCCACAAATCCACAGCCAACAGCCTTCGAATACAACTTGAACCTGGCCAAAAATCAAATCGAAAAATGGTCTGAAACCCAAACCCTATCCCAAACTAACTAACCTTACACCTGATACCCTCTTCCCCTCTCAAATGATTGCACAAAGTTCCCAAAAGACCCAAGACATTCCCAGATTTGAAACCAGAAATGATTGGAAACCATGAGACACGAAGGTCAAAGGTCTTAGGGCTATGATGTTAAGCTAAGTTCCATGTTTTCCTTTTGATTGCTTATAATTTTTCTTTGTTTTCATTTTGTGTGAGTACATAAATGTTCTATTTTCTCATCTATGAAAATATTCTGATTAGTTGCTTTATTTTCATCCAGAATCATATGCCTTTTCTTTTAAGTTTTTGATAACCCGTTCTAAATGGTCCCTTTACCAATTGAATTCACAGATGTTCCTTGACTAATTTGAATTATTCTGTTAGCTCAAAATTGTTCATCTCTTCCTTGGTTTAACTTTCCCTTTTCGTTTCAATTTGGTCAATCTTCATTTGTGATAAACCTTGTGTTTGTTTCTGAAGTTTGTGCTGGTTAGCTTTATTTTTGCCTCTAAGTAATTCAGCCCCATATTTTGGTACCTGTCTAAATCCTCCTGTATATATGTGTTTCATTGACCTGTTACTTACCAATTTTGACCATTGTTTGTTTGCTTTTTAGTAGTATAGTGTAGTCCTCAATTTAATCGTTAGTCATGACCAACTTTCTTAAAAATCGACCCCAACTGATAATGAGACCATGGTTTATGGCCTTGAGTATTTAACTAGGGTCAATTTCTGACCAAAAGGATAGACACCAGGGTAGAGACATTTAGGCTAAGTAATTAAGAAGGAAAGATAGGGGTAACATGGGTATTTGGACATAAAAATCTTGCAACAAATCCCCGGAACCTTCTAGTTGGAGGTTCGAAATGCAATTTCTGTTAATTTTTCTCAAAAACTTGAGGCACAAGTTAAAAAACAAGGGACCAATTAAGCAATTCTGGAAAATGGGGAAGGGACAAATAGGAAAACAAGAAGAAAATTTTTGCCCTAAGGCTTAGATTATAAAAATCATCTTATTGCTTTCAAAGAAGAAAGAGGAAGTCGAGAACACCATATGAAAAATTTCCTAAAAATTCCAAGTTTTTCTTTTTGGCAAAAACCTCCTAAAATTTCTATAAAATAATCATATTTCTATCCGTGGTAAGGTGAAGATGACTTAAAGCATATGCATTTAGAGTGTTAGAACCTACTTTGGGCATTGATCCCAGGCTGGTTTCTTTGTTCGAGCTATAGGATTGGAACTTGTGTTGTCGTTGGTCTTTCAAGAACTTCCTAAGTTTCCTAATACTACTCCTGGGTCTTAATTGGTTGATCTGCTACTGTTTGTTGCTTCTCGCTTACCTTACTCATAGGTGTTTTCCTCTTTGCTGTAATTCTAGGTACTTACTCTCACTCAGGAAAATCTGGAAATGCACAGCTGTGTATATGCATGGTCACATTTGACAATGAAGACATTTATATTTTCATGTTAATGTTATAGTGCAAATGTTACTAGTTTAGTAGTATTTAGGATATTCATCTCATCTTGGTTGTGTAATATGTATGAACATTTAGACTATGTTGGACTGTTATTTGGACTGTTAGATTTAATTTGTTTAAATTTCAGTATGGTCAAAACATGGTAGTCAATAATTTGCCTAGTTTTCCTGCTTGATTCAGTAATAGGGAGTCATCATGTGTACACTATCCTGATTGATAAGTCCATCAGTTTGTAGACGTTGAATTCGAAACCTGAGTTTTTCTAGCATATTGATTCACTAGAATGGAAAATCACTACCTGGATTTACCTTTTTCAAATGTCTTTAATACGTAAAAAAATGATCAACTATTAGTAGGCTCAACAGTTGTAACATAACGATTTTGGAAATTACTATCATTGCCTATGTAGTTAATTTGTATCTTCAAATCTCTGGGCCCAACTGAAGGCCCAGATCGTTGTAATTGTGAAGCATGAAAAAATATACTTCTGGGCTAACTACCTTCGTCAATAAGGCCCAATTGCAGAAATTAGCCATCAAAGTGCTGAAGATATGTATTGCTGAATAAACCATTAGCCTACAAGTTAATATGGACTTCTCTTTTATTTAGAGACACGTATAATAGAGAATCATAGTCCCTTTAGGTTGCCTTTATAAAAAATGAGACTGAGTGTGCCACGCTAAACAAAATTATACGCTGCGTGGCCCTATAGTTGTAATAAAATGCCTAGAAATATGGGAGATGTCGTTTAGTAAATTTCACGATTTTTTCACGAAGTTAAAAACGCGTAGTTGCTTTAGGCGCGTTGTTTTAATAATGTATCTTCCTAAATTTGGGTGCACATTTATGTGACCCAAATCCAAATCTCAACGATGCTAATATGTGTCGAGAACCCGGGTGCATTTATGTGACGTGGTTCGAGACGTATTTTACTAACGTTGCAAATATTCCTAAAAAATGAATAAAGCGGTTAATAATTTAAAAATTGCACTATTGGATGAACATGTATAAAAATCGGATAATTGGCCATTTATAATAGTTTAAGCGACTGTGCTAGAGCCACGGAATCCAAGGGTGCCTAAACCTTCCCTCGGGTTAACAGAATTTCTTACTCAAGAATTTCTGGTTCGCAGACACCAATTGGGCAGTCGAAAAATTTCCTCGATTTAGGATCCTAAATAAATACGTGACGTGGGACACCAAAATCCAAACCTATCCCAAGCGGTGACTCTAAATACATAAATAATACCATTTCAAATAATGTCACTTTAATTGGAAAAACTCTCTTATACGTTTTATCCTTCGGGGTAGCCGTGTAAAAAGGGAGATGAGATAGCAGCTCTAGTGACTCTGCTGGGGCATACAACCCAGAATCTTTGGTTCAGGGTTCAAGAATTCGAGCTTAGAATAACTGTTATATTTGGCTTCTTCTGATTTTCTTACATGTTCTGTGCTAAGTGCTAAATATTTTTGCCGCTTTGATGTTATCTGAATTGTATAAACTGTTACGAAACCCTTCACTTCTAACCTCCGGGGATGTGCTTACTGGCTAAGACTCCCTATTCTGTTAGTGTCATACCTGAAAATAAGAAAGAGGCCGGACAAGTTACTAAGCCAAATGGCCTTTTGGTTCCCGGTACGTAACCCCCTCCTCGACTCGAGTCGTCCGCTCGGGTACACAGTCTAGACCCTATACCAAGGTTTTTAACTTAGAATAACTTGAACTCATGCCAGATCCCTAGTAGGAATGCTTAGTTTCATCATGAATTTGACTTAGGGGACTCAACACAGGGGTTAGGTCCGTCTAGGACAGGTGATCCGAAATGAAAAGACTATCCTGATGCATGTTACGTTCTACTTGCGCATTTATTTTCTTTGGATTCGCATGTTGACCGGCTTGTGAATAAAGAGGAAATTTGAGAGTTACTGAGATTAATCATCTGTAAAACCAATGCTCAAATAGCACCGAAATGCTGTCGGATTTTTCTAAAACAAAACAACACAAAAGAAGGATAAAGAAAATGGGGGTGTTTTCAATAACTTTTTGGCTTTAATAAATGGTATTTGACTGAACTATGCTAGTTTGATTCCCGTCAGAGAGAGATACGTAGCAACCCCCATTGGGTCCAACATCCTTTTTGCAAAAATAATAACAAAAACAATTGGAAGTTTTAATTATTTTTAGAAAAAACTAAGTGATTCTGTTATTTCTAAAAGCAACCGAATGTTACTGCAAGGGGCGCCGGAAGGTTGATTTTGCACTAATGGCCACCCCTGAATCTTATTTTTGACTGGAAAGCGAACACAACCTTAAAAATCTTACTTCGGAAGTATTGCAAGGCCGTATTCGCAAAGCCGAGCCCTGATTTTAATAATTTAATTTCGTAAATTACTGGTTTTAATATTTTGTGTAGTCAAATAGTCAAATTTTGGGATACTAATTCACCTTAATAAATGTGCAGAATGAGCACAGTACTGTTCATGAACAAAATTCTCTTGGAGTTGCGACTGTGGTGGAATGACCTGGGGGAAGCAGGGCAAAAAAGGGTCAACACGCATCTGGGAGGCCTCACTGGTTTGTTGAAAATTAATCCAAGGGGTGATATCATAAAATAATTAATCATATTTAGGGATCCGGCTCACAATGTCTTCCATTTCTCGAATTTTGAACTCACCCGACAGTGGACGAAATAACTGGATATATCGGGACTCCTACAATTCCTTTAAGTGACCAATACCTGATTGCACCAAGAGCCCTAGCCGTGCACAAATTCCTGGACTCCTTGAAAATCAGTAGGAAGGTTCACAATCCGGACCTATCAGCTGGCTTCTACACCCTGCAGTTTATATATCAGAAGTACAGACATATCGGGGGATTCAATAACCCCGAAAATCATATTTGTAGCAAAGGAAATCAGCTCAAATGGGAGGAACATCGATGCTTTGCGTTCATGGTATTTTTCTTGGGTCTTCTGGTGTTTTCGCAAAAGGACGGGAATATTGACATACGGATATCAGGGGTCGTCAACACTTTAATGACGCAGGCCAAAAGTACCCTCGCTCCAATGATCTTGTCCGAAATCATTCGTGCTCTCACCGCTTGTAAAGTAGGAGGGGACTTCTGCGAAGGATGTAACCTGTTGTTGCAAATATGGATGATCGAGCATCTACGCCACCAGCCTCGGTTCATGAATTATGGGTCGCCAACAAGATCTGCATAGAGGAATTATGCAACAGGGTTGATTGGTTTAGAGTACCTGAGGGTGTCAGAGAATGGTTGTCGCATCTCCGGGTCATCACTGCAAATCAGATAGAGTGGATATTCGGGTGGCTCCCTGTGGATGAAGGTGTGTATACACCAGCCACCGGTCCTCATTTCCTTCTGATGGTCTTCGAAGTATCCAGACCTATGCGCCGTACAGAGTACAAAGACAATTAGGTAGATGCCAAATAATCCCCAGGGATGAGGATATTAGTCGTCATGCGATTGAGATAAACGCAAATGGTCAATTCCCTGAAGTAGTCGTACGTTAGATCTGGAGTTAATGTCAATACTTGATAGCAGGTACTCGAGTACGCGACATATCTAAAGGCAAGGTTGCACCAGGGTATGTTGCTTGGTATAAAAGAGAAATAGAGCCTGGAAGGCCGGCTAAGAGACCGCATCTCCAAGAATTTGCTGAAACATCGCAAGAGTAATGGGATTGGCTAGCCAGGGAAATTGAATATAGGGCCACTATAGGAAGATTGGAAAAGCAAATCAAAGAGCTACAATTTGAAAATAATTTGCAAGCTGCATCCAGTAAGGGAGAAAAGAAGATATTAACGAAAGAAAACAAAGCCTTACGAGCCCAAATCCAAAAAATGAAAGCAGCTACAGAAAATCCCCCTAGAAGCACAAAAGATGAGAAACTCATAGAAACTTTGCGGTGGAAAGTAATCGAGTATGGGCTTGACTTGAATAAGCGAAAGGTGAGCTATCCAGAGGTCGGAAGCAATTGGGTAAAAGTGCGGAAGAACGATCCCGCATCTTTGAGCAACTAAAAGAAGGGCATAATGATGAGATTGTTGGTTTAAAGCGGAGGGTCATCATGACTGAGAACAGAATGACTAAGCAAGCGGGGGACTTCAAAGCCGAAAAAGAACATTATTATGCAATAATAGCAGGATTAAAGATGGATTTGCGGCAATTCCAGAAGCTGAATCAGGTAGCAGAGCGAACTCTAGAAGAAAGGGCCGAGCAAATTGGGCATTTGTTGCAAGAAAAAGGTGTTATTAGGGAAAGGATATGGGCAATCGCAGATTACATCACCATAAAGTGCAACCATTGCAAGGATATGACGAAATCATATTTTTGGCCACTGCCATGACTTTTGTTCGGCAAGCGATGGAAGACCTCCACCATCTCCAAGGGAGTTTAGCACGCAAGCCTGCGGCAAGGCTGTGTGATTCCCCACAAGCTTCAAAAGTAGTTGAAGTTTGAATGTATTCATGATTTCTGAAAAAATTGTACTTTTCTTAAAAGAGTCTTCAGTCTGTATTTTATTTTACGCACCATTCGAGTCTGTAAGATTTATTGAGTCCAAGTTTGTTAGTTGCCATTAACTTTGTTAGTTTCTGCAACTAAAATTTGCCTTTATAAAAATTGAAAATCCCAAAGTATCCTGTTATTTGCATCACAATTTTTCTCATGAACTAAGCGCGGTCTGATTTATGGAGGGCATGATACGTAGGCAATCTTCATAGGATTCAACCGTATTCTTAAAAGAGGAAAGCTAAAAAGGAAATAAGAAGTGGAAATAAAAAGGAAGTTTCGAATAGGTGCCAGGACGATGCATGTGACCATTGTAAACATATAGAAACCCGTTAACTATGTAGGTGCATCATACCCAATATGTGATTCCCTATTTGCTATTTCTCCCGACCTAACTGTTTGTAATTCTAGTTTCCAGTCATAGGTTTTTAGAACAGTGTTTGGTTTGCGGTGAACTGACATCACATCTATATTTCACCAGATCAAAAGGAAGCGCAGAAATGTCATCCGAAATGACTTTGCCTACAGTTTCCATCTCAGAGGATAGCTAAATTGCAGGGATCCCAGCTTCAGAATCTGCGGCAGCTGAAGAAAATAGGATCCTTCGACTCAGAGTTATGGAGATGTGGGACGCTTGGACAAACAGAAGATAGCCACCGAGTGCCATCCCTGGATTTCCTAAGCTCTTCCCAAGGTCGGGGGGTACCTCCGCTGTTCCCATTAGTCACCCAAACATCCTTTTGGGGCAGCCTACCATACCAACCAACTTTGTCGGTGCGCCTTCTGAAGTCCTCCCTCAGGTGTTCATATCTTGCCCAGTTCCTAATATTTTTGCGGCTCCTCTATGCACATCCACCACACAGCCCACGGTGCCGAGACCCATGTTCGATCCTACAGCTTTCACATTTCAAACTCCCAACTACCAAACTGAGCCTCCCCCATACCCCACATACACCTATCCTAAACCAGAGTATGCACTCACACCGGTGCAGGATAAAACTCCTTAAACGCCTGAACAATATGAGATAGCAAGAAGGATGAAAAGCCTTGAGCAGAGCTTGAAAAACATGCAAGGCTTGAGTGGGCAAAAGAGCGTGTCTTACACAGATCTGTGCATGTTCGCGCATGTACATCTTCCCCTGGGATTCAAAACGCCGAAGTTTGAAAAGTACGATGGTCATGGAGACCCCATTTCTCATTTGAAAAAATACTGCAACCAATTGCGTGGGTCAGGTGGAAAAGAAGAACTGTTGATGGCATACTTCAGGGAAAGCTTGGTAGGCATCGCTTATGAATGGTACATGGACTAGGATATCAGTCAATGGCATATTTGGGATCATCTCGTCCAGGATTACGTAAGGAAGTTCCAGTACAACATTGGCATTTCCCCAGACAAGAACCCTTTGGCCAACCTGAAAAATAAACCTTCGGAACATTTTAGAGACTATGTTGTCAAGTGGTGCAAACAAGCGTCAAGAGTAAAATCTCTCATGGATGAGACATAGATGGTCACTGTTTTTCTCCATGCACAAGAGGCGGATTATTTCCAAAATATGATGTCAGCAATGAGCAAACCTTTGGCGAAAGCAGTCAAGATCGGTGAAATGGTACAAAATGGTTTGAAAACAGGAAGAAGTCTAAGCCAGTCAGCCATAAGGGCGACCTCCCAGGCCATACAAAGTGGGGCAGGAGGAGTCACACGAAACAAAAAGAAATAAGAAGCTTCAATGGCAGCCTCCGGCATTAAAAGACACCATTCCCACAGGCTCATGTTCTCAGAAAGGACCTCTCAACACTACTATCCACATCAATACATGCATTATGTTCCACAACCTTATGCAGTTATGAAATGCCCAACCATTCGCTCGACCACAACAACAGGGCAACAGAAACCAGGCCTCGAGGAATCAGTCTCCCCAAAACCACTATAATCCCCACCCTCCCCGAAACAATTTCCATCCCAGGGAACCGCTCAGAAGACAAAACTTTACACCGATAGGGGAGTCTTATTCCAACTTATTCACAAAATTGGTCCAGATAGGTCTCTTGCAGCTCGTGCCCCCAAACAGGCAGAACCCTGAGTCACCTTCCTATAAATTGGGTATAAGCTGTGCTTATCATTTAGGGGCCGAAGGGCACGACACGCAAAACTGTTGGACTCTGAAGCGAGCAGTGGAGGATTTAATAGAACAAAAGAAAATAGTGCTGAGGGATGAAGATGTCCCGAACGTTACCAATAACCCATTGCCGGCTCACAACAATGGGCCAGTCATCGAGATGATTTGTGAGGACAAAGAATTTGACCCTGCTTTGAAAGCCATAATAGCTATTGCTGATGCAGATAGAAAACCGAAGGTTACCCCCAAGAAGGTTGAAGAAAAGGAAATGAGTGAAGCCAAGCACCCGGAAGCAGAGAAGAAGGTTGAAATTAAAACTGAGACAACACCCACCAAGGAAACCACCCTTTACATTCCACGGGGTCGTCAAGAAAAACAACCAACTTTGAGTCCCCCAAGAAGATTTGAGTTTAATAGGACGATCTACGTATCCAAGGGAGCTTATATGGTGCGGGGACCGATTAAATCGCCAAGGCTGAATGAACCCGTGGTAATCGGTCTCGTGCCTCAGAAGCCAATGACAGACCCTTCTGCAATCCCATGGAACTACCAAGAAACCATTGTAACACACAAAAGCAAAGAGATCACTGGGGAAACTCAAAAGGGCCAACCCTGCAAAGAAGTATTCGGACATTGAAGAAGTGAACACTGCCACCAAAAGGCGATTTCCACCCAAAAATCTTGTAACTGCTAAAGAGGCAGAAGCCTTCTTTCGAAAGATGAAAATGCCAGATTATGAGGTAGTGGACCAGCTCCGGAAGTCTCCCGAGCAAGTTTCTTTATGATCATTGCTGATGAATTCTCCAAAGCACAAGAAAGTATTGGCCAAATCCTTGAATGAAGCTTATGTACCGGTTTAAACCTCCATGGAACAATTGGAGAAAATGGCGGAAAGATTCTTCGCTATTAATCAGGTTACATTCAACAAGAACGATTTGCCTCCAGAGGGAGCTGCCCACAACAAAGCCTTGCATCTTACCTTCAAATGTTAAGGCTATTACGTCAAAAGAGTAATGATAGATAGAGGTTCCGGGGTAGATATATACCCACTGTCAACATTGAAAAGAACTGAAATCGGAACAGAGAGGATCCGTCTTTTGACGGAATTAAAAGAGACACCATAGGGGAAATTTACTTAGTATTGACCATCGGTCCGGCCTATTTTGAGTGACATTTCAAGTATTAGATATGGACACATCCTACAACTATCTCTTAGGAAGACCATGGATTCACGCGGCAGGAGCAGTGCCTTCTACTCTGCACCAAATATTGAAATTTGAACATGAGAACCAGGAGATTGTGGTCCACGGAGAAGATGAACAGTCAATTTATCGCGATCCCTCCGTTCCCTGCCTCGAAGCTAAAGAGGGAAGTGAGCATGTAGTTTACCAGGCTTTTGAAATTGTGGTAGTTGATCAACACAAAGAAGGCAAACCATTTCCCAAGACTTTCCTCTCCAATGCCTCAATCATGGTGGCAAGAGAGATTATACGTCAAGGGTATAAAAAACGCAAGGGGCTTGGAAGCTCTCTACAAGGCATAACTGAGCCGATCGCTTTGCCTATCGCAGAGAAGTTTTTCGAGCTAGGTTTTCGCCCAACGCCGGAGGATATCACCTGGGCCAACCGTAGGAAACGTCATGGTGGGGCCATGAGGAAATTATTATATGAAGCCAACATGATCCAGCTAAGAGAAGGCTCAAGCATTGCTGAGGTGCTCTACATGGGAGCGGATGCCAAGTTGTAAAATTGGAAGGCCACGCCTTTCCCAGTCAGGCGGGAGGCCCGGCAGTCCTGCCTTGCCACCTTTTCTTGCATCACGAGTTATCTCAAGGTGTAGCTCGGGCGTTTTCTTTAGTATATTATCCTTTAAATTCCAAATGTAAACCATGTTATATTACATTTTCAAGAAATGAAATCAATATTTCATCGTCTGCACTCCTCTATTTTTTTGGTTTTTGTTTTTCATATATTTTATTTTTTTTCTTTTAGTTCCAATAATGCGGTTTTAAATAATATGACATGCTCATGGACTTCATGCCCTGGCCCGAACATGCTGCGTATTTGTGAAATAATGAACCAAGAACCAGAGTGAAGAAGAGGATTTTAGGGAAATCAACCGAGAGTTGGAACATTTGAAAATAAACCTAAGCCAAACTTAAACGATACCGAACTAGTTAACTTGGGTGGTCCCGGCGAAATCAAGGAAACTAAAATAAGCATCCATATGAATAAGGAAATCCGGGATTCACTGGTTCAACTTCTTTTGGAATTCAAAGATGTATTTTATTGGTCTTACGATGATAAGCCTGGGCTAAGTCTTGATCTGGTGGTTCATAAGTTTCCCACATACCCTGAATGCCCCCTAGTCCAACAAAACAAAGAAAATTCAAACATGATATCAGCGATAAAATCAAAGAAGAGATCACAAAACAGTTTGAGGCGGGGCTAATCTGAGTGGTTTGATACACCACATGGTTGGCCAATGTAGTCTCGGTACCGAAGAACGATGGGAAAACCCAAGTATGTGTAGATTACAGAGATTTAAACAAGGCGAGTTCCAAAGACAACTTACCGTTGCCTAACATCGACATTGTTGTTGACAAATGTGCAAAACATGAGATACACTCCTTTGTAGATTGTTAAGCAGGATACCACCAAGTATTGATGGATGAGGAAGACACTGAGAAAACAGTCTTCACCACACCTTGGGGGACTTACTGTTACAGAGTCATGCCTTTTGGTTTAAATAACTCCGGGGCAACATATATGAGGGCCATGCCCACCATTTTCCATGACATGATGCATTAGGAAATAGAAGTATATGTGGACGATGTGATTATCAAGTCCAAGACTCACGGACTCAAGGTGATCATGTAAGAGACTTAAGAAAATTCTTCGAAAGGATTTGCAGGTATGATTTGAAATTGAATCCAACTAAGTGTGCGTTCGGGGTCCCGTCAGGCAAACTTCTTGGATTCATTGTCAGCCGAAAAGGTATCGAGTTGGATTCGATCAAAGATAAAATCCATTCGAGAGTCACCTCCTCCAAAAACTAAGAAGGATGTAATGAGCCTACTGGGAAGACTAAATTACATCAGCCAATTCATTGCCCAGTTGACTTCCACATGCGAACCCATATTCAAGCTATTGAAAAAGGACGCAACAATTAAATGGACTGGTGAGTGTCAAGAGGCTTTCGACAGAATCAAACACTACCTGACCAACCCACCAGTCTTGGTCCCACTGGAACCGGGAAGGCTATTGTTTATTTATTTAACAGTCATGGAGAGCTCTTTTGGTTGTATCCTCGGGCAGCATGATGCCACGGGAAAGAAGGAGCAAGCCATCTATTATTTGAGCAAGAAGTTTACCAGTTACGAGGCCAAATACACGCTGCTAGAAAGAACCTATTGTGCCTTGACATGGGTCGCCCAGAAGTTGAGGCATTACTTGCAAGCCCACACCACCTACCTCATAACCAGGCTGGACCCGTTGAGGTATATATTCCAAAAACCGATGCCCTCAGGGAGATTGGCAAAATGGAAAATCCTGCTCACCAAGTTCGACATAGTTTATGTCACTCGTACCGCAATGAAGGCTCAAGCACTACCAGATCATCTGTCCGAGAATCCAGTTGACGATGAATATCAGCCTTTGAATACCTATTTCCCTGATGAAGAAGTGAATTCGGTGGAAGTAACCTCTAAATACATCCCCACTTGGAAAATGTTCTTTGACGGAAGAGTAAATGCAAAAGGCATAGGTATTGGGGAAATTTTAATCTCCCCCACTGGTCAACATTACCCGGCTACAGCAAGGCTCCAATTTTTCTGCACCAATAATACAGCTGAATACGGAGCTTGCATCATGGGCATGAACATGGCCATTGACCAAGATATTGAGGAATTATTAATCATGGGGGATTCAGATTTTATCATCCGACAGGCTCAAGGAGAGTGGGAAACAAGAGATGTTAAACTCATCACCTATCAACAACATATGGAGAATCTTAGAAAATGGTTCAAGTCGGTACAAATCAAGTACATTCCTCGTTGTCACAATGATCTAGAAGACGCACTCGCAACTCTGGCTTCCATGTTGCCTTACCCTGGAAACACATATGTTGATCCTTTAGAAATCCAAATCAAAGAAAGGTATGGGTATTGTAATGTGACCGAGGTAGAGTCCAGCACCCAGCCCTGGTATTATGACATCAAGAGATTTCTGAAAACATAAGAGTATCCCGAGCAAGCTACCGGGGAGCAAAAGAAAGCCATCCTATGGCATGCTAGTAATTTCTTCTAGAGTGGTGATACTTTATACAAGACGACCCCAGATCTCAACTTACTCAGATGTGTTGACACCGAGGAAGCCGGGAGAATTATGCATGAAGTCATGCAGGAGTGTGTGGACCTCATATGAACAGATATGTATTGGCAAAAAAATACTTCGAACAGGGTATTACTCGATGACCATGGATAAAGATTACTTTAGTTTTGTTCGGAAATGTCATCAATGTCAGGTACATGGTGATTTGGTTCATGCACCGCCAACCGAATTGCATCCTATATCAGCACCCTGGCCATTCGCTGCGTGGGGCATGGATGTCATTGGGCCAATTGAGCCAAAAGGCTCAAATGGACATAGATTCACATTGGTTGCTATTGACTGCTTCACAAAATGGGTTGAAGCCATCACACTTAAGTCCGTCACCAAGAAAGTTGTGGTAGATTTTGTGCATTCCAACATCATTTGTTGTTTCGGTATCCCCGCAACCATCATTACAGACAACACAGCCAATCTGAATAGTCGTCTGATGGGAGAAACATGTGAACAATTTAAGATAACACATAGAAACTCCACCCCTTACCGGTCCAAAGCTAGTGGTGGTGTCTAAGGAGCTAACAAGAATATCAAGAAGATTTTGAGAAAAATGATTCAAAGCTCAAGACAATGGCATGAAAAGCTGCCTTTTGCATTGTTGGGATATTGCGCCACAGTGCGCACATTGGTAGGGGCAACTCCGTACTTACTGGTCTATGGGACTGAAGCTTTCATATCCATAGAAGCATAAATCCCTTCGCTCCGGGTAATTGTCGAAGCAGAAATTGAGGATAGCGAATGGGTTAAAACTCGGTTGGAGCAGTTGTCACTAATTGAGAAAAGACGAATGGCTGCAGTTTGTCACGGGAAGTTATACCAACAAAGAATGGCCCGCGCTTATAACAAGAAAGTGTGCCCTAGGAATTTCGAAGTTGGACAACTGGTATTGAGGCGTATACTCCCTCACTATCATGAAGCCGAAGAAAAGTTCTCTTCGAACTTGAAAGATCTGTACATTATCAGAAGACATTACCAAAAGGATCATTGTACCTGAGTGACGTTGAAGGAGACGAGCCCGAGACATCGTGAACACATATGCGGTAAAAATGTATTACGTTTGAACCCTCTAATGCAATGATTTTGGCCAGCTGAAATAATGAAGGCTTTCTTTCACACTACCCTAAAATGCTACTAATCCTTCACAAACCCCTCGAGCAGATGGCATTTTTTGTTTGCCCTATTTGGAATCCAGAACTGCTATTCAAAAAAAAGAAGAAAAATGAATGAAAAAAGGGGGGAAAATGAATGATTGAAAACAAAAGAAACAACAAACAATTTAATTTAGGAAACACTTCCTGAACTACGTTTGACTTGATTCCGAAAGGATACGTAGGAAGCCTCTCCCTGAGGTTCAGTCATATCAATATAAAACCCCAAGTTCCCCAAGAAATAAAATTGGGGTAGAAATTTAATTTTTCGGCCGTAAAAAAGAGCCTGGTCCAAGTCCTTCCGATCAATTGGCCAAAATAGTGACGTGGCAAACACCATTGTTGGGGTTCGGCACAATTCAAATTGACAGAAATAAAATGAAAGAGTCATATTGGTGAAAACCTTCAGGTACCATAAGGCGACGGTGAGTAGAGAAAATAAAATGAGAGAGTGCGTTTAGTGAAAACTCGCAAAGAGCGCTATCGGGCGATGGGAGAAGAGAAATGAGAGAGCCCAATTAGCAAAAACCCGCAAAAGGGCGTCGTCGGCTGAAAAGAGGAAATATTTCCACCCAAGCCTGAACAAGTTTGCATGGGTTTGAAAGATTGAAACCAAATGCAGAAATGGCTCAGGGCCGGGCATCTAGTCCAAGAAGCATGTAATTTCCATTTAAAGTCAGCACGCACTCCCAGATAAGTCCTCCTTTTTTCTCCAAAAAGAGACATGCCTCTCTAAATCCATGTGCTTGCTTTTGTTGTTCTCCCACTCCTTTTAACTTTGATGTCCTGACCATTCCGCAAGAGAAGGTAGCAAGACCGGCCTCACGGGTTTTCTCCTGGCAAGAACTAAAAGGAATATCCGGTATCAGCGAGCGCATTTAGCCAATCCCGGCTGATCATGACAGCTGACGCTTCAAAAGCAAGAAAAGTAGAAAGAAAAGAAATTCAAGTCGAGAGCCCGAGAAGGCGAATGAAGATTGAAAGGGTTAAGCCAAAACGGGCTAATTGTCCCCACAAAGTGCTCAAAAGGCATGCCCCGAAGTGGGAATCAGGACAAAAATCCTAATTAAGGACATGTAAAAGAGAACCCAATCTGAAGGATGAGAACCCTCTGACCAACCTACGAGGCGAAGTTCGGAAGTCAAGGGTTTCCTCCAACAGAAATGAGGCTGAAATCAAGTAAAACAAGGCCACAAACCAATCACTGTTCGAACTAACAAATTGCTCTGTTTTCTAATCAAAATTTGAAACAGGTGTAATCCAAAAATAATGGGGACACGTGGAAAACACAGTCAAAGGAATGGCAGAAGGGCTAAGAATAGTGTTGCATCAATGACCAACAAAAGGGGAAGTTTTCCTTGCATCTTTTCCTGCAGTTTCATAAGTAAACGTGATAGCATGGGACTCTGATCCCTGACTCCTTCCCCAGATTTAGGGCCACATCCCTAGCCTTCCCCAGTGCAACTTGTGGACCTCTTCGGCATAACCCAAGGATCGCACTCCACTCTCCCTAGCACAGACCGAGAAATTGCTTTCTTTCTCTCCCCGGCATAACCTGGGGGTTTCTCTTTATATCCCCAGCATAACATGGAGAGCCATTTTCTCTTCTCGTACCCAACATAACTTGAGGGCCCCTCTTTCGCCCTTATATCCCCGGCGTAGTCTGAGAGCTAAATCCCTTCTATCCTTGGCATAACCCAAGGGTCTTTCCTTTCCTTCTCTATCCCCAGCATAGTCAAAAGGATCTCTATGGACTTTCACTCCCTACCATCCCCTGGCATAACCCAGGAATTTTTCATTCAATCCCAGCATAACCCGCGGATCTCCCTAGCATAATCTAGAAATTTTCTTTTCAATCCCGGCATAACCCGCGGATCTCCCTAGCATAACCTAGGAATATTTCTTTCAATCCTGGCATAAACCGTGGATTTCCACTGGCATAACCTAGGAGTTTTCCATTCAATCCCGACATAACCCGTAGATCCCCCTAACATAACCTAGGAATTTTTCTTTCAATCCCGGCATAACCCGTGGATTTCCCCTGGCATAACCCAGGAATATTCCATTCAATCCCGGTATAACCCGCGGATCCCCGTAGCATAACCTAGAAGTTTCTCTTTCAATCCCGGCATAACCCGCGGATTCCCTTGGCATAACCCAGGAATTTTCCATTCAATCCCGGCATAACCCGCGGATCTTCCTAGCATAACTTAGGAGTTTTTCTTTCAATCCCGGCATAACCCACAGATTCCCTTGGCATAACCCAGGAATTTTCCATTCAATCCCGACATAACCCGCGGATCTCCCTATCATAGCCTAGGAAGTTATCTGTCAATCCCGGTATAACCCACGGATCTTCCTATCATAACCTAGGAGTTTATCTTTCAATCCCGGCATAACCCGCATATTCTCCCTAGCATAACCTAGGAGTTTATTTTTTGAACCCCGACATAACCCATGGATTCTCCTCTTATCCCCAGTAGGAACTTCTTCTCCTTCCCAGCATAACCTGACAATCATTCCAAAGGATACACAATCCTGACTTTCGTTGTTTCAATAAAGAAATAGCTCAGATTTGTGTTGCAAATAACTCACGAAATTTTCTCAATGAAAACTGGGGCAGAAATTTCTTTAGTTTGTTTTGATGTCAGAACAGGTTTCACCTCAAGGCACATGGTTCGAAGCAACCAAAAGCGTAAAGTCTCAATCAAAGAAAAGAAGAGAGCAAAAAGTGCAAACTCAGAATGTTCAAAAGGAAAGGATGCAGACAACTCAAAGTTTGATTGAAGTCACAAGTCTCGTATGCCTTTCTCAGTCCAATGTTGAAATAAAGCCAGCATCTACAACGTACGAGCGTCAAGATTCAGATCGAGGTCTACAATGAAATCAGCTAAGACTCGAGATCAAGTTTTAAGAAATGTATATACATATAGGAATCTTGTAACCCTTAGTTGATAGGCCTAGCTAGCTTAGCTATTGATTTTTTCCTTTGGTGTAATAAGGAGTCAGTAAGTAGTAGCAGCAACATCAACAGTGAAATCACAGCCCACGGTAGTCCCAGCTACCACGCACTCCAAAACTACACTGACCTAATTCCTTTATCGCCAAGGATCTGTAGGCAACCTATAAAGCAAGGTTCGGTCAGAAATTTTTCAAAGTGCTTCACACAGAGTATTCAGACAGGTGAATATCGCTCGCATTTGTTCACTTATCTTTTCACGAAAACTCTTCATGTTTTTGAGAAAAGAGTAGCAATTGTGAGCACGTGATTTTTGCCTCATTAAGATAACTCCTACAGAATTTTCAGACTTAGGATTTCTCCTTTTTATTATTCAATTTTAGGATTTAATTGGGCATATTTGTGTGTATTTTCATTGGTGCATGCATGACAAGTCATAAAAATAATACAAAAAATTATATAAGAATTTAGGATTTGATTTCACATATTTTTGTTAGAATTAATTGGTAATTGGTTTTGTTTTTTTCGAAATATATAAATCACAAAAATAAATAGTTTATTTTGGCGTTATTTAATTTGTAGTCTCAAAATTTTTAATTTTCATATTTGATTAGTTTAGGTGATTATTTGTCTAATCTAGTTGAATTTAGTATTTAGTTTAATAGGAAATTTTAAAATAAATTAGGAAGTTCTAAAAATGAAAATGAAAAAGAGAATCGATTCTTTCTTCAATGTAGAATCGATTCACACCAATTCTTCTATTTTTTATAGAAAAAATACGTGAAACGAATTAGATCAGGTTGGCCACAATTGGGCCAAACCTGGGTGGCCCGAATCCCCCATAACCGTCCAAAAGTACCCAAAATCTGCCCAACCCGTCTCTGACCCAGCCGCTATGAGTGACGCCCCAAAACGACGTCATTTTGGGGCCATAAATCTCAGTCGTTCAACAATAATAATTCAACGGCCTGGGTTCGATGAGGATGTTACATAAGAATGTTTGAATCAGACCAAACCCTAGAGACAAACAGCCTCTTCCTTGCACCCTCCGTCTCCATTGGTACACTACCTTATAGCCGCTAGCCGAAAATCGTCTCCGCCGGTGGGAGAGCTCCGTTGCTTCCCAAAAATACACCCTTGACTCACCGTGCCCTCCTCTTTCCGATGCCCTAAGAATCAAGTCTCAACTGTGAGCAAATCTATTCAAATATTGAAATCTTTGGCCACTGCTTCCCCCGCCCATGGCGGCGCCACCGCTGGAACCTTTCCAAAATAATACCCTATGTCCATTACCCCATCCCCATAACGGATCCATGTTAAAATTACTCCAAACCCCTACCCATTACTTTGAATATTAGTTCAAAGCACTGACCAAATCTCCAACCTCCCCGGAATCTCTTGAAACAAATACCAAATGACCTCCTCACCTTCCCCTCCACAAATCCACAACCAACAACCTTCGAATATGATTGGCACCTGGCCAAAAATCAAATCGAAAAATGGTATGAAACCCAAACCCCATCACAAACTAACTAACCTTACACCTGATACTCTCTCCCCCTCTCAAATGATTGCACAAAGTTCCCAAAAGGCCCAAGACATTCCCAAATTTGAAACCAGAAATGATTGGAAACCATGAGACATGAAGGTCAAAGGTCTTAGGGCTGTGATGTTAAGCTAAGTTCCCTGTTTTCCTTTTGATTGCTTCTAAGTTTTATTTGTTTTCATTTTGTGTGAGTACATGAATGTTCTATTTTCTCATCTATGAAATATTCTGATTAGTTGCTTTGTTTTCATCCAGAATCATGTGCCTTTTGTTTTAAGTTTTTGATAACCCGTTTTGAATGGCCCCTTTACTAATTGAATTCATAGATGTTCCTTGATTAATTTGAATTATTCTGTTAGCTCAAAATTGTTCATCTCTAACCTGGTTTAACTTTCCCTTTTTGTTTAAATTTGGTCAATGTTCATTTGTGATAAACCTTGTGTTTGTTTCTGAAGTTTGTGCTGGTTAGATTTATTTTTGCCTCTGAGTAATTCAGTCCCATATTTTGGTACCTGTATAAATCCGCATGTATATATGTGTTTCATTGACTTGTTACTTATCAATTTTGACCATTGCTTGTTTGCGTTTTAATAGTATAGTGTAGTATGCAATTTAATAGTTAGTCATACCCAGTTTTCTTAAAACTCGACTCCAACTGATAATGAGACCATGGTTTATGGACTTGAGTAGTTAACTAGGGTCAATTTCTGACCAAATGGATAGGCACCAGGGTAAAGAAATTTAGGCTAAGTAATTAAGAAGGAAAGACACGGGCAACGGGGGTATTTGGGCATAAGAATCTTGCAAAAACTCTCTGGAACCTTCTAGTTTGAGGTTCAAAATGCAATTTCTGTTAATTTTTCTCAAAAACTTGAGGCACAAGTTAAAAAACAAGGGACCAATTAAGCAAGTCTGGAAAATGGGGAAGGGACTAATAGGAAAACAAGAAGAAAAATGTTGCCCTAAGGCTTTGATTATAAAAAGCATCTTATTGCTTTCAAAGAAGAAGGAGGAAGTCGAGAACACCATATGAAAAATTCCCTGAAAATCCCAAGTTTTTCTTTTTGGCAAAAACCTCCTTAGATTTCCAGAAAATAATGAGAATTCTATCCATTGTATGGTGAAGATGACTTTAAGCATATGCATTTAGAGTGTTAGAATCTACTTCGGGCATTAATCCTAGGCTGGTTTGCATTGTTCGAGCTATAGGATTGGAACTTGTGTTGTTGTTGATCTTTCAAAACCTTTCTAAGTTTCCTGATACTACTCTTGGGTCTTAATTGGTTGATCTGCTGTTGTTTGTTGCTTCTCGCTTACCTTACTCATAGGTGTTTTCCACTTTGCTGTAATTCTAGGTACTTACTCTCACTCAGGAAAATCTGGAATTGCACAGCTGTGTATATGCATGGTCACATTTGACAATGAAGACATTTGTATTTTCATGTTAATGTTATAGTGCAAATGTTACTAGTTTAGTAGTATTTAGGATATTCATCCTCATCTTGGTGTTGTAATATATATGAACATTTAGACTATGCTGGACTGTTATTTGGACTGTTAGCTTTTATTTGTTTAAATTTCAGTACGGTAAAAACATGGCAGTCAAAAATTTGCTTTATTTTCCTGCTTGATTCAGTAATAGGGAGTCATCATGTGTACACTATCCTCATTGATAAGTCCATCAGTTTGTAGACGTTGAATTCGAAACCTGAGTTTTTTTAGCATATTGATTCACTAGAATGGAAAATTACTACCTGGATTTACCTTATTCAAATGTCTTTAATACGTAAAAAAATGATCAACTATTAGTAGGCTCAACAGTTGTAACATAACGATTTTGGAAATTACTATCATTGCCTATGTAGTTAATTTGTATCGTTAAATCTCTGGGCCCAACTGAAGGCCTAGATCGTTGTAATTGTGAAGCATGAAAAAATATACTTCTGGGCTATCTACCTTCGTTAATAAGACCCAATTGCAGAAATCAATTATCAAAGTGCTGAAGATATACATTGTTGAATAAACCATTAGCCTCAAGTTAATATGGACTTCTCTTTTATTTAGAGATACGTATAATAGAGAATCATAGTCCCTTTAGGTTGCCTTTATAAAAAATGAGACTGAGTGTGCCACGCTAAACAAAATTATACGCTGCATGGCCCTATAGTTGTAATAAAATGCCTAGAAATATGGGAGATGTCGTTTAGTAAATTTCACGATTTTTTCACGAAGTTAAAAACGCGTAGTTGCTTTAGCCGCGTTGTTTTAATAATGTATCTTCCTAAATTTGGGTGCACATTTATGTGACCCAAATCCAAATCTCAACGATGCTAATATGTGTCGAGAACCCGGGTGCATTTATGTGACGTGGTTCGAGACGTATTTTACTAACGTTGCGAATATTCCTAAAAAATGAATAAAGCGGTTAATAATTTTAAAAGTTGCACTATAGGATGAACATGTATAAAAATCGGATAATTGGCCATTTATAATAGTTGAAGCGACCGTGCTAGAACCATGGAATCAGAGGGTGCCTAACAAATTCCCTCGGGTTAACATAATTCCTAACTCAAGAATTTCTGGTTCGCAGACTCCAATTGGGCAGTCCAAAAATTTTCTCGATTTGGTATCCTAAATAAATCGGTGACTTGGGACACCAAAAGCCAAACCTATCCCAAGTGGCAACTCTAAATAAATAAATAATCCCATTTCAAATAATATCACTTTAATTGGAAAAATTCCCTTATACATTTTGTCCTTCGGGGTAGCCGTGTAAAAAAGGAGGTGTGACATTAATGAGTGAATAAAATGAGTTAGAAACCACTTTCCAATCGTTTCGAAGAAGGAGTATTGCTTTGAAAATTGCCTCTTAGGTTTTGGGTTTTGAAAAGTGAGAAATAGCTGGAAAAATCCCGTGTATTTATACACTCGAACTCACCCAGCACAGACCGTGCCAAAAGGACCGCGGCCGCGCTCGCGGAATGAAGACCTGCTGGCTTTCTGAAGCTGGCCATGTGGGCCACACAATAATGACCACGGCAGCGAGGCTTCCATCGCAGGTCACGCAAAGACGACCGTGGCCGCGTTGGGGGCTAAAAATCGTTGGTCCTCTGAAGATTGCAGCGCGGGCCGTGTGAGGGTGACCTTGGCCGCATGGCTTCCACCGCGTGCCCCGCTGGAGTCTGCAGCCTCTTCCCTGACCTGAAAACATCTGGTGTTTAAGCCTAAGACCTCCCGGAACCTACTCGAAACTCCCCCGAGCCCTCGGGGCTCCAAACCAAGTAAGCACACAACCTCAAGAACACCCTACGGGCTTGTCCGTGCGATAAAATCGCCAAATAATATCATATACATTGGATCGAGCCTCAAAAACATGATTTCTTACGAATTTTTTTCATTAAACATAAAATTCCCATTTCGGGTTCGAAACACGTCAAACGACGTCCGTTTTTAATCAAACTTTACAGGAAAAGCTCCAATCATATATAAGACTATTATCGGGCACCAGAACCAAAATACGAGCCCGATACCCCATTCTTTTAATCAAATTTCTTTTCCCTTTTCTTTAATTAATTTCAGAAAACAATTTCACATAAAAATTCATTTCTTGGAATTGGGACCTCGAAATCCGATTCCTAGCATACGCTCAAGTCCCATATTTTCCTACGGACCCCCGGGACCGTCAAATCATGGGTCCTAGTCTGTTTACCAAAAACGTTGATCGAAGTCAAATTTGTTCAATTTAGTACCAAAATTAGAATTTTTCTCACAAAAATCCATATCTAAGCTTTTCGGCTCCGCGGGACTGCACACGCAAATTGAGGCAACCCTCAATGAGGTTTTCAAGGCCTTGAAAGTACAGAACAGAGAATAAATAAGTGATGACCCCATTGGGTCGTAACATCCTCCACCACTAAACAACCGTTCGTACTCGAATGGGCAAAATAAAGAAGTACCTGAGTCCGGAAAAGGTGAGGACGGCTCCGCAAATCAGACTCGGACTCCCTGGTCGATTCCTCAGGAGGCTGACCTCTCCATTGGACACGAACAGAAGGAAATATCTTGGACCTTAACTGATGAACCTACCGGTCTAGGATACCGACTCCTCCTCATAGGACAAGTCCTTATCCAAACTGGATAGTGTTGAAATCTAACACGTAGGCTAGATCGCCACGATACCTCTGGAGCATGGATACATGGAAAACTGGATGCATGGCTAATAAGCTAGGCGGTAATGCGAGTCTATAATCCACCTGTCCCACTTTATCAAGAATCTCAAACGGACCAATGTACCTAGGGCTAAGCTTTCCCTTCTTCCCAAATCTCTGCAAGCCCTTCATTGGCGATACTCGGATTAATACCAGCTCCCCAACCATAAATGCTACATCTCGAACCTTGCGATCTGCATAACTCTTCTTCCTAGAGTGAGCTGAACAAAGCCCGTCCTGAATGATCTTGACCTTGTCCAAGGCCTCCTGAATCAAATCTGTACCTAGAAACTGATCCTCCCCCGGATCAAACCATCCAACCGGTGATCGAAACCGTCTACCATATAGAGCCTTGTAAGGAGCCATCTGGATGCTCGACTGGTAGCTGTTGTTGTAGGAAAACTGCTTTAATGGCAAGAACTATTCCCAAGACCCTCCAAAATCAATCACACACGCACGGAGCATGTCCTCAAGTATCTGGATAGTGCGCTCGGACTGTCCGTCCGTCTGGGGGTGAAATGATGTACTCAACTCTACCCGAGTACCCAACTCTCGTTGCACGACCTTCCAGAACCGTGATGTAAACTGAGTACCTCTATTTGAAATAATAGAAACTGGAATGCCATGAAGACAAACGATCTCCCGGATATAGATCTCCGCTAGTCGCTCCGATGAATAAGTGGTACACATAGGGATAAAATGAGCGGACTTGGTAGCCGGTCCACAATGATCCAAATGGCGTCAAACTTCTTCAAGGTCCATGGGAGTCCTGATGCAAAATCCATGGTGATGCGCTCCCACTTCCACTATGGAATCTTTATTTGTTGAAGCAACCCACCCGGTCTCTGGTGCTCATACTTCACCTGCTGAAAGTTGAGGCATCTAGCATATCCAAGTATATCCTTCTTCATCCACCTCAACCAATAGTGCTGTCTCAAGTCCTGATACATCTTTGCGGCACCTAAATGGATAAAATACTGCGAACCATGGGCTTCGCTAGAATCAACTCCCGTAGCCCATCAACATCGGGCACACAAACACGGCCATGCATCCTCAACACCCCGTCACCTCCAATGGTCACATCTCTAGCATCGCCACGCTGAACCTTTTTCCTTAAGGGAAACCCAATGGGAATCATCATATTGCCGCTCCTTAATACGATCAAATAAGGGAGACCGAGAAAACACACAAGCTAGAACCTGGATGGGTTCCGAAAGATCCAATATCACTAACTGACTGGCTAAGGCTTGAACATCCATCACCATAGACCTCTGAAGTTGGCAAATACACCAAACTCCCCAAACTCTACGCTTGATGACTCAAGGCATCCGCTACCACATTAGCCTTGTTCGAGTGATACAGAATAGTGATATCGTAGTCTTTTAGCAACTCTAACGACCTCCTCTGGCACAAATTTAGGTCCTTCTGCTTGAATAAATGTTGTAAGCTCCTATGATCAGTGTAAATCTTGCAAGGCATACCGTACAAGTAATGAAAACAGAGCTTCAAGGCATGATGATAGCAGCTAACTCAAGGTCGTGGACATGGTAGTTCTTCTCATGTATCTTCAACTGTCTAGATGCGTAGGCAATCACCCCACCGTCCTGCATCAACACCGCTCCAAGGCCTACTCTCGAGGCATCACAGAAGACAGTGTAAGACCCCGAATTGGTAGGCAATATCAAAATGGGAGCTGTAGTCAAAGCTGTTTTGAGCTTCTGGAAGCCGCCTCACACTCCTCTGTCCACTGAATAGGGGAACCCTTCTGGGTCAACCTAGTCATACGGCTGCAATCGATGAAAATCTCTCCACGAAGCAATAGTAATAACCCGCTAAACCAAGGAAACTCCGAATCTCTGTAGCTGAGGAGGGCCTGGGCCAACTCTGCACGGCCTCTATCTTCCTCGGATCTACCCGAATGCCCTCGCTCGAAATCATGTGGCGTAAGAATGCCACCGAATCCAACCAAAACTCACATTTGAGAACTTTGCATATAACTGCTTCTCCCTCAGGATCTGAAGCACGACTTTCAGGTGCTTCTCGTGATCTTCCCGACTCTGGGAATATACTAGAATATCATCAATAAAAAAAAAACGAATAAGTCAAGATATGGCCCGAACACACTGTGCATCAAATGCATAAAAGCTACTGGAGCGTTGGTCAACCCAAATGAAATGACAAGAAACTTGTAATGACCATATCGAGTCCTGAAGGCAGTCTTCGGGATATCTAGCTCCCGAATCTTTAACTGATGGTACCTCGAGCGCAAGTCAATCTTAGAAAACACCTGTGCGCCCTGAAGATGGTCAAAAAGATCATCAATACGAGGCAAGGGATAATGGTTCTTCACTGTAACCTTGTTCAACTGGAAGTAATCAATGCACATATGCATAGGACCAACCTTCTTCTTCACAAACAAAACAGGAGCACCCCACGGTGAAACACTAGGTCGAATAAAACCCTTATCAAGCAATTCTTGTAGCTGGTCCTTCAACTCCTTCAACTTAGGAAGGGCCATTCGATACGGAGGAACGGAAATGGGCTGAGTGCCCGGCAACAAATCAATGCCAAAATCAATGTCTCTATCGGGCAGCATGCTCGGAAGATCAGCTGGAAGCACATCGGGATAATCCCATACCACTGGAACAGAATCAACAGAAAGGGTATCCACACTGACATATCTCATATAGGCTAAATACGCTGCACACCCCTTCTTAACTATACACTGAGCCTTAAGAAAAGAGATAACTCTACTAGGAGTGTGATCTAAGGTACCACTCCACTCAACATGCGGAATACCTGGCATAGCCAACATCACAGTCTTGGCGTGACAATCAAGAATAACAAAATGGGGTGACAACCAGTCCATGCCCATAATAATGTCAAAATCAACTGTACCGAGTAACAATAAATTCGCTCTGGTCTCAAAACCACGAATAGTAACTAAACATTACCGATAGACGCGTTTCACAACAAGAGAATCTCCCACATGAGTAAAAACATAGACGGGGGCACTCAAAGAATCCCGAGGCACGCCCAAATGCGGAGCAAAATAAGAAAACACATAAGAATAAGTAGAGCCCGGATCGAATAGAACCGATGCCTTTCTGTGACAAACCAGTATAATACCTGTGATAACAAAATCAGAGGCAAAAACCTTGGCACCAGCAGGAAGAGCATAATATCTGGCTTGGCCTCCCACTTGAGGGAGACCTCTATATCCCCGGCCTCCACCTCTAACTGGATGAGCGGGTGGGCGGCATCTGGAGCCATGATCATGGCCTGAGAACTATGCTGAGCACACTGTGGCTGGAAAATCTGTGGGGGTGCACCCCTCCCAAGTCTAGGGAAATCCCCAACCACATTGGGGGGTGTAGCCGTACTCAAAACAAGCTCTGGTAAGGCGCGGTGGTTGTGACTGACTAGGGCTAGGTCTGCGTGACTGACCTCTGAAAACACCACGCGCAGGAGGTGCGCCAGAAATTGGAGAGCATCGTAAGGCTCCTGAGGTATAGGCGGAGCTGTAGCAATGCTGGCTGCTGGAAGGGCTGAATGAATAGGCCGTCCCACAAAACCCCCACCATGTCGACCCGTACGGGCACCAGAGTAGTGGCCCGACTCTCGAGACCTCTTGGCCTTTCTCTCCCCTTGCTTCCTGGTGAGCATACTCTCGATCCTCCTAACAATGCTCACTACCTGATAATAAGGAATTTCCATCTCCAACTCTCGAGCCATGCTAGATCTGATGGGTGAGATAAGACCCTCGATGAATCTGCAAAATCTCTCGCAGACTGTAGCAGCCAAAGCCGGTGCATGCCTGACCAATCTGGTATAACAGATAGCATACTCCAAAACAGTCATAGAACCCTAGCGCAAATGCTCAAACTCTGCGCTCCATGCATCTCTGAGGCTCTAGGGAACAAACTCTCTCATAAAAATATCCGAGAACTAGGTCCAAGATAGTGAAGCAGCCTCGACCAGCCTATCTATCTCATAAGTGCGCCACCAATCATAGGCAGCTCCTCGAAGCTGGAAGGCGGTAAAGGAAACCCTGCTAGATTCTACTATGCCCATAGTGCGAAGAATACGGTGGCACTCTAGAAATCCCAAGGCATCATCTGTCGTTAGTCCACTGAAAACCGGAGGATCATATTTCTTGAACCTCTCCAACCTCCGCTGCTCATCCTGAGAAGCAGCTGCCCCGTCCACGGGCTGACTGACAATGTAGGCGGAATGTGAATGATCCCTGGGGCCTGCTTAACCTGCACTCGCTGCTCAGGAGTGCTGACAGCGGGAGTCTGTGCTCCTCCACCGGCCTAGGATGTGGCTGTAGCAAGGGGAAGCAACACTGCCTGAGCTAATGTGGTGTACATGGACATGAACTGAGCTAATATCTCCTAAAGGGCTGGCGTAGTAGTGGTAGTAGTAGGCGTGCCTGGGCTTAGGCTGAATCTATTGGTGGTGCCTCGGCATTAGCTCGCGCAGGTGCTTTGGCCGCACCACGTGCGCATCCTCAACCTCCACCCCGGCCCCAGCCACGGACGCCTGCGGTAGGGGGTGCAGTTTTCGAATCATCGCGAGTAACGCGTGTCCTCACCATCTGTGAGAGAATAGAAGACAGATGTTTAGATTTGATGTCAAAATATCGCACGACAAGGAAATCAATGAAGTAAAGATTCTTCCTAAACGGTTACATAGCTTTCCGTACCGATCAACGAGACTGTAATAAACCAGCCTGTGTTTCGTGACTCCTATGAACCTAGGGCTCTGATACCAACTTGTCACGGCCCTAGTTCACCATCCGTGAATACGTCATGACGGCACCCATTCACGAGGACTATGTAAGCCTAACAGTGCGGAAATAACAACATTCACGATAACAATAATAACATAAAACTAAGTAACTTAAAGAAATATATATATAATTCGCCGTTTGTCACATACACTTCACACCAGAACTATGAAGCAGAATCCCAAAACCCAGAATCTCATGGGCAACACAGGCTATAGAAAGTATATAGTACGACTATAACTCCGAAAATGTCTACATTAATGGAAAACATGAACAACTAGCTAACTACAGTATATAATAGGAAGGAAACTCTTCGGTCTGCGGACACTGCAGATATACCTCAAGTCTCCGTTAGATTTCTCTGCCTCGGTGATAGTGCGTCTGAGAGGAAGTACCTGGATCTGCACATGGAAACATGCGCAGAAGAGGCATGAGTACACCACCGTGGTACTCAGTAAGTGCCAATCCTAATCCCGATTGGGTAGTGACGAGGAAGGTCAAGGACCTACTGAGATAAATATAATATATGATGAGATAGAGAAAGACAGTACAAGTAAGATTTACAATGAGAATCTAAACAGGATACATAAGGGAAAAAACAATAGGGAAAAACGGAACGAAACAATACAAGGAACACTACTCACAACAGGAAATAATAATAACTGGGGATCTCTTGGTATCCTCATCATATCCGCTAGGATCTCTTGGTATCCCGCACTCTCAGTCCAGAACATATCAAGTGCAGGGGGATCTCCCGGGAGGCCAACCCGTAGTCCCAAAGTAAATATGCAGGGGGGTCTCCCGGGAATCAAACCCGTAGTCCTAAAGTAAATATGCATGGGGATCTCGCAGGAATCAAACCCGTAGTCCCAAAGTAAATATGTAGGCGGGTCTATCGGGAATCAAAACCCGTAGTCCCAAAGTAAATATGTAGGGGGATCTCCCGGGAATCAAACCCGTAGTCCCAAAGTAAATATGAGAAACCACAATCAAAGAATATTCACAATGAAGTACAACAATACAAGCAACAGATAATTCCAGCCTATCATGTTTCACACCGTGCAGTTAAGGCAATTTAAGCAAGTAGGCAAGCTAAATCAACAAAACACGATTTTCTCATCTAACACAGGTTATAATTGCAAGTAAGGTAAGTAGGCACAAAAGAAAATCAATCTCAATATCAAAATAAAAGAACCGGATTTTTCAACAATTAGCTCAAGCACGCGCTCGTCACCTCACACACAAGGCACTCAATTACCAAATAACATATCCTAGGGGAAAGATCCCCCACACATGGTTAGACAAGCCACTTACCTCAATCGTCTCCTAAAATCAACTTGAAATTACTACTTTGCCACGAGTATCCGACTCCAAATGGCCCAATTCTATTAATTTTAATTACATCTCGTAAATAACATCTCAAACAACTAATTCTACTATTAAAATAACAACTAAGACGAAATTTTAGGTAAATAACCAAAATGCCCCTCAGGCCAGCATGGTCAAAGCCCAAGGTTCGAACAAAAATCCGTTTATCCATTCTCCCACGAATCCAGTTATGTGATTAGTTTTGAAATCAGGCCTCAAATTGAGGTCCAACCCTCTATTTAGCAAACCCTAGGTCCTACCTAATATACCCTAATTTACCCATTTAAAACTTTGATTTGATATTGAAATTATGTTAAAAAGTATTAAGGAGTGAAGAAAATGAGTTAGAAATCACTTACCAATCGTTTTGAAGAAGGAGTATTGCTTAGAATATTGCCTCTTAGGTTTTGGGTTTTGAAAAGTGAGAAATAGCTGGAAAAATCCCGTGTATTTATACTCCCGGACTCGCCCAGCGCGGACCGCCCAAAAAGGACCGTGGTCGCGCTGGTGGAATGAAGACCTGCTGGCTTTCTGAAGATGGCCACGCGGGCCTCACAAAAATGACCACGGCCGCATGGCTTCCAGCGCGGGCTGCGAAAAGACGACCTCAGCCGCGCTGGGGGACTGAAAATCGCTGGTCCTCTGAAGATTGCAGCACGGGCTGTGCGAGGGCAACCGCGGCCGCGCTGTTTCCACCGCGGGCAGCGCTAAGGCGGACGAGGCCGCGCCGGAGTCTGGAGCCTCTTCCCTCACTTGAAAATATCTGGTGTTTAAGCCTAAGACCTCCCGGAACCTACTCGAAACTCCTTCGAGCCCTCGGGGCTCCGAACAAGTAAGTACACAACCTCAAGAACAGGCTACAGACTTGTCCGTGTGATCAAATTACCAAATAGTATCATATACATCGGATCGAGCCTCAAAACCCATGATTTCTTCCGAATTTTTTTCATATGACATAGAATTCCCATTTCGGGTTCGAAATATGTCCGTTTTCAATCAGACTTTACAGGAAGAGCTCCAATCATATATAAGACTTGTACCGGACACCGGAACCAAAATACGGGCCCTATACCCCAATCTTTTAATCAAATTTCTTTTCCATTTTCTTTAATTAATTTCAGACACAAGTTCATATAAAAATTCATTTCTCGGATTTAAACCTCGGAATCCGATTCCAGGCATACGCTCAAGTCCCCATATTTTCCTACGGATTCTTCAGGATCATCAAATCATGGATCCGGGTCTGTTTACCCAAAACGTTAACCGAAGTCAAATTTGTTCAATTTAGTACCAAAATTAGCATTTTTCTCACAAAAATCCATATCTAAGCTTTCCAGCTCTGCGTCGGGACTGCACACGCAAATCGAGACAACCCTAAATGAGGTTTTCAAGGCCTCGAAAGTACAGAACAAAGAATAAATAAGTGATGACTCCATTAGGTCGTCACCTGACAGGGTCCTCCTTGGTCCTTTTTACATTGTGTGAGAGACTAAACATACTAAACTTGCCTCTTCCATCCACTACTTTTTTGATCATTAAACATGGATTTTATTTTCGACACAGCCATTTTATACTTGCAAACTTACTAAGAAGCTCATAATGTTAAGTCGTTCCCAGAAGACAACCAGTGAAGCTTTAGATGACCCAAAGGTCAAATTGTCAAAATTCTCGATTCAAGCCAAAACAACCAGGTTCTCAGGCTTCCGAAGTACTAAGCTAAATCAGGCACTCATGGTGGGGAATGGAACATGAATAGGTGATCTAAGTAATATTTTATCATTATACCAACAAAAGACAAAGGGAATTAAGAGCATCATAAATTTTCAGTGCAGATTTGTACTTCCCCAAAATTTTTAAAGATTGTGTAAGATTAGAATATTAGATAGAAATGTCTTCAAACTTGAGAGAAAATCTCTTTCCACTTTCTCTACCATTAATATATCCTTTCGAAGGCAATTCTTTTAAAATCTCATAATTTATGATTAATTTATTCATGTTATGAATAGAATTCTATTTAGAGTAAATATTTATTTTGTATAGAGTTTTACTTTGCTAAGTCATTTTTTCTCTATGAATAGAATGGTCTTACCCCCCATTGTAAATCATCCCAAAATTCAATACGAATTTCCTCTCTTTCTCTGCAATATTGTTCTTCTACTTTTATTGTTTCATAACACGTTATCAGCACGAGATTCTACCATCTCAAGAATCTTTTGGGAAGATTAAGGTATAATTTTTTTTCCTCTCTTTAATTATGACTGACATTATGAAAAGAAAGTTCGCAGCCCTTGAAATTTCGGGCAAGAACTATATGATATGGATGTTGGATGCTGAAATCTATTTAGAAGCAATGGGTCTTGGAGACACCAGTAAAGACAAAACTAAAGCATCCACCCAAGATTGTGCCAAGACCTTGATTTTCTTGCGCCATTACCTTTATGAAGGGTTGAAAATAGAATATCTCACAGTCAATGATCCACTTATTTTGTGGAATGACTTAAAGGAAATATATGACAACTTAAAGTTGGTCACTATTCTACAAGCATGATATGATTGGGCTCATATGAGGTTCCAAGACTTTAAGTCTGTTTCTGAATATAATTCTGCGATGTTCAGAGTTAGTTCTAAATTGAAACTCTGTGGAGATACTATCACTAATTATGATATGCTGGAAAAAACGTTTACAATATTTCATGTCTCCAATATGGTCCTGCAACAACAGTACAGAGAGAAAGGTTTCAAGAAGTACTCTAAGCTGATTTCTCTTCTCCTTATGTCTAATCGAAACAATGACTTCCTCATGAAAAATCATGAAAATCGACCCACTAGGTCTACACCATTGCCTGAAGTGGATGAGGTGTATTCCCATTATGCTAAGCGTGAAAAAGGTCGTGACTCTATTCGTGGTCGTGGTCATGGTCGTGGCTGTAGACAAGGAAGAAATTTTCCTAGCGTTAATCACCCCCCAAAGAGAAATAACCACCAAAAGTGAAAAGGGAAAGATGAGAAGTCAAAGGCAAATGGTTCAGAAACTGAATGTTATCGTTACAGTGGAAAAGGGCATTGGGAAATATTTGTCGTGTACCAAGACATTTGGTTGAACTTTATCAAGCATCTTTAAAGAATAAAGGCCTTGAAGCCAATTTTTTCTCTGACAATGATTTTGATATCACCCACTTGAATGTGGCAGACTTCTTTGAGCGCCCTGATAGAAAAATAGACCACTTGATCGGTGATGGATCCGTGGTTGAAGATAATTAAGTAGTTTGATTTTTATTTTTGCCCATTCGTAATAGTTAATGAATAAATATCATGTAGTTATAATTCTTTATGAGTAGTAGTTATTAGTATAAGTTAGTATTTCATTTGATTTATGAAATAGTATTAGTTCGTTTTGATTAAATATAGTTCTAATATTCGTTTTAAACAATGTTTTACTGACGGTACAAATACATTCATTGTCGCTTATTATGTTGGAATGGAATAATTTTTGGTATGTTTAACGTGTATGTGTGTTTATATATATATATATATATATATATATATATATATATATATATATAGCAATAGAAGTACACAACAACTGCACTAGTTGTTCAGAAAAATAATTCGCTCTACAGTTCGATACTTAAGGTTGAGACGTCAGCACTTTTTCCAACTTAGAATAAAGTGACTTAGTTTTCTTTATTTATCATCACAAAATGGCATTTCGTCAGCATATCCTTGTTAGTTTTATCACTGAGAGAATATTTGTCTACACGAAATTTTTTAGATACAACAATAAAACATTCGGGTGAATAAGAAAACGCCGCAAAACGCTCTGCCTTCCCTCTAAGAAGAAGGGTGAATAGCTTCACTATTTATATCGGAATCCATCAAGGTAAGGTCGCAATTTTGGTGCCAAAAGAATATTCTTCCATTTGCGAACAACCTCCCATTGATTTTTTTCCAATATTCATATCAAAACGCTGCAAATCTTAAATTTATTTTTGAATTTACTGTAGCATCGAGTCATTCTGCAAATCAATTTCCTTATCTTATTTTGGTAACGTGAAGGTATTCTGATATTATTGGTAGTTTGGTTTGTGGAAGAATTAGTACAAAGCTGTCCCAAATTGTCACAGATCTTGTCACTATAGCTCGCAACTTTAGTTTCTTCTGCTAAGGATCGTAAATGGTGGTTTGAAAATTTTCATGGATGCTGCAACCTCTCCCCAGCCTTTGGCTGTGGTAGAGGCAACACAGAACATTCAAGAAATAGCTCAAAACATTAAGCCAAAACAATCGTATGTTGCACCGATGCCACAATCCAAATGTGCGGCAGCTTCGTCAAAATTGGAGTTATTTCCAGTTCATATGACATATGGTGAACCAACCGTTGAGTTCACAGTTGAAGATGTGAACAAGTTCACCTTCGAAGAGGGACTGCATGAGGCAGTGATTCTCAAATTTTCATACGGCAAACCTAACATCCAACAGTTACGACAGATTATACCAAAACAACTTGACGTCAAAGTTAAATGCAACGTTGGACAGCTAGAATACCAGCATATCCTGGTAAGATTTGATCTTTTTGAAGACTTTGTTCATGTATTGTCAAGAACAACTGGTTACGCTAAGGTAAAGGAAGACGAATTCTTCTTTAGGACTTTCCCATGGACCATGGGATTTAACCCTCGATAAGAAACGTCAAAAGCTGTGGTGTGGATTTCGTTTCTTGATCTGCCAGCCGGTATTTTGCAAAAAAGTCGTTATTATCCATAGCTTCTGCTGTGGGAAAGTCTCTTGCAATAGACAAGGCAATGTAGGATCGAACAAGACCAAGTAGGGCACGAGTTAAAGTCTTGATCGATTTAATGGATAAACATCCTAAGAGAGTCAAGATAAACATCGTTGATATGAAATCTGGAAAAAATATTGAATACTCTCAGCAGATCATTTTTGATAACTTGCCTAAATATTGTACGTGTTGTAAACATCAAGGACATGACGAAAAATTATGTCATTGGAGGACAGAGGAAAAGAATGAAAAAGCACTTCAGGTGGAGGAATCGGAAGGACTGAGCAGACTTGGTAAACTAGAGGGTGATGCTAGGGATTTGTTGAATGCCAAACGAACTGCAAATAAAATTCAAGAAACTTCAAACATTAAGGTGCAACCAGCTATGAAACCAACAGGTGGTACCAGTGCTCGTGGATGTGTTATTGCTACAGATCGTGAGACTAATCATGGTCCACGATCAGTTGATGTTAATACCCAAACTACAGCAGCTGGGGTTACTGAAAGTCCAAGTAATATGCAAAATCCAATAGAACATGAAAATCAAACCATTAATAGACAAGGCCAAAGTCATGTTTAGAATATAGTAGCTGCAGGTGATCAATTGATGGTTCATGAGCAATCAGCTAGTGGAAATGCAATAGTTATGACTGATATTTCTCAGGCTTTAGAGGATAAGAGCAGGAAGCTGGAATTGATAAAAAACCTGCTGCATTAGTTGAAAAACCAGCAGATATTTTAGCTACTGTTGTGCATGCTGGGCAGCTAATTTCTCCAGTCAAAACTGGACGTGTTTTTTATGGAAATGCTGTTACAGTACACAGTTCTGACGGGGAAGCTATGGCCCAGTTTTCTAGGAATAAAAAAGGGGGCCATATGAGTAAAATGATGGAAAACAGTTCTGGGAAGTTAAAGGTGGTTGATCAAGGAGGGGATAGGAATAAAAAAATATGGAGTTTGGAACGTGGTATCAACTCGAAAATCTCCCACAAAAAAGGATGGTTCATTCATACAACAGAAAAATGGTGTTCGACTAAATGAATCTCAAGTTAATGCCAACTCAAACTCATTCGAGGTTCTAGTAGCTACTGGGGATCCTGAAGTGGATGCAACAGTTTTAACTGGTCAAGGGATGTCCAAACAAATAGTTACAGTATCTAGTGATGAACGAGGAAGGCAAGACATTGTGGATTTGGACAATAATATAGGTGTTCGGCAGAAGGACTCAAAGAACATACTAGGGGCTGAACTTATTGGTATTCAAGCTCACAGTACCAATACACATGCCATGTATTTTTCAAGTCCCAATGTAGAACAAATCATGAAGGACGCTCAGCATGAAATGATGATGAAAGCTACCATGGCTAAGCAACCTTTAGTAACTTTGAACAAACCCGTTTCTGAGGTCCCTTCTCAGTCAGTGGGTTCATTTGATGGTGAATGTGGGCAGCCTATGGTGTCTACAGGAATAAATAATGAAGTAGTAAAGGAAAATATGAGGTTGATGGTTATTAATTCTAAATTGTGGCAACAACAAAGGGAGGAAGATGATTAAGAAGATTATGCAGATGGATTTGCAGGGTATGAATCTGAACATGGTGAACATGAGGTGGATCAAGAGAGTGCAGGCGAGGAGCTTGATTCTCCAAGAACACCAAAGCTTCAGGCGACATCTTCAACGACCCCCAAGAGTAAATTGAACCTCAATGCACCTGTTTATATCCCCAGAACCAATCCAATTGCTGGTAATCAAAATACAATAACTGGAAGTTTGATTCAGGCAATAACATCTCCTAAGCAAGCAGCAGCTGCAACTTTGATACATGTTGCAACAACATCGTCCAAGCAGGCTGCTCCGGGTATTTCTACGAGTCAAATTGTAGTATCACCACCTGTTGTGCAGCAGTAACAAAGAGATCCAAACAGAACTGAAAGCAAAAATGAGACAGCAAAGAAGAGGCAGCAACAAATAGTCACAACTACGCCAGTTATGTCGCTAGATGATAGAAATTTGTCGGATGCATTGGTAAGTACTGATTCTCTTATCCACTTAAATCGTATTGCTTTTAGTAATGGTCTTGGGAAGGGAAACAGGAATGCTGTACAAACACAACAACAACACAAGGCAAGCATAGTTAAAGCACAAGAGGAAACTACATTGGATATACAACACATGCCAAATCCATGATTTTCTGAAACGCAAGAAGCAGCAGACGTGATTCAACAGGCTACAGGAAATAATGTGCAGCAACACCATCACTCAAGTGATCACTATACTTCTAATACTTTAGCAATACATTCAGAAGATGCAAAGCAACAGCAGGCTACAAAGGCAATACAAATCACTTTGGATCCTACCTCATTTAGCACAGGTCCTGCAAACAAGAGCAGCGGACAACAAACAGCGGTGGCAACTTTACATGGAGAGGCTGCCTTGGTGGCACTTGATAATGCCAAAAATAGTCCACAACCTGTGAAAATGGGGAGAGAATTTTTTGAACAGGGAGAAGATGATGAAATGTTACAACAATATAGGGAGGAAGTGGCAAGAAAAGGTGATCTATCACCTATGCATAGCGGAAAAAGAAAGAAGTCGCGCACAAGGGATACGAGTTGGGACGGGAGAGTAAATGAAGATGCAAACATAAGGAGACTCCCAATGAGAAGTGCAAAACTAAAACAAGTCATTCAAACTACATCTACAAAGTCCAATCGTTCGAAGAAAAAAGTATGATTTTTGAATACTTTTTGAAAAAAGTTGTGGACGAAGTCAAGATTCTACAAATTGAAGATTTCACAAGTGTAGAGAAAAGTGAGCACCACGGTGGTTTCTTATATTTTTTATTTTACCATCACATCAGTATAGTTCTATGAAATATCATCACAGAGTATGTTATAAACTCTGTGATGATCATAGAGTACCTAGTTTTAGCTAGTTTTTTCTTTTTGCATGCTTGTTAGAGAGGTTATTTATGCCTCAATAGAATTAGTACAATAAGATTAGTCCGGTTGAGTTATATGGGTAATAATATCGGCGCTATTGTACCCCTTATTTGTACTTTTTCTATTTATTGTATTTTCTTTTCTTTTATGCTATTAATAAAACACCAACCCTAGATACTTGCCTTGGGGTGCCCAAAAAAAAAACATTTGGGTTAATAAATTTTTTGGGTTACTGGTGCCTTGATATATTAATACAGAAGCATAGAGATTGCACTTAATATATTATCTAATATAACATGATTTAGAATATTCATGATACATGAATCTTTTTAAAATCTATATAAACGTAAAGATCAATACATATGAGGAACACTCATATTTATTAATTATCAGAATTTGCTCAAAGTTGCATTATAGGTCATTATTGAGTTATTGATTTAATTTTATTTATTTTCCTTTTCCTCTGTTAATACTAACGTTTATTTGTATATTTCTTTTGTATGTCAAATCATGGGAAGCAAACATACCTCACAAAACAAACTTGGATCAAAGTTCAATTGTAAAAATATTTGTTTAGTTGATTCACGTACGATACATACAATATTCAAAGAGAATAAATATTTCTCTTATTTAAGTATGTGTAAGGGAGATGTTACTACAATTTCTGGTAGTAGTAAATTAATTGAAGGTTCTAGAAGAGCTACTATAACTTTGCCTAAGGGAACAAGAACTTGTTGAGTTTTAAAGATATCCACCGAAATGGATATCATATTGAGACAATAGATGAGAATAATCTTGAATATCTCATCATTACCAAAAATTTCTCTGGCCAGAAAAAGGCTATTGAGAAGTTCCCATCTTTATCTTGTGGCCCATATTGGACAAGAATTAGTGCAATTGGGGCACATTCTATTGTAAATCAAAAGGTTACTGATTCCCAATACTTTTGTACTTTGGCATGATCGATTTGAGACATCTGGATCAATTATGATAAGACGAATTATTGAAAATTCAAATGAGCATTCATTAAAGAATTTAAAGATTCTTTTATATAATCAATTTTTTTGCACTTCTTGTTATCAAGGCAAGTTAATTATTAGAACATCACCAACAAAGATTGGAATTGAGTCCCCTGCATTTTTGGAATATATACAAGGGGACATTTGTGTACCTATTCACCTACCTAGTGGATTGTTTAGATATTTATGGTCTTAATATACGCATATTTTAGATGGTCTCATGTGTTCCTATTGTCATCTCGCAATCTTGCGTTTGCAAAATTAATGGCGCATATAATTCGATTACGGGCATAATTTCCTAATTATCCAATTAAGTCTATTAGGCTTGATAATGCTGCTGAGTTTTCATCTCAATCATTTAATGATTATTGCCTATCAATTAGGATAAAAGTGGAACATCATGTAGCTCATGTTCACACTCAAAATGGTCTTGCAGATACTTTAATTAAGCGTCTGCAATTGATAGCAAGACCATTACTCATAAAAATGAGGCCTCCCACTTCTGTTTGGGGTCACGCCATTTTACATGCATCAATGCTAGTTCGTCTCAGACCAACAACTTATCATAAATATTCCCCGTTGCAATTTGTTTTGTATCATGAACCTAATATATCCCATTTAAGAATTTTTGGATGCATAGAATATGTGCTTGTAGCACCGCTATATCACACCAAAATGGGTCCCCAAAGAAGGTTAGGAATATATGTTGGGTTTGAATTACCGTCCATTATTCGCTACCTCGAAATATTGACGGGGGATTTGTTTACAGCACGACTTACAGACTGTCGATTCGATGAGAGGCTTTTCCCAAAATTAGGGGGAGAAGTTGGTGAAACCAAACGGGAAATTTTGTGAAAAAATCCATCATTATCTCATCTTGATCCACGTGCCTCTATTTGTGAAAAAGAGATGCAAAAAATTATCCACTTGCAGAGAATATCAAATTAAATGCCAGACACATTTATGGATGTGAAAAGGATAACAAAATCACATATCCCTACAGAGAATGTTCCAATTCGTATTGATGTCCCTATTGGATAATCTTCTAGTGCCATAGCTAATGAGTCAAAAGCATGCCTAAAACATGGCAGACCATTAGATTGCAAAGATCGAAATCCTAGAAAAATGAAAACAAATTATCAAAATGACACTACGAAAGAATCTCATGAAGAAATTCATGATTTAATAACTTTTGAGATTCTTGAGGAATCCACTAAGCCTGAAACTCAAGAAAATAAGGAAATCAATAAATCCAATAGATATTGAGACAAATATGAATCGAGTGGATATAGTGGTGGATTATGTCTTTGCATATAATATTGTATCTAGCATTATGCAAGAAAATGAGGATCTTGAACCTCAATCTGTTGGAGAATATTGACAAATACTTGATTGGCTAAAATGGCAAGAAGCAATCCAATCAGAGTTGAATTCACTTGCAAAATATGAAGTTTTTGGGCCTGTAGTCCAAACACCTAATGGTGTTAAGCCAGTTGGCAATAAATGGGTCTTTGTACGCAAGAGAAATGAGAAAAACAAGGTACAAAGATATAAGGCATGCCTTATTGCACAAGGATTTTCACAAAGGCCTGATGTCGATTATGCAGAGACATATTCACCCGTTATGGATGCTATAACGTTTCGTTATCTCATTAGTTTTGTTGTCCATGAAAAGTTTGACATGAATTTAATGGATGTGATTACCACCTACCTTTATGGCTCACTTGATAATAATATATACATGAAAATTCCTGAGGGATTCAAAAGGGCTAAAGCAAATAATCAAAGTCCCAGGAAATGTTTTTAATCAAATTGTAAAGATCATTGTATGGTCTAAAGCAATCAGGACGAATGTGGTATAATCGTCTTAGTGAGTATTTATTAAAGAAAGGCTATATAAATAATGTCATTTGCCCATGTATTTTTATAAAGAAAATAACATCGGAATTTGTTGTACTTGCCGTATATGTTGATCACATAAGCCTTATTGGAACTCCTATAGAACTCCAAAAGGCAATTGATTATTTAAAGAAGAAATTCGAGATGAAGATCTCGGAAAGACAAAATTATGTCTTGGTTTGCAAATTCAACATTTGGCAAACAAAATCTTTGTTTATCAATCTACCTATATAGAAAACTCCAATGGTTGTTCGATCACTTGATGTGAATAAGGATCCATTCTGACCTCAAGAAGAGAATGAAGAGCTACATGATCTTCAAGTACCATATATTAGTGCAATTAATTCACTAATATACCTTGCAAATACTACAAGGCCTGACATAACCTTTTCAGTTATTGTCTTAGCAAAATATAGCTCTACTCCTACAAGAAAACATTGGAATAGAATCAAACACATATTGCAGTATCTAAAAGGAGCTACCGATATGGGCTTATTTTATGGCAATAATTGCAGTCCCGATCTTGTTGGTTATGCTGATGCTGGGTATTTATCTGACCTCTATAAGGCTCGATCTCAAACATGTTATGTGTTTACCTGTGGAGGCACTGCCATATCTTGGCGATCGACTAAGCAATCAATTGTGACTATTTCATCTAATCATACTGAGATAATTGCTATTCATGAAGCAAGTCGAGAATGTGTGTGGTTGAGGTCTATTATACATCTTATTCGAGACAAATGTGATTTGAAGTATGAAAAACTGCCCACGATTTTATATGAAGATAATGCAACATGTATAACTCAATCGAAGGGAGGATTCATAAAAGGAGATTGAACAAAACACATTTCACCAAAGTTATTTTTCACACATGATCTCCAAAAGAATGGTGATACCAATGTGCAACAGATTCGTTCAAGCGATAATATGATTGATCTGTTCATAAAATCTCTACTAACGTCAACCTTCAAGAAGCTAGTGTACAAGATCGGGATACGAAGACTAAAGAATGTGAATTGATGCTCTCATCAGGGGGAGTTGATGCGCGTTGCACTCTTTTTCCCTTACAAGATTTTATCCCACTTGGTTTTCCTTGCAAGGTTTTTAATGAGGCAACCATAAGGCATATTATTAGATATGTGTACTATTTTTCTTTTACTAGAATTTTTTTCTAATTGGGTTTTATTTTAGTTAAAGTTTTAACGAGGCACATTACTTATTGAGTAGACATTCAAGGGGGAGTGTTATGAATAAAATTCTATTTAGAATGAATGTCTATCTAGTACAGAGTTTTACTTTATGGCTAAGTCGTTTTTCCCCTATAAATAGAGGGGTCTTACCCCATTGTAAATCATCCCAAAATTTAAAAAAAAATAATTCTTTCTCTTTCTCTGCAATAATGTTTTTCTACTTTTATTGTTTCATAACAATTCAATATTTTTGGATAATTTTTCACATCTAAATTATTTATTTGATATATATGTTGTACTGTGTAAATAAAATTAGTTGAACTTAATAAAATTAAAAAATAAGATAAAGAATCCAAAAATACACGATTTCATTTTATAGTTTCATATTTCATTTACATGCAATAAAATAACTCGAAAACAAGCATAAGCATTGAAAAACCTCTTGCATTGAAAAATATAACCAAAGATAAGCATAACCATCACACATGATAGAGACAGAAGAGGAGAACCCAAAACAGTTTTAAGACTTAAAATCTGTTTGCAAGTTACAACTTCAAAATGAATTAGGTTATGAGTTAAGATTCTCAAATTGACGTTTAATATTCTCCCACTCATTAGTATCAATTCCACAATAGGACTCCTTAATACATAATAACAAGTAAACAGATAAAAACACGATTCTGGAAACAATGCAAAAAAAAAAGTGAAAAAGAATTAAATTATGACAAGATATGTTTGAAAACCAAGGATATAAAGCATGTGCCAAGGAAAATGGTAACCAGGTTTTTGCCCTCAACGATTTGGGGAACGTATGACACGCTTAATGGTTCCAGTCTCGCCTTTATCTTTTCCTCTGATAATCATGACCTGAGCATTGAGAGAAAACAACAATCTAGTATAATCCCATTTAGTAGGGTTTGGGGAGGGTAGTATGTACGCAAACCTTACCCCTATTCTTGAGTAGAGATGCGGTTTCCAAATAGACCCGAGTAGAGATGCGGTTTCCAAATAGACCTCCGGCATCCTTCCCTCCAAAAACTTTCCACCTTGCTCTTGGGAAGACTCGAACTCACAATTTCTCGATTGGAAGTGGGGGTTGCTTACCATTAGAGCAACCACTCTTGTTTACCGGGAGAAAACAAAAAAGGAAATAAATAGAAAAATCCGTAGGGTATTAGAGGTCAATCAGTCAGGGAAACAGTGAGTAATGAGCTTCCATTATCACCTCTGAGAATTCTCCATAGATGAATGAGTTTCTGATAACTTTTCCAACCCATTTTCAGCTTCAGTAAAGTACAAGCTCCCTGCTTTGCATTCAGATGTGAAAATAAATCCATTAGTCAGATGAATATAAACAACAACAAGTCTAGTAAATTTTTACAAGTGCCTTACCCCTACTCGGGAAGCACATAAAAGTTGTTTCCTATAGATTCTCGGCTAAAAAACAGACCGCGCATTTAAAAAGAGCAAAAAAAAAAAGAGCTTTAACATCAATATAAATATCACAGATACTTACACAAATGCATGCACCAACATCCATTTGCAATTAACATAAGCCGTTAATATCCATATATTTACACAAATGCATGCACCAACATCCATTTACAATTAACATAAGCAGGTTAATATCCAAAAACAAGAGACTAAAAGGTGCCAAATTCGATGATCCTTTTGGTTTCTCTACCTTTCTTTAATTTCTTTCTTCTGTGCTGGAATGCAAGTTTCAAGAACTGAAGATTTCGCTTACGAAGAAGAAGAAAAAAAAGAACAAGTCGAAGAAGTATTGTATATACATAGAGAGAACAAAGAGGTTTCTACTTTCACTTGTTTTCTAAGAGAGCAGAAAAAGTAAGCCAAGAAAATAGATGAATATAAAGTAAATAAATAAATAAAAAGCCTAAAACTATCAAGAATCAAGAAATAATCAAATCTTTTGCAAACTCGTCGTTCCAATAAATCCAAATTAAGGTGATTTTTGTATGAGAAAAAAATCACAAAATCTATTCAGAAACAGTCCAATCAAATGGGGGCGTAAAGCTAAATTCTAAATATCTCGATACAGCATAAATAAAATTGAGAAAAAGTCGTTAACTTCATAAACATATTTCAAATCAGAAAACTATTAGATTAGATAAAAGACAGAAAAAAAAGAGAAGGGTACCTCAAATTTGCCAAAGCTTAGTGTCACGTTTTAGCCTGAGAAGGTGGGTGGGGTTTAATTGGAGGAGAAACTATACAATTGTCTCGAATATATCTCAAGTTACCAACCTTTGGCCATTAATTATACATTTATTAAAATTAGTCAATAAAAATTAAAAAATCAAATAATAGAATTCTTTTCTCCACCCACTCTTAATACTTTAGGGAACGACATGGTAATTTACATTCAACACAATAAAGAACCCAATGGAGATCAACTGGAGAGCAGTGGGAACATGATTGGTAAATATATTATAGTGGTTCCATCCAATAGTACATTCTTTGTATTTGTGGATTTGACCAAATAGGTCATGGTAATATTTCTCGAGCCTAACTAAATATGTAATAATCCATATTACAGTTAAATCCCTTGGTCTCTGCCACTTTTTATATGCAGCTTATAGTTCTACTGCTTATTTACCAGTTCTATAAACCTCCTTTAGAAACAAAGACTGGCAGATGAAGTGATAGGGTTGCCGGGTTCATTCGAGGATTGGTCTTTAATCGTCCCCTGTTTGCCACATGAGCATCGGTCGGGCATACTATTGACCTGGATCGAGTTGAGACCTGCAATAATCCCATCTGAGCCAGACTGCGCTACCAATTTAAGACTCTCGGCTTTTGCTTTCATTCGAAGTCGTTCTGCTCTTGAGCCAATGACCTGTCCCAAGATTGAAGCAGCAATGGTTAATGCCATAGCTGTTTTGGGCATCACAACCGACTTCCTCAGCATAGCTATAAAAGGAACAGCAGCATGGACAGCAGCAAACCAAGATGGTGAGAATTTCTCAGTGTGCTCTCTCCATATGCCTAGTGGAATATTGGCTGCCATACCCAAAGCTCCAATAACAAGCATCTTTGAAGACAGTGGTTGTGGCCGCAGAGTCTTCACAAAGGCAGTCCTGGCAAGGGCAGCCCTGGCTGCAACAATTGCAGGTGGGCATTTGAGCTTCATTCCAGGAGGCAGCTGAAATGCTGTTGCCACAAGTGGGAGGATACCGCTCACAGCTCTATAAGATTTGGCGATAGGACAGTTCCCTGTCTCCAACCACTCGTTCCCCATTGCCTCGTGCTTAGAGGAATTGTCCTGAAGAACAAAAAATGATGAATTAAAGATAAGCCAAAGTTTATAAGATGCCATTTTTGCAGATAAGAATATGATAAAGTAGCACTTCACCAAGGAGAATACTCGTCAATTTCTTTGAAAAAATTATATACCATTGAATTTCACTTTCGGAAACAAGACCTATCAAAATAAATGTGACGTGATATTGAAGAATAGTTTATCAAATTCAACAACTTACTATACACATATTCTATGACAACCATTTAGTTAATGTCAATCCAACATGATAGACTTATAGCTGACAACCCACAGTTAATTTAATGAAGTACCACCTGTTGATTAGAAAATAATCCGAAAGGGCCATACAGATGGACAATTTTCTTTTTCCCAATGTCGTGCAACTCTACCTACACTGTTTTAAGGTCATCATTTTACCCTAATGAAATCCACTTCACACCAAGCAATGGATTTGAACATTGATACTCCCAAAAGATAAAACAAACATACCACAGTCAACAAGTGCAAGTACTATATAATGATAATTTAAAGAATCAAAGAGAAAATAATGTTGACTTATCAGTTTCCAAGGAGATTACAATGTTTCATGCCATTTCCTTCTGACATATGATAGATAGAACCTCAGTGAAAAACAAAAGGGTTCAACAGAGTAACTAAACCAGTAAAAGTCAGTCAATATAATATGAACAATTAAAAAGAATGAATCTATATTGCTATATTGTTGAAGTGTGCGGAACGGAAGTGGTTCTCTCTTACTTTTCTTTTTGTTTGGTGAAACATATGCATGAAAATTGGTAGAAAAAATGCTCTCAGGCCCTCTTTTCAAGATTTCTCTCTCTCCTAACCTCTAGGAGGGAGAACCTCTTCTTCTCCGGTCTTCCATCGGCAGACAGTTCGTTTTTCTTCTTTTTTTCCAGTTATTAGCTTCAAGGTTTTTATATCTCGTCTGTTTGTCTTACATGGAACATAAGATTTATTTCAGGTCAGGGGGGAAGTCTTTTGACATTCAAGCCTACAATGAAGGTGCTGAAAGTTGGTTTGAACGGGTGGAAAGCAGTAGGTACATCAAACGGAAGATGATGTTAAGCAGGAAGCTATCTTTGTAGGTCTGTCAAATGCTCAAAGAGGCTTCAATGTGCACGGGAAGGAGCTTCAAAACATGGAAGAGTAAGGACCATTTCACAGACATTTATGGCTCTCTTAAGTATAATAAATTTGGCAGATATATAGATATGCTTAATCTCAGCGCAGGGTCACAGAAGAACAGTTATGGTTATGCCAGAGAATGTTCCATATGCAGGGTGGTAAATAAATACTAGGAATATAGAAAATCTCATTAATAGTAATCCATTGGCCACAAAGGTTCCTTTCAGGAGGAATTTACAGAAACTAACTGGAGAAGAATCATACAAAAAGGAAATGATAAGAGCAAATGGAGAACAGATGAAGCTTGTCTTCAAACAGCAACTTCTTCAAATAATTTGATCAGAATAAGATCAGTCTCCTCCTCTATGGGCCCGATTAAAGGTTAAAGGACCACCGAAACTGATTCCTGCTAGGGTTGAGATCGAATACGAGGGTGTGATTTTTACAATCCTGATATGGAGTGAAACTCCGGTGTTCTTCCGGCAATAGTGGTTAGTCTGTATGGGGTAGGGGAGATTAGCAGGGTAGAGGAGAAGGTCAGTGATGGGATAGAAGTTGGTGAGGGAACAGTCGAGACTGCTGTGTCTTATAATCCAGCAGTTATAAGGGGTAGTGGTTCTCTAGGCGAAGTCAATGGTTTTAAGGGTGTTTTAAAACAAGTTGGGCTGGGGCGGGTAGAAGGAAAAGAAATGGGGTTGAGTCAGTTTGTGGAGAATAGGCCCGAGGTTATAACCGGCCCAGGAGTGGGTTTTTATAGGGAGCCTCACGTTAAAGGTGATACAGGGGTAGTACGCCAACTTAGTGACTCAAGTGAGAACTCACTTTAAAGGTGATACAGGGGTAGTGCGCCAACTTAGTGACTCAAGTGAGAAACATGTGGGACTGAAGGTTTCTGTTGGGCCAACTAAATTTGAGCCTAATGAGAATCAAGTCAAGGAAGCTGATAAGGGCTATTTTAAGCCCAATCTAATCATCACAAGCCAAGACAACCCCGTATCTCTTAGCTTAAATGCAAGAGGAGGAAGTTCCAAACTTTTTTCTTGCACAACTAAATCTCTGGTGGCAGAAACAATTCGTGAAGAGCAACAGAAAATGGAGGACCACATTTTGGCTCAAGAACAAACTCTTCTCTCTCAAACAATCTATCCTCATCTCATCATCACCCACAGAGGGAGAGGAGCATGAAATTCCAACCGGTAAGACCCTAGGCCCTCATCTTCTTCTTGTTAATTACACACAAGGTGAACCAGAGGATGAAGACGAACTGACAGTCTTTGTAGACTGTCTCTCCGAAAGTGAAGGCGTCACTGTTGATCCTGGCATGCAATTGGTTCAACACCAACAAATTGATATAGCAGAACCAATTGAGGTGCACCCACAGTCCTGTGACCTAGATTTCCTGCATGGATCAAAAGAAACATTGGCAAGATGAGCAAAACATATGGTGTGAGCTTTGAAGGATGTGAATGGGAAGCTATGGCTCTATTTTTGAAGATAGACAGTAGGAAAAAGGAGATGAAAGCACTGAAGCGATCAAAAAGCAAAAGCACAGTGGTTTCACCAAAATTAAAAGGAGTGTATGAAAGGAAGATTCTGAAGGTTGGAGTGAAGTACAAAGATGGAATTCCACAGAATGGAGAGAGGCAACTACTCATTAAAAGTTGATGAAGATACACATGATATCCTAAAATGATAGGGGTCTTAATTGTGGGGGGGGGGGGGGGTTGATAAAATCAGCTTTCAAAGAGTAAAGGGCAAACATTTACTATCTGCATGAAACGAAATTGAGGGGGACTGTGATGGTATTGCAGAACAACTGGGTAGCAGTAGGTGGATTGATCATATAAAGCTAGAAGCTGAAGGGACAAGGGGACGCAACTTAATTATGTGGGATAAGAGAGAATGGGAAGGGAAACTAGTTGAAAAGGGTAGATACTCTATCACTTGTAATTTTAGCTCTGTGTTAGATAGTTTCTTATGGGCTTTGACTGGGGTGTATGCTCCATGTAAGAGAGTGGAAAGAAATGAGCTTTGGTTAGAGTTGGGTGATATGAAAGGTTTATATAACAGAAACTGGATGGTATGTGGTGACTTCAACACCGCTAGATCTGCTAATGAAAGGAAAAATAGGAACTCATACAGTAGAGCAATGGCAGATTTTTCAGAAACTGTGAAAGAACTGGAATTGATTGGCCCTCCACTTCTGGGGGCAATTCACCTGGAGTCAAGGTGACAACTCTGAATGTGCTTCTAGAATAGACACATTTCTCCTCTATGGAGTGGGACGAGGAATTTAGTTTCATCATGCAGAGCCTTCTCCCAAAAGTTATATCTGACCATACACCAATTTCCTTAAAATGTGGGGAATAGAAACTCGACAAATCTTATTTTAAGTTTGAAAACTAGTGGTTAATTGTCCAAGAGTTCCCCTCAAAAGTGCAGACTTGGTGGAATTCTTTTGTGATTGTTGGTAGACAAGATTTTGTGCTAGCTACCAAATTAAAGCTTCTCAAAGCTAAGCTAAAAGAGTGGAATAAGGAGGTGTATGACAGTCTAGAAAAAAGGAAGTAGACAGTTCTCAGTAACATCTCAATCTTTGTTCAGATTCAAGAAAGCAGAAGGCTCACTGAAGGAGAGTTATTGGAGAAGGCGGGCCTCATACTAGAGAGTTAGCCAAGTATGAAGAGACAGCATGGAGACAAAGGTCCAGAACTTTATGGCTGAAACAAGGGGACAAGAATACAAAGTTTTTCCACAAAATGGCTAATGCACATAGGAGATATAATCACATTGATAAGCTGGAGGTGCAAGGCAAAACTACCACAAACTTTGACGAAAGTAGGAAGGAAATCATAGACTTCTATCAGAAGTTGTATGCTGAACCTGAAGTATGGAGGCCAAATTTCAATCGTGCTAGAGGGAACTTTTTAACAGATGAGGAAAGTATTTGGTTACAAGGATAATTAAAAGATCAGGAAGTGATGCAATGCCTCAAGTCATGTGCTTCAAACAAAGCACCAGGACCTAATGGCTTCACCATGGGATTTTTCCGGAAGTGCTAGCCAACAATCAAGGAAGATGTCATGTTGACCATGAAGAATTTTCACTCTAATGAATACTTTGAGAAGTGTTTTAATGCATCCTATGTGACTCTCATCCCGGAGAAGAATGAGGCTAGAGAACTTAAAGATTTTAGGCCAATTAGCTTGATTGGAAGTGTTTACAAGATTATAGCCTCTTAACTGAGAAAGCTCATTGGAGGTCATCAAAAGGCCTTCATAAAAGGAAGGCAAATCAGGGACGATTCTCTTATTGCTAATGAGGTGGTAGAATCTAGGCTCAAAAGAAAATTTCCAGGTGTTCCATGCAAGCTGGATATAGAGAAGGCCTACGATCATGTTTGATATGGGCTTTGGAACTAAATGGATTAAATGGATCTGTTTCTGTCTTAGCAATGTAAAATTCTCTATCTTGATTAATGGTTCACCCCAAGGTTTTTTCTCCTCGAAAATGGGGTTAAGGCAAGGGGATCCATTATCTCCTTTTTTGTTCTTGATGGCAACGGAAGGGCTGAATCAGATGATCAACACTGCAAAATCAAATGGCTGGATCAAGGGGTTCAAAGTGTCTAACAGATGAAATTGCAGCCTAGAGATTTCACATCTACTATATGCAGATGAGACTATCATTTTCATGGGTATTCAACCAGAGGAGATGTTGTATCCGAGACTAATATTAATAACCTTTGAAGCTGTGGAAGCCTACAAGTAACTAGGGAAAGAGTAAGTTGTATAAGGTAAATGAATTTCCTAACATACATAATTTGGCTAATATCCTGGAATGTGGAATAGAAAACCTACTACCAAATATCTAGGTCTTCCTTTGGGCTCCAAAACAAGCCGCAAGAAATCTGACAAGAGGTGATTGAACGGAGTGAAAAAAGACTTTCAAGATGGAAGAGCCAATATTTGTCATTTGGAGGCAGAATGACTCTAGTGAATAGTGTCTTAGATGCACTGCCTTCCTATATGATGTCCTTATTCCCAATGACAACTAAGGTGAGGAAAAAGATTGATTCCTTAAGAAGAAGTTTTATTTGGCAAAGAAATAGTGAGAAAAAGACTTATTCATTTAGTCAAATGGGATACTCTTTTGTGTTCTAAGTAGGCAAGTGGTTTAGGTATCAGAAACCTAAAGGCACAGAACAATGGTCTCCTTGCAAAATGGTTAAGGTATAATCCGAAGGAAACAACTTTATGGAAAAGGGTGATAGAAGAGAAGTATGGTCATGGAGGCCTTTGGTGCACCAAACCAGTATGATCCCCACATGGAGTTGGTGTATGAAAAACAATTAGGGGACAATGGAGCTTCATTGCCGATCATTTTAGTTTCAGGGTTGGAAATGGAAGAAGAGTTCTCTTCTGGCGTGACACATGGTTTGGGCACACTCCTCTGGAAGATCAGTTTCCAAAATTATATAACATTGCTGCGAATCCAAGAATCTCAATAGCAGAAGCAAAATCCACACATGGGTGGAACACTGTTTTCAGAAGGAACTTCAATGACTGAGAGTTGCAAAGTTTGCAGGTTTCAAGGAGATCTTCAAAGCTTTCCAAGGTCTCACAGAAGAGGAAAATGCTTTAATGTGGAGGGGTCACAAATCAGGATCCTTTTCAATGAAATCTGCTATCATTTCATCAACAATACTCCTAATCCTACTCAAGGATGGCCATGGAAACAAATTTGGAGGGTCAGGACGCCCACAGAAGTCTTATATTTCACATGGTTAGTAGCAAGGGAAGTTGTTCTAGCCCAGAACAATCTTATTAGGAGAGGAATTCAGCTACATGTTAGGTGTAGCCTATGTGGCAAAGAGGGGGAGTCAGTTTCCCATCTCTTTATACACTGCCCATTCACTATTCAACTTTGGCATTTCTATCTCAATTTGGCTGGAATATCCCGGAGAATGCCCAATAACACTACATCTCTTCTTAGTATCTGGAACAATGGAGGGGAAAATATTAAACAGAAGAAATGGTGGAAGTAGTTCCTGCTTGTATCTGGTGGGTCATATGGAAGGAAAGGAATACCTGAGTTTTTGAAGATAGGCGTAGCTCTTACCAGAAAATTAAGCTTAATTGTTTTTTTTTGGTGCAAAGAGAGCTATAAGGAAGATGTACATTCTTTACTAGATTAGCTAGAAGAAATGTAATCGATTAGAATAGGCAAGGGAGTCGCAGAGCTTTTGGGGTCTGATTGTAGTCACAGAGCTTTTGGGGTCTGATTGTAGCTCACACAATCACCTGTAAATATTTTTAATTATTTATATAATTTGTTACCATTCTAAAAAAACAATTAAAAAGAATGACAATATCATTTGACAAGACAACTAAGATATAGAAAGTGAATAACTTTCATGTTTCAGTATCAATACATCGAGAATATTCAGTGCTATCTCTAGTAGCAATAGTTTTATCATCTAACCATTCTTTTTATTTCCTTTCATCTTTTGAACATCACAATTTGGACTGCACAAGACAGAATAAATTCAGAAATCCCATTTCCAGGCAAACTAACCAATTCATTTTTCGAACATTTCAGTCTTCAAGTATATAGTCAATAACAGGAATTTAGAATCATGATAATAACTGCTGCTATTAACTACAAGATAACATTCTGGGCTTCTTCAATACCACATATCCTTGTTAATTCCAGCAAACAAACCTGAGAAGAAGGTTTTTTCTTTTTGGATGACTCAGGCTTCTTCTTCTGTGAATTCCATTTCCGAGAGAAAGAATCAAAACTAAAAGGACCTCCTGGTCCGAATGCTGACAAACTTATGGTGGCAGCTTTTGCCGCTAACGGATGAAATTGAGGAGGAGACTCTGCTTCCGTGTTGCCATTGGAAGCTTGAGATCTTCCAGAAAGTGGTACAACACCATCTTTTCCATGGAAGACTTTAAATGCCATATCGAAGTAGGGGCCATCTTCAAAAATTGGACCTTTACCCCCCTTTACCTGAAAGGTAATAGAGATTAAGTGTGAGACACACAAGCATTAGAAGCAATAACAGCATAACCAAAAGCAAAAGCAAATAATAAAAAAAACTAGGATGTTTATGTTTAAAAAGTACTACAGCAAATGGATAACCATATCACTTGAAGCACCAACAATAAGAAATCACAACTTACAGGTGTGGGGAAGTTCAAGGAAGAGACGAAAGAAAAGTTTGTCGGTTTATTGATGTTCCTCAAGAATGGGCATCTTTGAATGTCCTGCCCGCTGAAGGAGCAACCAGATGTCTCCTCATTCTGTGTCCTGAAGAAGAACTCCATTTCTTCTGATCCTGAATGAATATATAGGCAAAGAAGACTGTTAGAACAGGTATGAGGGTTGAGTACACATTTTGGAATAGGATGTAGCATTTATGCCCAAATTTATTAAGATGCCGCTCACGGAAAAACTCTGTTAGCATAATACGAAAGATAGCAGATAGAATATATAACTAGCACTAAGAAATTTCCAAGACCATAATGATGCAAAGTAGGACAGAGAAAGAAAGGACAGAAAAAGAGTAGTAGAGGAGAGTCTTCAGCATCAAAGCAAGAAACAAGAAATGAACTGAGAATAGACAACAGAAAATATGATTTCCTCGACTTAGACTTGCTTTATACGTCCCTCCAGCCACCTATAACTGGGCATTCGTTGTCATAGGAACGTTAAAAAATACCCCAAGTTTATCAAGGCTTTAAGCGCAAAGCACAATTAAAGTGTGGACTTTAGCTAGAAAAGGCACAACAAAGAAAAAAATAAAAATGTATATGTAATGTAAGAAAAAAGTAACAACTTCATTCTTACTGATTTCCTTAACAACTTGTTATTTGCCAGGAGGCTCAAACTCTTGACCTAGTGGCATGAAGAAGACTCTCTCAACCGCTACAAACAAGAATGGCCGATAATGATTTCCTTAACAATTAATATCTTTTTGCTAATCGTATTTATTGTTTAGCATCATTCTATTCAAGATAACAATTAGGCATACACCTTAATGCCTCACCTATACTCAAGGTAGCCTAAGTGGTGTGAAGCGCCTACTTTGAGCTTCTCTGAGGTTCAGGGCTTAAGCGCCTGAAATGAGCCTTTGAAAACATTGTTAACTGGGGAAAACATGAAAAGGATGTTACTATCATTAGTATGCAATACCAGATATCAAAGATACTTCTTTTGATATTTTTTCCTCCTTCAGTTTCTTTCAGAAATCTGAATCTGCCACTCAAATGCACTTAGATTGTCTGAACTAAACAACCTGAGTTTGTGCAGAACAACACCAGGTATTTTGGGAGTTTTAATATTTACCCACAAGTTTTTAGTAATTATTATCCAATCTCAAACCACTTCTTACCTGAGATGTTAGAAATCAACCCAATAAGTTTCTTTTCGAAAAGTGGAGTTTGACCAAATCTCAGGTAATGAAGTAGCATGGATTTGGATTATAATTACTAAAAACTCGTGGTAAATCAATGTTATCAAAGGGAAAAGGCGCGAAAAAACTCTAAGGTCCATTGGGGTTTAATCCGAAACCGCAAATAAAGCGTGGGCTTTAATGGTAGGCGCAATGGACAAAAAAAATACAAATGTGTATATGTAGTCCAAGACGAATTATTCTAAGCATGAATAACAAACATGTGGAAAAGAAATTGAACAAAAATGTATGCCAAAGTGAAATGTCAATCGTTTCATGTCGCCTCTTCAGGATTATGCTCATTGGCTAGGAAAGTATGCCTTAAAGCCTTGATGACGACACTGAAGTGTCCGCTAAGAGAGACGAAGCGCTCAACATTTTTTGACTAGAATGCAGGTTTCCGAGGACATGACCCTTGATAGGAAAGTCTGGAGGTCTAGAATCAGGGTTGTAGGATAGGGGCTCCTAGAGTTTTTCGTACGCCTCATCCGGGATTGGGTGTGGGTCAGCAGGGTTACCCATAGATGATTTGTGTTTTAGCTTATGTCCCCCCTATGGCTGTTGGTTATGGTAGGTGCTGTATGATAGTATTGCATGCGATTGTATTTATGTTTCGTATGCTTAGATAATTATTTTACGCTATTTCTGTTGGAGTTACTAATGCTCTATTGTTTTTGTTTTTGTTTTTGTTTTTGTCTTTGTTTTGTATTACTGTTGTTTTTCCTTTTATCCTATGAGCCGGGGGTCGATTGGAAACAGCCTCTCTGCCCTTTCGGGTAGGGGTTAGGCTTGTCTACATATTACCCTCCCCAGACCCCACCTGGTGGGAGTATACTGGGTAGTTGTTGTTGTTGTTGTTGACTGCTGCTTCTTCTTTATTTATTTCATGCATCCATTTTCACTCCATTGTTAACATAGTTTCTTTCTCACAGACAGCATAAATATGATTAGACAGACTTATTTGGAGTATATTTTTCAATGAATTGAAACTTCTCTCAGTATAGCTCCAAGCCATTAAGCTGTATCTACTTCATTTCTTCATTTCAGCCAACTAACTTCATCTCTTTTCGCTTTGAGGTCTCAAGCTAGCTTTATTATCCTAATTTTCCTATCTTTCTTCTCATTTCAAGTCTTCATTATCTCAACCTATTTATCCATTTGACACTAACTTCACATACAACAAGTTGAATACGCTATGCATCTCTCTCCACCAAACACCCCAAACCTATGGTAGATCCAAAAGAACTTTACGAGACTTTACATAGTTATTTAATTATTCAAACAGCCAATGCCAACTAGTTTGACTTTGAGACATGGTTGATTGATATTTAATTCCAATTATTTGTAAGAAACGCGCCTTTATTTTCCAAATACTGTTTCTTTCCTTTTTTTCCCCTTTCTTTTGCGCGTGCATGGGGGGAGGGTGTTTAAATGGGGTCAGGAGATTTTATCAGGTTATAGCGAGAAGAGTTAGATACCTGAATGAGTCACATTATATGGGACTGGACAATCATATATCAAATCACGCCTAAAACTAGAAAATCCACGTGCTTTCCGTATTCTATCGAGTTGCTGGGCAAATGCACATAGGTCAATGTTCCAGCAGTCTTTTACACCTAGTTTGGTATTCCCAGAGGTGTTCAGCAATAGGCTCCTTCAAGATAATCCCTTTATCAACTAGATTGTAAAGCTCCATGTATCTTTGAACTCTTTTACTAGATGTTAAGACATCTATTCCTCTCTGTGAAGTCTTCGTCCGCATAAGTTTGCAACCTTTACACAATTATGTCCCAGTCCCAAACAAGTTGGGATTAGCTATATGATTCCGCAGATGTTTTTTCTTTCAACAGCAAGTGGGAGTAAACCAGTAAATCATAGCAGCACAATCAATTAAGTTCAACTTCCTGAACACTACAAGAGTTCTTTTCCCCCTGTTGTCATACTATCAACTACAATTGAGCTCAAAAATCAAAATACACCAATATCCCAAATCATTTGAAATAACAAAAGGAAAAAGAGAAAACCAAAAACTAATCTCAGCTAAACGCATACAGAAGAAATCAGCATCCCTATAATTTATTCTAATTCCTACACACAACACCAACTCCCCCTCCCGAAGAAAAAAAAAAGCAGAAAGCATTGGAATGAAAGAGAAAAAAAATAATTAAATACTTGGAAATGGAATTGGGGGTACCGGAAAAGTTGAGAACTTCCGAATTCCGATGATTTGAGATTGCAGAAGGCCGCCACAAGCGATGAAGGCGTGTGGTGAACACAGATCGGAGAGGAAGGAAGATTGTGGTGCTGTGAATTTACTGCTTCTTTTTTAGCAATTTGAGAAAGTCAGTAGATTATGACTGGCTATAACCGGTCAAGCAGTATTGGTTGAACCGAAATGCTTGTTGCACCCGTAACACTCGTGGGAGTTGAAGATCTTGAAGTCTAATTTTCCTTTCTCAATTTATACAATACGACTGTAATTAACTCCACTATCAAAAATAAGTTTTCTTTTTATAGGAATAGGAACTTAACTAATTTGGTTCAAAATAGGAAAAAGTTGATTATTATAGTAATTTCTAATATTAGTAGCCGTTTTACATTAAAAAAATCTGTGAGATGTGAATAAATGTAAGTTTTCGAATGTTTGAACATATATTTTCGAATATTTGAATATGTAATTTCGGGCTCCCCAGCGTACATTTTCTCGGGGGTATGTGCCTAGATCCGCATTCAAAGAAAAGTGTGAACTAACATCAACTGGTTACACATTTTTCATTTTCTTAGGATTTATTAGTGGTACACCGATTCCTATATTGTTATTTTCCCCATGAAATCCAAGACCATCGTCATCGTGTACAGGTGTATTTTACGAGTTTGACATGTTTTAACTTGAGAACAAAAATTCTTGACAAGAACTAGCGTGAAAGTCATGTGTTATCAGAATCAGTACTGAAATAATCACTATTATCTTTAGCCCCACGGTAAGCGCCAACCTCGAAAATACGAGTAACAATAAAACTTGATTTATGTTTTAAAGATATGTGATTTAGTTCAATATTAATTATAACAAAAAAATCTGAAGTATAAATGAAGGAAATAAGTAAAATCAAACCATTGTGCAAGCCAGTCTCGAACTCGAGCTAAGGTGACCTCAAGGTGGATCAAGAACAATAAAGTAAGAATAATAAAATTTAAAGGACAATTCTGATAAACACTGAGCGAGAAAGTGAGAGAGTTTATTTTTTTGCAATGATTGATAATGGTTACAAATGATCGGGGTCCCATTTATATAATATGGAACCTTAAATAAGGTAAACGTTCCATTTACACTAAAGAATCTTATTGAGACAGTTGTCTAACCGCATAGTAGGGATTCGTACAAATCTATTTTGAGATTTACGCCACGATCTTAGGGACGTGGCAGGAATCTTGCTCATTCTATTATAAATCCATAACGGCATTATCTCGAGGCCGGTCATGCTTGGCCTCGACATTCATCGGTCACTTTGATCTTCGAACTCTGCCGTCGGCCTCGAACCCAGTGCACTTCAAACTTACTCTTGAAGTGGTTCCTCGAGCACTATAAATCGAGAATACTTGATTTTGACTGTATACAGATAGTCCCCGTGTTTCTTAGAATAAGAGGATAAGAAATAACCTGAGCCTCGGTTCTTTAGAGTCCCGATGACGACGTCATCCCCGAATGTAAGGGCTCGAGGTAACCGAAATGTTCCATCGATTCGCTTACCCAAAACGTTAAATACATGCCAGTAATGGTTAGTCAATGGCGCTGCCAAACCATTGCCGCTTACCTATAAATAAAGAGCTCCTTTTTAAATTAAGAACTTTACTTCTTCCTTGCAATCTCCCCGGTCTCTTTTTCTCTTCATCTCTTTCTCTCATCGCCTACTTCCATCGTCCTTTTAGTACCGGAAAATGCCAAGCTCTGCCATCTTCTGCATCTCTTAACTTAAAACCATGGCAAAAACCTCTAAAATAATTCCTCAAAAAGAAAAGTCTTCCTCATTATCGCAACTGGCCAGAGGTAGAACAATGGAGCCACCTCATATCGAAGAGTGCATTCTCATGCCGTGCGGGCTAACTTCTGATTTAAAATTGATAAACCTGCATTGACAACAGGCCGATATGAGCCCATGTCTCGATACATCTGCTTAATAACTGAATATAAACTTGAGCATGTGAAAAAGGATTGCAATTGAGAGAATAAGCACGTTGTGATCCCTTCCCCTGAAGAGGACATCGCCACCCATAAGGTAGGGTAATTAAGCGTTTACCCTTTCACATTGCGTCTCGTAGATCGAGTTATTCTTGATTTCTGCCACCATTACCAGGTGAAGTTTGGCCAGATCACCCTTCTTTCTAGCGTATCATCGAATTGATCAGGTATTTCTCGAGCCAGATCAAGGGGATGCCTTTTACCCTCGACCACTTGTTCAATCTATATAGCCCTTGATTATATCGAGGCGATTCGATGAAGCTCCAACGTCGCTCCTAGTCACTAATTTCTAGCATCGACGTGGACAAAGACCGAGGGTGGATGAGTCGGTTTATCCAAATCAGGACTTCCGATGTGATCCCTGCTGAGGGGATGCCATTCCCCGGGGAGTGGAATATGAAACGTAAGTGCAAGCTTATCGATGATGATCAATATTATGATTTCTCTATCCTTTATCGATTTAACTTCCTTTTGGTAATGCAGCCGCCCCTTGGTTCCCTGGTGCGGTTCTAGACCTTGCAGGTTGGGTCCGATGACTGGCCTCTACTTTTTCATATGCAGAACGTAGGTGGCATGATATGGCCAAGGGTCGATGGGAAGCTAAAAACCATTAGTGAGTTCTCTTGTTCACATATTGATGTCTTTTAATGAATACTCAATTTACCATTATGCAGGCCTCAGAGACGGCCTTGCTATGTAGCTGCCACCGCCTGGTGAAGAAGAAATCCCATAATCGACAAAAGAGAAAAAGAGAAAAAGGGGGCCACCTGCAAGTTCCCTGAAGCCAAAGAAAGAAAGGCTCAAAAGCCTAAGGACGATCCATGGCCCTATCTTCAAAAGTGGCCCAACACCTTCGGGATGATGATGAGAAAGAAGAAGATGATGACTGCCTATTTGTAGCTCAGTAAAGAGGAAGCACTGACACTTCGAAGGCCTTTGAACCAATGGTGGATGATGTAGTTCAATCTCAAACTGAAGAAATTTTGGAGGGGAGCTCGAGTAGAGTCCCCGAGCCATCAGGTGGTATAAGTGCATCTCGTCTTGGGAGAAATTTGGTAGGCAAGGCCGAAGAGCCTAATTTTGAGGTAAGATTATAATATACCAAATGAATCACTTGGGACAATTACTGTAGATGACTCGCTATCGGCCCCTGGTGTTCTCCGAAGGGCAATTTCGAGATGCCCGAGCCATGAGGACTCCTGATGTGGGAATGACCCATGAAAGGAGTGATATTTTTCGGGAGTGACTTGCGGGGATCGAATATGGTCCCAATCTTGACGCCTTGTTTATTTTTGATGAGGCCTAGAGGTTTCTCAAATAAGTAAGTTTTTGTCTTCATTATTATGCTTTGAGTTTCATTCTCATTTTTCTAAGTCTGAATCCTTTTCTTTGTGTGAAGACCGTGGCGCTTCATCGACAAGCATTTTCCAAATATCGAGCCGAGCTTGCCCGATGTGAAGCTAAACTCAAGAAGATAATGGAAGAGAGGGACGACCTTAAGCGCCTCTATGTACAGAAAAAGGAGGAGGTTAGAGATTTTCGGGTTGAATTGGCGAAGGCTCGTCAAGAACAGATTGAGCTTATTGAAAAAGTAATATAGCCTTTGAGGGTCTGTTATGCATTCATTTGATTTAGCGATTAACACTTCAACTTTGCAGGCCCAACAGAAGGGCGAGCTGGTAGAGCAGCTTCGAGAAGAGCTCAAAGTGAAAGAGGCCGACACCCTGGGGTGGAAGAAACACATGGATTGTCTCACCTTAGAGAAAGATACACTTCAAGACCAACTAACTTCGTTGAACGCCAGTTTTAAAATGCAAAGGATGAAATCTTGGCCCAGAGCCGCAAGATCGAGTAGCTTGAAGCTAGATCAGTCGCTGAGTGTGCGAAGGATAAATCTAAGGTAGAGGCATTTGTCTCCTCATACCGAGATGACGTCGAAGCAGCTAACATTCGGGCACATGAGATCTCCAGTGCGGCTGAAATTAAATTATCATGTTCTCTCGACCACGCCAGGCGACAGCCCCGCAGAAAAACTCTCGAGGAGGTGCACACTCATGGCTTTGACCTCTCAGCTGATATTGAAAAAGCAAAAGCTTTGGAAGAAGAGGCTGCTGTCTTACTCTCTAATGACAAGGATTCCACTAGTGGCTCCGAGAGTGGAGGAGATGAGGATGAAGTCCCCGAGGAGGAGGTTCCCAAAGACGCGATTCCCTAGGATATGGGCCCTAGAAGTAGATTAGGTTCTTTTGTTTTTGTTTTATGTAAGGTCCTTCGTGGGAATTGTAAATACTCCTTACGAATATAAGGAATTCCCTTTATTTTCACTTTATCTCCGATTTGTATTAAATTTTGCTTCATCTTCAGTTATGAACTTTTTTGATGTTATAATTCTAATGATCAAGTGAGCACTGGCTCGGGCTCAAAATATAACAAACCCTTAGGTTTTTTAGTGATCAATGGGAGATCTTAGAACTTATTATAGCATACCTCTTAAGGTTTTTGTTAATCTTCGAGCTATGTTTAAGTCGATTTTACGCGAGCTCGGGAAGATGGGACTCTTGAGCCCGAGTTGAGTGAGAGTAAGGTCTCAAAATCTGCATGCTTCAGACCGTAGGCTCTTTTATATTGGACCTTAGGCTCTTTTAGATTGGCCCTTAGTCTCTTTAAGTTGGGCCAATTTGGCCTCTAAGACGGCTATAATTTTCCCTATTTTTGGCTAAAAGGCTTAATGAAATTTCTTTATGCCTTAGCATGTGTTTTCATACCTGTTGGATTTTTTGAAGGTTCAATCGATCGGATACCCATCTGTAATCTGTTTGTGTTACGATAATATAACATCTTTTGAGGCTTTTTTGAAGGCTGATATTATCGAAGCCTTTAAATTATTCGAGGGGGTGATTTTATCGAAGCCCTTTCTTATTTGCTTTTGCTGAGGGTAGAGTTTAACTGGTTTTTCAAAGTATTTGAAGGCCTTTAACTTATGATAGAAGCGCCACATCTCTGCACCGCATTATTTCGGCCGTAGCCTTTTTATATGACCGTAGTCTTTAATGTGCTTATATGTCCATAGCCTTCGGGTATGCCTCTTGGACTTGTTTTTTGATAACCCTTCAAACTTGTTAGAAAGGTTAGTCCTCCAGTATGATGGCCTTGGCCTTTATCGAAGGGGATGCCTCTTTGAGGTCTTATGGATTCGAGTTTTGATGACTCGAATACGTTGATTGTCAATGATAATCCCCGAGTATTCGAGGTGTATTCGCGTTTTGGCCCTTGAGTCGTTTCTTAAAAAATCACAAGTATGATGTTTGTATAGTACCAAATTTCTTTGAGACATAGAGTATTTTGATATAGAACGAGTGCTTCTTTGAATAGTTGATACATGCGTACATGTTCTGTCACTGGGTCTCAACTATTATATATGGACACGGTTCATCTAACCATTTGGTCCATTACAAAGATTTCCTATCGAGGCCCTCTTTGGCGTGAAGCATTTTCCTCAAAAATATAATCTTCGAGGGTGATGCCCCATATTTGAGGTTGATTGAAAAGAAGCCTTGGATATTGTTGAGTATTCCTTAGGTAGCACATTGTTGTTGCCTCGTTAAAAACCTCACCGGTAAAACCCATTTGGAACAAAATCTGATCTAAGGGAAAAAGATTGCAACACCTACTTTAAGACCTAAGGTCTCCGTGTAAAAAAGTGCCCTCTATGTCCTCGATCGAACACTTACAATGAGTTAGTTTTAAATTTAAATAGACAAAAGGAGAAAGTCATACCTTAGCAGTAGTATCGTTCTAGTAGTGATACATTCCAATTGTTTGGTAGTTGTTTGCCTCTCATCGAGATAAGTTTGTAAGATCCTTTACCAACAATTTCGACGACTCGATATAGTCCTTCCCAATTCGGGCCTAGTTTTCCTTCATTTGTGTCTTGACTATTAAGGGTGACCCTTTGTAGAACTAAGTCCCAATTTCAAAATGTCGAATGTCAGTCCTGCTAATATAATACTCTCGATTCATTATTTCTGTGCTGCCACCCGAACAAGTGCAGCTTCTTATTTTTCATTTAATAGCTTGAGGCTACTATTCATAGCCTAATTATTTGACTCTTCTAATTCATGCCGATACCTAGCGCTGGGTTCTGTGACCTTGACCGAGATTAAGGCCTCAGAGCCATATTTTAAAGAGAACGGAGTATCCCCCGTGCTGTACTTCGATGTCGTTCGATATGCCCAAAGGACCTTGAATAGAACTTCTCTCCAATTTCCTTTTGCATCATCCAACTTTTTCTTAAGGTTTTGAATGATAGTTATGTTTGTTGACTCGAACTATCCATTCTCAGTTGGGTGGTACGGTGTTGATAAGATCCTTTTCATTTTGTATGCTTCGAGGAACTTTGTTACCTTGTTGCTGACAAATTTCTTCCCATTGTCATATATGATTTCTACAGGTATCCCCAATCGACACACAATGTGATTCCAGATAAAGTCAATAACTTCCTTTTCTCTGACTTCTCGAAAGCCAGTGCTTCCACCCATTTAGAAAAATAATCAGTCTTAAACAAAATGAATTTAGCTTTACCTGGTGCCTTTGGTAGAGGGCCGACTATGTCCATTCCCCATTTCATGAAAGGCTATGGGGACAGGACTCAGTGAAGTTGCTCTCCGGACTGGTGAATCATCGGTGCAAACCGTTGGCACTTATCACATTTTTTAACAAACTCCTTAGTATCTTTTTCCATGTTATCCAAGTAATACATGCTCTAATAATTTTGTGAATCAAAGACTCAGCGCCAGAGTGATTTCCCCAGCCCTAAACATACTGCCAGTGGTCCATTGAATGTTCTCTTGTACAATGTTTCATCTTCATCTAATGTGAACCTAGCAGCCTTGGTTCGTAGGGCCCTTGATTCTTTTTGATCCGATGGGAGTTTACCATTTTTCAAATACTCGATATACTTATTCCTCCAATCCCAAGTCAAATTTGTAGGATTTATCTCGGATGACCTTCTTTAACCACGAGTCTCGATAATTGGACGACAGTTCCCAGGACGATATCATCTTTTTCACCGATGACCCCAAATTAGAAAGTGCATCGGCCTCACTATTTTGTCCTCGACGCACATGATCTAGAGTCCACTCCTTGAAGCGGTGAAAGGTTACCTATAGCTTATCCAAGTATCGTTGCATCCTATCCTCTCGATCTTCAAAACTTTTGTTTACTTGGTTTACTACTAATAGTGAATCGCACTTGGCTTCAATGCCTTCTGCCCCTAAGCTTTTAGCTAGATCGAGACCTGCAATCATGGATTGATACTCGGCCTATTTATTAGTCAACCTAGAAATTTTAATAGATTTTCTAATAGTACTACGTGGAAGTGGCTTCAAAATGATGCCAAGACCGGACGCTTTCATATTCGAGGAACCGTCCATAAAAGGTTCTATACCTCGACGATGTACCCAACTTTAGAAGAAGTTCTTTCTATTCTTCAGGTACGAGGGTTAGCATAAAATCGGCCACGAAGTTAGCTGAATTTGAGACTTGATGGTCATTTGGGATTGATACTTGATATCGTACCCGCCAAGTTTGACGACCCATTTAGCCAATCGGCCCGACAGTTCGGGTTTATGAAAAATATTTCGATGGGGATAAGTAGTTAACCCACATATTGGGTGACACTGGAAATATGGCTTTGACTTTCTAGATGCATTTATTAATGCAAGTGCTAATTTTTCTAAGTGAGGGTAGCTAGTTTCAACATCTCCTAGAGTTCGACTTACATAATAAATAGGGAATTGCCTACCTTGCTCTTCTCCAACTAGTACCCCATTGCCGCTATCTCGGGCACTACCAAATATAATTAAAGATTTTCATATACCTTCGAGGTGTGAAGCAAAGGTGGGCTTGAAAAGTATCGCTTCAATTCCTCTAAGGTCAGCTGGCATTTCGAGATACATGCAAAATCCTTTTTCTTTTTGAGCAAGGAAAAGAACCCGTGACGTCGATTTGATGACATTAGAATGAATCAACCCAAGGCGGCCATTCGTCCTATTAGCCTTTGCATGACTTTTATATATCTTTGATGGCTTTAATCTTATTGGGGTTAATCTAGATTCCCCTATTAGATATCATGAAGCCAAGGAACTTGCCAAAGCAGACTCCGAAGGCACATTTTTTCGATTTAAGCTTCATGTTGTACTTCCTCAAGATTTTGGATGTTTCCTGTAAATGAGTTAAATGGTCCTCTGCGCACAGGGACTTAACCAACATATCGTCAGTGTAAACTTCCATCAATTTACCAATATATTCCTCGAACATCTTGTTAACTAGGCGCTGGTATGTAGCTCCAACATTATTTTAGCCCGAGGGCATTACTTTGTAATTGTATGTTCCAAACTTAGTGATAAACAGGGTCTTCTCCTGGTCCTCCGGTTTCATCTAAATTTGATTGTAACCGAGTAGGTGTGGAGAAAGGTTAGGATCTCGTGGCTGGCCGTGGCATCGATCTTTCGATCGATGTTAGGCATGGGAAAAGAGTCTTTAGGGCATGCCTTGTCTAAACTCTTATAATCTATGCACATTTTAAGTTTGTTTCCCTTTTTAGGAACTACAACCATGTTGGCTAACCACTCGGGTATTTTACGAAGTTTAGTTACCTCATCCTTTATGAATGCACGCTACACCTGTAACTCGGGCCTCCTTTTTACTTTACCGGTTTGAATCTGGGGTCGAGGCTTAGCCAGTATGTTGTTATTTTCGGTGGGATCCCTGTCATGTCTAAGTGGGACCAAACAAACAATTTATATTATCGATAGGAAATTGAATGAGTTTCTTCCTGAGTTTGGGGGTTAACCTCATTCCTAAGTATACCTTTTTCTCGGGCATGTACTCGATCAGTATGACCTGTTCCAATTCCTCAACCATTGACTTGGCCGTATCTGACTTTTCGGGAACAACAAAAGTTCTAGGAGTAACAAAATCCTCTTCTTCCTTGATTACCTGTTCCTCCGGTTCGGTCGAGGCTGGGATCGATGATTGCTATAGCCGTCTTCTTATATTTGGTGCTTGACTTTTTTGAGGTCAAAAGCGTTGGTACCGGTATCACCTCTCGATTACAAACATTTCCTTTACAGTGTGATGTTCTCTGTAGACCGTTTTTACACCATCCATTGTTGGGAATTTCAACATTTGATGAAGGGTTGAAGGTACTGCTCTCTTGTTGTGGATCCATGGCCTCCCGAGAAGTGCATTATACCTTGTGTCGCCTTTGATGACATGGAATTTTATATCTTGAATGGTCCTGGCCACGTTCACTAGCAGGATTATCCCCCCTTTTGTTGTTGCATTTGACATGTTGAAGCCATTTAAGACTCGATATGCATGTACAATTTGGTCTTGTAGGCCGAGATGCTCTAGACCCTCGGTCTGGTTATGTTTATTGAGCTACCTGGATCTACTAGAACACATTTAGCTTGAATTTTATTTAACAAAATAGAAATTACCAGGGCATCATTATGCGGCTGTGATATGCCTTCCGTTTCCTCGTCATTGAAAGGTAGGATGCCCGCAGGCACGTAGCTCCAAGTCCCTTTTTCTCCGGTAATCGACATCTTGGTGCTTGTGAATATAAGCCCTTGTGGAATATCAACACCGCCGACGATTATATGAATTACGTGTTACGATTCTTCCTGCTCATTTTTCCTGTTTGCATCTCTTTCCCTAAAGTAATTCTTAGCTCGATCACTGAGAATTTCTCCAAGATCACCCTCATTGAAGAATTGAGCTATCTCTTCCCTCAGCTGCCTGCAGTGTTCGATTTTATGGCCATGTGTGCCATGATTCTTATACATTAAGTTTGGATTCCTTTGAGAAGGATCGGTTTGTATAGGCCTAGGCCACCTAGTTTCTTTGATTCTTCAAATAGCCTACATGATCCTCAATGTAACTATACTAAAATTATACTCCGACAATCGAGGTGCTTCAGCAGGATCGGTATGTTTATTGTCACATCTCCATTTTTACACTACACCCCGCGGATGGCGTAGATAAGGGTGTTTTTCCAATTAATGGACAATCAAAACGGGATTTATTTATTAAAAGTTCAGAGTCGCTACTTGGGATAATTTTACGGTGTCCCAAGTAACCAGTTCAAATCTCGAATCGAGGAAAAGATTGACTCTGTTTTACAGCCCGCAAACCAGAAATCTGTGTAAAGAATTCTGTTAACCCAGGAGAAGGTGTTAGGTACTCCCGAGTTTCGTGGTTCTAGCACAATCGCTCAACTGTTATATTCGCTTAATTATCTTTACATTAATGAATTTTGTACCTATGTGCAAATTTTAACTTTTAACCGCTTTTGTTTAATTTTAAGAAGATTGCAAAATTATCAAAACACGTCTCGAGCCACGTCATATAAATGCACCCATGGCTTTTAACATATTTTAACATCGTTGGGATTTGGATTTGGGTCACATAAATGCGCACCCATAATTGGGAAGATACATTATTTAACTAACGCGCCAAAAATAGTTTCGTGTGTTTAAGTTTGCGAGGGCCACAAAGTTTGCTAAGTGGTGCACTCGGGTTCTAAGGATTGGACAATTATAAGCAATGTCTATGCAATTATTCGATTTATTTGGCACAGGCATGCCTTGGCTATATTTGCAAAAGGGATTAAATTAAAAATCTTAAAGACATGGGTGTTGGTAAACTAATGATTATAAGGGAAGAAGCCTGAATCCATGAGGTACTTTTGTTGATGAGTTTCGCTGCACTTGACCAAGCCAAAGCTCTAAGCATATAGGTGATCTATTGTTAATGGGCTAGGCACATTTCGCAACCAAATGGATATAGCCTGTGCTCCAGCTCCTTATGATAACATAAAATAAGATTTCCAACAAATAATTCAGATAGAGGTATGTTTCAATCGCCAAACTCAAACAAACCTAGCTACCATACGAGCGCGATTTAACAAAAGTATTCCTTAGAGGAAACAATAAGAAAACAATATGGTTTACTTCTCTTTGTCAATCAAATGCAGGGAATGTAATACATGTATACAGGTACTCATAGCAGAGATTCATAACAATAAACGCTTAGGGCTAATAAGATGGGAACACCATAACAAAGGCTCAGTCACGCAATATCAACAACTACATAAATATCAAGATTACATATACCAGACAGCAATAGAGTATAACTATTCCTAAATTTACATTCAGATAGCAAGGATTGCAAATTAGATTTTTGAACACTAAAGCTAAACAATCAAGAAATCCAAACACATCATATGTCTCCACAGTCCACGATTAATTACAACATGAGAATTTGATTATTTATGGAATTCAACTAAGACTATACTATGAGTAAATGAACATGAACATCACTCAAAGAAACAAAGAACTAAAGTAAAAACAGGGCTTCCATTCCATCCTTAAATCAAGCTCTACATCATGAATGAATCAGAAATTGGTACCAAAAATAAGAGAGAAACAATGAAGAAGTGAGAGAGCAGGTTTAGTAGTAGTAGCAACAGGGACAATGTTTCATCAATTAAATAGCCTAGGAATAAAGAGGAAGATCAACTTAAACCCAAGCTTGAACCAGCAATGTATTAGTAAAACCAAACACCAAAATCCAAATAAAAAGCTAACCTAAATACTTAAATATCAAACCACTTTCAACTCATTTTCAAACTTCTGAACACTTAGGGATTGTTTTAACGAAGAGAAATACTCAAAGACCTCCAGAAATTTTAATGGAACAGTGTTATTGTTGCAATTTCTACAGCGTGGAATTCTTCAGGGTTTTTTAGTGCTTCATTTCCTTCTTTTAGCCCTTAGTAACAATGCCTTTATAGGCAAGTAACTAGGGCAACTTTTGATTTTAAGTTTGCCCTTTTAGTCCCTTTTTAGTTCAGCTTTTGCATAAAAAGCCTTAAGGTACTGACTTGTTACCCAAGTCACACAACTTAAATTCTGAAATTTAAATTGGAACCCCAATCTAGAAGGTCCTAGGGGCATCTATTTTTAGTTACTGCAGGATTCCTTAATTGAATTACCCCAATTACCCTTAAGACCCCCTGAATATTACCTAAAATTATTAACATAGGTTTGACTAAACCCAAGTCCGACTAACCAGCCCTTTTAACTTAATCAGTGATGGAAATGGTTAATTATAAGGGCTTTGGATTATATAATGATAGCCAAACAACATTCAATTATTGCAAAACTCCCAAAATTTTAATACAAATCCAAACAACCCTAATTTAGGCTTGAATTAACTACTGAACTCCGAATTGAAGACTGTTACTATCAATTATCAGTCAAATAGAAACACAAACAAAATTAATTAATAACATACGCTCATGCTATATCATTACGATCATGGAGAAGAAAAGAAATCAAAAATTGAAACAAATCTAAGAACACTGAGCAAGCAAATATCAATGCACAAACTAGATTAAAATTCACATGCAAGGTGGAATAAACAAAAATAAACTAACAAAACTTACCAATTAAACTTGACCCAGAAGGACCTCCGATTTGAGCCTCAAAATGATGTTAATCATTTGCCTTTTGTCAAGAGAAAACGAACGACATTAATTCTTGGCTAAATCGATCCCTGAACTTGTGAAGACCTTGCAAGCTAAAATTAACTCTGGTTCGTAGGACCCGATTTTTTTGGATTTGATGTTCGAGAAGTTTGGTTTTACCACGAGAAAGGTATGGGGGTTGCAGGGTGTAAATTTGAGGCGATTTGGAGACGGCGCCATTGTGCACGGTGGCGGAGTTCATATTTCAAAGCGATATTCAAGGAGCTCCGGTGACATTGGAGGGACGCTGGTTGCATATTCGGATAGAGAAGGTTGAGAGGAGGAAACGATGTTAATTTGGTGTAATTTGGAGCACTGCAGCCGGCGGAGGCGATTTTCGGTTGGCGGCGTACGGTGGACGGTGGTGGGTCTAGGGTTTCTGAGGGTGAAGCAGGGTACGAGGTTATTTGGGAGGTGGGGGATGTTTTGGACATATTTATACTAAATAAACCTCAACTTCTCAGCCGTCCGATTAAAAAAACAGACGGCCCTCATTGATTTTCTTCGAAACAATGTCGTTTGATTGGGCGATGGACTAGACCAAATTTTGGGTTGGGCTGGACCGGGTTATGGGATTTTTTGGATTGCAATTTTAGTTTAAAAAAAGGCTCAATTTGGGCGTCTTCTTTTAATTAAATTCAGGTTTCCTTTCACTTTTTTTTTTCATTTCTTTTCATTTTTCCAAAATCATTAAAATCCTAAATTAAGTTATAAATCCCTATAAAAATGCGAACTAATCTTGTATAATCATTATTAGAACAAAATTAAAAGAAAAATTACCTTAAATACAAAAATTAAAACTAAAAGAGCAAATTGAACCTATTTTTTATTTTTTCGTTTATAAAATGACCAATTGCTAACTAATGCTTGAAATATATCATAGCTACTTCAAAATCGGCATGCAACATAATTTTGTATGTTTCATTAATTAAAATGCACAAACAAATGCAAACAACAAAAGATACCCCAAAAATTCACAAAATTGCAAACCAATAAGAGAAATAATTTTGTTTGAATTTATAGGAGTAATTCATGCAGGGAAAAAATCAAATGCTCACAGCTGCCCCTGTTTGCGCGAAAACACGAAGAGTTTTCGTGCAAAGATAAGTGAGCGAACATGAGCGATTTTTGACCGTTTTAATACTTCTTGAGAATCATTTTGAAAAGCTTAACTGCACCCTACTTCAGAGATTGCCTGCATATCCTTGGCTAAAGAGGTATCAGGTCAGTGTAGTTCAGGAGTATTTGGTAGATGGGACTACCGAAGCTGTGATCTTAATGTTGTTGTTGTTGCTACTGCTACTTCTTGCTAGACCCCCTTATTACACCATGTAAAAATAAAAAGAAGCTAGACTAAGCTATGAACTATGGATTACTAAAGAACCTATCTATGTCTTCAGACTTGCTCTTGATCTTTGTTGCTTTGTTGCCGTGTGTATCTCCCTGTGAAACTTCTTGTTGTCTTGCTGTACTTCCTTCTATGAAACTTCTTGTTGCCCTGTTGCTGTGTTTTGATTCCTGATTGTTGGACTTGAATCGTGTTCCCTCGTTATCCAGGTGGGCTCCTGATTACCAAAACTGGAAATTTGAAACGTATTCCCTTGTTCTCCAGGTGGGCACCTGATTGCCAAAACTTGAAATTTGAAACGTATTACCTTGTTCTCCAGGTAGACGCTTGATTACCAAAGCTTGAAATTTAAAATGTATTTCCTTGTTCTCCAGGTGGACGCCTGATTACCAAAGCTTGAAATTTGAAATATTTTCCCTTGTTCTCCAGGTGGACGCCTGATTATCAAAGCTGGAAACTTGAAATTTGAAATGTATTACCTTGTTCTCCAGGTGGGCGCCTGATTATCAAAGCTTGAAATTTGAAATGTATTACCTTTTTACCAGGTGGGTGCCTGATTACCAAGGAAATTTGAAATGTATTCCCTTATTCTCCAGGTGGGCGCCTGATTGCCAAACCTTGAAATTAACGTATTTCCTTGTTTTCCAAGTGGGCCCCTGATTACCAAAGCTTGAAATTTGAAGTGTATTCCCTTGTTCTCCAGGTGAGCGGCTGATTATCAAAGCTTGAAATTTGAAATGTATTCCCTTGTTCTCCAGGTAGGCACCTGATTATCAAAGCTTGAAATTTGAAATGTATTCCCTTGTTTTCCAGGTGGGCAGTCAAAACTTGAAATTTGAAATGTATTCTTTTGTCCTCCAGGCTGGCGCCTGATTACCAAAGCTTGAAATTTGAAATGTATTCCCTTGTTTTCCAGGTGAGCGCCTGATTACCTGGTCACAACAAAACAAACAAAACAAAAGAAGTTATTTCTGCCCCAGTTTGGTGCTAGGTGCATCTCTAAAATATGAAAGCTAAATCCCATTATCGAGGAGGGTCCTGACAACTCTAAACCAATGACAACTTTTAAGATTAGGCTATGTTTTCCGAAGGTATTATTTTTCACTATGTCTTGTTATGAGTTATCTCTGCTGGGGATCTACTGGGGACCGGTAATTAAAGCTACATCCCATTATCCAGGAGGGTCTTGACAACTCTTAATTAGATGGCGAATCATGTCTGTTAGGGATTAGTATTTAGAGCTACATCCCATTATCCAGGAGGGTCCTGACAGGTTTTACAATTAAATCCCATTATCCAGGCCGGTCCTGATAACTCTTGTTGGGAAAATATTAGCCAATTCTAACTTTCAGTCATTTCTGCTAGGGATTGCTAGTTAAAGTCACGTCCCATTGTTCAAGAGGGCCGTGAAAACTATTATTTGGGAAAGTGTTTGTGCCAAATTATGTTCCCTGTTGAATTTTAAACCGAGGCCCATTTTCCAAGAGGGTCCTGAGATTCTCGATCATACCTACCATGTGCTTGCCTTCCCCTGTGGAGGACTTTCCCGGGATCTTCCGGAATTCTCTGCCCGTTATTCAATCAAAGTAAATCTTATTAGTTTGAAAAGTGGTGGTTAGCTTGCGGCATTCTTCTGAAAATGGCCTCCCCATTGTCGTGTTCCGTTGTGTTTAATTTTCCGCACTGATGATGAGCTGCCTGAGTTGCTCGGCTGACCCCTGAACCCTATGGCTTTAATTGGATCCCCCCAATTGTGTTACACTCTTGACCCTTTTGCCAGAATCCTTATATCCTTCTTGAAATTACTGAATCAGTTTACCATAGAAACTTTGCTTGATTCTTCCCCTTGCCATTTCAACCTTGTTGCCTTTGTTATGTTTTAACCGGCATGTGCTTTTCCATTAGGAACTGGCAGTAAGCTTTGAAATTTCTCTCCTACTTGCTTAATCAAAAGTGACTTTGGAGACATCTTAGAAATAGATACTCGAAAGAAAATGAAATAAAAGAATTCTGAATTTGGCGACTATTTGATGGGAAAAGGAAAGAAACTTATCTATGGAGGAACAACTGGTTCCCATGATCCTGACATGCACTTCGGCTTAGTCGACCCAGTATGTCCAAATGATCGGACTTCAGTTGTCTGTCATGCTTTGCTGTTGTGACCTTCTTTAAACCCAAACCCCGACCTTGCTTAACTTACAATGTTATGAACATATTTTCCAGTTGTTCATTTCTTGCCTTGCCTTCGCCTTATGGTGCCCGTATGGGTTTTCAACAATAAGACTCTCTCATTTTCATTTCTCTCTGCTCCCGCCGCCTTGCGGTGCCCGTGAGGATTTTCACCAATAAGACTCTCTCATTTTCATCTTTCCTTGCTTGAACTAGAGTGTTTCCCCGGGGTATGAACCACTTCTTTTTGCTTAGCTCGGCATTTCTTAAAGACTGATCAGAAGGTCTTTCTATGGACCGCAATGCAGGCTTTTGTATAAGGTTAGAAAAGAAGGGGTATTAAAGACTCAAAATAATTCAAAGGGGTTCAAAAATTACAACTTTCGGAGTCAAAGTTTCTTACAACAACCACAAATTTTGCCCCAGTGTCTTTCTTGGGGACCTTTGAAATTTTATTTTAATATGACCGAGCCGTGAGGCTGCCTACGTATACTTTAAAAGGAATCAGGTCAAACGTAATTCATGTAGATTCCTTATTTTTGTTGTTGTGTTTCTCTGTTCTTCTTTTCCTTGGTTTGTTTCTTCCTTTTTCTTTTGTTGTTTTGCTGTTTTGTGGGTTTTTCCCTTCTCTCTTTTTTTTTCTTTTTGTTTTTCCTTCTTATTTTTTCTTTTCTTTTCTTTTTCTTCTTTTCTTCTTTTTTTTTTCTTCTGCTTCCTTCTCTTTTCTCTTTTTCTTTCTTTTCATTCCTTCATTTTCTTTTCCTTTCACTGACTTCTCACACTTGTGTTTCTGACTTTTGTTACTGATTCCGAAAGAGGGGTATGAAAGAAAATAAATAAAGCTCAAAAGGGTTAGCAAATGATAAAGTGTTTAGATAGCCGAATAAAATTCCTTCGTCATTTCAGCTCTAAACATGCCAAGTACAAACAAACATGCCAAGTGTAGACAATAATTTAAACAAAGAAAATCATACATAGTATCTCTTAACTGCATCTGAATTGATGGATATTTCTACACACTTGCCTTCCACATCTGTAGATACAGCGCCCCGTTGGACAACACTCTTGACACGATGAACGATCCTTGCCAATTTATGGCGAACTTGCCATTTGCCTCTGCCTAGTGAGGGAGGTTGCGTTTCAATACTAACTGACCCAGTTCAAACCTTCCGGGGCACACTTTCTTGTTATATGCTCTATCCATTCTCTGTTGATACAATTGGACATGACACACGACTGGTAATCTTTTCTCATCGATCAGACTTAGTTGCTCAACGGGTTTTGACCTATTCATAATTATCAATTTTTGCCTCGGCGACGATCCGAAGGGACGAGATTTCAATTTCTGCCAATATTACTACCTCTGTGCCATACACCAACATATATGGAGTTGCCCCTACTAAAGTGCTAACAGTAATGCGATAGCCTATCAATGCGAAAGGTAGTTTCTCATGCCATTTCCTGGACCTTTCCACCATTTTTTGAAGTATCTTCTTTATATTCTTATTGGTTGCCTCAACTGCTCCATTCGCCTTGGGGTGGTATGGGGTGGAATTGCGATGTGTAATCTTATACTGCTGACATACCTTTTTCATCAAATGACTATTCAGATTTTCTCCATTATCAATGATGAGTGTCTTTGGGATTGCAAATCGGCAAATGATATTTGAATGCACAAAGTCAACCACGACTTTCTTGGTCACCGTCTTGAATGTTTTATCTTCGACCCACTTGGTAAAATAATCAATAGCAACAAGGATGAACTTGAGTTTGTTGGAAGCTGCTGGCTCGATGGGCTCGTTGACATCCATGCCCCAAGCAACAAATGGCTATGGTGCAGATTATATGCAATTCAGATGGCGGGGAGTGAATCAAGTCTCCATGCACTTGACATTGATGACATTTTCGCACAAAACTAATACAGTCACGCTCCATGGTGAGCTAATAATACTTTACCTGGAGAATCTTCTTTTCCAAAACATATCCACTCATATGTAGTCCGCAGACTCCGGAATGTAACTTGGTCATAATGGTTGTGGCCAGTCAGGCATCTATGCACCTTAATAACCCAAGATCCGGTGTCCTTTTGTATAGCACCCCTCCACTGAAGAAAAACCCGCTTGATAAATGACGGATTGTTCTCTTTTGGTCACTTGTGGCCTGTACTGGGTACACACCTATCATGATATATTCTTTAATGTCATGAAACCAAGCTCACCATCAAGCTCCTCTTCCACCATATTACAGTAAACATGTTGGTCATGAACTTTGACATACAAATGGATCAACATAAGCCTTATCTGGATGATGTAACATTGACGCCAAAGTGGTTAAAGCATCAACAACCTCATTGTGAATTCTTGGGATATGCCTGAACTCTACTGATCGGGACCGTTGACAAAGGTCATGCAAGCATTCCCGGTAGGGTATGAGCTTCAAATCTTGCGTTTCCCACTCCTCTTGAATTTTGTGTACCAAAAAGTCCGAGTCTCCCAGGACCAAGGCTTTTTGGACACCCATGTCTGCAGCTAACCTCTAGCCCAAAATACATGCCTCATATTCTGCCATATTGTGGGTGCAGTAGAAATGAAGCTAAGCTGTAATAAGGTAGTGGTGCCCTGTTTCAGAAATGAGTACCGCTCCTATCCCGACGCCTTTCATATTTGCGGCCCCATCAAAAATAATTTCCATCCCCGCTTCTCTCCCTATTCCATTTCATCAATATGATTACCTTCTCGTCCGGGAAGTATGTCTTTAAAGGTTCATATTCTTCGTCTATCGGATTCTCGGCTAGATGATCAGCGGATGCCTGTGCTTTCATTGCAATCCTGGTCATGTAGATAATGTCAAACTCGGTGAGCAAGATTTTCCATTTTTCAAGCCTCCCCGTGGGCATAGGTTTCTAGAAGATGTACTTCAGTGGGTCCAGGCGTGAGATGAGGTAAGTAGTATATGATGACAGGTTGTGTTTCAACTTTTGTGCTACCCAAGTTAGTGCACCGCACGTCCTTTTGAGATGAGTATATTTAACCTCACGGGCTGTGAATTTCTTGCTGAGATAGTATATGGCATGCTCTTTCATCCCCGTGACATCGTGATGACCCAGCACACATTCGAGCGAATTGTCCAGGACTGTCAAATATAAGATCAAAGGCCTTCCTGGTTCAGGTGGAACCACTACCAGTGGGTTCGACAAGTATTCTTTTAGTTTATCAAAAGCCTCATGGCATTCCCCCGTCCATTTGATCGCGACATCCTTTTTCAACAGCTTAAATATGGGCTCCCAAGTTGTTGTGAGTTGAGCAATGAATCTACTAATGTAATTCAATCTTCTCAACAGACTCATCACCTATGTTTTTCTCCTCGGAGGTGGTAACTCTTGTATGGCTTTGATCTTTGATGGATCTAGCTCAATGCCTCGGCGGCTGACTATGAACCCTAGATTATCCACATAGACCTCAATCTCCTTATGTATCATATCATGGAAGATGGTTGTCATTGCCCTCATGGTTGCCCTAGTGTTCTTCAGACCAAAAGGCATGACCCTGTAGGAATATGTTCCCCATGGCATGATGAATGCTGTCTTCTCTGCATCCTCCTCATCCATCCGAATATGGTGATTGCCTGCATAATAATCTACGAAGGACCCAATCTCATGCTTTGCACAATTGTCAATCAATATGTGGATGTTCAGTAATGGGAAGTTATTCTTTGGACTTGCTTTGTTAAGGTCATGATAGTCGACACACACCTTGATTTTACCATCCTTCTTTGGCACAAGCATGATATTGGCTATCCATGTGGGATATCGTGTGACTCGGATGACCTTCGCCTCAAACTGCTTGGTAACTTCCACTTTGATTTTCATGCTCACATCAGTTTAAAACTTCCTCAACTTTTGTTTAATAGGAAGGAAGGCCGGGTCGGTGGGCAATTTGTGAACCACTAAGTCAGTGTTCAACCGTGGCATATCATTGTAAAACTATGAAAAAATATCTTTGTATTCAAGCAGCGCTTTGATTATTTTTTCCCTAAGCTGTGGCTTAAGATGGACATTTATTTTGGTTTCCCTAATATTATCTGGGTCCCCTAAATTGACTGTTCCTGTATCGCTCAGGTTTAGCTTGGGTTTTTCCTCAAAATGGCTCAACTCTTTATGAATTTCCTCCAGCGCCCTTTCCTCATCATATTCCGATTCATCTTCATATTCTATCTCTTGAATTATTACTTCTAAATTAGACTGATTTTTAAGACTCGGTCAAAGAGTCCTTATGCATGTCAGATCATTGGAGCCAGCATAAATAACTGTACAAGAAGGAAAAGAAAAGCAAAAAAGAAAAAGAAAGCTATTAGCACTAACGAAAAGGGAAATTGCATTTCATTGAAATTGGAAAGATAACAGGGTTTACACATCTAAACGTGCAGAACATAACATATGAATTACCACCGTGGAGATAATCTTGATTAAAATGAAAGAAAAATCAAAGCCGACTACCATGACTTCTTCTGGGTGGGAGGAGTAGCTTCCCAGTTGTTGACTTTTGCATGGGGTCCCACAAACTGCACTTCTGTCTTACTCGATCCTTCTCCAGCCTCCACCATATTCATATCTTCAAACAACCTTCAAACCTTTCGAGTAATTCTTTATCAGGATCAACCGCAGCACTGGAACTTATTGTTGTTAAGAACTTCTTGGCGCCAGGCTTCACAAACAATTTGAAGAGATGAGGCACAGGCTTGGGGAGGGCCCATGCTTTATTTCTCATCTTTTTGGCTCTCTTGATGTCTGCACTTGTAGGCTTGAATCCCAAACAAAAGTTTCTACATTCGTGGGAAGAGACACCAGCTGTATGATACCCTGAAGTGAGGGCCCAAACCCTTTCCGGGAACAAACCCATTCTTTAGCATCTCAACTGCTACCATGACTGCTGCAGTAGCTAATCTTGGTATTGGAACACGCTCCCCTTCTAGAACCTTTTCCACTGATGTCGAGTCATGAACCTGATACACCTAGGGCCCGTTATCATCATCTGCCTCAAGAGTGGTACGACATCATCACTGTGAGCATACAAATGGTCCTCATCGTGCACAACTATTTCTTGTTGATCCCATTCAAATTTCACCATTTGATGCAAAGTAGAGGGGACTGCTTTGGCAGCAGATATCCAAGGTTGTCCCAACAGTAGATTATAAGTGACAGCCACATCAAGCACCTGGAACTCCATGGTAATTCAACTGGACCGATTGTCAACTCGAGCACTATGTCACCAACCGAATCTTTTCCCCCGCAATCAAATCCTTGCACACAGATGTTGTTCTTGTAAATTATTTCATTTTCCACCTTCAACTTGTTCAACGTGGAAAGAAGGCAAATATTTGCGCTTGAACCATTATCAACCTAAACTTAAGTCACCACAGAATTCTCGTACTTTACCGTGAGGTAGAGTGCTCTATTATTCTCGGTTCCTTCTATTGGTAATTCATCATCGAAAAATGTGACTCTGTTCACCTCAAAAATATTATTGGCTATTTTCTCCATGGTTGACTGTGATTTTATAAGGAACGTGGTCCTCGTTTAGGATCTTCATTAAAGTCTAGTGGTGCTCGTCTGAATGAATCAACAATGATAACAAGGAGATTTGAGCAGGCGTCTTTCTCATTTGTTCCACAATAGAATAATCTTGCCTTTTCATCTTCTTTAGAAACTCTTCTACCTCTTCTTCAGTCACAATTTTCTTTACCAGCGCTGAAATATCCTTGGTTGGTTTTGATTTTCTCAATTCCTCGGGGCCAAAGCACCTTCCCGATCGGGTCAATCCATGAGTCTCACAAACTTCTTCTCTAACCTCTTTTCCTTTGTATGTCACTATTAGTCGATCATAATTCCAAGGTAGTGCCTTGCTGCTAATCATTGGTAGCTGAACCACAGGTTTGATAATGACAGGCTCTGAACAAGCGCATTCTACGACAACCACATGCTTACTGGCTATCCCTGGTACAACCACTTTTGTATTCTTTTGTTTTAGCATCCTATCTCTCGGGGATTCCTTCTTGACTACAACAACATGTTCACTACTTGCCACATTCAGCTTTAGTGTCGACATCTCGCTTGTCAAATTCTCACCCATCTTTTGTTCACTGGTTCGGATCATCACGACAGTTTGCGAAGGCTTTTTCGGCTTCCCTTCTTTGTGCACTATCTCGATCATATTTATCTCTTGATGTGCAGGCAACGAGTTTTGATTAATATTGGGTGCTTCCGGAGCTTGCACCTCAATCCAATGGGAATCAATGAGTTCTTGAATAGCACACTTCAGATGCCAACATTTCTTCGTGTCATGTCCTGGGGCACCAGAACAGTACTCATAACTGACAGAACTATCTAGGTTTCTTGGGGGAGGGTTTGCCAATTTAGCTTTAATCGGCCTAAACATGTCTAGCTACCTTAATCTGTGGAATAAGCTGGTATATGATTCTCCCAATAGAGTGAAAGTTTTCTTCTTTTGCATCCTCTCAATTTTTAAAGCTTGGTTGGCCCGGAAAGCTGGTCTCAGGGGTTGTTGTCAGGCTCTTGGAGGGTAGTTATTTTGGGGAGATGGGTAATTATTTTTTGAAGTTGGCGCCTGCCATTGTATGTGGGCGGGAGGTTGGGTATATGTTTGTGCATATTGGACTGAGAAACCGGGGTCGGGAGGTGGTTAGTAGTGTTGCGGTGGGCTATATGGAGTGTGAGGGTAGATTTGGTGATGAGGCTGGGGCTAGTTGTATTGGGATGATCCTTGAGAACCGAACACAGTCCCTATGTCAATGGTTGCTAGCTCCTCCTGCTTCTTCTTCTTCTTCTTCTTCTTCTTCTTCTTCTTCTTCTTCTTCTTCTTCTTCTTCTTCTTCTTCTTCTTCTTCTTCTTCTTCTTCTTCTTCTTCTTCTTAATTGTTCCTCTGGTCCCACTTTGGATAGCCTGGGTAGTTGCTTTTATTGCATAGTAACTCATGATCTTGTTGGATTTGAGTCCCTTTTCGACCATACTCCCTATTGTTACTACCTCATTGAAGGATTTACCCACTGCCTACACCAGGTGACCAAAATATGTAGGCTCCAAAGCTTGCAAGAAATTATCTACCATTTCACTTTCCTTCATTGGCGGGTTGACCCTAGCTACCCGTTCACTCCAACGGAAGCCATATTCTCTGAAGCTCTCATTGTGCTTCTTTTCCAATTTCATCAAAGACAAACGGTCCGGGATAATTTCAAGGTTATACTGAAAATGACAGGCAAATGCTTGTGCTAGATCGTCCCACGTGTACCATCGAGCATGATCCTTTCTGGTGTACCATTCCAACGTCGAGCCACTCAAACTTTGACTGAAGTATGCCATCAACAATTCATCCTTTCCGCCTGCCCCTCTCATCTTGCTGCAAAAACTCCTTAAGTGTGCCACCGAATCACGATGTCCATTATATAAGTTAAACTTGGGCATCCTGAAGCCTGGAGACAATTGTACATCTGGGAACAAACAAAGGTCTTTCTATGCCACACACACTTGGCCCCTAACCCTCGCATATCTCTCAATTATTGCTCTAGGCTTTTAACTTTCCTGAGCACCTCCTCTTGCTCGGGGTTTTTGACTGGCTGCTCAGCCTCCACGGGGACTTCAAAATGGGGAGCATATGAGTAGGGTTCATGGGCTTTATAAGCGGGTTCTGATGGGTAATACTGGTTGTCATGAGCTTGGAGAAAAGGCTCACTGGATGATCTGTGGAGTGTGGCAGGACGAGGTGCCTTATAAATGGGAGCAACTGGTGGAAGAGGGTAGGAACAACTTTGGGTGGTGGAGTCGGGGGTGCTTGAGAAGTCGTACCCTAGTATTGTGGGTAGATGGGGAAGCTCGGGGTGGCTCAATGGTAGAGTGGTCATATGACTGGGCTAGCGGTGGGAGGAAGGTCGAGTAGGCAGGATAAGCTGGTGGTGGCTGCTCTCTCACCCATGCCTGATACATTTCAGCCATCTGATGCTTCAGTTTGTACATCTCCTCTTTCATTACATTAACATCCAACTCCTCCACATCTTTATAGGGATCAATGATACTTGCATCGGTTTCTTGATTGGCCATAATCAGGTTACTTTTGGACTAAGTGTTATAAGAGTGGGTTGCCATAATGCCGCAAACACTAACCACCTATCTGAACTGGAAAGACAACACCAAAAACTTATTAGCGGTTAGGCTTCAACATGTAGGTAGCCACACATTCGGGGATGAATGCACCTAAGCAGTTATCGGTTTCTATCATGCACATGAATTAGTCGCTTGCATCGTCCCGGCTTTTATCCTATGAAACCTTTATTTTCTCTCTTGTTTTTCTTTTCTTCTTCCCTCCTCTCTTACTCAACTTGTTTTTCCTATTTTTTATTACTTTCTCCTTTATTTTCTGTTGTCTCTCTCATGATTTTCTCCTTTTTTTTTCTTGTATGGGTTATGGTCGAACCTATGGAGATTGCCTACAATACATAATAGTTACGATGCTTAAATGATAACGAGATTGTCATTTCTCTTATTGTAGACTAGAGAGCCGTGAAATTGCATAGCCTGAGGTTGGGAAGAATAAAAAAGGTATGTTAAGGCATTTTCTTCTTTCTTTTGGCATGATCTAAAGAGAAATGAATACGCTACTTCATAACAGAACTACTCCTAACTAATAAGGTTGTCCATGTTGTTCTTTCCTTATAAAATTATTCTAAGCAAATGTGTATGATCCTTGAACCTTACTAAGGTTCATATTGAGGGTATAGATGTCCATAAGGCTCTTAAGACACTCCAAAAGGTTTAAAAGGTAATTCCATGAGTCGAGCATCCATTGTATATATATATATATATATATATATGTATATATATATATATATGTATATGTATGTATATATATATATGTATATATATATACATATATATATGTATATATATATACATATATATATATACATACATATACATATATATATATATATATACATATATATATATGTATATATATATATATATATGCCGGGTACGATTCTATCGAGCCTTATGATGGCCGGGTACGTTTTTATCGAGTCCTCTATGAGGCCGGGTACGATATGATGATGATGATGCCCACAACAAATATTATTAAAAGTTTATGTATATATATATACGATGCATTTCATGTCAGTAGCCCCAAGAGGCACTCAGATGTTAAGGTTTAAAAGGTAATTCCATGAGTCGAGCATCCATTGTATATATATATATATATATATATATATATATATATATATATATATATATATATATATATATATATATATATATATATATATATATATCTATTTTACTCTACTGAGCCGCGCTATAGTCAGCCGGGTACGATACCTACTGTGCAACCGCTGATAAGTTTGGTTTTACAGAGCTCCACATGGCCGGGTACGATTCTATCGAGCCTTATGATGGCCGGGTACGTTTTTATCGAGTCCTCTATGAGGCCGGGTACGATATGATGATGATGATGCCCACAACAAATATTATTAAAAGTTTATGTATATATATATACGATGCATTTCATGTCAGTAGCCCCAAGAGGCACTCAGATGTTACAGGTTGTATTTCCTCTATCTCTCTTTACATTACAATTCTTATTTATGCTTTCCTATCTTACACACTCGGTACTTGATTCGTACTGACGTCCTTTTTGCCTGGGGACGCTGCGTTTCATACCCGCAGGTCCCGATAGACAGGTTGACATTCCTCCTAGTAGGCTATCAACTCAGCAAAGGTGTTGGTGCACTCTACTTGCTCCGGAGTTTCCTATTTGGTCAGTATTCTTTGAATATGTATTGATTGGTAGGGCGGGGCCTTGTCCCGAACTTTATGATTTTATGTACTCTTAGAGTCTTGTGTACAGATGTCAGGTGCATGGATACTTGTATGGCCTTGTCGGCTTTTGTTTTGAGTTACAAAACGCCCGTATGTCACATATATACGTTTTTATATCATGTTGAGTCTTCATATGTTGATTCCCTTATGTTTTATTCTTGCTATCTCATGGAGAGTTTTCTAGCTCATTTACTCATGATAGTATGGCAAGAATGTTATGTTACGTTGGTACTCGGTTGAGTAAGGAACCGGGTGCCCGTCGCGGCCCTTCGACTTGGGTTGTGAAAAAAGTGGTATCAGAGCAGTTATGTCCTAGGGAGTCTACAAGCCATGTCTAGTAGAGTCTTGTTTATGGGTGTGTATTGCACCACACTTATAAGCAGGAGGCTATAGGGCATTTAGGACTGTCACTCTTTGTTCTTACTCTAGATCTTGTGGTAGAGCTCAATTATAAGAACTCAATTTTCTAAACTCTATTTTATTCATGATACGATGATGCCTAAGTCCAGAAAGACAGTTGGTAAGTGATTGAATGTGGACGTGGAAGAGTTTATCAAAGGAATTCGATTTTTCATCATTATTATAATGCGTAAATGTTAGTTCTTCAGCAAATCATGTGTATACTAAGATAGGTGAGCCTCTTGATAAGGAGCCCCAAGGCATGAATATCTATCCACCGATATGGTAAAGAGAAACGAGAGAATTAGGAGGTGGATATAAGTTTCAATAAGTGAAAGAAATAACATAAAAAAGAGAGAAGTACGAAGTACCTAGACAATGAAGATTATAAGTATTTGCTTTTCAGGTAGAGAAATATATAAGCATTCTGAGTTACTTTCAACAGTAACAAAGTTTTATACAATTGACCCCACCCACCTTAATTATTTCCTATGGGAACTGACAAATATAGTTTAAGAGAATGATGTAATATCAGGATCAAGCTGGGGTTAGAGTAACAAAAATTTGTGGATTGTTATCATTAGCTAACATTTTCAAAGGGTACTGCAAAGGTGGTAATAGATCTCCTTGTAAGGCACCCAGATGGTGATCTCTAGAATAGTGCAATCAGATATGAATACTAGAATATTCAACAATTTTAGAAGATAGGCAGCGGAATCCTAAAAGGGATGAAATATTTACCTTAGTATGACTCCCTCCCTAGAGAGAGAAATTGAATTTTAATCATCTCGAAGAGCCAGTGAGGTGAATCAAAAGGAGCTAAAAGTGAAAGGACGTTTTGTTGAAGTTTTCAGAATAAAGTGATAAATAGAAGTATTAGTCGAAGAATAAGAAGAAAGTAAATGAAGCATCATGAGTAAGATGTGATATATGGGTGATAACAGTAAATCAAAATATGACAGTGTTTCTAGTCAAGTGATGGAAAATGCAAGAGGTGACAAGCCTTGAGGCAATAATTGAACAGACCCAGAGGGAAAGGTTAGACCATAGAGTAACAAAAATCAGTATGGGCTGGTGAACAAGATAAAACTGAACATGAATTAGGGACTGGAGGATTGATAATGGTCGACATCGTAAGAGTTTCAAAGATCGTGCTCCAATAATTATAGAATAGGCAACAAACGAATAACCTTTATAGGCCATTTACGAAGTTGCTTACCTAAAGCAAGCAATCTGAGCAGAGTTAATCTTAAGGGACTAAGTGTGCCAGATACAGTAGGTGTCACCTTTGTGCGTAAGAAATTTAGTTATTCTTGGTACAGAAGGTTACCATAAGGCGATTAAGGTTCATTGATAATGTGAAAAGATGCCAAAGATGAAGAGGTAAAACAGCTATAGGTAGATCGTCGTAGTACAAAATCTTAGTACTCCCCTAAAGGGGGAATTATGGTGTGATATGGTGTTAAGTCGGAGTTAAGCGGTTCAGCTAACTATGGAATGGTAAAGAAAGAATGTGGTAAAAATGAGAAAGGGATGATGTAGCATTATTCAGTTCCTATAGATATGTTGCGACTCCAGAACATTATACAAGATTGACTGTAGGGAGAGGCAGTAAAAGTTTTCGACCAGGATGTTATTGATAAATAAGTGTGAATGGACACTTGATACATCAAGAGCTAGTGGCGAGAGATAAGTTAAGCCAAGGATATATCCCAAGAGAGATAATGCAAATATATATATATATATATATATATATATATATATATACACATCTATGAGAATGGACTAACGAGTAATTAGTAGTTGGTTCAAGAAGAGCCCAGTTATGGCTAGACAAGAGGTCACAAATAAATCAATAGACCATGCAAGATAAATGTAGTGAACCACAACATAGTGAATTCAGTCTCGAAGATACGAGATCAAAATCATTTGAAAAAAAAAATTCAGATAGGATTTGAGGCAGTTAAAGTTACCGTTTTTAAGCATTATGAAAATAAGAGAGAGTGCCACTAAGGAGACACTAAAAATTTGAGCTTAGAAGTAACCCTACGAGCACAAAGCCACAAATAACTAAGGATTTTTATAGGCGAGTAAGAATAACGAAAATTTTCTTATGATGTACGATATAACAAGCTCGGAACTTTATAAGAGCCAGAAGGTCTCCCTAAGTACTACAATGAAAGACTACCTGAGGAAATAAGGAAGAAGGTTTCCACCTAAACATAGTGAGCTAAAGAGTAAATGATCTCGTAATAATAGTCTCACTGCAATATCGTATACACTCTATAAGAAAGTGGCACCTATCATGGCTAATGAATGGAAAGAAAAAGAAGTCATCAAAGGTGATGTTTGAGATCATATCAAGTACAGGAAATTGTAGTATTCGTGGGCAATAAGACAATCCAAGTATTCGTGAAACAAGTGATAGAACGACCAGGAAAAGTAATTGCTACATTTAAGGACAACTGAGAAGGCATGAAAGGAAATTTATGGTACTAGCAAGTTAAAAGAAGCTTGCGAGTAGTATAAATAGATAGGTATAGGTCGCAATGTAAAGTATTGTAGAGCAAAAAGGTTTTAGGCATATAAGCGTAAGGATATGAAAAATGAGTGAGAAGGTGACGAGAATATGTACGTCCTCCGAATTAAACCCATCAAAAAAAGAGAGTTGATGGCATACGTAAGTTATTGAAAGCCCGGTACAAACTGAACGAACTCAGAGGAGTCTAAGACTAGATGCATTTTAGAAGAGATGGAATGCTGTCCTGGCGGTTGAATAAGGGTAAAAGTTTGATAGATAAGAGGATAACTCTTAGGCCTTTGATTGAGTAACAATCTAACGAGAAACGAATTTCATTTATTGCACGGGATTAGATTACCCTCATAAGATGAATTGCGTTGGGATAAATTGAAATATGGTTATTGAAGCATAGTATTATCCCTAGGTTGATCAGGAAAAATCACTTCAGGTGTTCCCTGAGGAGATGTGAGTCCTAGTGATAGTGCATTATGTAAGAGGTTGCAAGTTATCAGTGATAGATTATGGATCAATATTAAGGTGAATAAACAATAGACGGGTACAAGTTCCAAAGTACGAGGTGAGATTTGTTTGTAATTCTTAAGATGAATCGTAAGGAGGAAGCACTAAAGGTCTTACATTTATACATATAGGATAAGCAGCGAGAGAGTAATCTGGAGTTGGGTAGCAAACCTCAGTAATAATTAATCGAAGTAAGTTTTATGGTATAGTATAACCTACCTAGATGTAGTAAATCTATAAGGATAGATACACAAGGCTATGAAACAAGAGATAGCAATAGTCTTTAGTTCAATAAATTACCAAGAGAAAGACATCAGTACACCTATAGATTCCTAGAGGGACAAATTGTCATAATTCTGTATATGTTCATAAAGTGAGGCTTAGTGATTAGCTAAAAGATGGAGGAAAAAGGGAAGAATAGTTTCTACGCGCTCATACAAGGACATAGTTTTACATACTGCATGACATAAACTAGAAAATGTTACGATATTGGAAGAACTCCAACCACATGTTATGGCATGAGAAAGAGGCCTAGAGGGGAGAATGCCCAAGCGTTTGGATTTATTCACAAAACAGTTGCTTAGATGGAAAGGTAAGCATTAATGAATTTGTAAGGGCTATAGTTTATGAATCTGATAAGTGCATCAGTCAACATTTGAGGACGAATGTTCCAAAGGGGGAAATGATGTTACATTCCATGTTTTCGTATGTGAGAGTACGTCTCAAGCCAATTAATATAAGCTCAGAAATGAGATCATTTTGAAAGTACATAATGTAAGTTTCATATTGTTATCTTGGAGGTTACAAGTCTTTGAGATCATGAATAACAACTACCAAAAGGGTTGGAAAGCTTAGACGCTAAACAAACAGAAGAAAATAAGTTTCGTTGAAAGTCGACAAATTTGGAATGTTATAACATGTACTTTGGGGGTGAGACTAGGGTTATAAACATGATAAGGAGGTTATTCTATGAGTTATTTTAGTCATATTATATTCATTTTCTACATTTTGAAGGCAAGCAAGCTGTGGAACAAGAGTTGACAAAGGTCATCACAAGTTACATTCATATATTTACTAAAATTTAGGTCAAATGTAGATGCACTTTTCTCCCAATATACTTTGAATCAAGGAATGATATATATACCAAATTGACGATATACGAGTCTAGTTTTCAACGTATTAAACCGTTTATCCATACGACATTGGAGCAGAGATATTTATATTTTTGCGAGACTGGCAGTTAGTAGCTGACAAGTAGGTGCATCACCTACTTGCCAAAAGGAAAGGTCTCAATTAAAAGCCTTAAGTCGGCCAAGAGGGTACTTTTAAGGGCTGATTAACTCATTTATTTCATTATATTTCAGGCCAAGAAACCTAACGGAATCCCTACAACTCCTCCCCAAAAGTCCCACACAAACCCTAGGTTATTTCGGATGCTACGACGCGATTCTAGTGCTGGAAAGTCCGAACAACTTGCTAGTTTCTCTTGCTCCTTCTTGTAGACTTGTTGAGGAACTTATTTTTGATGAAAAAAAGACCAGGTTTCGTGGGTTGCACTCAGTACAAGGTAAGTTTATGCTTCTCTTTCCATTATCTATGCGTTTGCGAGTTGTAACTCGATTGTAAAGAATAGACCTAGCTAGTTTCGAAAGAATGGTATGTTGTTTTTTCTTGTGTACTTGTTGGATGGTTGTGAAATTTTTCTAGGTTGAATTCATGGATGAATTATCGGATAATAGGTATAATGATGTGTTTTTGGTTGTGTTCTCAATTTTAAAGAAAAGACAAGTCGAAACATGTTTAGGTAAACCGAAAAATTATTTTGAGTTGATGAACTTGTGAGACTATTTTGTAGGTTGTTTTGTGATGGTATTGGGTTGTATCTTCTAATATTGATTTTATGGAGTTGTGAGGAGGAAGAGTGTGGAGAAACACCACATAATGGCAAGATTTTTGTTGGTCATTCGTCATAACATTTTCAAATTGTTTGACACTATTATGGTTGTCGTATTATGTATGAAGTGATAGGCGTATGTTGGGCTATTTGTGATTGTTTTGACTAGTGTGAAGTCATATATATAGGGGAGGTGCTGTCCGTTTTATTGTAAAATAGGCCATGGTCAGTACATAATAGTTACGACGCTTAAATGATACAATTGTCATTTCTCTTATTGTAGACTAAGGAGCCGTGAAATTGCATATCCTGAGGTTGGGAAGAATATAAAAGGTATGTTAAGGCATTTCCTTCTTTATTTTGGCATGATCTAAAGAGAAATGAATACGCTATTTCATAACGGATCTACTCCTAGCAAATAAGGTTGTCCATGTTGTTCTTTCCTTATAAAATTATTCTAAGCAAATGTGTATGATCCTTGAATCTTACTAAGGTTCATATTGAGGGTATAGATGTCTATAAGGTTCTTAAGACACTCCAAAAGGTTTAGAAGGTGATTCCATGAGTCGGTCATGCATTATATATATATGTATCTATTTTACTCTAGCGAGCCGCGCTATAGCCCGCCGGGTACGGCACCTACTGTGCAACCACTGATCAGTTGGGTTTTGCCGAGCTCCACGTGGCTGGGTACAATTCTACCCAGCCTTATGATGGCTGGGTATGTTTTTACCGAGTCCTCTATGAGGCCGAGTACGATATGGTGATGAAGATGCCCACAAAGGCAAATGTTTTTAAAAGTGTATGTATATATATGTGTGATGCATTTCATGTCAGTAGCCCCTAGAGGCACTTAGATGTTACAGGTTATATTTCCTCTATCTCTCTTTACATTACCGATCTTATTTATGCTTTCCTGTCTTACATACTCGGTACTTGATTCGTACTGACGTCCCTTTTGCCTGGGGATGCCGCGTTTCATGCCCGCAGGTCCCGATAGACAGGTTGACATTCCTCATAGTAGGCTATCAGCTCAGCAAAGGTGTTTGTGCACTCCACTTGCTCCGGAGTTGCCTATTTGGTCAGCATTCTTTGGATATGAATTGATTGGTAGGCCGGGGCCTTGTCCCGAACTTTATGATTTTATGTACTCTTAGAGGCTTGTAGACAGATGTCAGGTGCATGGATACTTGTATGGCCTTGTTGGCCTATGTTTTGAGTTACAAAAGACCCGTATGTCACATATATACGTTTTTAGATCATGTTGGGTCTTCATATGTTGATACCCTTATGTTTTATTCTTGTTATCTCATGAAGAATTTTCTAGCTCATTTACTCATGATAGTATGGTAAGAATATTATGTTACGTTGGTACTCGGTTGAGTAAGGCATCGGGTGCCCGTCGCGACCCTTCGACTTGGGTCGTGACAATAAAGAATTGAAGGGAAGTACAGAGTAATTCTCATAGGAGTAAGGAAATAAAAACTTCCTGAAACTTATTTTTACAGAAAGAAAATCAAAGAGTTAATTGATTAAGAAAATATTATATTGGATCATCAATATGAATTCATATTCCATTGAAAAGGTATTTATATTTGTAACTAATTAATCGATAAAATTAATTTTTGTACACGCACATACATGTGTGTATATATATACACACAATAACTAGTTATTTAATACACACACATTAACTAATTATATACACACATTAGCTAGTATTTTTGTACACGTTCATAAAAAATCTTATAAACGCATAAAGCGCGGTAAATTAACTAATTATTTATAAAGTAGGGTCCCAGCCCCAACCTAACCATCAATACATGCTAACAAGTTTAGAATTCATTCTAATATGTGCAAACTACAAAGAAAAGGTATCTAGATGGTCGATATTTCTCTTCTTTAATTCTTTTTCATCTTTTTATTACAAATAAAAAAGTTCAGTACTCATATATTTGGACTAAACTTTTCTTCCTTTTACCTCGTTTAGAGGTCATTTGGTAGAGTGCATTAAAAAAAATAATGCATATATTAGTTTTGTATATTTGTAATATTTTATTTGGTATATTCTTTCAATAACTAATACAATTATTAATTGCATACTCTATTTGATATTATCTTATACATAAAAAATTATGGTATTAACAATATCAAGTTTATTAATGTATGCATAAGCTTGGTTAAAGATAAAATCACCCTTTCAAAATTTATGCTTGATTAAAATTCTTTCTTTCCTTCAGTAACGTAAAAATAAGATCCATGTTGAATATTTGCCTTTTCTAAAAGTTTTCACCACGTTTTGTAATATTAGATTCTTTTAGTTAATCATTTCTTCAATTTAAATATCATATTTAGAAAAATAGTAAAAATCGCAATTTCTTTTCAGAATATTAAAGTACTTTTCTCTACAATCGTAGAATTCTTCCTCTTCCCCTTCTGTGAAGCCAATTGCTCCATGGACATATCGGCTTGGATTAGCGATTGCACAAACTCTATAAACCAAGTTAATATAATTGTCCCTGAAAAGTTTGGAGGGTATTTTTGTAAACGAATAAAATTCTAAAAAAATTATGCAAGTGATTGTAATTTTTAATACATCAGAAATAATCTCAGCATAACTAATGCATGCATAACTAATACAAGCATAACTAATACTATCATTTCTGATATACTCTATTCAACACTATTCGCATACATTTTTTTGATAATTAAATATTTTATTGATCATCAAATTAAAGTTGTCTTTACAAAGCCATAATCAGTTATCTCAACTAATTAACTATCTGAAAAGAAAGGATGTATGATCTACCTCTGATTGTCATCAAAGAGAAAACTAGAATAAATAACATTGTAGAAAACTCCTATGTCTAACAGGTGACTTGTACTACACATATAAGTTACTTGTACTGCAATATTGACCCATTCTTTGCTCTTCTCTCTATCCCTTAGAAAACTAGAAATATCTTGAAGATCTAAGCAGCTGAAGACTTCCCTTTTGCATTCTCAATAATCCATTATATTGTTGGTATTGCGCCCATGCAGCTACTATGTTTGTTCTCTTCTTCACTCATTTCATCACACTTTTCCATATATACCTGCCTCGAGAATCTACACTGTACAAATAGGTGCTCATTTGTCTCATTTTGTTCCTGATAAAGGCTACACTTTTTCTCCTTATTGATGTCCCATTTAGTTAGCCTATCTGCAGTGAGCAGCCTTTCATGCATGTGAAGTCACATGGTAAACTTTTCTCAAGGTCTGGCATCATTGGAGAACAATCCTTGGTTGATATACAAGTAGGTCTGCCTAATTAAGGTTTTCCTAATTGCAGCTAGGTCCTGTATTTGCGTCATGGTATCCCTAGTTTCAAAGATTTTTCTAATCATACGACATACATGTTGAGGCATTCTTACAGTTAAAATTGTTGCCCATTGATGTCATATCCAAGACTTTGGTGAGTATCATGAATAGTTGGGAGCAGTAGGCTTGGATGCGAAAGTTGACTTATTTTGACAACCGAATACGTCCAGCATAATATAGCTTTGTTGAGATGATTTGCTTCGGTTACTATTGTATTTTTTTAGCATAATAAGTTAGCTGAATTTTAGGATAAATCTACTATTTTGAATTTAAATTTCAATTAGATTTTTTAGGTTTGTTGAGATATTTTAGCTTTTTTGAATTCTTGTTATACAGATTTTCTGCAGATTATGTTCCCGATTGGCTATTTAAAGCCTTGTTATGCTTAATAAAATTGTTGAAAGATACTTTCAAACAATACTTTTAATCTTTCTGCTGCCCCTTCTTTTAAAAAACCAACAGTGGTATCAAGAGCATCATTGATATTACCGGATCCGTGAGTTCTTCCAAAAAAAATTATTTTCAAATCATTTTTAACCAATATTAATTTTTAAACCTATTTTCAAACATGGAAAGCATTAGTCTCTCTTTGAATGCTCCACAAACTTTCACTGGTGAAAACTATCAGATTTGATCAGTGAAAATGAAATCATATCTTGAAGCCTATGATTTATGGGAAGTTGTAATGGAAGATAGACCATTACAATCGCTCCTTGCATATCCTACTCTTGCGCAAATTAAAAACCATTCAGAAGAGAAAACAAAAAAATACAAAGCCAATACTGTGATTCAAAATCAGTTGCAGATTCAGTTTTTCTAAAATCATTGAATGTGAGACAACAAAAGAAGCTTGGGAAAAGCTTAAAAAGGAGTACCAAGAAAGTGATCGAGTTAGATAAATGCAGATTTTAAATTTGAAAAGGGATTTTGAATATCTTAGGATGCAAGAAGACGAGACTATCACTAAGTATTTAAATTTCAGTTAGATTTTTTAGGTTTGTTGAGATATTTTAGTTTTTTTGAATTCTTGTTATGCCGATTTTCTGTAGATTATGTTCCTGATTGGCTATTTAAAGCCTTGTTATGCTTAATAAAATTATTGAGAGAAATTTTCAATCAATACTTTTAATCTTTTTGGTGCCCCTTCTTTTAAAAAACAAACAAGTTTTCTTGTTGTCCACAAAATATTTTGCTTACTCTCCTCTGAACAAGTGGCTATCATTTTATTAATGATAACTTCTTAGTGGATAAAGGAATTCAAAAATATTTGAAAGGCAAATTACCATGGGTATAACCCAGCAACTGCATCAGTTTATCTCTTTCTTCCTGCACTATTCCTCACAGAATAAAGAGCTTTTTCCTTGATTAGCTTGCAATCCAAAAGCTGAAAAAACTGAGTAAACCATTGATGAAGACAATATACTTACTTCACATCTCATCGAGTAAAGATCAAGAGGTCATCTATAAAACTCATATGTGTAATCCTCAACTTAGCACATTTGAGGTAATATTTGAAAGCATTCTCTTCTTTTAGGCTATTCAATTGCCTGCTTAAATATTCCATTGCTAAGACAAAGATTAAAGGGGACATTGAATTCCCTTACCTCAAGCCCCTTGTAGCATCAAAAGATTAAGCTGGTTCACCGTTGATTAACATAGAGTAGTAAATAGTTCTGAGATATTCCATTACCCAAGCTATTAATTTCGCAGGGAAAGCCAGCTTCTCCATGAACTGCTCTAGGTAGTACTATTCGACTAAATCCTATACCTTTTGTAGGTCTATCTTTATCATATATCTGAGATATGTTTTCTAGTGTAGGCCTGTACTAGCTCATGAGCCAGGATGGTATTATCTAAAATTTTCCTACCTAGTATAAACCATGATTGTGCTTCACAAATAATATCACGTATTACATTTTGTAGGCTTGAAGCTAATATTTTTGAGATTATTTTATACAACATAGCACAACATGCAATTGGTATATACTGTCAAGCATCGCGATAGCGGTTTGGACATCATGTTCGGAATCAATACATTTATGGCCAGGGTTTCTTTGCCTTCATGATTGCAAGTGTGACGACCAGACCCATCGCCTCGTGAGTTACCTCCCTCTTTTCACCATTTTCTACTAACCTTGTGTTTTATTATTCGTATCTTATGTGATCAAGTTGGTTTGGAGTGGTTTTGATAAGAAATGAGACACTTAGTCTCTTTTAAGAATGCTTAAGTTGGAAAAGTCAACCGGATATTGACTTATTATTTAGGGGCTCGGATGTGAATTTCTATGGTTCGATTAGCTTCAGGGGATGATTTGTGATTTATGAGTGTGATCGGAAGTGGTTTTGGAGGTCCGGAGTAGAATTAGGCTTGAATTAGCGAAGTTAGTATTTTGGTGAATTCCGGTTGATAGGTTAGATTTTGATCCGAGGGTCGGAATGGAATTCTGAGAGTTTTCGCAGCTTCGTTAAGTGATTTGAGATGTGTGTGCAAAATTTTAGGTCATTCAGAGGTGATTTGGTTGAGTTTTCGATCGAATGCATGTTTCAAAAGTTTTTGAAGAAATTAGGCTTGAATTTGAAGTAATTTGATAGTTTGGTGTTGTTTCATGTGTTTTGATTTATTGGAACAAGTTTGAATGATGTTTTAGAGTGTGTTGGTACTTTCGGTTGAGGTCTGGATGCCTCGGGGTGATTTCAGGTGGCTAAATGGGAGGTTTTGGACTTTGAGTTATTGCAGAAATTGCAGCAGCTGTGCAGGGGTATTTTGGTCATAGCGATTGCGAGCCTGGGTCCGCGATCGCATAAAAGGATATTGGCAGGCTAGAGTTTTGTTCTACGCGTTTGCGATAGGGGGTCTGCAATCGCGGAAGGTGAATTCTTGGTGCTTCGTGTTTGCAGTGAGAAGTCTGCGATCACGTAAGAGGACTTGGGGACCCAGCATATTTGTCCATCCCGTTCGCATAATCTGGACCGCGTTCGTGTAAGTTGAAAAGTCAAGGCATCTCATTCGCATAAGGAGGGTCGCGTTCTCACAGAACATTTTTGGAGGCTTGGGAAATTTCTTTTCGTGATCGCGTGCTTGGGGCGCGATCGCATTGAATATAATCAAAGCTGGGCAGAATAGTTTTAAAACATTTTCTCCATGAGCTAAGTCATATTTTCCTCTATTGTTGGGCATTTTGAGAAATATTTGGGAGAAATTGAAGAAGTTTTCGAAGAAGATTGATTGGAGGTAAGTTATATGAACCAAAAACGTGATTATTATGTGAAATTAACCTAGAAATTCATGTAAACATAGCTAAAATTTGGAAGAACTAGGGCTTGAGATTTTAAATTGGGATTTGAATGGTCATTTGAGGCCGGATTTGTGAGTTCTTGATATGTATGGACTCGTGGCGAGATAAGGACCCGTTGATGTAAAATTTCTGAGATTCGAGAAGTTGGCCAGGGGCTCGGGTTTTGCTAATTATGGGATTTTATATTTTTTGATTTTTTCCGCTTGGGTTTTATTCCCTTAGCCTATTGTGACATATTCTTTATGGTTTTGGTCGGATTCAATGTGCGATGAGGTCGATTTAAGAGGCAAGGGCATAACGAGCTAGAGTTTTGGCCGGCTTAAGGTGAGTAATGAATGTAAATGATGTCCTGAGGGTTTGAAACCCCAGATTTGCACATCGTGATGCTATATTAAGGTGTCACATGCGCTTGAGAATAAGCACGGGGTCGTTTGCTATCGGGGATTATGACATGGTCCGTCCCGAGTGATGCTTTTACCGCGTATTTGATTGAAGCTTATTTAATATCATCATTATTTGGATTAACTATCATATTTGGGCTTCATGCCAACTACTTGAATCCTTCGGGGATTTTTGATCACTATATCCTCACTATATGGATTTACTACTTGAACTCAGTCGTACCGTTTTCTACTATTTTACAACTTAGCCACCTTTACTCAGATTTTTTGAAACTTAAAGATATATTAAATGATGTTTTGGGATGAGAACCACTATTTTATTATTGCTTATGGGCTATGTGATTTCTGGACTGAGTATGGGATCGGGCTGCGCACCAAAGCAGTATTATATTGATATTAATATGAGACCGACAACCTAGTTGATGCCACGAGATGGCTTGATTTTGGTGCTTGGGCCGTAAGAGGCCCCCCCAAAGTCTGCACACCCCCAGTGAGCGCCATCGACGATAAATAAATGGATCGGGCTGCATGCTGCAGCGGGTACTATAGGGTACAGTTCTATGTATTGCATTCCTTTATTTGGCTGTCATTTAGTTGTGTATCTGTGGTAGTATTTACATATTTTGTTTGCATTGGTTATCACTTTAATATTATTTATTTAATAATGCTGATGTATAGGTTACTTTGTGTTTTTCTATGATTTCTTATTCTCATCCATTATTTATATTTATTACTCACTGGGTCAGAGTACTCACATTACTCCCTGCATCTTGTGTGCAGATTTAGGTGCATCTGAGGCTAACTGAGGATTTTCTTTTGAGCAGCGCATATTCGGGAGCATCGAGATAGCTGCATGGCATCCGCAGCCTTGATTTCTCCCTTCTATCCTAAAAGAAATACCCGTGCCGTCTCAGCTTACTATTGATTGACTTGAGGTGGAATGTTTGCAAATCACCTGAACTTCCTAGATGGACATGTATTAGGTTGATAAGCCTGTATTAAAGGCTCAGACTTGTGACATCAGATCTTTATGGGCTATACTGTAGGATTATTATTTGAGTTTCCGCATGTTTAACTCTTATTTCAGACTTCAAATATGTTGATTTGGTAATTTAATTGTGTTAGCTAATAATGAATTGTACAATGAATTGGGTTAAGGTTGTAATTTGTCGAGCTTGCCTAGCACTGTGTTGGGCGCCATCACGACCGGGGTTGGGGCTGTGACAGCAAGGCTCTTTCTACGATCGCAAAGAGGAAAGATCTGGGCAGAACATGGATTTAATTCGGAACATAGCACATTTCTTTCATTTTTGACTTGGGTTGGCCAACTTTGGAAGCTCTTAGAGGGGAGATATTCGTCATCTATTGAAAGGTGAGAAATTCTCACTTATTGTTGTCACACCTCCTTTTTCCACTTACACGTGGTTACCCCGAAAGACGACATGTGTACAGGAGTTTTTCCAATTGAAGTGACATTATTCGAGATGGGATTAATTATTTATTTCAAGAGTCACCATTTGGGATAGGTTTGGCTTTTGGTGTCCCAAATCACCGGTTTATTTTAAATCCCAAATAGAGGAAATTTCGACTACCCGATTGGAGTCTGCGAACCAAAAATTTCTGAGTAAGGAATTCTGTTGACCCGAGGGAAGGTGTAGGCACCCTCGGATCCTGTGGTTGTAGCACGGTCGCTTAAACTCATTATAAGTGGCTGGGGATTTGATTTGCTATACCTGTTTAAACCTATAATGCAATTTTAAGTTATTAACCGCTTTTAAGATATATATTTAAGAAATTTGCAATGTTATTAAAACACGTCACAAATCACGTCACATAAATGCACCTGCAATATTAGACATATTTTAATTCCATTGAGAATGGGATTTAGGTCACATAAATGCGCACCCGGATTTAGGAAAGTTTTTTTATAAAACACGCGCCTATAGCAGCTACGTCTTCGAAATTCGTAGGAAGGCCGTGAAATTTGCTTAACGGAAATTCCTACTTTTCTATGTGTTTTAATGAATTAAAGAGCCATCGCATGGTTTTTGAATTGATTAACGCAGCCCACTTTATTTTATAACGACATTAGCACATACTAAATTCTCCATTCTTGCTGTTTCTAAATGCAATCATCATTTTATGTATAGACTTTGTACTTGGAAAAAACATTACGTGCATCTTAGCCTCATACATGGCTAACTGCACACACTGATTCAAGTTCGGGCCAGCCCAGGAGCACATATTGCTTAGGCTGAGAATGGCAGCTATCGTGACTGGCTTGGGCTTTTAGTCACTCAGCCCAGAAAACATGTAGGGTTACAATACCCCTGATGCGTACATGGCCTATCACGCAGGCCCAGTTTTGATTTGGGCGAAAGAGTCTATTACGAACAATTCTCAGCAATATTTCTTTGTTTTGAAATTATTTCGCAAAGTTAACTATCTACATATTCACAAAGTGGATACTAACAATCATTTTATAGCAGTTTTTGAACCAAATGATTCATGTACTCGTCAGTAAGAGTATATGAATCTAACTTTAGAAATTCAATTACGATAAAGTGTTAAGTAAATCTGAACAAGTTATTGCTAAGCGTATGGAAATTCAAACCAAATAAAACATTACAAAAATGTATAAATTTTTGAATAATTACCAGGCTGGTATTTTCTGAATCTATCATTTCTAAACAAAGTAGGAAATATACACCTAAACAACTACATCACTAGCTAACTATACTATCAGTTGTGCATGCTTAAAATAATAATCCGAATGTCCTGATATTACAAGATAAATCAGTCTTTAATGTCCACTTATTACAAATGAGTGATTCGAATATTTAACTACTACAAAGTATTTAAGTGTATTACAATAAAGGAAAGGGTAAACAAAGGGGAATTCAAAATAAAATAATAGCAATTGGTCTTCGCATTCAGAAGTATATCTCACTTGAGCTTCATACACTAATAAGCTTATGAGTAAGGGAAAACAAGCAACAAGCAAAACAACAACCAATAAACCAGCACACCCAGGATCTCAGCAATTTTTGAGAGAATTAAAACCTTCAAGGAATAGCACTGATTGTTTCTCAAAGGATATAGGAAGAACTAAATGTATTTTCTCTTCTAAAATTCAAAAGACAAAATTCTGGATCCTTTAATATGTGCTTAGGTGGTTGCTTTTATAATGGAGCCTTAGGGCATCAACTTTTCTCTTGTTTTTCTTTTGGCCCTTGCTTCAGTTTTGAACTTTTCTAAATGGTCCTTCATTTCTTGACTTGTGTCCCAAGTTTGAGGCATGAGTTGTGTTTTAGTCCTTACTAGAAGGTTCTGGAGGTTATTGTCAGATATTTTAAGGTTCAAATCCCTCTTGTACCCTTATTTTCTTTCCTAAATTACCCACCTGAAGTTTTTAACCTCAACTATTCCTTGACCCAGATTTAGTTACAACTGATCCTGGTCAATCAAGTTTGGGTCACATTTTAATCTTGGACTAACATGCTTATCAAGGTTCGAAATTAGCCAAAACTAGTAAGGTTTTAAAGCAAGTGCCTTAATGTGATTTTCCCATAACCAAACATTATACAAGATAATCATTCAATATTAAAACAAAGGACCAAAATAACAAGAATAATGAGTATATCCATCTACACTTAACTTTTCAGAAATAGCTCAATCAAAGTACTCAGAAATTCTTGAAAATGAGAAGCACATAGCAGGGAGTGAACACCCACTTCATGAACAAAAATGAGGAAACAAGTAAAGGTTCAGCGGGAAAGAATAACTTAATTATGAATAAGTGTTGAAGATCAAAGTTATTGTGAAATGAGAATCAAGCACTCAGTAGCATAAACAAACTAATCAAACTAGTCAGAACATCAGGGAACAAAGCACATGAGGATCATGAGATGAAGGTCAACAACCATAGAAATCATACTACTGAAGGATTACCAAACTAAGCTTTTTGGATCAGAAGGCTAATGCATAAAATGATATCACAACTACTTAAGAGACGAAGAAAATTCAGATTATTGATAAGCAAAAGCATATGACCATTTAGACCTACTTCAGGCAAGATTGTGGACAAACAAACAATTATTTAAAAGAAGTCAAACATCTAAGAGCTAATAGAAATGAAGCAAATATATACAGAATAAGATAAACTACTTAGCTTTTTGTTTCACACATGCATATCCATTTGAGCCAATTTTGTTGGTTCTTGACCCCTTTTGTAGAGTTTTTAACCTCCTAGGACAACTGATACAGTGTATAATAGGCTTAGACTTCAGAAAAGGGATTTGTGATTCTGAGACCCTAGTAAGGTCTCAGTTCTAAGCTCTTTCAGTGACTAGTACTATTTGGGGGTCACGGGTAGCATGGTTGGGGAAAGGAAGGAGCAGGGATTGCCTAGGAGGAATTTGACCAAGTTCCGACGGGTTTTGAGTTTTAGGGTTAGGCTTTGAATCGATATTCGAAGGGTTTCATGCAGATTAGAAAGAGGTGACACACATGGTTGGAAAGAGGAGATCAAGCTCCCTCAGGGGTGTAAGTTTGGAGGGTTTTTGAATAGGGTCGCTGAAGACGGTGGTTCCGATGACCTTGTTTTTGAATATTCGAGACGAAGGGGGTTTATTCGATGGGAACTAACCACAGGGTGGGAAAGAGGAGGTTGTGATGGTTTAATGGTGTAAATTTGGAGAGGTTTGGTTACCGGCCGCCACCGTGAGGCGATTTCCGATGGCGGCGTTAGGGTGGTAGGCGGGTGGTCAAGGGGTGGTCAATGGCGGTGTTACAACCGGGGAAGATGGTACGAGGAAGGCGAGGGTTTGGTCTCTGAGTGGATTAGAGGCGTTTGGACATATGTATCTAAAATTGGGGCAGGCTTTAGGACCATTGGATGGGGACATGATCGACGGATGTGATGATTGGTCTCTAAACAGTGTCGTTTGGATTGGTACTTGTGTGGACCAGGATGGGATCGGTTATTTGGGCTGGGGCTATGTGTTTTTAAAGGGGAAGCAGGTATGGGCCACTAAGGTTAGCCTAATTGTGGCTAGCCTGAGTGGCTGTGTATATATACACAAATATGTATTTTTTTGTCTTTTTCTTTTTATTTATATTAATTTCTAACTTTTTTAAAAACCATAAATTCCTTATTATCCCAAATAAAAATTTAACAAGTTTAAGCAAAAATAATAACAATTAAAAAATTCCGGAAATATTTTTTTTGTTTTTCAATTTGTAAAATAAACTTATTTAGCAATTAAATCCTAAACAATTTAATCATGCATTAATGAACACGCACATGCAATTAAATTCTAAAAAATTAGAATAAAAATAAATATTTTGAAGAAAATCCTAAACTTTGAGAGTCTTGTAGGAGCTTGTTTCAACCGGGTAAAAATCATGTGCTCACTGCTACCCCTATTTGGCCGGGAACATGAAGAGTTTTCGTGAAAAGACAAGTGAGCAAATATGAGCGATTTTCGTCCAATTGAATACTCCATGTGAAGCATTTTTGAAAAATTTCTGACCGAACCGTGCTTTAAAGGTTGCCTACATATCCTTGGCAATAAAGGAATCAGGTCAGTGTAGTTCTGGAAGTTTTGGTAGCTGGGACTACCGAGAGACTGTGATTGGCTGCTGTTGGAGCTATTTCTGCTTGCTAAGCTCCTTATTACACCAATAGAAAATCAAAAGCTAAGCTAGTTAAGCCTATCAACTACAAGTTACAAGATTCCTATCTATGAGTCTCTTGAAGCTTGATCTTGAATCTTGGCTATCTTTTGCGGCAGACTCTGATCTGAATCTTGATGCTCGTTAGCTGCAACTTTCGGCTCAATCTTCAAATGTAAAATAAAATGGACATGCAGAGCTTGTAATTTTGATTATATTTTAAGCAGTCTGCGCCTTTGTTCGCGCCATCGCTTTGGGTTTACTTATTTTGCCTCTTTTTCTTTCCTTCATACTGACTTGACACTCATGTTTTTAGTCATTCTAAATCTCATGCCATAAGGTGAAGCCTGCTCAAACAGCAACACAAACGAACAAAATTTTCTGCCTCAGATTTTACTGTAAATTTCGTGAGTTATTTGCAACACACACCTATGCTACTCTTTATTGAAAAAAATAAAAATCAGGATTGTGTAGGGATAGGAATGAAAAGGTCTATGTGGGGATGGAAAGAAACGATCCGCGGGTTATGACGGGATAGGAAAGTTCCTGCTAAGGGTGGGTTATGAAGAAAATCCTGGGTTTTGCCAGGGGATCCACGGGTTGTGCCGGGATGAATGAATCCTTCCTAGGTTATGCTAAGGATATCCGCGGGTTATGCCGGGATGAAAGAGAAAATCCTAGGTTATGGTAGGGGAATCCACGGGTTATGCCGGGATTGGAAGGAGATCCTGGGTTATGACAGGGGAATCTGCGGGTTATGCCAGGATGAAAGAAGATCCTGAGTTATGTCAAGGGAATCGGCAGGCTATGCCGGGATGGGAGGAGATCCTGAGTTATGTCAGGGGAATCCGCGGGTTATGCCGGGATGAATGAAAAATCCTAGGTTATGGTAGGGAGATCCGCAGGTTATGCTGGGATTGGAAAGTGATCCTGGGTTACGCCAGGGGAATCCGCGAGTTATGCCGGGATGAAATGAGATCCTGAGTTATGTCAGGGGAATTCGCAGGCTATGCCGGGATGAGAGGAGATCCTGAGTTATGTAAGGGGAATCCGCGGGTTACGCCGGGATGAATGAAAAATCCTAGGTTATGCTAGGGAGATCCATGGGTTATGCCAGGATTGGAAGGAGATCCTGGGTTATGCCGGGGGAATCCGCGGGTTATGCCGGGATGAAAGGAGATCCTGAGTTATGTCAGGGGAATCCACGGGTTATGCCGGGATGAGTGAAAGATCCTAGGTTATGCTAGGGAGATCTGCGGGTTATGCCGGGATTAGAAGGAGATCCTGGGTTATGCCAGGGGAATATGCTGCCAGGATGAATGTAAAATCCTAGGTTATGCTAGCGGGAGAGCGAAACCTTCGTCATCTGAATCCACCGGGGTCATTGGTGCAGGGGATTTAAACATAATACCTCTTTACGGCGTCGGCGTTTACCGCTGCCTTGGGCTCATCTCCTTCAATGTCACCCAAGTACAATGCTCCTCTAGGCAATATCTTCATGGTTATGTATAGGCCTTTCCAATTTGGAGCGAATTTTCCATTGGCTTCTTGATGATGGGGAAGTATTTGTCTTAACACCAACTGCCCGACTTCGAAATTCCTGGGGCGCATTTTCTTGTTGTAGGCACGGGCCATTCTTTGTTTGCACAACTGCCCGTAGCATACTGTGACCATTCATTTTTAATCAATTAATGCCAGCTGCTCCAACCGAGTTTTAACCCATTCACTATCTTCGATTTCTGCTACGACAATCACTCGGAGCGAAGGGATTTCCACTTCGGCAGGTATAACAACCTCAGTTCCATAGACCAGCAAATAGGGAGTTGCTTCTACTGATGTACGTACTGTGGTGCGATATCCCATCAATGAGAAATGCAGCTTTACATGCCATTGCCTGGAGCTTTGAATCATTTTCCTCAGATCTTCTTGATGTTCTTATTGGCTACTTCGACGGCGCCATTAGCCTTGGGCCTATAGGGGGTGGAGTTTCTATGTGTTATTTTGAACTGTTCACATATCTGTCCCATCAGCCGACTGTTTAGATTAGCTTCATTGTCAGTAATGATGACAACGGGAATCCCAAAACGGCAGATGATGTTTGAATGCACAAAATCCACTACCAATTTCTTGGTAACAGACTTGAGGGTGATGGCCTCAACCTATTTTGTGAAATAATCAATAGTGACCAATATAAATCTGTGCCCATTTGAGGCTCTTGGCTCGATCGTTCCAATGATGTCCATGCCCCATGTAGAAAATGGCCAAGGTGCTGACATATGATGCAGCTAATTTGGTGGTGCATGAATCAGATCACCGTGCACCTGGAATTGATGACATCTTCGAACAAAGCTGAAGCAGTCTTTTTGCATGGTCATCCAGTAATAGCCAGCTCGGAGTATCTTCTTTTCCAGTACATAGCCATTCATATGGGGCCCACATACGCCCACATGTACATCGTGAATAATTCTCCGAGCTTCTTCGGCATCCATAAATCTCAACAAATTAAGATCTGGAGTCCTTTTATACAAAGTGTAACCACTTAAGAAGAAATTGCTCACATGCCGTCGGATGGTTTTCTTTTGTTCTCAGGTGGCTTGCTCAGGGTACTCCTGTGTTTTTAGGAATCTCAAGATGCCGTAATACCAAGGTAGTGGGCTAGGCTCTGCTTCGATTGCATTGCAAGACCCATGTCTTTCTTTGATTTGGATTTGTAAAGGATCGACATAGGCATTCCCAGGGTATGGCAACACGAAAGCCAAGGTTGCTAGTGCATTTGCTAACTCATTGTGGCAACGGGGAATGTACCTAAACTGTACCAACCTGAAACGTTTGTTGAGGTTTTCGACATGTTGCCTGTACGGGAGGAACTCAATGTACCTTGTCTCCCGTTCTCCTTGATCTTGTTAAATGATTAGATCAGAATCTCCCATGATTAGCAACTCTTCAACATCTTGGTTAATAGCCATGTTCATGCCAATAATGCAAGCCTCATATTCAGCTGTATTATTGGTGTGAAAGAATCGAAGTTGGTTGTAGCTGGATAATGCTGGCCTGTAGGTGAGATTAAAATTGCCCCGATCGCTAAACCATTTACGTTTGTGTCTCCATCGAAGAACATTTTCTAGACGGGGGTGTCCACGGTTGCTACTTCCAATGAGTTCAGTTCTTCGTCAGGGAAGTAAGTGTTTAAAGGCTGATATTCGTCGTCAACGGGGTTCTCTACCAGATGATCGGCCAGTGCCTGAGCATTCATCGCCGTACGAGTGATATAAAAAATGTCGAACTCGGTGAGATCTGCCATTTAGCCAGTCGCCCTGTGGGCATTGGTTTTTGGAATATGTACCTTAACGGATCTAGCCTGGTTATGAGGTACGTGGTATGGGCTTGCAGATAATGTCAAGGCGCAACAGGTTCTTTCTAGCAATGTGTACTTGGCCTCCTAGCCAGTAAACTTTTTGCTCAGATAATAAATGGCCTGATCTTTCTTTCCCTTGGTGTCATGTTTCCTGAGAATACAACCAAAAGAGCCTTTCAAGACCGTCATATAGAGAAATAATGGCCTTTCTGGTTCTGGCGAGACTAAAACTGGTGGATTGGACAAGTATTGTTTGATTTTATCAAAGGCTTCTTGACATTCGATTGTCCACTTAGCTGCCGCATCTTTCTTCAAGAGCTTGAATATGGGCTCCATATCGAAGTCAACTGGGCGATGAACCAGCTGATATAATTCAGACTTCCTAGTAGAATCATTACATCCTTTTTGGTTTTTGGCGGGGGAAGCTCCCAAATGGATTTGATATTGGTTGGATCTAATTCAATGCCTCTCCGACTGACGATAAACCATAGAAGTTTGCCCGACGGAACTCCAAATGCGCATTTTGTCGGATTCAATTTCAAATTATATTTGCAGAGCCTTTCAAAGAATTTCCTCAAATCCTTTACATGATCGCCCTGTGTGTTGGATTTGACAATCACGTCATCCACGTATACCTCTATTTCTCTATGCATCATGTCATGGAAGATTTTGGTAGTAGCCATCATGTATGTTGCCCCAACGTTTTTCAATGCAAAAGGCATAGCTCTATAACGATATATTCCCCAAGGTGTGCTAAAGGTGGTTTTATCAGCATCTTTCTCATCCATTAGCACTTGGTGGTATCTTGCGTAGCAGTCTACAAAGGATTAAATCTGATGCTTGGCACAATTATCGATAAGGATGTGGATGTTGGGTAGAGGGAAGTTATCCTTGGGACTTGACTTGTTCAAATCTCTATAATCCACATACACTCGGGTTTTGTCGTCCTTTTTCAACACCGGGACGACATTAGCCAGCCATGTGGTGTATCGCACTACCCGGATTACCCCCGCTTCAAGCTATTTTGTAATTTCTTCTTTGATTTTATAACTGACATCAGGTTTGAGCTTTCTTTGTATTTGTTGTACTGGAGGGCATTCGGGGTATGTAGGCAACTTATGAACCACCAAATCCATACTTAAACCAGGAATGTCATCGTAGGACCACACAAAATATGTCTTTGAATTCCAACAGGAGTTGAACCAATGAATCCCGTATCTCTTTATTGGCGTGAATGCATATTTTAGTTTCTTTGATTTCATCGAGATTGCCCAGGTTAATCGGTTCAGTATCATATAAGTTGGGCTTAGGTTTGTTTTCAAAGTGTACCAACTCTCGAGTGATTTCTCCGAAAGCCTCTTCTTCATTGTATTCCGGTTCCTGGTTCATTATTTTACAGACAGGCAGCGGGTTTGGGTCTTGGTGAAAAGTCCGCGAGCATGTCATTTTATTTAAAGCCGCATTATTGGGACTTAAAGAAAAGATGAAAAATAAAGAAAGACAAAAGTCAGAGAAAGGCAAAGAAGTGTGAATGACAAAATATTGATTTTATTTCTTTGAACTTGAAAGATAACAGGGTTTACATTTGAGATTTTAAAGTGCTAAAAGGAAAACAAACAACCGAGCTACACCCTGAAATAGCCCGTGATGCGGGAAGGAGTAGCAAGGCGGGACTACCGGGTCTCCCGCCTGACTGGAAAAGGTGTGGCCTTCCAATTTTGAAGTTTGGCATTTGGCCCCATGTACAGCACTTCAGCGATGCTTGAACCTTCTCCAGTTGGACCATGTTTACTTCATAGAGCAACTCCCTCATAGCCCCGCAGATCTCATCAATTTCTTCAGCCGTGAAGGTTTCTTCTTTCTCCTCTCCACTGTACTTTGGTTTTATAAAGGTTTTGTACAAGTGAGGTAAGGTTCGTGGTAAGGCCCATCTTTGGCGCTTTCTGCGACTAGCCCAAGTGATATCTTCAGAGGTTGGATGAAATCCCAATCCAAAGAACATTTCTGTGGCAGGTAAGGCGACCGGCTCGGTTATGCCTTGTAGGGAGCTTCCGAGTCCCTTGCCTGGCTTGAATCCTTGGCACGTCATTTCCTTTGCTACCATAATTAAAGCATTTGACAGAAAAGGCTGGGGGAGCGGCTTGTCCTCTTCATGCTGATCTGCTACTACGACTTCAAAAGCTTGATACACTATGTGTTCACTGCCTTCCTTGGCTTCCAGACAGGGAATAGAGGGGTCTCGGTAAATCGATTGTTCGTCCTCTCCATGAACTAAAATCTCCCAATTTTCATACTCAAATTTCAACATTTGGTGTAAGGTCGAAGGCACTTCCCCTGCTGCATGAATCCACGGCCTTCCTAGGAAGTAGTTGTAGGAGGTGTCCATGTCCAACACCTGGAATGTTACTTCGAAGTCGACTGGACCAATAGTGAGCACCAAATCATTTTTACCTATGGTATCCCTTTTTATTCCAATGAACGCTTGGACACACACGTTGTTAAGATGGATTCTCCCTGTCCCGATCACCATTCTCTGCAAGGTAGATAGTGGACATATGTCTACCCCGGAACCTCCAAAAACCATCACTCTCTTGACATAATATCCCTCACGCTTGACACTGAGGTGCAAAGCCTTGTAGTGATCATCTCCCTCCGGGGGTAAGTCATTCTTACTAAACGATATCTGGCTGATAGCGAAGAATCTTTCCGCCATTTTCTCTAGTTGCTTTACAGAGGTCTCAGCCGGTACATAAGCTTCGTTTAGAGTTTTAGCCAGCACCTGCTGATGCTCGGGAGACTTCATCAAGAGTGAAAATAAAAAAATCTACTCAGGGGAACTTAGGAGTTGATCTACCACTTCGTACTTCGGAATTTTCATTTTCTGGAAAAAGCTTCTGTTTCCTCAACTTTCACTGGCTTCTTTGGAGGAAATCGCCGTTTGGTAGTGGCTTCACCTCTTCCATGTCTAGATATTTCTTTGTGGGACATCCCTTTTGGGCTTCTCCGAGGACTTCTTTTCCCTTGTATGTAACAATGGTTTCCTGATAATTCCAAGGGACGCCTGAAGGGTTGGTCATGGGCTTCTATGGCACACGACCAATAACCACGGGCTCATTCAACACTGGTGGTTTAATCGATACCCATACAACATAGGCCTTCTTGGGCACATACATGTTTTTGTTTAGCTCGAACCTTTTTGGAGGGCTTAAAGTGGGCTGCTTTTCTATGCGTCCCCGTGGGATGTAGAGTATTGTTTCTTTGGTAGGGGTTATCTTAGCTTCAACCTCAGCCTTCTTTTCTACTTCAGGGCATTTGTCATCATTTATATTCTTTTCTTCTATCTTCTTTGGGGTGACTTTTGGCTTTCTATCTGCCTCGGCGATGGCTATGAAGGCTTTCCGAGCATGATCAAATTCTTTGTCCTCGCATATCATTCCGATGAACGGCCCGTTGTTGTGAGACGGTAACAGGTTATCAGTAACTTTTAGGACCCCGTCATCTCTTAGTACTATCTTCTTTTGATCAATCAAGTCTTCCACTGCTCGTTTTAAGGTCCAGCAATTTTCAGTATCATGTCCCTCTGCCCCAGAGTGGTAGGTACAACGCATGCCTCTTTGGTAAGACGATGATTCAGGATTCTGTATTTTTGGGGGTATAGGCTGGAGGAGACCCATATGGACTAACTTAGGGAACAGGCTGGTGTAGGACTCTCCAATTGTGGTGAAGTTCTGCCTCTGGGGTGGCTCCCTGGGACGATAATTATTTTGCTGAGGGTGGGGATTGTAATGATTATGAGGAAATGGATTTCTTGGAGCTTGATATCTATTGTTCTGCTGTTGAGGTCTGGTGAAGGGTTGAGCGTTCATAACTGCGTAGGGTTGAGGGACATAGTTCATGTCACGGTGAGGATAGTAATGTTGAGGTGCTCGTTCAGAGAATTCCTGCCTGTGGGTATGCTGTTTCCTCATCCCGGAGGCTGCCATGGATGCTTCCTCTTTCTTCTTGTTCCTTGATATTCCTCCCGCCCCTCCTTGTATGATTTGGGACGTGGCTCTTATGGAGGTTTGACTTAGAATCCTCCCTGTTTTGAGGCCATTCTCCACCATCTCCCCAATCTTTATTGCTTCTGCAAATGGTTTTCCCATTGCAGACATCATGTTCTGAAAATAGTCTGACTCTTGTGCTTGCAGAAAGATGGTGACCATCTCGGTTTTTTCCATAGGAGGCTTCACTCTTGATGCTTTCTCTTGCCATTTAATAGCATACTCTCTGAAGCTTTCAGCAGGTTTCTTCTTAAGGTTGGCTAGGGAATTCCTATCCGGGGTGATGTCGATGTTGTACTGGAATTGTCTTACCAAGTCCCGGGCAAGGTCATCCCATATGTGCCATCGGGTAATGTCTTGATCTATGTACCATTCAGGTGCAATACCCACTAAGCTCTCCCCAAAGTACGCCATTAGGAGTTCTTCTTTCCTACCAGCCCCACGTAATTGATTGCACTACTTTTTTAGATGGGCGATGGGGTCGCCATGACCATCACATTTCTTGAATTTCGGTATTTTAAACCCCAAAGGAAGATGTACATGGGGGAACATGCACATGTCTGAATAGCCTACACTTTTCTGTCCGCTTAGTCCTTGCATATTGTTCAGGATTTGCTCAAGACTCTTCATTCTCCTTGTGATTTCATCCTGCTCGGACGCTTTGGAAGTTTTGTCTGGCATAGGGGTAAGTTCATATGTTGGCTGAGGGTAGTTGTACGTAGGGTACAGGGGAGGCTCATTTTGGTAGTTAGAAGTTTGGAATGTTAAGGCTGCGGAGTCAAACACGAGCCTTGGTACTGCCGGTTGTGTAGTAGCTACGCATGGAGGGGATGTAAAGATGTTGGGCAGTGGCCCAGATGCAAACATTGGAGGGTGGGTTTCAGAAGGCGCCCTAACAAAATTGGTTGATATGGTGGTCTGCCCCTGGAGAATGCTTGGGTGAGTGATAGGATTAGTAGAGGTACCTCCCGACCTTGGAAATAGCTCGGGAAATCCAGTGATGGCGTTCGGAGGTTCCTTCCCGTTGGTCTAGGCATCCCACATTTCCATGACTCGGAGCCGCAGGATCCGGTTCTCTTCGACCGCTGCAGATTCAGAGGCAGGTACTCCTATGATTGGACTGTCTTCTGGAATAGGGACGGTAGGTAAGGCCATTTCAGTCGACATCTCTGTATTTCCCTTTGACCGAGTGGAGTATCCGTATGAAGCCAGTTTACCGCAAAACCAACAATTGTTCTAAACACCTGGACTGTAATTTTGTATACATGTAGTTAGTTCGGCGTGGATAACAAACAAGGAATCACATGTTGAGCATGATGCACCTATGCAGATAATGGGTTTCTATATGCTTGCCATAATCTCATGTGTCATCCCGACATTTATTTGAACTTCTTTTTTGTTCTGGCCTCTGATTCCTTTCTTTTTTTATTATAGAATAAAGACGTATCCTATAGAGATTTCCTACATATCATGTCTTTGCATGAATCAGATCGAGCGTAGTTCATGGAAACAAAAGGTTAAGTACACAGCAAAATAATTTTGAGATTTTAAATTTTGATAAAGATATAAACTTTGATTACAATGGCTAATAGAACGAAAAGCAACTACCAGATTAGCACTTAATAACCCTACAGACTCGAAAGTACAACAGACAGACTCTTTTGTCAGAAAAATTCAAATCTATGAGTACATTAACACTTCAAATGCTTTTGGAGCTTGCGGGGCATCATTTGGCCTTACCGCGGATTTGCGCGCTAGACTTTCTTGGAGGTAGTGGAGATCTTCCATTACTTGTCGGACAAATGTCATAGTAGCGGCGAAAAACATAGATTTTGTCATGTCCTCACAGTGATTGCATAGTGGTAATATTGTCTACAATTGCCCGCATCTTTCTCTGACAACCCCTTTTTCTTGTAGTAGACGCCCTAGTTGTTCGGCTCGTGCTTCTAATGTCCGTTCTGCTGCCTGATTTAGCTTTTGAAACTGCCTCAAATCTATTTCCAACCCCGCTATTACCGAATATCAATGCTCCTTCTCAGATTTGAAATCTCTGGCTTGTTTGGCCATTTTGTTTTCAGCTATGACAACCCTCTGTTTTAAACCAACGCTATTGTTGCTGCTTCCCTCTTTTAACTATTCCAGTATGCGGTCCCTTTCTTCAGCACTTCTATTTAATTGATTCCGAGCTCTAGGCAATTCACCCTCTGCCTTATTCAAGTCAAAACCGTATAGGTTACTTTTCGTCGCAGGTTCTCTATGAGTTTTTCATCCTTTATATTCCTCGGAGGGGTTTCTGCGGCTGTTTTCATTTTCTGAATTTGGGCTCGCAGGGCATCATTTCTTTAACCAATACCTTCTTTTCCCCCTCGCTGGCTGTGGTTTATATACTATTTTCAAATTGCAATTCTTGAATTTTTGTTTCCAGCCTTCCCATTGTAGCACAGTATTCTTTTTCTTTTGCTAACCGATCCCACTGCTCTTGTGATGTTCCAACAAACTCTTGGAGTTGAGGCCTTTTGGGCGGTCTTTCGTGCTCAATTTCTCTCCTGTGCCAGGCGTGGTATCTCGGTGACACTTCACTTTTAGCAGGATCCTGTACACAAGTGTCAGCGGTTAGGTATTGGCATTCATTCCAAATTTTGCGAACCAATGCTTCGGGGAACTGATTACCCGGATGCTGAGATCTTCGTCTTTTAGAACTATCTGGCATCTTCCGAGTTGTCTCAAGACCCGATGCAGGCGTAAGGCTGGATGCTTCTAAGGCCCATCAAGAGAAATTGTGGTTATGTTGCGGGAATATACACAACTTCGTCTACGGAGAGCCAACTATGTGTCCATTGTATTTGATTTGCAAAAATAACCCGGAGATGCGACACCCACTCTGCGACGCCTTCTGGTAATTTAAACCCATTCACCCTGTTATCACCTTCTTCAATGTAACCTTTTGTTGGCAGCCCACAATTCATGAACCGTGGTCTGTGACATAAATGCTCAATCATCCATATTTGCAATAGCAAGTTACAGCCTTCAATGAAATCCCATCCTGCTTTACAAATGGTAAGGGCTCGGAAGATATCAGACAGGATCATTGGATCAAGAGTACTCTTTGCCTGAGTCATCAAAGTACTAACGACCCCTGCTATCCGTATGTCGATGTTCCTGTCCTTTCACGGGAATACAAAAAGACCAAAGAAAGACACCATGAACGCGAAACATCGATGTTCCTCCCACTTTATCCGATTACCCCTTCTACAAATGAGGTTTTCAGGGTTGTTAAATCCTCCGATGTGGCCATACCTCTGGTATATAAATTGTAGAGTGCAAAAGTTAGTCGATAAGTCAGGGTTGTGAATCTTTCTACTAATTTTCAAAACATCAAGGAATTTGTGCACAGCGAGGGCTCTGGGTGCGATCAAGTATTGATGTCTCAAAGGGATTGTATGGGTCCTGATATATCCGGACATTTATTCTAAAGTCGGGGTTAACTCAATATCTCAGAAGTGGATGGACATTGTAGGCTGGGTCTCAGAAAGTGATCAAGGCCTTTATGATGTCTCCCCTGGGGTTGATTTTTAACAAACTAGTGAGACCCTCCAAATGTGCGTTGACCTTTTTCTGTCCTGCTTCTCCGAGGTCATTCCACCACAGCCGCAACTCCAAAGGAATTGTTCATTATTCATTCTGCATATTTATTAGGGCAAATTAGTATTCTAAAAACATTTCAAATTGATATTTTTATTTTAAAACAGGGACCAGCTTTGCAAATACGACCTTTTGACAATTCAGCGAGAAGGTTTTTCAGGCTGTGCTTGCTTACGAGCACAAATAAAATTCAGAGGTAGCCATTCGTGCAAGATCAGCCTTCCGGCGTCCCTTGTAGTAACATTTAGCTATCTGCGCAATATTGGCACCATCTGCCTTATTTCAAAGCAAGAAAATAAACTCGGGCATTTTTGACAGTTTTGAAAAAGGACGGGCCCTGGACAAAATATTTTATTAAAACCCGCTGACATTATTGCGAAACTCAAAAATTTGGTGTTTGTTGTTTTGTTGTTTTTGTTGTTTTTGTTGTTCTCTTTTTTTTTTTGAAAAATCCGGCAGCATTTGGGCGCTATTTTGAGCATTGGCTGTAAAAGTGACTACCCTAGCACTACTATTTTTCTCAATTTGTTCCCTTTGTTTACAATCCGGTCAACATGCAAATCCAAGGCAAATAAATGCGCAAGTAGAACGTAAAAATGCATCAGGGTGGTCTTTTATTTCAGGGCATCTGTCCTAGACGGACCCAACCCCTGTGTTGAGTCCCATACGTCAAAATGTATGATGCAAATAAACGTTCCTACTAGGGATCCAGCATGAAGTTTTGTTATACTAAGTTGAGATCCTCGGTGAAGGGTCTAGACTGTGTACCCGAGTGGATAACTCGAATCGAGGAGGGGGCTATGTACCGGGGATCTGTGAGATCGTCCGGATTTGTAACTTGTCCGGCCTCTTTCTAATTTTAGGTTAGGACACTAACAGAATAGGGAATCTCAACCAGTATGCACATCCTCGGAGGTGAGAATTGAAGGGTTGCGTAACTGTTTATATATACAGTTCAGATAATATCAAAGCGGTAAAACATGTGGCGTTTAGCATAGAAAATGAAAGCAAATCAGAAGAAGCCAAATATAACAATTATTGTAAGCTCGAATTCTTGAACACTGAACAAGAGATTCTGGGTTCTATTCCCCAGCAGAGTCGCTAGAGCTGTCACACCTTCTTTTTCCTCTTACACGTGGTTACCCCGAAAGACGACACGTGTATAGAAGTTTTACAAATTGAAGTGACATTATTCGAGATGCGATTAATTATTTATTTCAAGAGTCGCAACTTAGGATAGGTTTGGCTTTTGGTGTCCCAAGTCACCAGTTTATTTTAAATCCAAAATCGAGGAAATTTCGACTACCCGATTTGAGTCTGCGAACCAGAAATTATTTAGTAAGGAATTCAGTTGACCTGAGGGAAGGTGTTAGGCACACTCGGATCTTGTGGTTCTAGCACGGTCGCTTAAACTCATTATAAGTGGCTGGAGATCTGATTTTCTATACCTGTTTAAACCTATAATGCAAGTTTAAGTTATTAACCACTTTAAGATATATTTTTAAGAAACGTGAAATGTTATTAAAACACGTCACATAAATGCACCTGCAATTTTAGATATATTTTTATTCCATTGAGAATGGGATTTGGGTCACATAAGTGCGCACCCAGAATTGGGAAAGTATTTTTATTAAATACGCGCATATAGCAACTACGTTTTTGAAATTTGTAGGAAGACCGTAAAATTTGCTAAGCGGCACTTTCTATTTTTCTATGTGTTTTAATAAATTAAAGAGCCATCGCATGGTATTTGATTGGATTAACGCGGCCCACTTTATTTTATAAGGACATTAGCACATACTAAATTCTCCATTATTGCTGTTTCGAAATACAATCATCATTTCATGTATAGACTGTGTACTTGGAAAAAACATTACGTGAAACTTAACCTCATACATGGCTAATTGCACACACTGATTCAAGTTCGGGCCATCCCAGGAACACATATTGCTTAGGCTGCGAATGGTAACTATTGTGACTGATTTGGGCTTTTAATCACTCAGCCTAGAAAATATGTAGGGTTACAATACTCCTGATTACGAACAATTCTCAGCAATGTTTCATTGTTTTGAAATTATTTCGCAATGTTAACTATCTACAAATGCACAAAGCGGATACTAACGATCATTTTATTGCAGTTTTTGAACCAAATGATTCATATACTCGTCAGTCAGAGTATATGAATCTAACTTTAAAAATTCAATTACGATTCTGGTTGTAAAGTGTTAAGTAAATCTGAATAAGTTATTTCTAAGCGTATGGAAATTCAAACAACTAAATCACTACACAAATGTTTTAATTTTTGAATAATTACCAGGCCGGTATTTTCTGAATCTAACATTTCTAAACAAAGTAGGAAATAAACACCTAAAACAACTACTTCACTAGCTAACTATACTATCAGTTGTGCATTCTCGAAAGAATAACACGAGTGTCCTGATATTACAAGATAAATCTGTCTCTAATGTCCTATTATTACAAATGAGTGACCGAATATTTAACTACTACAAAGTATTTAAGTGTATTACAATAAAGCAAAGGGTAAACAAGGGGAACTTGAATCAAAATAATAGCAATAGGTCTTCATATTCAGAAATATATCTCACTTGAGCTTCATACACTGATAAGTATTACCTGTTATTTAGCAAAGGACAATAGCGTATGAGTAAGTTAAAGCAAGCAACAAGCAAAACAACAGCCAATAAACCAGCACACCCAGGATCTCAGCAAATTTTGAGAGAATTAAACCCTTCAAGGGATAGCACTTATTGTTTCTCAAAGGATATAGGAAGAACTAAATGTATTTTCTCTTCTAAAATTCAAAAGAAAAATTCCGGATCCTTTAAAATGTGCTCAGATGGTTTCTTTTATAATGGAGCCTTAGGGCATTAGCTTTTCTCTTGTTTTTCTTTTGGTCCTTGCTTCAGTTTTGCACTTTCCCTAAATGGTCCTTCATTTCCTGACTTGTGCCTCAAGTTTGAGGCAGGAATTGTGTTTTAGTCCCTAACAAGGAGGTTCTGGAGGTTATTGTCAGATTTTTAAGGCTCAAATCCCTCTTGTACCCCTACTTCCTTTCCTAAATTACCCACATGAATTTTTTAACCTCAACTATTCCTTGACCCTGGTTTAGTTACAACTGACCCTGGTCAATCAAGTTTGGGTCACAATTTAATCTTGGACTAACAGGCTTATGAAGGTTCAAAATTAGCAAAAACTAGTCAGGTTTTAAAGCAAGTGCCTTAATGTGATTTTCCCATAACCAAACATTATACAAGATAATCATTCAATATTAAAACAAAGGACCAAAATAGCCAGAAGAATGAGTATATCAATCAACACTTAACTCTTCATAAATAGCTCAATCAAAGTACTCAGAAATTCTTGAAAATGGGAAGCACATAGCAGGGAGTGAACACTTAGTTCATGAACAAAAATGAGGAAGCAAGTAAAGGTTCTGCGAGAAAGAATAGCTTAATTATGCATAAGTGTTGAAGATCAAAGTTATTATGAAATGAGAATCAAGCACTCAGTAGCATAAACAAACTAATAAAACTAGCAGGAACATCAGGGAAGAAAACACATGAGGATCATGAGATGAAGGTCAACAACCATAGAAATCATACTACTGAAGGATAAGCAAACTAAGCTTTTAGGATCAGAAGTCTAATGCATAAAATGACATCACAACTACTTAAGAGACGAAGAAATTTCAGATTATTGACAAGAAAAAGCATATGACCATTTAGACCTACTTCAGGCAAGATTCTGGACAAACAAACAATTATTTATAAGAAGTCAAACATCTAAGAGCTAATAGAAATGAAGCAAATATATACAGAAAAAAAGATAAGCTACTTAGCTTTTTGTTTCACACATGCATATCCACTTGAGCCTATTTTATTGGTTCTTAACCCCTTTTGTAGAGATTTTTAACCTCCTAGGACAACTGATACGGTGTATAATAGGTTTAGAGTTCAGAAAAGGGATTTGTGATTCTGAGACCCCAGTGAGGTCTCATATCTAATCTCTTTTAGTGACTAGCATTATTTGGGGGTCACAGGTAGCATGGTTGGGGAAAGGAAGGGCCGGAGGTTGCCTAGGAGAAATTTGACCAAGTTCCGACGGGTTTTGAGTTTTAGGGTTAGGCATTGAATCGATATTCAGAGGGTTTCAGGCAGATTTGAAAGAGGTGAAACACATGGTTGGAAAGAGGAGATCCAGCTTCCGCAGGGGTGTAAGTTTGGAGGGTTTTGGAACAGGGTCGCTAGAGACGGTGGTTCCGACGACCTTATTTTCAAATATTCAAGACGGAGCGGGTTTATTCGACGGGAACTAACCATAGGGTGGGAAAGAGGAGGTTGTAACGGTTTGACGATGTAAATTTTGAGAGGTTTGGTTACCGGCCACCACCGTGAGGAGATTTCCGGCGGCAATGTTAGGGTGGTAGCTGGGTGGTCAATGGTGGTGTTACAACCGGGGAAGATGGTACGAGGAAGGGGAGGGTTTGGTCTCTTAGTGTATTAGAGGCGTTTGGACATATATATCAAAAATTGGGGCAGGCTTTAGGACTGTTTGATGGGGACATGATCGACAGCTGTGATGATTGGACTCTAAACGGTGTCGTTTGGATTGGTCCTTGTGTGGACCGGGCTGGGATTGGTTATTTGGGCTGGGACTATGTGTTTTTTAAGGGGAAGCAGGTTTGGATTAATTTATTTTTATTTAAATTAATTTCTAACTTAATTTATAAACCAAAAATTCCTAATTATCACAAATAAAAATGTAACAAGTTTAAACAAAAATAATAACAATTAAAAAATGCTGGAAATATATATTTTTGTTTTTCAATTTGTAAAATAAACTTATTTAGCAATTAAATCCTAAATAATTTAAACATGCATTAATGAACACGCACATGAAGTTAAATTCTAAAAATCAAAATGCTAAAATAAATATTTTGAATAAAATCCTAAACTTTGAGAGTCCTGTAGGAGCTTGTTTCAACCGGGTAAAAATCATATGCTCACGGCAGCCCCTCTTTGCGTGGGAACATGAAGAGTTTTGGTTCAAAGACAAGTGAGAAAATATGAGCGATTTTCATCCAATTGAGTACTCCATGTGAAGCTTTTTTGAAAAATTTCTACACGAACCCTGCTTCAAAGGTTGCCTACATATCCTTGACAATAAAGGAGTCAGGTCAGTGTAGTTCTGGAAGTTTTGGTAGCTGGGAATACTGGGAGACTGTGATTGGCTGCTATTGCTGTTGTTTCTGCTTGCTAAGCTCCTTATAACACCAAAAGAAAATCAAAAGCTAAGCTAGCTAAGCCTATCAACTACAAGTTACAAGATTCCTATCTATGAGTCTCTTGAAGCTTGATCTTGAATCTTGGATATCTTTTGCGGTAGATTTCGATCTGAATCCGATGCTTGTTAGCTGCAACTGGTGGCTCATTCTTCAAATGTAAAATAAAATGGGACACGTGAAGCTTGTGATTTTGATTATATTTTGAGCAGTTCGCGTCTTTGTCCGCTTCATTGCTTTGGGTTTACTTCTTTTGCCTCTTTTTCTTTCCTTCATACTGACTTGACACTCATGCTTTCAGTCATTCCGAATCTCATGCCTTATGGTGAAACCTGCTCAAAAAGCAACACAAATGAACGAACTTTTCTGCCCCAGTTTTTACTGTAAGCTTTCGTGAGTTATTTGCAACACACACCTATGCTACTCTTTATTGAAATCAATAAAAATCGGGATTGTGTGTCTCTTGGAAAAATTGCTAGGTTATGCTGGGAAAGAGAAAGGGTCCCTGCTAGGGATAAGATGAGAATCCACGGGTTATGCCGGGAAAGGAATGAAAGGGTCTTTGTGGGGGTGGAAAGAAAAGATCCGCAGGTTATGCCGGGATAGGAAAGTTCCTGCTAAGGGTGGGTTATGAAGAAATTATGCCGGGGATCCACGGGTTGTGCCGGGATGAATGAAACCTTCCTAGGTTATGCTAGGGAGATCCGTGGGTTATGCCGGGATGAATGAGAAAATCCTATGTTATGCTAGGGGAATCCACGGGTTATGCCATGATTGAAAGGAGATCCTGAGTTATGCCAGGGGAATCCGCGAGTTATGTCGGGATGAATGAAAAATCCTAGGTTATGCTAGGGAGATCCGTTGTTTATGCCGGGATTGGAAGGAGATCCTGGGTTATGCTAGGGGAATCCGCGGGTTATGCCGGGATGAAAGGAGATCCTGAGTTCAGGGGAATTTGCAGGTTATGCCGAGATGAGAGGAGATCCTGAGTTATGTCAGGGGAATCCGCGGGTTATGCCGGGATGAATGAAAAATCCTAGGTTATGATAGGGAGATCCGCGGATTATGCCGGGATTGGAAGGAGATCCTGGGTTATGCCAGGGGAATCCGCGGGTTATGCCGGGATGAAATGAGATCCTGAGTTATTTCAGGGGAATCAGCAGGCTATGCCGGGATGAGAGGAGATCCTGAGTTATGTCAGGGGAATCTGCGGGTTATGCCGGGATAAATAAAAAATCCTAGGTTATGCTAGGGAGATATGCAAAGCAGTGGAGGACCTCAGAGATCCTTTTGACTGTGCTGGGGATAGAGGAGGAAAAGAACAACCTTTAGGTTATGCGAAGGGTAGGAGAGTGTAAAGTCCTAGACTATACTGGAGAGTGAAAAGTTCCAGGAGAAAGTCCTTAGGTTATGTTGGGGATGTGGAGGGAAACTTCCTGATTAATGCTGGAGGGGGTGGAACACAATCCTTAGGTAATGCCTAGGAAACCCACATGCTGTAGAAAGGGGAACTAGGGATTGGGGTCCCGTGCTATCATACTTATTGCGAGTTTGCAGAAAAAATAAAAAGAAAACTTCCCTTTCGTCACTGACGCACCACCATCTTTGGCCCTTTTGCCTATCCTGTGGTTGTTTTTGCCCTATGTTCCTTTTTGCTTTTCTAAGTTTCACCTGCGTCTATTTTAGTTCAGAAATAAAATAAACTGTTAGTTTGAACAGTGATTGGTTTTGCGGCCTTGTCACGCTTGATTTCGACTTCCTTTGTATTCAAAAGCGAACCCTTGGCTTGCAATCCTTGCTTTGTTAATTGGCCAGGGGGTCCTCATTTCGGATTGGTCTTTGCTTCTCGGGCTTTGGGTTGTGAGTTTTGCCCCGCTTTTGATTTTTGGCTTGCTTTTGGGACTTTTGATAAGAATCAATATCCTATTTGGCTTAAAACCCCTCCGATTTCGCTTCAACTTCATGCCTCTTTGATCTTGAATTTCCGATCTTTTATTTCCTTACTGTAATGATCAAACGGGATTGACCAAGCGTGCTTGACGATGTCGGTCATTCCCTTAATTCTTGCCTTCAGAAAACAGCGAAGCCGGCCCTGCTACCTTTCTTAAGGAAAGGTCACGACATCAAAATTAAAGTGAAAAAGAGTGAAGTATGAATTTAGAGAGGTATTTTCTTTGAAGGAAAGGAGGGAACTTATTTTGGGAATATAAGTCGGATTTAAATGGCGACGACATACTTCTTGGACTGGATACCCGGCCCAAATAAATTTCTTCTTACTAATTTCAACTTTCCGAAAACCAATGAAACTTGCTCAGACCTGGGCAGCAATATTTCCTCTTTTTGGCCAACGGCGCCCTTTGCGGGTTTTCACCAATCGGTCTCTCTCATTTCTCTTCTCCTTGTCTCCGATAGCGCTCTTTGTGAGTTTTCGTTGAACGAACTCTCTCATTTTGTTTTTCTCTGCTCACCGTCGCCGTATGGTGCCCAAAGGTTTTCACCGATAAGAATCTCTCATTTTATTTCTCTCACGAATTTGATTGATGCCGAATCCCAACGACGGTATTTTCTCCCCGCGGATCTATAACTTTGTAACCACTTGGACGGATTTGTAACCGAACCAACACATTTCTGCCCCAGTTTTTATTATCTTGGGTAAATGGGGTTTTTATTTTGATGTGACTGAACCTCAGGGAGAGGCTGCCTACGTATCCTTTCGGAATCAAGTCAGACGTAGTTAAGGAAATTTGGTCCTAAACTAATTTTTTTTGTATTCTCCTTTTTTTTCTTTTTCTCTTTTTTTTCATTGTTCTCTTGTTGTTTCTTTTTTCTTTTCTTTTTTTTTTTGTTTTTTTTGCATTTTCTTTTCTTTTCTTTTTCTTTTTTTTGAACAAAATTTCCGGGTTACAAAGAGGGAGGGGATAGCGGGAGAGCAAAACCTTCGTTATCTCAATCCACCGAGGTCATTGCTATAGGCGATGTAAACATGGTACCTCTTTACGGCGTCGGTGTTTACCGCTACCTTGGGCTCATCTGCTTCAATGTCGCCCAAGTACAATGCTCCTCTAGGCAATATCTTCCTGATGATGTATGGGCCTTTCCAATTTGGAGCAAATTTTCCTTTGGCTTCTTGATGATGGGGAAGTATTCCTAGGGCGGACTTTCTTGTTGTGGGCACGGGCCATTCTTTGTTAGTACAACTGCTCGTAGCATACTACGGCCATTCATTTTTCATCAATTAATGCCAGCTGCTTTAACCGGGTTTTGAACCATTAATTATCTTCAATTTCTGCTTCGACAATTACTCGGAGAGAAGGGATTTCCACTTTGGCAGGCATAACAGCCTCAGTTCCATAGACCAGCAAATAGGGAGTTGCTCCTACTGATGTACGCACTGTGGTGTGATATCCCATCAATGCGAAAGGTAGCTTTTCATGCCATTGCATGGAGCTTTTAATCATTTCCTCAAGATCTTCTTGATGTCTTTGTTGGCTGCTTCGACTGCGCCATTAGCCTTGGGCCGATGGGGAGTAGAGTTTCTATGTGTTATTTTGAACTGTTCACATATGTCTCCCATCAGCCGACTGCTTAGATTAGCTGCAATTGTCACTAATGATGACAGAGGGAATCCCAATGCGGCAGATGATGTTGGAATACAAAAAACCCACTACCGCTTTCTTGGTAGCAAACTTGAGGGTGATGGACTCAACCCGTTTTGTGAAATAATCAATCGCGACCAATATAAATCTTTGCCCATTTGAGGCTTTTGGCTTGATCGGTCCAATGACGTCCATACCCAGGTGGCAAATGGCCAAGGTGATGACAAAGGATGCAGATCAATTGGTGGTGCATGAATCAGATCATCTTGCACCTGGCATTGATGACATCTTCGAACAAAGCTGAAGCAGTCTTTTTCCATGGTCATCCAGTAATAGCCAGCTCTGTGTATCTTCATTGCTAGTACATAGCCATTCATATGGGGCCCACATACACCCGCATGTACTTCGTTCATAATTCTCCCAGCTTCTTCGGCATCCACACATCTCAACAAACTAAAATCTGGAGTCCTTATATACAAAGTGTCACCACTTAAGAAGAAATTGCTCGCATTCTGTCGGATGGTTTTCTTTTGTTCTTTGGTGGCTTGCTCAGGGTACTCCTATGTTTTTAGGAATCTCAAGATGTCGTAATAACAAGGCTGTGGTTTAGGCTCTGCTGCGATTGCATTGCAATAACCATGTCTTTTTTTGATTTGGATTTGTAAAGGATCGATATAGGCATTCCCAGGGTATGGCAGCATGGAAGCCAAGGTTGCTAGTGCATTTGCTAACTCATTGTGGCAACAGGGAATGTACCTATATTTTACTGACCTGAACTGTTTGCTGAGGTTTTTGACATGTTGTCTGTACGGGAGGAGCTTAATGTCTCTTGTCTCCCATTCTCCTTGAGCTTGTCGGAAGATTAGATCAGAATCTCCCATGATTAGCAACTCTTCGAAATATTGGTTAATAGCCATGTTCATGCCCATAATGCAAGCCTCATATTCAGCTGTATTATTGGTGCAAAAGAACCGAAGTCTGGCTGTAGCTGGATAATGCTGGCCTGTAGGTGAGATAAAGATTTCCCCGATCCCTACGCCCTTTGCGTTTGTTGCTCCGTCGAAGAACATTTTCCAGACGGGGGTATCCTTGGTTGCTACTTCCAATAAGTTCACTTCTTCGTCAGCAAAGTAAGTGTCTAAAGGCTGATATTCGTCATCAACGGGGTTCTCTGCAAGATGATCTACCAGTGTCTGAGCTTTCATCGCCATACGAGTTTCATAAACAATGTCGAACGCGGTGAACAAGATCTGCCATTTAGCCAGTCGCCCTGTTAGCATTGGTTTTTGGAATATGTACCTTAGTGGATCCAGCCTGGTTATGAGGTACGTGGTATGGGCTTGCAGATAATGCCTTAATTTCTGAGCTACCCATGTTAAGGCGCAACAATTTCTTTCTAACAATGTGTACTTGGCCTCGTAGCCAGTAAACCTTTTGCTTAGATAATAAATGGCCTGCTATTTCTTTCCCGTGGCGTCATGCTGCCCGAGAATACAACCAAAACAGCCTTCCAAGACCGTCAGATAGAGAAATAATGGCCTTCCTTGTTCCGGCGGGACTAAAACTGGTGGATCGGACAAGTATTGTTTGATTTTATCAAAGGCTTCCTGACACTCGACTGTCCACTTAAATCCCACATCTTTCTTCAATAGCTTGAATATGGGCTCACATATCGAAGTCAACTGGGCGATGAACCGGCTGATAGATTCAGTCTTCCCAGTAGACTCATTACATCCTTTTTTGGTTTTTGGCGGGGGCAGCTCTTGAATGGATTTGATATTGGTTGGATCTAATTCAATGCCTCTCCAACTAAGGATGAACCACAGAAGTTTGCCCGACGGAACTCCAAATGCGCATTTTGCCGGATTCAATTTCAAATTATATTTGCGGAGCCTTTCGAAGGATTTCCTCAAATCCTTTACATGATCTCCCTGTGTCTTGGATTTGACAAACACGTCATCCACGTATACCTCTATTTCTCTATGTATCATGTCGTGGAAGATGGTGGTCATAGGCATCATGTATGTTGCCCCAGCGTTTTAAATCCAAAAGGCATAACTCTATAATAATATGTTCCCCAAGGTGTGGTAGAGGTGGTTTTCTCAGCATCTTCCTCATCCATCAGCACTGTGTGGTATCCTGCGTAGCAGTCTACAAAGGATTGAATCTCATGCTTGGCACAATTATAGACAAGGATGTGGATGTTGGGTAGAGGAAAGTTATCCTTGGGATTTGCCTTGTTCAGATCTCTATAATCCATACACACTCGGGTTTTTCCATCCTTATTCGGCACCAGGACGACATTAGCCAGCCATGTGGTGTACCTCACTACCCGGATTACCCCCGCTTCAAGCTATTTTGTAATTTCTTCTTTGACTTTATCACTGACATCATGTTTGAACTCTCTTTGTTTTTGTTGTACCGGAGGGCATTCGGGGTATGTAGGCAACTTGTGAACCACATAATCCATACTCAAGTATCCTTCAAATTACTTTTATGATGATTTATCTATTTAAATTCTTTATTTATCCCAAAATAGTGTTTAAATAGTTTTAGTGTATTTTTTAATTATATTTACATATTTAGGCTAAATTGCACACCTTTGCAATAATAGCCCTACTAATGCATAATTACATTATTAATGCCTAAAATGGTCTTTTATGTGTTAAAAAACTATTTTAAATTATTTTAGTACACGAAAGTATTTTTTGGAAATCATTAGTATCTTTTATAAATTATATAGTATTAAAAATGGCTATTTAAAATCTGACCTATTTTTATTTTCAATTTCAGCCCTAATATAACCTAATACCCAGCCTAATCTTTAAACCCAAATTATACCTAGGCCCAATATCCCAGCTGCCTGATCCGGTCCAATAAACCTTTTAATCTCAGTCGTTGATCATAGAGATCAACAGCTACAAATGACCCTTCCTAAAATAAACCAAACGATCCCTCCCCCCTTCCCCCCTCCAAATCCTTTCATTCTACATCATCTGCCGCCCTGAAATCTTTGTTCTCTCTCAAACTCGCTCAAACCCCTAACCCTAATCTGACCTCACCGTCACTCGTCCATGTCTATCTACGGTGGTTTCCACCACCTCCCAGGCCTCCAACGGCCTCCCTCGCGTTAGTCTTTCCATCTCTAGGATCCACAAGGGACCAGGGCTAGTTGGCTCGCATTTATGGCCGCTTTCTCACCTGTTTTAGGCTATTCTAGTGTGATTCCGAATAAGATCATCCTACATCGGGTACGATCTATGGGTTTCTAAGCATATTTCTTTACTTCTTTGTTGTTCTCCTAAAAACCTAATTTCTTTCTGTTGAAACTCTTAGATCTGTACAGATCTGAGATGATTTAAACTTTGTTTCTTATGAGTTATTACAATAACCTTGAGATTCTTTACAAGAACCCTATGATTTTCAAGTGATTTTAATCTTTTTCTAAACTAGGGTTTCCGGAAATTTCTTTTCACAAAATGTTTGATGATTTTTTGTGTATTATTTTCTGCTTCTCATATATTTTAACGGATTTTATAAGTTTTGCTACAACCTTAACTCGCTTGTAGTGAAAACCCTAATTTTCTGATGTTCTTCATTTGGTTTCTAGGTACTGGTATATCGACTATGTTCTTTCTTTGGGTTCTTGTGATTTCTCTGGATTTTCTTGCCCTAATATGCTTCTACTAAATTTCTTAGTTCGACCTTACACTAATTCTATATGCTTGAGTTCATCCTAACTATTTATGTTAAGACCTATATCTTCCTCTTTGAATCAGTGTCGTTTTAGCTATTTGTTTTATTAAAGTTATGTGTCCTAACTATTCATGTCTTGCCTTATTTTACATGCTAAACTTGCTGACTCTTTTATTACGTTCTCTTTGATTGAACCCTTGATTATTCTAAATCCCTTATCTCCTAGTTTGATTTTAACACTTTTCCTTAAACTTTTGATTCATACCTCTCTAACTCGATTTGATTGAATTGCTTGCCTTAATTAATTATCCCTTGCCTTATTTGTACTTTGCTGATTCTTGCTGAGTTTCCATAATTGAAACTTCTGTTCTTTTATCCCTAATTACCTACTCCATATCCAAACCTTACTTGATTCTTTTCCTTAAATACCTAACATGCTTTTACCGTTGATGTGATTATCTTTTGATTAATGGAAGGACTTGCTGATTGATTCCACAAGCTTCCCTGATTTACTACTTAATTGATCTCTTAGCTTATTTGTGAAGCTTATGATTACTATATAAACACCCTCTTATTAACTTCTGGACAACAGAATAATAGTTCAAAACCACTACTTCTTACACTCTAAAACTCTTTTTCCTTCTCTACTACTTGTGATACTCACTGGTCTAGCCGGCTGAAAGCCAAGGCTAGATATTGGAATTGTATATGCTTTATATTCTACATTCTTTTCTTCAACTACTATGTCTCTAGTTAAATGCTGAAATCCAAACCCTATGTGTTTCATTCCTGCACTAGTTCATGAGCTATGAATTCAACTTGTGTTCTTGCTTACTTCCTTGCCTAGCATGTCCAAATTCTTTCACGTTCAGTGAATGATTAGCATGTCTAATTCTATTCAATACTGTATACAAATGTGAGACTTTAGGTATTTCCTTCTCTCTTAAATACAATCCTACGTGTTTTGTTTGATGCCTAGACTTTTCTCCTTTAAAAACCTTAGGATGGTCTAGAGCTGCCCAAAATTAGAGGTCCTAAATACCTCTTGGGCCATAAAGAAAGGAAGGGTAATGCACGTATATGATATGACCAAGGTTGTTAGAGCGCATTAGGATATGACCAAAGGGAGGGAACTGGGTAATACGGATATGATGAGTACACACTAATGTCAGGTGTAGCCTCTTACTAACGAGTGATTACCGGGTATTGTGTGGGTATGATCCTGTAGGCTAACCAACTTAGGTCCCCTTTTCCCAACTCTCCTTGTTTAAATGAATTCAATTTTCTTTATATGTGCAACTTGTTCAAGCCCTTTTCCTATTTTCACTACTTGAATGTCAGAATATGCCTTTACTTGAAAGTACATGGTAAAACTGTTTATCAGTTTATTTGACTAATATACATGAGAATAAGTTCGGACGGGACCCACTGTTGTGGACCGTAAAGGGTTCCTAACACCTTCCTCTCAAGGTTATTTCAAGTCCTTAACCGAAACTCTGGTAATGCAAACTATTTACATGAATTAATTGCTCAAGGTGCCCTAATGTACCATAATTCGTTATGTGGCAACTTTCAAAAAGAGTTATTTCCCCATAAAATGTCGAAACTTGGACGCTTCTCTGTGAGGAGGAAAAAAGGGGGAATGAAAGCATGGCGTCTCCGATGTGGATGTTCTAGGCTCTTACCATAACAAACTTATCTTTGTGAATTAGTTTATGCATGCTCTTTCCCACGTACCTTTTTCCTTATTTGAATTTAACTTTTTTCTAAGCATTTACAATCTTTATGTCCCTGAAATTGACATGTTTCTTTGTTTTCTTCTACTGTAACTGTCTTTCAATTATTTAAATAGTGTATTTATTATTTTCTTACGTGCAAATACTTGACAACATGCTATTATTGTTGCATTTACTTCACATCATATTCCACTCGTGCGCATCAAAATACAATAGCAACACTTGATGAGTAGTTGCACTCTCTCTATTTATCACCCTTAGATTCAGAAAGGCTTATTTGCGGTAAAACTAGTCGATCAGCGGTGCAACCAATGGTTCCGTGCCTTTCCCCTTCATGTTTTCCGCTTGAGGGTATCGATCTAGACCCCCATAGTGACCCTACTTTGATCATAGTTGTGCATGAATCATGGTCAAACCTCTTAATATGTTGTCCACATAATAATCCTCTAAGACAAACCTTATCCAAAAGTCCATTGGGTTTTCCATAATCCCAATGGGAACAACCATGTGCTGTGCATTAAATTGTAGAACTAAATGCCAATTTGCTAACCATAAATGAATCAATAGTCGAGTCTTGTGGGGGATAAGGGACTAACCCTTTTGTTTTGCAAATCCCCAGATTCAGTATGGTTAGCAACATTCCACCATTTCTATTAGATTGGTGGAAGGACATTTCACAAGTGACAAGAAACATGTGAAAAAGTACTTGGGCAATTTGCCTTCTCTACTAGACATTGAGCAAAACAACATGCTGATTGAGGCTGCCACTTTATTCTGGGATAGTGAAAGGGTTGTGTTTTATATTGGAAACATATAAATGACACAACTTTTTGAGGAAATTGGAGGGCTTGTGGGATTGACTTGGGATAGCCTTTGATAATTGTAAGGCCACGGAAAATTTGGCTAAGTAATCTAGGATTTTGATATGCCACGTAGGCTAATTATAATACAGTACGTGCTATTAACTTTGTGGGCATTAATTGGATTAAGTAAGTAAGTGTATTAGTCATATTTAAGTAAGGGGGGTCCAAGGAGAAGCCTAAGTGTAAGCCAAATGGGAAAAATTTCATAATAGGATAAGATTTCAAATGAGTTTGCACAAGTCCCCATTTTGAACAAGCACATCTAAATATGTGTAAGTTTTTATGTGGTGAATAACATGCCATCGGAAAGATCTTTGAGTGTAGTTTCCAACAGTTCAAACCATTTGTCATTTGGGAATTCCTATGCAAAGTTATGATCAAATTAACAAAGGTTGGAAAAATACGATCTTGTGTCGAATCTGCGATCGCATTTCTGTCGCATTTTTGACTTTACGGTCGCAGTTCAATCCTAAATTGGGCTAGTGTTGCTTAGTTTTGGGCACCTATTTTGTGGTAGATTAGCGGCCCACATTATTGTTTTGTGTTCCATTCTACGATTGCAAACCCAGTGTCGGAGGCTTATTTATCCTAATTTTATAATCGACCCCATTTTAATATATAGTCTTTGGGGCTTCATTTTGGGTCATCTTTTGCTGATTTTAGAGAGATATGAGAGAATACGGAGAGATAACGGAGGGGCCTAACTTCATAGTCATCCAAATCTTGCTCAAGTCTTCAAGAATCAAGGAAGATAGCCATAGATTATCCTCCATCCGGGTAAGTCCTACTTCTAAAACTTCATGCAATAGGTTAAAGGTTCAAATATATTGTGGGGGTTATAAATAGGCCATGCATGAGGGACTAAGTTGTAGTATGTGATGTTATTGAACTAATATGGGTAGTTCATGTTAAAATTGGGTTGGGGGAAAGAAGAAAACCTTGTAAAAGTGATCTGAAATCAAGATGCCCAACTAGTATTTGATAAAATGCTCAATCAAGTTGAAACCATGAATACCTTCTTAATTTATGTTCAATTTTGTTATGTCTCACAAGAGATTAGAATTGCTAGAATTTTCAGAACGTAATAGTAACATAAGAAAAGCTTAAATGAGGTATCTATGGCTAAAACCCCCTCTTTTAGAAATTAAGCTTCGTTGGTGTTTGTGTGAATACGGTAAGATTAAAGTTGAATTGTTAAATTGATTATTCTTCCACTCGAATTTGGGGTTGCTACCTTATATTTGTGAAAGATGTATTCCGATATAATCAGTGTGCTATTCTTGATAACTTGAAAAGGTGCAAGGAATATGAATAACGTATTGAAATTCTTAGACCTTATATTGAGATTAAAGTCGCATATATTGTTCCATCTATGTGAAGTCTTATCTATGCTTACAATTTCTATTTGTTCTTGTGTGCACTTACTGTCCTAAATGGCAAAGCTAATATTGAAATTGAGAACGATGTAAAATGCGGCCTAGTGCCAACAATGATGTGATAAATTGTGGCCCTAAGTGCCTATGAAATTATACATGTGAAATAAAATGATTAATGAAAAGGGAACAATGCCTTGGTAAGGCGGCCTAGCCGATCGGGCCGAGATCGGACTCCGCTTGATAGCGGTGGAATTGTGCATGAATTCTGGAAAAAAGGAAAATGAGATTGTAATTGAAGTATATGTCTCAAATGAGGTGACCTAGACGATCGGGTTGAGATTGGACTCTGCTCAAGATAGAGGTGATATTTTGAACAATTTTGGACAGTATGGAATGCCCCAACTAAAAGCTATGGGAAAATGATATGAAAATTGCATGGTTCTTTTATTTGATAATGTTGTTATCACTTAAAGTGTTTGAGTTGTACCTGTGATTTCGTTATTATTATATAAAAGTTATTTCTAACTAGATGGTGTTTTTTTATACATACTAGTGCTATTCGATGGCACTAACGTCCCTTTTTCCAGGGGTGCTATGTGTTTAAATGGATGTAGGTGTTTCTATTGCAGGCAGTGTTGGTCGCAGCTAGTGCCGCATCATCCTTTCAGCTAATTTGGTGAGATCTACTTTATTTCGGTGTCTTGTTTCATCTGTTTATCATGTACTTTGTATTTGAGGTATAGCTGGAGCCTTGTTACCGACATTTCCATATTACATTACTCTTCTGTTATGTTTAGAGGCTCATTTGATAGGTTGTGGGTAGTGTCAGGTATTGGAATTAAAGTAGAAATTGGCGTTCGACAAAGATTTATAAAAATATATAATATTTTGACAATTATGATTTAAGCTGCTAATGAAAATGAAATGGAAGTTGTTAATGAAATACTTACTAAGTATGATTAATGGAGTCCATCTCCTATTTAATCATGAATTAGTTTGGGTAGAAGGGACCGAACATGCTTGCTCAGCCAGGTTTGCTCGGTTGTGCGCCAGTCGCTCTCCCTTGATTTTGGGGCATGACAAACTTGGTATCTGATGCTAAGGTTTTAAAGTGTCTTAGGATGTCTCAGAGCCATGTCTAGTAGAGTCCTTCTTATCAGTGTGTAGTCAACCACATCTATAAGTTGGAGGCTATTAAGACATTTAGGAATTTCACCCTTCTTTGATACTCCAAGATCGTGCAGTAAAGCTCAAGATAGGGAGCTAATTTCCAATATATGTCTTGATCTCAAGATGAGTAATTCATGATTTTTGAAGCAGAAAGCAGGGAATGCCCCCACCATTGAATATGAGGGAGATTGCCAAGCGTTTGTTAGGAGAATGTATCGAGTCATGGAGGGATTGGTAGAACTTGTTGCTAAGGGGAGTACCCTTGTTCCTATTAATGTCTATGCACCACCAGATCTTCTAGTATATCAGCATGTTACCTGTGTACGTTAGGGATCTGGTGTCGAGGAGTATTGATAAAGCTATAGCCCTACCAACCTAAAGTCATTAAGTGAGCCAAATCAAAATTTCTACTCGTTGTATATGTACATCCATATTGAAGAATTCTTATAAATATGGTCTTAACAAGGTATTGAATAAAAAACATTGCATGTATCGACTCTTTGAATGAGACACATTATCTGTAAATCCACTCTATTACAAATCCTCTTATTTACATTCTTGTGGAATTAAGTTCTACAATTGTGTCCTTGAATGAAGTTATAACTCTAGGATTATGTCACGACCCCAGTTCACCCTCCGTGAACATGTCGTGACGACACCTAGTCCCTAAGACTAGATAAGCCTAACAAAGAAGAAACAAGTAACTTGCAAAACTTATAACCAAAACCAAGATTTAACAAAATGAAGAAAAAACAAAATGTAAAATGCCACTCGGCACATACAACACAATATCTCAACTTCTAAAATATCCCCAAACCCGAAAACTCACGGGAACGCAAGCTAGAAGAAAATACAGTAAAGTGCTCTAATATCCAGAGTATCTAAATCACCAGTACGATAGAAGGGCTAACACTACAAGACATAATATAGATGGAGACTCTTTGGTATGCAGACGCGACAGAAGTACCTCGAAGTCTCCAAATGCTCTCCTTGCCTCAAGGGTGATATGCTTGGGTAGCTGTACCTGGATATGCACATGAAAAACATGCACAAAAGGGGCATGAGTACACCACAACGGTACTTAGTAAGTGCCAAGCCTAACATCGATTGAGTACTGACGAGGAAGGTCACGGCCCTATTGAGGTAAAATAATAATAGTAATGACAAGATAAGATAAATAGTATAATTGAGAATCTATAGCAAGAGTCTATATAGATAACAAGAGTACAATGACAGAAAAATAGAAATACAGGCAGTACACAAGGAAATACCGCATCCAACAAGAATAATAATAATCAGGGATCTCTTAATATCCCGAGGATCTCCTGGTATCCTCGATATAAATGCTAGGGATCTCTTGGTATCCCGAGGATCTCTTGATATCCTCAATATAAATGCCAGGGATCTCTTGGTATCCTCAATATAAATGCCAGGGATCTCTTGGTATCCCGAGAATCTCTTGGTATCCTCAATATAAATGCCAGGGATCTTTGCCCAAACCATAACTTCAGAACACGGGATCTCCTGAAATGCCATTTCGTAGTCCCAATTTAAAATACACAACAGTGAAACGAGAATATTAAATTAAATGCCAACTTCATATAGGTAAATAGTAAATTTTAGCCTAACATGCTACACGTAATGCAATTAAGGCAGTTTAATCAAATAGGAATTTTAAGTCAACTAAACATTCTCTTCTAACTAATAACATGTTAAGTCATCGATTACAGTAAATTAGGGAAAAGGAACATGCTAAGGATTACTACCCTCCCCAGACCCCACTAAGTGGGATTATACTGGGTTGTTGTTGTTGTTGTTGTTGAACATGCTAAGGAATATTTCAAGAAAATCAGATTTTTTTCAACAGCTTTCTCAAGCACGTGCTCTCACCTCAGCACAAGGCAATTCAATTACCAAATCTCATATCCTAAGGGAAGAAGTCCCCCACAAGGTTAGACAAGCCACTTACCTCGAATCGGCTCAAAGTCAACTAGGAATCACACCTTTGCCACGAGTATCCGACTCCGAATGGCCCAAATCTATTCAATTCAATTACATATCTTAAGTAACATCTCAAACAACTGATTCTATGATTAAATTCAAAGCTAAGACGCGAAATTAGGTGAAATGACCAAAATACCCCTCATGCCAACATCTTGGAATCAGATAAAACTTATATTTTCGGAAACCTCATACTCACGAGCCTATACATAACAAGAACACAGATATCAGAGTTTAGCTGCCCCTCAAATCCCAAATTAAATTTCAAAATCCCAAGCCCTTTTTCTTCCATTTTTGTCCAAGTTTCCATGAATTTCTAGGTAAAGTTCACAATATAATCACGTTTTAGGTTCAAAAATCTTACCTCCAATCGATCCTCCTTGATTCCCTCTTAAATCTCCCTCAAAAGCTCTCAAAATCACGGATGAAATGTTTTATAACTTTCTGTCCAGGCCTTATATTCCTCCATCGCGATCACGACCTTAGCTTCGCCATCGCGAAGCACATTTTATTTTTCTCAAAATTGACCCCACGCAAATGTGATACTCTCCCCATGAACACGATGCTTTAAACTCTTATACCTACGCGGATGCAGTCACACCTACGCAAACGCGAAGAGCAATGGCTCCTAGACCATTCACATGCCAACTCCACCATGCGAACATGAACTGACCTTCACGTGAACATGATGCACCAGCCTCCAGCATTCTGCGAACGCGAGGCCTCGAACGCGAATGCAGGCCAAACTCAGACAACCCCAAAATCTTTCTACGCGATCGCAACTCGCCCCACGTGATCGCGAAGGCTAATTTCTCTATAACATTTGAATAGAAATTCTGCAACATTTCAACTTCAAAAATAGTCCGATTCACCACCCAAAACTCACCTGAGGCCCCCGGGACCTCAACCAAAAGCACCAAGACATTCTAAAACGTTGTTCATACTTGTCCTAATCATCAAAACACCTCAAACAACACCAAAACCATCCATTCACATCGAATTCAAGCCTATGTCTTTTAAAAATTTATGAAATACACTTTCGATCAAAAACCCAACCAAACCACGTCCGAATGACCTGAAATATTACACACATCTCAAATGACATAATGAAACTACAACAACTCTCGAAATTCCATTTTGACACTCAGATCAAAATTTCACTATCGAATTGGAAACTTCTAAAATTCAAATTTCGGCATTTAATGCATAAATTAGCTACAAACCTCCAAAATACAATATGAACACACTCCTAACCCTGAATCATCTAACAAAGCTAACGAAACTATCGTATTTCCATTCCAAGGCTATCTTCACACTGTTCCGACTATGGACAACTTTCCAACACTTAAGCTCTCATTTAGGGACTAAGTGTCCCAAAACTCTCCGAAACTCAAAACGAAGTCAAATTAGTAGAAATAAACTTGGGAAAAGTAGTTAATAGGGGATCAGCGCATTAGTTCTTTAGATAACCATCCGAGTCGTCACCGATTAATACTTCCGACTTGCTTTTCCTAAATTCTTAACAAGGGACTATACCTGATGAATTTCTTACACAATATTTTATTAAAATGGACAACATTTGCCCATTTGTGCCTATGCATGCACCGTCGTAAAGTTTACCTATGTGATGTCGAGTTCCATGTAAAGAATTCCATTGTTGAGATCTTTCTCGAGTCACTCTTTTACTCAGTTGTGTATATGACTTATATGGTTTAAATAGTCAATCTACTCTCTTGTGAATATCATCATGAAAGCTTCTCACTATCTAGTAACATAAGAGCATACCCTAACACCTCTCACATGAGTGCATGTCAATTGAAATGGTCACCGTTTTCATAAAGTCTCTCTGAAAATTGAAATCCTCACATCTCCATCATAGGAAGATCTTATGTCACCATAATTTATGTGTCCACTTGCGACATCTTGCAGTAAGTAGCTCACTTTTTCCTAGTATTATGGTTTCTCATGGAGTGGTCGTGTATTACAGATGGGAGTGAATATAGCATAAGCATATCTAGCTTATAACAGATGTTTATTTTCTCTTGACACCTTTACCATATGTGTTAGTTGTGTTCTTTAGTTAGTGAACTCATTGTGCTAGTTTCCCAACACTTGTTCGATAACCATGAGAGAACATATCCTTCAACGTGTCATTGTAACACTTCCTTTCTCATAAGGACACTTATTAGGCTCTCCGTCAAGACCAAGCACACCTTTGGAGGTTATCTTCTCGTAGCACAACGTCTGCTTCTCTTATCTTTCTATCTTTTTGTCTTTCATTAGTTTCTAGGTATATCTCAAGTCAAAATCCATGGAGAACTCATTATGAACATATGAAAACCTTCCATAATTATTTTATACTATCTCATAGGGTTCCAACCTCACTTCAAGTACATTAAAGGTTGATAGCATGCCGCAATTGCTGAGATTGAATGATCTCCTTTCGATAATGGATTATTTACACACGTTCTAGTCCAACAATCTACTTATCAGTCTAACTCTCACCTTTTGGTTTTGGGTTGACAAAGGAGCAATACACCTAATAACACATTTATATGCCAAAATTTTTCTCTCAATCAAGTCTTATATCGTCTTCCAATTTGACTGGTAATAGTTTGTTGTATTGAAATGTGCTATACTGCTTCATTGTGAAGTTGAGTTGCTAACCATAATTTGATTTTTGCATTCTGGAGCTATACCTCATGTAAATACATAGAGATATCTTCTTCAAAAAATGTAGCTTCTAGTAATCGCTTTATATTATCACCATTCCTAGTGGTTACAATGTAAAGGTTACTTCCATAAGGTTCTCTAACTTTCTTTTCCTTTGTCTTGCATCGTGTGTTGTTTACACGTAATCTTCAATGCGGTATTATATCAATGTCTCGACTAGTTATCCAACTATATGATGTGATTTAATTAACCTTACATTTAAGTACTCTACAAGTGCCCTGAGAGTGGGAAAATTTCCCCTTTTCTACAGACTTCTAATGTCTTCAACTCTATTTAAGCTTGTCGAGTCCAAGAGGTTCTCATAGTTGTGCTACCTTACTATCTATATTCATCTGGTAACTCTCCTCATGAATCTAATTTTATGCCTTATGGCTTCAAGGGTTGGGGTATGTCCGTTTTGTTAGAATAAAAAAATATTGCTCGCACTCCTTATAAGATGTTCTCCTAAAAAATCCTCTCCATGCTCTACTTGTTCATGTGACTGTATAACCTAGGTTACCTTTCCCCGATAAATGCATTAAGACGTCTCGTTCTTTTAAACTTATCCACGTGGGAACTTTGAGGCATTGTTTAATACCAACTCGTAATGGTTTCAACTACCTTCTTGCCATTGGTGAAAATTTTCTAGGGCTACGCGGGCTTGTCTCGTGGGTTCCAAAAGTAATGATTTCCCTTAAGTTCAAGCTTATATTGCCATGATTTCAAACAAAGTGCGCCCCCTTTTCAAAATGTCTTAAATGGGTCGGGTTGGATAGGTATGTGGCCTTATGCTCACTTGGCTTCTAGAATAATTGACTATATCATTGTCATAAGAGGGGAGTTTTGCTACCCTTGATATTCCACCTCCTTGGGTTGATAGTGGTGTTATTTGTCTTTCTCCCGGAGCATCATGTTAACCATTAGAACACCTCTAACCAATACATGATTTCACCCCTATGGTAGGATGTCCTAGCTATGTGGCTTCACTCGTGACAGGTTGAGATTAGATGCCTTTAGATTTTTGCACAAATCATGAGCATATTTATTTGGAAGACAAATTGTCGTTTGAGTAGTTCTCTCATATAGGATCAACTACCAGGAAAGGTTAAGCTGTTTGAAATATGATAATCTTATAAATGTTCAACTTCTATTCATCCTCATGGGCTTGTGGCATAGATTTCGTGTGTCAAGTAATGTTATGAGTGTAATTCAACTTCATGTATTTTGAAACCCATATTTCATTCAAGGTGCCAGTGGATTTTCCCTACACCCTAGAAGACGAGTGGTTCACATACTTGAGTATTCCTCCTTATTGGTTCCTATTGCCAATGTACGTGTTATCCCTATACCTTATTTGTCTAATAATTGATGTCATCACAATGATTAACCATGTCAGTATTGATGGTAGTAACCTTAGTGCCTCTTAGCATATAACCTCATGAAATGCTCTGCTCAGCACATCCATAGATCCATTAATAACTCCAACCTGATCTTGAACTGTGTTGTTCCTCATTGTATTAGATCCATTGGTCATTGTAAGTTCAGACAAGTAAAAAGGAAGCTTCACAGGGTGATCACATACATATTTGATAGGTAATTTTATCGCCAGTTTATGATAACACATCTTAGAGTAATTGTTGAAGGTCATCAAGGGTTTAGTGTGAGTGTTCACCTAGAGATTTAAAGTTTTTAAGGGTGAACATGTTATTCTCAAGGTTTCCCCTGTAGATGTTATGAGAATTGATAATGAAGGGTACGTAAGTACATTTCCCATTAGATTGTACTAGGAATATGATGTTTCCCCATAGTTGTTCATCATGAATTTGTGTTTTCATATGCCTATGTCTAAGAAGGCAGGTGGAGATAAAATTGTGTATCATTTTGGTGGAAATTATTGAAGGTAAAGTAAATAGATAGTTAGCTTATGCGAGATATCTACTTGTTATCCATATTAGGTAAGTTTGGGGGTGGTTGATAGCTCACGTGAATGTGTTCAGGCAAAGTCTGTAGGTATAAGCGGCCACAGTGAAGGCCGAGATTGTTGTGGAAATAAAATATTTTCTCTTGATTATATGGTAGTTGGTTTTGACTTGAAAGGTACCTTATAGGTGTTATGATGTAAAATGTGCAGTCCCTGTCAAGGTATCGTCGTGATAATGTAGTGCTTGTAACGCTGAGGTTCATGTTATTGATGTTTACATTTTGGTGCTTTGTCGAGTTGTGGATGTGTTTTTAGGATAGTTTGGTGGTTCTCTGGCACGTGGTTAGGCCTAGTTGCAAAGGAGACTCTGCCGAAATTTCTAAAAATTTAGGAGTTAGTCAAAATTTAGGGACCTGAGGTAGGTGAAAAAAGAGATTTATTATGTTAAGAATTTAAGTCCGACTCTACTCCTCATTTGAGGAGGAACGATCCTGGGGGGGGGGAATGTAAGGCCCCGGAAAATGTTGCAAAGTAATCCAGAATTTCGTGATGGCAGGTAGGCTAATTATAATACATTATGTGCTATTAACATGGTGGGAACCAATTGGATTTGGTAAACAATTGTATGAGTCATATATTAAGTAAGGTGGGGTCCAAGAAGAGGCCTAAGTGTAATCCAAATGGGAAATATTTTGTAATAGGCTGAGATTCCAAATGAGTTTGCACAAGTCCCTACTTTGAACAAGAACATCTACATATGTATAAGTTTATATGTGGTGAATAATCTATCATATGAAAGGTATTTGAGTCTTGTTTTCAATGCTTCAAACTATTACTCATTTGGACATTCCTACGCACAATTATGATCGAATTACCAAAGGATGGAAAACCGCGATCCAGTGTCAAATTTCCGATCACATTTCTGTCACATTTTTGACTTTGCAGTCGCAGATCTATCGCAAATTGGGCTAGTGTTGCCCAGCAACCTATTTTGTGGTGAATTATGCGGCCCACATTCTTATTTTGTTGTCCATTTTGTGATCGCAGACTCGACGTTGGAGGCTTATTTATCTTATTATTATAACCCGACCCCATTTTAATGTATTGTCTTTGGAGCTTCATTTTGGGTCATTTTCTACTGATTTTAGAGAGAGATGATAGAATAGAGAGTTAAAGGAGGGGCCTAACTTCATAGTCATCCAAATCTTGCACAAGTCTTCAAAAATCAAGGAAGATAGCCTTAGATTTTCCTCCATGTGGGTAAGTCCTACTTCCAAAACTTCATGCAATAGATTAAAGGTTCAAATATGTTGTGGGGTTAGAAATAGGCCATGGATGTGGGTCTAAGTTGTAGTATGTGATGTTTAAGAACTAATATGGGTAGTTCATGGTAAAATTGGGTTAGGGGAAAGAAGGAAACCTTGTAAAAGAGATTTTAGATCACGATTCCCCACTAGTATTTGGTAAAACGCTCAAATGAGCTGAAACCATGAATACATTCCTAATTTGTGTTCAATTTTTTTATGTCTCAAAGTAGATTGGAATTGCTAGAATTTTTGGAACGTCGTAGTAACATTAGGAAAGCTTAAACGACGTATGAATGGAATTAACCCCGTCTTTTAGAAATTGAGCTTCGTGGGTGTTTGTGTGAATACAGTAAGATTAAAGTTGAATTGTTAAATTGATTATTGTTCTACATGAATTTGGGGTTGCTACCTTATATTTGTGGAAGATGTATTCCAGTATGATCAATGTGGTATTCTTGATAACTTGAAAAGGTGCAAGGAATATGAATCATGTATTGAAATGCTTAGACCATAAATTGAGATTGAAGCTGCATATATAGTGCTATCTATGTGAAGTCTCATCTATGCTTACAATTTCTATTTGCTCTTGTGTGCACCTACTGTCCTAAATGGCAAAGCTAATATTAAAATTAGGAACAATGTATAATGCGGCTTAGTGCCAAGAATGATGTGATTAGTTGTGGCCCCAAGTACCTATCAAATGATACATGTGAAACAAAATGATTAATGATAAGGGAACAATGCCTTGGTAAGACGGCCTAGCCGATGGGGCCGAGATCAGACTCCGCTCGAGATAGCAGTGGTATTGTAAATGAATTCCGGAAAAAAGGGAAAATAAGTTTGTGATTGAAGTATATGTCTCAGATGAGGCGACCTAGCTGATCGGGTCGAGATCGAACTTTGCTCAAGATGGCAGTGGTATTGTGAACAATGTAAATAGTATGAAATGCCCCAAACTAAAAGTTGTGGGAAAATAATGTGAAAATTGCATGATTCTTTTATTTGATAATGTTGTGATCATTTAAAGTTTTTGAGTTGTACTTGTGATTTCCTTATTATTGTATGAAAGTTCTTTTTAACTAGATGGTGTTTAGTTATACATACTAGTGTTTTTCGATGGAACTAATGTCCCTTTTATCGGGGCGCTACATCTTTTAATGGATGTAGGTGTTTCTATTGCAGGCAGTGTTGGTCGCAACTAGTGCCGCATCATCCTTTCATCAGATTTGGTGGGCCCCACTTTTTTTCGGGGTCCTGTTTCATCTATTTGTCATGCACTTTGTATTTGAGGTATAGCCAGAGCCTTGTTACCGGCATACCGGCATTTCCATATTACATTACTCTTCAGCTATACTTAGAGGCTCTGTAGATAGGTTGTGGGGTAGTGTCGGGTATTGGAACTGAAGTGGAAATATTGGTGTTTGGCAAAGATTTTTGAAAACTTGTAATATTTTTATAATTATGATTTAAGCTGCTAATGAAAATGAAATGAAAGTTGTTAATAAAATACTTACTATGTATTATTAATGGAGCTCATCTTTTATTTATTCATGAATTAGTTTGGGTAGAATGAGACTTAACAAACTTGCTCAGTCGGGTTACTTCGTTGAGCGCCGGTCGCGCTCCTTAAATTTTGAGGCGTAACAGTTATTGGTGCCGGAGAACCGTACTGGTAAAGGGCTTTTAAAGATGATGGGGTTTAAGAAAAATGGTGACTTGAGATGCCTGAAAGAATCTTACATGCCCTTCGAGTATGTGTATGAGAGGTATGGCCATAGCAAGTCCTTTCGTACTTACCATGATGAGATTTCTCTCGCTTCTTTGGGCCACATCCACCGTATCGTGTTCATTGTACTCTTCTTGGTCCTGATAGTGTTGTCACAACCCAAACCAAACGGCCTTGACGGGCACCCGGTGCCTTACTCAACAAGGGTATCAACATATGAAGACCCAACATGATATGCAAACTTATACATGGGATATACTGGCCTACAAGGCTGACATGACCATTTGTAAACTCAAAATGTTGGCCAACAAGGCCATAAATGCATCCATACACGTGACCTCTGTCTACAAGCCTCTAAGAGTACATAAAATCATAAAGGTCGGGACATGGCCCCGCCATACCAATCAATACCTATTCAAAGCATACCGACCGAATAGGCAACTCCAGAGCAAGTGGAGTGCACCAACATCTTTGCTGAGCTGATAGCCTACTAGGAGGACTTTCAACCTATCAATCGGGACCTGGGGGCATGAAACCCAGCATCCCCAGGCAAAAGGGACGCCAGTACGAATAAAGTACCGAGTATGTAAGACGATAAAACATAAATAAGAACTCTAACGTAAAGAGAGATAGAGGAAATACAACCTGTAACATCCGAGTGCCTCTAGGGGATACTGACATGAAATGCATAATACATATATATACATAAACTTTTAAAACATTTTCCTCTATGGGCATCATCATCATCATATCGTACCCGGCCTCATAGAGGACTTCATAAAAACGTACCCGGCCATCATATGGCTCGGTAGAATCGTACCCGGCCACGTGGATCTCGGTATAACCCAATTGATCAGTGGTTGCACGTTAGGTGCCGTACCTAGCTGATTATAGCGCAGCTCGGTAGAGTAAAATAGATACATATATATAAAATGCATGCTCGACTCATGGAATTATCTTCTAAACCTTTTGGAGTGTCTGAAGAACCATATGGACATCTATACCCTCAATATGAACTTAGTAACGATCATTCACATTTGTTTAGAATAATTTTATAAGGAAATAACAACATGGACAACCTTATTTGCTAGGAGTAGATCCGTTATGAAATAGCATATTCATTTCTCTTTAGATCATGCCAAAAGAAAGAAGGAAATGCCTTAACATACCTTTTATATTCTTCCCAACCTCATGCTATGCAATTTCATGGCTCCTTAGTCTACAATAAGAGAAATAAAAATCTCGCTATCATTTAAGCGTCATAACTATTATGTATTGACCACAGCCTATTTTACAATAAAACGGACAGAACCTCCCCTATATATATGACTTCACACTAGTCAAACAATCACAAACAACCCAACATACCTCGATCATTTCATACACAATACGACAACCATAATAGTGTTGAACAATCCTAAAATGTTATAACGAATGACAAACAAACAATATTTCCATTATGTGGTATTTCTCCACACTCTTCCTCCTCACAACTCCATAAAATCAGTAGCAAAAGAGACAACCCAATACCATCACAAAAAAACCTACAAAACAGTCCAGCAAATTCATCAACTCAAAATAATTTTTCGGTTTACCTAAACATGTTTCGACTTGTCTTTTCTTTCAAATTGACAAACACAACCAAACATACATCATTATACCTATTATCCGATAATCCATCCATGAATTCAACCTAGAAATAAGTTCACAACCGGCCAACCATTACACAAGAACAAACAACATACCATTCTTTCGAAACTAGCTAGGTCTATTCTTTACAATCGAGTTACAACTCGCAAACTCAAAGATAACGGAAGGAGAAGCATAAACTTACCTTATACTGAGTACAACCCACGAAACCTGGTCCTTTTTCATCAAAAATAAGTTCCTCAACATGGCTACAAGAAGGAGAAAGAGAAACTAGCAAGCTGTCCGGACTTTCCAGCACTAGAATCGCGTCGTAGCATCCGAAATAATCTAGAGTTTGCGTGGGACTTTTGGGGAAGAGTTGTAGGGATTCAGTTAGGTTTCTTGCCCAGAAATATAGTGAATTAAATCAGTTAATAAGACCTTAAAATTACCCTCTTGGCCGACTTATGGCTTTTAATTGAGATCTTTCCTTTAGGCAAGTATGTGATGCACCTACTTGTCACCTACTAGTTGCACAGTCTCGCGAAAATATGAATATCTCTCCACTACAATATCGTATGGATGAGCGGTTTAATGCGTTGGAAACTAGACTCGTATATTTTCAATTTGCGTATATAGATCATTCCTTGATTCAGAGTATATTGGGAGAAAAGTGCATCTACATTTGACCTAAACTTTAGTAAATTTGTGAATGTAACTTGTGATAACCTTTGCCAACTCTTGTTCCACAGCTTGCTTGCCTTCAAAATGTAGAAAATGAATATCACATGACTAAAATAACTCATAGAATAACCTCCTTATCATCTTAAGAACACTAGTCTCACCCCAAAGTACATGTTATAACATTCCAAATTTATCGACTTTCAACGGAACTTATTTTCTTCTGTTCGTTTAGCGTCTAAGCTTTCCAACCCTTTTGGTACTTGTTATTCATGATCTCAAAGACTTGTAACCTCCAAGATAACAAGATGAAACTTACATTATGTAATTTCAAAATGATATCATTTCTGAGCTTATATAAATTTGCTTACGACGTACTCTCACGTACGAAAACATGGAATGTAACAAGTGTTCCCAATGAAAAGGGAAAGAATCCACACTAGATTGGCCATGGTTTCCAAAACTTTGATGGAAGGAATCAACGGACAAACATACACCATAGTCCCCATGATCATTGCTGACATCTACAGGGCTCTAGAACACTATCAGAGGGGTCAAGCATTTCGAATGTTTTAACTTTTTATTACACATGTGGTTATTATTAAATCTTCAAAAGGGCCGATACCGCCAAGAATTTCCGTGAAGGGCTTGGAATGACCATTTTTCCTTCCATCACCCCAAGCGGATGACCATACGAGGATATTTTTGTATGGTCATATGATGACATGACAAGTTTGAGCATGTCCATAGTGGCTCACAAGTTACCCACCAATCCAATGTGTCTGTCGGTGAAGAAGAAACTTAGAAAGTTCAAACTAGTTATGAGCCTTAAGCTGAACTCAGTGATGCAGAATGGATTAGGAGTCGCTACTAATAATTGGCCCTTATAAATGGAAAAATGATGAACACAGTATGTCACGGCCAACTTAATCATAGTAGAATGTCCAAAGCTTTCAACAAAAGGGTTAAACCAAGACAATTTGCACCAGGACAGTTGGTGCTGAAGAAGATATTCCCACATCAAGATGAAGCCAAAGGGAAAGTCTCTCCCAACTGGCAAGGTCCCTACATAGTTCATAGGGTGCTGACAGGAGGTGCACTCATACTTGCAGAAATGGATGGAGAAATTTGGCCAAAACCAATCAATTCAGACATAGTCAAAAGATACTATGCTTAGATTATTTATATTTCCTTATCTGATGTAATTGAACTATGCTTGGCCTAATTCTCTTTTAAGAAGAATATGTAGGAAACCTTATGGGTTCGGTCATATCATAATAAAATTTCCACCCCCCCCCCCCCAAGATCATAAATTGGGGCAGAATTTTGAGGACTCTTAAAATTCCGGAGAAAGTCTATCCAACGCCAACATATGGCAGACCGTCAGAAATCGATTAAAAAACTAGGGCAGAATCTTGAGAAGGATTCTCAAAATTCCGAAAGAGGTTCAACAAGGCTCGTTACCCGCAAATGGCCGAAAGATCATCTACCAAACTGGGGTAGAATTTTAAGGAGGGCCCTCAAATTCTAACATGAGAAAGTTGCAGTGTCTCTGAAATGTGTTACAGTCACTAGTTCATCTAAATTACTTGATATTTCAAGATGTTTCTAAATAACTCTTTAATTTTATATTTCTTAAAACTCTATTTCTGTAACAGTTTGGTTACCCAGGAAACTCAAAAGGGCCCCACAACGGAGCAAAGCAAGGCCAACGAATAGAAGCACGAACTAACCCCCCCCCCCCTTCCCCCGCAAAAAAAAAAAAACTTACCATTTATTCTTTGAATGCAGGTATATCTAACATAGCAATAGCGTCCGAAAATATGTACACGTGACAAGATTACGATCATTCAGTCCCTCAAACACCGAAAATATCTCCAGCTAAGACATATGATACTCTTATTTTCTACTCTCTATCTGCGCGAGGCTAATCCTTGCCTCCCTACCTGCATGAGGCTAATTCTTGCCTCCCTGTCTGCATGAGGCTAATTCTTGCCTTCCCATTTGCATGATGCTAATCCTTGCTTCCCTGTTTGCATGAGGCTAATCCTTGCTTCCCTGTTTGCATGAGGCTAATCCTTGCCTCCCATTAGCATGATGCTAATCCTTACCTCCTCATTTGCAGTAAGTCATTGATTTCACTGGCAATGAAGGGATGCCTCATATTCTATCTATTGAATGCAAATCAACACTAAAGTCTCCACACACAGTCAAGATAGGTTAATTGAAGAAGCAAAGTTATTCAGTTCATTCAATAATGATAGTATCTTCTCCACTGTATTAACATCATAGACTATTCTCACCAACTGGTTTGTAGTATCTGCTATGTCTATGACCAAATAGTGGATCATTTGATTTGCCTCTGCAAGTAGGTTCACATGATAATCTTTACTCCACTATATTAAAATCATAGACTATTGTCACCAACTGGTTTGTTGCATTTGCTATGTCTATGGCCAAACAATGGACCATTTGATTTTCCTCTGCAAGTAGATTCATAGTATAAATGTTTCTGTCCTATACCATAACCCGCTTCAACGCCTCTCTAACACCTCATACCGATACCGAACGTTCTAAATCTAATATTACAACGTTTAAACCAATCAAAATATACGTGAATACTCATAAATTAATAATTTAACTATCGTTTATCGGTGAAATGGCTAGAGAGAGAGAGTAAATATTTTTTTTCGATTATTCTTATACACTCTATCAACAACATATACTTTTTATTTGCCAAGTAACACATACTTCCACGGAACACAATAACGTACAATTTTAAATAGTTGCAACAATATAAACAAAATTTACAATTATATATGGTAGCCCATAGTATAGAAGGAATATTGTCTTCAATAAATTTGACACACTTGTCTTAAACAATTCTTTTTTTCTTTTGTCTTGAACTGAGTTTGAATCGCGAGCCCTTTATTGACTTGAAATTTAAACTAAAATTAGACATTATGAGGTACCAAGACAATTACATTCTACTCTGATTTCAAATATTAGAATCACTCTAGATTGACAAAATAAATAGCATATAATAAAATATTAATGAAACTAAAGAATTTAAACTTCTCAATGTTTACCCTTAAAATGGATAACAATTAAATTTATATGTGGTTTAAAGAATATATAAGATAATTCAATACTTATAATTATTAGCGTTAGATTAAGAAAATAGAAGATGTAATAGATGGACAAACCAATGATAAGGGGATTTCGAGCTTGCACTTACGAAGAACTTAAGCTCGGATGATGGCTCGATGAGGAACCTACCCTCAATCCGAGCTTGCACTTACGAAGAACTTAAGAACAAAAATAAGAAAAAAAATAGTCTTGATATGCATGTAAAAATGTGTCCCATGTACAATATGCTTTCTCCTTTATATAGTACGGGCGTTTTACCCTAAATACGATCCAAAGAAAGGTAAAAAACTTCTATTTCGCTAATCATTGATTTTCTGCCGATGCAGGCCGAGCTTCACTCTATAAGGTATGGACATCAGGACCCTTTGTTACTCATGTGCATCTGTTTGGTAATCTCCCCGAAGGCGTATCGAGTTACATATATCCCATGACCAAGGTGACAAAACCAAACATAGTAGTTAGTTGGGTTTATGGATCATCGAAGCATGTCCCTGATAGTCATCATATTTTTGTACAAAGTCCCTATCATCTTTCTCCATTTCTATCAAGTAATAGCTGGCCGTGATTATTTTTCGAACCAACGATTCTGCCCCTGAATAGTTTCAGCAAGTGCCCTCGTGAACTTCTCTCAAGATGTATTCGGTGTTTCCCGGCCATACAGAGAGCGGGCCATCGAATTGTTCTTCTGTACGAAGTACTCTCGCACAAGCTAAACCTGGCCGCAACTGTGCATAACTCTCGACTCTTTAGGATCCGAGGGTAACTTCCCAGCCTTTAAGTAGTCTATATACTTATTTGTCCTGACCCAAGTCAAACTTTTTGAGTTTATTTCGGTGATAGCTTTTTCAACAACTGATTTCATGAGTTGTACGATTGTTTCTGAGCTGAATTCTTCGTCATCAACCATGACCCTAGGTTGGCCAGAGCATCGGCTTTGCTATTTTGACTCTGAGGTACGTGTTGTAGGGTCTATTATTTCATTCAATGTTGTGCTACTTGTAATTTGTCTAAGTACCTTTGAGTTCGTTCCTCTTTTACTTCGAATGTCTTATTGACATGATTTATCACAAGAAGGGAGATACACTTAGCTTCGACCACTTCGCCCCCCAGGCTTTTGACCAATTCAAGACTTGCAATCATGGCCTGATACTCGGCATAGTTTTTAGTCAATTTCACAGTTCTAATTGATTGCGTAAGTACATAGCCCATAAGCGGCTTTAGCACAATGCTGATTCGGACCCTTTTGCGTTTGAGGAATCATCCATAAAGAGGGTCCGAGTCTCGAGGAAGTCCCTGAGGTTAACATCAATTCACTTTTGACTTTATATATTAAAGCCGGCGTGAAGTCGCCACGAAGTTTGACAAAATTTGAGATTCGATGGCAGTTCAGGGTCGATATTTGATATCTTACCCACTAATAATTATGGCTTATTTGGACAACCGGCTTGAAAGCTCACGTTTGTGCATTATATTCCTTAGTGGATAAGAAGTTACCACAGATATGGGATGGCACTGAATATACGATTTTAACATTCTGGAGGTGTTTAGCAAAGAGAGCACTAATTATTCTAGGTAAGGGTACCTTATTTCGGCCTCGCCTAGAGTTCTACTAACATAATAAAAATGAAATTTCATGCCTTCCTCTTCCTGGACTAAGATTCCACTTACCACTATCTCGAATACCGCCAAGTACAGGTACAACTGCTTATCCGACTTCAGAGTATGGAGCACGGGTGGACTGAAGAGGTAACATTTGAGTTGTTCAACGCTTGTTGGCTCTCCGGGGTCAATAATAAGTTATTCTTCTTCTTGAGTAATGAAAAGAAATAATGGCTTTTATTATAGGATATTGATATGAATATGCGCATGGCGACTATGTGTCCGGTTACGGCCTTGAAAATTTCAACCACAATGGTATCTTCTATAGCCTTGATTTTGATGGGATTGATCTCGATCCCTAGGTTGGACACCATTAATTCAAGGAACTTCCCCGATCTGACGCGGAATGTGCATTTCTCCGGGTTCAACTTCATATTGTATTTCTCTAGTATGTTGAAGGTTTCCGACAAATGTTTCAAATGGTCCTCTATTCGCAGGGACTTAACAAACATGTCGTCAATGAATACTTTCATTTATTTTACTATTTGTTATTTTAACATCCGATTTACTAGCCATTGATAGGTGGCACTGCATTTTTAATCCAAACGAAATCATGTTATAACAATAAGTGCCAAATTTAGTGAAAAAAGAAGTTTTTTCTTGATCATCCGGGTCTATACGAATTTGGTTGTACCCGGAATATGCATCGAGAAAGTTGAGTATCTCGTGCCCGACCATTGCATCGACCATTCGATCGATATTAGGCAAAGGAAAAAAGTCCTTAGGGAACACATTGTTCAAGTCTTTATAATCTATACAAATTCTCTATTTCCCTTTTTAGGCACTGCCACTACGTTAGATACCCAATAGGTACTTAATTTCCCGAACGGAACCTATTTTATGAAGTTTGGATGCCTCATCTTTGATGAATGCATGCTTGACTTTTGACTAAGGCCTCTTTTTCTGTTTAACCAGGCGGAACTTTAGACCCAAGCTTAGCTTATAAATGGATATTTATGGCCGTATCACTATCATATCAAGATGGGACCAAGCGAAGCAATCGATGTTAGCAATAGGGAACTCAACGAGTTTTTTCCTAAGCTTGGGAGTTAACCATGTGTCTAGGTATACCTTCCAATCGGGCAAGTGATAGATTAGTATGACTTTCTCTACCTCCTCGACCGTTGACTTGATTGCATCAAAGTTGTAAAGGGTGATGAATGACCTAGGAACTCCGTTATCATCATCTTCGCCTTCTATTTTCTCCTCCAATTCGGTTGGGGCCGGTGCCAGTGCCGGTGATTTCTATTTATTTTCTTCCTTCCTAGTTTATCTCGAGTTCTTTGATGTCGAGACTACAGACATCGGGATTACCTTATCAACCGCGAATATTTCTTTTGTGGTTGCCTATTCTCAGTAAACTGTATTGCTCCCTTCTTGTGTGGGGAACTTCAATGCCTGATGTAGTGTCAAGGATATTGCCCACGTGTTTTGAATCCATGGCTTTCTAAGTATAGCATTATATCTTATATCCCCTTCAATAAAGTTGAACTTTGCTTCCTGAATGGTTCGGCGGGGTTATCTTCGCTATAGTAGTTTCAAATGCCATGTTGAATCCGTTTCAAACATGAACTATAGGAAATATTTGGTCTTGTAGACCCAGCTATTCCACGACCCTCGATATGATAATATTGGCTGAGCAACCTAGATTAATTAACACACGCTTAACTCGAAATTTATTTACGAGTACAAATATCATCAGTGCATCATTATATGGTTTCATTACTCCTTCAACATCCTCGTTGCTGAAAGATATGGTGCCCTTGGGTATGTAATCACGATTTTGTTTATCCATTATATGAACACCTTAGTGCGTTTTAGCCTCAATTCCTAGGGTATTTTGACTCCACCAATTATCATGTTAATGAAGTGCTGAGGTTCTTCTTGCTCGGTCTGCTGTTAGAGTCCCTATTCTTGAACTGATTGTTGGCTCGATCACTCAGAAATTCTCCGAAATGTCCATTGTTCAATAATCAGGCTACTTCTTCTCTCAGTTGTCAGCAGTATTTGGACCTGTGGCCATAAGCACTATGATACTTTCACATCAGGTTGGGGTTTCCTTGGGCAGGATCAGACTGTAATGGCCAAGTCCACTTAGTATCTTTGATGCGGTCGATAGTAGATATGATGCTGGTAGCATCAATACTGAAGTTGTATCCCGATAACCTCAGTGCCTCCCTGGCCCCGAGTGGTCTGTGAATAGATTTTGCTCATGAGTCCCCAACTATTATGACTTTGATCGCTTATTTTTTCATTCCTTGTAGGTTATGCCCGAATCTACTGCCTTTTCGATCCCCACTATACGGTTGATACCGATCTTTACTTGGTATTGGTTCATGATTGATGACTCTTTTAGACCGGTCATTAGTTATGATGGGACACATGGACCTAGAGGGGGGGGGGCCCAAGTTGATCGTCCTCGACTCTGATTTTTGATTGGTACCTATTATGGATGTCAACCCAAGTTACTACTAGGTACTTTATCAAATTCTGTTTCAGCTACTATGAAGCCCCAGCTTTGGGGGTTGAGCCCTTAAGTGAATACCTGACCATACCAATCATCTGCAACTGGGGGCAGGTCCATTCATTCAATCTGAAACCTCGACACAAATTCCTTAAGCATTTTGTTATCCATTAATTTCACTTTGAAAAGGTCCAATTTTTTGTCTCTACCTTGATGGCCTCGACATGAGCTTTTACGAAAACATCCTAAATAATAACAAACAAATCAATGGAATTAGGGGCTGGGTTGTGATAATATACTATTGCTCCTTAGACAGGGTTTCTCCAAACTTTTTCAGTAGAACTGACTCGATTTTTTTGTCCTCTGAGTCATTTCCCTTGATGTTACAGGTGTTGGATATCACATGTTCATTTGGATCAGTAGTCCCATTGTGCATTGGAATCTCGGGCATCCAGAACTTTTTTGGGATCGGTCTCTGAGGTGCCCTCGGAAGGAAATATTTTTGAACAAATTTTTTGGAATCTAGGCATTTTAATATCGGGGGCGATCTTGGGATTTGATCAACCCTTGGGTTATAGGTCTCCACTATTTTGTCGTTGGCTTCGATTTTCTTTTCTCCTGATTCTACCCACTTTATCATTTTCTCAAGTACCTTTATTATCTTGGGGTTAGTTCCCGATTTAGCTTTACCTGGACTTTCCGTGGCCGGTTCATTTCTGCAAGTATTTTCCCGGGATGGTTGGGGCTCAACTCTTCTAAGGGTGCCACTTTGGTTCTACAACGAGTCTATCACTAGATGTTGAGCCTATAATATTTCCAAGATTACCCACAAATTTATCCCATCACCTTCACCTTCATGTGTACTACGGGCTATCGACCGGGCCCTGCGAATGCTATTTTTTCAGTTGGTAGGCAAATTTGCTTTATATCGATCAGGTCCGCGGCTGAAACTCTAATGGGGTCAATAGAAGGCACCTCGTTGTTGGTTTGTATAGACCGGCCAATATTTTAGAGAATTTAAGTTCCGTTCAGTGGCATATGGTCTTGAGAAGCTTCGTATTACGTATTATGACTTGTGTGCATGGGCAGTCGAGTTCAATCACAGGACGATTCAGAGTCAAATTGGAAGAAGGATTCTAGTTTTGGAAGCTTAAACAGTGAGAATTGGTTGGGATTTTGACTTAACGACTTCCAAGTGATTTTGGATAAATTCAATAGCTTTGTATTGTGAATTAGGACTAGTCATGCATCTGGATTTTGATGTGGAGCTTCGTAGAGTAATTTGAAGCATTTCGACAAAAGTTTGAAAATTTAAAGTTTTGGAAGGTTGGGAGGTTTGACCAAGAGTTGACTTTGGTGATATCTGGTTCGGGTTCAAATTCCGAAAGTTGGAGTAGGTCCGTGATGTTGTATATGAATTGTATGAAAAATTTGGGGTCAATATGACGTGGTTTGATAAGTTTCGGAATCAGTTGTAGAAATTAGAAGCTTCAAGTTCATTAAGATTGGATTGGAGGGTGATTCCTATTTTTTGCATTGTTTGATGTGATTTAAAAGATCTACTAAGTTTGTGTGGTGTTTTAGGACTCGTTGATTTATTTGATTGAGATCCTGCAGCCTCGGGTATGCTTCGGGGTGAGTGGACGAGTCCTGGCATTTCAGCACTCTGATATTGTTTTGGAACGTTGAGAGCGCAGACGAAACAATTCCATGTGCCCAGACACATTTTTGAGTGTTGTAGCAGATGGAAAAGTGTTTTACCAGGTGAAAACGTGTGGGCCGCAAAGGAAAATTGCGGCCGCACAGGACCGCACAATTTTGTCTATGGCCACACTTCTGGTGGTTCTGCAGGCTCGCTAGTCCAAATGCAGAAGATTATATCTTTTGATCTATAAGGAATTTGGAGATGATTCAAAAAAGAAAGTTGTAGCTATTTGCGTCTGGTCCCCCGTAAATGAAAAAAAAAATCATCATTTAAACATTTGTAGAGAAAGTTATAGTCAAACTATTGAAGCATGGTATGCACAAGTTGCAAAAGTGCGGCCACACATTTTTAACTGCGGTCGCAGAAGCTAGGATGTGCGACCACACTTGGAAATGTGCGTCCACACATTGAGAGGTCAGATTGGGGTACTATATAACCGTGGTTAGGATATTATTTTATTATTGGACTTTGGGAGCTCGATTAGAGATGATTTTCGTTGGGTTTTCAAGTAATTCATCGAGGTAAGTGATTCTATCTCGGATCTGGTTAATATACATGAATATATCACTAATTTAATCATTTAATTAGTACTTTGAGATCGAAATTTGACAAAAACTGTAGAAACTTCATAAAATATAAATTGGGCGTTGAAGGTCGAGTTGGATCAAAATTGGCTAACTTTTGTATGGTTGGACTCGCAATTGAATGAGTATTCAGATTTCGTGGGTTTTATCCGATTCCAAAATGTGGGCCCGGGACGCAACTTTTGTATTGACGTTTTGACTTTTGACTTAAAGCTTAGTATTTTCTTATGGAATTGATTCCTTTAGCTCTTGTTGATTGTATATAATTGTTTGTGGCAAGATTTAGGACATTCGGACTAGAAAAATCATGGAAGAAGTATTGTCACTGAATGATTGAGCTTGGTTCCAGATAAGTATCTTGCCTAACATTTTGTGGGGGAACTACCCCTTAGGATTTGAGTCTCTTATGCTAATTGTAGACCGTGTACGCGATGTGAAGACTGCGTACTCGGACTTATTTGTAGAAAGTTATTATTTTAGGATTCTTAGGTCCTTATATTCACTGAATATGAACTTGCTGATTGCTATGATTGAGTTTCCATTTTATTAGTTTCACCTCCACATGCTTTACTTGAAATTAATTGCTTTATGATTCACTCTTGTTGCCAATTTGACTCTTATTTAACTTAACAGAATATTTTTGTCTCTTCTATTGTTATACTATCTTTTCATAAATGCCTATCTTTGATTGAAATTATTATTATTATTATATTTATTATTATTATTATTATTATTATATTTATTATTATTATTATTATTATTATTATTATTATTATTATCTCATTTTGTAATTGTTTAATCTTAACCGAGGTTATGATTTTCCTTCCGCTGCTTATCCTTAATTAAATTTATTGTATTTTCTTCATAATTTCCCAACCTTAAAAGAAGTTTAGATATCCTATATCTTAGTTGACAGGTCCTTATTTAGAATTATTTTACTCGTATTAGCTCCCTTGTTGTTGAAGTGCATATTGTGGGAATTATTGTTACATATTATTTTCTCCCTTATTGAGCTGTTCTTATTACACCTAGTCTGTTGTATTTATTATTATTCCTTGTAAAGTAGATTTTTCGTTCCTTTGTGATCAAAAGTTCTTGAATGGATTTACTTATCGTACTCTTATATTTGTTGTCATTATTTCTGTTGTAATTATTGCTGTGATACGCGAGGTTTCTGCCGTTCTGTGTTATTATTGTGATGCACAACATTTCTACCATGCGATTGTTGTTATTGTGATGCATGAGGTTTCTTCTGTGCTATTGTTACTATTGATATTTGCACGTGTGGCAATGCAAAGCAGGATATATGTGTGGGTTGCGCATTTGGTGAGATAAGGTGGGAACATTATATTGCACGTGTGGCGAGACAAGGGGGACACTTACTTTGTTATTGCACATGTGGCGAGACAAAGTGTGCTATGTCAGGGATTGACTTTTGATGACTTGTGATGGCCTTGGGGAATTCTTGTTGTTGATATTTTTATAGTGATGCACTTACGTGTGTGAGTTCTACTTTTATGGAAATTGTGGGAAAACATTCTATGTGTTGTCTGTTTCTTGTTCTATACTTACTAGCTGGCATGATCTATGTTAGAACACTTGCACAAGCATAATTGTAGTTAAGCACTCCTATCAGTTAAGAGGATGGATGTTGATATTGTTGAGTATTCATGCACACTTTTGTTACTTGCCTTCTATGTGAGAAGGACTATCTTGGTATGTGAGTCGCCAGTGTGGTTATATATTTGTAATGAGGGCGCAGGATGCCAAATGGTTAGGGTTCCGCAATTTGGACCTGTGAATTGTGAATACTCTGAGGTTCGGTACCTCATGATGGTTATTGGCTAAAACCTGGTGTGAAAGCGAAATTTTTGTTATGTTATTACTTGAATGTCTTTTTATCTGTGATCACCGGATATAAATTGTGTTCCGCTATCCTATTATGTAAATTATTATGATTTTCCGCTGTTTGTTGGTTCTTTCCTTTTGCTTACCGTAATTACTGTACCGTTTTTCCATTATGCGTAGTCTTTATATATATATATATATATATATATATATATATATATTGTATTATATTGTTATGTAATTATACGTATCAGGTTATTTAGTCCAGTAGGTGTCTTGATTGTTCCTCGTCACTACTCCTCTGAGGTTAGTCTTAATACTTACTGGGTACCTCTATGGTGTACTCATACTACGCTTCTGCATAATATTTGTGCAGACCCTAGTATTTGATCGTTAGTAGCTATACAAATCGTTGTTGTGGAGACTCAAGATAAACTTGCTACTGCGTTTGTAAGCTTCGGAGTCACCTTCTTATTTTGTATTTACACTCTTCACTCTTATTTCGAGACAGCTGTATTTTAGAGATTTTCTAGCAAACTCTATATAGCTTATGACTTGTACTACTGGTATTGGGGTTGTAAATTTTAAAGAGATTTCTATTTCAAATTGTTAGATGTTATTTAAATATTGTTGTTGTTGTTGTTGTTTAATTTAACGTTAGGATTACCTAGTCCCTAAGACTAGGTGCTATCACAATACCCTACAGAGGAGATATCGGGTCGCGACATGGGCACTACATTGTTCTCGCCATGGCGGCCAGACTCAACATCAACGTTCAAATGAGCAAATTGACAGTTTGACGTTTTTAACTTGACCTGAAATTGAAATCACAAAGAACAAGTGTAAAATAGAGTGCATTGCGAATTTTTTTATCAAATTACCGCTATTATCCCTAATTACCGCTATTCTCCCTAGCCCCATAGTCGACGCCAAACTATTTATCCTTAAAAAGGAATAACAATTTAATTTATGTGTGGGTTTAAGGATATTGGAATTAATTCAATACAAATGATTAATGACGTTAGATTGAGCAAACGAAAGATGTAAAGATGGCCAAACCAATGATAAGGGTGATTCTGAGCTCAGTTGATGGTTTGATGAGGAACCTGCCCTTGGTTCCGAGGTTGCACTTACGAAGAACTTAAGAACAAAAATAAAATTTTGAACAACAAAGAGAATTGAAATAAATTATCTTGATATGCATGTTACAATATGTTCCATGAACAATAAGCTTTTCACTTTTTATAGTATGAGAGTTTTACCCTATATACAATTTTTAAAAAGGTAAAATTTTTTGTTTTGCTAATTACCAATTTCTGTTGATACGGACCGAGATTAACATCGTGATATCTGGTAGGCCACAAATATCACGGTCTTTTATTAGTCATGTGCAGTCGTTTGGTAATGCTCACCAAGGTCTTGATCCTCGAGCTGTACTCGGAGGATATGGCCTCGCTACTCCGAGGGAAAGTGTCTGTGCCCGATACAAGAAGCTCTTCGCTCTGAATTAAATTTAATATGATCCGGTTTTACCCATACACACTCAGTCTAATTTCTAGTTCTCCTAACTTTTTTTATTAAACCAAATAAGAAGGTGTGGTGGTAGGATTTAGTGGCTTCTAATTTAAGGAGATCACATTGGGTTAATTTTACCGGCTGTGACCGGTCAGTAATGTTGGTTGAACCGAAATGGTGGGCACGCAAGTCTATGTGAGTTGCAAATATTGGAAATGAGTTAAACTGGAAATTGTCAAAATTGGATCCATAATTTTATGAGTTAAAAAGTTTATTTTATTTAATTAGTATCAATTATATGAAATATATAATAAAACTTCTTAAAATTGTCTTACTTTAAGATATTAATCATACTGTTCGTGAGAAAACCACTAGTCCACTACTACAGGAAAAATAATTAAATAAAATTAAGAAACTCGTCTCATTTTAGTTATACAGGAAGATTATGATTTCTGTTGGTGCATCCTTCGACAAGAACATCACACTTTTTCAACAATTTAGAAAGTAATTTTGTAAAATATATATATAAAGGAACCTTGACTATAGAGTTATGACCGATAAAGGGTTACTCAATGGAAAGAATTATTCGAATTCAACACACACAAAATGATGTAAAATTTTTTTTTTTTAAAACATCGAAATCTTAATTGCGAGCTAAATCCTATTTTTCAAAAATCTAGAGGATCTTTTGAAATTTTAGGAGCCTGTCAGTGTTACTTGGAGACTACTCTATCAAAATCTTGTATTAGAGACTATTCTATCCTAACCCTAGGTTATTCCTATAAAAGTAATTACATATTTTCTTAAAAAGGGATCTCGCAAATGAGGATCATGTAAAAAATTCCATAAATTCTCGTGATATTCACAAAGGGATCAAGACATAAAAATAATATCGTAATCAGTAAATGTTCTTCTCAATAATCAAATACTTCAAGAAGAATATTCATACAATGATCTACTTTCATGGAGATCAAATAATCCAGAAAGGTCTGTATCATCCTACATTCGAACACGACATCAACCCTCGAATCACAAAAATAATTAGGAGAGAATAATCATAGGAGAAACAGAATTGTACTCACAATTGATTAGTAAAATTATTTTTCTCTTATTTGTGATTGCGGGTATTTTTTGTATTTTGAAAATTCGTTGTAAACATTAATATAATTAATAAAATTTAGGCAGAATACATAGACAAACACTTAAACTACCAAAGAAAATTCACTTGAACACCTCAACTAAGACATTTTCCACCGAAATACTTTTACTATATCAGTTTAACACATCCGATCCGAGCTTACTAAATTGTTGGACGCGTTTGATTACATGCTTCCTGCATGGATAATCTAAACAATTGATGGTTGGCATGTTTTTTTTTATAATAACACATAGATTATTTTACTGGCTAAAACCAAATTTATTCACCCTATTCTTAATTATAACCCCCTTTACACATTTCTAAAACAACAAACAACTAAAAAAAGCCCTAAGTCCCAAATTCGATTCCAGTAAAATTCGCCCAAAGCAATGACTGCCCGTTGATTTTGCTTTGTTATCGTTAGATATTGAGTGGTAGCTAGTGCCATAGGTAAATAGCTGTTGATTTGTTTGATTTTGTCCAAATATGTTCTAAAAGAACGATCATCAGCATATTGTCGGTGCTGACTTATTGAAGTGCTGCTTGATTTCAAAGTTGAAGTACTGAGAGGATAAGTCTTAGTGCTTGTAGTGTAGTCATTTTAGTGGTGGGCTTCCATACTAGTTGGGACTGATTTGAGACCACAATTAGGATTTTTTAAAGAAATTGGGGAATATTAAAATAGTGATGTCAGACTTTTATGCTGTTAATTTTCACCATGATGGTAATTGTACTCTTGACCATAACTTGAAATATGTGGGGGAACATGATGTGTTAATATTTGATATTGATAAAGGCCAATTTTTCTATTCCAGAACTATTATATCACACTAAAAAAGTGGGATATGCCACAGTGGGTGGCTTCTATTACCGAGACCCTAAAACTACGAATTTTGTCTTTGTGGTTAGTGATGCACAATTATTAAATACTGTGTCTAACCTTGAAAATGGAGATGAGTTACATTTGTATATTCAACATATTGTTCTAGACACTGGGGTAGTGGATGATGTGCCTCCTACTAGACTTACTGGTGGTCCATAAGAGAGGGAAGAGGTTACTGATGAAACTAAAATTAGGAAAAATGTTGTTGATGACAGTGAAGTGAGGGAAGAGGTTGCTGCTGAATATGAAATTATAAAAAATGTTGTTGATGAAAGTGAAGTGAGGGAAGAGGTTGCTGCTGAAACGGAAGAGAGGGAAGAGGTTGTTGCTGAAAGTAAAGTGGGGAAAAATGTTGCTGCTGAAGGGAAGTGAGGGAAGATGTTGCTGCTGAAACTGAAGTAAGGGAAGATGATGTTACAAAACTTGATGGTGCTATTTTAAATCTGGACAGTAGTAGTGACTCAGAGTTTGATGTTGTACCAGAAGAAGATGATAGTGAAGCTGATGAAGAGTTGATAGCTTTAGGAATGAAAAGAGAACCAAGCTAAAGGCTAGAAAAAGAAAAAAAAAAACCAACTGTTCATGTAGAAGTTCCTCTGGGAGAAGGAAAAATAGGTAGAGGCTTTAAAGACATTGGCAAGAACAAGGCAGACAAATATGATGGTAAATTAGGTAGGGATGGGGACTATGTTGAAAGTTCTGATATAGGTAGGGATGATTCTTGATGATGAGTTAGATGTGGAAGCTGAAATTGGTGTTGATTTGCCAAGGAGAAGGAAAAGTACAAATTTAAGATATGATCCAGATTGTGTTGTGGCTATTTTTGAACATGGCATGATATTTGAGAATGTCAAACAATTTTGGAAGGCAGTGAATAACTATGCTATTGAATACCATGCACAGCTGAATCTCAGACCCAATGAGGCAAATAGGGTGAGGGTGAAATGTAAATTAAAGATTTGCCAGTGGGAGTTATTTGCAAGTCTTGATAGGGATTCAGGAAATTTTATAGCTAAGAAGTATCATCTTATTCATAAGTGCACTCCAATGAAAAAAATAAGTTTTGTAATTCTAAATATATTGCTGAAAAATTCAAAGATAGGATGACATCTCAGTCCTATATTAGGATCTGGGAAATACAAGAATTTGTTAGAGATAAATTGGGTTTATATGTTGGTAGAACCATCTGTTACAAGGCAAAACAGATAGTTCTTAGAAAGTTTATGTGGGATTTACAGATGGAGTTTGCTAATTATGTGACTATGATGATATAATTAAACAAACCATTACTGGTAGTACTTGCTTGGTCAAAACTGATAGAAATTCAGAGCATGGTAAGAATCTGTTTAAATATTTCTATATCTACTTTGATGCATTGAAGAAGGGTTGGTTCGAAGGATGCAAGAAGATCGTTGGTTTTGATGGGTGTTTTCTAAAAGGAGCATATAAGGGTGAGTTGTTGGTAGCTATTGCAAAAAATGGGAACCAACAAATGTATCCCATTGCATGGGCTCTGATGGAAAATGAGTCAAAAGCACATTGGAGTTGGTTTATAAACAACTTAATAGCTGACTTAGAGTTGGGAGATGGAGCTAGATTAATAGTTATGTCTGATATGCAAAAGATACTCTACTTCATCTCATTTTGTTTTATCTTTCTACTTTTGATTTCTGTTTGTGTTTTAGTTTTGCGATTTCTGACTTTATGAATCAAATTCTTCTCATTAGTTTTTTGTTTTATATTTTGGTTTACTTATTTTTATTTTAGCTTTCAGATTTCTGTTATAGCTTCCTGATTTATGTTGATTTCTATTTTATTCTCTCTTATGTTTAATCTGTTTTCTATATGATTCATTGTTGGTTTTTAGGGTTTGGTACCAAGCATTCAAGAGTTACTACCAAATTGTGAGCATTGAATATGTGCTAGGCATATATGGTCTAACTGGTCAAAAACTTGGATAGGTGAGGAGATGAGAAATCAATTCTGGAGGTGTTATAAGGCTAGTTTTGAAGTGAAGGTGAAAGAAGAACTGGCTTCTTCGGAAATCTTGGAAAAGGTATATGTGAAAGCTTATTGAAGTATAAGAAAGAGTAATTGTGTAGAGCTTTTTTCCTTGATCACTCCAAATATGATATTGTAAAAAATAATATATATGAGACCTTTAATTCTTGGATATTAGAACCTAGGCACAAGTCTATTATTATCATGTTAGAGGACATTAGACATAAAATAGTTAGGGAACATGTTGATATGATACAGTTTTCACAAACTCCGATTACAGACATTTCTCCTATTGCAAGGGTGATTTTAGAAGAAAATAAGGAGTTATCTAGAAAACACAAAATTTTGTGTCTTGAACTGATGGGTTTGAGGTGGATTAGTATAAATACAAATAAATAGTTAACTTGAGGAGAAGAACATATACTTGTTGATCTTGGTAGTTAAGAGGGATCCCTTATGCATATGCAATATGTGCAATCTATCTCCAAGAAGAAGAACCATACAATTATGTGGATCACTGATATAGAAATGAGACATTTCTCAAGGCATACCAATACTTTCTTGAACCAATCCCCAATATGAAGCAGTGGCCTAACACTAATAACATGGTAATTGATCCTCCTACACCAAGGCCAATGCCGGGCAGGCCCCAAAAGAAAAGAAGAAAGGCAAAGAATAAGCCTAATAAAAAGAAGTATGGTAATCTCTCTAAGAAATGAGTTAAGATGACATGTTCTAAATGTCATCAAAGAGGTCATAACAAGTCTACATGCCAATCAAGGGTATGTTGTAATATTTCTCACCTTTTTATTCACTTAATATGCAAACTTATATATGTACTTTCTGGAATTTTTGGGTGGAATGGGAGAGTCTACTCAAGAAACTCAACAAAGCCAAGGAAGTTAAGAAACTCAAGAATCTGCCCCAACTAATAGGGGCAGTGGCAGAGGAAGGGGAAAGAGTGCTAATACAAGCACAACCAGTGGCAAATAAAGAGGAAACAACACTAGTTTTGGCAGGGGTGCATTTCCAAATGCACCTCCACCAACTGATCCTAGAAAACGTATTGTTGGGGTTAAAAGAACAAGAGGAAGATGTGCTGAATCTGCAACACCATCTGATGGACGTAAGAGGTCAAGAAATGTTACTTTTGGATGTTACACATACCCTACAATTGGAATGACTATCATTAATGTAAGGACTGTCTATTCACAACTTCATTTTGTTATTACTACCATTTGTTAAAACTAATCTACATGTCTTTTATGTCAATTTCAGCCAGGTAGTTCGGGTGAAAGAGTTGTATCATATGGGAACAAGGTTGTAAATGATACCAGTGCAGACAACATCGATATTGGATTTAAACCTCCTGGCCTTAAGTTTAAAGGCAGAAATGCTATAACTACTTTCCAGCTACAACAACTAAGTGCAAACAAGAGAAGCCAAATTGGAATTCAACAACTACCTCTTCAATTGCAAGTCCAGCCACTCCAATGCCATAGTTGTGTTAGGATTGTGCTATTTTGAATTTCAGTTAATGTATTTTGCTAAGTATTCAAACTTGAATTGATCATTTTATCTTTTTTGGGCCAGTTTAGCTAGAATGTTGTTTGGAATTGTTGAAAACACTTTAGCTTGAAAATTAGTTGTTTGGAATTGTTAAAAGTACTTTAGCTGGAATGCAATTTAATGCGTTGGTAACATTCTGTTTAATGCAATTTAAATGCCTCTGTTAAAACACTTTAGCTAGTAACATCTAGGCATGCCTAACATCAAACTGCAGAAAAATTGCATTCAATTTAAACAAATGCTTTCAATTTTGTATGCATTCAGTTGCGGAGGAAGGCTCCGGAAAAATTGAATCAATACATAAATACTGCAGAAAATTTTTCACCTAGGCATAACCAATCGCATAAAATTTTTCCAATACACATCAAACTGTAGAAGTTTCATTTTATTGAAGTAAGGCCACATGCTACAATTACATCCAAACAAACTAGATGCACCCAAAATATTTCTATCACCACTACAAATTGCCCACAAAATACTTCAACCACCAGCAAAATCATAACAACTTAAATGACTAACAACACAGTAGCAAACCCGAATAATCAGCATCAAGACTGTAATAGAAGCCAATTTCGTCCTACGTATTCTTGCTCGAGCCCTTTCTTCTTCAAATGCTTTGACCCTATTCAGTAAACCCCAAATAACCCTATTGGCTTGGCTAAGAAACTCGTCATCAACCTCCTTAAAATAATTACATCCACCTTTGTCCTTCAAAAAAATTCATTCAAACTAAAATTAGCTCATAAAATAACAGGACTAAAAAATAATTAATTGTAGTTTATTATCACTTACCTTTTTAATTTTGCATCCATAGAACCTCCTTTCAGGATTAGATGGAGTCCATGAGGTTTTCAATTGACATTCATGACCACACCGACATGAATCGACTCTTGCTTTGAGAGACATAATAGAGAGCTTACTAAGCCAAGATTCGAACACAATTTGGAGAGAAGAATAGAAATTTTAAACAAAATCAAGAAAAGGGTGAAGAAATATGGCTGTATTTTGAAGGAATGTTGAAGAATTAGGGCGGGTAAGAGGGATGAGGGTGGTCTAATTATATTATTGGAGAAAGGAGTGATGTTACTGTTTATTGTACCGTAAATAGGCTTTTCGTCAGCATACTTCTGCTATTCACACGCTCAAATGCAGTGATATTCACGTTATTTGCCATGTCAGTCGGACGTGTTAAACTGGTGTACTAAAAGTATAGTAAAAGTATTTCGGTAGAAAATGTTTTAGTTAAGGTATTCAAGTGAATTTTCTTTGATAGTTTAAATGTCTGTCTATGTATTCTGTCTAAAATTTATATGTTATGCGACATGCTATGAGTTATAATTCAAATACCTTTAGTTACTTGTATAGAATTCAAAAACTGCCTACTTACCCACAACTTTACAAAAGAAAAAGTTCATTCTTGAGTTAGTTTCGTATAATTTATCCGTCTCGAATTGGTTTGAAACCAAGGATCTCTTGTCAACTTAAATTTTAAAAAGCAGTCATATGCTATTGAGCTACAAAATTACGCATACACTAATAATGAACTTTTGGTGAATGCATAGAAACACCGTTTATTTATATAAGAGAAAATATTTGTCTGTATTCTCACAAAATTAGTCTATCATGGGCTTTACAAAATCTTGGCTCTGTTATAATGTGCTGCTATCTTTTTCATTTTTTTTGCGTTTATTCCGCTACAGTAGATGAATATTATTTCATGTTTGGATTATTATTTCATAATATATTGTATTGCATTATACTGCATTATATTATATAGTTTGATTAATACAACATTTGAATAGACTATATCATTTGTCGTTGTTTCATGACATCATGCAATAACAATATAAAGAATAAACTGCAATGTTACTAAGAAAAAATAGGATATAAAATAGAATTATTATATAAAAAAGTTGGGTTAATAATAAAATATAGTTATTTAATACTAAGAAAGGGCAAAATGAGTGAAAAAAGCAAGGAAACGATAACACCACATCAAGTCCGTCAATCCATAAAGTGAGATGTTTTATCAGTATAAAATAATAAATTTTACGATGCGATGCATTAAAATTTAAGTAACAACTAAAAAAATATTTTATTTAAAGTAACAATACGATACAACGGTAGGTAACGATAATTAAAATATACCATTTTAAAAACAACTTGGCACCCCGTCAGACAACAAGTCAATTTTGCAACCGGTCAGCGACAGCGGTTACAAACACAGCCTTTTCCTTTCGTTTTTTCTTGTCTTCAAAACAGAATGAAAATAAAATTTTATACATTTAATAGATACCCAACTACATAATCTATAATCTTTTGAAGAAAATATCATATAGACTCATTTGAAACTTCAATTTTAAACATGATAAATTTTATGTAGTTATTTTTTAATGGATGTGGTTGGAATGCATTTGACACACCTAGCGAATGAAGTCACTAAATTTTTGAACTGGTTTGGAGACATTCAGAGAAAATTGCTTTAAAACATCTCTACTTTTTGACTCAAGCAACGTAAATAGATAAAAAAAGGATTAGGTAACCATTTTATATATAACGCGGTTATTCACCACACTATACCTTAATGACACATTTGTCCGTTAAGTTATAGCATATTGAATAACCATGCTATATTTGAACTAAAAATGGGAGTGAGGTATAGCGCGCATAGAGAATGCGCTATATTATAGCGCCTTCTCTATGCACGCTATACCTATATAAAAAATGGTACCATCTCCTTCCCCCACCAGACGCGAACTAGCAGATCCCCAAAAATAAAAAATCGTCCCCCCCCCCCTCCCCCCCTCACCCTCCAATTTTAAAGAAAAACACTTAATAGAGCCCACCCGTCCATAAAAAGTGTATTTTCTTCGTATTGTAGCAAGCTAACACCGGATCAAAGGTGTTATCGCATAGTGGTTTGTTCGTTTCGACCCCGAAATCATCAAATCTTCACCTTTCAAAAAATTTAAAATCAAGATATTCCGACTTACTTTTTGGTAAAACTCATGTATAAGAACGTATTAGTTATTTTTTACTTTGGTCTATGTTTATTCGTGATTGTTTTGCGATTTAATTAATTTATTATCTTTTATCCGGATTATATTAGTTATGTGCTAAAAATATTAGTAAAATAGACAAATAATTATTTCTTGAATAATTAATGTTATTATTTGTTATAAAAAATATTTATTAGTTGCTTTATATTTTGGTATATGTTTTTTCTGATATTGTTTTGTGATTAAATTAAGTTGTTATTTTTAATTCAGATTAGATTATTTATGCCTTAAAAGATTAGTACAATAGATCAATATTTTATAAATAACTAATGTTATTTAAATTTTATTGTTGTACGTATATTAATATTGACTTTATTGTTGTTTAATGCCCATAAGAGTTATATTGTGCCCGTAATTGTAATGTAGCGCCTTTTAGTATAGTAAAATATGACGCCCTTTGGTGTAGTATTTTGTAGTTATTGAAATTAATCATTTAATTATTTGTCAACCCAAAAAAATATTTGGAAATAAAAGATGATAGTTCAAACACAAACACTCTCAAATTTTAGTTAACAAATGTAAGAAAATAACATAAAAAATAACAATATTTGTCAAACTAAATCTTTAACCCAAAAATAGGTGAGTAAGAAACAAGTATATAAAATAAGAAACACACATATAACATAATAAACTAACACATAAAATAAGAAACTAACATATAAAATAATAAAGTAACATATAAAACAAGAAACAAACATATAAAAATAACATATAAAATAAGAAACTAATATATAAAATTATGAACTAACATATAAAATAATAAAATGACATATAAAATAAGAAATGAAAAAATAGAATAGTAAACTTACATATAAAATAATAATATATAAAATATATCAACCTAAATAATAATATAGCAAAAATATCTATTAAATATTAATATAAAAGATATTGTAATATATTTAAAGATGTTAAGCAATTAAATAAAAATATAGTTTTATTAATATTCTTCAATTTGTAGACATCGTTATGGAGGTTCCCCCGGTGCATCCTGGACCTGAATCACGAGAGCTACTGTTGCTACAAGGTAACCATAACTCTTCATACATCTGGATGGGCATTGTCTGTCCCAGACATTCCGCCCCAGACGCATAGACAATATATGAGAGTTTATTAGCGACTATCCCAATCCATCCCCGTAGAGTTAGATGCCTTCATGCTACGGGTTTCTACATGATTACAATGATTGATTGGTTGTAGTTCGACTGGGCATTTATCATGGATATGATAGAGTGGTGGAGACTGGAGATGAACACGTTTCATCTGCACATCAGCGAGGCCACCATTATACTTGAGGACATAAATGTTGTTTTCGGGCTACCGGTTGATAAATTACATGTATCATAACTGCATGCTCTTAAAGACTATAAGGTAGTAGATTACCTGCATATGTTTCAGCGCCTTACTGGTTTCTAGCCAACAGAGCCGGATGCATTGAGTAAGGCTAGACGAATGCAACTGACACCCATCCGGCAACATCTAGCGGGGCGGAATGTGGAGATTGCAGATGATTCACCGCGGGAGGATATCGTCCAACACACGAGATTGTTATTGCTGTTGATATTTGGGGTGTATTGTTCCCAAACACTTTGGGAAACCTAGTTAGTTTGAGATTTCTACATTTTCTGGAACGGCTAGATGATTTACCTAGTTATAGCTAGGGTGCAGCTGTTCTAGGTTACCTGTATAGACATATGTGTCGGACGTGCATGGGCACCAAGAGGGACACTGTCAGATTTTTACCGCTGCTGCAGGTGAAAATATAATCAATTCTTTTCATAGTTATAACATATATAGTTAAAAATTACCTTAAATTTTGCATCCCCAATCTATATTAGTTTTGGGTCTGGGAGAGGTTCTTGCAGTTCCAGCCACCTCTACCACCGATCACTCAGGATGCACCACCACAATTATTTCTCCCTTTATCTTGGAATTGTTTGATAAACAAGGCTATGTACGCGAGGTTGAGGCTCGACGTCATCTCCCTTATTATAGGGATTTATGGGATTTACTTGAGAGCGTGCAAGTACATATATACTTGAGTTTTTATGGCATGGCTTTATATGTGTAGCGTTTACTCGCGATTGTTATGTTTAATAAATAGTACGTATGGAGGCTATATAGTGATGCGTTGATAGCTGGTTTGCTCAATTATTTCTCCCACGATGAGTTATATGGAGCTCTTCTGTCCTACTGATATGTCTTGATATAGTCGAGCATCATGCCACTGCTTAGGACACATTATCTGCGGGATGATCATAGTAGGGTTGACTAGGAATAATTGGCCTAGCTAGAGGCCCAAATTGAGATCTGGGACTAAGGTTATGACCTGATTCGACCACCCCCTCCAGATGAGTGTATGGATTGTGAGAATGAGTATATAGGTTAGTATCGTAGCGTTACCCGACTTCTCATCGGAAATCCCATTCATCGCGCTAGTGGTCAGTGCATTCCATACGTTGGGAGGCATGAGCTACTAATATTTTATTTGTTACATTATCCTTATGTATTTAATACTTTAAATGTTATCAAGACTATTAGATTACATCAGTTTACCAGTTGGGACTGGAGATGCTGCAACAGACAGGCGAGGGAGCGACAACTTTGCACGTGTATGGCCATGTGGTTGCTCATCTTGCTGCTTACACATTCATACGTGCCCGAGATGATGAGCATTGAGGATACGAGACTACATATGTGCTTCCCAATGAGTACCATCATAGGCCACCGGTAGAGCCTAGAAGTTGTAGGTGTAGCAGGCATGACAGACAGAGAAGAAGGGATGACCCACGAGGTCGCAGTGGTAGGCAAGGATGGAGTCCCCAACAAGGGAAAGTTGAGGCCCCCGTTGAAGATATTAGAGTTTATCAGCTGGGTTAACACCCTGATTCACACGATACTCCTCATGGTATGCCGTCATTCAGCCTTCAGCTATCGCTAGGGACTTTGCAGGTGACCCCATCAGCTCCATTGTTGATCATGGGCACGACCCTTATGTGACATGAGTAGGATCAATATTTTTCTGAACCCCTAGAGCCATCGACGGTTAATGATGATCGTCCGATATGAGAGGCACATAGTGGGCGACTATTGAGTTATGACTCATCACCGAGCGATTCTGAGGATCTTTCATTTACTCCAGTACACCTTGATGTTCTGACAGAGCATGGTGGGGCTACTCGGGAGCATGTTTGTTGGAATTAGTATTATTTCTATTTGTTTTTATCCCATTGATTAGTTTGCAATCAATATCTAAAGCATTTTTATTTGTTTTAAAGAAATCGTCATCACCTGTCACGGAGGCCATATTGTGCGCTACTGAAATACCAGAGACGGATGATTTTATTCAGGAGCCCGCAGAAACCATGATATGAACATTAGAATTTTTTGATAACACGTACTTCAGTAATTTATTATTTATACACTAAAATATCTTATTATTCAGTAGGTCACTACTGGCCCAACGACCGCTTTAACCGAATCTTCAAGCCTTACCGATGATCATGCTATAGCGCATCCTCCGATAAAGAAGCGACGTGATGTGGATGATCCTGATAGCGTAGCCTAGTAGTATGGTATGCGCCTTAGGGCAGCCAATTCTTTAAAGCATACAGGTCCTGGGACACATTGACATTTATTATTATTTGTATATATGAATTTTAATATATAATAGAAAAATTATTTATGTTTTACATAATTTGCGCATGCATTTTTATTTTTCGAGTCATTTATTAGTTTAACACTAGAATATTAAAAAAGTGATATCTTAACATAAATTTAATTCGTTATCAATTAAAGAAACTACTTGACACGTGCAACATACAAATAAAATACTACATGCGACACATCCGTGTGTTTGTTTAGTCGCTATCGCCCATTATTATGTGCTTCAACCACTTAAATTTCTCTTCCAACCTTTTTTTCTTCTTCTATCTCTTTAGTTTCTCCTTCATTGCCGCAAGTTGTTCTTGTGGTTTCATGATCTGAAGTTCGTATTCACCGGTCAGATTCCAAATATTTAGCAAACATGATTTGTAGTATTCCTGATTAATGGTTCATATTACTATTCTTCAATGTAACGAATCACCTGGTCGTTTTGCCTTTTGAGCCCCGTCCCTTTAAATAAAACTTTCCGTGCTTGCGTTAGCTAATTTACGACTTGGGGGGACGGTTGGTTTGAGATTTGGAAGAATTTTGGGGTGTAATATGCCCATTTAATTCCTTAGGATTTTCTTATTAGAAATTATTAATCTAAAGTCTTAAGGATTTAAAAAAGCAAAGTAATCAGTGATTTCCTAGGTATCAGGCTCGTATTTTGGTTTTGAGGCCTGGTACTAGTCCGAAATATCATTTAAGACTTGCTCGTAAACATTGGTGTCATTCCAAGTAGTTTTAGGGCGTTTTGGCCCGTTGGAGGAAGATTAAGAACTTGTAATTCATAAGTTTGAATCATTTGGTTTTAGGTGGTGATTTTTAGATTTATCTTTGTTTCGGGTATTCCGAAGGTTTGAGTAGGTCCGTCTCGTGAGTTCAGGCTTGTTAGTATATTCGCGCGGCACTCGGGAGCCCCAAGCGTCAATCAGACGAGGCTTGAGTAAAGTGGAAATTTTTGAAATGAGCTAAAGGATTTCTACTTCTGTCATAGCCACATCTGACATTGTTGGATCGCAGATGTGGCCTTTCAATCGCAGAAGCAGCCTAGGGCGACTAGGCCATTTTTCTAAAATGCAGGTCCCCAGCTGCAGAAGCTGCGCCATAGGTAAAGCTCATAGACCGCAGATGCGGTCCCAGCCTCCCCTTTTATTTTCGCAGATGCAGTCAAAGTTTTTGCAGATGCGAGACCGCAGATGCGGTCCCCTTACCGTAGAAGCGGAAATCACTGAACCAGTGAGGTTCATTAAAGACGGGATCTATGAATTTTTATGACATTTTCCCTCCTCATTTGGGCGATTTGGGAGCTTTAGAGATGAGTTCTTCAGCTAGCATCAAGTGGTAACTTTGTTCCACCCATCCTTGGTTTAATACTTGTATTTTAAGGAGATTAAATGTTAGAAATTAGGTAAAATCAAGGTGTTAGAGCAAGACCTAGGGCTTTAATAAAACTTAGGTTTAACCACGAAATTGGTTATGAAATGAATTAAAAATCATATATTATCGATCCTTAGGTTGTACAGAACAACTTCCTTCAAAAAATTTTGGAATTCGGGCATGTGGGCCCGGGGTCAAATTTTAGGACTTGTGTTAATAGTTAGAAATTTTTTTAAATAGCTAGAATTCGATCCTATGAGCCTATATTAACTAGTTCCTACTTCGTTTAACTAGTTTGGGATCGTTCGGATCCGAATTGAGGGCTTGGACTTGCTATTGGCCTTTGGAGTGCACTTTGGGGCGAGGTGACTCTCCTTTCTAACCTTGTAAGAGGGAATTGTCAACATAGGCATAATAATTGAGAAATTGCTATTAAATGTGGGGTCTACGTATGCACTAGCTGACGAGAGTCCGTGCGTAGTTACTGTATTGTTAATTGCTTGGGTAGTCTAGGACCCAAAATATGCCTAATATTGAATATCTCTATAGTAACTTTCTAATGTGAACATTTATGATATGATAGAGACTTGGAAAGGAACGAAAGTGAACATGTGAACTTGCTGAACCCTTGTAAGAATTTATTTGTATATAAATGCGCCTTCGTGTGTATTCTTCTTGTAATCTTGAAATTTATGGATCGGACCGATGTCCTCGCTGTAAATTGATGCATCAATGATTCACGTCTTTCGACCATCGGCAGTGCAACGTTTATTTTGTTGGAGTAGGTCGCCGATATCAGCATAATGTGCGCATGATATTTATGTTAAATCTTATACATGACTTGTTTTGGCTAAGTATTTGAAAAGTAAATGGTTAAGTGAAATATGGTCAAGAACATGATTATTGCTTCCGTTATAAGCTGTTGAATGTTGGCGATTCCCATGCTTAGCATAACTCTTTGTCATATTATTTTGACCCTAGTAAGTATCAAGTTGGCCCTTCGTTTCTACTTCTTCAAGATTAGACATGATACTTACTAGGTAAATATTAGTTACGTACTCATACTACACTTTTATTCTTAATTGTACAGGATCTGAGGTGGCTACATTTGATTACCAGTCTGGTGCACGCCCCTGATTTAGTGGCCAAGACTCCCAAGTGAGCTATTTCCTTCTTATGTTGTTCAACAGCCGGATGGAGTCTTACCTTACTTTTGCTGTCTTTTCTATCTTAGACAGCAGGATAGAGATAATATTTTGTTATATTATACTAGATGCCTATTCTTGTGACACCAGGTCTTGGCACACACATTAGTAGATATTTAGTTTTGGGTGGTGTAATCATGTTATTTATGTTATTGATCACTTATGGGTTTCAACCCAAATTGGAGAATCTGTTTTACTTATTTCTAATAAAAGTAACATAAGAATCTAGCTATGTTTCTGCGTCGATTTTCCTGGCAATGGTGTCGGGCGCCTTCATGGCCTATTACGAAAATGGATCGTGAAAACATGGTATCAGAGCACTAGGTTCACGTAGGTCTCATAATTCTTGGGAAAACGTAATAGAGTCTTGTAGATGCGCAAGGAGATACTTGTATGTTGGCCCAAGTTCAGTTGAGGTTTTGAAGAATGACAAATGAACTCAGTAACGGACCTGGTCCATCATATGAGAGAAGTGGTTATAAACTATGCATATGACATGCACGTGAAGAAGATAAGTCTTAGGGATCAAGCAACAATATCTTCTGAACTGATCGAAAAGATTGCATATGGGATAAGGAGAAGAAGTCTCCATATGAGAAGAGAACAAAATCCGGATCAAGGATAAGGGTTAGAGTTTGCATTGGGCTAGGAATCAAATTCGATGGAGGATCATCAATTGAGTGTCAATCAAACTCTGATTACTAACTTAATAAAAAACTAAGATTGTTCTCTTTCATAGGTATGCACATTCCTGTAAAAGGAACTCAGGATGAACAATGTCCATCACTCAAGTGCACAAAAACGTGCAGATTCGAGCATACGGGTTGCACTTGAAGGAGACAAGATTAACTTGGTCTATTTGATATCTCCTGATCGAAAAGGTTGCATAATTGATAAGGAGAAGGAGTCCTTAATCAAAGAGAACACTATCCAAGATAGGGAAGGAGTTGGAAGATGAAATCAATTAGAACTCTTTCACCAAGGAAGAGTTGTTAGATAATACGCTTAACGCTAGAGGGGGGGGGGGGTGAATAGCGTTATAATAAAAATTAGCGTAAACTTGCGGAATTTAAAATTTGCAGGAAATAAATAAGTGCGATAACTAAGAAAGAACACACCAAAGTATTCTGGTTCACCGCAACCCGTGGCTAGTCCAGTCCCGAGAGACTCTCTCGAGATTTCCACTAACTTGTCAAGGTTCCGGGTGCTTATCAAACCTTTACAACTTGAGGACACAAGCATCAACACCTTTGCTCGGAGATACAGCACTCCAAGACTTCAACCAAGGAAACACAAGTTCCTTCTTACAACAAGAGAATAACAATTCTCTTCAAGTGTACAATACACTAAGCACTCAAACAAGACACTCCTTAATGAGTAGAGATGAATAAAAGAATACGCTCAAGATCACAACAACTTTGAACAATATTTTGGCTCTCAAAAACTTATGTAATGAATATAAAATAATAAGCAATAGAGTATGCAAGCTTTAGCAATTGAATGATCAGTTGTTGTGGTTTATTGTGTACTCAAAAGACTGAATTTAAGCTGTATTTATAGTTGAAAAACTTGGCATTACCGTTGCCTAATTGCCAATTAAGAACTGCTGATTTTACTCTGTGACAATCGATTGTCAAGAATCCACAATCGATTGTTTGCCAATCGTTCCAAAAATCAATCCCAGATTTTACGCTTCACAATCGATTATCTAAGATCAACAATCGATTATTGGCAACGTTCAAAAAATCATTTCCAGATTTTACGTAAAACAATCGATTATACAAAATAAATAATCGATTATTCAGCAACGTTCAAAAAATCCTTTCTAGATTTTTATTTCAACAATCGATTATAGAATATCAACAATCGATTACCTGACGGTATTTGAAAATATTTTGGCAACGGTTAGTTATACAATCAAATATACTAAGTTAACAATAGATTATATATCAGTCTTGAAAAATCAATTTAGACACTGCCTCGTGACAATCGATTGTTATATACTCACAATCGATTATTTAATAACTTTGAAAAAGTCTGGAAGACACTGTCTCAACACAATCGATTGTCATATGTTCACAATCGATTATTTTGTGACTTTGAAAAATCTGATGGACACTGTCTCTTCACAATCGATTGTCATTAACTTCACAATCGATTATTTTGAGCGTTGAAAAACTTTGATGGACACTGCCTCATCACAATCGATTGTCATAAGGTTCACAATCGATTGTCATGCAGGTTTGAAAAACCTGATGCTCACTGCCTTAACACAATCGATTGTCATTAGTTCACAATCGATTGTCATGCAGTCTTGGCTTAACATAATCTATTATCATACGTACATAATCGATTATCTTAGTCCAAATTTTTGAGGCATGTTTAAAAATCATTTTGACTAATGTAAATATGCATGATTTAAAGTCATTTAGCATTAAATTAAATATGCATGATTTTGTAAAAATAATTTTACGAGAGAAGCCATGTCATAAGTCAAGTTGTCGGATCAAGATCACAGTTAAGAACGACTCATGTAAAACTATAAAACTTGGTCCTGTGCTTGTATCTCATTATATATCAATTGTGCGCTTGTACTTGAACTTCGTCATATATCAATTTGCGCATCGTTTGTCATTCATCAAAACCTACACATATGAACACACGTTTTAGTATAATGCTTTGAGAACGTGTTTCCAACAATTTCCCCCTTTTTGATAATGGCAAACTTTAAGCGGGATATGCAAATTAAACAATTCATAATTACGATTCAAGACAAGAAACGATATGCAACAAGTATATGGATATGCAATTTGTTCCCCCTCAATTTATGCCGATAAGTATTGAGAATGCATACCCGTTATCTTCCCCCTTTTGCCATTAGCAAAAAAATGTAATAAGATGGATTAAAAATCTTGTTTATTTATTGAAAATAAAACGGGTACATAATGGGAACAATACAAACATAGAACAATAAAATGGAAAGACATATAAAGAAATTATTCATCATCATTTCCCGCCTCATCGTCCGGCACTGCTTCAAAGGGAACAAGACCGGCATATGGATAATGAACATGGTCAAAATATCCATGGATCTCATGTGTCAATTGACCGACAGAGGTGGTCAATGAAGCAATTTGGTCGGTAATGGATTGAAGAGTAGGTTCTTGAGGCTGACGCGACCGACGAGTTGGTAGAGGAGTAGGAGCTACATGATCTCCGTCATGGGGAAAGGAGGATTCTGAAATTTCCCACTTCTTGGTGCTCTTTTAGAAGGACCGATGGAAATGTTAAATCCGGAAGCTTCAAGAAAATCCATAATAAGGAGGGCATAGGGAAGAGGTCTATCATCTCCGATGGCGTCACGCATGTGAATCTTGACGAACTTACACCAATTGATGTGAGCTCCGGTTATAATTGCATGCATGAGCTTAGCGTCTTCTTGGGAAAGAGTGGTATGATTATGCTTCCGAGGTTTGAGGACTCGGGTGATGAAATAGAAAATCAAACGATACTCGGGGAGCATTCCCGTGATAGTAGGATGCCGAGTGGATAGATTATGATCATAAGATGTAATACCTATTTGGTTTGGGAGAGCTTTTTCATCAAATAAGGCGCGGACCTCTCTAATGTACCGAAAAATGTCTTCACCACTTTGAGGAAGACGGGCAATGGAATGAAGGTTTTCATCGGATAAAAGAATTTGAACACCATTAATATTTGTCACAAGTACACCATCATCATCCTCATGAAGGGTTGAATAAAACGCTTGAATCAATGGAGGATTAATGTAAGGGTAGGTAAGAAATAAGAAGTCAAGAAGTTGGCATTCTTTAAGCATGTTGGCAGCAGGGGCGTATGATTCAAGATACTTGCTTGTTGAAAAGCGGGGAGGAAGAATGTCGCGCTTTTCAAATTTTGTCAAAAATCGAGTGAGCTCGGTGTCAGAATTAAATTATAAAATGGACCCATCTTGATAAGGGTAATTTGGAGGAGGTGGGGCAGCAGAGGAGGACGCACCATGCCTAGCTGAACGGGAACGTTTAGAGTGACGGCCCGACATTTTTAATAGGAAGTAGTGAGCTTTGCAAGAAACTTAAGAGAGTTTTGATAGTTCGAGAGCTAAAATAGATGCTTGAGTGAATAAAATGAAGATATGAGGTGCCTATTTATAGTGGGGATAGTGGCTTTCCATTGATGGTGAAAATCTGCAGAAAATTGAAAGCCAAAATGGTCAGAAACGGTAAAAATAAATTGCACTAACCGTTAGACAATCGATTATTGGAATGAAATAATCGATTGTTATGAAGATTTGACTGAATCTCGGAACTGACACAAATCGATTGCAGAGCCAAACGGTAACAGATTTTTGAATTACTGACATGAAATAATCGATTGTCAAATTATGGTAATCGATTGTTGTGCCATAGTGTGCACGGTGATTTTCTGACTCGGAAAATAATCGATTATATATATGAAACAATCGATTGTTGTAGAAAAGCAGTACTGAATGGCTGAGACGGTAATTGATTAAACAGCTAAAAAATCTATTATTAAACAAAACTGCATAATAAGCATAAACCATAAATAATCGATTAGTGATACTTGCTAATCGATTTTCTGCATAGTAAAATAATCGATTATTTGCTGTAACAATCGATTATTCTATGCCATTTCTTTATAATTCCCCCTACCTTTAGGGCGATACCTGCAAAATAGAATTAGACGTCTCCGACGCTCAAGTCAGTAATTTGTAAAGAAATAGTAACTTAAACTAGTGTGGCCAAGTGAGAGCGTGATCTCTTAAGAAGTGTGTCCTAGGGTGTTCTTAAGAGTGTTTCGGGTACTTACCTTTTCTCCGACGTCGCCAATTACCTGTTCGAGAGGGTGATCTTTGATTGTTCTCCACTCGTTAGGCATTTTCGTTTCTTTCTCCAATTGTGGTGCTTCCTCCATTGGTTGTTCCAAAATTTCGTCTTGATTTTCCTTAGGCGTTTCCTCTTGTATTTTGTCTTTCAAGCTATCTAAGATACCTGCAAGATCAAAACCGGAATCCTTTCTCGCCATGCGAGCATTATTTTTGGAAAATACAACATGAGGGGATTCCTCCACAATTTCGGTTCTTTTATTAAAAACCCTATATGCTTTGCTACGTGAAGAATAACCAATGAAAATTCCCTCATCGGACTTAGCATCAAATTTTCCCAATTGATCTTTTACTTTGTTATTAATAAAAACTTTAAAACCGAATACTCTAAGATGGGAGATATTTGGTTTCCTTCCCTTGTAGAGTTCATAAGGGGTCTTCATGAGTATTGGCCTTATGACTACTCTATTTAAGATGTAGCATGCGGTACTCACGGCATCCGCCCAAAAATATTTGGGAATCTTAGCCTCTTCGAGCATGGTTCTAGCCATCTCTTCGAGACACCTATTTTTCCTTTCCACCACCCCATTTTGTTGTGGTGTTCGTGGAGCGGAAAAGGTATGCTCGATACCGAGTTTGTCACAAAAGTCCGCAAAGAGATTGTGATCAAACTCTCCCCCATGATCATTTCTAATTGAAGTGACGGTTGTTTCCTTTTCGTTTTGAACACGTTTAAGGAAATATTTAATATTCTGAAAAGCATCACTTTTATGGGCAAGAAATAAAGTCCAAGTAAATCTGGAATAATCATCAACAATGACAAAAGCATAACGATTTCTACCAAGACTTTCAATGCGAGATGGTCCAAACAAATCCATGTGACGCAATTGCAATGGTCTAGTAGTTGAAACAATATTTTTCGATTTGAAAGATTCTTTTGTTTGCTTCCCTTTTTGACAAGAATCACAAATAGAGTCATTTTAAAATTTCAAATTGGGAAGACCAATAACTAAGTTTTGTGAAATCAATTTGTTCAAAAGATGCATGTTTATATGTGCCACTCTACGATGCCATAGCCAAGTATCATCCTCTTTGCTCATAAGGCAATCCACATATTCGGGTGAGGAATTAGCAAGATCAACCATATAAATATTATCCACTCTAAAACCACGAACGATAATTTTGAAATCACTACGTCTAAATACTAAGCATTCGTCCGAATCAAATAAGGCAAGATTTCCCTTGTCAGATAATTGAGTTATGCTCAAGAGATTATGCTTTAAACCTTTAACAAGTAATATATGCTTAATAGAAGAGTTTTCATCCTTACCGACCGATCCGATGCCGATAATCTTTCCTTAGTTGTTGTCACCAAAAATAACACTTCCTCCTTCTTTGTGTTCTAGTTGAAGGAATTTGGATTCGTCTCCCGTCATGTGCTTGGAGCATCCACTATCAAGGTACCATAGTACACTTGATCCCTTCAAACACACCTCATCTTGCTTGTCTTCTTGTGCCATAAGACAAAGGTTTGCGCTTTCCTCTTCTTCTCCTTCACTTGACTCATCTCCGGAGTCTCCTCCCCAAGATATATATGCACGTTGGTTTTTGAAAGGTTTCTTTTCCTTTTTGATATTTGGGAAATTTGATTTGATGTGCCCGGTTTCTCCGCATTCATAGCACTTTATTTGTTCTCCTTGCTTTTTGCCCTTTCGTTCATACTCTTTTCGCATGAACTTTTGAAATCTTTTGATAACGAGTCCAAACTCGTTGTCTCCATCCTCATCAACTTGCGGTTGGCTTGTGCTTGCCTCTAGAGCAATTCTTTGCCTCCTTTGATCATCAACAAGAGGGTTAAGTATAGTAGATTCATAAGTCTTAAGATTACCTCTTAATGCGTCGATGGTAACATTTGAGACGCCAATGGACTCTTGAATTGCGTCGGCCTTTGATCGCCATGCCGGAGTGAGACTTCTAAGGATTTTTCGGACAAGTTCCCTATCCGTGAAAGTCTTCTTGAGAGCATGTAGGTCATTTACGATTATTGAAAATCGTTCAAACATTTCACCCACCTTTTCACCTTCCTTCATGTGAAATAATTCATAAGCATGGGTTAGGAAATCAATTTTGGCTTCCCTTACCTGGTCCGTACCTTCGTACGTAATTTCCATCTTGTCCCACATTTCCTTCGCCGTTGTGCAACACGATATTTTCCTGTAATCGTCAGCATTTACAGCACAATATAATAAATTAATTGCTTTAGCATTATTTTGCACCTTTCGGATATCATCCGCGTCATATTCTTATTCGGACTTGGGAACCCATTCGTTTTCAACCTTTTTGGTTGGAATTTGATTTTCCTTTGTTATCACCTTCCAAAGATGAAAATTGTTTGCTTGAACGAAGATTTTCATCCTCTCCTTCCAGTACGTATAGTTTGTACCGTTGAATAGTGGTGGTCGGGTGGAGCACTGTCCTTCCTCTATTCCTGCAAAAGAGTCACGAGTAGAAGCCATGGAAGTTTTCTCAAACTGTTAAATCTTCAGAGAGTTGGCCTCTGATACCAATTGTTAGATAATACGCTTAACGCTAGAGGGGGGGGGGGTGAATAGCGTTTTAATAAAAATTAGCGTAAACTTGCGGAATTTAAAATTTGCAGGAAATAAATAAGTGCGATAACTAAGAAAGAACACACCGAAGTATTCTGGTTCACCACAACCCGTGGCTAGTCCAGTCCCCGAGAGACTCTCTCGAGATTTCCACTAACTTGTCAAGCTTCCGGGTGCTTAACAAACCTTTACAACTTGAGGACACAAGCCTCAACACCTTTGCTCGGAGATACAGCACTCCAAAACTTCAACCAAGGAAACACAAGTTCCTTCTTACAACAAGAGAATAACAATTCTCTTCAAGTGTACAATACACTAAGCACTCAAACAAGACACTCCTTAATGAGTAGAGATGAGTAAAAGAATACTTTCAAGATCACAACAACTTTGAACAATATTTTGGCTCTCAAAAACTTATGTAATGAATATAAAATAATAAGAAATAGAGTATGCAAGCTTTAGCAATTGAATGATCAGTTGTTGTGTGTTATTGTGTACTCAAAAGACTGAATTTAAGCTGTATTTATAGTTGAAAAACTTGGCATTACCGTTGCCTAATTGCCAATTAAGAACTGCTGATTTTACTCTGTGACAATCGATTGTCAAGAATCCACAATCGATTGTTTGCCAATCGTTCCAAAAATCAATCCCAGATTTTACGCTTCACAATCGATTATCTAAGATCAACAATCGATTATTGGCAACGTTCAAAAAATCATTTCTAGATTTTACGTAAAACAATCGATTATACAAAATCAATAATCGATTATTCAGTAACGTTCAAAAAATCCTTTCCAGATTTTTATTTCAACAATCGATTATAGAATATCAACAATCGATTACCTGACGGTATTTGAAAATATTTTGGCAACGGTTAGTTATACAATCGATTATACTAAGTTAACAATCGATTATATATCAGTCTTGAAAAATCAATTTAGACACTGCCTCGTGACAATCGATTGCTATATACTCACAATCGATTATTTAATAACTTTGAAAAAGTCTGGAAGACGCTGTCCCAACACAATCGATTGTCATATGTTCAATATCGATTATTTTGTGACTTTGAAGAATCTGATGGACACTGTCTCTTCACAATCGATTGTCATTAACTTCACAATCGATTATTTTGAGCGTGAAAAACTTTGATGGACACTGCCTCATCACAATCGATTGTCATAAGGTTCACAATCGATTGTCATGTAGGTTTGAAAAACCTGATGCTCACTGCCTTAACACAATCGATTGTCATTAGTTCACAATCGATTGTCATACAGTCTTGGCTTAACATAATCGATTATCATAAGTACATAATCGATTATCTTAGTCCAGATTTTTGAGGCATGTTTAAAAATCTTTGTCTAAAGTAAATATGCATGATTTAAAGTCATTTAGCATTAAATTAAATATGCATGATTTTATAAAAATAATTTTATGAGAGAAGCCATGTCATGAGTCAAGTTGTCGGATCAAGATCACAGTTAAGAACGACTCATGTAAAACTATAAAACTTGGTCTTGTGCTTGAATCTCGTTATATATCAATTGTGCGCTTGTACTTGAACTTCGTCATATATCAATTTAGCATCGTTTGTCATTCATCAAAACCTACACATATGAACACACATTTTAGTATAATGCTTTGAGAACGTGTTTCCAACAAGAGTTGCATCGGAACTCTAGTTATTTCTTAATCTACTAACTCTATTAATTGCAGGATGTTCTTACATTAAAAGTGTTGCACAAAACGCAGAAGTAAAACGTGAATTAAGCGCAAAATAGCAAGGCTTTTTGCAAGCAGTTCGTGTGTGATTCAAGTATGCAATCTTGAAGCTACATGAACCAAATTGAAGAACCAGCTCCATAAAGAGTTTTATTTGTCTTTATTTCTTTCTATTTCAATTAAAATAGGTGTTTTTATTTGTACCTTTCAGCTTTCATAGGAGAAATTGCAATAGGTACTTTGAGTATTGAAGTTAGAGTTATCTTGAACTTGCCGCAACAGTTAGAGGCTGGTTGCTATAACGGGATTAGAGTTAATCCTTAGGTTTACAAAGAGGTTATGTAAATGTTGTTTTGGCTCAGTAATTTTAGTGGAAGTTTGGGAAAATCCTACTGAGTAGTAGGTCGTGGTTTTTTCATCTTTTGAGTCAGGTGTTTTCCATGTAAAATCCTTGTGTTCTTTATTTTTTGAATTTATTATTGCGTAACAACAGTAGTTGGAACACATAGAAGAACTAGGTCTTTCATAAGCAGTTTAAGCAAAAATTGGGTACCACACAAATCACCCCCCTCTTGTGTGGTATTGACGTATAAAACAACAATTGGTATCAGAGCAGGTTATCGTTGCAGATGCTAACACCTTAGGAAAAGATTAAGATGAGTGCACCATCTAGAAACTAGGAAGGGCAATCCACTAATAGACCTCCACTCTTTAATGGTCATTACTACTCTTGGTGGAAAAATAGAATGAGAGTTCACATCATCGAAGAAGACTATCAGCTATAGGACATTTGTAACTGATGGTCGCCTTGCTACCATGAAGAAAAATTCTTAAGGAGTAGATGTGCCAAAAACAAGAGCTGACAGCAATGCTAAGGACTTGAGGAAGTGGGAAAAGAATGCAAAGGCCAAGAAATGGCTTGTGTATGAACTTAGAAGGCAAACCATGAAGATGGATGCAACCAAGAAGGAACGAATCATGCCATTCAGAATCACTGAAGTTGCTGATCTAGAGGAGGATGAAATGAACATGATCACAACGGAATTCAGAAAGTACTTAATGAGAGGAAATGGTCCGTCAAGAAGTGGAAGCAACAACAAACCAAGGGTTCCTAAAAAAAATCAATGAGGGGTATTACAAGTGTGGAAAGACTGATCACCACATTAGAAACTGCCCTCAACGGGAAATTGAATGGAAGAAGGAAAGAGCTAAATGAAGGAACAAAAAGAAGGAACATGTTCAACTCAAGAAGAACAAAGAATCAATGAAGGTTATGGTTGCTGCTTGGAGAGAAAGCTCAGATGAGGACTAAGAGGGTGAAGATGGAGATGAAGAAACACTTATGGCAATTGGAGAATCCGATGAGGAATCCGAGGTAAGTATAAATCATCTCAAAGACAAGATTAAATTTTTATCTAAAGAAAGGGTATCTGAGTTACTCCTGGATTTCATTCATGAATATGAGGATTTAAACAATGAGAAGGAAGTTCTGTCCAGGAACTGTGTGATTCTAAAAGCAAAGTGTAAAAGTGTAGAGTCTAGGGCAAATGAGAGTGACAACAAAAATACCTAGTTAAACAACCAGGTTCATGAACTTGACAGCATTGTCCTAGAGCTTAGATTTTAAAATTTGAAATTGATATTAGGAACTGGTAAAAAGAAAGCTGATCACACACAACTCAGTTTAGAAGAAAATGTAGGAAAAAGGAAAGATGAGTTGTACGAAAAAGATGAGCAGATAAGAGTCCTTAAGGAGGATCTAAACAAGGTTAAGCATGAGCTAGACAGAACCTATAAATGGAATAGGTCCTCTGATACACTTTCATGGCTACATGAACACCAGAGTAGCAATAAGAGAGAACTTGGTTACGGGACCCCTACACCTAAGTGGGATCCCAAAAGCAAGAACCTCACACTTCTTGAGAACATAATTTGTACACACTGTGGTAAAACTGGTCACTATAAATCCGAATGTATTGCAAAAGAAAAGGCTAGTCTAAAGAATAAAGAATTTGTTCAAGAGAAAAATAGGCTGCCAGGTTGCGCTAAAAAGAATCCGATTCACCCTTTTGCCTATAGAAAGGGACCCAAACTAGTTTCGGTTCCTAAGGGTAACCCCTAATTTCCTTTTGTGGGTCCAAGTGAAGGGGAGCAACCAAATATGGTACATGGATAGTGGCTGCTCAAAGTATATGACAGGAAGTGAGAACCAATTGCTTTCACTTGATGACCTCAAAGGAGGTAATGTCTCCTTTTGTAATGGAAAGAAAAGTGAGATCATTGGGGTTGGAAAGGTAGGCAAGACTAATTGTCACTCCATAGAGAATTTATACCTGATAGATGGTTTGAAATATAGCTTAATAAGTATGTCACAATTGTATGATAGAGGCAACTTGTGGCTTTTGCCTCCAAAAAATGTTTTGTGATTAATCTTACCACTAACAAGATTGTTTTTCAGGAAAAAAGAGTAAACAATATATACATTGTAGATTTTTCCACACTTTCAGAAAATACACTCTCTTAAATGTGTTGGAAAATGACCCCTCCCTTGGCATAAGAGATTTGGACATGCCAGTTTAGGTCAACTTAACAAACTAGCCTTGAAGGATTTGGTGATAAGACTACCTATTATAAAGTTCAAGGAAGATAAAATTTATGAGGTTTGTGCAAGGGGGATGCAGGTAAAATCCTCTGTCAAAAGCAAGAAAATATTAAGCACCACCAGAACAATGGAACTGGTCCATGTGGATCTCTGTGGTCAAACGAGAACATTAAGTAGACGTGGTAAAAGATATGTGATGGTGCTTGTTGATGATTACTCTAGGTTTAGTTGGAAATTATTTTTTTCATCTAAAGTTGAAGCATTTGACATGTTTGCTTCTTGTGTTAAAAATAAAAATATAAAAATAAAATCAGAAACAACTAGGTAATCAACTTGCATCAATTATGTCTAATCATGGAACTGAATTTGAAAATGCTAAGTTTGCTAAATTCTTGCATGCTACATCATATTTGGATGACTAGAGCTCTTACTAAGAAGATTCCCTATGAGTCACTTAAAGGGAGAAGCTAAATATATCCCATCTTAGGGCATTTAGATGCAAGTACTTTGTGCACAGTAATGGCAATGACTCCCTATGAAAAGTTTGATTCCAGAAGTGATAAGGGAGTGTTCTTGGGATGTTCTTCACATAGAAAAGCATATAAAGTGTTCAACAAAAGAACTTGTGTGTAGAAGAAAGTATACATGTAGATTTGATGAAACTGATATTCTTTCAAAGAGACAGGAACATGAAGATGAAGCTATTTGGCTGGTAAAAGGTTTCAATGAAGTCACAACCCAAGATGAAGCTGCACCAGAAGAAAGAACATGTAACGGAACAGGTTCTTCCACCCAGGGCAACATGACAGGGGAACTGACTAGAGAATAACTGATACTCAAACCTCGAGAAAACCTATCCATGAACCTATTCCTCAGTAACAAAACTAAGAAGGAACATCCAATGAAATTGACACTCCTATTGCAACATCCACGAAATTGGATATAGATGAACCTGGTTCATCTATTGATCAAAAGTTGTATAAGGGAATGATTGATTCTCTTTTATATCTCACTACTAGCAGATCTGACATTGTGTGTAGTGTAGTTAATTGTGCTCGATTTCATGCAAATCCAAAGGAGTCCCCCTTGACTAATGTAGAGAGAATATTGAGATACTTGAAAGGCACTACTGACCTTTAACTTTGATATCCAAAAGTTTGTAACTTTAACCTAATGGGATATGTTGAAGCTAATTATGCATGTTTCCTAGTGGATAGGAAGAGCACCTTAGGTATGGAACACTTCTTTGGTTCATATCTTGTGTCATGGGATATTAAAAAGCAAAAATCAATGTCCTTATCTACTTTTGAAGCTGAGTATGTTGTTGCTTAATGATTGTGCTCAATTGTTGTGGATCAAGCAACAATTGATGCATTTTTGTCTTGATGTCGGTTGCATCCCAATTTTTGTGATAACACTAATGCTATTAGTATGATTAAGAACCCAGTTCATCATAAGAGAACTAAGCACATAGATGTTAGATACCATTTTCGAGGGACAACTATGGGAAAGGCTTAATCACTGTGGAGTTTTCTACTACTTACAAGCAGATTGCTGACATCTTCACAAAAGGCTTAAGTAGAGATCACTTTGAGAGGAACAGTTGGAATTAGGGATGATTATGATCACCAAAATGGACCAGTTCAAGGTTAAACAAAAAAAATGGAAAAAATTGAACAAAAAAAAATTTGGTTGGAAAGTCTGTAAATTGTATATAGTTAGATTAAATCTTACTCAGTCTCATACTTTCCATAGTATACTCTTGTGCCATGTGTTAAGATGACTCATTAATATCTAATGGTATTTTATCTATTTTGGCAAATTTAGACTTACACAAGGGAATTATCAGTGAAGAACCTGGTTCATCAAGATAACACAATATGTTTTCTACACTCTACATAATTTGAAATAACTGTATTTGGATCTTGAGCAGAGTCCTACCAAATACCAAACTCTTTTTGGACTTATCTGTTACAAGTGAACCAGTCCCATTCAAAAGAGTCCCAAGAAATGGAAGTACTTAGATTCTAGGGATATACTCCAACGCTTAATTTAAGTTTAATTAAACTTCTAAGTGTTTGAAAAATTGTAGTTATCCCATCAAGTATTCCCTTCTATATTGGTCAGCTTTAGTGTATTCCTTACCTCATCTCTCTCGAGCTATAGAAAACTCTCATTCTAGAGAAGTTGGTAGTACAAATAAAAAGGAAAATAAAAAGAGAGCAAGGGTGCTAGGAGTATTGTGAGGGGAATGGGTACTAGAGCGGCTGATTCTTCACCCACTCATTTTGGTCTAATAAATGAAACTGAGACAATGGTTGTTTGGGGAGAGGAATTTACGGAAACAGAATAGAATGTAAGTAAAATAGGGGGAAGTGGGTCTGGTTCAACTTGAAAAAATATAGATGAACCCGTTCCATCTGAACAGGATTCCCTCGCGGACATACTGATAGGGTTATCAATAGCACCAAAACTCGTGTCATTCCCTATGCTTTAATTCTCATAATTGTGCTTGTACATTTCAAGGTACCTATGAAGAAGTGGGAGGTTAGTAGAAGAAAGGATCATTTTTGGGGTTAATACTCTGCTTGCTTGATATTCTGAAGTCAATGTCATGCGTAATGAACCCGGTTCATCTAAGAAGACATCTATCAATAGCAAAGTCAGAGTCTTGGTACATGAGAGTGTGGCAAAGGATATTGAGATACCAAGGCTGAAGACACAATTGGTTGAGGTAGAATCTAAGAGAGATGTTCTTAGAATTGAACTTGCAAGGGAAAAAGAGAAGAATGAAGGAATTTTTCAAGACATGCTGAAACTTCTCCAAGAAAATAACTCAACCCTACATCTTCCAAGCCTTAAGACTCCTAACTTGGGGTAGATCAACCAGTGACCCAATTCAGGATGTCTTGTTTCTTTTGCTCATGTTTTCAGTATTTTTATTTCTTCTTATGCTTGTGGTAGAATCTTATCAATCATCTACGAAATTCACTATTTTTGCTCTAACATTTAGTTTATATTTCTTGATGGTTAAAATTCATAGCCTGAACTATGATGATTAATCCATGATTCCATTTGAAGCATCCCAGTGGCCATGAGTATGTTTTAAAATTTGGTTATCTTACATTTTTTTATGCAACTTTTTGATGATGCCAAAAGGGGGAAAAAGTTGTGCTTTAAACAAGTGATGTTTAAACTTTGAACAGTGATGTTTATAACCTAATGTACCTGGTCCTTGATGATAAGTGATAGAAAGGAAAAATGTTTCTTACATTAACATTGTGTTGATGTTGAGCTGAGTTGAAATAGGTTCTCTGATCAGTTAAAGCACAGAGTTCTTCATCATCAAAAAGGGGAAATTTGTTGGCCCAAGTTCAGTTGAAGTTTTGAAGAATGAGAAATGAACTTAGTAATGGAACATGTCCATCTTATGAGACACAGTGGTTATCAACCTATGCATATGAGATGCACGTGAAGAAGATAAGTCTTAGGGATTAAGCAACAATATCTTATGAACTGATCGAAAAGATCGCATATGGGATAAGGAGAAGAAGTCTCCTTATGAGAAGAAAACACAATCCAGATCAAGGATAAGAGTTGGAGTTTGTATTGGTCTAGGACACAAATTCAAAGGAGGATGAGCAATTGAGCCTCAATCAAACTTTGATTACTAACTTAATAAATAGCTAAGTTTGTTCTCTTTTACAAGTATGCACATTTCTTGTAAAAGGAACTCAGGATGAACCAGGTCCATCACTCAGGTGCACAAAAATGGGCAGATTCTAGCATGTGGGTTGCACGTGAAGGAGATAAGCTTAACTTGGTGTATTTAATATCTCCTGATAAAAAAGGTTGCATAATTGATAAGGAGAAGGATTCCTTAATGAAAGAGAACACTATACAAGATAGGGAAAGAGTTAGAAGAAGAAATCAACTAGAATTATTTCACAAAGGAAGAGTTGCATCAGAAATCTAGTTATTTCTTCATCTACTAACTCTATAAATTGCAGGATGTTCTCACATTAATAGCGTTGCACAAAATGCAGAAGTAAAATGTGAATTGAGCGCAAAATAGCAAGGCTTTTTGCAAGCAGTTCATGTGTGATTCAAGTATGCAAACCTGCAACTACATGAACCGATTGAAGAACCAGCTCCATACAGAGTTTTATGTGTCTTTCTTTATTTCTATTTCAATTGTAGTAGGTGTTTTTATTTGTACCTTTCAGCTTTCGTATAAGCAATTGTAATAGGTACTTTGAGTATTCAAGTTAGAGTTAACTTGAAGTTGTTGCAACAGTTAGAGGCTGGTTGCTACAACGAGATTAGAGTTAATCCTTAGGTTTACAAAGAGGTTCTGTTAATGTTGTTTTGGCTCAGTGATTTTAGTGGAAGTTTTGGAATATACTACTGAGTAGTAGGTCGTGGTTTTTTCACATTTTTTGAGCCATGTGTTTTACAAGTAAAATCTCTGTGTTCTTCATTTTCCGTATTTATTATTCTACAACAGCAGTAGATAGAACACATAAAAGAACCAGGTCCTTCATAAGCAGTTTAAGCAAAAATTTGGTACCACACAAATCACCCCCCTCTTTTGTGGTATTGACGTATAAAACAACACTGTATTCATCTTCGAGAGGCTATAGGGTGGTAGGGAAAACTACTCCTTATTCATTCTTATCGTGCAGTGGTTGTTTTACTAAAAATTTCCCCTTTCAATTCTCTTACAGATGGTGAGGACAGGCACGACTGATGTTCCAGAACCGGGAAGAGCTGCTCCCTCCATTAATAAAGGCCAAGGTAAAGGACGGGAGAGTGCACCGACTCATGGTAGGGGACGAGGGCATCCCAGAGCTATTCCAGTAGCACTACCAGAAAATCTCATGAGAGATCCTATCATAAAGGGGCAGGGGGTGGTGCCCACAGCTGAGCCTACCCCGGTAGATTTCATGACAGCATCGAGGTTTTAGGAGGTCACGAGCTACATGCTACAGTTCATAGATTCTATGACTGAGGCTGGTTTATTTCCATCAGATCTAGCTACCTCACAGGTAGGAGGGGGAGCATAGAGCACTACAACTCATGCAGCTGTAGTGTATCGGACTCTGAGTGCACTACCTGCAGATGGGTCCTAGCTAGTTGCCGCAGTGGCGCCCCAGTGTAGACCAGCTGCAGATGGTGACCCACAGAAGTTATTGGATAGGTGGACTAGACTTCACCCTCCTATCTTCGTGGGTGAGAGACATGAGGATTACCAGGACATCATCGACAGGTGCAGGGGCCGACTGCACAACATGAGGATATTGGAGTCACATGAAGTTGACTTCACTACTTTTCAGTTGGAGGGTAGGGCCTATAGATGGTGGCAGTCCTATGCTCTTAGAAGGACAATGAGTTCTCCTCCCCTCACTTGGGGTTAGTTCACACAGTTATTCCTGGATTGGTACATTCCCTCTTTTGAGACGGAAGAGCTGCGGTATCAGTTTGAGCATTTTGAGCAGGGCCAGATGTCGGTGACCAATAATAAGGCAAGGTTCTTTGAGTTGTCTTTCCATACACTCATGATACTTACCAAAGATGCAAATATAGTGCGGAGATTTGTTGCAGGGTTACGCCACGTTATTCGATCTGGTATGGCCCGAGAGGTAGAGATGGTACATGTTATTAGTTAGTGGTTGAGATTTCTCACCGGACTGATGGATATCGTCTGAGGGGTAGAGAGGAGATGTAGCTAGATAAGAGGGCTAGATTCTTTAGATAGTTCAGAGGCGCCTTGACTAGGGGTAGAGGTCAGTTTGGGAGGGGTCAGCTCAGCAGGCCCCCATTTTCAGCGCCACTCGTTCGGGGTGCTTCAGCGTGCCCCTATTTTAGCATCATGCCAGAGATTTCTTGTCGCCCGCAAGCTATTTAGGGTTCCTCTAGTAGTACTAAGGTCCTCTATATTCTTCCAACTCCTATTTTCAGTGCTATGTCAGAGAGTTCATAGCGCCACCGGCTATCTAGGCTTCTTCAGTGGGTCTATGGGTTTTCTGAGTTAGCCTTCCGGGTAGCAGGTCACCGCACTACATGGTGTTTTTGAGTGCGGAGATCATGGTCACATGAAGAGACACTGCCCCAGGCTTCAGGGCAAGGCAGTGCAGCAGGGTCAGCAGCCTATGATTTCAGCACTAGCTGCCCAGCCACCTAGAGGTGGAGGGTAGGCTGGCAGGGGCTGTTCGAAAGTTGCAGGTCAGGCAAGAAAAGGTCAGCCATCTATTGGTCAGTAAGGTAGACGCCAGCCAGCCGGCCCTCCAGCCAGATTTTATGCCCTTCCGGCCAGGCCAGATGCATTAGCCTCCGATTCCAACATTACAAGTATTATTTTTTTCGGTGGTAGGGATTTTTTGGTATTATTCGATTAGGGTCTACTTATTCATATGTATCATCTTTGTTTGGTCATTTCCTGGTTATTTGTCATGAGCCTTTGGGAACTCCTATTCATGTGTCCACTTTTGTAGGTGATTCTGTGGTCGTGGATCAGATCTACCGATACTGTGTGATCACATTATATGGTTTCGAGACTTGTGCAGATATTCTGTTGCTTTATATGATATATTTTGAGGTCATCCTGGGCATTGATTAGTTATCTCCTCATCACGACGTCCTACATTGCCATGCCAAGACTGTTTCACTAGTTATGCCAGGGTTGCCGAGGTTCGAGTGGAAAGGTTCCACAGCTGATACGCCATATAAGGTTATTTCTTTCCTGAAGGCTCGACATATGGTCGATAAGGGGTGTTTGGCTTATTTAGTTTATTTTCGATACACCACCGCAGAGTCTCTGACGATTGATTTAGTTCCAGTAGTTTGAGTGTTCACCGATGTTTTTTCACTCAGATCTTTCTGGCATTCCTTCGGATTGTGATATTGATTTATGTATTGATTTGGCTCCAGGAACTCATCAATATCTATTCCACGTACTGCATCGCTCCTAAGGAATTGATGGAGTTGAAGGAGCAGCTTGAGGAATTGTTGGCAAAGGGGTTTGTTAGGCTTACTGTGTCACCTTAGGGTGCACAAGTGTTATTTGTGAAGAAAAAGGATGGGAATACGCAGATATGCATTGATTACCGCCAGTTGAAAAAAGTCACTATCAAGAACAAGTATTTGTTGCCTCATATCGATGATTTGTTCGACCAGTTGCAAGATGCTAGGGTGTTCTCCAAGATCAACTTGAGGTCAGGGTACTATTAGCTGAAGATTCGGTATCAGATGTTCCAAAGACTGCACTCCGAACTAGATATGGACATTATGAGTTTCTGGTGAGGTCTTTTTGCTTAACTAATGCCCCAACGCCGTTTATGGATTTGATGAATAGGGTGTTCAGGCCTTATATTGATTCTTTCATCATCGTATTCATTGATGACATCTTGATATACTCACGTAGCCTGGGGTAGGAATGAGCAACATCTGCGAGTAGTGCTCCAGACCTTGCAAGAGTAGAAGCTATATGCCAAGTTATCCAATTGTGAGTTTTGTCTAGAGTCGGTGGCATTCTTGAGACATTTTATGTTAGAAGAGGGTATTAATGTGGATCCCAAGAAGATTGAGGCAGTTTAGAGTTGGCCATGTCCTACTTCAGTGACCGAGATCAGGAGTTTCCTATGCCTAGCAGGTTATTACCAGTGATTTTTGCAGAGCATTTCATCTATCGCATCACCTTTGACTAGATTCACCTAGAAGGGTCTTCTATTCCGCTGGTCCGATGATTGTGAGGAGAGCTTCCTGAAGCTCAAGACGGCCTTGACTACATCACCAGTCCCTGTGTTTTCGCGCGTTGGCTTAGGTTGTGTATTGATGCAGGAGGGGCGAGTTATTGCAAATGCCTCCTGTCAGCTAATCATTCAAAGGAAACATTCTCCTGTGCATGATCTGGAGTATGCAACGATTGTTCATGCTCTTAAGATACAGAGGCACTACATCTACGAGTAGTGCTACATGTGAGGTTTATACCGATCATCGCAGCCTGCAACACTTGTTCAAGAAAATGGATCTTAATTTGAGGGAGTGCAGGTGGCTTGAGTTACTAAAGGATTATGACATCATCATTCTTTATCATCCGTGAAAAGCGAACATGGTCGCGGATGCCTTGAGCAGAAAGGCAGAGAGTATGGGTAGCATGGCATTTATTTCGGTCGCGGAGAGACCACTAGCTTTGGACATTCAGTACTTGGCCAATAGGCTTGTGAGATTGGATATTTTGGAGCCCAGCCACGTTCTGCCATATATGGTTGCTCAATCTTCATCTCTAGGGGAGATAAAGGCCTGACAGTTTGATGATCCACATTTGGCAGTCCTGAGAGAGACGATGCTTCAGGGAGGTGCCAATGAGGTTTCTATCAGCAAGGATAGTTTTTTGCGACTCCAGGGTTGTCTATGTGTTTGTAAAGTTGGTGGTCTGAGGAAGAGGACCCTAAAAGAGGCACATAGAAGATGTATAGTGACTTGAGGCAACATTATTGGTTGTGGAGAATGAAGAAGGACATAGTGGAGTATGTGGCTAGATGTTTGAATTGATAGCAGGTCAAGTATGACCATTAGAGGCCGGGCAGCCTACTCCAGTAGATGCCTATTCCGGAGTGGAAGTGGGAGCGCATCACCAGGGATATCATAGTTTGGTTGTCGCAGAATTTGCAAAAGTTTTATTCAGAATAGGTCATTGTGGATAGCTTGACCAAGTCGACTAACTTCATCCTAGTGGTGACTACTTATACAGCGAAGAGGTATGCTCAGATTTATATTCGGGATATAGTCTGGTTGCACGATGTGCATGTTTCAATCATATAAAACAGAGGCCCTCAGTTAACTTCCCAGTTATGGAGAGCAGTTCAGAGTGAGTTGGGGACCCATGTAGAGCATAGCACAACATTTCACCCTCAGAGTGATGGTCAGTCCGAGCAGACAATTCAGATTTTAGAAGATATGCTTAGAGCTTGTGTGATTGACTTTGGAGTGCAATGGTATCAGTTTCTGCCCTTGGCGGCGTTTGCATATAACAATATCTATAGGTCAAACATTGAGATGGCTCTGTACGAGGCTCTATATGGTCGCCATTGTCGTTTCCTTATTGGATGGTTCGAGCCTGGTGAGGCTAAGTTATATGGTACAAACTTTGTATAGGATGCCTTGGATAAGGTGAAGTTGATTCAGGAGAGGCTTCGCACATCAGTCCAGGCAGAAGAGTTATGCGGATCAGAAGGAGCGGGATGTATCATTTATGGCAGGAGAGAGGGTTCTTATGAAAGTCTCGCCCATGAAGGGCATTATGAGGTTGGGGAAGAAGGGAAACTTGAGCCTCAGGTTTATTAGCCTTTTTGAGGTGTTCAGGAGAGTTGGGGAGGTTATCTATGAGCTTGCCTTACTCCCTAGCTTATTGGGAGTTCATTCAGTTTTTCATGTGTCGATGCTTCGAAAGTATCATGCCAACTTTTCCCACATGTTAGACTTCAGTACTATTCAGCTGGATAAGAACTTGGACTATGAGGAGGAGCTAGTTGTCATTATTGATAGGCAAGATCGCCAGCTGAGATCTAAGAGGATTTCTGTGGTAAAGGTCCAATGGAGAGGCCAACCAGTCAAGGAGACGACCTGGGAGTCCGAGGAGGACATGCAGAGCAGAGATCCCCATTTATTTAGTACCTCAGGTACTTTTCTATGTCCGTTCGAGGATGAATGTTTGATTAAGTGGTGGAGGACGCAATGACCTGCCCTGTCATTTTGCTTTTTTGAGTCCCATCCCCTTAAATAAAACTTTTTATGCTTGCTTTAGCTAATTTACGACTTGCGGGGACGATTGGTTAGGGATTTGGAAGAGTTTCGGGGTGAAATATTCCCATTTAATTTCTTAGAATTTTCTTAAAGGGCTAAGTTTTACATTGGTCAACATTTTTAGCAAACGGACCCGGATCCATGATTTGGCGGTCCCGAAGTGTCCGTAGGAAAATATGGGACCTGGGCGTATGCCCGGAATCGAATTTCGAGGTTCCTACCCAGAGTAATGAACTTTTATTAGACTTTGTTAATCTAAACTTTTAAGGATTTAAATATACTAAATAATTACTGATTTCCTAGGTATCGTGCTCATATTTTTGTTTCGAAGCCTGTCATAGGTTCGAAATATCATCTAAGACTTTCCCGTAAAATTTGCTGTCATTCCGAGAAATTTTAGGGCGTTTTGGCCTGTTGGAGGAAGATTAAGACTTTGAAATTCATAAGTTTGAATCATTTGGTTTTAGGGTTGATTTCTAATTTTAGCGTTGTTTCGAGTATTCTTATGGTTTGAGTAGGTCCGTATCGTGATTTCAGACTTGTCGGTATGTTCGGGCGGGGATTGAGAGCTCCGAGTGTCGATCAAACGAGGCTCGAGTGAAGTGGAAATCTTGGAAATGAGTTGAAGGATTGCTGCTTTTGTCATAACCGCATCTGCGGTTCTTGGACCGCAGCATCTGCGATTCTTGGACCACAGCATCTGCAGTTCTTGGACCGCAACATCTGCGGTTCTTGGAATGCAGATACGGCCTTCTAATTGCAGAAGCGGCCCAGGGCGATTGGCCATTTTTCATAAATACGGCTCCCTAGCCGCAGAAGCGCCGCCACAGGTGTGGCTCATAGACTGCAGATGCTGTCCCAGCCTCCCCTCCCCTTTTTGCAAATGCGGTCGAAGTTTTCGTAGATGCGAGACGCAGACGCGGTCCTCTTATCGTAGAAGCAGAAATCACTGAACCAGTAAGGTTCATTCATAACGGGTTCTAAGTCATTTTTTTGACATTTTCACTCCTTATTTGAGTAATTTGGGAGCTTTCATGAGAAGGTCTTCACGTAGCATCAAGAGGTAAGTTTGTTCCACCCATCCTTAGTTTAATACTTGTATTTTAGGTAGATTAAACACTAGAAACTAGGCAAAATCAAGGAGTTAGAGCAAGACCTAGGGTTTTAATAAAACTTAGCTTTAACAACGAAATTTGATATGGAATAAATTAAAAATCATATTTTATTAATCCTTATGTTGTAGAGAACAACTTCCTTCGATTAATTTTTGGATTCGGGCACGTGGGCCTGGGGTCGGATTTTAGAGAACTTGTGTTAATAGTTGGAAAATTTCTTAAATAGCTAGAATTCGATCCTGTGAGCCTATATTAACTAGTTCCTACTTCGTTTAAGTAGTTCGGGTTTGTTGGTTCCGTATTAAGGGCTTGGACTTGCTCTTGTCATTTGGACTGCACTATAGGGCGAGGTAAGTCTCCTTTCTAACCTTGTAAGAGAGAATTGTCCCCATAGGTACAATAATTGGGAAATTGCTATTAAATGTGGGGGCTACGTACGGACTAGGTGACGAGAGTCCGTGCATAGCTACTATGATGTTAATTTCTTGGGTATTCTAGGACCCACATGCCTAAATTGTGAATATCTCTATAGTAACGTGCTAATGTGAACTTTTATGATATACTAGAGACTTGGAAAGGAATGAAAGTGAACATGTGAACTTGCTAATCCCTTATAAGAATTTATTTGTATATATATGTGTCTTCGGGTGTATTCTTGTTGTTTCTTAATATTTATGGATCGGACCGATCACCTCGGTGTAAATAGATGCATCTATGGTTCGCGCTGTTCGATCCTCGGCAGTGCACAGTTTATTTTCTGTTGGAGCAGGACGACGACCTCGGCATATTGTGCGCATGATATTTATGCTAAATCTTATGCATCACTTTTTTTGGCTAAGTATTTGAAAATTAAATGGTTAACTCAATTATCGTCAAGAACATGATTATTGCTTTCGTTATAAACTATTGAATATTGCCGATTCCCATGCTTAGAATAGCTATTTATCATATTATTTTAACCCTAGTAAGTATCAAGTCGATCTCTCATCTCTAATTGTTCGAGATTAGACGGAATACTTACTAGGTACATATTGTTTATGTACTCATAATACACTTTTGTACTTAATTGTATAGGATCTGAGGCAGGTACATTTGATTAACAGTCTGGTGCGCGCCCCTGATTTAGTAGTTGAGACTCCCATGGTGAGCTGTTTCCGTCCTTTGCCGTTCAGTAGTCGGATAAAGTCCTTCCTTACTTTTTCTATCTTTTCTATCTCAGACCGCAGGATAGAGACATTCTTTTGCATATTCTGCTAGATGCTTGTACTTGTGATACTAGGTCTTGGCACACACATTAGTAGATATTTTTTTTGGGTCGTGTAATCATGTTATTTATATTATTGATCACTTCTCGGTTTAAACACAAATTGGAGAATCCGTTTTACTTTTTTCTTATAAAAGTAACATAAGAATCTAACAATGTTTCCGCATCGGCTTGCCTGGTAATGGTGTTTGGCACCTTCATGACCTATTACGGAAATGGGTCGTGACATTCAAAACCACATTCACTGGCATCCTACCAATGGGAGAATAACAAACTATTAATTAACATGTTATATAAAAGTATTAACAAACATTTTTTCAAAGAATTATAACATACAACTTGTATTCACATCAAACATCTACGCCCTGGATTGCAGTTTGACCAACATGGCTTCAAGATCGCATATTTGCCACAGTAACATCTTGGTACGTAATTGCATAAGACATATCGCAATGATTAAAAATGAAAAAATAATGAAAAGTTTTTCTATTAATTTTTTCACGACGCAAATAATAATAAATTGCGTGAGGCTTTTTTTTTTTGGGTAAACATTCTATCCATTAATATCAAAAAATATTTACAAAATGAAGCTTTAGTAAGAGTTTGGACTACTCCTACTCATTTACATCAATCTTCTATACTAAATCCTACCTTGCTCTAAGTACTTCATAGTTTAGGAACAACTAGTAAACTAAACAGCCAAGAAAACTAAGGAAACTTGTTAATTTTGTCCAAGCCAACTTGCCAACGCCTGCAATTCCCGCCTCGGATATGGATGGACAGGGCTATTTCTCTGCACAGTTGATATTCTTCATATTTTGTCCTATTGAATCTGATGTTATTCCTTTCTCGCTAGATAACTGCAACTGAGTTGATGAAGGTACAAGCTGTTATACTGTTAAGTACCACTCTACTCTTTGCCTTGCTACACACCCACTGCAATTCTGTTTTCCAGTCACCCACTGTCCTGTGATGTCCCAACCAGATGCATAGTTATTCCACAGGCCTTTTGTAACTGGGCAATCAAAGAACAAGTGGTTGAATGTTTCAGTACTTTGATCACAGAACACACAATTGCCAGGTACTAGGATACCAATTTTCTGTAGTCTGTCTACTGTAGGCAGCCTTTGTTGAGCAGCTAGCCAGACAGTAAACCTGTGTCTAGATTGAGCATGTGCAAGCAATATCAGATTCTTCCAAGAAACCTTGCTGTAAGCTGAAACCAATGCCAGATATAACTTCTGAATATGGAACTGTTCCAGTTTGCAGAAGACTTGCAATCTACTGGTCAGGTTTCTTTGTATCAGTTGAATCCCCATAATGTCATCCCTTCTGTCCAGTATCTTTCTTAAAACCCAAGAGGCTGCATTAGGTATGGACATTGTTTCAATGTCCATCTGTTTGATTTAGTAGCTGTGCACCCATCTAATCCAAAAGCAATCCTTCTTCTTAGCCAGATTCCAGAGGTGCTTGCTAATTGCTGCCTTATTCCATAATGTCATGTCTATAATATTCAGTCCACCAGCATAGAATGGCCTACATACACTGTCCCATGCCACTAGGGCCTTCCTGGACAGCTTTACACTCCTAGTCCAAAGAAAGGTTCTGCAAATATTTTCAATGGTTTTCAATACTTTCTTAGGTAGGATGAAAACTTGAGCCCAGTAGGTTTGAATGCCAAATATGACAGATTTTATCAGTTGACATCTTCCAGCATAGGAAAGCAGTTTGGCAGACCAGCATGTTACTTTAGCTGTAATCTTCTCTACTACTGGTAAGTAGTGGCCAACAGAAAGTTTTTTGGAGCCAAGAGGAATCCCCACATACTTGAAGGAAAATTTGCCTTCTGTAAATCCTAAGGCCTCCAGAATCACTTCCTTGGTATCTTGTTTAACTCCAGCAATATATAATGCACTTTTTGACAGATTAGCTTGCAGACTTGATGCTTTAGAAAACTTGTGGAAAACTTCCTTTAAGTTTTGAACAGAAAGAAGATCAGCTCTACAAAACATCAGTAGGTCATCAGTAAAGCAGACATGAGAATAGCTTAGTTTCTTGCATTGTTGATGGAAATTAAAGTCTCCATTCCTGTGCAATTGTCCCAGTGCCGTATTGAGGTATTCCATGGCTAGTACAAATAGATAGGGTGACATAGGGTCACCTTGTCTAATACCCCTTTTGGCTTTGAAAGGCTTTGTGAGACCACCATTTAGCATGAGGGAATAAGAGACAGTTGTGACACACTCCATTATCCATTGCACAAAGATAGAAGGAAAGCCCAGATCAACTAATATTTGCTTTAGGAACCTCCAGTCCAATGTGTCATAGGCCTTCCTCAGGTCCACCTTCAAGACACATCTAGGAGATATGGCTTTCCTAGAATAGCCTTTGAAGATTTCATGACTGAGGATGATGTTGTCCAATATGCTTCTACCTTCGATGAAAGCAGACTGAGCCTGTCCTACCAGTTCGCCTATCACATCTTTCATTCTCCTAGTGATGACTTTGGAGATGATCTTGTAGAATGTGGTGCAGCAGGCTATAGGTCTGTAATCTTTTACAGTAGCTGGGGTTTTATCTTTGGGAATAAGAGCTATAGCAGTAGTATTCAGCATCTGAGGCAGTCTGCAAGCGCTGAAGAAATCCTTGACAGAAGCAAAGATATCTTCCTTAACGATATCCCAGTTCCAGGTAAAAAATTCCACAGGAAACCCATCCACTCCAGGTGCTTTATCCTTTGGCATCTCCTTAATAGTTTCAATGACTTCCTCCATGGTAACCTCCTAATCAGCATTGTTTGTTGTACCCTTTATAAGCATTTACCTTCTCTGATTATAGCAGTGTTAGCAAGAGGCATCTGCCTTTCACAATCTCCCATCAATGACTGGAAAACAATTATAAATTCTTGCTCTACATCTTCTGGTTCTGTTAGCTTTATTCCCGTGTCAGTGTATATTGAAGTAATGTTGCTTTTGGAGGTTTTGATCTTCCACTGGGCATGAAAATACTTAGTATTGGTATCACCACATGCAATCCAACATGCTTTGGATTTCTGTCTCATAACTTGTTCCTCCACAGCACTCCACTTCTCAGTGTCTGCTAAGACTGCTTTCTCATCATCAAATAGCACCTCTGATAAAAGACAAGTCTGTATATGATTTTGTATGATGTCCAGAGACTCTCTGGCCTGTACAAGTTTTTGCTTGTATGTGGCCATATAGGCATTTATTTCTTTAAGCTGCTCTTTTAATCACTTTAGCTTTATCCAAACCTGCTGCAGAGGTGATGAATTGCACTCTAGCCTCCAGATATTTTTCGAAATGCATTGGAATTGAGGATGTTCCATTATGTTAGTATACAATCTGAATGGCATAGGGTGTAGCAACTTGAAGCCTCCACATTTGATGAGAATGGGAGAGTGATCAGATACAGAGGGATTCACGTAATCAGCTTCCAAGTGACCATACTATTGTATCCATTGATAGTTACCCAGTGCCCAGTCAATTTTGCTATAGACTCTAGTGGCATTACCCTGTTTGTTAGACCAAGTGAAATGCCATCCTGTAGCTCTGAGAGGAGTGAGCTGCAAGTCATTTATAACTGTCTTAAATCCTTTAACTTCAGCTTCTGTGATAGGTGAACCAATTCTGTCATCAGGGCTCAACACATTGTTGAAATCACCACTCAATAACCAAGTGTCCTGGCTGGGTATAGGAATGCTCCTCAAATCTGTCCACAGCTGTTCTCTATGGCTAGCATCATTCTGAGCATAGATTATGCTGGCATGGGTCTTGACATCACTGATGGAATCTTCTATGTAGCATTGGATGATCTGATCAGTCACAAGAGAGATTTGTACCTGAATGTGGGGCTTCCAAATCAGCCAAATTCTACCATTCACAGCTTTCGAATAGTTGCAAAAGACATTCCAACCCTTAACAATTTTATCTTGGATCTTCTTAGCTTTATGTTCTTTTACTCTTGTTTCTAGACATCCCATAACATCTACTTTATTAGCAGCAAGAAAGTTGTTCTGCTCTTTCTGCATATGGGCTAGGTTTAGCCCTCTAATATTCCAAGTAACTATAATCATAGTAACTTGGGGTTGTGGTTAAGAGAGGGCCCCGGGTCAATCTGTTGACCTCTTCTACCAGAATCTAATACATCAACAGCTACCTTCCCTTTATTGCATTCATTAATCTTCCTGCAATGTTGTTCAATATCAGTATCTATACTCCTCTCCTGAATGGTAGGGGTCGATTGATTCTCTTGGTAGGGAAGCAACATCTGATTTGTATTGAGCACCATCGCTTCATTTGCCTTGCTAGATTCAGCTTTCTCTGGGACCATCTCCTGTGGATTAGCAAATTGAGTCTTCTTAAAAAGCCATTCTTGTTTAGCAGCTTTAGGATTCCTTCTCCTTCTAGGCTCCTGTCTCTTTGAATTTCCCTCTTCATTTTGGTCCCTCTCAGTCTCAAATTTGGTATTGTACCAGCAGTCCAAAGCATCATGACCAAATTTCAGACAATGATTACAGAACAGAGGCTTTCAGTCATATTCAATCTGTTGAACCTTAGGCTCAAATGGAGTTTCAATTTCTAGCTGATCTGGAAGAAGATGGGCAGCATCAACCTCCACTAGCACTCAAGCATAATAAATATTTTCATAACAAGCCGTGAATTTATCTGTATACAAAGGATTACTCACATCACTAGCCATCTTGCTCAATGAATCAGTAGACCAATAACCCACAGGTAATCCCGGAAATCTAATCCAAACAGGAATTGTACTTACAATGTCATTTTGAAAGGAAAAATCAATCTCCCAAGGCCTCAATACCAGTGGTTTGTTCTGTATGAATAAGGACCCGATTGGATAACTTGATCTCTGTCGGCAATCGAATTGAATCGGAATATACAATAACCCTCAGAATGAATCAGAATCTGAGGTTTAGATACAAAATTCCATACATGCAAAACAAAGTTATCCATTGCTTTCTCGTATGGAGCCTCACCAATAACATACCCTATTAAGGAGGTTTTCCAGTATTCGACCTGGGTTCAAATCATCCTCACTTAATTTGACTATCTTCTTACCATCTCTGTCAGTGGGAGGCATAAAAGATAATGGTTTACCCATTTGAGCACTTCGATTTCCTTGCACAACCTCAGCTGCTGTTGGATAGGTCACCTCCGATTTACTGGTCATAGAAAATTGAAGTCGGCGTACAGCTTGACTATCATTTCCAACTGGTTTGCTTATCGGACTCTACATGGTAACATCATCACATTCAGCTTCATGAATCTCCTCAATGGCTTGAAATTTCTGGGGGAGGAAGCTCCCAAAAGTTAGCGGCTCTCTAGCTTTGGCAGCACCATGGTCAGGGGTAGCAGTTTGGACAGCATCGGCGGGCGCGTTTCACCGGCGGCGAGCCATTTCCGGGCACAATGGCAGTCTTTGCTATCGTGCACCGAGAGAGTTTTGGTTTTGGTTTACGTGCGCCATCTTTTACCACGGCAATGCGTGAGGTTTTTATAGGCTTCTTAGAGTGATTTTAGGTTACATAACCCATATTAGTGATCTATGTTTCGCGTGAAATCGACTCTTTCTTCTCTCTCTCTCTCTCTCCCTCTCTCTCTCTCTCTCTCTATATATATATATATATATATATATATATATTGCAATAGTGGTGTATTAGTTTATAGATCAAGTGCATCCTTCTTTCTATCATTGGTTCCACTCAAAAGACACCCCACTCTTAGTTCCTTCTTACTTATTTTAGCGCTCGTCTCATGATTAAAGTGCTTTAAGATGAAAGGGATTAAAATAATGTCAACTAAGAATAAAAAGTGTGTAGGCTTGTAATGTGGGTGCCCAATAAAAGTCTATAGGCTCAAAAGTGTTATCTAAGGATAAATTTTATTTGTGATAAGTAATAAACCCCAAAAAAGATCAAAGAAAGCCTAATATCTTTTTCAAACCGAGCATCATCTAAAGTTTCGCTTTGACTCACATGCCGAGCAAGTTGTAGAAACAAGTACAATACATAGACTATGCAAAAACCTCACAACACAAGGCATATGACTCATTCCAGATTGGCTCATCAAGATGCTCCATTATGAGCATTCAAGTTTGTAACAAACATACAAATTAAGACACTTTAGTGAGATTCAACAAATAAGACAATGCGTTACACTCTAGGGTCTATGGGTTCTCTTTTGATTCTCTAGCTCGTAGCCCAGTAAACCTAATCTACAAATCAAAAAAGAAAGAAAATAAATAATAAAAAAAACTACCTCTACCCTGTTCAAGTTAAAACCTTGGAAAAGAACAGTGGTATAAAGAAAAACTAATGGGGAATTACTACACTACCTAAAAGTAGAAAATAAAAAATCTTTTTGGTATTTTTCTAGACTAACTTCCCTCAAGAAAATTGTCTAAAAGATCCGTCATCAGGAAGCGTCTACATATTCTTCAATTTTTTAAAAACAAAAAATTATTACACTAAGAACAAGAACTATAACTAAGCTAACATAGCACAAAAAATCACCCAAACAATCTCCTTACCCCACACTTAAAATTGTTCAATGTCCTCAATGCACACTAAAAATAACAAGAGGGCAAAAGAGACTACCTAGTAGGCCAAAGGACGAACATTAGCAGCTCACGAGGCTCAGACTTCTCCAAGGTACGATCCTTTATGCGGTTACCCCACACTTATTTCAACCACATAGCTCACTTTTGCATACTTCTAATGGCTTTTCTTCTATGCTCATAATCCTACAAAAAAACGCTACAAAGATAGATAAATAAAATAAATAAAAATAAAATAAATAAAAATAAAAAAATTAGTAAAGTTGGGTTGCCTCCCAACAAGCGCCTAATTTAAAGTCTCGGCACGACTTGAATCAATTTTTGTCTCCACCGTGAAGTTATGAATTGTACCCCTAACATGGCATCCAGTCTGTGGCTATGCTCCTTTGGTGGGGCTACAAAGATAACTAGGCCAAGTAATTAATTTTTCACTATGCATTTCTCGACCTTTAGATGAGGAGTGTAATTTTCACTTTTTGGCACAACAAATTCAAAAATATAGGCACTCTCACCCTCACTCTTTTACCCCTTCATTGGCTGGGATGGCTCAACTACAATCTTACTATCTAAATACAATGTGGAAAAATTATTGGAATGAGGTCTAATGCGCTCTAACTCATGAATTTTGCTACTATTTTCATCCTCATATTTACACACACTCAAGTATCCCAAAGTAATGTTATCTACTCTTTCACATGAAACTACAACACTCTTCTCAATATTGGTATCCTCAAGAAAAATAGGGTCTATTGATTGGTATTCTCGTTTTAGCTCCTCAATTTGGTCTAGAAGATTTCTGTCACAACTCATTATTAAAATTTTGGGCGTTACACGCATCAACCTTTGTGCTTAAATATGTATCTAAGTTATGTACAACCAAGAAAAACTTATTAATTTTATGTGCAATTTCATCTCTATCCTTAGACCAATCATTTACCAACGTTGTTAGAAGACAATGTTGTTTCTCATATTCCGGTAATTGTGAATATTCTTCCCAGTACCAACCCTTATTCCCATAATCAAATCCAGACCTCCCGGAGTTCAGGTTATGACAAGCCCAAAAGGACGGGCTATGAGAGTCTTCCGTCAACCAAGCGTCTTCATCAATAACCTTAAATCTCGATATTTCATCCCCAGATGTCATCTGAGAGAACAAGAAACACACAAAGAGAAAAATCAAATATTTATAAAAATAGAATATTTCCGAAAAGAGATAAAAGTAAAAGTGTAATTTAATAAAATAGTTAATTTTTAAGTCCCCGGCAACGGCGCCAAAAACTTGTTGCAGCCAAATGCACGCACAAGTATATGCGGTCACCAAGCAATAAGGTGACTAAAAATCGGATGTATATCCCACGAGGACTTGTTATTTGATATTAACTAAATTAGACTATCCTCATTATGTATACATGAATTAAACCTAGAAATATTTGATTCTAAATTAATTAAAATAAATAAAAATTAATAATGAACTTTGGATAGAGAAAGAACAGACTTTTATGATATCAATATAATGAAAATGATCTAGGGTTACATGCTATCTAACATTCCTATTGTATTCTTCAATTGAATTGACTAACTAATTTATGTAGTTTATTGGTTGTCAGGGTTAATATTGCTCATATCTATAGAGTTCTTACTCGCTTATTCAAGCTAACATATATATATATATATATATATATATATATATATATATATATATATATATATATATATATATATTTCCAAAAATCTAAGGGAGGAAGGACCTTTTTCAATGTTTTAATTGGGATTCATTGAAAACATATCGATGAATCAATACACAAAATTTGAGAAAGATTGGTGGTGATTTGATATGAAAATTTGTAATAAAAAGTTAGTTAAAAAAATCTTCTACGGTATATGTATCAAACATACATCAAGCATGTATCTCACATAGATGTACACATGGATATATATATGATACACATTTGTTACAAATATGATATGTAGGTGATACACATACACATAATTTTTCATGTTCATCGTCTACTTTAAATTTTCAATTCAAACCACCTCAAAACTCCACCAAATCATCCCCAAAATGAGATTCAAGCTCCTTAAGATGCACCCAATCTATTCTAATAATACACACTCAAAAGAAAACAAAAATGATCGTTTTTTGGCTACAAATAGCTATGGGCTAATATTGATAATACTTGGGTAATATTAGTAATATTTTATGAATTGACCAATTTTTGTAATAAGATGCTTGTAAATGGATATAACTAGTATTTTTTGAAGTTGAAATGCTAGATTTATGGGTCACCGTGAGCACAAACCTAACTGGGCTTCAGTAGGATACTGATGAAATAAGTTACATATTTGGTCAGTAAAATACAAATTATTACATTAGCTAGCTGATATACGACAAATATATATTGATTATGATCCTGTTTGGATTAGCTGATTGTAAATAACTGATAAGTTTGTAGTGCTGAAAATCTTTTTAAGTGTTGAAACTGATTTTTAAAATAAGCATCTACGTGTTCTGATAGATGTGCCGAAACAATAATAAACAGTTGGTGTATTTGATTAAAAAGCACATATAAGCTATTCATTTATTAAAATAACTAAAATACCCTTGAATTTTATCAAACAATTATAAATTAAAAAATTTGTAAAGAAAAGAATTAATAATGAATATGGAATGAAGAGAAAGTCAAGAAATTTATTTTGGAAAAAGTATTTTGTGAATAATAAAATATTATTAAGTATAAACTAGTAAAAGTAATGGTCAAACTAAAAGTTTTTATAAGCTACAAAGCCATAAGTTGGGTGTCACGACTAATTTCCAAAATATATCGTGATGGCGCCCAACAACGTTGTCAGGCCAGGCAACGCGAAAATATTAGTGAATTTTTGTTTTACTTACCAAAAACCGTTATTTCACTTTTCTTAATTAATTATTAAAACATGTGATAATAAGCAATGTTCAATAACAATTATACAACCCAAAAGAACTATCTACCAATGTGTGTGCTAAGACCCTGGTGTTATAAGAAGTGGGAAACTAGTAGAATGTACAAAAGAATAAAATTATCCTAATGTCCGGGATAGAATAGAAAACAAAAATAAAGGAAGACCCCATCAAGCTACTGAGTGGCGCAGGAAAGGGGCAGCTCACGGTGGAAGCCTCGGACTATAAATCAGGGGAACACACCAGACTGATATCGAGAAACACCTGCCTTAGATCATGTACAATTAAGTACAGAAGTGTAGTATGAGTACGTATAACAATATGTACCTAGTAAGCATCCCATTTAATCTCGAAGAAGTAGAGACGAGAAGTCGATTTGACACTTACTAGGGTCAAATAATAAAATAAACTGTTCTGCTAGGCATGATAGTTACAAATTACCAAAAGTATGTAGCAAGAGGTAATAAGTCATGTTTTTATTAATTTTACAGTTAACCGTATACATTTCAAGTATTCAGTAGAACAAGTCATTGATAAGATTTCACACAAACACACACACCGACACACACACACACACGCATATATATATATATATATATATATATATATATATATACATATATATATATACATACATATATATATATATATACACATATATATATATATATACACACATATATATATATATACATATATATATATATATATACATATGTATATATGTGTGTGTGTGTGTGATGCGCACATTATGCCGAGGTCGACGACCCGATCCGACAGAAAAATAACAACGCACTCCTAGAGGGTTGAATGGCGTGAACCATTGATGCATATATTTCTACCAGGCGATTCCGATCCACATATATCAATCTTATCAAGAAAACACATTAATGCGTATTTATTTCCAAGTAAATTCATACAAGTGTCCCACAAGTGTATATGCTTATTTTCTTTTTCAAGTCTCTGGCACATCCTAAGTGACAACATTTTCAAGAAAATATAGAGACATTCACAAATATAGCATGATATGAGTCCTTGATTACCCGAACAATTAACATAATATTAGCTACGCACGCACTCTTGTCACCTAGTGTGTACGTAGCCCCCACATTTAATAGCTAATTACTCAATTATTATACCTATGGGGACAATTCCCTCTTACAAGGTTAGAAATGAGACTGACCTCGCTCCAAAGTATACTCCCAATGCCAAGAATAAGCCCAAACCCTCAATTTGGAGCGGAACAATCAAAATTTAGTTAAATGAGGTAGGAACTAATAAATATAACCTCACATGATCATATTTCAGCTATTTAAGCAATTTTCCAACCCTTAACATGAGTTTCCTAAAATCCGACCTCGAGCCCAGATGCCTGAATTCCGAAATTTTCAAAGGAAGTTGTTCTCTATAACCAAAGGATCAATAATATATGATTTATAATTCATTTCATAACCAATTCCGTGGAAAAAGTTATGTTTTATTAAAATCCTAGGTATTGCTTGTCACGACCCGATTTTTTCACTCTCGGGAGTCGTGATAGGGCCTACTCGTAGAAGCTAGACAAGCCACACAATATAGAAATTCTTTTTCTTTTATTATAAAGCTTTTTACCAACTTAAATTAGCAGATAATTAACATTTTTAACATTTACGATAGACAGAAATAAGTGGAAGACTTAACTAGCTAAAAATAACCAAGCCTACCGACAATACGCATATACTCCTCTACTCAGAATCTGGTGCCACAGTATTCACGGACGGACTAAGAGTACTACAACAAAAATCTGAAACAAATACATTCTATCTCGAAATCTGATGAAAATAGAATACATAATGAAATAGAAGAGAATATCGGGCCTGCGGATGCCTGCAGGACTACCTCGGGATCTCTGGATGGACTGACGTTTGGCTCCTCGGGTGCAACTGCCCAAATGTTGCTTTGGTATATGCACATAGTATAGAGTGTAGTATCAGCACAACCAAACGGATATGCTGGTAAGTACATGGCCTAACCTAGACGAGGTAGTGACGAGGCAAGGACCAGACTCCAGATAAACCTGTAAAGTTATGTAATATACAACGGAAAATAATATGAGTAAACAATTTAAATGGGATGGGGCCCATATTGCGGGAAAAATGTAAAGCCCGCAGGAACTTAAAAGAAATATGAGAGAACAACTCAGAACCTACAATAAAGCAATAAAAATATCTTTGCGGCATGCAACCCGATCCCTTGTTATTTAACATTGTTGTGGTGTGAAACCCGATCCATATTTAGTATTGATGCGGCGTGCAACCCGATCCGTATTTAATATTATTGCGGCATGCAATCCGGTCGATATTTTATATTGTTGCAGCGTGAAATCCGATCTATAATTAATGTTGTTGCGGCGTTCAACCTGATCCATATTTAATATTTTTACGAGGTGGAACCCGATACATATATTTATATACCTTTAGCAACAACCATACCAAGTGTTCCGGCAATGTATCAACAATAAACTACACTATCACGGCAAAGGATTCAACACTATAAGTAAGTACGTCCCGCCAAAGGAGAATGAACTATTACCAATATTATCTCAACTTCCACTCATCTAAACTAACACCAATATTCAACCATAAGTAATTTCCAAGAAAACAAACTTAATTTTTATCCAATATCAGGAATCATCAACTAAAGCATCTGTACAATCATTTTAGGGCACAACAAATATCAATTTAAGACTCACGGTCATGCTCGACACCAATGTATAAATACTCATCACCATGTCTATACGCCGTACTCAACAAGAAGCAAATAACAAATAGGACTCAACTCCTAATCCCTCAAGCTAAGGTAAGACCGAACTCATACCTCGAACTTTCACGGTAAACTCAAGCCTTAAACACCGCTTTCCCTTTCAAATTTGGCTCCAACTCAATCGTATCTATACATAACCGACTTAATAACATCAATAAAAGCTAAACAATCCAATTCCAATACTTAATTATAGCTATCTAATTATTCTTCCCAAAATGTCAAATATCGACCCCGGGGCCGCTTGGTCAAACTACGAGGTTCGGATCAAAACTCGATAACCCATTCACCCATGAGCCCGAATATATAATTTATACTTGAATTCCGACCTCAAAACATGGTCAAATTCCCAAATAATCAAAAAGACCTAACTCTACCCAAATCCCTAATTTTCTACCCTAAATCCTATGATTTAAGCCTAAAAATATAATGCATGTTAATGAAAATTGAAGAAATAAGTCTAAGATTACATACCTATGAATTGGTGGTGAAATTTCCTTTTAAAAATCGCCCAATTTAGAGTTAAGATTAAGAAGTTATGAGTTTTGGTGAAAATCTCGTAATGGCTACTGTTTTTTAACTTCAAATAATCTGGTGGAATTTGGTCATCGCGTTTGCGATAGGCTCATCATGTTCGGGATGAGTTAGACTTGATAGGCCTTCGCGTTCACGTAAGTGGGCTCGCGTTCGCGGAGAAGAACCTCTTCGAGCCGTGACGTTTGCGTCCAAGTGGTCGCGTTCGCATTGGCATAATACCCCTCTCCCTTGACTAGGCTACAAGCCTTCACATTTGCGATACCTTGCCCGCGTTTGCTGAAGGGTAGATCCCCCAATTCATTGCGTTCGTGACCTAGGTCTCGCGTTCGCGTAGAAGGAATTTTACTTCAGCACAATTAACACATCGCATTTGTGAGGGTCCTCCTTTGAACGCGAAGAAGAAAACAGCAAAATACTAATAACTGAAAACCTACATCTTTTGAGTTCCAAAAACCTTTCGAAACACACCCGAGCCCTCGGGGCTCAAAACTAAACATATTTACTAACTCAGTAACATCATACAAATTTATCCGTGCGGTCAAAGCTCCAAATTAACATCATTAGCATCGAATTAAACCTCAAAACCAATGAATTATTTCAAACTTCTTAAAACATCAAATTTGCAATTAAGGTCCGAATGACGTCAAATGGATTCCGTTTCTTACCAAGATTCACAGAATTATCTTAATCCACATATAAGACCTGTACCGGGCGTCGGAACCAAAATACGGGCCTGATACCAACATGTTCTGATAAAAATTCATTTCCAAGTCCTATAAACAATTTCAGAGAACAACTTTCATTAATAATTTATTTCTCGGGCTTGGGACCTTTGACTTTGATTCCGGGCATACGCCCAAGTACCATGTTTTCCAATGGACCCTCCGGGACCGTCACATCATGCGTCCAAGTCTGTTAACCCAAAAAATTGATTGAAGTTAAATTAATTAACTTAATAGACAAAATTTATCATTTTAAACAGATTTTCTCATTTAAGCATTCCGGCTATGCGCTAGGACGGCGGACACAAACCGAGGCAATGGTGAGAGAGGCTTTTAAGACCTTTTTGGTCATCATATTCTCCACCTCTAAAACAACCGTTCATCCTCGAACGAACATAAGAAGAAATTACCTGAGTTTGGGAAAATATGGGGATAACAGATTCGCATATCGGACTCGGACTCCAAGGTCGATGCCTCTGGAGGCTGACCTCTCCACTTAACATGAACAAAAGGAAACTCTTCGATCTCAACTGGCAAACCTACCGGTCTAGGATAGCTACTGGCTTCTTCTCATAGGAAAAGTCCTTGTTCACCTGGATAGTGCTAAAATTTAACATGAGTGATGGATTAATGGATACTTCTGTAGCATGGACACATGAAAACTGGATGCACGATTGATAAGCTTGGTGAAAATGCAGTCTATAAGCCACCTCTCTCACTCGATCAATAATCTAAAATGGACCAGTGAACCTAGGGCTAAAGTTGCCATTCTTCCCAAATCTCACGGTGCCTTTCATAGGCGACACTCGAAGCAATACCCGCTCACCAACCATGAAAGCCAAATCTCGAACCTTGCAGTTGGCGTAACTCTTTTGCCTGAATTGAGTTGTACGAAGCCTATCCTGAATGTTCCTGACCTTGTCCAACGCATTCTGAACCAGATCCGTACCCAACAATGGAACCTCTCTCGGCTCAAACTATCCAACAACAAACCGACACTGCCTACCATATAAAGCCTCATATGGAGCCATCTAGATACTTGACTGGTAGCTATTATTGTAGGCAAACTCCGCTAAAGACAAAAACTAATGCCACGAGACTCCAAAGTCGATGTCACAAGCTCGGAGCATATCCTCCAAAATTTGAATAGTCTGCTTGGACTGCCCGTCCGTCTGGGGATGAAATGCTATGCTCAACTCAACTCATATGCCCAACTCTCACTGATCTGTTCTGTAGAAATGCGAGATGAACTGCGTATCTCGGTCCGAAATGTTAGACATGGGCACACCATGAAGGCGAACAATCTCTTTGATATAAATCTCAGCCAACCTCTCAGACGCATAGGAGAGTGCCACAGTAATGAAATGCACTAACATTGTCAGCCTATCTACAATGACCCATACTATGTTGAACTTCTTCTGAGTATGCAAGAGTCCAACAATGAATTCCATCGTGATCCGCTCCCACTTCCACTCGGAAGCTCAATCCTTTGAATGAACCACCGGGCCTCTGATTCTCGTACTTAACCTATTAACAATTCAGACACCGAGCCACGTATGCAACAATATCCTTCTTCATTCTCTGCTACCAATAATGCTACTGCAAATCCTGATACATCTTAGCGGCGCCCAAATGAATAGAGTACCTGGAGCTACGGGCCTCCTATAAAATCAACTCTCCGAGTCCATCAAAATTAGGCACACAAACTCGATATTGCAGTCCCAAAACTCCATCATCATCAAAGGTAACCTACTTGGAACCTTCGTGCTGCACCGTGTCTCTAAGGACACATAAATGGATACTGCCAATCACGTTCATGCTTTAATAAACAAGAATGAGAGATTGTGCAAGATATCACACGACTGGGCTCAGAAACATCCAGCCTCACAAACTGATTGGCTAAAGCCTGAACATCCAAAGCAAGTGGCCTCTCACCGACAGGAATATAAGCAATGACTGCCCAAATTGGCTGACTTCCTACTCAAAGCATCAGCCACTACATTGGTCTTTTTCGGATGATATAAGAAGGTGATATCATAGTCTTTAAACAACTCCAACCACCTCGTCTGCCTCAAATTACACTCATTTTTCTTGAACAAATACTGAAGACTCTTGTGATCAGTGAACACCTCACATGCCACGCCATACAGATAGTACCTCCAAATTTTCAACGTGTGAATGATGGTTTATAACTTGAAATTATGAACTGGATATATCTTTTCATGAATCTTCAACTTCCACAAAGCATAGGAAATGTCTTTACCTTCCTGCATCAAAAGTTCCAAGCCCAATATGAGATGAATCACAATAAACTTTATAAGGCCCTGAACCTATCGGCCAAACCAACACCAGTGACATAGATAGAGCTGTCTTGAGCTTCTAAAAGCTTGCCTGAGACTCATTCGACCATTTAAATTGGGCAGCCTACAGGGTCAATCTGGTCATCAGGCTCCAATAGATTAAAATCTCTCCACGAACCGACGATAGTAGCCTGCCAATCCTAAGAAACTCCGAATTTCTGTAGTTGATGCTGGTCTAGGCCAGTTTTTGACTGCAACAATCTTCTTCAGATCAACCTGAATACCCTCTGTTGATACAATATGATCCAGAAATGCAACTGAACTCAACACGAACTCACACTTCGAGAACTTAGCATATAACAGGCTATCCCTAAGAGTCTGAAGAACCATTCTAAGGTGCTGCTCATGCTCTACCCAGCTGCGAGAATATATTAAAATATCATCAATGAAAATTATCACGAACGAATCCAAAAGATGCATGAACACTCGGTTCATCAAATCTATACAAGTTGCTTGGGCATTTGTCAACCCAAATGACATCACCAAGAACTCATAATGCTCGTACCGAGTGCAAAAAGTTGTCTTAGGGACATCGGATTCCCCAATCCTCAACTGATGGAAGCCCGATCTCAAGTCAATCTTTTAAAATACCTTGGCACCCTAAAGCTGATCAAACAAATAATCAATCCTTGGCAGCGGATGCTTATTCTTGATTGTAATCTTGTTCAATAATCGGTAATCAATACATGTTCTCATTGACCCATCCTTCTTCTTAACAAACAACATTGGCGCACCCCAAGGAAAAACACTGGGTCTTCTCGACCATACGCTGAGGCTTCGCATAAGATATAACATTACGGGTAGAATGACCAAGAGTCCCTCTCCACTCTAAAAGAGGCAAACCCGATAAGCCTTAGGTCAAAGTCTTGACATGAAAGTCCAAGATAGCATGGTACGGTGACAACCATTCCATCCCTAATATGACATCGAAATCAACCATGTCCAGAAGCAACAAATCTATACGAGTCTCAAGACCTCCCATCACCACAATACAAGAATGATGGACTTGATCTACAATAATGGAATCACCTACCGATATAAACACATATACAAAGACACTCAAGGAATCACTAGGCATGACCAGATACAGAGCAAAATAAGATGACACATAGGAGTAGGTAGACCTTGGATCAAATAAAACATAAGCATTTCTGCCACAAACTAGAACAGTACCTATGATAACTACATTTGAAGCCTCATCCTCAGGCCTGGATGGAAGAGTAGAACATCAGAGCTGGGCCCCACCACCCTGGACTACATCCTTGGTACGACCTGCCGCTGGCTGGCCTCCACCTCTTGCTGCCTGAGCTCCACCTCTAGAACTTCTACCTCTACCTCTAGCACCTCTACCTCTACCTCTAGCTAGCTGGGCATGTTGTGGAACACCTGGACAGGCCCTCCTGATATGACCATACTCATAGCACCCACCCGAGTGCTGCGACTAAGGAAACTGAGACTGACTATAGCAGCTTGAATGACCACCCCAAAAACTCTGGAGAAGTGGTGCAGTGATAAGAGCTGGTGGTGCACTGTAGGGATGCTTATTAGAATACTGTATGTGAAAACCACGACCGAGTGAAGCTCCGTGAGAAACCTCAAGTGCTGACTTAAAGGGCCTACGAGGATGGCCTCTACAATACGAATTCTTGGCTCAAGTCGAGGCACCACTAATTCTGCTTGAATGACCGGGTATCTTGTCCGACCCATGACCACCTCCCTATGATAGAACCATCTCAACTCTCTGGGCCACATTGACCGCCTCCTGGAAAGATATCTCACTACTACTGTCCCTAGCCATCTGAAGATGAATCGGCTGAATGAGTCTATCAATGAACCTCCTCACCCTCTCTCTCTCGGTGGGAAGAATGATATGAGCATGGCGAGCAAAATCAATGAATATGGTCTCGTACTGGGTGACAATCATAGAACCCTGTTAGAGACGCTCAAACTGCCTCTGGTAGGCCTCTCGCTATGTGATGGGGAGAAACTTCTCCAGAAATAGTTGCGTGAATTCTTCCCGGCTCGAGGCTGGGGTGCGGCTGGTCTAGCCAAGCAATAAATGTCTCCACCAAGTCTTGGCGGATCCAAACAAGCAAAATGCGGCAAAATCAACCCCGTTTTGTCTCAACTATCCCCATGTTCCTAAGAACCTCATGGTAGCTGTCTGGATAATATTTGGGATTCTCAGTAGATGCACCAGTCAAAGTTGTAGTGAAGAGCTTGGTAAACCTGTCCAATTTCCACAAAGCATCGGCTGACATCGCTGCTCCATAAGTTGTCTGAGCCACCACACCTGGCTGAGTTGCTCCAAATAGCTGAGTCGTTGGAGAATGAAACTGGGGAGCTACCTACTATGGAGTGCGAGTAGCAGGAGTCTAGGCTACTCTTCTAGACAGAGAGACGGGTGGTGCTACAGGAAGTAAGCCTGCACGGGTGACACTTTCCATAAGGCCCACAATCGGACCAGAGCATCTTAAAGAACTGGGTAAGCAATAAACCCCTCTAGGACCTGAGCTGGGCCCACCGGAACTATTGGGGTCGGAACCTTATCATCAAAGTCAACATGAGGCTCCGTTATGGGTGTTGCTGCCCTGGGCTGAGATCTGCCCCTGCCTCGCCCTCTAGCATGGCCTTGGCCTCACCCTCTGCCCCTCATGGGAGCTGCTGCTGGGGGCTCAGACTGCTGATTGGTGGATGAGAAAGAGCGTCTTTTCTCCATCTGCAGAAGAATAGAGTAGAAATTCAATTAGCTTTGACAAACCAAACCGCATTATAACAAAGAACAAATGTGAAGTTTTTCCTAATTCTGTAGCCTCTAGGGGATAAATACAAACGTCTTTGTATCGATCCCTCAGACTCTATTAAGCTTGTCCGTGAATAGTGATATCTATGTTACCTAGTTCTCTGATACCAACTTGTTATGACCCGAATTTTTCACCACCAACAGTCGTGATGGCTCTTACTTGTAGAAGCAAGGCAAGCCACGAAATATAAAAATTCTAACTCTTTCATTCTAAAATTTTTTAACAACTTGAATTAGCAAATAATCAACATTTTTAAAATTTACGATAGACAGAAATAAGCGGAAGAATTAAACAGCTAAAAATAACCAAGCCAGTACTACAATACCTATATGCTCCTCTATCTGGGATTTGGTGTCACAGTATTCACGGGCAGACTAAGAGTACTACTACAAACGTCTGAAAGAAATACAATCTGTCTCGAAATCTAATGAAAATAAAATACGTAATGAAATAGAAGAGAACGCCGGGCATGGTGATGCCCGTAGGGCTACCTGGGGATCTCTAGATATACTGAAGTTGGCTCCCCAAGTGCTACTGTCCAAATGCTGCTCTAGTATCTGCACATAGTGCAGAGTGTAGTATCAGCACAACCGACCCCATATGCTGGTAAGTGTATGGCCTAACCCCGCGAGGTAGTAACGAGGCTAGGACCAGACTCCAGATAAACATGTATAGTTATATAATATACAACGTAAAATAACATGAGTAAAAAATATAAATGGGAGGGGGAACATGCTACGGGGAAAAAGATCAAATCTGGCAGAACTTAAGAGAAATATGAGAGGACAACTCAGAATCTACAACAAAGCAATGAAAATACTGTTGTGGTGCGCAACCCGATCCCTATTCATTTAACACTGTTTCGGCGTGCAACCTGATCCATATTTCCCTAGGGCCTCATCTATCGATAGAATATCAAATCTGGCGGAACTTAAGAGAAATATGAGAGGACAACTCAGAATCAACAACAAAGCAATGAAAATACTGTTGTGGTGCGCAACCCGATCCCTAATCATTTAACACTGTTTCGGCGTGCAACCTGATCCATATTTCCTTGAGCCGCATCTATCGATAGATGGACTGCATCTGTGGTCTCGCACCTTAAGTCGACCAACCGCATGTGCAGTTATGATAGAAGCAGCAACTTCAGCACATCTTAACAATTTCAACTTTACTCAAGCCTCGTCGGATTGACGTTCGGGGATCCGAGGCCCCATTCGAATACACCGACAAGTCTAAAATCATGAGACAAACCTATTCCAACCTTCGGAATGCCCGAAACAACACAAAATAAAAGAATCACCCCTTAAAACCAAATGAATCAAACTTATGAACTTCAAGTTCTTAATTTTCTTCTAACGAGCCAAAATGCCCTAAAATTACTTGGATTGATACCGTATTTTGTGAGTAAGTCATAAATGATACTTTGGACATGTACCGGACTTTAGAACTAACATACGAGCCTGATACCCATAAAATCAATAATTAATTTTTTTCTTTAAATCCTTAATATTTCTGATTAACAATTTCTATAAAAAATTTATTACTCTGGCTAGGGACCTCGAAATTCGATTCCGAGCATACGCCCAGGTCCCATATTTTCCAATGGACCCTCCGGGACGGTCAAATCATGAATCCGGATACGTTTGCTCAAAATGTTAGATCGAAGACAAGCTTAGTCTTTTAAGAAAATGCTAAGGAATCAAAAAGGCACTCTTCACTCCAAACTTTTCCAAACCCCTAATCAATCATCTCCGTAAGTCATAAAGTAGCTAAAGTAAGCGCGAGAAGTTTTATTTAAGGGAACGGGGTTCAAAAAGGCAAAACGACTAGTCGGGTTGCTACATTGGCAGTAACCAACTTATGACTTATGATTGATTTTAGCTTATAAGCACTTTGCGGTTATATCAAATGTGTTGATATGTCAAAAGTTTCTTATATGCCAGTTTAACCAGATGATAAGTTCCAAATACCCTATATATATAAAATATATATTTTGATGGCTATTAGTTATTAGAGTGGCCTCACTATATAGTTTGTCGAATTCTGAGAGTTTGCCCATTATCCATAAAGAAAGGCTTCTACGATATTCCTTTTAGTTCCATAAAAATAGCACGGGCTAGCCAGTTTTTTAACTGGACACTCAAAAATAGCCAGCATTTGAAAATTCATTGAAAAATAGCCACTATTTTACTGCAACGGAGACCGGTCCAGCATAATATACTATTGATCGGTGCATCTCTGTATGAACTTCCAACATATTATGCTCGAACTCCAACACGCAGAAATTTCCAGCATAATATACTAGAGACTGGGGCACATGTGTATGAACTTCTAGCATATTATACTGGACCGATATATTATACTATAACTCTAGTATATTATGCTAGAGTTCTAGTATACTTATGTTGGACTTCCATATAATATGCTAGAGCGCGGCATAGTAATTCCAGCATAAATTATCTAAGGATAAAACAGAAAAATTGACTATCGTAGCATTAATAAACCATGCTAAACAATATATAAAAATTAATACCAAAATAACTAATTCCAGCATAACTAATCTTAATATAACTAATCCCAATATATATATATATATACCCAATTAATAAAGCCAATTGTAAAAAGAAGCAGTCTTGTCTTTCGAAACGATACAATTGAAAGAAAAAAATAAAAATCAGCGGGGTTGATATAAGGGGATTTGATGACTTTTGCGGAAGTAATGAGCTATTTAATAGTTACGATCCAGGTTGATATTGTATAGGTTAACTTAACCATATTCTGTAACTATTGTAAGTTGTTTGTATTACTAGTTGACTATAGTTTGTTGTTAATGAGGGATTAGTCGGTTATGTTAGGTAAAACTGTAGCTTGTACAGTATTTGTCATTTTCAATGTTTAGAAAATGAGATTTATTCTCCCATTTCTCACCTCGCTCTCTATACTCTGTTTTCTCTCTTTATAAGAGAATTTCTCTTCACTCAAATCTACAAAGGGACATGCTATCAGAGCTATTAGACTATTGAGTTTAGAGGTTTTCACTGAGAATTGTTGAAATCGAGAGATTCGTTGTTCAGTTCTCAAAATTTTCAGCCTGAATTATTAATTGCTCACCGGAACCATATATATATATATATATGAAGCCCATTGTAAGCAAAAAGTAGTCTTGTCTTTGAAAACGATACAATTGAAAGAAAAAGATAAAAATTAGTGGGGGTGATCGAAGGGGATTTGTTGACTTTTGGGAAAGTAATGAGCTATGTAATAGTCACAATCTAGGTTGATGTTGTATAGGTTAACTTAATCACATCTTATAACAATAGTTATTTTTTTTCATTAGTAGTTGACTATAGTTAGTTGTTAATGAGGGATTAGTTGGTTATGTTAGGTAAAACAGTAGATTGTACGGTATTTGTCATTTTCAATATTCAAGAAATGAAATTTATTCTCCCATCTCTCGCTTCTCTCTCTCTCTCTATAATCTGTTTTCTCTCTTTCTAAGAGAATTTCTCTTCACTCAAATCCACAAATTGACATGCTATCAGAGCTTGTAGACGATTGAATCTAGAGGTCTTCACTAAGAATTGTTGAAATCAAGAGATTCGTCATTTAGGTCTCAAAATTTTCAGCCGGAATTATTAATTGCTCGCCGTAACCTCAAATAGCCATGGCCGGAGACAAAGTCACAAATCAAACAGAGGAAGTCACAAATCAATCGACAATTGTGATAGATCACAATCATTTGCTGTATTTACATTCACCGGATGCACCAAGAGCATTGTCATTTGGTTTTCAGTTGCAAGGAATGAAAAACTACACGATCTGGATCCAAGCTATGGAAATTTAGTTGCTAACATGGAACAAGCAAGGGTTTATAGATGGTTTAATAACGCCTGACACCTATGGAAATAATTATGTAAATCTATGGGATCGCTTTAATGTTATTGTGAAATAATGGATAATGCACAATGTAAGTCGCGATTTGCCGAGTGGAGTACTGTCCCGGTCAAGTGCACATGAAATTTGGTATGATCTTAGCGAACTCTTTGATTAGGTCAATGCATCACAATATATTACCTACACAAGGAGATTATTACATTAACCCAAGGTACATCCCCTGTTTCAGTGTACTACTCGAAATTGAAGGATTTGTTGGATGAATATGAGTCGATTATGCCTCCTCATGTGTGATATGATAACGAAGAATTTCATTGAACAACAGGAGTATCAATATTTATGGAAATTATTAATGGGATTTAATGACATCTATAATAGAGCTCGTAGCAAAATTATAATGAAATCCAAAATTCCTATGGTTAATCAAGCTTATGCTATGATCCTTCAAGATGAAAGTCAAAAATTAATAGCAGGTGGTAGTTATAGTGCTGAGTCCATTGATCCTACAACCCTATTCAGTTTTAAACTTACTCAAAAGCAAAGTAGAAATTTCAATGTTGCATGTGGCTTCTGCCATTTGAAAGGACATACTAAGGAAGAATAATATAAGTTGATGAAATGTGATAACTGGAATAAGAATGAAAATTTGAGGGCCAATTTCTATCAATTGATAGTGTATCCTTTAGATTTTAAGCCTAAAAAAAGAGCAAATATAGTTGGAAGCTCAAACAATCAATCAATCTCACCTTCATTAGCCGTGATTACATAAGAAAACCATTAGGCACCTTTGCAGGGTTCACTCCCGAACAACACAATCACTAGGGGAAAAAAGCTTAGGGCCTATGCAAATGTTTACTCCTGAGCAATATAGTAAGATTTTAAGCCTACTAAACAAAGAATCATTCTTTAAGTCATCTGCCAGTACACATATGGCAGGTAATGTTTCTTATGATCCAAACACTAATGAGAAATGGATAGTAAGCGTTGGAGCTATAAATCATATGGTTGGTAATAAACAAATTTTACATGATAAATTATTAGTAGGTAATGCAGGATGTACTGCTGCCTACTAGAGATTCTTCTAAGGTGTCACATGCTTGTAGTTATCAATTAGATGGAGGTGATACTATTAACAATATCTTGTGTGTACCATCTTTGAAGTTTAATCATTTGTATGTGTCTCAATTGACAAAAGCTTTGAACTGTTGTGCTCCATTCTTTCCAAACTTCTGTGCATTTCAGGGTCTCTTTACTGGGAAGGTGAAGGAGATTGGTAAAGAGGAAGAAGGACTAGATGTGCTGCAGTTACAAAGGAGAAACAAGGATACAACTAGATAATTTGTGATGGTTGCACACATGAATCAAGCTGAGCTGTGGCACAAGAGGATGAGACATGTTCTAATTCAATTTCTTAAGAAATTCCAAGTCTTATTAGTTATTGATGTTTGTGGACCCTATAATGTTCCTTCATATAATGGAATGAGATATTTTCTCACTATGGTTGATGATCATTCTAGATGGATTTGGATCTTGTTATTATATCTTAAGTCTGATGTCATTATAGTCCTCAAGAATTTTATTATTATGGTGAAAACTTAGTTTGGTAAAGTGATCAAGTTTTTTAGATCAGACAATAGGTCTGAATTTTTTAATAATAATTGTGCTATACTCTATTTCAAATGTATGAGATTATACATCAAAGCTGTTTTCCACACACTCCTCAACAAAATTGATTGGTGGAAGGGAGACATAGACATGTTCTAGAAACTGCAAGGGCTATCAGATTTCAGGGACACTTGACGATGAGGTTTTGGGGTGATTGTGTAGATGCGGATGTGTACATAATAAATATGATTCCCTCCACAATACTAGGAAATAAATCATATTTTGAGTTGCTTAATGGAAAACAACCTTCATTATCACATATGAGGATCATAAGATGCTTATGTTTTGCAACAAAGTTACCAAGGGGTGACAAATTTGCACCTAGGTCTATAAGATCAGTATATGCAAGCACACAAACACTACTAGAAATTTGGTAATTAGAAACCACAAAAACCGACCAATATTGGTCAGCTTAGGGAAATTACTGACCAAAACGCGTCAAACAATCTTGGTCGTTATTTTGCTGGTTGCTTTAGCATATCGACCAAAGTTGGTCGTTAATTACCGACCAAGGTTGGTCGCAAAGGTAAAAAGACTAGTTGTACAATTTAAAGCACATACTGACCAAATTTGTTCGAAAACATATTTTAACTATTTAATTTTATTAACCAAAGTTTGTTGGTGTATTAAATTACGTTATTTTATTATTAATTAAAATTGAAAAATTGGCGGTGAATGTTAGTCCGTAAAATAAAATATATATTTTTTTAAAAAGGTAAAATTTAACCATACCGGCCAAAGTTGGTCGATAAAGTTGATATTTTTGTAATCCTTGATAATTTCCAACCAACTTTGGTCGGTAAGTTTTAATTTTTAATTTTTTTTAATATTAAGCGACCAACCTTGGTCACTAATTAGCAAAAAATTATTTTGTTATTAGAAACTAACCCACTTTGGTTTTTTTTTGAGTTTTAATTATGGCATAAAATACCTGTTTTGGCAGCTATACCACCTGCCAGCATACCAACATCCCTAAATAACAACACAACAAAAACAACAACAACAACAAAAAGAAGACATTCAACAAATACATTAAAACTAACAAATTAATTTTCAATAGAACTAAAAAATCCAAAACCAAGTTAAAACTTATTAAAACAAGTTCAGAACCAGATCTATTTTTCTAGTTAAAAGTATATACAAGTGAAGGAGTATTTCATACAACGTCATTATCAACGTTTGATGAACTTTAATCTAAAGACATTGTCAAGAAGGGTCTTGTGGAGGACGTGAAGAAATGACCATGGGGAGGACTGGAGGAACGATCACGGGGAGGCCAACAAATTCCCACGTTAAAATCGAGCCTCTTGCGATGACCCACAAGACCAGGGCAACGAAAAAGCTCCAGTAGATAGGAGAACTATGTATGAGCTTACATGCCAAGGAATTGAGCATCTCAAAACCTTTCTCCTCCTTGGCCGCTTCTCGCTCGGATGTGAGCTATGTCACAGTCTCCCGCATAGTGGAGAGGCTCTCCCCATTAAGTTTCTCACCTTGCGAGGAAGTCCCTATTCCTTGTATTCCACACTATAGCGATGGAACTTTTTAGTAGGAAGTCCATATAACCTCCCCCATCTTGGACCGCCACTACTCCACCCATATTCTTTCAGCATCCTCATCTGAAGTGGGTTGGCTCACCCGATTCAGTAGTTGGCTGAGTGCGAATGAATTCCTCCATATTAGTGTGGTAGAGATCCTATACAAAAATTTAAATTGAATCCTTATTTCAAAGTTTATACAAAAGTAAATTAAAATACTCAAAGAAAAGGGAAATCATACAAATACAGTTGAGGCCCGGTCCTCGACTTACTTTTCTTGCTCATAATGGTTCGTTGGATGCCCCCACTTGTTTTTCTAAAAATAAATTAATTTAGTTAATAAATAGAATAGGAATACTTTGAAAATTAAAATAATTTAAGCAATTACGTACAATTCTTTTTTTTGTCGTCCCTAGGCTGATCGCACCTCTAGTGTGCAGAGAGCCTCCATTCTCAAATGTGTGAGCTTTCTTTCCTTTTTTTCTCTTATCTAAAAACTTTTAGGTAATACATTGCCTTTGTAAATTATCCCATATATTTTGAAGTGACCAGTCAGGCTTCTTGTTCTTCTTTCTAGCTTCAGAGAAAGTACGCGACAATCGTTTGCGAGCTTTGAGATGAAAATTTGTAGCCACTTCCACGCTATTGTGGTGTTCCCATACACACTTGCTTTGTATCTCAAAATTTAAGTATTAAAAAAGAAATATTATTTATATAAATTAATTAACTACTTAAAAGAACATTTATACCTTAAATTGATTGAAAATTTGCTCCTTCGGCGAGAATGAGAAATCAGTCCAAGTCGCATAAGGGCCATCATAAAGCTTTCTGATGGCTTTGGTGATTATCCTCATAGTGTTATAACTTGGGATGAACCTACAATTTAACAATAAAAACACATTAATATCTTAGTAAAAACATTACAAATAATAAGCGCAAAAATAATAAATAACTCTTACCCATCACCCTCAGGGACTATGATGATCATGCCATATTGATCATACTGCACCTCCTTGTCATCGTCAGCATCATTTGCGAAGAATGTATATCAGAGGCATGTGTGGATGCTGTAAAGGGGTTCAGAGCTGCTACCTCACAGGCTAAGGATTGAAATAGATGGAGTTACTGATAATGATGGTTACAATCCTTGTGTCTGTGACATAGCTGGATGGACCTCAAGTGGCTGTGATGCTAATGGCTATGACTCGAGTGGCTGCGATCCCTGTGGCTGTGACATGGATGGATGCGATCCATGCAATATAGATGGTTGCGGTCCACGTGGTCGTGAGGCAGTTGGACTATATGTCAGACGTATAGTCCTATGGACCTGTGATGAAATACCTAGTGTGTGCATGAAAGTATAGGGCTCATAATACTGTGCCAACTCAGTATAGCCTTAGGGTGGAGGGTAAGACATAGGCATCTCTGTAGAGGGTGGAAAAGAGGGAGTATTATTAACTACCCTTATCTTTTCCTTCCTAGCATTTTCATGACCCCGAGAACCAGTAGGGTCAGTGTTACCTTGACCCATGCCTTCCATATGCATAATATAATACATATTTAGACTGAAACATATAAGAACTAGCTATAAAACAAGAGTTGTTTAAAAACCCAACTTTTAAAGCTCATTGACGTATTGTTCCTCGTTCAAGAATACTTCATCCTCACTTGTTTAAGCTTCTTTCGTTGATTCTTCGTCCTAATTTTCTATAATTATTACTACATTTAGATCAACTTCTTCCAATATGAGTTCAGGATATCGAAATCATTTTCTAGCTAATCGTCCACTATTTGATAAACACCAGAGAATATTTTGATATGCAACATCTAACACGTTCTCGACTTTCACCCTAGCTACAGGCTTAGTTTTTATTACAACCCACCAATCGAACTTCTTCCGCCGCAATGGATGACGAGCATAGTGCACTTGTTTTACATTATGTGTTATTATAAAAGGACCATAACGATCATATTCCCTTGTATGATTAACCTCTATAGTGTTGTATTGATTATGTACTCTGGTACCTCTTGTTTGAATGTGGTCAAACCACTTGCATCCAAAGAGTATCAATTTCTTAATTGGCCAACCTATATATTCTAGTTCTATTGTTTCTTTGGGCACCCCATAATAATCAATATCCCCAACTTGGTTGCCATCACCACCTTGAAACCACGCCCCGCTGTTATTGCTATTTTTATTTTTTTAGAGCAAACCTCTGTATGGAATTGATAACAATTCACTACGTACTTAGACATCATTATGACCTCAATCCTTGCTCCTCAATATATATCTTTTAGAAATTAGCTTCCACCATTATTTGGATTATTTACCAACATAGTGTTGAAAAATTCATAAGTTAGCATAACTTACAAATATTATTTACGTACATAGTGTTAGAATATTATCATGATAAACTTACAAATTGTTTGAACAACATATCAAATCTCGTATGCACAACATCATAGCCAAATTTACCCACGAAGTGACTGGGACGCATAAAATATTTTTAGTAGTTGTATCAAGATATAATCATAGTAAATTTTATATATTGATAACTAATAAATCAATGCTTACTTGAGAAATGGTTCAACTTCGGGACAATTTAGCAACACATGAAGTGTAGCTGACTTATACTCCATATCACTCAAGCTTCTCTTTCTAACATCTTTAGAACATCGGCTTGGATGATTGAATATGGACTTTAGCGGATATAATGGATCATTCACACATTCGACTGTGTGCCTATTGGACCTATTCCTAGAACATGGCACGGTTGCTCTCGAATAATAAGAACAAAAATGAGCAGTTTCCTTTGCAAGATAAGCTTCGCACAAAGATCCTTCAATCTTATTCCTCTGCTTAACAAATTTTTTGCATTTGCCAATTTTCCTACATAATGTCATGTTAGCCAAGAACATTCAAATAAAATAGAAAATTACATATAACTTATAATATTACCTCTCAAAGTGATAAATCAATCTGCGTTGAACATGCCCTCCAAGTCATGCCTCGTGTACAATGTGGATTGAAAGGTGTTCCATAACATTAAAAAACACATCAAAATATCTTTTCCATTATACTAGAAGTTACACGAATGTTCTAATCCATCTAGAGTAGGTTTTGTTCCCTTAATGTGGTAGAACACAAGTCCTTGAAAAACAAACTAATCTCTGTGATGGGTTTCCAGATTCTTTCAAGCAAACCACAAAATGCAATAGGCACTAAGTTCTCTATGAAAACATGACAGTTATGACTTTTCAAATGGATCAACTTCTCTACCTTCATATCTATTTTTTCCAAGATTCAACGCATGAATTTGTCGTCTTTTCTCAAATGTGAATGTGTAACTGGATTTGTGCTTGAACAACTTACCATTGTCTGTTGTTTGCAAGTATAATTCAAGTCACCTTGAATATTCTTGTAAGTCCATTCTAGCTTTCGGGGTATCTTTTGTCTTACCTTTAACATCCATCTCTGTGTTGAATAAATTATCAAATAAACTCTTCTCAATATTCATGGCATCAACGTTGTTACGGAGAAGATTATCCTTCCAATAAGGAAACTCCCAAAATATACTCCGTTTCGTCCAATTATGAGCAACACCATATTCGGGGAATCTATAAAGTGGAGCTTCAGTAACTTTGCTGATGTTCTGGACCCTCTCCTAAATTTACACACCTGAAAAATATCATAGGTGGAGAATCAAATTCTATTTTATTCTTTTTAATGCGTTTTTCATCCTTCTAAACTCATGATCATGAGGAAAGAATTAACGATGACAATCAAACCATGATTTCTTTAAGCCATGTTTCAAAGTGAATGCATTACTATTTTCCATGCAGTAACGACAAACTAGCTTCCCAGCAGTCATCCCCCCTAACAACATTCCATACGCAGGATAATCATCAATAGTCCACATTAAATTAGCACGCAAATTGAAAATATGCTTGGTTGATATGCCATATGTTTCAATACTATCATACTACAACTGTTTTAGCTCATCAATCAAAGGTTGTATATATACATCAATCAAACTTTTCTGATTGCGCAGATTGGGGATAATACAATATAAGAACATATATGGACTAGTCATGCACAACTTGGGTGGTAGTTATATAGTATAAGAAAGATAGGCCAATATGAATATGGTGTCGCAGATATAGAAAAAGGAGTGAAGCCGTCCGTACACAGACCTAACCGAATGTTCTTTGGTTCACTAGCAAAATCTGAATATGTCCTATCAAAGTTCTTATAAGCTTCTCCATCTGAAGGATGACACATAACATCAGGTGGTCTTCTATTTTCAAAGTGTCATCTCATACGAAGAGCATAACTCATCGATATATATAACTTCTTTAACCTAGGTATAAGAGGTAAAAAATGCATCGCCTTGTTAGCGACCATATTCCCGCTGGAAAGCCTATTAAATGAGGCTTTTTGAAAAATTTATAATTTTCTAAAGTTGCATCATCTATATAATATAACATGCAACCATCTTCATAACAATCAATTCTCATTGACGAGAGTCCTAACTTAGAAACCAATTTCTTTGCCATATACAAATCACCAGGTAATTAGATATTTGGGTCAACTAGTTAACTCATAAGGTAAATGAAAGAGTCCATGTTTGCTTGAGAAATATTCCAATCAGATTTGATACTTATTAATCTAACTGCAATTTACAGCGCAGAGTGTGGACTTCCTTTAAATAGTGGGCGACTAGCTTCCTCTAACTGTTCATAGAAACATTTTGCATCATCATTAGAAGTTTTTTTAATATTTTCTTTGGGTTCGCCCCCAAAGTACATCCCAAAAGCATCCGTAACCATATCTTGAATTCTAGAATCACGAACTGTATTCTTCACCGACCTACTATTTTCAGCGACAACAATGTTATGAAGTAACCAAAGTAATTAACCACAAAACGCTTGCTATAAATATGAAGCTTAACTTCCTCCCGGTTTACAAACTTCATATAGTCGCACCTAACACAAGGGCACCTACTTACTCCTTCACTTTGGTATGGTGGAAGTGACATTGCATGTTTAATAAAGTCATCAACCCCTTCTACAAAATCCTCCTGCAATCCCCGCCGATTAGAATAATTCCTATTCTACATCCAAGTACGATGTTCTATCGATATTAATAAATCCAGAACAAATTAATTTAATTAATTCATATGATAATTTTTTTTAGTTCATTCATATCCTATAAAGTTCCAGTTCATATCCTAAAAGTTCAATTCATATCCTATAATTTTGATTTATAAACTAAAACTTCAATTTATAAACTAAATGTCCAATTCATATCCTAAAAGTCAATTCATATCCTAAAAGTCTAATTCATATCCTAAAAGTCTAATTCATAAACAAAAAATTCAATTCATATCCAAGATCTAGTTCATAAACTAAAAGTTCAATTCATAACTGAAAGTCCAATTCATATCCTAAAAGTTTAATTCATATTCTAAAATTTCAACTTATCAACTAAAAGTTCAATTCATAAAGTAAAAAGTTCAATTCATATCCAAAAAGTTTAATTCATAAACTAAAAATTCAATTCATATGCAAAAGGTCCAATTCATAAACTAAAAGTTCAATTAGAAATCCTAATACTTCAATTCATATCCAAAATTTTTACTTACAAACTAAAATTTCAATTTATAAAGTAAAAGTTCAATTTATAAACTAAATGTCACGACCCTAACCCCGAACGTGGTCGTGATGGAACCTCTCTTGAAGACAAGGCCGGCCAATTAAAAAAAATTCTCATGTTATTAAACAGTTAAACAACACTAAAATAATCTATACATGGTTTAATAATACTGAATAGCAGAATTACAAAAAACAAATACAGAAATTATAATGACTCGACCCGTCGTTTTGAGCTTTTGCACTTTGATTGCTAGTTCTCAGGCACGTCTTGCACCATGTAATGTATTGTGGCTGATATAGATCGTTGATTTTAATTTCAGAAAATATTTGGAATGAATTTCAAAGAACAGATTTAGTTGGAAGCTTTGAATTTGAAAGGTTTGACCAAGGGTTGGCTTATTTGTATATGAGGGCTTATTAGAATTTTATGATTTGGTTAGCTTCTTTGGGTGATTTATTACTTGGGGGCGCGATTGGAATTGGTTTTGGAGGTCCAGTGTAGAATTAGGCTTGAATTGGCAAAGTTAGTATTTTGGCGAATTCCGGTTGACAGGTGAGATTTTTATCTGAGTGCCGGAATTGAATTCCGAGAGTTGTTGTAGCTTCGTTATGTGATTTTTAATGTATATGTAAAATTTCAGGTCATTCGGATGTCGTTTGGTGAGTTTTTGATAAAAAGCGTGTTTCAGAAGTGTTAGAAGAACTTAGGCTTGAATTTGATTCAATTTGATGGATTTGATTTTGTTTGAGGTGTTTTGATGATTGGAAAAAGTTTGAATGATGTATTAGGAGATGTTGGTGCTTTTGGTTGAGGTCTCGGGAGCCTCGGGGTGATTTCTGATTGCTTATCAGGATGTTTTGGACTTTGACAATTGCAGAAATTGCATCATCTATTGCAAGGATATTTTGGCCTGCGCAATCGCGAGCCCGGTGCTGCGACCATATAAGAGGAATTTGGGAGGCATGATTTTTGTTCATCGCGTTCGCGGTTGGGCATTTGCGGTCGCAGTGAGTTAGATGGTGCAGCTTCGCGTTCGCATGGGAAAATCCGTGTTCGCATAGAAGGATTTGAGGTCCTGTATTATTTATTTTCCGCGTTCACGGCACAAGGCTCGCGTTTGCATAGTTGTATCAGTTAATGAATCACATTCGCGGATAGAGAACCGTGTTCACTAAGGGTAAAAATGGTCAATGTAATTTTTGTGCATCGCTAATGCGAGAAGGCCCTCGTGTTCGCATAGATAAAATTGTCAACTGGGCAGAAGGGTTATTAAAACATTTTGTTCCGCGAGCCTAAGTTATTTTCCACCATTATTGAGCATCTTGAGAGCTCTTGGACGGTAATTGAAGAGGGTTTTGAAGATTATTGGTTGGAGGTAAGTCCTACAAACTAAAAACCTAATTTAATTGTGGGATTAACCTGGAAATTCATGAGAACTTTGCAAAAAGGGGAAGAAGGGCTTGAGTTTTGATATTTAAAATTGTATTTTGATGGGTCATTTGAGCTCTTATTTAGGAGTTCTTGATATGTATAGACCCGTGGCGAGATAAGGAACCCGTTCATGTAAAAATTTCTGAGTTTCGAAAAGTGGGCCCGGGGCTCGTGTTTTACTAATTTCGGGATTTTTGATATTTTTCGATTGTTTTCGATTGGGTTTTGTTCTCTTAGAATATTGCGACATATTTGTTGTGATATTGGATAGATTGGACGCGTGAGCAGGACTATATTAGGGGCAAAGGCGTCGCGAGCTAAAGATTTCACCGGTTCGAGGTGAGGAATGGTTGTAAATGATGTTATGAGAGTTTGAAACCCCGGATTGCACATTGTAGTGATATATCAAGGTGACATGCACACCGAATAGCGAGCGTGGGGTAGAGCATTGCTGGGGATTGTGACTTAGTCCTTGCTGATTGATGATTTTACCGTGTATTTGACTGAAACTTATTTGTTATCATCATAACTTCGGCTGATTGCCATATTTGGACTTCATGCAAGATATTTGAACCCTTTCAGGGATAATTGTTGATATTTCCTCACTGTTTTGATTTTTACTTGAACTCATTCATGTATTTTCCATTGTTTTCAAAATAACTCAGCTAAGTTTACTCTACTTTAACACTTGGAATGATATTCTAAACAATATTTTGGGTTGAGCATCATTTTTATTGTTGCCCAAGTGGCTGGTGTGATTTTCTTGAGTGAGTAGGGTCAAGGGCCTGTATTGTGAGGTACCTATTGGATCAGGCTTCATGCCGCAACAATATATATATATATATATATATATATATATATATATATATATATATATATATATATATATATATATATATATATATATATATATATATATCTGGATCGGGCTGCACGCCGCAAAAGTGTTATACTGATATTGATATGAGGCCGAGGGCCTAGATTTGATGCCACGAGATAGCTTGGTATTGCCCTTGGCCGTATGAGGCCCCTCCTGAAGTCTGCACACCCCCAGTGAGCTCTGTTAACGATAAATGGATCGGGCTGCACACCGCAGCGGTATCTGGATCAGATTGTACGCCGCAGTGATATTAGTTCTTTTTTATGTGTTTACTTGTTTAATATTCTGCCATTATCTATAGTTGTGCAATTTCATGTGATATCTACATGATTGCCTAGCATTTTCTGCTTAGTGAGTGTTGAGCCTGAGGGACAGATTTCCATGCTTATCTAATATTTCACAGCTTTATTGTTTTTCTCAAAATGTTTTACACTGTTTCTATACAGTACGATGATTTTCCTTACATGATTTCTTGCTGCTCAGTTATTATTTGCCTTTATTACTCACTGAGTTGGAGAACTCACTTTACTCCCTACACCTCGTGTGCAGATGCAGGTATTTATTCACCCAGTAGCAGGTTTTGGCTGATTAGAGGAAGAGCTATAGGAGTTTAGCGAGGTGAGTGCCAGCGTTCACAACACTGTTTTCTCTCTTTTGTTCATAACTCATGTTCCTTGTATTGTTAGACCTTGTGGAACTGTATTCACATTCTAATAGATTCTTGTGACTTGTGACACCCCAGTTTGGGCTGTGTTGAGTTGTACTCCCTCTAACTATTATTATTAATAATTCATATTTAGACTGCTTATGAACCGTTTAATTGTTAAAAAGGGTGAATTAGGTTTAGTTGGCTGGCCTTGTCCCCACAAGAGGCGTCATCACAACCGTGTCTGGATTTGGGTCGTGACAGAAATCCAACCCGACATAGCCCTAACAGAGGTATCACAAGGCACGAGCAACTATAGGAATAATTCAAGTCTGCTAACGTCATAATCTACTACAAAGGTTGGAAGAGGGACAAAAATCATAAAGTAGAGACATGGGGCTGCAGACGCCAACAACTACCCCGAAGTCTCTGAATACCGCCTGAAACTGGAGAAATCAACACTGAAGAGCGGAGCCAGCAAATCCTGAATCCCCACAAATGGTGCAGGGAGTAATGTGAGTACTCTGACCCAGTGAATAACAAATATAAATAATGACTGAAGGTAAGAAAAGACGTAAAGCACAAGACATTTTGTAATGAAGCAGTAAAACATCATTTGAAATAGTATGTAAGTGAAAAATCAAGAAAAATCTTATTTCAGCAGGTAAAGCAAGTAATTGACAAGTAAATAATGTAAAATAGACAAATAGAAGTTCGTCCCTCGGGCTTAGTATCCACAAATCCGCCCCTCGGGCTATCTATTAGTGCAGTACTAGCCCCTCAGGCTCAATCTCATATCACAATGGATACCCGCGCTCATTGGGGGTGTGCAAACACCTGAAGGGGTCCTGTACGGCCTAAGCACAATAACAAGCCATCTTATGGCGTCAAATCTTGGTCCTCGGCCTCATATCAATCAGGCCACCTCGTGGCGTACATATCTTAGGCCCTCGGCCTCATATCAGATCAGTGTTTTCCTCATATTACAGGCCCCCGGCCTTACTCAATCAAAAATCATCACAAGCCCCTTAGGCGATAGTAAAAAAGTGTTTCTCAGGCCCAAACATCATTTAACATATCATTTAAGTCTCAAAACTGAGTGAAAATGGCTGTGTAGTAAAGCATTGGAAAAGTACCATGACTGAGTTCAAGTAATTAATCAAAACAATGAGGAAATATCAAATAAAAGCCCCAAGGGTTCAAATAGTTGGCACGAAGCAAACAATATGGAAATCTGCCCAAATAATGATGATAGAAAATAGTTTTCAATCAAATACGCGGTAAAATCGTCAAACAGGGTGGACCAAGTCCCAATCCCCAATAGTGTACGACCCCACGCTCGTCATCCAGCATGTGCCTCATCTTAACATAGCACTACAATATGCAAATCCGGGATTTCAAACCCTCAGAACATCATTTACATCATTACTCACCTCGAACTGGCTAAATTTCTTGCCCGCGATGTCTTTTCCCCTCAAATCGGCTTACACACGCATCGAATCTACCCAAAATCAGAACGAATACGTCACAATATGCTAAGGGAACAAAGCCCAAGCAAAAACGATTGAAAAATACCAAAACTCCTAAAATTAGCAAAACCCGAGCCCCGTTCCCACTTCTCGAAACTCAGAATTTTGTACACCAATAGGTTCCTTATCTCCCCATGAGTTCATACATACCAAAACTTCTAAAATCTGACCCCAAATAGTCCTTCCAATCCCCGAATCAAAAGTCTAATTTCTCAAGCCCTAATTCTTAAATTTAAGCTTAGTTTTCAAGGTAGGTTTCACAATAGAATCGAGTTTTAAGTCCAAAAATCTTACCTCAAATCGTTTCCCCTTGAATACGTTGTTAATCTCCTTAAGAAAGCTCCCGAAATGACCAGCTATGAAGGAAATGAGCCACCAAATTGCTAATTAAACAAATTAAAAACTTTCTGCCTAGGTCTGACTTCCCTTCTTCGCAAACGCGGTAAACCTCTCGCATTTGCGAAGCAAAAAATTGTGTTGACCAACTTTTCCTCTTCGCAAACGCGACATGGAGGTCGCGAGTGCGATGCCTTACTCAGTCCACTCTTTGAGAATGCATCCTCAACCTCACGAATGCGATGTGTAAATGACCTCGAACCCATATGACCCAACTTCTTATTCGTTATCGCGTATACCCTCTCACAAACGTGATGCATCCCCTACACAAGCCTTTGCGAATGCGGCCTAGACACTCGCAAATGTGAAGCTTTCAAAACCTGGCCCTTCGCGAGCGTGAGCTCCCCTTCGTGAAAGCAAAGGCCAAATCTGATGCCTCCCCTCCCGACCCTTCGCAAATGCGAGGCTCCACTCGTGAACGCAAAGAACAAAATACCTGCCACTGCTAGAACAAAAATTTGCAATTTTCCAATTTCCAAAATGGTCCAATTGACCACCTGAAACTCACCCGAGGCCCCCAAGACCTCAACCTAAAGCACGAACATATCCTAAAACCTTATCCAAACTTGTTCCAATCAACAAAACACCTCAAACAACATCAAATTACCCAAAACACCTCATATTCAAGCCTATGTTTCTAAAAAATCTTTCGAAATATGATTTCTATAAAAAACGCAACCAAACCACGTCTGAATAACCTGAAATTTTACACACATCCCAAATGACATAACGAAGCTACTGGAACTCTCGAAATTCAATTCTGACCCCTGGATCAAAATCTCGCATATCAACTGAAAATCGCCAAATATATCAACTTCACCAATTCAAGCCTAAATCTATTTCGGAGCTCCAAATCTCATTCCGATCACGCTCCTACGTCACAAATCACCTCCCAAAGCTAACTAAACAATCTGAACTCCCATTTGTTCCCTCTAACACATAAGTAACCATCAGGTTGACTTTTTCAAATTAAGCTTCCTTATAAGAGACTAAGTGTCCCAAACCTTACCAAAATCGTTCTGGACTCGATCTGACCATCCCGATACCATAAAACACGAATACCAAAACATAAAGAAATAGAAATGGTGAAACGAATCAGTAACTCATGAGACGAATAGACGGGTCATCACATCCTCCTTAACTTAAACAAACATTCGTCCTCGAACAAGTCAAGAAACATACCTGAAGCATTGAATAGGTGAGGATATCTGCTCCGCATCTCTCACTCGATCTCCCAGATAGCGTACTTCACAGGCGGACCTCACCATTGCACTTTAACTGAAGCTATATCCTTTGACCTCAACTTCCTAATCTGGCGCTCCAAATAGCTGCTGGCTCCACGTCGTAAGTTAAATCACCCTCCAATTGAACCATGTTGAAATCCAGAACATGAGACAAATCCACAATATTCTTCCGGAGCATAGAGACATGAAATACCGTATGCACGCTCGATAATATGGGTGGCAAAAGAAAGCTTATAAGCCACCTCCCCAATCCTTTGATGCACCTCAAAAGGTCCGATGAACCGCAGACTCAACTTCTCTTTCTTTAAAAATCTCATAACACCCTTCATGGGTGAAACCTTCAATAATGCCTTTTCTCCAACCATGTAAGACACATCTCGAACCTTCCTAACAACAAAACTCTTTTGCCTCGATTGTGCTATACGAAGCCTCTCCTGAATCACCTTTACCTTCTCCAAAGCATCTTGTACCAAATCAGCCCCCAACAACCTAGCTGCACCGGTCTCGAACCAACCAACTGGAGATCTGTACCGTCTCCTTTGCAAAGCCTCATATAGAACAATCTGAATACTCGACTGGTAGTTGTTGTTATAAGAAAACTCTATGAGCAGTAGAAACTGATCCCATGACCCTCTGAAGTCAATGACACAAGCATGAAACGTGTCTTCTAATATCTAAATAGTACGCTCAGAGTGCCCGTCTGTTTGAGGATGAAAAGTTGTGCTCAACTATACCTGAGTACCCAACTCTCGCTGCACCGACCTCTAAAACTACGAGGTAAAGTGAGTGCCCCTATCTGAAATGATGGAAACGGGGAAACCTTGCAAACAAACAATCTCCTGAATATAGAGCTCTTCCAACCGCTTTGAAGAATGAGAAGTACAGATAAGAATAAAGTGCGGGGACTAGGTCAGCCGATCCATAATCACCCTAATGGCATCGAATTTCTTCGAATTCCGTGGAAGCCCAACAACAAAGTCCATAGTGATCCTATCCCACTTCCATTCAGGAATAACCATCTGCTGCAGCAAGCCACCCGGTCTCTGATACTCATATTTCACCTGTTGACAATTTAGACACCAAGCTACTAATCCCCCACAATGTCTTTCTTTATTCTTCTATACCAATAGTGTTGTCTCAAATCTTGGTATATCTTCGCGGCACCCGGATGAATGGAATACCACGAGCTATGGGCCTCATCCTTAATTCACTCCTAAAGCTTATCCACATTGGGAACACAAATCTGTACCTGCATCCTCACACTCCATCATCACCAATGGTCACATGTTTAGAATCATCGTACTGAACTCTGTCCATAAGGAAAATCAAATGCGGATCATCATACTGGCTCACTCTGATGCGATCATATAAACAAGAGCGAGATACAACACAAGCCAATACTCGACTATGATCCGAAATATCCAACCTCATGAACCGATTGGCCAAAGCCTAAACATCAACCGCAAGAGGTCTCTCCCAAACTGGAATATATGCCAAACTCCCAATACTCACTGCCTTTCAGCTCAAAGCATCAGCTACAACATTGGACTTTCCCGGATGGTACAATATAGTGATATCATAGTCCTTAAGCAACTCTAACTATCTCCCCTGTCTCAAATTAAGATCCTTCTTCTTGAACAAATGCTGAAGACTATGACGATCATTGAATACCTCACAAGATACGCCATACAAGTAGTACCTTCAAATCCTTAATGTGTAAACTATGACAACCAACTCTAAACCGTGAACAGGGTAGTTCTTCTTAAGGTGCTTCAATTGATAAGATGCATAAGCAATAAGTATACCCTCTTACATCAACACACAACTATTCCATAATTTCGAAGCATCACAATTCACTAATTATGAACCTGAAGCTGATGGCAAAACCAACACTGGAGCTGTGGTCAAAGTCTTCTTAAGCTTCTGAAAGCTCTCCTCACACTCGTCTGACCAAACAAATGGAGCACCCTTCTGAGTCAACTTTTTCAAGGGCGATGCGATAGATGAGAATCCATGAACAAACCTGCGATAATAGCCTGCCAACCCAAGAAAACTATGAATCTCAATAGCTGAGGACGGTCTGGGCTGACTTTGCACTGCCTCAATCTTCTTTGGATCAACAAGAATACCCTCGCTAGAGACTACATGTCCAAAGAATGCCACTGAACTGAGCCAAAACTCACACATGGAGAACTTTGCATAAAGTTTCTCCTCCCTCAACCTCTGCAACGCAACCCTGAAATGCTCCACGTGCTCCTCCTGACTACGCGAATATACCAGGATATCATTAACAAAAACTATAACAAACGAGTCAAGATAAGGCCTGAACATGCTGTTCACCAGCAACTCATAATGACCATATATGGTCTTGAAGGCCGTCTTAAGAATATCTTAATCCCCGATCTTCAACTGGTGATAACCTGAATGGAGATCAATCTTGGACAATACCCTCTCTTCCTGAAGCTGGTCAAATAAATCATCAATGCGAGGTAAGGGATACTTGTTCTTAATCATTACCTTGTCTGATTGCTTATAACCAATGTACATTCTCATTGTGCCATCCTTCTTCTTCCCTAACAGAACCGGCGCAACCCAAGGTGACACACTGGGACGGATGAACCCCTTATCTAGAAGTTCCTGAAGCAGCTCCATTAACTCCTTTAACTCCACTTGTGACATACGATATGTCAGAAAAGAAATGGGTTAAGTGACCGGCACCAGGTCAATACCATAATCAATATCGCTCTCCAGCGGCATGCTCGGCAGGTCTACAAGAAATACATCAGAGAAATCCCTCATAACTGGAACAGAATCCACACTGGGAGCTTCAACTCTGATATCCCTCACAAAGGCAAGATACAAAAGACAACCCTTCCCAACTATACGCTAGGCTTTCAAGAAAGAGATCACTCTTCTAGAAACATAATTAGTCACACCACGCCACTCGATCTGCGGCACACCCGGCATAGCCAAGGTGATTTCCTTAGCATGACAGTCCAAAATAAAATGACACAGAGGTAACCAATCCATGCCCAAAATGACATCGAAATCAACTATACTTAATAATAAATGATCAACTCGGGTCTCTAGACCCCCTATAGTCACCATACATGACTGGTACACACGGTCAAAAACAACAGTATCACTCACCGAGGTAGATACATGAACATGTAAAGCAAGAAACTTACAGGGCGTATCCAAATAACAAGAAAATATGATGTCACCTAAGAAAAGGTGGATTCAGGATCAAATAATATTATGCATCTATGTGGTAGTTTGAAATAATACTTGTAATAACAACATCTGAAGCAACAACATCTGGTCTGCCTAGAATAGTATAGAAACAGGCCTGACCGCCCCTTGATCGACCTCCCCTTCTAGAGCAACCCATAGATAGATAACCTCCACCCCTAGATGGCTGGACAGGTGGTGGTGAAGCAATTGGCACTGAAGCCGAGACATACCCCTCTGCTGAAATGAATTAGCAGCATAAGGGACTGAAGGAAACAGCTCACACTCGAGTGACTCGCAGATACGCCTAGCATAGAAGAACCATGAACTGACGAAGCACATGAACAACTTTGAGCTGGAAGGGCACTAACTTATGATGCCCTGCTGAGATCCATGATAACCATGACCCGAAGATGGCCCACGATAACCTAGGCGAGCTGACCGAGCAGGTCTGTATGAACGACCTCTATTGTGCTGCAATTGGCCCCTCGAAGGAGCATCACTATAACTGCCTGGTCCTCGAAGCCTCTTGGTATCCCTCTCCTCTCTCTCCTGACGGCAAACCGATTAAATATCCCAAGAAATATCCATAACCTCCTCAAATGTAGCATCAGATACCCTCTTCGTGGTCATAAGAATACAAAGCTGATAAGTACGGCCATCAACAAACCTCCTGATCCTCTCTCGATCTGTCGCAAACAACCAGATGGCATTACGAGCCAACTCAGAGAATCTAAACTCATACTGTGACATGATCATCTCCCCCTGCCGCAACCACTCAAACTGCCTACGCAGCTCGTCTTTGCGAGACTGCAGCAAATAGTTCTCTAGAAAGAGAACGGAGAACTGCTGCCAGGTAAGGGGTACTGCACCTGCAGGCCTACATCTTTCTAATTCCTTCCACCAAGTAAAAGCAGGTCATGAAAACTGATAGCTAGTGTCCAGAATACTTGTAGTATGAAGCATCATTTGACACTTGTCCAGAAAGCCCTGGGCATCCTCGCCCTCTATACCACTAAATGACGGAGGCTGAAGCCTACCAAATTGTTAGCCCAAGAACAGGAGAAGTTTTGAAGAATGACAAATGAACTCAGTCATGGACAAGTTCGTCGTGTGAAGCACAGTCATGATCAACCTACACATGTGAGATGCATGTGAAGGAGATAGTCCCATTGTTCCAGCAGCAATATCTCCTGATCTGATCGCATATTTTGCATATTAGATAAGGGGAGAAATTCTCCTTATATGAAGAGAATGCAACCCGGATAAAGATAATGTTGGAGCTTGATATCTTCAAGGACTCAACTACGATAGAAGATCAGCAATTGAGTCCCAATAAAACTCTGATTACTAACCTATTAAAAGACAATGATTGTTCTCTTCTACGGACGTTGCACAAACATAAAAGTAAAATTACATTGAGAGCAAAAGAGAAAGGCAATTTTGCAAGAAATTTATGTGAGATTTGAGTGTGCACTCATGAAGCTACTTGAACGATATAGAAGAATCAGTTCCATTGTGTCTCTCTTTTGTTCTAGTTCAATTGTAGTAGATGGTTTATAATTGTACCTTTTTGCTTTCGTAGAAGCAATTGTATTAGGTACTTAGAGTTTTCAAGTTAGAGTTAACTTGAAGTTGTCTGTGTGCCACATTGGGATTAGAGGTAATCTTTACGTATACAAAGAGTTTTTGTAAATGCTATTTTGTCTTAGTGATTTGAGTGGAAGTTTGGGAAAATCCTACCGAGTAGTAGGTCGTGGTTTATTCACCTATTGAGCCAGGTGTTTCCACGTAAAAATCTCTATGTTCTTTATTTTATGTACTTAATATTTTGCAAATAGTAGTGTCATGACCCTAGTTCGCCCTCCGTGTACTATCGTGATGACACCTAGTCTCTACGACTAGGTAAGCCTAACAAGTGCTGAGAATAAATCGAAACTTGCAGAAAATATAAACATAAAAACAAGAATGACTAAAAAGGAATGGTATATAGAATGCCGCTCGAGATATATAACACAATATCATAAATACTTTTACACCACTATCCCAAAACCTGGAAACGTACGGGAACACAAACCGAAAGAAATATAGGAAAATGCTCCAACTCCGGAATGTCTACATCAACAATATAAGGGAAGGGATAAAACTACGTGAGCGAATAAAGATGGAGACTCTTCTATCTGTGGACGCGGAAGATGTACCTCGAAGTCTCCAAAAGCTCTCCTGCCTCAAGGATGATAAGCCTGTAGAGAGGTACCTAGATCTGCACATGAAAAACATGCGTTGAAAGGGCATGAGTACACCACAGTGGTACTTAGTAAGTGTCAAGCCTAACCTCAGTCAGGTAGTGACAATTAAGGTCAGGGCCCTACTAAGGTTAAACATAGTATAAAGTTTCAATAGTATGAAATAGATAATATAAATGAGTACAGCCAAGAAATAAGATAAGTTATCAAGGAAACAACAAATATACGATGAATAGAGTAGATACGAAAATAAGAACAACTCAACACCAATAGTAACAATGAGGATCTCCCAGGATACTATCCTGTAGTCCTTTTCATCAAATGTCCAGTAGATCTCTGGGGATACCGTCCCGTAGTCGAATTATCAATGTGCGTGGATCTACCGGAATCCCGATCCGTAGTCCCAAAATTGAATACCCTGTACTGGGGGAATCTACCGGGTGCATTCCTGTAGTTCAATAATTGTGTAGGGGGATCTACCGGGAATCTAACCCGTAGTCCCAAAGTAAATGTGCTGGGGGATCTAACGAGAATCTAACCCGCAGTCCCAAAGTAAACAGACAGGGGTAGCTACCGGAATCCCACATCCGTTATCTCAATGTAAATACGGAACAACAATAAGAAGATATTCACAAATGGAATTTCATATCTGGACAACAAGTAATTTCTAGCCTATCATGCTCCACGTAGTGCAATCAAGGCAATTTTTTGTCAAATAGGCAATTTAAGTCAACTAATCATACTCTTCTAACTAACAATAGGTTAAGTTTGAAGATACAATCAAGAGGGAAAGGAAACATGCCAGTGAATACTTTAAGAAAAATTGTATTATTCAACAATTTGCACAAGTACACGCTCATCACCTCACACTTAAGGCAATTCAGTTACCAAATACACTAATCCTAAGGGGAAGGTCCCACACAATATTAGACAAGCCACTTACTTCGATCCGGCTAGAAATACGAGTATCTGACTCCAAATGGCCCAAATCTATTAAATTTACTTTTATAATGTAAATAATACTTCAAGAAGCTGATTTTACAATTAAATTCTAAGCTAATACGTGAAATTATGTAAATAACAAAAATTCCCCTTAGTCCAATGTCTCATAATCAGATGAAATTTATATTTTTAGAAGCCTCATACTATGACTAGTCTATGCATAAGAAGAACACAGAAATTGGAGTCCAAATCACCCCTCAAATTCTCATATAAAGTCCTCTTAAACTCGAGGCCTAATTACCCATTTCTCGAAAATTTCTCATCACTAATTAGGTATTTAATCACATAAAAATGAGTTATGAAGCCTAAATTAGCTATGGACCTCAAAAACACGTTCCGAGTACGGTCCTAACCCCTAAGTTACCTAACAAAGCTAACTAAACAATCAAATTTCCATTTTGAGGTAGTTTTCATAATGTTATGACTATGGTCAATGTCACACCTCCTTTTGGCTACTACAACCCGGTGAAGGGAGTAGATAAAGGCAGTTTTCCAATTAAAGGACAATCGAAAAGGTATTCCATTATCCAAGAGAATTTCAGAGCCGCCACTTGGGAGATTATGGTGTCCCAAATACCCACTTCAAATCCGGAATCGAGGAAAGAATGACTATGTCTAATAGTCTACGAACCAGAAATCTGGGTAAGTAATTTTGTTAACCCGGGAGAAGGTGTTCGGCATTCTCGAGTACCGTGGTTCTAGCACGGTCGCTCAACTGTCATATTAGCTTAAGTTATCTGATTTTAATAGAATTTGAACCTAAGTGCATTTTTTAACCTTTCAGCCACTTATATAATTATTTTGAAAGAAAATTGCAACGTCATTGAAACATGTCTCGAACCACGTCACATAAATGAGCCCGTGGTTTTTGACACATTTCAACTTCTTCGGGATTTGGATTTGGGTGACATAAATGTGCACCCGTATTTAAGGAGATAGAATTATTAAAGACGTACCCTAAATCGACTAGCACATTGTATTCTTTGTGAGAGGCCGCGAAATTTCGCTAAACAGCTCATATCAAATTCTAAATATTTGAAACTCAATGACTTGAAAAAAAATTGATAATAGAAGAACTATTTAATATTTATCACGACTCCAAAAACTATCTATTAGGGTGCATTGTTAATACTAAATATTTTTATGGATTCAGTTCATGTAACAACTAGGACTCAAGCAAAGCCCAGCTTGACAGTCCAGTCCTTGTATGCCTGCGACAGCCTTTTCGTTTGTATTAATAGCCTCATTAAGGCCTTACTCAAGGATGCCAAGTCATGCTGAACGAGAAAACAAAACGGATTGAGAACTGATTCTTTGATCCTCATTAAGCAAAGAACTCCTTCAAATTCGTATGGTGATGTCTGGGCTTTAAGGTAAGCCCAAATAAAAGCCCAATTAGTATCCCTTTTAACATCAGATCTCCACGGTATTAATATATTACCCTATAACTATGAAGTCATGCTAACATTCACAATGGTACAACAGTGAGGAAATACATGCCTGGAAAAGAAAACAAATAAACTCTTATGAAGCTTGCTACCACTGATCCCATACTTTCAAAACACATAATTTACCTATTATGTCATAGACAAATTGCTATATGGATGTTAATTTACGCACGCTAATAAGAAATGTCAGAGCTAAATGCTAGGAAAGCAACCAGACCATGGCAAACATGGTTTCCAAGTCCATTTTAATACACCTTGAGGATTCTATGAAAGTCTCTTATTATACATAAGTAAATTCAAATCGAGATACTAAGACGAGAGAAATAGAACAAATATATCAATATGAGTACACTCTCCAATTTAGCATATTTCGACTATTGCAACTTCACACTTGGCCTCTCAATATGCTTTAGGAAAAAGTACCTGGACAAGGATAATGAGAATGTGAGGAATGGAGCAGTAACAAACAGCAAGTGCACAACAGCCAAGTATGACCCAGATTTTGCAAATAGGATTAGAAATTCAACTCAAAATCTAACAAATATATGACACTCAAATGGTTTCAACCAAAAAGCTTTCAGAACTAGACTAAAATTCAAATATCTTTTTTAAAACCATAGAAAAAACATCCATGGACTTTCAACGACTCAAAACTTTAGAGAACCAAAGAAGACCCTTAGTGGAACAGTGAATATGGGACTGCTGGGATTCTAGATATTATTTTTGAATACTTTAGTTTTAAAATTCTGAGAAGTTTGTATAGATCCTCTTCAGATTGTTTAAAAAAAACCAAAAGGAACCGCCTTTGAGTGATTTTTTAGTCCCCTCTATATAGCCAAAGGCTAGGGCATCATTTCTATTTATTTTTATCCTCAAGTCCCTCTTTACTTTTTCAGACTTTACTTATTTGGACCCTTATTTCTTGACTTGTTTCCCAAAGTTACTGCAGTAATACTACTAATTTTGTATTAAAGACCCATTCTAGAAGGGTCTAAGGATTTCTAACATTTTCTACCCTTTATATACTACCTATATTACCCTTATTTGTTCCCAGTATTACCAAAACAACTTGAAAACTCCATATTACCCTTATTTTGTCTTGAATTTATCAAAATTAAGAAGGAAAACCATGTACTAACCCTCAGTTACTTATTTGACATCAAACTAACTTCTAATACTAATTTTTGTAATCCTAACAACTATAACCAACAAAAATATTATTAAGCAATTAGAGAAAACAGATGTTGATCAATCTTCAGTACTAAAATCAAGTTCAATACTTAGATTCTAGAAGAGGAACATGCAAAGTTATTATTCAAAACTCAATTTTAGAGTGCCTCAAAACATAATCGACATTTAACTTTAAACAACCGATAAATTACGGACATTAACAAGCAAACATGGATCTGCCATGCGAACAAAATAATCGAGACAATTTCCTAATCGCATGTGAATTTAAACCAATGTTCAGATTGAGAGGTCAAGAATATTATAAAATTGTTATTATCGTGGAAATTACTGAGAACAAACAAAACTCATCATCTAATTTCACAAATAAAACCTACAAAACAAACTAGAAGGGTGAATGAAAATTCTCTCTGGACGCGTGAACAGTGAATTGCTCATGAACAGTAACTTAGCTTTACTGTAGCGTGCGTGAACAGTTCATTTCCATCACTATTCTCACCGAAATCTGGTGATAGATTATTAATATTTTGGTGTCTCAACAATCTCCTTCTTGAGGTGAACACCTTCCTTTTATAGTTTTTCCAAAATCTTAATCCAAACGCAACAGATCTCAAATCTTGAGATTCTTACTATTCATTCAAATTCCGGCTTGCTTATTAATCTGCTTGGATTCGAAATCTAGAATCATACAAATCCTCCAGATAGTTTGTTCAGTTTTTTCGGTTATCCAAAACGATGGATGAACTCGTGTCTCATTGGTAGTATCTTGAAGAGTTCACGCGATTTTGGCAGCCATGTCTGCACAGATCTCTCCCAACCCTTTGGCTGTGGTAGAGATTATTCAAAATTCTGTAACAACAACTTCAAAAGAATTTGTAAAGCCATCGTATACGTCTGTTGCTCATGCTAAACAGACAGTTTCGTCAAAGATCGAGCATTGCGCAGTCATCTTCGAACATGAGCATCTGGTAATCCAATTCACAATGGAATATGTTAACACTTTCACTAGGGAAGAAGGTTTGCACCAAGCAGTTGTGATAAAATTTTCTTATGGAAAACCTGATTTATCGGAAGTGCGATGAATTTTATCGTCGCAATTTGATGTTAAAGGTCGTTGTAATGTTGGACAGTTGAAATATAGGCATCTTCTAGTCAGGTTTGATCTGTTCGATGATTATGCTCACTTCCTTGGTAAGTCGACAGGTTATCTTAAATCCAAAGGCGAAGAATATTTCTTCCGAACATTTCCATGGACTTTCGGATTTAATCCGAAAGAGGAGACATCGATGGCAGTTGTATGGATCTCTATGCCAGGTCTGCCACTAAACTTATTTGCAAAAAGGTCTCTGCTGTCAATTGTGTCTGCTGTTGGAAGACCAATTGCTGTTGACAAGGCGACGTAGGATAGAACGAGGCCAAGCGCAGCAAGAGTCAAGGTTATTGTGAACCTTTTGGATAAACACCCAAAAAAGGTCATGTTACAGTTTGTAGATTCTATTTACGGGAAATCTGTGGAGTTCCAGCAAATCATTGTATACGAAAACCTTCCTAAGTATTGCGCCTTTTGAAAACACCAAGGACATGATGAAAAGGTTTGTAGGTTTAAAAATAAAAAAGCTGGTATAGAGGAGGATAATCTGGACAGCCACACAACTGGTAAGGGGGTTGTTGTTGACCAATTGCAAGGGGACGCAAGGGATTTTCTAAATGGGAAAAGAGTAGTACAAAGAAAGGTCGTGCACAATAATCCAATATTGAATGAGGGTCAAGGTGTTACTGATTCTGCTGTTCAACATGTAAATGTTGTGTTGAAACAGAATGTCAATCCAAAATAAATTCAATCTGTTGTGATTGTCACTGCACAGTATGCTGAAGCAGTGAATACACAAAACAATACAGTTTTAAATGAGAATTCTGGTCTGTGTGATTCAATTGTACATCATGGTATTGGAAAAGATGCTATGAAACAGAATGAGGATCTTAAGTCTTCTCAATTCTCTGTAAGGACATTTTCTGAAATGCATAATACTAATGCTCCAGTGCTTTGTATCAATTCTGTTGCTAATCCAGTGAAGCCTCCAATGAATGGCTTAGCTCAAACTCATTCAGCCACACAGCAACAACAATCTATCCAGAACATTCAAACTGTTGTATGAGCTGAACCAAATGAAAAGCTAACACAGATATCTGTTGCAATTCCAAACTGTCCGGATATGATCCAAACAGAATTGTCTCAAAGTATTCCAAATCCTGGTATGGTCGAAACAGAACATAGTATGACTACTACTGAGGCAGTAACTGCAGAGTCTAGGCTATGCTCCAATGGTTCAGTGCAGTATGCTAATGAGGAATCAGGTATGTCAACAGGAAAAAAAGTGAAAAGGAAAGTATTGGTGTTCACAGACTCCACTGTGCAAAACTATGCTACAGATTTAATGCCAAATTGTCAAGCTTCCACCAATTGTCCACTGCAGTCTCCTAATACTGGTTTGTCTAAAACCAGTCAGCTATGCATGCATCAAATCTGAAACCTTCTGATGCATCAACTATTCCAGCAGAAAAAACAGACCAGTGCAGGACAAAGTCCTCTGTGCAGAGTAAAACCATCGACCAGCAGCACTTGGTGCGATATAAACCAACTGCTGTGTCTTTTGAACAATAGGAGAAGTTCACACAATTCAAGGATCAAAATGTTTCCAACAGACCATTGCTTGATAAAACAGTCACTGAAGTTTCTCTACTGCCAAAGGTGGATTCTACATGTCCAACTCATACCGCGGTTGATCGAGATGCATATGGGACAGAGGATACAATTCAAACATCAATATTACTTGAGTCGGTGGAGGAGATAATGAAGTCTACTGCAGGTTATGATACTTCAAGTATTCATATTGGGCAGGAGAATGGTCTGGAAGGTGAGACAGTACAGCTGAATCCAAAAATAGATTTGGATACTTCTGAGCATACCAAAACAGAAGCTGGCAACAACAAAATTCAAGAAGCTAGGCTAACTGAGCAGCAGCTTGTTTTACAGAATGCACACGACCAGATCACAATGCAGGTTACTCAAGCTGATGCTACTGAGGGGGAGGTTTCGAACTCCAAAACCTTAACACTTAGCAGAGATAACAATCCAGTTGTACATAGATCTCCAAACATAGCTACTACAAGGTCAAAATTTAACAGTTAGGAAACAATCTTCACAGGACAGAATAGGCAGATGGCCTTTGCTCAATACTCGACATTCATATCCAATTCAGATTTTGAGACATCTTTCAAGGATTACAGAAAACCAACTTCTTCCTCTGGAAATGACAAACACTTTCTTTACCAGGAGAGACTTGGTTGTTAGTTCAAAATTGTGGAAAGACCAACGAGATTATGACGACGACGAGGCGTTAGGAGAACGATTTGCTGCTTTCTCATCTTCAGACGATGACCAAGATTTTGAGGACGATACTTCAAGAGAGGACAGTGAGGATCATTTCACAACTCAAAGGAAGTTAGCGATAACTAAGGGTGCAATTGCAGCTGCTAATCGACTTGCAACAACATTGCCAATAACTGCCCAAAATAAGTTATCAATTAAACCAAACATTTCTTTGGAGAAGGGACAAAAACAAATTGTGGTAACTGCTTTAGAAGTCGATCTACAGCATACACAATTTCTATAGGAGGAGATAGGAAGACACATATACGAAGAAGGGGAGGAAGAAGATATTTTATCACATTGCATAGTAGAAGCATCAAGAACTAGAGATTTATCACCGAGGCATTTTAAAACAAGTAAGAAATCTCATGCAAGAGATACAAATTGTGAAGGCAGGATGAGAGAAGTCGATAATATATGGAGACCACGGATGAGAATCGCAAAGCAAAACCAAGTCATGCAATCATTTGTTATTAAACCAAATCGTTCGAGGAACAAGCGTGAATTTTCAAGTCATAAAGAGAATCCTCTGACATTTGGAGCTAACAGTCCACAAATATGAAGAAAAGAAAGCAAATCCGCTTTCTTTACCATCACATTAATGTTCATCGTTTTCTTGCCTTTATTTCATGAAGCTTTTAGGGCCTCGATAGGATTTATAAGGTAAGGTTGCTGCCGGTTATCGTTATATGGGTGACAATAGTGGCGTCTCCCTCCTTATCGTATAAACCTATCTTCTTGTAATTTTCTTTTGCTTTTTTGTAATATTATCATAATAGGTTGAATACGGTAAGGTTAGACCGGTTGTGTTATATGGGTAACAACTCCGAAGATTTGACTCCCTTACTCGTTATTCACCTATTTGTGGTAACTTTATCTTCTATTAATAAAATCTAAAATTTGCTAAAAAAATAAAATAAATAAAACCTACATACAATCAGAATAGAAATAACAGGATAGAAAGATAGTAAGATGCCTTTTAAATTTGAACTAAATCAGGCCTAATTGCTTAAAATAGGCAGAATCAAGAAAGGTGGACTTATTGGATTTCTTCAATTTATCACTGTTGGAATCAATTTGAATCCCTAAATGGCCCTCGAAAGATTTGAAACTTGGACTTAAGCTTCGACTGTGGCTGGTGCTGAAATTGGAGGGGTTTTGGGGCTTTTTTAGTGGGTTTAGGTGCGCTCTTGTGTAGATAAGGCTAGAGGGAGGTGGGAGTGGTGTTTGAGAGGCGTTGGATAGCAGCCACCTCCGTGTATGGTAGATCTGCCTTCTTATAGCACATATTCGAAGAGTGTCCATCACATTACCAGGTTAGGAAGATGAGGTGTGAGGGGGGCCACTGATGTTGATTTGGAAGTCGCTGGTCACACGCCGCCGCCGTGGACGGCGGAGTGGCGTCCAAACTTTCAAAGATTCGAGAGGCCGGGGAGGGTTTCAAGAGGTGATCTCTATGGGGTTAGTAAGAGTAGGATGAGGGGGTTCTAGGGTGTAAATTCGGTCACCGTTGGCGTTACGCTGCAGCCGGCGGCGATTTCCAGCCGGCATCAGACAGTGGTGTTACAGTAGTTCGATGGTTGTCGGCAGAACTGTACGAGGAGGACGTATTCGGTCTCTAAAGCTATTACACATCTTTGGACAGTTTTATTTAAAGTGCAAATTCCAATCTGGGCCATTAGATAACAGGTGATAAACGTGGAGGATCGAACGTCGCCAAACGACGTCGTTTTGGCGCCTGGGGTTTGGACTGGGATGGGGTTATTGGGTTGGGTTTATGGTTTTTGGCTGGGTATAAATTACAAAATTGGCCCAAATTGGTCTATTAAAACAAGACCATATTTTCAAATCCCTCTATCTATTCTTTTTATTATTACAAAATTCCTTTTATCTTTTTTTTTCAATTCTCATTTAATACAAAATCATAATAAAGACTTGATTTAATACTTCAACTAAACTAATTAATTTCCTAAAATTAACTAAATCCTAATTTTATAAGAAAACTAAGTAAAAATTTGATATTTCAGGAAAAAAATAAATGATTTTGCTATTATTTGTTTTTCCATGCTATTGATCACTGAACCTAAGAGTGTTAAAACTTGTATTCTAAAGATAAAAGTGCCATTTTTGTACCTTTTAATGATTTAAAATGCACTCAAATGCAATTAACTTGCCATTTTCTAATAATAAAAGAAAGAAGCAAATGAAATCACACAATTAATAAGGAAAAATTCAAATAAACACAAAACACATGATTAATTTCTAAAAATACAAATAAACACAAACCACATAATTAATTCCTAAAAACGTAAATAAACACAAATCACATAATTAACTCCTATAAATGCAAATAAACACAAATCACATAACTAACTCCTAAAAATGCAAATAATAAAAGAAAATCCTAGTCTACGAATTTATAGGAATGTTTCAAGCGGCAAAAATCACGTGCTCACAGCTGCCCTTCTTTGCTCGGTGACACGCAGGATTTTCGGGCAAAGATAAATGAGCGACTGACAGATTTTTGCCTGTTTTGCATTCCATGAAAAGCGTTTTGAAAAATTTCTGACTGAACCCTACTTCAAAGGTTGCCTACATATCCTTGGCTTGAGAGGAATCAAGTCAGTGTAGTTCTGGAGTGTTTGGTAGCTGGGACTACCAGAAGTTGTGGTTGCACTGCTGATGTTGTTGTGCTTCCCGCTGACCTCCTTATTACACCTTATGGAAAATAAAAAGAAAACTAGACCAAGCTATAAGCTACGGATTAAAGCCTATCTACATCTTCAATCTTGATCCTTGTTGCTTTGTTTCCTTGTATTACTTTTTGCAAAGTCCTTGTGGCCTCGCTGACAGCTTGCCTTTCTTCCTTCATGTCTGATGCCGAATTGTTAGGCTTTACGTGTGTTTCGTTGAAAGCATTCCCTCGTTCTACAGGTGGGCGCCTGACTACTAGAACTTGCAATTTGAAAGATATTCCCTTGTTCTACAAGTGGGCACCTGATCGCCAAGACTTCACTTCTGAAGAATATGCACTTGTTATCCAGGTGGGTGCGTGATTGCCAAAGCCTGAAATTGTGAAAAATGTTCTCTTGTTCTACTGGTGGGCGCCTTATTTTGAAATATAAAATCATGAAAACTATTGGCTTGTTTTACAGGTGGGCGCCTGATTACCGAAATTTAAAATTTTGAAAACTATCCCCTTTTTCTACAGGTGGGCGCCTGATTTTGGAAATTTAATATTTAAAAAAATATTCCCTTGTTCTACTGGTCGGCGCCTGATTGTCAATAAATCAAATTTTACAAAATATTCCCTTGTTCTCCAGGTGGGCGCCTGATTGCAAAAACTTGAATTTGAAAATATATCCCCTTGTTCTTCAGGTGGGTGCCTTATTGTCAAACACTTGAAAATTTTGATTTATTTTTAAATATTCCTTTGTTCTACAGGTGGGCGCCTGATTACAAAACTTGAAATTTTGAAAAATATTCCTTTGTTGTACAGGTGGGCTCCTGATTGTCGAAAACTTGAATTTTTTAAAAAAATATTCTCTTGTTCTACAGGTGGGCGCCTAATTACCAAAATTTAATATTTTGAAAAATATTCCCTTGTTCTACAGGTGGGCTCCTGATTACGAAACTTGAAATTTATGAAAATATTCCCTTGTTCTACAGGTGGGCGCGTGATTGTCAAAAACTTGAAATTTCTTTTTAAAAATATTCTTTTGTTCTACAGGTGGGCACCTGATTACAAAAACTTGAATTTTTTTTAAAAAATATTTTCTCTTGTTCTCCAGGTGGGTGTCTGATTACAAAAACTTCAATTTTCAAAAATATTTCCTCGTTCTACAAGTGGGCGCCTGATTACAAAACTTGAAATTATGAAAAATATTCCCTTGTTCTACAGGTGGGCGCCTGAATGTCAAAAACTTGAATTTTTTAAAAAAAAATATTCCTTTTTTCTACAGGTCGGCGCTTGATTACAAAACTTGAAATTTTGAAAAACATTCCCTTGTTCTATAGGTGGGCGCCTGATTGTCAAAAACATGAGTTTTTTTTAAAAAAATATTCACTTGTTCTACAAGTGGGTGCCTGATTACAAAAACTTGAAATTTGTTTTAAAAAAAGACATTCTCTTATTCTCCAGGTGGTTGCTTAATAACAAAAACTTGAATTTTCAAAAATATTCCTTTGTACTACTGGTGGACGCCTGAACATGAAATTTAAAATTTTGAAAAATAATCCCTTGTTCTACAGGTGGGCGCCTGATTACCAAGACTTAAAATTTGAAAAATGTTCCTTGAGACTATTGCATGTGTACCTGATCACGAAAGAACACAAAATTCCCCAGTTTGATGTTGTGCGGAACCGTGAGTCTTAGTCAAATCCCTTTACCAAATATCTCTAAGCCTAAGCTAAGTCCCTTTATCCAAGAGGGTCCTGACAATTCTTAACTGATGACAACGTTAGAACTATGTTATGTTTCTCAAAAGAAATTATTTTCCCTTTGTCTTGTTAAGAAATATGTCTGATGGGGGTCTGCTGGTGACAGGTGATTAAGGCTACTTCCCATTATCCAGGAGGATCCTTCCCATTATCCAGGAAGGTCCTGACAACTCTTAATTAGATAACAAAATGTGTCTACTTGGGGTTAGTATTTAGAGCTGCGTCCCATTATTCAGGAAGGTCCTGACAACTGTTTGTTGATTCTTGCTGGGGAAGTATCTAATCTCAGTCCCATTTTTCAGGAGGCTCCTGATGACTCTTATTGGCTCTAGTTGGGAAATATTTAATCTAAGCCCCATTTTCATGAGGGTCCTGATAACTCTCACTGAATCTTACTTTGACATACAAGTCATTTATATGCCATTTGTTATCCTTGATTACTCCTACCCTTAAAATGTGTCCCATTCTCCAGGAGGGTCTTGAGGGTTCTAACTTAAATGCCAATTCTAATTTCTGGTCGTTTATGTGACTCTTACTAGGGAGATGTTTGTGCTTTCCCATGTTACCCACACCTGTTTTAGTGTTAAACTGTGTTCCATCTCAATTTTCATGCCTCTTTTAACCCTCAGTTGTTCATGTTGGGGTTTGCTGGTTAAAGTTTTCCCATTGTGCTCTTTCTTGGGGAGGGTGTTTATAACGGACTATATCCCTTTTAAATTTTAACTTAGTCCCACTTCCAGGTGAGTTTTGAGATTTTGATCATACCTGCCATGTGCCTGCCTTCTCATGTGGACAGTCTTCCTTAGGCTCTTCTGAAAATTTCTGCCCCTAAGTCAATCAAAGAATACTTGTCATTTTGAAAAGTGATGGTTGGCTCACGGCATTCTTGTGGAAGACAGTCTCCCATTGTCGTGTTCCGTTATGTTCCCTTGCCCATATTGGAAATGAGTTGCTCGAACTGCTCAGCTGGCCCCTCGAGATCTCTAGGATTTATTTTGCCCGCCTATCATTGTGTGACACTATTACTCCCTGGTTGGAATTCTTTGTATCCCTCCCCCCCCCCAGGATTGATATGTTAATGTATCATGCTTCGCCTAAACCTCCCATACTTGTAGCTTCGCTTTGTTCTTTATCTTTGTGTTAGCTTTCCTTCCTTTGTCAAAATCCTTGCCCCTTTTCTTGAAGTCAACCAGACTGTCTCTGGTGTTTGGTTGGCCTTTGCCTTTTCTGCCTTTATGTCACTCCCTGCTTCGTGTTGCACCTCCGATCCTTCTCTGGAATTCTTTTACACCCCTTCCCGGCGATTGATGGGTTGATATATATCGTGCTGGGTCAGCTCTCACGGCCATTTCCTCCTTCGTGTTGTGATTTTGCCTCTCTCGCTAGAAGCCTTACACCTCTCGCGGACGATTTCCGGATTAGGATGTTATGCTTGGCTGATCCTTTACTCCTCGTGGCTTCGTTTTATTTCTCAATTTGGTGTTACATTTCCGGGCCCCCGCCAGAAATCCTTTACACTTTCTTGAGGCTACCCGGTCCATTTGTTATGCTCGACTGACTCTTGACCTTTATGCCCTCACTTCAATCCCCACCTTGTGCTCTCGATCCTTCACCGGAATTCTTTATTTCTTTCACTAACGACTGATGTGCTATGCTTGGTTGAGTTTTGCGACCTTGTTCCCCTTTCCCACATTCGTATTGTGCCAAATTTCACTAACGACTTATGTGCTACGCTTGGTTGAGTTTTGCGACCTTGTTCCCCTTTCCCACATTCGTATTGTGCCAAATTTGCATGCCTTCTAAGATAGCCAGACCGTGTATAATTCTTGGCGGACCCCATAACCTTTGTGTTTTTACCTTGCATGCCCCTTTCTGTGTGGTACTCCTTCGCTTTGCCGAATCTTGTCTCTTCCATCGATTGCAATTTTTATTAATCCTTCCCTTTGTTGTTCCACACATGTTATCTTCATTACACCTTTGGGTGTCATGCGCTTTGTCCCTTCTGGAGTTGTTAATCGGCTTTGAAATACCTTTCATTCGCTTAAACAAAAGATTTTAGACTCAAATGTAAAAATGAAATGCAAAGACTCCGAACGGTAATTAGGGTGAAGAATTCCTGACTTGCTGATTGTTTAACAAACAAGAAAGAAGACTTATTTGAAGAAGAACCACTGGTTTTTGCGATCATGACTTGCACTTCGGCCTAGTCAACCCAATCTTGTTCCAATGACCGATCTTCCGTTGCCGTGTTTTTGTTGTTGTGCCCCTTCTAACCTAATTCTTTCAACCAAACCCTAGCTCAGCTTGGCCTGCAGTGCTCATCCATCAATAGCCTATTTCTATGTTTTGCTTTTACCTTACCTTCGCCTTACGGTGCCTGTGAAGGTTTTCACCTATAAGAGTCTCTCATTTTATTTTCTCTCAGACTCTCGTCGACTTATGGTACCCGTGAAGGTTTTCACCAATAAGACTTTCTCATATTATTATCTCTCTTGTCTGGCTCAGAGTGTTGTCCCTGACATGAATCCCTTATACTTGCTTAAATTGGAATCTTTTGATGACTTATCAGAAGGTCTTCCTTTGGACCGTAACGTGGGCTTTTGGATAGGGTTATAAAGAAAGGATATCAGGCTCAAAACAATTTAACTGGGTTCAAAATTACAGCTGTGGGAATCAAACTCTTATACAAACCACAACTTCTGCCCTAGTTTCGTGCGTGGGGACTTTTGTTTTGATGTGACGGAACCGTGAGGCTGCCTTTGTATCCTTTTAAAAAGGAATCAGGTCAAACGTAGTTCATGCCGATTTCTTACTTTTGCTGTTTTTTTTCTTCTCTTTGCTTTCTATTTTTTTCTCACTTCCTTTTCCTTTTTGCTTCTCTCTTTTATTTTATTTTTCTTGTTTTTTTTCTTTTTTCTTCTTCTTTATTTTTTCCCATTTTCTTTCTTTCATTTTTCTTCCTTTCTTTTTCAGATTTTTTTTCATTTTTTTTCTTTTCCTTGTATTGCCTTCTCGCTCCTTTCCACATTCGTGCTTTCAACTCTTGTTACTGATTTTGAAAGAGGGGTATGAAGAGAAAATGATCAAAGCTCAAATGGGTTAGCAAAGGGTAAAGTATTTAGGTAGCCGAATAAAATACCTTCATCATTCCAATTTTCAAAATATGCCAAGTACAAACAGATGTCAAGTATAATCAATGTTCTAAAGAAAATCATACATAGTATCTATTGACAGCATCCAAATTGATAGCCATTTCCATACATTTCCCTTCCACATCCGTTAGGTACAATGCTCTATTGGAAAACACTTTTCATACGATGAATGGTCCTTGCCACTTTGGAGCAAACTTGCCGTTTGCCTCGGCTTGGTGGGGGTGAATGCGCTATAGCACCATTTGACCCCATTCGAACATTCTGGGGTACACTTTCTTATTATATGCCCTGGACATTCTTTGTCGATACAACTGGCCGTGAGAGACCGCCGCCAATCTTTTCTCGTCAATAAGACTCAATTGTTCTAAATGGGCTTTGACCCATTATTCATCGTCGATTCCTGCTTCGGCCATGATTCGGAGAGAAGGGATTTTGATTTCAGCTGGGATTACCGCCTCCGTGCCATATACCAACAAGTACAGAGTGGCCTTTATTGAAGTGAAGACAGTGGTGAGATATCCTAACAACGCAAAAGGCAGCTTTTCATGCCACTGCCTAGATTCTTCCACCATTTTACATAGTGTCTTCTTTATGTTCTTATTGGCTGCCTCAACCGCTCCGTTCGCCTTAGGGCGGTACGGGATAGAATTTCGATGTGTGATTTTTAACTTTTGGCATACTTCCCTAATTATGTGACTATTAAGGTTTGCCCCATTATCTGTGATGAGCGTCTTGGGGATTTCGAACCGGCAAATGATTTTTGTGTGCACAAAATCGACCACGACTTTCTTGGTCACTGCTTTGAAGGTTTTGGCTTCAACCCATTTTGTTTAATAGTCAATAGCAACCAGGGTAAATATGTGTCCATTAGAAGCTGCTGGCTTAAAGGGCCCGATCACGTCCATGCCCCAAGCAACAAAAGGCCATGGTGAAGACATCGTATGCAATTCAGACGGCGATGAGAGAATTAAGTCTCCATGCACCTGACATTGGTGGCATTTGCGCACAAAGTTGATACAATTCCGCTCCATGGTGAGCCAATAATATCCTGCCCGGAGAATCTTCTTTGCCAAAACATATGCGCTCGTGTGTGGCATGCAGATGCCAACATGCACCTCATTCATGATGGTTGTCGCCTGTCCAACATCTATGCATCTTAGCAAACCAAGATCTGGCGTTCTTTTGTATAATATTCCTCCACTGAAGAAAAACTCACTCGAAAAATGGCAGATTGTTCTCTTCTTGTCACTCGTGGCTTGTACCGCGTACACACCTCTTTTGATATATTCCTTGATGTCGTGGAACCAAGGCTCGCCGTCAATCCTTTCTTCCACCATATTGCAATAAGCATGCCGATCATGGACCCGGATATGTATTGGGTCAACATAAGCCTTGTCTGGGTGATCTAACATTGATGCCAAGGTGTCTAGGGCGTCAGCTCCTCATTGCAAATTTTGGGAATGTGCCTGAACACCATTGACCGAAATCGTTGATTGATATCATGCAAGCATTGCCGGTATGGTATGAGTTTTAAATCTCTTGTCTCCCATTCCCCTTGAATATGGTGTACCAGAAGGTCCGAATTTCCCAAGACCAGGACTTCCTGGAAACCCATACCTGCTGCCAATCTCAAACCCAAAATGCACGCCTCATATTCTGCCATGTTGTTGGTGCAATAGAAATAGAGTTTAGTTGTGATTGGGCAATGATGCCCTTCTTCAGAAATGAGCACAACTCCTATCCAGACGCCTTTCATGTTGGCAGCCCCATCGAAAAACAATCTCCATCCTGACCTCTCATCCCGCTCAATTTCATTGACGTGCATCACTTCTTCGTCCGGGAAATATGTGTTCAAGGGCTCGTATTCTTCATCAATAGGATTCTTCGCTAAATAGTCTTCCAATGCTTGTGCCTTCATAGCAATCTTAGTTACGCAGATAATGTCGAACTCAGTGAACAAGATTTTCCATTTCACGAGCCTTGCTGTGGGTATGGGCTTCTGAAAATTTAAATGGCTCTAGTCGTGAGATGAGATAAGTGGTATATGATGACATGTAATGCTTTAACTTTTGGGCTACCCACGTCAAGGCGCAACATGTCCTTCCAAGATTAGAATAGTTAACCTCGTAAGGTGTGAATTTCTTGCTGAGGTAGTATGTGTCCTGCTCTTTTCTTCCGGTAATGTCGTGCTTACCCAACACGCACCCAAATAAGTTGTCGGGGACTATCAAATACAAGATGAAAGGTCTTCTTGGTTCCTGCGGGACCAATACCAGTGGGTTTGAAAAATATTCCTTTATCTTATCAAAATCCTTCTAACACTCTTCCGTCCATTGTATAGCAGCATCATTTTTCAACAGCTTAAAGATGGACTCGCAGATGGTTGTGAGTTGAGTAATGAACCGACTAATATAGTTCAATCTTAACAGTAGACTCATTACTTCTGTTTTGTTCCTTGGCGGCGGCAGCTCCTGTATAGCTTTGATTTTTGATGGGTCTAGCTCGATGCCTTGGCGGGTGACTATGAACCCTAACAACTTTCCCGAGGGGCCCCAAATGCACATTTTGGCGGGTTAAGTTTGAGGTCATACCTGCGGAGCCTTTGGAAGAATTTCCTCAGGTATTTGACATGATCAGATAGCTCTCTGGACTTGATTATCACATCATCCACATAAACCTCAATTTCTTTATGTACCATACCATGAAAAATTGTTGTCATGTCCCTCATGTATGTTGCCCGAGCGTTTTTGAAACCAGAAGCCATGAGTCTATAAAAGTACGTCCCCTACGGTGTGATGAATGTCGTTTTCTCCGCATCTTCTTTATCCATCAAAATCTGGTGCTAACATGCGTAACAATCCATGAATGATTCGATCTCATGCTTTGCACAATTGTCAATCAATATGTGGATGTTCGACAAGGGAAATATGTCTTTTGGACTTGGTTTGTTGAGGTCGCGGTAATAGACACACACCCTGGTTTTGTCGTCCTTTTACGGCACATGCACAACATTAGCTAACCTAGTGGGGTATCGTGTGGCGTGGATGACTTTTTCCTCAACTTTTGCTTAACTGACGGGCAAGCTGGGTCAGTAGGTGACTTGTGGACTACAAAAATCAGTGCTCAATCCGGGCATGTTGTCATAGGACCATGCAAAGACATCTTTGTACTCAAAAAATCAATTATATCTTACCTAAGCTGCGGCTCTAGATGTACACTTATTTTTGTTTCTCTGATATTATCCGGGATTCCTAAATTAACTGCCTCTGTGTCACTCAAGTTTGGTTTGTGTTTCCCTTCGAACTGGGTCACCTGTTTACTAATCTCATCCCATTCCCCTTCCTCATCATGCCCTGGTTCATCTTCGTGTTTTATTTCTTAAGGTATAACTTTTGAACTAGACTTGTTTTGAAGGCCGGGTCGAGGAGTCCTTATACATGTTATATCACTGGAATCAGCATAAAATAACTGTAGAAAAGAGAAAAGGAAGAAAGGTAAGGAGAAATGGAAACTATCAGCATTGCTGAAAGGGAATTGCATTTCATTAGACAAAAAGATAACAGAGTTCAGGCATCGAAACAGACAAAAATAATAACGGAAGTAATAACAATGACGTTAATCCAAACTGGACTGAAAGGAAAATCAAAGCCGACTACCACGACTCCCTCTGAGTCGGAAGAAAAGTGGCTTTCCAGTTATTGATTTTTGCACGTGCTTCCACAAACTGCACATCCGCCCTGCTTAATCCTTCTCCTGCCTTAACCATATTAACCTCTTCAAACAGTCTTTCCAATTCTTTATAAAGATCTGAGTTCGCGTCGATTAGTGGGCCAGAAATATTTTGTCAGGGCCTATTGCTGGCACTGGATTTGACAAATGACTTAGACAACCTTGGGATGGGCTTTGGGAGAACCCAGGCCTTTTGTCTCGTCTTACTGGCTCGTTTTATGTCTGCGGTTGTGGGTTTGAACCCTAAGCCAAAACTTTCTAGATTTTTGGTAAGGGACACTGGTTGTACAATGCCTTGTAGAGAAGCCCCCAACCCCTTGCGGGCATAAAACCATTTTTAAGCATTTTTGAAGCCACCAAGACGGATGCGGTTGCTATATTTGGGGCCGCAACAACCTCACCTTTCATGATTTTCTGAACTGACACCGTATCAAACACATGGTAGACCCATGGCCCTTTGTTGTACTCAGATTCAATCAAAGGTACGATCGCGTCATCTGAAGTACATTGATTGTCTTCACCATGCACCACAATCTCTTGCCTATCCCATTTGCTTAGCCATCTGATGCATGGTAGATGGCACTGCTTTGGCTGCATGAATCCAAGGCCTACCTAACAGAAGATTATAAGAGATGGCTACATCATGTACCTATAATTCCATAGTAAACTCAACGGGCCCTACAGTTACTCCTAGCACTATATCCCCTACGGTGTCTTTGCCTCCGCCATCGAAGTCTCGAACATAAATGTTATTCTTGCGGACACTTTCATTTCCACCTTTAACTTGATCAATGTGGATAGTGGTCAAATGTTTGCACTGGACCCGTTGTCGACCAAAACTCGGGTGACCATTGCGTCTCACATTTCACCGTCAGATAAAGAGCCAGATTGTGCTCAGTGCCCTCCATAGGCAATTCATCATCAGATAATGTGACCCGATTTACCTCAAACATCGTGTTTGCAATCTTTTCCAAATGATTCATCATTATCTTATGTGGGACATGGGCTTCATTCAGAATCTACATCAATGCCTGGCGGTGCTCATCTGAATGGATCAGTAAGGACATCAAAGAAATCTGGGCTGGTGTCTTCCTTAACTGTTCTACGATGGAGTACTCCTACATTTTCATTTTCTTCAAAAATTCTTGCCTCTTCTTCTAACACAACCTTCTTCATTGGTTTTGGGATATCTTTAGCAATTCTTCCCTTTCTCAATTATTTTGGGGCAAAGTACCTTCCTAATTGAGTTAAACCTCATGCCTCAAACACTTTCTCTCTTACCTCTTTCCCCTTGTACATCACTATTGCTTGTTCATATCTCTAAGGAACGACTTTTCTATTGATTATTGGTGGCTGGATCACTGGTTTCACAATAACTGGCTCGATACGGAAACCTTCCACAACCACGATAGGTTCTCTTGCTACCCCATGTACTGTTACTTTTGCCTGTTCTCACTTTGGCGTAAATGCGCATGTTGTGTTCCCCTGAACTATGACAGTTTTACTGCCTTCTTTTTCCCCGGTTACCAGCTTCTCACTGCTTGCAACCTTAGTTGGCTTACATTTACTGGCTTTGATCATCATTTCTATTTGTGATGGACTTCTGGACCCTCTCTTTCTTTCAAGAATTTCAATCATGTTGGTTTCTTGATGTGCCGGCAGCGGGTTCAGTTAATATTGGGCGCCTCTAGAGTTTGTACCTGAATCATGTGGGAGTCAATAAGTTCCTGGATAGCGTTCTATAAGTGCCAACACTTTTCGATGTCATGCCTAGGTTCGCCGATCAGTATTCACATCTGAATGAATAATCTAAATTCATCGGGGGAGGATTTGGCGTTTTTGCTCAATTGGCCTCAACATATCCAGCTGACGGAGCATGTGGAACAAGTTAGTGTAACATTCTCCCAGCGGAGTGAAAGTCTTCTTTTTCTTCACCCTCTCATTTCTCAGGGCTGGATTGGCTCGGAAGGCAGGCCTTGGGGGTTGTTGGTAAGATCTTGGAGGCGGGTAGTGATTTTGTGGAGTTGGGTAAGTGTGAGGGGTGGCATACGCCATTGTGTGTTAGCACGAGGTTGAGTATATGCTTGTGCGTGATGGACTGAGAAACAAGGTTCTGGTGGTGGATAGTAATGTTGTGGTAGGACGTATGATTATGTTGGTATGTTTGGGGATGAGGACGGGGTTGGGCGCAATGAGATGGTGCTCGAGGCCTAATGCAAGTTCCCGACTCCACTGTCGCTACTTCCTCGTTCTTCTCTTTCTCGAAGGCTCCCCCAGCTCCACCCTGGAGAGCCTGAGTCGTTGCCCTAATTGCAGAGTAGCTCATGCTTTTATTGGATTTGAGGCCTTCCTCAACCATAGTTCCCATCTTGACAACTTCTTTGAAAGACGTCCGCATTGCTTACACTAAATGCCCAAAGTAGGTAGGTTCCAAAGCCTATAGAAAATAGTCAACCATCTCACTCTCATTCATGGGAGGACCAACTCTAGCACCTTATTCCCTCCACTGCAAACCCTACTCCCTGAAACACTCGTTGTGTTTCTTCTCCAGCTTTGTCAGAGATAGACGATCTGGGACAATCTCGAGATTATATTGAAAGTAGCAAGCAAACGATTGTGCCAAGTCATCATAGGTATACCACCGATTGGGATCCTGTCGAGTATACCACTCCAGTGCCGACCCACTTAAACTCTGGCTAAATTACGCTATTATCAATTAATCTTTTCCCCCTGCTCCCCTCTTTTTGCTGCAAACCCTCTCAAATGCACGATTGGATCGCCGTGACCATCACATAAGTAAAATTTAGGCATTTTGAAACCTGCAGGCAACTGCACGTCCGGGAATAAACAAAGATCCTTGAATGTCACGCACACCCGGCAATCTAATCCCCTTATGTACTTGAAGGATTGTTGCAGACTCCGAACCTTTCAAAAAATTTCTTCTTGTTTAGAATTTTTGATCGGTTTTTCTATTCCCATTTGGATTTCAGGACGGGGAGCATAGGAGTGATGTTCCTGGGTTTTGTAAGTAAGTTTTGCTGGATAGTATTGAGGGTCATAAGGTTGAAGAAGTGGTTCACTTGACGACCCATGAAGTGTAGGGGGCGGAGGTGCCACATAGATGGGGGAAACTGGCGAAGGAGGGTGCGGGGTGACTTTGGGTAGTGGGGCTGGTGGCTGAGAGGTAGTACCCCGATGCTGTTAATAGACAGGAAAACTTGAGGGTGGATCAGCGGCAGATTGGTCGGGTGCTTGCGCCAATGGCGGGATAAAGTTAGATTAGCAGAATAGGTAGGGGCGACTGTCCTCTGGCCCATGCCGGGTATATCTCGGCCATTTGGTGCTTAAGCTTATACATTTTTTCCTTCATTGCATTAACGTCAAATTCCTCTGCTTCCTTCGAGGGGTCAATAGTGCAGACATCGGCTTCTTCATTGGCCATGACTTGTTTGGTTTTCGACCGCGTGTTGTAGGAGTGGGTTTCCAGAATGCCGCGAGTACTAGTCAGCTGTCTAATTTGAAACTTGAATTACATCACCAAAAACGCGTTAGTGGTTAGGTTGTAACACATAAGCGGCCACATATTGGGCATGCATGCACATGAATGAAAGTCGGTCCCTACATGCATTGATTGCTTGCATCATCCTGGCTTTTGTTTATTTTAACCTTATTCTCTCCCTCTTTCCTATCTCACTCACTTTCTCTTTTATCTTATTCAATTATGGTTGAACCCTATGTAGATTTTATACGTATCATGTCTCCGCATGAATTAGACTGATCGCAGTTATTGCAAGTTTAAAGCGTGGCATAAAACACTTGGGAGAGTTTCCATTTATATAACAACAGACTTCAACTACAAGGACTCGAAAGGTGACATATTAAACAAGGAACTAAAAAACATGATAAAACGAAGTACAGAGTCGAACAACTGCTAACTATTCATAAAGAACAATATAGACTCCTGGTAAAACTAATAGACTTTGACATATTTTGACATAAGCCAGTGCAATCTTTACGACTACATTAATGCTTCAAGTGCTCCTGGGCCACACAGGGCATCACTCGGCCTTGCCACTGGCTTGCGTGCTAGACTTCCTTGGAGGTTATGAAGGTCTTCCATCACTTGCAGGACAAAATTCATGGCTGTGGCAAAGAACATGGATCTTGTCATATCCTCGCAATGGTTGCACCTTGTGGTGATGTAGTATGCGATCGCCCATACTCTTTCCCTAATAACACCCTTTTCTTGCAACAAACACCCAATTTTTTCAGCCCTCGCCTCTAATTTTCGCGCGGCTACCTGATTCATTTCCCGGAATTGCCTCAAATCCATCTCTAACCTTGCCGTCGCTGCATAACAATGTTTATTCTCAGTTTTGAGGTCCCTGACTTGATTGGCTACTCTGTTCTCAACCATAATGACTCTTCGTTTTAACCCAGCAACCTCATCGTCACGCGTTTCCTTAATTGCTCAATGATGCGGCCTCGTTCCTCCGCACTTTTAGCTAATTGTTTACGAACCCTGGATAGCTCGCTTTCCGCCTTTTTCAAGGAAAACCCATATTCGGTCACTTTTCGCCTCAAATTTTCTGTGAGATTTCATCCTTCGCACTCCAGGGAGGATTTTCTATGGCTACTTTCATCTTCTGGATTTTGGCTCGCAACGCCTCATTTTCTTTGGTTAATATTTTCTTTTCTCCCTCATCTGCTATGGCTTGCAAACCATTTTCAAATTGAAGTTCCTTGACTTTCTTTTCCAATTTCCTATGGTAGCTCTATACTCATTTTCCTTGGGTAGCTAATCCCATTGTTCTTGTGATGTTTCAACAAATTCTTGATGATGCGGTCTTTTGAGCTGGCCTCCCGGGCTCTGTCAATTTTCTATACCAAGCAATGTACCCGGTGCAACCTCGCATTTTGATATGTTGCGTACTCGGGTACTCGCTGTCAAATATTGACATTCGCTCAAAATTTGGGGCACACGTCTTCAGAGAATTGACCATTGAGGCTAATCTCAACTGCACGGCAGCTAATATCCTCGTCCTTGGGAATCATTTGGCATATACCTAACTACTTTAGCACTCTATATGGCGCATAGGGTTGGATACTTCGGAGACCCATTAGAAGGAATGAGGTCTGGTGGCTGGCATATACACAATATCATCCACGGGGAGCCACTCGAATGTCCACTCTATTTGATTCGCAGTGACAACCCGGAGATGTGACACCCATTCTGTGACACCCTCAGGCAATCTAAACCCATCAACCCTGTTGTAGAATTCTTCGATGCAGCTCTTTGTTGGTGACCCATAATTCATGAATCGAGGCCGATGGCATAAGAGCTCAATCATCTATATTTTAACAATAGGTAACACCCCTCAAAGGAGTCTCCTCACGCATTACAGGTTGTGAGAGCACGGAAGATCTCAGATAAGATCATAGAAGCCAGGGTGCTCTTGGACTAAGTCATTAAAATGCTGACGACCCCTTCTATTCGTATGTCAATATTTCCGTCCTTCCGCATAAACACCAAAAGACCCAAGAAGAATACCATGAATGCAAAACATCGATGCTCCTCCCATTTGAGGTTGTTCCCTTTGCTACAAATATAGTTGTTTGGGTTATTGAATCCCCCTATATGCCCGTACCACTGATATATAAACTATTGAGTACAGAAGTCGGCTGACAGGTTCGGGTTGTGAACCTTCCTACTGAATTTTAAGGAGTCCAGGAACTTGTGCACGGCAAGGGCTCTTGGTGCAAATAAGTATTGGTGTCTCAAAGGAATTGTAGGGCTTCCAATATATCCAGTTATTTCCTCCAATGTCGATGTGAGCTCAAAATTCGAGAAATGGAAGACATTGTGAGCCGAGTCCCAGAACGTGATCAATGCCTTTATGATTCTCCGCTTTGGTTATTTTTCAGCAGCCCAGTAAGTCCTCCCAAATGCGGGCTGACCCTATTTTGCCCTGCTTCCCCCAGGTCATTCACCACAGGTGCAACTCCAAGATATTTGTTCATGAACGTTATCGTGCTCATTCTCCACATTTATTAAGGTGAATTAGTATCTCAAAATTTGACTGACTCTCCAAAATATTAAAACCGGCATTTGTCTTTTCTGAAATTTATTTCCAAGAATTAGGGCCCAGGTTTGCAAATACGGCCTTGCAGCACTTCTGAAGGAAGGTTTTAAGATAGTGCTCGTTCGTTGGCAAAAATAAGACTCAGAGGTGGCCATTTTTGCGAAATCAGCCTTCCGGCGTCACTTTCGGTAACGTTCGGCTATTTCTAGCAGTAACGACATCACCTGATTTATTTTGGAAAAATGAATTAAATTGGACATTTGTTTTTCTTGTTTTAGTTATTTTTTGCAAAAGAGAGGTTACACCCGATAAGGGTTGCCTACGTATCTCGCTCCCAACGAGAATCAAACAGGCGTAGTTCGGGTAAAACAATTTATCAAAATCAAAACCTTAAAACGGCCCTTTTCTTTTGTTTGTTTATTTTTTTTCTTCTAATTTTTTTTTTGCTTTTTTTTCCAAAAAGCCGGCAGCATTTCCACTCTATTTGAGCATTGGTTTTACAAGAAAAATGACTAATCTCGACCGACCCTAATGCTACTACATTTCTCAATTTTTCAAGCCGGTCAACATGCAAATCCAAGCAGCTAAATGCACAAATAACACGTAATATGTATCAGGATGGTCTTCTCATTTCGAGTTACCTATCCTAGACGGACCCAACCCCTGTGTTGAGCCCTCTGAGTCAAATACATGAAGTAAATAAGCGTTCCTACTAGGGATCCGGCATGAGGCTGAGTTATTCTAGGTTAAAAACCTTGGTATATGTTCTAGACTGTGTACCCGAACGGACAACTCGAGTCGAGGAGGGGGGCTAAATACCGTGAACCAAAAGGCCATCTGACTTAGTAACTTGTCCGGCCTCTTTCTTATTACAGGATATGACTCTAACAGAATAGGGAGTCTCAACCAGTAAGCACATTCCAGGAGGTGAGAAGAGAAGGGTTTCGTAGCAATTTATATGTACACTTCAGATAATATCAAAGCGCTAAAAGCATCATTTTCCATATTAAGCCAACATGAAAAATCAGATAATAAACAAAGACAAATACAATAATTATTCTAAGCTCGAATTCTTGAACCCTGAACCAGAGATTCTGGTTTCGACTCCATAGCAGAGTCGCCAGAGCTGTCGCACCTCCTTTTGGCTACAACAACCCGGCGAAGGGCGTTGATAAATGGAGCTTTTCCAATTAAAGGACAATCAAAATGGAATTCAATTATTTAAGAGAATTTCATAGTCACCACTTGGGAGATTTATGGTATCCCAAGTCACCGTTTCGAATCCCGAATAGAGGAAAGAATGACTCAGTCTAACAGTCCGCGAACCAAAAATCCGGAAGGGATTCTGTTATCCTGTGAGAAGGTGTTAGGCATTCCCGAGTTCCGTGGCTCTAGCACGGTTGCTCAATTGTCATATTGGCTTAAGTTATCTGATTTTTATACAATTTTGAACCTAAGATAATTTTTTAATCTTTTAGCCACTTTTATTGTTATTTTAAAAGAAAATTGCAACGTCGTTCAAACATGTCTCGAACCACGTCACATAAATGCGCCCGTGGTTTTTGATACATTTCATCTTCGTCAGGATTTTGATTTAGGTCACATAAATGCGCACCCGTGTTTAAGGAGATAGAATTATTAAAGATGTACCCTAAAGCAACTAGCGCATTATATTCTTTGCGAGAGGCCGTGGAAATTCGCTGAATGGATTATCTCAAATTCTAAATATTTGAAACTCATTGTTTTGAAAAAAGAAGATAACTAAAGAACTATTTGTTATTTGTCACGACTCGAACAACTATCTATAAGGGTGCATTGTTAATACTATATTTAAATAGACTCAGTTCATGTAACAGCTAGGCCTCAAGCAAAGCCCAGCTTGGCAATCCTGTCCTTGGATGCTTGAGACAGCCCTTTCGTTTGGATTAATAGCCTTATTAAGGACTTACTCAAGGATGCCAAGTCATGCTGAACGAGAAAACAAAACGAATTGAGAACTGATTCTTTGATCCTCATTAAGCAAAGAACTCCTTCAAATTCGTTTTGTGATGCCTGGGCTCGAAGTTAAGCCCAAATTCAATCCCACTTAGTATCCCTTTTAACATCAATTCTCCACGGTATTAATATATTACCCTGTAACTATAAAGTCATGCCAACATTCACAATGGTACAAGAGTGATGAAATGCACGTCTGGAAAAGAGAACAAATAAAATCTTATGAAGCTTGCTACCACTGATCCCATACATTCAAAACACATAATTTACCTATTAAATCATAGACAAATTGCTATATGGATTTTAATTTACGCACGCTGATAAGAAATGTCAGAGCTGAATGCTAAGAAGGCAACCAGACCATAGCAACCATGGTTTCCATGTCCAGTTTAATACACCTTGAAGATTTTATGAAGTCACTTATTACACATAAGTAAATTTAAATCTAGATACTAAGACAAGAGAGAATAGAACAATTATATCAATATGAGCTCAGTCTCCAATTCGGCACATTTCGACTGTTACAAGTTCACACTTGGCCTCTCAATATGGTTTAGGAAAAAGTACCTGGACAAGGCAAATGAGAATGTGAGGAATGGAGCAGTAACAAACAGCCAGTGAACAACAGCTAAGTATGAACCTGATTTGGCAATTAGGATCAGAAATTCAACTCAAAATCCAACAAAGCTATGAAACTCAAATGGCTTCAACCAAAAAGCTTTTAGAACTAAACTAAGATTCAACTTTTTTTTAAAACCCCAGAAAAAGTATCCATGGACATTCAGAAACTCAAAACTTCAGAGAACCAAAGAAGACCCTCAATGGAACAGTGAATATGGGATTACTGGGGTTCCAAAAATGATTTTTCGAGACTTTAGGTTTAAAATTCTAAGAAGTTTTTATAGATCCTCTTCAGATTGTTAAAAAAAAAAACCAAAAGGAAACCTTCTGAGTGATTTTTAGTCCCCTTTATATAGCTAAAGGCTAGGGCATCATTTCTATTTATTTTTATCCTCAAGTCCATTTTTTATTTTTCAGACTTTACTTATTTGGACCCTTATTTTTTGACTTGTTTCTGAAGTTAGTGCAGCAATACTACTGATTATGTATTAAAGACCCCTTCTAGAAGGGTCTAAGGACTTCTACCATTTCTACCCTTTATATACTACCTATATTACCCTTTTTTGTTCCCAGTATTACCAAAACAACCTGAAAACTCCATATTACCCTTATTTTGCCTTTAATTTATCAGAACTAAGAAGGAAAACCCTTTACTACCCATCAGTTACTTATTTGGCATCAAACTAACTTCTAAGACTAATGTTTCTAGTCCTAACAACTATAACCAACACATATATTATTAAGCAATTAGCCAAAACAGATGCTGATCAATCTTCAATTCTCAAATCAAGTTCAATACTTGGATTCTAGAAGAGGAACATGTAAGGTTATTATTCAACACTCAATCATAGAGTGCCTCAAAACATAATCGACATATAACTTTAAACAACCAATAAATCACTGACATTAACGAGCAAACATAAGATCTGCCATGCTAAATAAGACAATCGAGACTATTTTCTAATCGCATGTGAATTTAAATCAATGTTCAAATTCAGAGGTCAAGGATATTATGAAATTGTTGTTATCATGGAAACTACTGAGAACAAACAAAACCTATCATCTAATATTAAAAATAAAACCAACATACAATCATAATAGAAATAACATGATTGAAATATAGTAAGATGCCTTTTAAATTTGAACTAAATCCGACCTAATTGCTTAAAGCAGGAAGAAAAACACAAAAATAAGGAAAACAAAAACTAAGAAAGGTGGACTTATTGGATTTCTTCAATTTTATCACTGTTCGAATAAATTTGAATGCCTAAATGGCCGTCGAATGATTTCGAAACTTGGACTTAAGCTTCGACTGTGTCTGGTGCTAACATTGGAGGGTTTTAGGGATGTTTGAGTGGGTTTAGGTGGGCTTTTGGGTAGATCAGGGCTAGCGGGAGGTAAGTGTGGTGTGTGAGAGGCGTTGGATGGCATCCACCGCCGTGCGTGGCAGAGCTGCCTTCTTCTACACATATTCGAAGAGTGTCCATCACATTCGAGGGTGGCCAATGGCAAGGTTAGGAAGAGGAGGGTGAGGGGGGCCAGTGGTGTTGATTTGAGGTCGTTGGTCACCGGCCGCTGCCGTGGACGATGGAGCGGCGTCCAAACTTTCAAGGATTCGAGAAGCTGGGGAGCGTTTCTAGGGAGTGATATCTATGGGGTTGGGAAGAGAAGGATGAGGGGGTTCTAGGGTGTAAATCTTGGAGACATTGGTGTTACATCGACGATTTCCGGGCGGCAGCGGACGGTGGTGTTTTGGTGGTTTGATGGTTGTCGGCGGAACAATATGAGGAGGACATATTTGGTCTCTAAAGCTACTACACATCTTTGGACCCTTTTATTTAAAGTGCAAAGTCTAACCTAGGCCATTGGATCAGAGGAGTTAAATGGCCAGGATCGAACGTCGCCAAACAATGTCGTTTTGCTGCATGGGGTTTGGACTGGGTTGGGTTTATGGTTTTGGGCTGGGTATAAATTGTAAAATTGGCCCAAATTGGTCTTTTAAAACATGACCATATTCTAAAATCCCTCGTTCTTTTCTTTTTGTTATTACCAAATTCCTTTTATCTTTTTTCAATTCGCATTTAATACAAAATCAGAATAACGACTTGATTTAATACTTCAACTAAACTAATTAATTTCCTAAAATCAACCAAATTCTAATTTAAAAAGAAAACTAAGTAAAAATTTGAAATTTCAAAAAAATAAATGATTTTGTTATTATTTGTTTTTTCGTGCTATTAATCATTGAACCTAAGAGTGTTCAAACTAGTATTCTAAATATATAAATGCCATTTTTGTACTTTTTAATGAATTAAAATGCACTCAAATGCAATTAAATTTTCAAAATTCAAATAATAAAAGAAAGAAGCAAATGAAATCACACAATTATTAAGGAAAAATGCAAATAAACACAAATCACATGATTAATTCCTAAAAATGCAAATAAACACAAATCACTTAATTATTTCCTAAAAGTGCAAATAAACACAAATCACATAACTAACTCCTAAAGTGCAAATAAAAACAAATCATATAATTAACTCCTAAGAATGCAAATAATAAAAGAAAATCCTAGTCTACAAATTTATAGGAGCGTTTCAAGCGAGGCAAAAATTATGTGCTCACAGTCAATTTTCCAACAATGAAGCTCTCATTTAGGAACTAAGTATGCCAAAACTCTCCGAAAACTCAAAATCGAACATCCTGCCAATGATATTGGCAGAAATAAACTTGACAGAAGCAGTTAAAAGGTTATTGAAGGGTTAATTCTTAAGACGGTCGGCCATGTCATTAGAAGTAGTAGTTAGAAAACCTAGAAGAACCAGGTTTTTCTAGAGCAAAAATTGGGTACCATAGAAGTCACCCTCCCTCTTGTGTGGCCTTGACGCTTAAAGCAGCAATTGGTATCAGAGCAGGTTATTCTTGATGAGGCTAACACCTTAGGAAAGCTCAAAATAAGTGCACCACCTGGGAAATGGGAAAGGCAATCATATTCTAGGCCTCCACTTTTTAATGTCAGTATTATTCTGGTGGAAGAACATGATGAGGGATCACATCATAGGAGAAGACTATGAACTCTGGAACATAGTCACTGATGGTCCTCTATCAACTACAAAGAAGAATGCTAAAGGAGTGGATGTGCCAAAGACAAGAGCTAACTGCACTTTTGAAGACTTGAAGAAATAGGAAATGAATGTTAAGGCCAAGAAATAGCTTGTGTGTGGACTAGGTCCAGATAAGTATAGTAGAATTCAAAGTTGTACCACTGCTAAGAAAATCGGGGACACTTTGCAAGTGGATCATGCAAGTGGATCATGAAGGAACATCTCAAGTGAAGAGTTCTAGAGGAACACTGCTATATTTTCAATATGAGAATTTCACCATGGAGGAAGGAGAAACTATCCAAGAGATGTATACAAGGTTCACCATACTGAAAAATGAACTTAAGTCTGTTGGAAGGATTATTCTTGAAGAAGAAAAAGCTGAGAAGATTTTGGCAAGGGTTCTGCCAGTCTCTGGGGTAAGCAAAATCACTGCTATTCAGGTATCAAAGGATACTGCTACCCTATGCCTACGAACTGAGAAGGCAAACCATGAAAACGGATGCACCCAAAAAGGAAAGAAGTCTGGCTCTCAAAATTGCTGTTTAGATCTGGAGGAATATGACATGGTTACGATCACAAGAGACTTCAAAAAGTACCTGATGAAAGGAAAGGGTTCTTCAAGAGGTACAACCTTCAACAAACCAAGGGCTCTTAAGAAACAGACCAATGAGGGTTGCTACAAATGTGGTAAGACTGATCACATAATCAAGAATTGCCCTCAATAGGATATTGAGTAGAAGAAGGAAAGGGCTGAATGAAGGAATAGGAAGAAGGGATAGCTTCAATCAAAAAGGACTAACGGATCAAAAAAGGCCATGGTTGCTTCATGGGAAGGAACAACGGATGAGGACTCAAAAGAGGAAGTTGGAGATGAACAAGCACTTATGGTCATCGAATAATCAGATAATGAACAAGAGGTAAGTATTCTTTATCTCAAAGACGAGATTAAGTTCGCGTCTAAAGAAAGGTTGTCTGAGCTATTGCTAGACTGCATTGACGAGTCTGAGATAATTAATAATGAGAAGGAAGAACTGTCTAGGGAATGTATGATCCTAATAGCCAAGTGCAAAAATCTAGAGTCTATGGATTATGAGAGTGAAAGTAAAAATGCTGTGTTGAAGAACTAGGTTCTTGAACATGACACTAGTGTCCTAGAACTTACAACTAAAACTAGGAACAGGCAAAAAAGAAAGCTAATCACACACATCTCATCCTAGAAAAGAACATAGAAAAATGAAGGATGAGATTTACGTGAAGGATGAGCAGATACGAGCATTTAAAGAAGATCTAGGGAAGGTAAAACATGAACTAGACAGAATTAGCAAATGAAACAGGGCTTTTGATGCACTCTCCTGGCTACAAGAATATCAGAGTAGCAATACAAAAAGACTTGGCTATGAGACTCAAACACCTAAGTGGAATCCTAAAAGCAAGTACATCACTCCTTTTGAGAAAAAAATCTATACACACTGTGGTAAGACTGGTCATTACAAAAATAAATGTAATGCAAAAGAAAAGGCCAGTCAAAAGAACAAAGCTTTTGTTCAAGTAATAATTAGGTTGCTTGGGTAGGCTATAAGGAATCTGCATTATCCCATTGTCTATATAAAGGGACCCAAACTAGTTTGCGTTCCTAATGTAACCCTTGATTTCTTTTTGATGGTCCAAGTGAATGGAAGTAGCCAAATATGGTACATTGATAGTGACTGCTCAAAACATATGACTAGAAGCAAGAATCAGTTTCTTTCACTTGAGGACTTAAAGGGAGGTAATGTCTCCTTTGTAATGGTTAGAAAGGTGAGATTATTGGGGTTGGAAAGGTACGTAAGACAGACTCTCATTCCATATAGAATGTCTACTTGATAGATGGCTTGAAATACAACTTGATCAGTGCGTCACAACTATGTGATAGAGGTAATTTTGTAGCATTCACCTCTACTAAATGCTTTGTGATTAACCTTACCACTGATAAGATTGTTTTGCTAGGAAAAAGAGTTAAGAATATTTACATTGTAGATTTGTCTACTTTCTCATAAAATGAACTAACCTGCCTAAGTGTGCTGGATAATAGTCCCCTCCTGTGGCATAAAAGATGTTGTCTTGCCAGTCTGAATCAGCTAAATAAATTAGCCTCTAAGGACTTGGCGATAAAGTTAACTAACATCAAGTTTAAGGAAGACAAAGTTTGTGAGGGCTGTGCAAGGGGGAAGTAGGTAAGATTATCCTTCAAAAGCGAGAAAATGGTAAGCACAACCAAGTCGTTGGAACTAATGCATATGGATCTTTGTAGTCCAATGAGAAAATTAAGCAGAGGTAGTAAAAGATATATTATGGTGCTTGTTGATAATTACTCTAGGTTTAATTGGACATTCTTTTTAACATCTAAAGATGAAGCATTTGATATATTCACTTTTTTTGTTAGAACAACTCAGAAACAACTTGGTATTCAACTTGCATCATTTAAGTCTGATCATGTAACTAAATTTAAAAATGCTATGTTTTCTGAATTTTTGCATGATACATCATAAATAGTTGCATGACTAGACATCTTGTTAAGAAGATTCCCTATGAGTCACTTAAAGGGAGGCTAAATATATCCCATCTTAGGGTATTTAGATGCAATTTCTTTGTGCACAATAATGGAAAAGACTCCATAGAAAAGTTTTATCCCAGAAGTGATGAGGGAGTATTCTTGGGATATTCTTCACATAGCAAAGTATATAAAGTGTTCAATAAAAGAATTTTGTGTGTAGAAGAAAGTGTGCATGTAGTGTTTGATGAAAGTAATATTCTTTCTAAGAGACAAGGACATGAATATGAAGCCATTGGAATGGTAAATGATTTGACTAAAGTCACAACACAACTCAAAGTGGCACCAAAAGAAGGAACAGGTTATGGAATGAGTTCTTCCATTCAGGACAAACTGACAGGGGGAACTAATCAAAAAGGAATTGAAATAAATCCCCTAAAAGAGCCTGTTCATGATCCTATTCCTCAAAAACATGGGAGAAACATCTAGTAGAAACTAGTTGATTGTAAAACTTTACAAGTATCAAAGTTCTCATCATATTGAGAACATTATCACTGTTGTTTTAACAGTTAGTACGTGGATCTGTTTTTTTTTTGGTTTGAGAAAATTAACTAAGGAAGGTAGGTAGGTCCGATTCAGTTATGAGTTCTTTGCTTTGTTGAAAGGTTTATTTTGTATACGTTGGTTTGAGTCTCACTGTTTTCAATGTTCTGTTGAAACTAGAATAATACCTTGCTTGATTTCAGAATATTTCATCTCTTTATTGTGCTTGGCCTAAGTGTCACACCTTTTTTTTCCTACACAACCCAATTATAAGGTTAAGTTGCAAGAGTTTTCCAATTGAAATAACATTTTGAAAAGGAATTATTTATTATTTAGAGTCGCCATATGGAATTGAATTTTGATGGTCCAAGTCACCTTTTATTCGAATCTCCTTTTCAAAAGGAAGGTTTGACTCTTAATTTATGGTCTACGAAAATAGAATACTGAGTAAGAAATTCTGTTGACCGAGGGGAAGGTGTATGGCACCCCTCGAGCCCCATGGTTCTAGCACGGTCGCTTCTATTGACTAATATAACGCTTAATTAATTTTTTTGCTATTCTTGTATTTTGTTTATAATAGATTATTTATTACCGCTTAATTAATTATTATATATTTTAAATTGTGTTCACCAAGATGCGATACACACAGAAGGTACTTTTTTGAAATTAAATGTTAAACCAAATTACGGAATGTACACATGATTATAACATAATTATTTATAATTTAAAGGCATCGAGATGCGGAAATGCGCACATGACACTTTTATTGCTTAAGCATATCAATCCAAGGTTGGTGTATGAACACATGAGCTAATATTTAAAGTTCGTCTAAAACTTACTTGCATACTTTGGAGTTATTTTCACATCTATTCATTTACAAGAGATGTGGTAACTTATTCATGTTCATTTATCTTCAAACCATGGAAAAATTAATTAGCCGATAAATATGCCGGAGGGATTAAGTACAATTACAGTATGACATCAACCATAGACCAATATAATCTCCTATACATTACTACATATACGAAACTAGAATAAAATCTATTGCATTCATAAAATTGATATGAAAAGGACAAGTTAATCACAGAAAGTTGGAGATTAAAATGTAACTAAGGTGTCACATTTTCTTTTTACACACCTACCCCGAAGGATAGAGTATAATGGAGTTTTTTCATTGAAACTGACATTATCCAAAATGAGATTATTTATTTATTTAGAGTCGCCACTTGGGATAGGTTTGGCTTTTGGTGTCCCAAGTCACCGGTTTATCTTGAATCCCAAATCGAGAAAATTTCGACTTTCTAAGTGGAGTCTGCGAACCAAAATTCTGAATGAGGAATTCTGTTGACCCGAGGGAAGGTGTTAGGCACCCCGGGATCCCGTGGTTCTAGTACGGTCGCTTAATCTATTATAATTGGCTAAAAAAATCTGATTTTAATACGTGTCATCCTATAGTGCAATTTTAAAATTATTTACCCCTTTTAACTAATTTTAGAAAATTGAACGTCGTTTAAAATATCTTTTCGGAGCACGTCACATGAAATTCACCCAGATCCTTGATATATTTTTATTCAACATTTTGGAGTTTGAATTTGGGTCGCATGAAATGCACACCCGAATTTAGGAAGGTAAGATTATTAACGAACGCACCTAAAGCGACTAGCTTATTATATACTCTGCGGGTGGCCATAAGAATTTGCTAAACAACACGTCCCTGTTTATAAGTATTTTAATATGAGCTTTAGAGAGGGTCACGCAATTTATGAATTTTGTTTTGCATGGCGCACCTCACTTTTAATTTAAAGGCCAACCTAAAGGAACTATGATTTTCTATTAAGTATTATCTCAAAGAGGGCCTTAAGTAATTAAAATTATTAATTACAATTATTAAAAGCATTCAAGGAATTCGGGCCTCAAGTTCAAGTCCAAACTTAAACAAGAGAAAAGCCTCTTAATTCAAATCGGCTATTTAACTTGGAAAGCCCAAAATTGCACTTTTGAATTCAACCAATAACTTAAAACAAAATTTCAAATTCTTTAGCATATTGGGATTAAAAACTATCCTAGATATAAGGCAATTCGTCCAAATTTTAATTGTTGCCCAGTCGTGGGCCTCAATGCAGACCAAAATGGAAAATGAGAAAGGATTAGGGCCTTTGGATTGAGACCTCATGGTCTTGACTGGGCCTGTTATTAAATCTGATAATGATCCCAAAACCTGGTCCTATTGAATCTCATAATGAACACAACAAAATTTAATTTTAACCACAATTAGACTCGGTAAACTCTTAATTGTCTAGAATCCAAAACACATACATGTTTCAGCTTGTTTGCATTCTAATGAACTAGTGCGCTAGATCTGAAAATCCAACGGCTCTTTAATTACGATCAATACACCTAAAACAACCTAATAATGGACTAGAATTTAGAATTAGCTACTAGTATTTATTTCTGATTTTTAATGAACAACATGACAAATAATTTTAAAATAGCTGGTCCCTTATAGCTACTAGAGATGCTTCAATTTCAGTGATAAGCATGCATGCTTTTTAAGATTTGAATCATAGTGATATATTCTAACGCTATTGATAAGGCTAAAACCAACTCGGTCAAACTAGTATCACATTCTAAACTTAAATATCATGACAACAAACCCAAAACAAAATACATTAAACCTAGCATCATTAACAGGACAGAAAAGTACATATAAAAGTCCAGCAGTTCAATTAAAAGAAGTCCAATGCAGTTGAACAAAAATGGATATGTTAAGGATTTTATACTATATTTTTTGTTGGTTTTTCGGGATTTTTGTTTGTAGGATCTAATGTTTTGTATCTAAAATATCTACTTCTACCAAAAAAATATGGACTTTTTAGTAGGTTTTTCAGTAGTATTTGGATCGAAATTTTGAAATTTTTTGAGTTCTTGAGCCTTCTAGACTTCGAAGAATTTATTTGAATTTTTTAGATTTTTAAAACTTCCCCAACAAGGCAATAGGCACGACTTTTATAGGCAAAGTCTAGGGCAAAATTCAGATTTTATTTTACACCTTTAGTCCCTCTTTTAATCTCTGATTTAGCCAATTAGTCTCTCATTCCATGCCTTGTTGGCCAAGTTACACAAATTAAGTCCTGAATTTCTTATTGAATCCTCGTCTAGAAGATTCTAGTGGGTTCCAAATTCCTGTTACTGCAAGATTCTTATTTTAAAGTACCTATACTACCCTTAAATTTTTTCTGTAATTACTAACCTAGTTAAAACTAACCCCAGCCCCTTTTAAGCTGGTCAAAAAAATGACCATAGTTAATTACCAAGGGCCCTAAAATGTTCAGCGGTGCCAAACTATTTCAATTTTTGCCAAAATCCCCTATAATTGAATTAACGGTCAAACTAACCCATTTTAAGCTTTGAATTGATTAAAAAGTTTAGTAACGACTACTACCTATTATTAGTCAAACAGAAGATTAAGAAACAAAATAAAAAATTAGACATACAGAATTATGCTATCAATACAAGAATCCAAACTAAATAGTGAATCAAAATTAAAAATAAAAAGAGTCATGAATCAAAAACTGAATTAATACAAACAGAAAAGAACTCACCAGAAAAACTTAAACAAAAGATATCTAGGAAAGCTATAAAGTAAATACCGAGAACATATAGGAGAAGTAATAAAATAAAAAAGAAAAATGAAAGAGAGAAGAATTACCGGCATAGAGACCTCGCCTGGGCAAAATCGGATTAAAATTTCTTGACCAAACGAGTGTCTAATCGTGTGTTTTAATGAAAAAAACACGGCTAAACCCTACAATGGTCAATCCATCAAAGAAACCCCAATTCATGAAACTAGGGTTTGAGGCCAATCTTCAATTTAATATTCGAACCGCTAGGGAGATATTTGAAGGCTACTGATGGTGGATACAGAAATGGAAGAGTAAGGAGATCCTAGGGTGTTAATTTGTGGTTGTTTGGCGTCGGCGCCTCCGTGGGCGGCAGAGTAGCCTCTACTTCAATCCAATATTCGACAAGCTCGGCCAATGTTCGAGGGAAACTAGTCACAGAAATAGAAAGAGGACATCAAGGAGATAAGGTGGTGTGATTTTAGGGGCCATCGGAGCATCGCCGTCGGCAAAGGTGATTTCCGGGCGACACTTATATAGCATAATCCTCGTTAGTTCTGGACGTTGGATTGATGATATCCAACGGTCGTATTTAGAGGATAAAAATGATGTTTTTTCAAATATGGGGGGAGGGGTGTACCGGGTTTTGTGAGACAAGTTTGGGGTCAGAATTGGGGTGTTTAGGCTGGCATGTTTAATTAGACTGGCCCAAATTTGGGTCTTTTATTTGAGACAATATATTTCATCTTCTTTATTTTCTTTTATTTATTTTTATTACTAATTTAATTTTATTAAATACCAAATTAACATCAAAAATAGCAAAGACCTGATTTATTCCTAAAATTAAGCTAATTAATTTTCCTACAATTAATCAAGTCTCAATTTAAAAGAAACCTAAAAATAAAATTGTAAAATCACTATTTTTATTCTTCTTTTTTTGTGTAATATTAATTTACTAATAAAATTAAAAATATAAAATTGAATCCTAAATGCAAAGGTGCTATATTTTTTGTATTTTATATGAATTATACCGACTAAAAATGCACACCAAATAAATCAAACACAAAATCATGCAACTAAATTATCAAATTAAATAATTAAAAGAAAAAATCTTAGTTTTATGAATTCTATAAGAATAATTCAAGTGAGGCAAAAATCACATGCTGACAATTAGCCCTCTTTGCTTGGAGATACGAAGGATTTTCGGGCAAAGATGAATGAGGAATCATGAGGGATTTTTGCCTGCCTGACACTCCATGAGAAGCAATTTTGAGAAGCCTGACCGCACCCTGCTTTAGAGGTTGCCTACATATTCTCAGCTAAAGAGGAATCAAGTCAGTGTAGTTCAAGAGTGTTTGATAGCTGGAACTACCAGAGCTATACTTTCACTGCTACTACTGCTTGCTGGCCTCCTTATTATACCATAAAGGAAAATTAAAAGCTTAGCTAGTTATGTCTATCACTATGAGTTACAAGATTCCTATCTATAAATATCTTGAAGCTTGATCTCAAGTCCTAGATGATTTGCTGTGGACTTCGATCTCAATCTTGATGCTCGTAAGCTATAGGTGTCGGTTCGTTGTTCAGCATTTGAGCAGAGCGGGTCGTGCGAAGCTTGTTATTTCAGTTAAGTTTTGATCAGCTCACATCCATGTTTGCTTCTGCATTTCAATTTCTTTCGTTCTTTTAGTCTTTCTTTTATTCCGCTCGAGACTCATCCCTTCAATTGTCTTGGAACCTGTGCTTCGAGGTCAAACTTTCCCAAAAACAAACAAGCGAACCAAATTTTCTGCCCCAGTTTTTCACTAGGAAAATTTTTTATGTTATTTCTCACAAAATCTGAAGTCTTTTTTTAATAAGAAAAATGTATTTGTCTGTGATAGGATAAATTGAGACAAACTCCTGTCATAAAAATCGTAAACTCAAGGATTGGAGCCCTAATATTTACTAAGGGAAAAAGGATCAATTCAGAAAATGCTCAACTCAGATATTGGAGCCCTGATGTTGGCTAAGGAAAACGCTCAACTCAAGGATTGGAGCCCCAACGTTGGCTAAGGAAAATACTCAACTCAGGAATTTGAGCCCTAATGTTGGCTAAGAAAAAATGCTCAACACAGGGATTGGAGCCCTAATATTGGCTAAGGTAAAACGCTTAACTCATGGACTGGAGCCCTAATGTTCGCTAATGGGAGCTCAACTCATGGATTGGAGCCCTAATGTTGGCGAAGGAAAAACACTCAACTCATAGATTGGAGCCCTAATTTTGGCGAAGGAAAAAAACGCTCAACTCAGGGAATGGAGCCCTAATGTTGGCTAAAGTAAAAAAATGCTCAACTCAGGGATTGGAGCCCTAATGTCGGCTAAAGGGAAAAATTCTCAACTCAGGGATTGGATACTTAATGTTGGCTAAGGAAAACGCTCAACTCAGGGATTAGATCCCTAATGTCGACTAAAGGGAAAACAAACGCTCAACTCAGGGATTGGAGCTCTAACGTTGGCTAAAGGGATAAAGGCTTAACTGAGGTATTGGAACCCTAATGTTGGCTAAAAGGGAAAATGCCTAACTCAAGTATTGGAGCCCTAATGTTGGCGAACGAAAAAATGCTCACCTCAGGTATTGGAACAATAATGTTGGCTAAAGGGAAAACAAACGCTCAACTCAGGTATTGGAGCCCTAATGTTGGCTAAAGGAAAAACGCTTAACTCAGGAATTGGAGCCCTAATATTGACTAAAGGAAAAACGCTCAACTCAGGGATTGGAACCCTAATGTCGGCCAAAGGGAAAATGCTCAACTCAGGGATTGGAGCTTTAATGTTGGCTAAGAAAAAAATGCTCAACTCAGGGATTGGAGCCGTAATGTTGGCTAGGAAAAACGCTCAACTCAATGATTGGAGACCTAATATTGGCTAAGGAAAAACGCTCAACTTAGGTATTGAAGCCCTAATGTTTGCTAAAGAAAAATGCTCAACTCAAGGATTGGATCCCTATTGTTGGCTAAGGTTGGTGTTAGAAATTCTACACTATCCTCTTTTGGGTTTTCTTCTTTTGTTATCTTCTTTCTCCCTTTTATTTTGATAATATGGAGGAAAGAACTTGTAGGAAACTTCCCTTTTTGTATTGATTACTTTCTGCAAAGCTGTTTCAGCACTTGCGCATTTTTCTTTTGACTGTACCTTCTTTTTCACGGTTGCTTATATCTTACCTGTTTCAATTTTCAACAAAGAACAATTGTTAGTTTGAAATGGTGGTTGGTTCTGTGGCCTTGATTGCTTGATCCTAGCCCAACCTTTTGTTGAGAGACGTTGCTGCTTGCTGGCTTTGAATACCACGCAGATCACTCCTGCTCCCAATTGTTTTGATATCCCTTCTTTGATTTTATCACTAACATCAGTTTTAAATTTTCACTACTTTTGTTGAATGGGGGGGTACTCATGATAAGTTTCCAATTTGTGTACTACCAAATTAACGCTCAGTCCGGGCAAGTAGTCCTATGACTAGGCAAAGACATCATTAAACTTAAACAGAAGTTGGATTATGGAATATCTGGTTTTCTCGTTTGTGTGGATGCTTATCTTGGTTTTTCTATATTACTTCAGAGCTTCCCAAGTTAACTGACTGAGTACCATTCAATTTTTACTTAGGTTTATTCTCTAATTTTTCTAATTCTCGATTTATTTCTCTAAAAGCCTCTTCTTCATCATATTCTGATTCTTGGTTAATTATTTCACAATTAGACAGTGTGTTTGGATCTGGGTGTGAAGTGCGCAAGCATGTCATGTTATTTATACACGCATTATTAGGACAGAAAAAAGAAATGAAAGAGAAAAAAAATATAATCAGAAGGAATAAAGAAGAATGAGCGTTTAAATATTAATTCATTTCTTGGACTTTGAAAATAACAGGGTTTACATTTGGGAATCTAAAAACAAGAAACTAAGAAAACATCCGAGTTACACTAAGGAATAACTTGGGATGCAAAAAAAATAGCAGGACAAGTCTACCTAGACTCCCCCCCTGATCGGAAACGGCGCGACCTACCAATTTCGGAGCTTAGCGCTTGGTTCCATGTATTGCACCTCAGTGGTGCTCGTGCCCTCTTCGGGCTGAACAATGTGGGTTTTGTATAGCATTTATCTCATAGCCCCACATATTTTTTCAATTTCTTCTGCCATGAAGGCCTCATCCTCCACCTCTTTTTCTTTCACTATATTGTGGTTTGACAAAGGTTTCAAAAAATTATTGAAACGGTTGAGGTAAGACCCACCCCTTATGTTGTCTATCTTTTGCCCTTTTCCTATCATTCGGCGTTGGTTGGAAACCTAACCCCAAGAACTTCTCATCAGTAGGCCAGGTAATTGGATCAGCCACCCCTTGCAGAGACTTTCCCAACCCTTTTCCTGGCTTATATACATCTTATTTCATCTCTTTGGCAACAATGATGGATGCATTGGAGAGGAAGGGTTGAGGGTGGGGCTTTCCTTCTTCATTCTGGTCAGCTACCACAATTTTAAAGGCTTGATATACTATGTAATCACTGCCTTCCCTTGCTTCAAGACATGGGATAGACGAGTCTTGATAGATTGATTATTCGTCCTCTCCGTGTATTAGGATTTGCAGATTTTCAAGCTCAAATCTCACATTTGATGGAGAGTAGAGGGTACAGCTCCCACTCCATGGATCCAAGGCCTTCCCAGAAGGTAGTTCCAAGATGTGTCCATGTCCAGCACTTGGAAGGTTACTTCAAAATCCATCGAGCCAATGGTCAGAATAAAATCAATTTCCCCAATTGTGTCCCTCTTAATACCGTCGAAAGCACTCACACAGACATTGCTAGGATGAATCCTTCCAGTCCCAATTTCTATCCGCTGGAGTGTAGAGAGGGGGAAAATGTCTACCCCTGAGCCTCCGTCCACCATGACCCTCTTCACATAATATACCTCACATTTTACAGTTAAATGCAATGCTTTGTTGTGAGTAGCCCCTTCCGGGGGCAAGTGAGCTTTGCTAAATAAAAATTGATTGATGGCAAAAAATCTTTCTGCCATTGTTTCAAACTATTCCACCAAAGTTTTTGCTGGCACATATGCTTCATTTAGGATTTTCATTAAAACCTTTTGATCTTCAAGAGACTTCATCTGTAATGACAGCACAGACACTTACTCAAGGCACTTTCGTTGTTGATCGACCACTTCATAGTCTTCCATCTTCATTTTCTAGAAGAAAGCTTCTGCCTCTTTAGGACTTACAAGTTTCTTGGACGGGAAACTCCTTCTAGTGGCATTGTTTACTTCTTCTATGTTGGAGTACTTCTCAACAAGATGGTTTTCTTGAGGCTCCCTTGGAATATCTTTCCATTGTACGTAACCATTATATTATGATAATTCCACGGTACTATAGCAGGATCTGTCATAGGCTATTGTGGTATGTGTCCAATAACCACGGGCTCGCTCAATCTCGATGGCTTAATTGTCCCCCATACCACATATGCCCCATTGGGTATGCATATTTGGGTCGCCATCATCATTTCAAGCCTCTTCCGAGGGCTTAAAGTCTGCTGCTTCTCTTTTCGACCTCGTGGGATATAGAGAATCCCATCTTTGGGAGGTATCACCTTTGTGCTTGTTTCAACTTTCTTTTCTGGTTCTGTCTTGGTAACTTTGTGCTTTTTTTCCTCTTTATCTTGTTTTGGGGCACTTTTTGGTTTTTTCTCTGTATCTGCGATGGCAATTATGGCTTTTAATGCTGGATCAAATTCTTTATCTTCACAAATCATCCCAATCACTGGCCCGTTGTTGTGGGTTGGTAATGGATTATTATTCATGTTGGGGACATCCTCATCTCTTATTACTATTTTGTCCTACTCTATCAGGTTTTCTACCGCTTGCTTCAAAGTCCAGCAATCATCTGTATCGTGCCCTTCTGCTCCTGAATGGTAGGTATATTTGACACCGGCACAATAAGCGGGAGATGCTGGGTTTTTCTTATTTTGGGAACTGGTTGCAACAAACCCATTTGGACAAGTTTTTGAAATAGATTGGAGTAAGACTCACCAATTAGAGTAAAATTTTCCTCCTATGCGTCTCACGAGGAGGAAAATTATTCTTTGGAGGATGGGGATTATAGTGATTTTTTGGAGGAGGCTGATTTCTAGTATATGGGACTTGGTTTCTATTGGCATACTGCTGCAGTCAAACAAAAGGCTGGGCATTTATAACCGTGTACGGTGGAGGAGCGTACACCAAGTCTTGATGAGGGTAATAATGTTAGGGGGGTCAATTTGAGAACATGGGTCTAGGAGTGCGGTGTCTCCTTGTACATGAAGCCGCCATGGCTGTTTCTTCTTTCTTCTTCTTCTTAGTCAGTCCTCCAGACCCGCCTTGGATGGCCTGGGAGGTCGTCGTAATAGCTGATTGGCTCAAAATCTTGCCTGTTTTCAGTCCATTCTCTACCATCTCATCAATTTTAATGGCCTCCGCGAATGGCTTTCCCATGGCTGACATCATGTTTTGGAAATAGGCAGCCTCCTGAGCCTGAAGAAATACGTTGACTATTTCATTTTCAACCATTGGAGGTTTTACCCTTGACGCTTATTCCCTCCATTTGATCACATACTCGCGAAAATTTTGTGAGGGCTTCTTCTTTTGATTTGCCAGCGAGTTCCAGTCTGGAGCAATATCAATATTGTAATGGAACTATCGAACGAAGTCTCTTGCAGGATCATCCCAGATGTACCACCAAGAAATAACCTAATCCATATACCATTCGGAGGCGATACCTACTAAACTTTCCCCAAAATAAGCCATAAGCAATTTTTATTTTCCTACTGCTCCGCGTAATTGATTACAGTATTTCTTAAAATGGGAAATATGGTCACTATGCCGATAGTAGTTTTCGAACTTTGGATTTCTGAATCCTACTCGAAAATGCACGTGAGGGAAAATACACAAATCAGTGTATGATACGCTTTTCTGTCCACTTAGCTTGTGCATGTTTTTGAGGCTTTGCTCTAAACTTCTCATCCTCTTTTCCATTTCTTCCTGTTTCGGAGTATTTTGGACTTTTTCCTGTCCTATTGTGAACTCGAATGGATGTGGATGCGAATAAGTAGAGGTGGGACATTGAAGAGGCTCCATTTGGGAGTGAGTGTTTTGAATGTGAAAGTGGAAGGATCAAATGCAGGCCTTGGCAATGCGCGTAGTGTTATAGCTGCGCATGGTGGAGCAGTATAGATGTTGTAATGACCCAATGTGGTCACCACTTATTTATTTTCTGTTCTGTACTTTCGAGGCTCGAAAAGCTAATCTGGGGTTGCCTCGATTTGCATGAGCTATCTGGGCGCGTAACCAAAAAGCTTAAATATGAATTATGTGTGAAAAATGATGTATTTATATTCAATTGAAAAAATTGGAGTTCGGTCAATATTTTGGGTAAACGGGCCTGGACCTGTGACTTGACGGTTCAGGAGGGTCCGTAGGAAAAAAATGGGACTTGAGCGTATGCCTGGAATCGAATTCCAAAGTCCCAAGTCTGAGAAATGAATTTTTATGTGAAATATTTTTCTGGAAATACTGATAGGAAATGGAAACGAAATTTGATTAAAATACTGGGGTATCAGGCCCGTATTTTAGTTCTGGTGCTCGGTACAAGTCTTATATATGATTGAAGGAGTTTTTGAATAGATTTGTTGAAACATACATCATTTGACGTGTTTCGGACCGGAAATGGGAATTTTATATCTTATGAATAATTTGGAAGAGATCTTGAGTTTTGAGGCTCGATCCGATGTATATGATGTTATATTGGCAATTTGATCGTACAGACATGTTTGTAGGGTGTTTTTGAGGTTGTGTGCATATTTGGTTTGAGGTTGTGTGCATAATGAGGATACCAAGAGATCCCCGAGATACCAAGAGATCCATAGTGAAATAATTAGGATATGAAGAGATCCTCGTGATACGAAGAGATCCCTTGTGAAATAATGAGGATACCAAGAGATCCCCGAGAAACAAAGAGATCCATAGTGAAATAATGAGGATACTAAGAGATCCTCGAGTTACCAAGAGATCCTTAGTGAACTAATGAGGATACAAAAAGATCCTCGGGATACCAAGAGATCTATTGTGAATGTAATGAGGATACCAAAAGATCCTCGGGATACCAAGAGATCCCTAGTGAAATAATGAGCGTACCAAGAGATCCTCGGGATACCAACAGATCACAAGTGAAAAAATGAGGATACCAAGAGATCCTCGGATACTAAGAGATCCCTAGTGAATATAATGAGCAGACCAAGAGATCCAAACTTAAATTTCATGATATCAAAGAAAAAACCATATACATTATACCTAGCATCGTTAACTGGAAGTTTAAGTACTTATAAAAGTCGAACAGTTCAATTAGAAGCGGTCCACATAGTCCCACTAATACAACTATTATGAAGTTCAAATGAATAAAAATGTGAAATGCATTATCACTAAGGTAAAGTAAAAGAGAAAGAAACGGCTTGCACTTCATTTCTCTTTCCAATTTGGATCATACATATGACTCAATTCTCATATATCATTTGAGGATGAAAAATACCTAGAATTCGAACAAAAATAAGTAGAAGGATAAGTCATCAACACAAGGCAATAATCAACAACTAAAGCCAGCAGTAAACAGCTCATAAATTGAGCACCAAAGATCCAGAAAAAGGAAGAGGATGCAATTCACTTCAAAGGAACTTCAATTACCACATACACAAGTTGGATTTGAAAAACCAGCTTGAGGAACCAATGCATATGAACAAAAACAGATCTAGAAAGGATTTTATACTATATCTTTTGTTGATTTTTCTGGATTTTCATTTCTAGGATTTAATATTGTGTATCTAAATTATCTACTTGTACCAGAATTATTTGGACTTTTTAGTAGGTTTTTCAGTTGTATTTGGATCTTATTTTTGAAATTCCTAGGGTTATTGAGCTCTCTAGACTTCTAAGAATTTATTTGAATTTTTTAGATTTTTAAAACTTCTCCAACAAGACAATGGGCATGCCTTTTATAGGCAAAGTCTAGGGAAACATTCAGATTTTATTTACACCTTTAGTCCCTCGTTTAACCTCAGATGTTAACCATTTAGTCCTTATTTCATGCCATGTTGGCAAAGTTATACCAATTAAGTCATGAATTTTAGATTGAAACCCCTTCTGGAGATTTTAGTGTGTTCCAAATTCCTTTTACTGCAAAATTCTTATTTTGAAGTACCTAGACTACCCTTAAAATTGTCCTACAATTACATACCTATTTAAAACTAACCCCAGCCCCTTTTAACCTAGTAAAACAAATGACCATGGTTAATTACCAAGGGCCCTGAAATGTTCAGCAATGCCAAACCATTTCAATTATAACCAAATATCCCTAAAATTGAACTAAAAGTCTAATTAACCCATTTTAAGCTTTGAATTAATTAAAAAGTTCAAAATTAACGACTACAACCTAATATTAGTCAAACAGAAGATTAAGAAACAAAAATAAAAAATAGACATACAGAATTATTCTATCAATACAAGAATCCAAACTAAATCATATATTTAAATTAAAAATCAAAAGAGTCATGAATCAAAAACGGAATTAATACGAACAGAAAAGAACTCACCAAAAAATAATTTAAACAACTGAAATCTAGGAAAGCTATAAATTAAATACAAAGAGCATATAGGAGAAGTAATAAAATAAAAAAAAAATGAAAGAGAGAAGAATAACCGGCATAGAGACCGCGCCTGGGAAAAACTAGATTGAAATTTACTAACCAAGCGAGTGTTTATTTGTGTGTTTTCATGAGAAAACACACAGCTAAACAATATAATGGTCAAGCCATCAAAGTACTCCAAGTTCATGAAACTAGGGTTTGGGGTCAAACTTCAATTTAAGATTCGAACCCCTGGGGAGATATTTGAAGACTACTGATGGTGGATACGGAAAAGGAAGGGTAAGGAGACCTTAGGGTGTTAATTTGGGGTTGCTTGGCGTCGGTGTCTCGCGGAGTAGCCTCTACTTCAAACCAATATTCGACAAGTGTGGCTAATGTTTGAGGGGCACTGGTTACAGAAATGGAAAGATGGGGTTAAGGAGATGAGATAGTGTAATTTTGGGCTCCATTGGAGCATCGCCGCCGGCGGAAGCAATTTCCGGTCGCCGGCGGAGGGTGGTGGGAGACGGTGGCGTTATGCCATCGTGGATTAGGGGTTCTATGAGATGGTTTTGGGGGTAGGGGTGGGGAGTTCGACACTTATATGGCCTAATCTTCGTTAGTTCCGGACCGACGGATTGATGAGATCCAACGGTCTGATTAGAGGCTAAAAAACAACGTTGTTTCAAATATGGGGGGTGGGGGTGGTCCGGGTTTTGTGAGACGGATTAGGGGTCAGAATTGGGGTGTTTGCGCTGGCTTGTTTAATTAGACTGGCCCAAATTAGGGTCTTTTAATTGAGACCATATTTTTCAACTTCTTTCTTTTCTTTAATTTAATTTTATTAAATACTAATGTGAGAATATGAGTTTTATCCGGTTAGGTCAGCTCCTACAGGATTCTTAGGTTTAGGATTTTTCTTTTAATATTTGTTTATAGATTTAATTTAAGAATTTAATTGCATGTGCCAGTGTGTTTTCATTAATGCATGCTTGAAATCATGTAGGACTTAATTTCATATTTTGACAAAATAATTGTTAATTAGGATTATTTTTACAAATATAAAATTCAAAAATATGTATGTAGTATTTTTGGTGCTTTAATCATTTTTTTTAATTTTAACTTGTTGCATTTTTAGTGTTTATGTTAATAAGGAATTTCAAAATAAAATTAGGAATTAAAGAATAAAACAAAAGAGAAGAAAACAAAAAAAATATATACATATATATATTACTACCCAGGCTGGCCACAATTGGGCCATACCTGGGTGACCCAAAATATATTTCACCTATAACAAACCATACCCAGCTCAAAATAAGGTCCCTGACCCAATCCACACACAAACACCCCAAACGACACCGTTTCAGGGAAAGGCCATCATAGCCGTTGATCGACCAACCATCTAACAGCCCCAAAACCCTCACCCAAATTAAATAAATATGTCCACACGTCTCTACAAACACAGAGAACAAACCCATCACCTTCTTCGTACAAAACACATCGCTGTTACTCCTCCCCGTCTCCGCCCTTTTGACCGTCCTTGACCACCCAGCAACCACCCAAACTCCGCCGCTAGAAATCGCCTCACGGCGGTGGCCAGTTACCAAACCTCCCCAAATTTACACCATAAGACCACCAATACCTCCTCTTTCCCGTCCTGCAATCAGTTTCCTTTGAACAATTCTCCACCGTCTCGAATATTCAAATGAAGGGTCGCCAGAACCACCGTCTCCGGTGACCCAACCCCAAACCCGTCAAAAGTTACACCCTTTAACCACCTCATCTTTCTCTTTCCAACCATTTATGTCACACCCTTCGAATCCAAGTGAAGCGGCTCGAATATCTGTTTAATGTCTACCCTAAAACCTAAATCCCACCAGATTCCAGCCAAAATGGCCTCAGACAATCCCCTTCCATCCCTCTCCCCAAACATACCATCCATGGCCCTCAAACCCCGCTAACAACAACCAAAACACATATCTGAGACCTTAATAGGTCTCAAAAGCATCAAACCTCCCCCTGAACCCTTGACCTTCTTCAAATACGCAAGGCCAGTTGCCCTAGAGGTTAGAAACCTCCCTAAAAGAGGTCAGAAACCAACAGAATTGAATCAAGTAGCTGCATGAATAAGAGCTAAGTATTTTGTGTTCCTGTCATTGTTTGTATGTCTATTTGCTTTGTTTTCTTTAAGATTTTATTGCTTTTCATAAGTATGATAAGTAGTCTTATTTGTTTGTTATACTCAATGATTCTTTGGGGTATAACTGGTTGGACTACATCTTCTTTAATGGTTTGATGTTATATTTTGCCTTTTGACTTGTCAGTTTGTTTCACCTCTGAAGCTTTACATGGCTTGTAATTTCATCTTTGAAATTTACATGTCTCGTTGATCTTTATCTCTTGATTTTCATTTGTTTCACCCATGAGATCCTGATTAGTCTTGGTAAATATTTATCTTTTGGATCCTACTTGTATTTCATCATGATTGTAAGAAGTTGTTTTTCATCTTAGAGTGCTCATTCCTGTTTGTCATTTTTCTAGTCACCTTTAGTTCTATTGATATTTTGAGTAGCATGATCTTGAGTTCATTCTTAGGTTTGTTTGATCATCTCTGGCAGTCCTGAAATAATCATTTTGTTTGCTTCATACCATGCTGGAAGTTTTTGTTAGGATTCTTTACTTGTCATACTTCTTGCTTAATTTACATTTGTTGAGGTTAAGTTTGTGTGAATTTCTGATATTTGTTTTGTTCTCGTCTCCTTTGCTGTTTCTAAGTATTATTGGGTTTTTGTAATTGGGTCACTCCTGTAAGTCTTGTACTAGTTGATTGATTCCTAGTCGATTGATCTCATTGGTGTTGACATAAAGATGCCTGTACATTCATATGATCCTAAAGTTAGGATAATTGTTGCTGAATAGTCCACATTAGGATATTTAGTTGTATTGGCTAATTCTTAAACTTTTTTAAAGCCTGTGGTCCAGACCCAAATTTGGCCCATAACGTTTTTGAACACTATTGACCAGAGTCGGATTTGACCAAACCAAATGAAAACCAAGGGTAAAAACCTTAGGTTAGTTAATTAGGGAAGGAAACAGGGGTATATATGGTATTTGAGCCTGAAAGAATCTAGTAACAACCCCTAGAACATTCTAGTGAGGGACTTATACATAATTTCAGCCTCAAACTTGAGACACAAGTTAGAAAACTAAGGATTGTTTAGGTAAAAACTGAAATTTGAATAAGGGACTAAAAGGAAAAGTGTGACCCTATGGCTTCACTATAAAAAGAGCAATCTGAACATTGGAATAGAGGATTTTTTTTCAGACTTTTGGCTCTATTTTTGAGCAGGCTTTTCTTCTGAAGCTCTTAGTGAAATAAGATATAGATAAATATATTTTAGTTTCCTCTATACTCTTCAGAATCACTTGTGTTGTTCTTATTTCTGTTGAATTTTGATTCTCTCAAAAGTCTTCTAACATTCTTGGTGTTACTGATCAATTGACTGTTGTTGCTTGCGAGTTGCTTCACTTTTACTCATAGGATTCTTTTGCTGAACTCTAGGTACCAATCCTTACCCAATACCTTGAGAGGTTGTAGCACTTATGTGTATTCGATATAATGAGAAGACAACATTTCATCTTTTTTTTGTTTCAATTCCTGTTGTAATCGTATTTATTCTCTTAAGCTTTTCTGGTATTTGTACTAATAATAAACATGTATAATCTGGACTGTGATGGGATTTAATATTTTATTTGCTTAGGTCCAGTAGACTTTACAATAGAGTTATAAAAAATGAGCTTAGTACTTATAATCTGGGTTATATGTTAGGAATTTGATAGCTGAACATATGTAATACTTTGAATGATGTGTATTTTGTTCTATCTCTTCAAATGTTAAGCGTAAATATGATGCAAAAAAAATTTATTTTTTGTGTCATCTTTGAAAATATTGTTGGCATATTTTCTAATGCTCGCGTGTATGTTTTTTTATATATAATTGTGGTATAATCAAAAATGAAAAGTTGTTATTCTAAAGGGACTTGTTAGTCCAATAACCCTAAGCCCAATTGAGAGGCACAGTAAATGCCAGTAGTAGTGTAGCAATGAATGTCCCTGGGCAGACTGAAAAGGAAGCCCAAAGCAGCCACGAATGAGGCCTAAAAAGGGCAAATGTTGATTGTCTTCTTCAGAATGCATTACCCTTGTATAAATGACTAGAATGTTGTAGATACAAAAAACAATAGAATATATTTAATGTGCTTTAGGATGTCCTTGTAAAATAAAGTGAGCCGCGTTCATCTAATCAAACGACACAAGGCTCCTTAATTTAATAAAATATTTAGAAAATTGGAAGTGTTGTTTAGCAATTTTCACGACCTCCCACAGAATTTTGAAGACGTAGTTGCTATAGGCGTGACTGTATTAATAAAATATCTTCCTATATTCGGGTGCGCATTTATGTGACCCAAATCTAAATCTCAATGGAATTACACTATGTCTAAAATTGTGTGCGCATTAATGTGACGTGATTCAAGATGTATTTTAATAACATTGCAAATCTCCTAAAATCTATTAAAGGGGTTAATAATTTAATGTTGAATCATAGGCCTGAACATGTATAACAAATCAGATTTTATCCACTTATAATAAGTTTAAGCGACCGTGCTAGAACCACGGGATCCGAGGGTTACTTATACCTTCCCTCGGTTCAACAAAATTCTTTACTCAAGAATTTCTAGTTCACAGACTCCAATTGGGCAGTCAAAATATTTCCTCGATTTGGGATCTTAAATAAATTGGTGACTTAGGACACCAAAAGCCAAACCTAACCCAAGTGGCGACTCTAGAATAAATAATTAATTCCATTTCGAATAATGTCACTTTAATTTGAAAAACTCCTATATACGTGTCATCTTTCGGGATAGCCGTGTAAAAAGGAGGTGTGACAGCTCTGGCGACTGTGCTTGGGATGAAACCTAGAATCTCTTGTTTAAGGTTCAAGAATTCGAGCTTGCAATAACTGTTATATTTTGCTTCTATTGATTTGCTTACATGTTCTGTACTAAATGCCACATGCATTATCGCTCTGATTTTATCTGAACTGTATATGTAATCTGATACAAAAACCTTTCACTTCTTACCTTCGGGGATGTGCTTACTTTTTGAATCTCCATATTCTGTTAGTGTCTTACCCTGAAATAAGAAAAGAGGCCGGACAAGATACCAAGCCGGAGGGCCTATTGGTTTCCGGTACGTAGCTCCCTCCTTGACTTGAATTGTTCGCTCGAGTACACATTCTAGACCCTGTACTGAGGTTCTGAACTTAGAATTACAAAACCTCATGCCGGATCCCTAGTGGGAACATTTATTTGCATTATGCATTTGACTTAGGAGACTCAACATAGTGGTTGGGTCCGTCTATGACAGGTGCCCTGAAATAAAAGACCATCATGATGCATTTTACGTGCTACTTGTGCATTTATTTCCCTTGGATTCGCATGTTGACTGGTTTGTGAACAAAAGAGAATAAATTGAGGAAAATAGTATTGTTAGGGTGATCACTTGTAAAACCAATATTTAAAATAGCTCCGAAATACTGCCGGACTTTTCCAAATAAACAATCAAACAAAATTAGAGTTTTTCAATAATATTTGCGGGATTTGATAAATTATTTTGGCCGATAATAGCTGAATGTTGGTACAAGGGATTCTGGAAGGCTGATCTTACGCAAATGGCCACCTTTGAATATTATTCTTACTGGCATGCAAGCACAGCCCGAAAGAAACTTCTCTCCGAAGTGTTGTAAGGCCGTATTCGCAAAGTCGGTCCTGGTTTTTAAAATAAATTTCATAAAATGTCAGTTTTAATATTTTGATAATACTAATCCTCCCTAATAAATGTGCAGAATGAGCACGATAATGAACAAAATTCCTTTGGAGCTGCGGCTATGGTGGAATGATCTCGGGGAAGCTGGGAAGAAATGAGTCAATGCACACCTGGGAGGCCTCAGTGGTTTATTGAAAATTAACCCCAGAAGAGACATCATAAATGCCTTACTCACTTTCTGGGACCCAGCCCACAACATCTTCCACTTCTCGGACTTTGAGCTAACCCCAACTTTAGAAGAAATGACTGGATATATTGAGACCCATACAATCCCTTTGAGACATCAATTCTTGATCGCACACAGAGCCCTCGCCATGCATAAATTCCTGGATACCCTGAAAATCAGCAAAAAAGTTCACAATCCCGACGTATCCGTTGGCTTTTAAACCTTACAATTTATATACCAATAATATGGCCACATTAGAGGTTTCTTTAACCCTGAAAATCTTATTTGTATCAAGGGTGATCGGCTCAAGTGGGAGGAGCATGGATGTTTCGCGTTCATAGTGTCGTTCTTGGGTCTTTTTGCATTCCCGCGAAAAGACGTGAACATCGACATACGGATTTCAGGGGTAGTTAGCACTTTGATGACCCAAGCCAAGAGTACTCTCGCTCTAATGATCTTGTCCGACATCTTCCGCACCCTCACTGCCTGTAAAGCAGGAAGAGATATCTTCGAGGGTTGTAACTTGCTTCTACAAATCTGGATGATTGAGCATATATGTCACTGGCCTCGGTGCATGAATTACAGGTTGTAAAGAAAGAGCTGCAAAGAAGAATTTGGCAATAGAGTTGATAGGTTTAAATTACCAGAGGGTGTCGCGGAAAGGGTGGCGCATCTCCGGGTTATCACCTGCAAATGAAATAGAATGGACATTCAGTTGGCTCTCTGTGGACGATGTTGTGTATATGCCCGCCACCAGACCTCATTTCCTTTTGATGGGCATCCCAAGCATCCAGCCCTATGCGCCGTATAGAGTACTCTGACAATTGGATAGATGCCAAATGATCCACAGAGATGAGGGTGTTTGTCTCCATGTGGTTGAGATACGCCCGAATGGTGAATTCCCCAAAGATGTTGTACGCCAAATCTGGAGTGAATGCCAATATTTAACAGCCGATAATCGAGTACGTGACGTATCTTATGGTGAGGTTGCACCAAAGTATGTTTGCCTGGCACAAGAGAGATATAGAGCCTGGGAGTCCAGCAAAGAGACCCCATCTCCAGGAATTTATTGAGACATCACAAGAGCAGTGGGATTGGTTAGCAAAAGAAAATGAATACCGGGCTACTATAGGAAGGCTGGAAAAGAAAATTGAAGAATTGCAATTTGAAAATAGTCTTCAAGCTGCAGCCATCGAGGGAAAAAAGTAGGCATTGATTAAAGAAAATGAAGCCCTAAGAGTCCAGATCCAGAAAATGAAGGCAGCCACAGAAAATCCTCCGAGGAGTAAAATTGATGAAAAGCTCATAGCAAACCTGCGATTAAAAGTAATTGAATACGGTTTCGACTTAAATAAAGCGGAGGGTGAACTGTTTAGAGCTCGTAAGCAATTAATTAAAAGTGCAAAAGAAAGAGCCCGCATACTGGAGCAGATAAAAGAAGGAAGTGGCAATGAAAATGCTAGTTTAAAACCAAGGGTTGTAATAGCTAAAAAAAATGGACAAACAAGCCAAGGATTTTAAAGTCGAGAGAGAGCATTGCTATGCGGTAATAGCGGTATTGGAAAGAGATTTGAGGCATTTCCAAAAGCTGAATCAAGCAGGCAAACGGACTTTAGAAGCACGGGCTGAGCAAATATGTTATCAACTACAAGAAAAAGGGGTTATCAAAGAAAAGGTGCGGGAAATCGCAGAATATATTACCACGAACTGCAATCACTGTGAGGACATGCCAAAATCTATATTTTTCGCTGCTGCCATGACATTTGTCCGTCAAGTGATGGAAGATCTCCACTATCTCCAAGGAAGATTAGCGCGCAAACTTACGGCAAGGACGGACCATTCCCCGCAAGCTCCAAAAGCGTTTGAAGTTTTAATGTACTCATAAATTGTATCTTTCTTGAAAAAAGGAAGTCTGTCTGTATGTTTTGTTACTTACCTTTTGAGTCTGTAAGATTATGAAGTCCCTATTTGGCGGCTACCTATCATTTTGCAAGCATGTAATCAAAGTTTATGTCCATATAAAAAATGAAAATCACAAAAACATTTTTGTTGTGTACATAAAATTTTCCATGAACTACGCTCGGTCTGATTCATGCAAAGTCATGATACGTAGCCAATCTCTATTGGATTCGATCGTATTATTTAAAAAGAAAAAAGTGGGGAATAAGAAGTAAGAAACAAAAGAAATTTGGAATAAATGCCGGGATGACACATGCGACCATGGCAAGTATATAGAAACCCGTTATCTGCATAGGTGCATCATACCCAACGTGTGATTTCTTGTTTGTTATCTACCCCAAACTAACTACTGAATTCCAGTGTCCAGTTCAGGTATTTTATGAATAGTGATTGGTTTGCGGTAAGCTGGCTTCACACGGATACTTTACTAGGTCAAAGGGAAGCATAGAGGTGTCGACCAAAACGACTCTACCAGCAGTCCCTATCCCAGAGGACAACCAAATTACAAGAGTATCAGCCTCTGAATGTGTAGCGACTGAAGAGAACAAGATTATGCGGCTCCGAGTCATGGAGATATGGGATGCCTGGACAAATGGAAAAGAACCTCCAAGCTCAATCCGCGGATTTCCCGAGCTTTTTCCAAGGTCAGGGGGCACCTCCACCATCCCTATAAGCTACCCAAATGTTCTCCTTGGGCAGCCCACCATATCAACCAATTTTGTTGGGGCGCCTTCTGAAACCCGCCCTCCGATGTTTACATCCGGGCCGGTTCCTAACATTTTTACGGGCCCTCCGTGCGCAACCACTACACATCATGCGGTACCAAGGCCCATGTTCGACCCTACAACTATTACATTCCAAACTCCTAACTACCAAACCAATCATCCCTCATACCCCACATACAACTACCCTCAGCCAGCGTACAAAATCACCACTGTGCAAGACAAAATCCCCAAAATGCCCGAACAAGATGAAATCAAAAAGAGAATGAAGAGTCTTGAACAAAGCCTGAAGAACATGCAATGAATAAGTGGGCAGAAGAGTGTATCTTACTCAGACATATGCATGTTCCAACACGTACATCTTCCTTTGGGGATTAAAGCGCCGAAGTTTGAAAAATACAATGGCCACGGCGACCCCATCGCTCATTTGAAAAAGTACTGCAATCAACCACGTGGAGCCGGTGGGAAGGAAGAACTCTTGATGGCGTATTTTGGGAAGAGCTTAGTGGGCATTGCATCCGAATGGTACATAGACCAAGATATTACCCGATGGGACATCTGGGATGACCTCGCCTGGGAATTTGTAAGGCCATTCCAGTACAACATTGACATCGCCCCGGATAGGAATTCCATAGCAACCTTGAAAAAGAAACCTGCTGAAAGCTTCAGAGAATATGCTATTAAATGGGGCGAGCAATTGTCGAGACTAAAGAATCCTATGGATGAGGCAGATATGGTCACCGTCTTTCTACAAGGGCAAGAGGCAAATTATTTTCAAAATATGATGTCGGCCATGGGTAAACCTTTTTCAGAGGCAATTAAGAATGGGGAGATGGTAGAGAATTGCCTCAAAATAGAGAGGATTCTTAGTCAATCCGCCATAAGAGCAACCTCCCAGGCCATACAAGGAGGGGCGGGAGGAATCCCAAGAAACAAGAAGAAACAGGAAGCATCCATGGCAGCCTCCGGGATGAGGAAACATCATGCTCATAGACATGTATTCTCTTAAAGGGAATCTCAACATTACTATCCCCACCAAGACATGCACTATGTCTCTCAACCCTATGCAGTTATGAACACTCAATCCTTTGCTCGACCATAACAGCAGAACAACATAAACCAAGCCTTGAGAAATCAACCTCTTCACAATCACTACAATCCCCGCCCTCCACAAAATAATTATCGTCCCAGGGAGCCACCCAGGAGACAGAACTTCACTCCAATAGGAGAATCCTACGCCAGCCTATTCCCAAAGTTGGACCACATGGTTCTCCTGCAGCCTGTGCCCCCAAACAGACAAAACCCCGAATCACCTTCTTATCAAATGGGCGTACGTTGTGCTTACCACTCTGGGGCAGAGGGACATGATACTGAAAATTGTTGGACCCTAAAACGAGAAGTGGAGGATTTGATTGACCAAAAGAAGAAAGTACTGAGAGATGATGAGATCCCAAAGGTAACTGATAACCTGTTATTGGCTCACAACAACGGGCCGATCAACAAAAGCATGTATATACCCAAGAAAGCCTATGTGGTATAGGGATCGATTAAACCACCGATGCTGAATGAGCCCGTGGTAATCGGTTGCGCACCGCAGAAGCCCATGACCAACCCTTCAGCAGTCCCTTGGAATTATCAGGAAACCATCACTACATACAAGGGCAAAGAAGTCCTCGGGGAAGCTCAAAAAGTTTATCCCACAAAGAAATACTCAAATATGGAAGAGGTGAACGCTGCTACCAAACGGCCATTTCCACCTAAGAGGCCAGTGAATGCTGAGGAGGTAGAAGCCTTATTCCAATAAATGAAAATGCCAGAGTAGGAAGTGGTGGATCAGCTCTGAAAATCCGCTGAGCAGATTTCTTTATTGTCACTCTTGATGAAATCCCTCGAGCACCAACAAGAGTTGGCCAAAACATTGAACGAAGCTTATGTACCGGCTGAGAAGGTCTGTAGAGCAACTAGAGAAAATGGCGGAGAGATACTTCACTGTTAACCAGGTCTCATTCAGTAAGAATGACTTACCTCCGAAGGGAGCTGCTCAGTACAAAGCCTTGCACCTCACTATCAAGTGTGAGGGATATTATGTCAAAAGAGTGATGATCGACGGAGGTTCCGGAGTAGAAATTTGCCCACTGTTACCTTGGAGAGAATGGAGATTGGGACAGAGAGGATCCGTCCTAACAACATACGTGTCTGAGCCTTTGATGGAATCAAGAAGGACACCATAGGTGAAATTGATTTGGTGCTAACCATTGGTCCAGTCGACTTCGAAGTAAAGTTTCAAGTGTTAGACATGGACACCTCCTATAACTACCTCCTATGAAGGTCGTGGATTCATGCAGCTGGGGCAGTGCCTTCTACCATGCACCAAATGCTGAAATTTGAGCATGAAAAGCAGGAGATTGTAGTTCATGGAGAGGACGAACAGTCAATTTACCACGACCCCTCTGTCCCTTGTCTAAAAGCCAAGGAAGGGAGTGAGCACATAGTCTACCAAGTTGTTGAAGTTGTAGTAGCCGATCAACATGAAGAAGGCAAGCCACTCCCTCAGCCTTTTCTCTCAAATGCTTCAATTATGGTGGCAAAGGAATGCCAAGGTTATAAGCCAGGCAAGGGACTCTGAAGCTCCCTACAAGGCATAACCGATCTGGTTGCCTTGCATGCCGCAAAAAAGTTCTTTGGACTGGGCTTTCATCCAACCTCAAAAGATATCACCTGGGCTAATCGCAGAAAGCGCCAGGGATAGGCCTTGCCACGACCCCTACCCCACTTGTACAAAACATTTGTAAAACCGAAGTACAGTGAAGAGGAGGAAGAAGAAACCTTTACGGCAGAAGAAATTGATGAGATCTGCGGAGCTATGAGAGAGTTTCTGTACGAGGTCAACATGGTCCAACCGGGAGAAGGTTGAAGCGCCACCGAAGTGCTCTATATGGTGCCAGATTCCAAGCTTCAAAATTGTAAGGCCTCATCTTTCCCAGTCAGGCGGGTGGCTCGGTAGTCCCGACTTGCTACCTCTTCCTACATCACGAGAGATTTCGGGGTGTAGCTCCGCTGTTTGTTTTTCTTTAGCACTTTGTACTTTAAATTTCATATTGTAAACCCTGCCATCTTACAAGTCAAAGAAATGAAATCAATATTTCATCATTTTGCACCTCTCTGCCTTTCTCTGATTTTTGTCTTTCTTTATTTTTCATCTTTTCTTTCAGTCCCAATAATGCGGCTTTAAATAAAACGACATGCTCACGGACTTCATGCCACGACCCCAACTTGCTGCCCATCTGTGAAATAACGAACCATGAATCGGAATACGATGAAGAAGAGGCTTTTAGGGAAATCAATCGAGAGTTGGAACACTTTGAAAACAAACCTAAGCCAAACTCAAACGATACTGAACCGGTTAACTTCGGCAATCCCGATGAAATCAAAGAAACTAAAATAAGCATCCATGTGAATAAAGAAATACGGGATTCATCGGCTCAACTCTTGTTGGAATTCCAAAATGTATTTGCGTGGTCCTACGATGGCATGCCCGGTTAGAGTATGGATTTGGTGGTTCATAAGTTGCATACATACCCCGAATGCCCTCCGATCTAACAAAAACAAACAAAGTTCAAGCCCGATGTCACCGATAAAATCAAAGAGGAGATTACAAAACAGCTAGAGGCAGGGGTAATCCGGGTGGTTCGGTACACCACATGGCTCGCCAATGTGGTCCTGGTACCGAAAAGGATGGAAAAACTCAAGTGTGCGTGGACTACAGGGATTTAGATAAGGCGAGTCCCAAGGACAACTTCCCTCTACCCAATATCCACATCCTTATCGATAACTGTGCCAAGCATGAGATTCAATCCTTTATAGATTGCTCGCAGGATACCACCAAGCGTTGATGGATGAGGAAGATGCTGAGAAAACCACCTAAACAACACCTAGGGGAACCTATTGTTATAAAGTTATTCCTTTTGGATTTAAAAATACCAGAGCAATATACATGAGGGCTATGACTACTATCTTCCAGGACATGATGTATCAAGAAATAGAGGTGTATGTGGATGACGTGATTATCAAATCCAAGACTCAAGGCGATCATGTAAAGGACCTGAGGAAGTTCTTAGAGAGACTCCCAAATATGATTTGAAATTAAATCCTGCAAAATGCACATTTGGAGTCCCATCGGGAAAACTTCTGGGGTTCATCGTCAGCCAGAGAGGCATCTGATTGGATCTAACCAAGATAAAATCCATCTGAAAGCTACCCCCGCCAAAGACCAAAAAGGATGTAATGAGTCTATTGGGAAGATTGAATTACATCAGCCGATTCATCTCCCAATTGACTTCCACATGTGATCCTGTATTTAAGCTACTGAAAAAGGATGTGGCAATTAAGCGAACAGTTGAGTGTCAGGAAGCTTTTGACAGAATCAAACAATACTTGTCCAATCCACTAGTTTTGGTTCCGCTAGAACCTGGAAGGCCACTATTTCTCTATCTAACAGTCTTGGAAGGATTTTTTGTCAGTATTCTCGGGTAGCATGATACCACGGGAGAGAAAGAGCAGGTCGTTTATTATCAGAGAAAAACGTTTACCAGTTACGAGGCCAAGTACACACTGTTAGATAGAACTTGTTGCGCCTTGACGTGGGTGGCTCAGAAGTTAAGGCATTATCTACAAGCTCATATCACGTACCTCATAACCAGGCTGGATGCAGTAAGGTACATATTCCAAAAGCCAATGCCCATAGGGCGACTAGCCAAATGACAAATCTTACTCACCGAGTTCGACATAGTTTACGTCTCTCGCACGGCAATAAAGGCTCAAGTATTGGCATATCATCTGGCTGAGAACCCCGTTAATTATGAATATCAGCCTTTAAACACCTACTTCCCTGATGAAGAAGTGAATTTGTTGCAAGTAGCAGCCGAAGACACCCCCGTCTGGAAAACGTTCTTCGACGTAGCACTAAACGCAAAAAGCATATGGATTGGGGCAATTTTAATCTCACCCACTAGTCAACATTATCCAGCTACAGCCAGGCTCTGGTTTTTCTGCACAACTAATACAGCTGAATATGACTCTTGCATCATGGCCATGAACCTGGCTATTAATCAAGATGTCGAAGAATTGCTAATCATGGGGGATGCCGATCTGATCATCCTACAGGCTCAAAGAGAATGGGAGACAAGAGACATGATGTTTCTCCCATACAGACAACATGTGGAATACCTGAGCAAGCGGTTTAGCTCGGTAAAATTCAAGTATATTCCCCGTTGCCACAATGAGTTAGCATATGCACTTGCAACCTTGGCCTCCATGTTACCATACCCTTGGAACGCCTATGTTGATCCTTTACAAAGCCAAATCAAAGAAACTAATGGGTGTTGTAATACGACCGAAGCAGAGCCCAACACACAAACTTGGTATTATGACATTTTGAGATTCCTGAAAACACATAAGTACCCGGAGGAAGCCACCGGAGAACGAAAGAAAACCATCCAACGACATGCAAGCAACTTTCTTCTTGAGCGGTGACACTTTGTGCAAAAGGACTCCATATCTTAATTTGTTGAGATGTGTGGATACTAAGGAATCCGGGAGAACTATGCATGAAGTACATGCGAGTGTGTTTGGGCCTCATATGAACGGCTATCTACTAGCAAAGAAGATACTCCGAGCTGGCTACTACTGGATGACCCTGGAGAAAGACTGCTTCAACTTCGTTCGAAAAATGTCAACAATGCCAGGTGCGCAGTGATTTGATTCATGCACCGCCAAATGAATTGCATCCTATGTCAGCACCTTGGCCATTTTCCGCATGGCGCATGGATATCACTGGGCGGATTGAGCCAAAAGCCTCAAATGGATACAAATTCATATTGGTCGCCATTGATTACTTCACAAAACGGGTTGAGGCCATCACGTTTTAGTCTGTTACCAAGAAGGCGGTGGTGGATTTTGTGCATTCCAACATCATTTGTCAATTTGGGATTCCCAATACCATCAATACAGACAAAGCCGCTAATCTAAACAGTTGGCTGATGGGAGAAATATGTGAAAAGTTGAAGATAACACATAGAAACTCCACCCCTTACCTACCCAAAGCTAATGGTGTGGTCGAAGCAGCTAACAAGAACATCAAGAAGATCTTAAGGAAAATGATTCCAATATCGAGGCAATGGCACGAAAATTTGCCTTTCGCACTGATGGGATATCATACCACAGTACGTACATCGGTAGGAGCAACCCCCTATTTGCTTGTCTATCGTGCAGATGGTATTGAGGCAGATACATCCTCACCATCAGGAATCTATAGGAAATTCGCTCCAAACTGGAAAGGTCCATACATTACCAGAAAGATCTTGCCTAAATGAGCGTTGTACCTGGGTGACATTCAAGGCGACAAGCTCGAGGCAGCAGTAAATGCAGATGTAGCAAAAATGTATTATGTTTGAACCCCTACAACAATGGCCCCTGTTGATTGAAATGACGAAGGCTTTGCTTTCCCGCTACCCTCACCCTCTTTGTAACACGAAAATGTTGTTAAAAAAATAAAAATAAAATAAAAAAAGGAAAAAAAGAGTGTAAAAAAAAGAAAGAAAAGAAAAACTACAAAAAAATTAGTTTAGGAAAATTTCTTGAACTACGTCTGACTTGATTCCGAAAGGATACGTAGGCAGCCTCTCCCTGAGGTTTTAAGCCTCTCCCTGAGGTTTAGTCATATAAAAAAAAAAACCCCATTTACCCAAGAAAACCAAAACTGGGGAACAAATGTAATTGTTTAGTTACAAATCTGTCTAAATGGTTCCAAGGTAATCGATCCCTGGGGATGTGAAAAATACTGTTGTTAGGATTCGACATAAATACAATTTTTGAGATAAATAAAATGAGAGAGTCTTATCGGTGAAAACCTTCGGGCACCATAAGGCGACGGCGAGCAGAGAACACAAAATGAGAGAGTCCGTTCAACGAAAACTCGCAAAAGAGCACTATCGGGTGACAGGAGAAGAGAAATGAGAGAGGCCGATTGGCGAAAGCCCGAAAAGGGCACCGTCGGCCGAAAAGAGGAAATATTGCTGCTCAGGTCTGAATAAGTTTCTTCGGTTTTGAAAGAGTTGAAGTTAGAATGCAAGAATGGATCTAGGATGGGTATTCGGTCCAAGAAGCATGTCGTCGCCATTTAAATCCGCTTCATACTTCCAGATAAGTCCCCTCTCTTCCCTCCAAAAGAAACATACCTCTCTAAGATCCATGTTTCATTCCTTTCCACTTTAACTTTGATGTCTTGACCATTCCGTAAGAAAGGTAGCAGGGCCGGTCTCACTGGTTTCTCCTGGCAAGAACTAAAGGAATACCCGCATTGTCAAAGCACGCTTAGCCAATCCTAATTGATCATGACGGCTGACGCCTCAAAAGCAGGGAAATAAAAGAAAGGGAATTCAAAACCAAATGTCCATGAAAGTGAAGCAAAATCGGAGGGTTTTATGCCAAAAAGGATGTTGATTCTTATCAAAAGCCCCAAAGTCAAAGTCGGGACAAAACTCATAACCGAAGGCCTGAAAAACAAAAACCAACCCAAAATGAGAACCCCCCGGCCAATCAATGGAGCATGGATTAGAAGTCAAGGGTCTGTCTTAGGACAAAAAGGAAGTTTAAATCAAGCGTGACAAGGCCGCTTTATCAACTACTATTCAAACTAACAGTTTGTTTTGTTTCTAAAGTAAAATAGACGCAGGTGCAATCTAGAAAAGCTGAAGGAACATGGAAAAAAACAACCAAAGAATTGGCACAAGGGCAAAGGATGGTGTTGCATCAATAACAAAAGAGAAGTTTTCTTCTCATTTTCCTACAAACTCGTAAATATGCATGACAGCACGGGATTCCAATCTTTAGTTTTCCCTTGTGCAACTCATGGATTTCCTCGGCAGACTTCTTCCTTCACTCTCCGGCATGACCCGGGAATTTCCTTTTCACATCCCCAGCATAACCGGAGAATTCCTTTCCTACACTTTCTACTCCCCAGCATATTCTAAAAGTTAATGCTTCCCTATCCTTAGCATAACCTAAGGGTTGTTCCTTTCCCCTCTACCCGCAGTATAGTCAAAAGGATCTCTCCGGTCCTTCACTTCCTGGTAGATCCTCTTAGCATAACCTAGCAATTCTCCTTCAATCCCGGCATAACCCGCGGATTCTCCTAGCATAACCCAGGAATTTTCATTTTTCCCGACATAACCCGTGGATCTCCCTAGCATAACCTAGGAATTCTCTTTTAATCCTGGCATAACCCGCCAATTCCCCTATCATAACCCAGGAATTTTCATTTATCCCGGCATAACCCGTGGACCGTCCTAGAATAACCTAGGAATTCTCTTTAATCCCGGCATAACCCGTGGATCTCCTTCGCATAACCCAGGAATTTTCAATTATCCTGGCATAACCCCTAGATCTCCCTAGCATAACCTAGGAGTTCTCTTTCAATCCTGGCATAACCCGCGATTCCCCTGGCATAACACAGGAATTTTCATTTATCCCGGCATAACCTGTGGACCTTCCTGCATAACCCAGGAATTCTCTTTCATCCCGGCATAACCCGTTGATCTCCTTGGCGTAACGCAGGAATTTTGATTTATCCCGGCATAACCCGTGGATCTCCCTAGAGCAACCTAGTAATTTTCTTTCAATCCCGGCATAACCCGCAGATTCCCCTGGCATAACCCAGGAATTTTCATTTATCCCGGCATAATGCGTGGACCTTCATAGCATAACCTAGGAATTCTCTTTCATCCCGGCATAACCCGTGGATCTCCTTGGCATGACCCATGAATTTTCATTTATCCCGGCATAACCCATGGGTCTCCCTAGCATAACATAGGAATTCTCTTTCAATCCCGGCATAACCCGCGGATTCCCCTTGCATAACCCAGGAACTTTTATTTATCCCGGCATAACTTGTGGACCTTCCTTGCATAACCGAGGAATTCTCTTTCATCCCGGCATAACCCGTTGATCTCCTTGGCATAATCTAGGAATTCTCTTTCATCTCGGCATAACCTGTTGATCTCCTTTGCATAACCAAGGATTTTTTTCATTCATCCCGGCAAAACCCGTGAATCTCCCTAGAATAACTTAAGAATTCTATTTCAATCCCGGCATAACCCGTTGATTCCCCTGGCATAACCCAGGAATTTTAATTTATCCCGGCATAACCCGTGGACCTTCCTAGCATAACTTAAGAATTCTCTTTCATCCCGGCATAGCCCGTTGATCTCCCTGGCATATCCCAGGATTTTTCATTCATCCCGGCATAACCCGTAGATTCCCCTATCATAACCCAGAAATTTCTTCATAACCCATGATTCTCTTTCCGTCCGCAGCAGGGACCCTTTTCTTCCTATCCCGGCATAACCCGTGGATCTTTCCTTGCTCTCAACAAGGAGTTGTTCATTTCCATCCCGGCATAACCGACATAGAAAAAAAGAGAAATTAATGTTGGGTCGGCTCATTCCGTCTTTATGATTTTTATTGCTTTTTAGTCTTTGGCCGAATTTTTTGTCCCAATACCCAATACCCATTAAGGACCCTAGGGATCCTTCAGACTTTTCTTAGGAACTAAAATAAATAAAAATATCCTAAGGACTTAATGCAAAAAGACCTAGAAACTAACTGGAAAATAAACAGAATATAAACCTAAACCTAGACCTATAAGGAGTGGAGTAACGCCAGATATTAAAAAAAAAAAAAGAGGAACACACCCCAGAGAAAGTTGCGCTGAAAAAATGACTCCCCTTGATATCATCTTCTCCAGACGACCCTTCCTCGACCAAGCGACCTTTGAAGATCATCTTCATCGAAGAACACCACTAGACCCCTTCCGATCGATTCACGCATCCATCCCTCTCTTGGCTATTTCACAACCTATATAGAACAAGCCTCCTCCCCAATTTTGCCTGAATTTTTGTTGCTATCCATCTCAGGTCACGATAGTCATCGCTCCCTCACCTATCTTCTTCATAGCCATAGAAGAGAGAAACACATGCAAAACACAAGAGACCTTTCTAAACACAAAGGACCAGATTGAAACGGTGTTGGTTAACTGTCAACGGCTCCGATTTTGGACTCCAATTTCGGTCTGAATTTCGCTATTGAGATGGAGCCAGTTTAAGTCTATGTTCGGGTTCCGATTCGCGTTTTTGTTGATTTCTTCTGGTTGATACTCGATTTTGTTGTCGAATGCTGTTGCCCTTCGTTTGGACATAATTGTAAGTATGAAGCTTTATTTAATTTGGAATGAATTTTTGCAATTGAGGTCCGATTCTTCATTTCCCGTTCACTTTGTTCTATGTTAATCTTTATATTATTTTGAAAATATGACTCAGTGCATGTTGCCCATATTCTTTGTGTTTCTTTTAATGTGTTGTTTTAACAGTTAGTACATGGATCTGTTTTGGTTGTTTGAGCAAATTAATTAAGGAAGGTACGTAGGTCCGATTCAGTTATGGGTTCTTTTCTTTGTTGAAATGTTTATTTTGTGTACGTTGGTTTTAGTTTCACTGTTTGCAATGTTCTGTTGAACCTAGAATAATACTTGCTTGACTTCAGCATATTGGATTTCTTTATTGTGCTTGACCAAAGAATTTCATTAGCATTTTAAAATTCTATGTTACCTCCAACCCATATGCATTAAGGGGTTACTTCCTTAATTGAATCTTAGCAAAAACAGGTTCATTTAGCGATAAATGAACTGATATAGTATTCATGTAAATAAGATCTTGATTCTCTCTCCGTGTTAGTCTTGAAGTGGAATAAGCAGCGAGCAACCTTGAGAGGTTTAGGTAATTGAATTAAGCATATCATGCTTCTAACATCAATAATTTCTAGTTAAGCTCAAAAGTATTTCAACCATAGTGATGTGCTTTGGGTAATAAATTATTTTGTGCGCTTTGTGAATTATCTGGGCAAATAACGGGATGAGGGAGATGTGTGCGTTAAGAAGTAGGTAGTTAGTGTAGAGAGTATTGGGAGAATTAATTATCTCGTATTGCTCACAAAAGTATATATAGAGTACAGGGGTATCAAATCCTACCAACTATAGGACTGTGCAATAATGAAGGAAATCAAATCCTACAAACTATAGGACTGTCAATAATGAGAGAATATTCTACCAATAATAAAAAGAAACACAAAAGATATTCACAATATTTCCTAATACAGCCCTCAAGATGGAGGGCCGGAGGACACGCCAATCTTGGACATCAGCAGAAGAAGCCGAGGACGAGATAAGTGCTTGGTGAGAGCATCAGCAAGCTGATCAGCAGAGGATTCGTGAGCAACACGAAAGGACCCATTCTGAACCAATTGACGAACAAAGTGATAATCAATGGAGATGTGTTTCATGCGCGAATGAAACACAGGGTTGGGACAGAGGTAAGTGGCGCCAATGTTGTCGCTGTAAATGACAGGAGCAGCCAGAAGAAGGACATGAAGCTAGCGCAGCAGGGAATGAAGCCAACGTACTTCAGCGGCAGCAGAAGCAATGGCACGATACTCAACCTCAGTAGATGATCGTGCAACGGAATACTGCTTTTTGGAGCTCCAAGAATTAGGATTAAGAGCTAGAAAGACAACATATGCACCAGTTGAGGAGCGGTCATCACAGTTTCCACCCAATCAGCATCAGAGAAACAATGCAGAGGTATAGCAGATGAAGGACGCAGCCAGACGCCAAAGTCACGCGTCCCATTCTGATACCGAAAGAGGCGCTTTACTGCACCCCAATGAGTGACAGTAGGAGCGTGCATGAACTGTGAGAGTTTATTCACAGCAAAGGAGATATCAGGACGAGTGAAGGAGAGATAATGGAGGCCCCCAAGGGCCTGTCGATAGGTGGATGCGTCAGCAGGAGCCGAGCCGTCGGCCAGATGAAGGCGGGTTGACGCCGCTGTTGGCGTCTAAACAGGGTTTGACACCAGCATATTATGACGAGTCAAAAGATCAACAACATATTTACGCTGAGAAAGAAAACACCCCTTGAAGCTGCGGAGAACTTCAACACCAAGAAAGTAGCTTAGATCACCCATGTCTTTAAGATAAAACTGAGTCCCAAGAGAGTCAATCACACGGTTCAAGAAAGCAGAATCATTACCAGTCAATATGAGATCATCAACATATACCAAAAAATAGGCCGTAATACCAGAATGCTGAAAGACGAAGAGCGAAGTGTCAGAGGTAGTGTTGACGAAACCCATGGTCAGAAGACATTGGCGGAGCGCACTGTACCATGCTCGGGGTGCCTGTTTGAGACCATAAATAGCTTTCTGTAACTTACAGACATAAGATGGATAGGCTTTGTCAACAAAGCACGGTGGTTTGCCATATAAACATCCTCTGTAAGCCTCCCGTGGAGAAAGACATTGTTCACATCCATTTGACGAAGAGGCCAGCCCTTGGATACAGCTATATTGAGAACCAAACGCAGCATTGCCGGCTTAACAACCGGACTAAAATTCTCCTGGAAGTCTACACCTGGACGCTGATGAAAGCCCTTTGCAACAAGCCGGGCTTTGAACTTATCCACAGTACCGTCAGGCTTTCGTTTGATGCGATAAACCCACTTGCAACCCACAACATTCTGCGAAGAATCAGGAGGAACAAGATCCCAATGCCATTCCGTAGCAGAGAATCAAACTCCGATGACATAGTAGCGCGCCAGCGCTCATCAGACATAGCACTAGACAAAGTCTGAGGTTCAGTAACAGCAAGAGAGGTGACAACAGACTTACCAAACTTCTTGTTGGGCGTAAAGATGTTATTTTTGCTGCGAGTTTGCATATGAGGACCACCTTGAGAGGATTTAGGTGGCGGCATAATGGGTGTAGCGGCGGCAGGGGCCGCTGGCGGTGCCAGAAGGGGCGCTGGTGGCGCGGGCATTGGCGCCGGCAGTGCGTTCGGTGAAGGATCGCTAGTGGGAGCGGCGGCAGGTACAGGTGGCGGCAGCGGAAGGACTTCTAGGGTGACCTGAATGGGTACAGGGGGAGACTCGGGGTTAGACATTTTGGAGAACGGGAAGACATCTTCATGGAAGGTGACATGACGCGAGACGAAGATATAAAATGTTGAGGGATCAAAGCAGAGATAGGCGCTTTGAGTAGTAGAGTAGCCGAAGAGGACACAGGCACGAGATCTAGGTTCCATTTTGTATGAGGTGTAGGGCCGAAGCCAAGGGAAGCATTGACAACCGAAGACACGTAGTTTGGCAAGGTTGGCGCGCTTATGGAAGAGAGACTCAAAGGAGGAGTGCATCGAGAGATATGTCTTGGGAACACGATTAATGAGATAGACTGCTGTAGCAAAGGCATAAGGCCAGTAAATGTGAGGTACAGAGGCATGATGAAGGAGAGTGAGACCAGTATCGACAATATGACAGTGACAGCGTTCAGCATAGCCATTTTGTTGAGGAGTATGAGGAGGTGAAGTGAGATGTGAGATGCCATTGGAGGCAAGAAAAGAGCGTAAAGCGAGGAATTCACCCCCATTATCGGTATACATAGTAATGATTTTAGCAGAGAAATATTTTTCTACAACGGATTTAAAAATGGGGAAGGTTTGTAAGACATCAGATTTACGGCGTAAAGGAAAAAACCAAACATACTTAGAAAAATGATCAACAAAGATGACATAATATTTAAATCCTTCATTAGAAATAATCGGAGAGGTCCATACATCGGAGAAAATAAGCTCCAGGGGAGCAGTAGAAGATAAACTTGACTCAGAAAAAGGTAATTATGACACTTATGAAGCTTGCAAGAGACACAAGCAAGATCAGACACATTACTGGACGCTATACTGCTAGAAGACACTAAATGACGCAGGATTTTAGCTAACGGGTGACCAAACCGAGAATGCCACAATGACGCAGAGAGATTATGTGCCGTGAGGGCGGACGGGAGACTGGGAGCCGCCGGCCAGTAGTAGGTGTTGCCCCTAAGAGGGCCGCGAACGAGCGTTGCCTACGTGCGACGACCCTTCACCTGAAAATCAGTATCAGAAAGAACAACGTTAACATTATTGTGACGACATAATTGGGCAACAGAGATCAAATTTTTACGCATACGTGGAACACAGAGAGCCCAGGTAATAAAAGAGAGGAATGACTGTTAAGTTGTGCAGTATAAGTAATTGTCAAACCTTCACCGTTACCAATAACCACATTGTCGAAACCATTGTAAGGATTGTGAAGAGACATGTTGGCAAGATCAGAGGTTATGTGATGGGAGGCACCAGATTCCAGGATCCAATCGGAGGCAGACGGAATCGTCGGAGAGTGATGGGCTGTTTGAGCAGCCGGATAAGGCGGCGAAGCATAAGCTGGCCGCGGAAGTGGTCCACCGTAAGGGGGCTGATTGGCGCCGGAGATGGGATAGGACAGGCAGCGGCGCGCGGAGTGGCCGAATTCACTGCAGAGCTGGCAGTTCCCATTGTACCCGCAAGATTTGCCATTGCAGGAGTAACCACCGCGACCGGAGACTGAACCGCGGCTGCTACGGCCGCGCTCGCAGCTACCGAAGCGGCTACGGTCTGGCTGTTGTCCAGCAACAAAGCCAGCCGACGGAGCCAAATCAGATGCGGCAGAGGTGGCCGGCACACGAGCAATAATCTGAGCCTCCATGCTTAACAGCTTGTCATGTAATTCAGCAAATGAGATGGGAGATTCGCGAGCTTGGGTGGCATGAGAGAGTTCCATATACGAATCATCAAGACCATTTAGAACCTTAATGACAAGATCCTCAGAATCAACAGTAACACCCAGGAGAGATAATTCATCCACAATCACGCGAATACCTTGCATAAAATCAATAACAGATTTAAAAGCTTTTACCGGATTATGGAGCTGCTATTTGAGAGCCATGAAACGACCACAAGAAGCAGTGTCGTATGTGCGCGCGAGGATGTTCCAGGCTCTTTAGAGGTTTCTGCAGCGGCAATAAAGGAGATGATCGTCGGTGTGATCAACGAGATGATGGCACTGAGAATAAGATTGTCCTGGCGAATCCAGTAAGGATATGCTGGATTGGGGGAAGTCACGTCCTTGTCGATGATAGTGGCCAGTGGGCACGGCTTCGATCCGTCCAAGAAGACGAGGAGGTCGTAACCCGTAAGAAGGGTTCGAAATTGGAATTTCCACGCCAGGTAATTAGTGGAATCCAATTTGAGTGGGATTTGAGCCGCTGCATTGATGGCAATCGGCTGGAGAGGCTCGATTGACGTCGTAGCGGCCATGAACGACATCGAGAAAGAGAGGCTGCCGATTAGTGCAGCGGCAGCGCGGGTAGGATAGAATTAGGGTTTGTTTGGCGATAAGCCACTGGGGTATAATACCATGTAGAGAGTTTTGGGAGAATTAATTATCTCGTATTGCTCACAAAAGTATATATAGAGTACAGGGGTATCAAATCCTACCAACTATAGGATGTATAATAATGAGAGAATATTCTACCAATAATAAAAAAATACACAAAAAATATTCACTATATTTCCTTAATAGATAGCATCGTCATAATTTTAGTTCTAAAGATAAAATGCAATTTATAATGAGTTAATTGGGTTGTTTAAAAGTCTTGTAATGGCTCAGATTCACTTTCACTATTGCTAAGTTTCATTTCGCATTCTCTAATTTTCTTTTCTTTAATTGTTCTGGATGCTTACATATTGTCACTTTCTTTTGGTCAGTTGTGATTAACATGAAGTTGTTTTGAATTGTGTCATGGGAATTGGGAAGAGGCCGAGCCATTTGTAATTAACTTGTTCACGTCCTTTAGGAATAAGGCTCGGTTAAATGCATGAAATGATAAGTTAAAAGGGAATGAGCTTGAAACTTAGTAAAAGTATTCTATAATTACGGGCCTTTTTCACACACAATCATTAAATTGGGAATTACATAACTCACTAATATCGTGGTTTGTTTTAGGTGTGATTAATAAATAAATTATCTTGATTATGGATTCGGTTCCCGTAATATAATTATGATGCCTGATTTTCAAGATTCGGGTGCGTATTTTGTGACCCAAATCCAAATCTCGACAACGTTAGATAAAGTGTGTTACGGACTGCGGGTGCATTTATGTGACGTGGTTAAAGACATTTTTAAATAACGTTGTAATTTTCTTTTAAAAGTGAACAAAAAGGGTTATAGGTTTAAAATTGCCATAGGCTAAAACATGTACTAAGATCAGATAATAGGCCATTTATAATAGTTTAGCGACCGTGCTAGAACCAAGGAATTCGGAACTGCATAGCACCTTCTCCCGGGTTAACAGAATACCTTACCCAAATTTCTGGTTCGCGGACTGTATTACATATTCAACCCTTTCCTCAATTCAGGATTTAAATCGGTGACTTAGGACACCATAAATTATCCCAAGTAGCGATTAATTATTAAATAAATAATCCCATTTTGACTGTCCTTAAATTGGAAAAAACTTTCTTATCTACGCCCTTCACCGGGGTGTAGTGTAAAAAGGAGGTGTGATAGCTCCGACGACTCTGCTAGGGATCGAACCCAAAATCTATGGTTCGGGGTTTAAGTATTCGAGCATAAAATAATTGTTATATTTGGCTTTATTTATCTAGTTTTGTTACATGTTTGAGCAAATGTGCTAAGTGTAGCTTTTTATCGCTTTGATATTATTTGAATTGTATATAAACTGCTACGAAATACTTTTCTTCTCTTCTCATCTTACGGGATGTGCTCGCTGGTCGAGACTCTCTATTTTATTAGTGTCATACCTTGAAATAAGAAAGAGGCTTGGACAAGTTACTAAGTTGGATGGCCTTTTAGTTTCCGTTATGTAGCCCCATTCTCGACTCAAGTTGTCCGCTCGGGTACACAAGTCGAACAAATGCCCCAGTTTTAAACCGAAAATAATTCAGCCTTATGCCGGATCCCTAGTGGGAACATTTGGTTGCATCATGCGTAATTAACTTAGGGGACTCAACACATGGGTTGAGTCCGTCTAGGTCAGGTGTACCCCAAAAAATAAAAAACTATCCTGATGCATTTTAAGTGCTACATGTTGCATTTATTAAAGGATACAATAATCATTTGGCGGACTAATGATAGCTTTAGGTAAATAAAATAAGAAAGAAAAAGAGAGGGTGAAGGGTGAAAAACAAAAAAGCAAAAAATGCATGAAAATTTCAAAAAGATTTTGCATTTTGTTATCAATTTTAAAAAAAGAAAAAAGAAAAAAAGAAAAAAGAAAATCCAAAAAAGAGTATACATGTTTTATCATTTTTCAAAAAAACAAAAGAGATAAAAGAAAATGTTTTCTCTAAAATTAGTTATTTTTTTAATTCTTGCCCGTATCCAATTTGCTCGAATTACGCAAACATGATTCTTGTCTTTCGCGGCGTGATACATAGGCCACCCACATAGGGTCCGGTCTTCCTAGTAAATCTTAGGTTCTTGGCATTGCGGGGTCTTAGCCAAATTTTGCACTTCTAGCCACCTTTGGCTAAATAAGTCATTTTGCAAAAATAATTGCAACCATGTCTTGCATGTGTCTAATAGGAAATATTATTATCTCACATAGTGTTGGTTTATGTTTTCTCACACAGGTGTGGATCCACTTACGGGAGTTTGAGCATGACAGATACCCTAGGTGCACTGCATTCAGGAGTTGCTTAAGGAGATTTATTTTTATTTTTTGAGTATGTTTTTTTTATATCGTCTTTTACTTTCTAGTTTTGTATAATAATGTCAAATTTTAGTTATTTTACTTTTTATTTCGTATTTGAAAGATGTGGTATAACTCAAAAAATCAAACAAAAAAATATATCTTGTGTTTTATATTTCCTTAGAATTTTCTTTAGAAATACTACTCCTAGAAATCAAAAAAAAGAAATGTTTGAGGTAATTTTATTTTAGGGAATTAGTATCTAAAAAATAAAACAAAAATTAGTTCATACTTCCTTTAGAATATTTGGACTAATAATTTAGAAAGAAGAGAAGTTTCTTTTAGTACGTCTTTTAAAGATTTCTTTTAGGTATTAATTCCAAAATTCAAAAATATTTTCTTATGAGCTGTTCCTTTGCGAATAGTGAAAATTGAAATTATTTTATTTTTATTTTCATAGAAAAAAAATATACTTTATCTTTGTTTATCAATAGAATTTCTCCTTTAGGCATTCAAAATTGAAATCCAAAAATATTGTATTTCTTTTTATTGTTTGTTTCGAAATCTCGCGTCAGGATATCACATAAAAATTCAAATACTTTTCTATGGTTTACTCTTTAGATTTTCTTCCTAAAAATATTCAATCAAATATTTTTTTTTTTCTCTTCTAGGGGTTTTCCATAATAGTTTCCCATAGTGTGTTTATTTCAAAAGAACAAAAAAAGCAAAAAAAATATATATGCTCATTAAGCTGGAGTTTGGAATAGGTTATAGAACATTAAGTCTTGAAAATTCAAAAAAGGGAATTTTTTTCTTTTATTTCTCTTTGTTCATCGAGTAGTCATTAAGGTAACAAAAAGAAAAAGAAAAGAAAATGAGAATGTTAGTTTGTTTACTTTAATCACAATCTTCCAGAACTACCCAAAGATCTGATTCATGCGGGGTCATGATACGTAGGCAACCTACGTAGGGGTCGATCGAATTATTATTTTTAATTAAAGAAAAAGAAAACAAAAAACGTAAAAAAGGGAAAAAACAGGATGAAATTATGGGATGTGAGAGATGAGAAGAAAGATAAAGAGCAATAATTAGAAAGAAAAAGGGTAAGAAAAATGAGCAAGCCAAGAAGTGCTAGAAAAGCAAAAAAAAGGAGAGGATTGAAATTAACAAATTGGGATGATGCCATATGACCATGTTACGACCGCAATTTACCCTCTTTGAACATGTCGTGATGGGACCTAGTTCCTATGCCTAGGTGAGCCAAACAATACGGAAAACAACATAACTTGCAGAATAATTACTTAAAATTGAACAACTAAGAGTAATCTGTATGTAACTGTGGCTCGGAATATACAACTAAAAAAAATACGGAATTCTACTATAACACCCCAAAACCCGGAAACTCACGCGAACACAAGCTAATGAAAGGTAGTATACGGCTCAAATCTCAAAAAGAATTCTAAACAAAAGTACGAAAGAAGGCTAAATACTACAGATAAAGTAAAGAGGGAGGCTCCTTAGTCTGCGGACGCTGCAGAAATTCTTTAAAGTCTACGTAGCTCTCCTGGCCTCAAGGATAGTGCTAAAGATGAAGTACCTGGGTCTACACATGAAAAAAACAAGCGCGGAAGAGGCATGAGTATACCACAGAGGTACTCAGTGAGTGCAAGCCTAACCTCGATTGGGTAGTGACGAGGAAGGTCAGGACCCTACTGAAATAAAATACAATAATAAACCTTGCAGCAACATGAAATGACAAAAAATAACGAATAAAATTATGAAGTAAGATAAGTTATATGAAGTAACAATATCACACATAGGATAAGGTAACACAGAGTGAAACAACTCAATATCAGTACTAGCAACTAGGATCTCCCAAGATACCTTCATGTAGTCCATTGCACCAACTGTCCGAGGATCTCTCGGGATACCATCCTGTAGTCCATCATTTGAGAATATCTGAAGGATTTCCCAGGAATAACATCCCGTAGTCCAATTATCAATATGCAGGGGATCTACCGGGAATCTAACCCGTAGTCCCAAAGTAAAAGTGCAGGGGGGGTATCTACCGGGAATATAACCAGTTGTCCCAAAGTAAAAGCGCAGGGGGGATATTTCAGGAATCTAACCCGTAGTCTCAAAGTAAACAAACAAGGTAGGAGCTACCGGAATCTCACATTCGTAGTCTCAATGTAAATGCACAACCACAACCAGAAGATAATCCGAAATGAAGTACAAAGGTACAAAACAACAGGTAGTGCTAGCCTAACATGCTTCAGGTAGTACATGTAAGGCCACTTAAGCAAATAGAAAAGTTAAATCAAGCAAACATGCTTTTCTAATCTAACACGGATTAAAATTGCATGTAGGAATAAGAAAACTCGAAAGAACTCAGTCTCAATATGCTAAGTAAAAATAAATTGGGTTTTTAACAATTAGCTTAAGTACGCGATCGCCAGCTCACATACAAGGCATTCAATTACCGAATATCATATCCTAAGGGGAAAGGTCCCCCACGCAAGGTTAGACATGCCACTTACCTCAAACCGGTTCCAAATTCAACTTGAAACCACACTTTTGCCATGAGTATCCGACTCCAAATGGCCCAAATCTATTCATTTCAATTACATCTCGTAAATAAACTCTCAAGAAACTGATTCCACTATTTAATATAAAGCTAAGACGTACATTTAGGTAAAATGACCAAAACACCCCATAGGCTAACGTGGTCAAAACCCGGGGTTGAGGTCGCATTTGCAATCAGTGCCTATAAATTTCCTTGTTTGCATTTGCGAGAATTGGATCGCATTTGCATCATATGCCCAGGCCCAAGGCTTCGCAATTGCGAGGCTCATCTTCGCAAATGCGAAGATCGCGGAAGAAAAGATATTAGATTTTTACAAGTTCAAAAATGCAATCCAACACCTATCCAAAACTCAGCCGAGCCCTAGGGGCTCAAAACTAAATATGCACATAAGCTCAAAAATTTCTTACAGACTTATTGGTGTGATCAAATCTCCAAAATAACATCATATACCTCGAATCGAGGCTCAAAACTCATGATTTCCTTCAAAGTTTCATAAAATATCAAATTCTCATTTTATGTCCGAAACACGTCAAACGACGTCAGTTTTCAATCAAACTTTACAGAAAGTTCTTAAACTATATATAAGACTTGTACCAGGCGCTAGAACAAAAATACGGGCTTGATACCAGTCTTTTAATCAAATTTCTATTCCTATTTCCTTAATTATTTCCAGTAAAAAATTTCTCACAAAAATTCATTTCTCGAACTTGGGACCTCGAAATTCGATTTCGGGCATACGCCCAAGTCCCATATTTTCATACGGACCCACCGGGACCGTCAAATCACGGGTCTGAGTCCGTTTACCTAAAATTTGACCGGTTCAAATTTATTCAACTTACTATCAAAATTTAGCATTTTTCTGACAAAATTAATATCTAAGCTTTCCCGCTACGCGCCAGACTGCACTCGCAAATTGAGGTAACACATATAGGGTTTTCAAGCCCTCGGAAGTGGAGAATAGGTAAAAAAATAAGTGATGACTCGGTACGGGCAAAAGAAAGAAGTACCTGAGCCGGGAAAAGATACGGATAATGCTCCGCATATCAGACTCGGACTCCTAGGTGGATGCCTCAGGAGGTTGACCTCTCCATTGGATACGAACAGAAGGAAATCTCTTGGACCTCAACTGACGAACCTGCCGAATTAGGATAGCTACCGGCTCCTCCTCATAGGAAAGGTCCTTATCCAACAGGACAGATCTGAAATCTAACACGTGGGCTGGATCATCGTGATACCTCCGAAGCATGGATACATGAAAATTGGATGCATGACTTATAATCTAGGCGGTAATGCGAGTCTATAAGCCTCCTCTCCCACTCGAACAGGAATCTCAAACGAACCAATGTACCTAGGGCTAAGCTTGCCCTTCTTCCCAAATCTTATCACGCCCTTCATAGGTGATACTCAGAGCAATACCCGCTCACCAACCATAAATGCCACATCTTGAACCTTGCGATGTGCATAACTGCTATCCGGCGACAAAGCCAGCCGACGGAGCCAAATCAGATGCGGCGGAGGTGGCCGGCACACGAGCAGTAATCTGAGCCTCCATGCTTAACAGCTTGTCATGTAATTCAGCAAATGAGATGGGAGATTCGCGAGCTTGGGTGGCATGAGAGAGTTCCATATACGGATCATCAAGACCATTTAGAACCTTAATGACAAGATCCTCAGAATCAACAGTAACACCAGGAGAGATAATTCATCCACAATCACGCGAATACCTTGCATAAAATCAGTAACAGATTTAGAACCTTTTACCGGATTATGGAGCTGCTATTTGAGAGCCATGATACGACCACGAGAAGCAGTGTCGTATGTGCGCGCGAGGATGTCCCAGGCCTCTTTAGAGGTTTCCGCAGCGGCAATAAAGGAGATGATCGTCGGTGTGATCGACGAGATGATGGCACTGAGAATAAGATTGTCCTGGCGAATCCAGTAAGGATATGCTGGATTGGGGGAAGTCACGTCCTTGTCGATGATAGTGGCCAGTGGGCACGGCTTCGATCCGTCCAAGAAGCCGAGGAGGTCGTAACCCGTAAGAAGGATTCGAAATTGGAATTTCCATGCCAGGTAATTAGTGGAATCCAATTTGAGTGGGATTTGAGCCGATGCATTGATGGCAATCGGCTGGAGAGCCTCGATTGACGTCGTAGCGGCCATGAACGACGTCGAGAAAGAGAGGGCTGCCGATTAGTGCAGCGGCAGCGCGGGTAGGATAGAATTAGGGTTTGTTTGGCGATAATCCACTGGCGTATAATACCATGTAGAGAGTTTTGGGAGAATTAATTATCTCGTATTACTCACAAAAGTATATATAGAGTACAGGGGTATCAAATCCTACCAACTATAGGACTGTGCAATAATGAAGGAAATCAAATCCTACCAACTATAGGACTGTACAATAATGAGAGAATATTCTACCAATAATAAAAAGATACACAAAAGATATTCACTATATTTCCTAATAGTTAGCATCGTCATAATTTTGTTCTAAAGATAAAATGCAATTTATAATGAGTTAATTGGGTTGTTTAAAAGTCTTGTAATGGCTCAGATTCACTTTTACTGTTGCTAAGTTTCATTTCGCATTCTCTAATTTTCTTTTCTTTAATAGTTCTGGATGCTTACATATTGTCACTTTCTTTTGGTCAGTTGTGATTAACATGAAGTTGTTTTGAATTGTGTCATGGGAATTGGGAAGAGGCCGAGCCATTTGTAATTAACTTGTTCACGTCCTTTAGGAATAAGGCTCGGTTAAATGCATGAAATGATAAGTTAAAAGGGAATGAGCTTGAAACTTAGTAAAAGTATTCTATAATTACGGGCCTTTTTCACACACAATCATTAAATTGGGAATTACATAACTCACTAATATCGTGGTTTGTTTTAGGTGTGATTAATAAATAAATTATCTTGATTATGGATTCGGTTCCCGTAATATAATTATGATGCCTGATTTTCAAGATTTGGGTGCGTATTTATGTGACCCAAATCCAATTCGACGACGTTAGATAAAGTATGTTGCGGACTGCGGGTGTATGTGACGTGGTTAAAGACATTTTTTAAATGACGTTGTAATTTTCTTTTAAAAGTGAATAAAAAGGGTTATAGTTTTAAAATTGCCATAGGCTAAAACATGTACTAAGATCAGATAATAGGCCATTTATAATAGTTGAGCGACCGTGCTAGAACCACGGAATTCGGAACTGCATAGCACCTTCTCCCGGGTTAACAGAATACCTTACCCGAATTTCTGGTTCGCGGACTGTAATACATATTCAACCCTTTCCTCGATTCAGGATTTAAATCGGTGACTTAGGACACCATAAATTATCCCAAGTGGCGATTAATTTTTAAATAAATAATCCCATTTTGACTGTCCTTAAATTGAAAAAAACTTCCTTATCTACGCCCTTCACCGGGGTGTAGTGTAAAAAAGAGGTGTGATAGCTCCGACGACTCTGCTAGGGATCGAACGCAGAATCTATGGTTCGGGGTTTAAGTATTCGAGCTTAAAATAATTGTTATATTTGGCTTTATTTATCTAGTTTTGTTACATGTTTGAGCCAAATGTGCTAAGTGTAGCTTTTTATCGCTTTGATATTATTTGAATTGTATATAAACTGCTACGAAATACGTTTCTTCTCTTCTCATCTTACGGGATGTGCTCGCTGGTCGAGACTCTCTATTCTATTAGTGTCATACCTTGAAATAAGAAAGAGGCTTGGACAAGTTACTAAGTTGGATGGCCTTTTAGTTTCCGTTATATAGCCCCATCCTCGACTCAAGTTGTCCGCTCGGGTACACAAGTCTAGAACAAATGCCCCAGTTTTGAACCGAAAATAATTCAGCCTTATGCCGGATCCCTAGTGGGAACATTTGATTGCATCATGCGTAATTAACTTAGGGGACTCAACACATGGGTTGAGTCCGTCTAGGTCAGGTGTACCCCAAAAAATAAAAAACTATCCTGATACATTTTAAGTGCTACATGTTGCATTTATTAAAGTAATCATTTGGCGGACCAATGATAGCTTTAGGTAAATAAAAAAATAAGAAAGAAAAAGAGAGGGTGAAGGGTGAAAAACAAACAAGCAAAAAATGCATGAAAATTTCAACAAGATTTTGCATTTTGTTATCAATTTTAAAAAAATCATAAATAAAAAAGAAAAAAGAAAATCCAAAAAAGAGTATACATGTTTTATCATTTTTCAAAAAAACAAAAGAGATAAAAGAAAATGTTTTCTCTAAATATTAGTTGTTTTTTTAATTCTTGCATGTATCCAATTTGCTCGAATTACGCAAACATGATTCTGGTCTTTCGCGGCGTGATACATAGGCCACCCACATAGGGTCCGGTCTTCCTAGTAAATCTTAGGTTCTTGGCATTGCGGGGTCTTAGCCAAATTTTGCACTTCTAGCCACCTTTGGCTAAATAAGTCATTTTGCAAAAATAATTGCAACCATGTCTTGCATGTGTCTAATAGGGAATATTATTATCTCACATAGTGTTGGTTTAAGTTTTCTCACACAGGTGTGGATCCACTTACGAGAGTTTGAGCATGACAAATACCCTAGGTGCACTGCATTCAGGAGTTGCTTAAGGAGATTTATTTTTATTTTTCGAGTATGTTTTTTTTATGTCGTCTTTTACTTTCTTGTTTTGTATAGTAATGTCAAATTTTAGTTATTTTACTTTTTATTTCGTATTTGAAAGATGTGGTATAACTCAAAAAATCAAACAAAAAAATATATCTTGTGTTTTATATTTCCATTAGAATTTTCTTTAGAAATACTACTCCTTGAAATCAAAAAAAAATAAATGTTTGAGGTGATTTTATTTTAGGGAATTAGTATCTAAAAAATAAAACAAAAATTAGTTTATACTTCCTTTAGAATATTAGGACTAATAATTTAGAAAGAAGAGAATTTTCTTTTAGTACGTCTTTAAAAGATTTCTTTTAGGTATTAATTCTAAAACCCAAAAATATTTTCTTATGAGCTGTTCCTTTGCGAATTAGTGAAAATTGAAATTATTTTATATTTATTATCAATAGAATTTCTCCTTTAGGCATTCAAAATTGAAATCCAAAAATATTGTATTTTTTTTTATTGTTTGTTTCGAAATCTCGCGTCAGGATATTACATAAAAATTCAAATACTTTTCTATGGTTTACTCATTAGATTTTCTTCCTAAAAAAATTCAATCAAATATTTTTTTTTCTCTTCTAGGGGTTTTCCATAATAGTTTCCCATAGTGTGTTTATTTCAAAAGAACAAAAAAAGCAAAAAAAAATATATATGCTCATTAAGCTGGAGTTTGGAATAGGTTATAGAACATTAAGTCTTGAAAATTCAAAAAAGGGAATTTTTTTCTTTTATTTCTCTTTGTTCATCCAGTAGTCATTAAGGTAACAAAAAGAAAAAGAAAAGAAAATGAGAATGTTAGTTTGTTTACTTTAATCACGATCTTCCAGAACTACCCAAAGATCTGATTCATGCGGGGTCATGATACGTAGGCAACCTACGTAGGGGTCGATCGAATTATTGTTTTTAATTAAAGAAAAAGAAAACAAAAAACGTAGAAAAGGGAAAAAAACAGGATGAAATTATGGGATGTGAGAGATGAGAAGAAAGATAAAGAGCAATAATTAGAAAGAAAAAGGGTAAGAAAAATGAGCAAGCCAAGAAGTGCTAGAAAAGCAAAAAAAAGGAGAGGATTGAAATTAATAAATTGGGATGATGCCATATGACCATGTTACGACCGCAATTTACCCTCTTTGAACATGTCGTGATGGGACCTAGTTCCTATACCTAGGTGAGCCTAACAATACGGAAAACAACATAACTTGCAGAATAATTAATTAAAATTGAACAACTAAGAGTAATCTGTATGTAACTGTGGCTCGGAATATACAACTAAAAAAAATACGGAATTCTACTATAACACCCCAAAACCCGGAAACTCACGCGAACACAAGCTAATGAAAGGTAGTATACGGCTCAAATCTCAAAAAGAATTCTAAACAAAAGTACGAAAGAAGGCTAAATACTACAGATAAAGTAAAGAGGGAGACTCCTTGGTCTGCGGACGCTGCAGAAATTCTTTAAAGTCTGCGTAGCTCTCCTGGCCTCAAGGATAGTGCTAGAGATGAAGTACCTGGGTCTACACATGAAAAAAAACAAGTGCAGAAGAGGCATGAGTATACCACAGAGGTACTCAGTGAGTGCAAGCCTAACCTAGATTGGGTAGTGACGAGGAAGGTCAGGACCCTACTGAAATAAAATACAATAATAAACCTTGCAGCAACATGAAATGAAAAAAAATAACGAATAAAATTATGAAGTAAGATAAGTTATATGAAGCAACAATATCACACATAGGATAAGGTAACACAGAGTGAAACAACTCAATATCAGTACTAACAACTAGGATCTCCCAAGATACCGTCATGTAGTCCATTGCACCAACTGCCCGAGGATCTCTCGGGATACCATCCTGTAGTCCATCATTTGAGAATATCTGAAGGATTTCCCAGGAATACCATCCCATAGTCCAATTATCAATATGCAGGGGATCTACCGGGAATCTAACCCGTAGTCCCAAAGTAAAAGTGCAGGGGGGGGTATCTACCGGGAATCTAACCAGTTGTCCCAAAGTAAAAGCGAAGGGGGGATATTTCAGGAATCTAACCCGTAGTCCCAAAGTAAACAAACAAGGTAGGAGCTACCGGAATCTCACATTCGTAGTCTCAATGTAAATGCACAACCACAACCAGAAGATAATCCGAAATGAAGTACAAAGGTACAAAACAACAGGTAGTGCTAGCCTAACATGCTTCAGGTAGTACATGTAAGGCCACTTAAGCAAGTAGACAATTTAAATCAAGCAAACATGCTTTTCTAATCTAACACGGATTAAAATTGCATGTAGGAATAAGAAAATTCGAAAGAACTCAGTCTCAATTTGCTAAGTAAAAATAAATTGGGTTTTTAACAATTAGCTTAAGTACGCGATCGTCAGCTCACATACAAGGCATTCAATTACCGAATATCATATACTAAGGGGAAAGGTCCCCCACACAAGGTTAGACATGCCACTTACCTCAAAGCGGTTCAAAATTCAACTTGAAACCACACTTTTGCCATGAGTATCCGACTCCAAATGGCCCAAATCTATTCATTTCAATTACATCTCATAAATAAACTCTCAAGAAACTGATTCCACTATTTAATATAAAGCTAAGACGTACATTTAGGTAAAATGACCAAAACACCCCTTAAGCTAACGTGGTCAAAACCCGGGGTTGAGGTCGCATTTGCAATCAGTGCCTATAAATTTCCTTGTTCGCATTTGCGAGAAATTGGATCGCATTTGCATCATATGCCCAGGCCCAAGGCTTCGCAATTGCGAGGCTCATCTTCGCAAATGCGAAGATCACAGAAGAAAAGATATTAGATTTTTACAAGTTCAAAAATGCAATCCAACACCTATCCAAAACTCAGCCGAGCCCTAGGGGCTCAAAACCAAATATGCACATAAGCTCAAAAATTTCTTACGGACTTATTGGTGTGATCAAATCTCCAAAATAACATCATATACCTCGAATCGAGGCTCAAAACTCATGATTTCCTCCAAAGTTTCATAAAATATCAAATTCCCATTTTATGTCCGAAACACGTCAAACGACGTCAGTTTTCAATCAAACTTTACAGAAAGTTCTTAAACTATATATAAGATTTGTACCAGGCGCTAGAACAAAAATACGGGCTTGATACCAGTCATTTAATCAAATTTCTATTCCTATTTCTTTAATTATTTCCAGTAAAAAATTTCTCACAAAAATTCATTTCTCGAACTTGAGACCTCGAAATTCGATTTCGGGCATACGCCAAAGTCCCATATTTTCATACGGACCCACCGGGACCGTCAAATAACGGGTCTGAGTCCGTTTACCTAAAATTTGACCGGTTCAAATTTATTCAACTTACTATAACAATGTAGCATTTTTCTCACAGAATTAATATCTAAGCTTTCCCGATACGCGCCAGACTGCACTCGCAAATTGAGGTAACACCATATTAGGGTTTTCAAGCCCTCGGAAGTGGAGAATAGGTAAGAAACAAGTGATGACTCGGTACGGGCAAAAGAAAGAAGTACCTGAGTCGGGAAAAGATACGGATAATGCTCCGCATATCAGACTCGGACTCCTAGGTGGATGTTTCAGGAGGTTGACCTCTCCATTGGATACGAACAGAAGGAAATCTCTTGGACCTCAACTGACGAACCTGCCGATTTAGGATAGCTACCGGCTCCTCCTCATAGGAAAAGTCCTTATCCAACAGGACAGTGCTGAAATCTAACACGTGGGCTGGATTATCGTGATACCTCCGAAGCATGGATACATGAAAATTGGATGCATGACTGATAATCTAGGCGGTAATGCGAGTCTATAAGCCTCCTCTCCCACTCGAACAGGAATCTCAAACGAACCAATGTACCTTGGGCTAAGCTTGCCCTTCTTCCCAAATCTTATCACGCCCTTCATAGGTGATACTCGGAGCAATACCCCCTCACCCACCATAAATGCCACATCTTGAACCTTGCGTGTGCGTAACTCTTCTGCTAGAATGAGCTGAGCGAAGCGTATCATGAATGATCTTGACCTTGTCAGCCGATCCACAACGACCCAAATGGCATCGAACTTCTTCAAGGTCCATATGAGTCTAGATACAAAGTCCATGGTGATACGCTCCCACTTCCACTCAAGAATCTCTATCTGTTGAAGCAACTCATCCAGTCTCTGGTGCTCACACTTCACCTGTTGATAGTTGACAAATATTGCTACATATCCAACTATATCCTTCTTCATCAGCCTCCACCAATAGTACTGCCTGAAGTCTTGATACATCATTGCGGCACCAGGATGGATGAAATACAGCAAACTGTGGGCCTTTGCAAATATCAACTCTTGAAGCACATCAACATTGGGCACACAAATCCAGCCCTGCATCCTCAATACCCCATCATCTGTGATGGTCACATCTCTAGCATTACCACGCTGGACCTTGTTCTTAAGGACGAGCAAATAAGGGTCATCATAAATGTCGCTTCCTAATACAATCAAATAGGGAAGACCGAGAAACCACACAAGCTAGAACCTGACTGGGCACCAAAAGATCCAATCTCACAAACAGGCTAGCAAAGGCCTGAACATCCATTGACATAGGCCTCTCCGAAGCTGGTAAATATGTCAAACACCCCAAACTCCCCGCCCAGTGACTCAAGGCATCCGCCACCACATTGGCCTTGATGAAGTGATATAGAATAGTAATGTAATAGTCCTTTAGCAACTCCAACCATCTATTCTGGTGCGAATTTAGATCCTTCTGCTTGAACAAGTGTTGCAAACTCCGGTGGTCAGCATAGATCTCACAAGGCACCCCGTACAAAAAATGATGCCAGATTTTCAAGGCATGAACAGTAGCAGCTAACTCAAGGTCGTGGATAGGGTAGTTCTTCTCATGTATCTTCATCTGTCTGGATGCATAGGCAATAACCCTACCATCTTGCATCAACACCGCTCTAAGGCCAACCTTCGAGGCATCATAATAGACAGTATAAGACCACGAACCGGTAGGCAATATCAAAATTGGGTCTGTAGTCAAAGCTATCTTGAGCTTCTGAAAGATCACCCCACACTCCTCTATCTACTAAAATTGGGCACCCTTCTGGTCAATCTAGTCATAGGGGCCGCAATCGATGAAAACCCCTCCACGAAACGATGGTACTAGCCAGCCAAACAAAGGAAACTGCGAATTTATGTAGCTGAGGATGGCCTGGGCAACCTCTGCATGGCCTCTATCTTCCTCGCTCAAAATCACATGGCCTAAGAATGCCACTGAACTCAACCAAAACTCACATTTTTGAGAATTTTGCATATAGATTTCTCTCTTAGGATGTGAAGCACGGTCCTCAGGTGCTTCTCATGATATTTCCGACCTCGGGAATACACCAGAATATCATCAATAAAAATAATAACGAATGAGTCAAGGTATGGCCTGAACAAACTGTGCATCAAATACATAAAAGATGCCGGGGCATTAGTCAGCCCAAATGACATAACAAGGAACTTGGAATGACTATACCGAGTCCTGAAGGCAATCTTCGGGATATATGGCTCCCGAATCTAAAACTGATGGTAACCTGAGCAAAAGTCAATCTTAGAAAATGCATGTGGGCCTTGAAGATGGTCAAAAAGATCATCAATACGAAGAAAAGGATAACGGTTTTTCACTGTAACCTTGTTTAACTGACAATAATCAATACACATACGCATAGAACTATCCGTCTTCTACACAAACAAAATTGGAGCACCCCACAATGAAACATTGGGTCGAATAAAATCCTTATCAAGCAATTCATGCAACTGATCCTTCAACTTATGAGGAGCCATACGATACAGAGGAATAAAAATGGGCTGAGTGCCCGACAACAGGTCAACGCCAAAATCAATGTCTCTATCGGGTGGCATGCTTGGAAGAACAGCTGGAAACATATCGAGATAATCCCATACAACTAGAACTGAATCAACAGAAGGGGTACCAACACTAACATCTCTCACATAAGCTAAATACGCGGCACGCCACTTCTCAACCATATGCTAAGCTTTAAGAAAAGAGATAACTCAACTGGGAGTGTGATCTAAAGTACCACTCCACTCAACATGCTAAATACCTGGCATAGCTAGAGTCACGATCTTGGCATGACAATCAAGAATGGGGCAAAATGGGGTGACAACCAGTCCATACCAAAAATAATGTCAAAATAAACCATGCCGAGAAACAATAAATCTGCTCTTGTCACGAAACCATAAATAGTAACCAAACATGACAAATATACAGGAGTAGAACATAAACAGGGCAACTCAAAGAATCCCGAGATACACACAAATTCAAAGAAAAATAAGAGGATGCACAAGTGTATGTAGAGTCCGGATCGAATAGAACTGATGCCTCTCTTTGGAAAACCAATGTAATACATGTGATAACAGAATCAGTGGAAATAGCCTCAACACGAGCGAAAAGTTCATAATATGTGGCCAGGCCTCCCCCTTGAGGGCGACCTCTACCTCGTCGGCCTCCACCTCTAGCTGGATGAGCGGGTGGAGCAGAAACTGCAGCTGTAACCATAGCGTGGGAAGTCTGTGGGGCATGTTGTGGCTGAGCAGTCTTTGAAGATGCACCCCTAGCAAGTCTGTGGATGTCCCAGTCATATGGCATGTATAAACACACTCGAAACAAGCTCTGGGAGGGCGCGGTGGCTATGACTTACTAGGGCTAGGTCTTCTAGACTAACCTCTGGAAACACCCCGCGCAGGAGGTGCGCTAGAAACTGGAGGTGCATAGTAAGGCTCATGAGGAATAGGCGAAGTTTGAGCACTGTTGGCTGCTGGAAGAGCTGAATGAACGGGGCGAACCACAAAGCCCCTACCATGTCGACCTGCTACTGGGGTACATTCCACAAAGTCGTGGCCCGACACTCAAGACCCCTTGGCCTCTCTCTCCACTTGCTCCCTGGTAAGCATACCTTCGATCCTCCTAACAATGCTCACCAATAAGGCATGTCCATTCCAACTCTCGATCCATGCTAGATCTGATGGGTAGGATAAGACCCTTGATGAACCTGCGAACTCTCTCATGGACTGTAGCAACCAAGGCCGATGCATGCCTGGCCAATCTGGTATAACGGATAGCATACTCTGAAACAGTCATACCACTGGAGCAAAAATGCTCAAAATCTGCGCGCCATGCGTCTTTGAGACTCTTGGGGACAAACTCTCTCATAAACATATCCAAGAACTAGGTCCAAGTCAGTGAAGAAAGCTCGCCTGGACTGTCTATCTCATAAGTGCACCACCAATCATAGGCTGCTCCCCGAAGCTGAAAAGCAGTAAAGGAAACCCCACTGGACTCTACTATGCCCATAGTGCGAAGAATATGGTGGAACTCCTTTAGCAATCCCAAGGCGTCGTCTAATTCTAGTCTACTGAACACTGGGGAATCATACTTCTTGAACCTCTAAAGTCTCCCCTGCTCGTCTTCTAAAGCAGTTGACCCGTCCTCTGACTGAACTGGCACTGTAGGCGGTATGGGAATAATCTCGGAAACCTACTGAAGTTGCACTCGATGCTCAGGAGTGCGGACGATGGGAGTCTGTGCTCCTCCCCCGGCCAGGGATATGGCTGCAGTAAGGGCAAGCAACCTGCCTGAGCCAAGGTAGTGTGCATACTCATGAACTGAGCCAAAGTCTCTTGGAGAGCTGGAGTAGTAGTGGCAGTAGTAGGTGTGCCAGGTGCCTGGGATCCGGCTGGATCTACTAGTGGTGCCTCGGTGGTGGCTCGCGCAGGTGCTCTGGCTGCACCATATACACGACCTCAACCTCTACCCCGACCCGAGCCTCTGACGGCTGCAGTAGGGGGTGTAGGTGCCTGATTATTCCGAGTAACGCATGTCCTCACCATCTGTGAGAGAATAGAAGATATAAGTTTAGAATTTTGTGATGTCAAAATATCGAACGACAATGAAATCAAATGAAGTGGAAATTTTCCTAGCAGTTACATAGCCTCTCGTAGATAAGTACAGACATCTCTGTACCGATCAGCAACACTCTAATAAATCGGCATGTGTTCCCTGATTCCTATTAACCTATAGCTTTGATAACAACTTGTCACGACCCTAGATCACCTTCCGTGAAAATGTCATGATGCCACCTTGTTCCAATATAAAGGTAAGCCTAACAATGCGGAAAATAACATAACTTGTGGAATAATTAATTAAAACTAAACAACTAAGAGAAATCTGTATATACCTGGTGCTCGTCATATACAACTCAAAATAAATGCTTCTACTATAACACCCCAAAACTCAGAAACTCACTGGAACACAAGCTATTGAAAAGTAATATAAGGCTCAAATCTCCAGAATTGGTCTAAACAAAAGTATGAAAGAAGAGTAAATACTACAGATAGAGTAAAGAGGGAGACTCCTTGGTCTGCGGACGCTGCAGAAGTACCTCAAAGTCTCTGTAGCTCTCCCGTCCTAAAGGATAGTGCGCCTCGGATGACGTAACTGGGTCTTTACATGAATAAAACATGCGTAGAAGAGGCATGAGTACACCACGGCGGTACTCATTAAGTGCCAAGTCTAACCTCAGTTGGGTAGTGACGAGGAAGGTCATGCCCCTACTAAGATAAAATATAATAATAAACCTTGCAACAGCATGAAATAAAAAGAAATAACAAATAAAATTATGAAGTAAGACAAGTTATACGAAGTAGCAATGGCACTCCAAGGATAAGTAACACAGAGTGAAGCAACGCAATATCAGTACAAACAACTAGGATCTCCCAGGATACCGTCCTATAATCCATTGCATCAACTATCCGAGAATTTCTCTGGATACCTTCCTGTAGTCCATCATATGAGAATATTTGAAGGATCTCCCAATAATAACATCCCGTAGGCCAATTATCAATGTGCGGGGGGATCTACCGGGAATCTAACCCGCAGTCCCAAAGTAAGAGTGCATGGGGGATCTACCTGGAATCTAACCCGTAGTCCCAAAGTAAACAAACAATAGGGGGAACTACCGAAATCCCACAAGCATAGTCCAAATGTAAATGCGCAACCACAACCAGAAGATAATTAGAAACAAAGTACGAAGGTACAAAACAACATGTAGTGCTAGTGTAACATGCTTCAGGTAGTACAGTTAAGGCAAGTTAAGCAAATAGGCAATTTAAATTAACCAAACATGCTTTTCTAATCTAACACATGTTAAATTGCTAGTAGGAATAAGCAAATTCGAAAGAACTTAGTCTCAATATCTTATGTAAAAAACCTAGGTTTTCAACAATTAGCATAATTACGCGCTCGTTACCTTACGTACAAGGGATTTAATTGCCAAATATCATATCCGAAGGGGAAAGATCCCCCACACAAGATTAGACAAGCCACTTACCTCAAACCGGTTCCAAATTAAACTTGAAACCACACTTTTACCACGAGTATCCGACTCCAAATGGCCCAAATCTATTCATTTCAATTACATCTTGTTAATAACATCCCAAGCAACTAATTCCACTATTTAAATTAAAGCTAGGATGCAAATTTTTGTAAAATGACCAAAATGCCCCTTCTGCCAACGTGGTCAAAACTCGAAGTTCAAACCAAAACCCGGTTACGCATTCCCTACGAACCCAAATATATGTTTTTTTACATCAGACCTCAAATTCAGGTCTGAATCCCAAATTTTAGAAATAAAACCTAGGCTCTACCCCAAACCCCCGATTTCACCCATGGAATTCATTATATTTTAAGTGGAAAACATGTTAAATGATGTAAATGATTGAAAGAATTAAGTAAAAGTCGACTTACAAATGATTTGGAAGAATGTTTAGCCTTGAAAAATGGCCTATGGGGTTTGGGTGTTGAAAGAATGGTTAAAAATTGTCGAAATTCAACTAATTAAGAAATTGCTGGGTCTCAGTTATCGCAATTGCGAACCCCGACCAAATATGGTAATTGCGAAGATGGATTCCCATTTGCAAAACCTTATTATTTTGCTAGTGTTCGCATTTGCGACCACCCAATTTTTGCATTTGCGAGGGCTGAGGTCGAATTTTCGATCAGTGCCCATAAATCTCCTACTTCGGATTTGCGAGAAATTGGATCGCACTTGCGATCATATTCCCAGGCCCAAGGCTTCGCAATTGCGATTCAAAGCTCGTAATTGTGAGGCTTATCTTCGCAAATGCGAAGATCACAGAAGAAAACACACCAGATTTTTACAAGTTCGAAAATGCAATCCGACACCTATCCAAAACTCACCGTGCCCTTGGATCTCCAAACCAAATATGCACACAACCTCAAAAACATTCTACTAACTTATCTGTGTGATCAAATCACCAAAATAACATGATATACATCGAATTTAGCCTTAAAAGTCATGATTTTCTTCAAAATTTTCATAAAACATCGAATTCCCATTTTAAGTCCGAAACACGTCAAACATCGTCCATTTAGACCAAACTTTACAGAAAGTGCTTAAACCATATATAAGACTTGTGCAAGATGCGGGAACCAAAATGTGGGCCCGATACTATAGTATTTTAATCAAATTTCATTTCCAATTTCCTTAATTACTTCTTGAAAACAATTTCGCAAAAGAATTCATTTCTCGAACTTGGGACCTCGGAATAAATTCCGGGCATACGACAAAGTCCTATATTTTCATACGGACCCTCGGGGACCATCAAATCTAACGTCCGGGTCCGTTTATACAAAAATTTAAAAGGAGTCAAATTTATTCAACATAATATAAAAATTTAGCATTTTTCTCACAGAATTCATATCTAAGCTTTCTGGGTACGTGCTCGAACTGTCCACACAAATCGAGGCAATCCCAGATGAGGTTTTCAAGGCCTTAAAAGTACATAATAGGTACGAAAACAAGTGATGACCCTTTTGGGTCGTCACAGGCCTTCACACCCTCGAAGTTATGTTAGAATCGATAATTATGGATAGGTGCATTGCACACAGTGTGATATTTTAGCTGTTAAATGCCCTAACACTGACATGACGACGTCATTTTTTTCCCTTTGTTATAAAGAAGAAAAGTGGATTGTTTATGTTTCTCGAAGTAGTGACTCCTATTCACGACATAAGGTCAAAAGGCAATGGTGAACAACAACATTGGGTTGGTTGATACTGGTACCCGAAAGCAGTTGGTGGAACAGGACACTGGCTTGACCTATGAGGTAAGGATGTTAAGACAACACATGAAGGACATGTATCAAGCCTAGATGGCTGGGAAGGCACCACCCCCCCCCCCCACCACCTAGCTTTTTCTAGATGCTACCCTTACCCAAACCCCAATCATAGTGCTGGATGATCCCCCATACTCTCAAGATTTTCCGGCCAATCACACCTTTCCCAGCCACCCTAGTAGCTCCATCACTCATCCTCCAATTATCCTTCACTAAAACTGCCCTCCTGTCATATCCACTATCCCCAATAATAAATACAAACTCAATGCTCATAATGCCCAATACTACCCCTCAGGGGTTGCCCACAAGGTTTCTGACTCATACAAACAGAACCCTTGGGATGAGCTTCATGCCGAAAATAAAAAAATCATAGGAAAAGAAGGGAGAGGTGAGATACCCAGGAAGCTAAAAGGCATCGAACACCCCTCAAAGAACAAGCAAATAATGGGAGACCAGGGTAACATGGCTTGCAAAAAATTGTCTGTGCCCCCTGAAGTTTGCCTGTCCGTGAGGTTTAAAGTGCCAGAATTTAATTTGTATGATGGATGTGGAGATTCGGTAGCTCACCTGAGGGTTTATTACAATGAAATGAGAAGTGTTGTAGAGAAAGATGACTTGTTGATGGCATATTTCAGTAAGAGCTTGACTGGGGAAACTTTGGAATGACATATGTCGGTAAGTGGCCTACTTTGGGTGACATGGCTTTGGATTATGTTTGAAACTTTCAATATAAATTAGGCATTACCCAGATCGTTCCCCCATATCTAAAATGAAAAAAGAGTCGGAGAAAAGCTGTAGGGAGTTGTGCTCATATTTAGGGAGAAAGCTGCTCAAGTTAGCCCCCCAGTTGGTGAAGAAGAAAAGGTTGAGCTTTTCCTACAAGCCCAAGAGGCCACCTATTTTAGTCATTTGATCCCCGCCTTGGGTAAACCTATCAATAATGTGGTAAAATGGGGGAAATGGTAGAAGAGGGAAATAGATCAGGCAAAATCATGAGTCATTCGGCATTAACAGATACTCCGAAAGATATTCAGAACATCCCGGTAAGTTTGAACGAAAGAAAAGGAAATAGAGAAGATGACCCGCTGGGCACTCTTGCTCAACACTTTCAGCTTCGACAACAGCCCCATGGATATCCTTATGCAGTAGATGACCCTCCTCAATGCTACATTTCTTTATAGAACTCTTAAGGTCATGTATCACTTTCCTAGTTCCCTGACCACAATGCACCATCATATGCTCTATACCCACGAGGCCCGCGATGGCCAACACCACTTCCCCAAATGTCTTACCCGCCCTTTAAGGCATATCAACCACCTGCCCGCAAAAGATTTCAATATACAAGCTTGTTGAAAAGTTATAGCATGCTTGCCTGATTGAGCCGCTCATCGGTTATACTCAAGACCCATATGCAAAAGGCTTTGATCCTAGTATATGATGCAAGTACCACTCTAATGTCTGCATAGCATTGAAGAGTGTCTCTCTTTGAAAAGGGAAGTAGAAAGAATGATTCAAGAAGGGGTAATTTCTAGTAATGACAATGACAGGGAGCATGCAAATTGTCTTGGGAACATGTTGACTAAAGTTGATTATGTTGAAACTATAACGGTTTTGGCAATGTTGATGTGGAACTCAGTGGCCAATATGTCGTTCTTGGTAATTGGAAAGACGCTCCATTTCTTGGTCAGCCGGAGAAGAGTTTTGGTGGTTTATTTTGTTATCATTTTCGGTGTCTGGATTATTTTTAGGGTTGCAATCCGGATATCGTGTGTGACTCAAACCTTTCTATCCTTTTATTTTGCTTAGTTTGTTTAGTCGTAGTAGCTTATTTAGTGTTGCTTAGGTTTGTTCTATTGTTTTAACCCTAGTTTAGTTTTCTTGTTTTGTTGTTAAACACCTTCACCATTTGTCTAATGCAATTTTCTATATTCTATTATCTCTAGTCATTTTGTTTAGTTCTTTTTTCCTTTTGTAGTCTTTTCCTGTTGACTCTAATGACATGACATACACGCGTAATTCCCAGCGCCGTTTTTAAAAGTTAGTTCAATCATGAATCAATTTGAAAGATGATATGGACATTTCAGAGAAATAAGAAGAGGGATTTTAAGATCATTTCAAGCCGGAATCATGTGAAATTGGGGCAGATAGAACAAAAACAAACACTATTGAAATACACCATGTCGCATCAAGTTGACTAACGGAAAGTTCGCCCCAAGTTAACAGAGGCCATTCGTGGCTTTAGAGAGGGAGAGTGTTGTCCAATAGGGCTTTTTATTCCCTAGATATAGAGGGAGAATGTGTGGATATGGTTATCAGGTCTGGTACAATCAAAAGATATTACGAATGTTTTCAATAGTTTGTTTAATTGATTTGTTTGTACTTGGCATATTTTGGAGATTGGAATGACGAAGGATTTTTGCCCTGTTATCTAAACACTTTATCCTTCGTTACTCCCTTTAAGCCTTATTTAATTTCTTTCATACCCCTCTTTTAGAATCAGTAGCCAAGATCAGAAACACACGCGTGAAAGATAAGTAAAAAAAGAGAAAAAAAAGAAAAAAGCAGAAGAATGAAAGGAGAAAGAAAAAAGAAAAGAGAAGGAAACTAACAAAAAGAAAAAAAAGAAAAGAAAAAGAAGAAGAGAAAGAAATATCACAACATACAAAGTAATTCCTATGACATGAACTACATTCGACCTCATTCGTTTTAAGGATACGTAGGCAGCCTCACGGTTCGGTGCCATCAGAATAGAAATTCAAAAGTCCCCAAGAATTGAAAATAGGAAAAAGTTGTGGTTGTGCAAGGGATTTGATTTCGAAAGTTGTAATTTAAAAGCATTTGAATTATATTGAGCCTTTGATACCCTTTCTTTATAACCCTATCCAAAAGCCCACATTACAGTCCAAAGAAAGACCTCCCGATCAGTCTTCGAGAAATACCAAGTCTACCAAGTAGAGGTGGTTCATATGAGGGGCAACACTCTGGTTCAAACAGGAAAAAGGAAAAATATGAGAGAATCTTATCAATGAAAACCATCACGGGTACCACAAGGCGACGGAAGCTGAGAGAAATCAAAATTAGAGAGGCTTATTGGTGAAAACCTTCACGGGCACCATAACGCGACAGTGAGTTGAGAGAAAGACCAAAATGAGAGAGTCTTGATGGTGAAAATCCTTCGGGCACCACAAGTCGAATAAGGGTTGTGCATCAGATTGGATAATCGGAGCATTGAAGCCCAATTTCATTGTTTAGTGGGTATAGCAAGAATTGAATATCAGGCTTGCTTGACAGAATAGGCCATACGTGCATGTCATAGCCATTAGAGTTGGTACTCACATTTGGTAGGTTTCTACTTTGTAGTTTTCTTGTTAGGAATCATCTCTTTCCTTTGTCCCTTACTCTGTTTCTTTTGTCTTGTATGCTTCTTCTTCCTTAGTCTATTTGGTCATAACAAGTGAGAAATAATTTCAAAATTTGCCACCAGATTTTCAATTGCACAAAACGGGATCTAGCTAGCACCTCAAAAGCGTCATAAGTCAGGAAAGAACAACAAGAACACTGAGTTTGTAACAATCAACATGCTTTGGGATCCATGTGAAATACGAATGTTTGATACATGTCAATTCATGAGCAATGCAGCAGATAGAGGGTGTCAGGTTAACAAATCAAAGGTATGTTTGGCAAAATACAAAGGTTAGGTACATGTCAATTCATGAACAATGCAATAGATAGATATGTTGGGTGAACGAATCAAAGGTATTTTCTGTAATAAGATTGACAGAGAAAGTGGTTAACCAATGACAAGCAAGGTCTTCCAAACGAAATCAACGTTATCATGGAAAGTGAAGAAGCAATAGACCTCAAGGCCAAGGCCAACATGTTAAGTCATGAAAGAACAGCGTGCACACTGAGTGGGTGGCAATTGATGTGCTTTTCGGATTCATGTGAAACACACGATAATTATCAATGCATAAGCACAATGCAACAGATGAATGGTATTGGGGTTGAATGGATCAGGGGTATTTTTTATGATAAGAGTGACCGAGAAAGTGGTTAGTCAATAAACATGCAAAGTCTTTTGAATGGAAATAAAGCTATCATGGGAAGTAAAGGAGCAATCACCCTCAAAGCCAAGGCCACAGACCAACCACCACATTTTAAGCTAACAAGCTTTTTCTTCGATTGAAACATGGGCGGAATTTCCGGTTGTATCAAAGAAACCCTCCGTAGGGGAAAAGAAAGCACCAAGCAGCTACGACCGTAAAATTTTAGGACGCTCCTGGAAAATGGGACCTAGTTAATATTCAAAATAATTATGAATATAAAAAAGGAATATAAGTTGGTTTAAAAGTCTACATGTTTGAGATAGAATTCGATTAGAAGTTTTCAGGACCCTCTTGAGAAATGGGACTTCGTTTAAAAATTCAAAACAATCACGGGTAGCATAATCTAGCATACATGTTCCCCAAACGATATAAGTCGGTTCCAAAATTTTGTTCTGGAGATAGGATTCATGTAGGAGTTTTCAGGAACCTCCTAGATAATAGGACCTAGCCTTTAAAAAATGAGTAGCAAAATATAGCATAAGTGTATCCCGAGGGAGTACATGTCGGTCTCAAAGTTGCATGTTTCAAGATAGGATTCAGTCAGTAGTTTTCAGGACCCTTCTGAATAATGGGAATTAGCTTTAAGATTTCCATTAGAAAACAAGATTTAGCGTAAGTTCTGTCGTAGGGAAGTATAATTCAGCCGTAAGGAATTGTCACTCTTAGGATGAAATTTGACTTTGGATTGTCATGACCCTCTTGAATAATAGGATTTAGCTTTAATTAGGGGACCCCAGCAGATATAACTTAGAATAAAATTGGCGCTTAATTTAGAGTTGTGAGGACCCTCTTGAATAATAGGACTTAGCTTTATGATTTCCATTAGAAAACAAGATTTAGGCATAGTTCTATTGTAGGGATGTATGATAAGACTTGATTTTGATTTTTCAGGATCTTCCTGGATAATGGGACATAGTTTCAAGGTCTTCTTAAATAACAAGAGGTAGTGCAAGTCATACCTTCAGTAGATATAACTTAGGTTAAAACCATCTTTTGAGTAGGAGTTTTCAGGACCCTCCTGGATAATGTGATGTAGTTTTATGGTTGGCTTAGATACAATATATAGTGAAAGTTGTACCTTTAGAAGACATAGCTTAGTGTTAAAATTGTCGTTAGCTAATAGTTGTTAGGACCCTCCTGGATAATAGGACGTAGCTTTAATGTTTTTTAGACAACAAGACATAGGGGGAGCCACATTTTAGAAGATATAAATTAGTGTTAAAATTGTCGTCAGGACCCTCCTAGATAATGGAATCTAATTTTCAAATTCTTATAATATTTGGAAGAATGATTTAGTTTAACACTCACATATGCACCCAGCTACCAAACTAGAGCAGGAAATTGTCTTTGTTTTGTCTATTTTATTTGAAATCAGGTAACCTCTTGAAGAACAGGGAATACATTCAAGTTTTGGCAAGCAGGCACCTACCTGGGGAACAAGGCAATACAACTCAAGTTTTGGAAATCAGGAGCTCACCTAAAGAACAAGGGAATACATATCAAGTGTTAGTAGTCAGGAGCCCTCCTGGAGAACGAGGGAATACAGTTCGAGTGTTAGCAATCAGGTGCCCACCTAGAGAGCAAGGGACTATAATTCAAGTTTTAGCAGTCAGGCGCCCACCTGAAGAACAAGGGAATACAGTTCGAGTTTTAGCAATCTGGAGCCCACCTGGAAAACAAGAAAATAAAATTCACGTTTGAGCAATCAGGCGCCCACTTGGAGAGCAAGGGAATACAGCTCGTGTTTCCGAAATCATGCACCCACCTGGAGAGCAAGGGAATAAAATTCAAGTTTCAGCAATCAGGAGCCCACTTGGAGAACAAGGAAATACAATTCAAGTTTTAGAAATCAAGCGACCACCTGGAGAGCAAGGGAATATAATTCGATATTCAATAATCAGGCACCCACATGGAGAGCAAGGGAATACAATTCAAGTTTCAGCAGTGAGGCGCCCACCGGGATAATAGGGGAATACAGCTCGAGTTTCAGTTGTTAGGAGTCCACTTGGAGAACAAGGGAATACATTTAAAGTTTTGATAATAAGGCGCCCGTCTGGAGAATAAGGGGATACAGTTCAAGATTAAAGTGAAAACAATTCATGTTTCAGAGGAAAGAACTACAAATCGAATATTGGGAATCAGGTGCCCACCAGAAGATCAAAGGGAAGGAAACAATACGCAAAGGAAAAGGGCTCGAGTTTAGTAAGCAGGCACCTATTTGGGAAACAAAAGGAAAGCATTTCATGTTTTAAAGGAAGATAGCACAAATTTCAAGGAAGGTAGTCCAAGTTTCAAATGAAGACAATTCAAGAATTGGCAAACATGCGCTTACTAGAGACTAAGGTAATTCACTTCAGAACGTAATTCAAGCATGCAACAAAAGAAGCTCGTGGCAAAAATGCGAGTCAATAGTCGGAAGTGATCAACAAAAGTTAGTCACAATAAATAGAAAGAGAAGGGCCAGAAGTTGATCCAAATGCAGAAGTTGATAAATGATGTGGACCGTTTAAGACATAATTGAAGTCACAAGCATGGTATGGTGTCGGGGTTTGGTCCGAAAAGTTGAGGAAGAATGATCTAGCACCTACAACTAGCAAGCGTCAAGGTTTAAACCCAAAGTCTACATGAAGGACCATTAAAACTTGAGATCAAGCTTCAAAAGACTTATAGATAGTAATCTTTTAACTCATAGTTGACAGGCTTATTATTATGTTCATTTCTTTTGATTTGGATGTAATGACAGGACCACGGACCGGACCCTCGGCGGAACGGCACCTCAACTGGCTCTCAATTTCGGCATACTCCATAATCTCACTCATTTCTGAACTATACATGGCCTGATTCCTTTATAGCCAATGATATGTAGGCAGCTCAGATACCAGAGGTTGGTAACATTCCTTTTTCCTCTTAGTTTGGTCTCTTTAAATAAGGGTCGGGAGAAAAAACATGTCTAGTCGTTCTTTTTCTTAAAACTCTTCGCATTTCCAGTCAAAGAGGAGTAGCTGTAGACATGTGATTTTGACCCTCCCCAAAATTTTTTATATTTTAGCGTGTAAATATTTACTTTTAAGATTAATATAGCTATTTCAACTATTTTTGACTTCTTTCCTTTATTTTCGTCATAAAAATAAAAAATTACAAAACTATTTTAGCATACACATTTTTCATAAATTTAAAAGAAGAATAATAGTAATAAAAATAGTAGTAGCTCACCTTTATTTTTATATAATTTTGAAAACACCAAAATAGATTCATGTCTTAATATAATTAGTTTAATCATAAAATTAGTTTTATATTTTTATACTATAATTGTATAATTTTTTTACATAAAGAGTAATTTTTATTGGGTCGGTTCATCCCGTCTTTATGATTTTTGTAGTTTTTTAGTCGTTGGACCAATTTCTTGGCCCAATACCCAATAGCCATTAAGCCAACCCTAGGTATCATTGTAGACTCTTCTTTGAAGCAAAAATAAATAAAAAGACTCTAAGAACTTATACAAAAATACCTAGGGACTAATTGTTAAATACACAAAAACTAATCCTAAACCTAGACCTATAAGGAGAGGGGAGTAACGCTAAAAATAAAAAATAAAAATGAGGTACACACCACAGAAAAGGTTGCGCTGAAAAAATGACCCCTCTCCCCCATTGATATCATCTTCTCCGCAAGACCCCTCTTTGACCAAGCGACCCCTGAAATCATCGTCATCTAAGAACACCACGAGGCCCCTTCCGATCTATTCACGCATCCATCCCTCTTGGCCATTTCACCACCTATGCAGAAACAGCCCCCTCTTTTCACTTGAACTTCCGTTGCTATCCATCTTAGGTCACGATAGCCATTGCTCCCTCACCTATCATCCTCATAGACATAGATGAGAGAAACACATAAAAAAATAAAAAAAAGACCCTCCTAAACACAAACAACCAGATTGAAATGTTGTTGGTTAATTGTCAACGGCTTCCATTTTGGAGTCCAATTTCGTGTCTGAGTTTCTCTGTTGAGATGGAGCCGGTTTAAGTCGATGTTCGGGTTTCAATTCGCACTTTTATTGGTTTCTTCTGGTTGATACTCGATTTTGTTGTCGAATGTTGTTGCTCTTCGTTGGATATAACTATAAGTATGAAGATTTCTTTAATTTGGAAAGAATTTTTGCCATTGAGGTCCGTTCCTTCATTTCCCGTTCAATTTGTTCAATGTTCATCTTTATGTTATTTTAGAGATATGATTCAGTGCCTGTTGGCCATATTCTTGGTGTTTCTTTTAATGTGTTGTTTTAACAGTTAGTACATGGATATGTTTTTTTTTGTTTGAGCAAATTAATTAAGGAAGGTAGGTAGGTCTTCTGATTCAGTTATGGGTTCTTTGCTTTGTTGAAAGGTATATTTTTTATACGTTTGTTTGAGCTTCTCTGTTTGCAATGTTCTGTTGAACCTATAATAATACCTTGATTGATTTCAATGTCACACCTTTTTTTTTCCACACAACCCTATTACAAGGTCTAGTTGCAAAAGCTTTTCCAATTGAATTGACATATTAAAAAAGGAATTATCTATTATTTATAATCGCCACTTAGAATTGAGTTTTGGTATGTCAAGTTACCTTTTATTCGAATTCCCTTTTCAAAAGGATGGTTTGACTCTTAATTTATGGTCTACGAAAATAGAAGACTGAGTAAGGAATTCTGTTGACCGAGTGGATGATGTAAGCCACTCCTCGAGTCCCATGGTTCTAGCAAGGTCGCTTCTATTGTATAATGTATGGCTTAAATCATTTTTTTGCTATTCTTGAATTTTATTGACTATCGATTATTTATTACCGCTTAATTAATTATTATATATTTTTAGATGAGGCTCGTGGCACTCTTAAATGCTATTAGTGAATGTCGTACCCTATGTAGAAAATAATGCAATCAGGGGATATAGTACCCTGTGTTGGAAATAAGATGAGGCTCGTGGCATTTTGAAATGCTACTATGGGATGTCGTATCCTATGTAGAAAATAATAAAACCAGGGGATGTAGTACCCTGTGTTGGAAATAAGATGAGGCTTTTAGCACTCTAAAATGCTACTAGGGGATGTCGTACCCTATGCAGAAAATAATGCAACCAGGGAATATATTACCCTCTGTTAGCAATAAGATGAGGCTCGTGGCACTCTGAAATACTACTGGGGAATGTCGTATCCTATTACAAAATAATACAGCCTGGGGATGTAGTACCCTAGGTTGGCAATAAAATGAGGCTCGTGGCACTCTAGAATACTACTAGGGGAAGTCGTACCCTATGTTGGCTAAAAATGATGCAGCCAGGCGATGTAGTACCCTGTGTTGGCAATAAGACGAGGCTCGTGGCACTCTGGGATGCTACTAAGGGATGTCGTACCCTATGTTGGCAGAAAATAATGCAACTAGGGAATGTAGTACCCTGTTTTGAAAATAAGATGAGGATCGTGGCACTCCGAAATGCAACTAGGGGATGTCGTACCATATGTTTTCAACAAGAAGTAAGGCAACCAGGGGATGTAGTACCTTGTGTTGGAAATCAGATGAGGCTCGTGGAACTCGAAAATGCAACTAGGGGACGTCGTGCCCTATGTTTGCGACTAGAAGTAAGGCAACCAGGGGATGTAGTACCATGTGTTGGAAATAAGATGAGGCTCGTGGCACTTTGAGATGCTACTAGGGAATGTTGTACCCTATGTTTGCAACAAGAAGTGCAACGTGGGGATGTAGTACCCTATATTGAAGATAGGGTGTTGATCCCATATTATGAAAATAAAAATTACATGCTTACGTGCATATTGGAAGGAAATCATGGATTTGAGAACTTCACTTAGTGGTGTTCGTCTTTCAACAAAGTGTTTCACTGAACAATTATGTTCATGTTTTAAAAAAAGAAAACTTCGTTAGTTTTAAAATGGTGGTCAGTTTGTGCCCTTGATTTCTTGGTCGACTTTGCCATGCGTCCATTACACTTGTTAGGAAAACCGACCTTGTCGATGATTGTACAAATTGCTGGAGATTCTAACTTTACTTTCTGAAGATCTTCTTTCTCAATATTAATACCTAACTATTTTGCGCCTATCAACATTTGTGTCTATGGTGCAAACAACTTTGTTCCCCCAAAACAAATTTTGATGAGTAACTTTTGTTGACCTTTGAAACATTGCTAAGTCCTTCAAGACTTTTGCTTGACAACGAATATCAAAGTCGGCTTTATGGCTTTGCCTATGCTATTTATGCCCAAAACGTTTTGCTTCATATAACGGGGAAACTGTAACAAACTTTGTGGCCTTTTTCTTTGCTTTGCTTTGACAAAATTAGACTGAAAGGGACTCAAAAAGAATAGTACGAAAGAAAATAAGTAGGTAAACTAATAAGTATTATAACCAAATCAAGAAGCATCTCTTTCAGGGGAAGAATAAGAAAGGACTTATCTAGAGGAATATGCTGACTTCAACGAATATGACATGCACTTTAGACTGGATGCCCAATCCGTCTAAACCGTCTAATTCTTAAAATCTGTTGTAAACTTCACTTAGAAACTGATTTCTTTAACCATGCTTGTGCCGGGATATAAAAAGACCTAAAATCGATCAACGATGATCTTTGTTGGTTTTAACCATTTGACCTCTCTCATTTGCCAATTTCTGGACTCACTATCGCCGTATAGTGCTCATGAGGGTTTTTACCAATAAGACTCTCATTTATTTTTCTCAACTCGCCATCGCCTTATAGTGTCCTTGAGGGTTTTCACCAGTGAGACTCTTTCATTTTTTTCTCTTTGCAATGGTTGATGCGTCACTCACAGTATACTGACTTAGCATTCTCAAAAGCTGATCAAAAGGTCTTAAAAGGGAAAGGTAAAAAAGAACTACTCAACCAAATTACAACTTTTGGAACCATTTGATGGACCACAATCTAAAAAAAACATGCCCTAGTTTCTTGCATTTATGTGACGTTATTCGAGATGTATTTTAATAGCATTACAATATTCCTATAAATGTCAAAAGTGTTAAAGAAATAATTTATAATTACACCATAGGATAAACATGTGTAAAATTAGAATTTTAGCCAATTATAGTAGTTTAAGCGACCGTGCTAGAACCACAAGATACCGGGGGTGCCTAACACATTCCCTCGCGTCAACAAAATTCTTTACTTAGAATTTCTTGTTCGAAGACTCCATTTGGGTAGTCGAAAATTTCCTCGATTTGGGATTCTAAATAAACAGGTGACTTGGGACACCAAACACCAAACCTATCCCAAGTGGCGACTCCAAAAATAAATAAATAATCCCATTTCGAATAATGTCACTTTTATTGGAAAAACTCCATTATACGTGTAGTCCTTCGGGGTAGCCGTGTAAAAAGGGAGGTGTGACATAACCTACACTGCATCGAGCTTCCTCTGAGTCTGTGGGAGTCCAACAATGAGGTCCATAGTTATCCACTCCCACTTCCACTCAGGAATCTCAATCTTCTGGAACAAACCACCAGGCCTCTGATGCTAATACTTAACCTACCGGCAATTCAAACATCGAGGCATATATGCAACGAAATCCTTCTATATTCTCATCAACCAATAATGCTTCCGCAAATCTTGATACATCTTCGCAGCACCCGGATGAATAGAGTATTAGGAGCTATGGCCTCCTCTAAAATCAACTCTCAGAGTCCATCCACATTAAGAACACAAACTCGACCCTGCAATCTCAAAACTCCATCATCACCTAAGGTAACCTGCTTGGCACCTCCATGTTGCACCATATCTCTAAGGACACACAAATGGGGATCATCATACTGCCAATCTCGGATATGCTCCGATAATTAAGAATGACTGACTGTGCAAACAAATACATGCTTGGGCTCATAAACGTCCAACCTCGTGAACTGATTGTCCAAATCCTGAACATCCAAAGTAAGCGGTCTCTCACCAATTGGAATATAAGAGAGACTGTCATACTAGTTGACTTCCTACTCATAGCATCGGCCACCATATTGGCCTTTCCCGGATGATAAAAGATGGTGATATCATAGTCTATAAACAACTCGAACTAGTTCTTCTGCCTCAAATTCAACCCATTTTGGTTGAACAAATACTAAAGTCTCTTGTGATCCATGAACACCTCACATGCCATGCCATAGAGATAATGCCTCCAAATCATCAATGCATGAACAACGGCTCCCAACTCAAAATCATGAATCGGATAGTTCTTCTCATGAATACTCAACTGTGCAAAGAACAGGAAATGACCTTGCTATTATGAATCAACACTACACCAAGTCCAATACGAGATGCATCACAATAAACTGTATAAGGCCTGAACCTGTGGGTGAAACAAACACCGGTGCCGTAGTCAGAGCTATCTTGAGCTTCTAAAAGCTTGCCTCACAGTCGTCCGACCATCTGAACTGGGCACCCTTCTGGATCAACCTGGTCATCGAGGATGCAATAGATGAAAACCCCTCTATGAACCCATGATAGTTGCCTGCCAACCCCAAAAAACACCGAATCTCTGTAGCTGATGCTAGTCTAGGCCAGTTCATGACTGCCTCAATCTTATGCGCATCAACCTAAATACCCTCTGCTGATACAACGTGACCCAGGAATGTAACTGAACTTAACCAAAACTCACACTTCGAAAACTTAGCATACAACTAACTATCCCTCAAAGTCTGAAGAACCACTCTAAGATGTTGTTCATGCTCTCCCCGATTCCGGGAATAAATCAAAATATCGTTAATGAAGACTATCACAAACGAATCCATATAAAAGTGGATCACTCGATTCATCAAATCCAAAAAAGTTGTTGGGGTTTTTTTTCAACCCGAATGACATCACCAAGAACTCATAATGCTCGTACCGAGTGTGGAAGGCTATTTTTTGGACATTGGCTGCCCTAATCCTAAACTGATGGTAGCCAGATCTCAAGTCAATCTTTGAAACTACCTAGGCACCCTGAATTTTATCGAACACATCATCTATGCTGGGCAACAAATACTTATTCTAGATCGTAACTTTGTTCAATTACCTGTATTCAATACACATTCTCATCGACCCAACCCTCTTCTTAACAAACAACACTGGCGCACCCCAAGGCGAAACACTGGAAGCAAGTCTTACAACTACTCCTTCAACTCTTTCAACTTAAACGTGGCCATATGACACAACGGGATAGAAATATGCTGAGTGCCTGGATCCAAATCGATGCAAAATTCAGTATCCCAGTTGGGTGGCATACTCGGTAGGTCTAACTTCAATAAACTCCTGAACAACGGGCACATAGTCAATAGAAGGGACCTCAGTACTAGCATCGCGAACATAGGCCAAACACATATTTTCGACCATACGCCAAGCCTTCACATAAAAGATAACACTACGAGTAGAATAACAAGGAGTCCCTATCCACTCTAAATGAGGACAACCCAGTAAGGTTAAGGTCACAGTATTGGCATGACAGTCCAGGATAGCGTGGTACGGTAACAACCATTCCATCCCCAATATGACATCGAAATCAACCATGTCCAAAAGTAAAAAACATACATGAGTCTCAAGACTCCCAATCATGACTATACAAGAGTGATGGACTCGATCTACTACACTAGAATCACACACCGGTGTAGACACATACACATGAGCACTAAAGAATCACTAGACATGATCAGATACAATGCAAAATAAGATGACACATACGAGTATGTAGACCCTGTATCAAATAAAACTGAAGCATCCCTATAAAAAACCAGAACAGTACCTTTGATAACTACATCAGAAGCCTCAGCCTCAAGCTTGGCTAGAAGAGCATAACATCGGGGATGGGCCCAACAACCTTGGACTACATCTCCAGGACGTCCTACAGCTGGCTAGCCTCCATTTCTAGCGGTTTGAGCTCAACCTCTAGCACCTCTACCTCAACCTCTAGCATCTCTACCTCCACCTCTAGCTGGCTGGGCAGTCTGTGGAACACCTGGTGGTTGTACCATAGCACGAGAACCTTGCTGCAGTGATTGAGTACCCACCAATCTAGGACAAGCCCTATTGATATGACCATACTCACAACACTCAAAATAACCACCTGAGTGTTGTGACATAGGAAACTGAGACTGACCTTGGCGACCTGAATAACCACCCAAAAAATTCTGCAGTGGCGATGCACTGATATGAGCTGGGGGTGCACAATAGGGGCGTTGACCAGAATACTGCATGTGAAAACCACGGCCACCTGAAGCACAGTGAGAAACCTGAAATGCTGATTGAAAAAGCCTAGGAAGATGGCCTGTACAATACGGATTCTTACCTCTAGACGAGGCACCATTGAAGCAGCCTATGTGAGGGGGACTCTTGTCCGACCCATGACCACCTCCACTCTCCGGGCCACATTGGCCACCTCTTGGAAAGATATCTCACTCCCAGTCTCTCTAGCCATCTGAAGATGAATCAGTTGAATGAGTCTATCAATGAACCTCCTCAACCTCTCTCTTTCTCGGTGGGAAGAATAATACAATCATGATGAGCCAAATCAATGAATCTAGTTTCATACTGGGTGAAAGTCATGAAACCCTGCCGGGGATGCTCAAACTACCACTGATAGGCCTCTCTCTGTGTGATAGGTTGAAACTTCTCCAAAATTAGCCGTGTGAACTGCTCCCAAGTCAAGGCTGGTGATCCGGCTGACCAGCGAAGAAATAATCTCTCCACCAAGTCTTGGCGGATCCAGATATGTGAAAAGTTGGAAAGTCAACCCTATTAGTCTCAACTATACCCATGTTCCTAAGAACCTCATGACAGTTCTCTAGATAATTCTGGAGATCCTTAGAAGAAGCACAACTGAAAGTAGTAGTGAATAGCTTGGTGAACCAGTCCAATATCCACAATGCATCAGCAGACATAGCAGCTCCATCAGCGGTCTAAGCTACCACACCTGGCTGAACTACTCCAACTGGCTGAGCCACTGGAGTTTGAAACTAAGGAGCTACCTGCTCCGGAGAGCGAATAGCAGGAGTCTGGGCTCCTCCTCTAACCTGAGAGACGGTTGGTGCTATATGAAGCAAACCCGCCCGGGTGACACTCTCCATAAAGCCAACTAGTCGGACCAGAGCATCCTGAAGAACTAGGGTAGCAATAAAACCCTCTAGGACCTGAGCTGGGCACACCGAAACCGCTGGGGCCAGAACCTCATCATCAAAATCAACCTGAGGCTTCGTTGATGGTGCTGCTGCTCTACAATGAGCTCTACCCTTGCCTCGTCCTCTAGCATGGCCTAGTACTCGCCCTCTACCCTCGTGGGAGATACTGCTGGGGGCTTAGGCTGATGATTGGTGAATGAGAAAGCGCATGTTCTCACCATCTGTGAAAGAATATGTGGTAGCGCGTGTTATCACCATCTGTGAATTGAGTAGAAATTCAATTAGCATTGAGAAACCAATCGCACAACAAGAAAGAACAAATGTGAAGTTTTTCCTAAATCTGTAGCCTTCGAGGGATAAATAAAGATATCTCTATACAAATCCCTCAGAATCTACTAAGCTTGTCCATGAATTGTGAGACCTAAGTAACTTAGAGCTCTGATACCAACTTGTCATAACGTAGATTTTCCACCCTCGTGAGCAATGATGGCACCTACCTCGGGATCTTAGGCTGGACTAAAGGCTGGCTCCCCAAGTGCTACTGTCTAAATGCTGCTCCGGTATCTGCACATAGTGCAGATTATTGCATCAGCAAGACTGACCCTATGTGCTGGTAAGTGCCTGACCTAACCTCGGCGAGGTAGTGATGAGGTAGTGGGAGGGTGTACATGATACAGGAAAAGTGTCAAATCCAACAGGAAGTTAAGAGAAATATGAGAGAACAATTCAAAATCTACAACAAGACAATAATAATGCTTTTTCGGCGCGCAACCCGATCCCTTATCATTTACCACTGTTGCGGCGTGCAACCCAATTCATTTATATCACTATTGTGGCGTGCAACCCGATCCAATATAAAATTTGTTGCAGCGTGCAGCCCGATCTAATATAACATTTGTTGGGACGTGCAACCCGATCCAATATAATATTTTTTCCGTTATGCAACCCGGTCCATATTTAATATTGTTTTGGCGTGCAACCCGATCCATAATTAATATTATTACGGCATGTAACCGATCCATATTTAATATTATAATGGTATGCAACCCGATCAATATTTAATATTGTTGTGGTGTGCAACCCGATCCATACATTTATATACCTTTAGCAACAACCATATCAAGTGTCCCCCCAAAGGCTTAACAATAAACCACACTATCCCGGCAAGGGATTCAACATTAAAAGTAAATAAGTCCCATCAAGGGAGAATTAACTATAACCAATTTTAGCTCAACTCCTACTCATCTCAGCAAATATCAATACTCAATCATAGGTAATTTCCACGAAAACAAACTTAATCCTTGCTCAATATCAATAATTATCAATTAAAGCATCTGTAGTTTCATTTAAGAACACAACAAATTGGGTCTAAGACCGAGGGTCATGCTCGATACTAACGTATAGATACTCGTTACCATGCCAATACGTCGTACTCAACAAGAAGCAAATAGCAAATAGGATACAACTCCTAATCCCTCAAGCTAAGGTTAGACCCAACACTTACATCGAACTTTCATGGACAACTCAAGCCTCAGACACCATATTTCCTTTCGAATTCGGCTCCAAATTAATTGTATCTAGACATAATCAACTTAATAACATCAATAAATGCTAAACAATCCAATTTCAATGGTTAATTATAGATTTCTAATTATTCTTTCACCGCTTGGTCAAAATGTGAAGTTCAGACCAAAACCCGATCACCCATTGACCCATGAGCCCGGATATATGATTTATTTTGAAATCCGACCCCAAAATGAGGTCAGATTCTCAAATAATCAAAAAGCCCTAACTCTACCCAAATTCCTCATTTTCTACCCTTAATATCATAATTTACGCCTAGAAATCTAGTTGGTGTTAATAAAAATGGAAGAAAACAAGTCAAAGAATACTTACCCAAGAGGTTATGGTGAAGAAGTTATTAAAAAATCACCCAAGAGGTGGAAACGAAGGAGTTTGTGAAAAATGGGTTAAATCTCGTAACGCTTTATGTTTCTGGACTTTTAAAATAACTGGGCGGATTTGGTCATAGCATTCATGATAAGCTCATCGTTTTCGCAATGAGTTAGGTCTGATAGACGTTCGCGTTCGGAGAAGATGGCTCGTGTTTGCGGAGAAGTAGCTCCTCGAGCCTTCGCGTCCGCGATACCAGGCCAGGCCTGCTTTCGCGAAGGCTAGACCCCCCAAAGCTCTGTGTTCGCGACCTTAGTCTTGCATTCGCATATAAGAAGTTTTCCTTCAGCACAATAACTCATCGCATTTGCGAGAGTCCTCCGCCGAGTGCGCAAGAAAAAAATACTAGAATACCAGCAACTGAAAACCTGTAACTTTTTAAGAGTTTAAAACCTTTCAAAACACATTCGAACTCACCCAAACCATTGGGGCTCCAAACCAAACATATGTACTAACTCAAAAACATCATATGAACTTATCCGTGTACTCAAATTATCAAAATAACATCATGAATATCGAATTAAACCTCAAAACTAATAAAATTTCTCAAAACTTCTTTAAACATCAATTTTTGCATTTAAGGTCCGAATCACGGTAAATGAGTTATGTTCCTTACAATTTGTTCCGACAACACATATAAATCATATGGAACCTGTACCAGGCTCCGAAGAAATAATACATGCCCGATACCACATATTTCACATAGCATTTCGCTTTCAAAAATTTTGATATATTTTAGAAAATAATTTCTCTTAAAAATTCATTTCTCGGACTTGGGACCTCGAATTCGATTCTAGACATACGCCCAAGTCCATATTTTTTCACAGACCCTTCGGGTCAAATCACGGGACCAGATCCGTTTACCCAAAATAATAATCGAAGTCAATTTAAATGCATTTTAGTCTAAATTCCAATAATTTCACAGAGTTTTCACATAATAGCTTTCCGGTTACGCGTCCGGACTCCACACATAAATTGAGACGATGCTAAAAGATATTGTTAAGGCATCGAAACACAGAATTCAATTTAAAAGCAAGTAATGACCCTTTTGGTGTCATCACATAGCCTTAGGATGTAGACGAACTAACAGAAACAACAACTCCGGGAACAGGGTTTCCGGGCATGAAAACAATGAAATCAAAAGGCAAGGAAATAAGACTATATTAAGCTTTGAATAGAATGTAGCATAATTTTACTAGAAAATTCGTATCCCTTACAATGATAACTGAGCTCATTATTTATAGCTACATCTAGGGAAAGAGGTCCTAAGATCGAGTGTCCCTCTTTAATGTCAATTATGAGGATGATTGATTAAGATGTAACGGTCGACATAAATGTCAGATTTCCTGGACTGAACAATCTTTCGTAATGTCACCGAATATTCTTTATTAAATGCTAGCGGACGAAGAGTATTTATCACATTTTTATGATCATTATTCTTTCCGGTGACAAATGGAACTATTGCATTCGTTATTGGCCATCCCCCCATTTTGGGACCTATCCATCCCTCTTTTGGACGGCCACATGTCATAGCATATTTTATCTTATACATGACTTCATGCTTCAAAAAAAGTTAAACAGTATACTTGATTAAATAATAATTTTTTTAACCCATAGGAATAATAGTTAATTCCTACCTAATATTAATTTTTATTACTTCTACAACAAAAAACCTAAATTCGCTTCTGAATATAATATTTCAAAGTTTAGCACATCTCTTCCATAACACTATTAAGATAAGAGTCTCCGTCATATCGCAACCCGAGTGTACGAGAAGAGGCACGGTCACATGGGACTTGGGGAAAGATTGGAAACATGCCATATGCCCCTATGGAGAATCACACTATGAATTAAGGCTGTGTTGAGTAACGGTTCCGAACCGGAACCGTGACCGAAACCGCGGTTCTGGCGGTTCCGCGGTTCTAAACGGTTCCGGTTATACGGTTCCGGTTCCGTGGTTCCGGTCCGGTTCCACCCTTTAGAACCGTGGAACCGGAACCGCCAGAACCGGAACCAGAACCGGACCGGTTCCGGCGGTTCTAAACGGTTCCAAATGGTTCCGATATTTAAATTTTTTTTTTTTAAATTCGGACCGTTGGCGGAACCATTTGGGACCGTTTAGAACCGCCGGAACCGATCCGGTTCCGGTTCCGGTTCTATCCGGTTCCGGTTCTATCCGGTTCCCAACGGCCATATTTTAAAATTTTTTTTTTTTTAAATTCTGAAAATCAGAACGTTGGTATTGCAGAAATAGCCGTTTGGCATTTTTAAAATTTAGCCATTTGACCCCTCAAATTTAATTTAACCTCAAACTTTATATAATTACACAATTTCCCATTTCTCAACAATAAATACCCCCTCATTCTTTCATTTTAATTCACCAATTCATCAATCTTACTCAATCTCTCTCAATCTCTCTCAAGCTCTCTTTCAATCTTTCTGTGCAAGTGCTTAATTTTTGTTGCAAATTCGTGAAACATTGTGAAGTTGTTGAATTGAAGTTTTCAAGTGTTCAATTACAACGATTTTCAATTTTCAAGAAGTTGATCGTCAATCCGGTAAACTCGTTTCAACTCTTACGTGCTAAGAATATTTGTTGTGTGTTGTTATTTTCCTTAATTATAATTAGTATGGCTTTTTCATTGAAAAAAATGTTCGGAAAAGGTACATCTAAATCCGGTGAAAGTAGTCGCCAAAATCCTACCCCTCCCCCGGCTCCCCGACCTAGAAAAGATAAACTAGTTCAAACTAGTAGCCAACCTAGAAATACTAATGAAAACTTAGGAATACTTGATAGTGATCATCCGTGTTTTCAATTTAGCGATGTTAATTTTCTACATGATATAGCAGCCGGTGATAGAATAGATGATGATATTATGAATTTGCTTTATCCTAATGCACCAATATCAGAGGGAAATGAGGGTGATGATGATGACGAAACCCAACCTCCGGTAGATTTAGTTGATACACCTACTAGTCCTGCTCCTAATGACCCAGAACACCCACACAAACTCCCACTTTTAGTAGACAACCTCGGAAACGTACAGAAACTTCATTAGTTTGGCATTTTTTTATTCAACTAAGAGATAAAGATAGGGCTAAATGTAAAACTTGTGGTAAAGAACTTGTTCATAGGTATACGGGTGATCGTAGCGGAACAGGTAGTTTAGTTAAACATATATATATATACATCCTAGCGATAAGGCTGGATATTTTCAAATGAAAGCAGAACAAGAGGGGAAGTCAAGTCCTGATACTACAATTAACCAAAGTACTGGTTCTAACATGGTTCAAACAAGAATAAACACTGTCACCGGAGGTATATTGTACTACGATCCTAATAAGGATCGTGAAGAATTAGCTAAAATGATTAATGTTATGTGTTTGCCTTATTCTTTTGCTTCTAATCCTGCTTGGATTCAATATATTAGACGAGTATTTAATCCTACATATAAAGGTTGGCCTCGCGCTACAGTTAAGGCCGACATTTATAAATATAAGCATGAATATGAACAGTACTTGCGCTATTTATTTACTCATATAAGTAATTGTATGTCTATTACAACTGATATTGGTAGAAGTGGAAATGATTGTGATTATCTAACCGTGACCAGTCATTGGATAGACGAAGACTGGACCATGCAAAAACGCATTATAGCATATAGAATAACGTTAAGATTCTTTTAGATTTTTTAGAACATTTTAGTGTGGCTACAACTGCTTTATCTGGCCAACATTATCCTACAATTTCAAACTGTTTAGTATATATTGCCGCACTTGCTAATTTATTTGCTGATTTTAACGAGGGAGGGGAAATTTATGAAAATGCAATATTTGAAATGAAAAAGAAATTTAAAAAATATTTTAGATTCAATATATTAGACGAGTATTTAATCATACATATAAAGGTTGGCCTCGCGCCACAGTTAAGGCCGACATTTATAAATATAAGCATGAATATGAACAGTACTTGCGCTATTTATTTACTCATATAAGTAATCGTATGTCTACTATGAAAGCATGAGGTCCTAACTTTTGGTATAATAGTATTTATCAATGTTTAGATCTTTCACTAGAAGAAATGGCTACACTATCTGATGCGAAAGCATCAATTACAGTGAATGCTCAAACTGTTTATAATGCTTATAAACAGGCCTTAGAGCATGCTAGGCCTAATATTCCAACTCCTACTTCGTCCACGTCACAATCGTCTAAAAGAGTTGCTGGCTTAACAGCTCTTAAATCGTGGACGGAGTTCAGGGGTACTCAAGGTGAGAATTTAGATGATATTTCCCATCTAAATGAACTTCAAGTTTATTTGTCGCAGGGGCTAGAGAATGATAATCCAGACGGATCTTTCGGCCTTTTGGATTGGTGGAAGACAAGGGAAAAGCATTTTCCCGTTCTTGCAAGGATGGCTCGGGATGTTCTGTCCATTCAAGCGTCAACTGTTGCATCGGAGAGCGTATTTAGTCAAGCCAGACTACAAATAGGAGATCATAGAGCGTCGATGCGGGACAGCTTGGAAAAATCAGTGCTCTTCCGAGATTGGATAGGCTCTGAAAGAAGAAACTTTGGGCTAGCTGAATCTCAACCCGAAATAGATGAGTGCTATGAAGAAATGCTAGCAGAACTTGCTCAAGAATCATCTTCACCCGGAAGTGGTGATGAACAAGCTTCATTTCCACCACCGCCAACACAACCACCTCCAAACCTTGAAGGTTTTATGAGATTTGTTAGAAATAATACATAAATTATGATGTAACTTGTACATTGGCATGTCTTCTTTTAGTTTTTTTTTTCCTTTTAATGGTGGTATTAGTACCATGTTGTGCTCATTCCATTGGGGGAAGGAAGACTAAGAAAGATATGCCATTTTGGTCAATAAATATGCTTTTTATCATATACTTGAATATATTTGTCTCAATATTTCTTTGTCTTTACTTCTATGTCAATCCTTGAATATAAAATATTTATATAACATATAATATATAACATACAACACATAATACTATTAATACTAACTACTACACAATATACATTATTTATATACAATATATACTACTTTACTACAACATATACTACTTATATACAAAATATACACTACTTATTTTGAATATATACTAATTTCCAAACACAATATATGCTATAGTAAGAACATAGTACACCATATAAAAATATATTCTACAATATACTAATCACTACTATACAAGATATTTAATTAAAAAAAAAAAAAGGTCGGAACCGCCGGGAACCTCCGGGAACCGCCTGGAACCGCCAGACCCGCGGTTCCGGAACCGCTAGAACCGGAACCGGGTGGTTCCGGAACCGTATGGTTCCGGTTCCGGCTACGGAACCGCCAGAACCGGAACCGCCAGAACCGGGAACCGCCAGAACCGGAACCGCCAGAACCGAAACCGTTTACCCAAATAGACCCAAAACCGGAATCGGATACAGCCTTACTATGAATGAATTCTCTACAAGTACATAAAAGAACCAACTACTTTTAATTTCAAAACATGACATCACAGAACGTGCCATAATAGTGTCCTACGCCTTTCTTTTCATGCAATACCGTTTTATTTAATATTACTAGTATATTTGTTCGCGCTTAATAGAATTATAACAAAAATTTAAAATATAGTAAAATAATTATTGTCAAATTTTATGGTAAAGTATTCTTTACTAATCAATTAAGTGCTTTATTACATGAGGTAAGGAAGAACACTTTCCTTTTTTATCTTGACATAATTGGATCAATAATTAAATAAACAAACGTGAGAGAAAAAGCTACATTTTACAGTGCTGGCTCATGCAACAAAGTTTGCCTAAGCGATATATCACTGATCAATCTGACTTACAATTTCATGCATCATTCAATATATTCGCATGATAAAGGTACATGTTCTTTGCTAGCAAAAATGATATAATTAATATTATAAATAAATTAAAATTTTGTATTTAAAATAAAAAGTTAAATTATATTTCTTGGTCAATATATATAATATATATTCAATATATACAATATATATTCAATATAAAATAATATTAATTCATATAAAGGTTATATATATAATATTAATTTATTCTCACCAATTTGCATTTGGAGAGGGAAGTCCACAAAAGACACGTGATTCCCATTAGAAATGGGATATATATTTCCATTTTTTTTTTTGGCGACCGCTAGGCGTAGCCTAGGGTTAAGATTTTATTAATAGCAGAAAATTAAAATTACAATATGAAAAACATGATCATGCAGATGAAATATGATCGTCCCAGAGTTTATAATTTACTCTGTGATGATGTTACATTTGAGGAAATTAAGACGGTTGAATAAAGTTATGATGAAGCGACGGGTATCTTCGTAATTCATGCTTTGTTATTTGTTCTTCGAGTCAACTGCTTTTGTTTTGCGATTCTCATTGGGGGGCGTCTTATGTTTCCTTCTTCTGTCGCCCTGCCGACCCAGCTTCTATCTCTTTGACGACATTTCTTATTTGTTGTGCTGTGCATTGGTGATAAATCGCCTTTTCTTACAGCATCTTTACGACATTGCATTAACATTTCTTCTTCTTCCCCTTCTTCATATGTATGCGTTGCTTCTTTATCATTTTGGAACTGTCTTTGTTCTGAAGATATTTGCATAGTAGATGATTCATACTGATCTTGACGCTGTCCAGTGTGTATAGGTGTAATCTGCTTTTGTCCACTTTTGCTGTACTGTTTTTTTCCAGCAGTTGAAGATTCACCCACGAGTTGGATCACCTTTTGTGCTGTTTCTTTTTGGTCGTTCTTTGCAGTTGCTATCCTTGAATCATCTGTTGTTGTATTGAACTTTGGGTTGTAAGCTGGAGCATTACGATTTAACAAGCAATTTGAGTTTGCCCCAGATGGATTTTTTGCATTCCAGATTACAATTGCAGCCTTTTCTTGAGAATACAAGTCTTCCGTTGAGCTGTCGTAATCACCTTCTTGATCTTCCTCTGCTGATGAAGAACCAGTAGAGCCTTCTTCCCAACTCTCTTCATCTCACATTGTCGTTGGTCCCAAAGTTTCGATTTAATTATCAACTCCCTCATGTTAGCTAAAACTAGTTGTTTGTTCTCTCCATTGAATATTGAAAAATCTTCGTGATCCTTGTTCTCTATATATTTATAGGGAAAGGTAGGATAACTTTTGACGGCCTGTATCTTCCCTCCAGCAACCATTCCCGATGAATTGGAGCTTAATATTAGAGCTGTATTTTTCTCTGCGATCTGCTTGCTTTATTTCAAACCAACTAGCTGATACGATATATTCTCAGTGTGATCTTTGTCCAGTGCATCCCTGTTGTTTCCAATTGTTTGAGCAGGCATAACAACATTGTCAACCATCTGTCTAGACAGCTGCTGTTTAGTCAGTTCTTCAGATTTCCAGTCCGATTTCAGTTTTTCAGATTCTGCATCAACTGAACCTTGGTTCTGCATGTTGTTCCTATGCTGCTTTCCTTCAAAACCATTCATCTGCCCATCCTGTGCATACTGATTGTGAACTGGAAGGTCAGTATGATTAGTAGCAGGTTTATTGACCTTATTGTGTATCAAAACTTGCTGTTCAGACAGTAAAGGTTGACTCCTGTTTGCATTGTGATGTGCAGCCTCAGCAGATGCAGCAGCCTCAGCAGATGCAGTATAGCTTTGAACCTTCTCAGCAAACTGTCCATCATCTTCTCTGGCAATTGCAAGCGCGACAAAAGAGTTGGAGCTTGATGCTATAACTGGACTGTTATCAGTAATTTGTGAATTGACATTAATTTCCAATTTGTCATTACTGATTTGCCTCGTTGACCAGTTGCTTCTTTCACTGTTTTGTCCATTTGCTGTTAAGTTCAAACTATTTTGTTGAACCATCTCAGTCTGGAGACTTGAAATCTGTCGAGAGGAATTTTGTAAACTGTGAAAATCTGAAGGATGTGCAGACTTTTGAATGACATCAGAATTTTGTTGTGCAGTTGCTGATATGTTCAGGATGCTTTGGTGCACCATCTCTGGCTTGTGAGATGTATCCTGTCTAGCTAAAAACTGCACAATATCATCCCTCTCAGTTATAGCTCGCTCTGCAACAGTTTCCATTGTGGATTCCATCGCTGGCAGTTCTTCATTAAGCAAAAACCTGGTGGAGTTGTTGTTCCCCTCTGCTGAATTGGGAATTGCAGAAGTAGTCAAAATCGATGTATTACTCAATTCAATGCTTTCTTGTTGCTCTTATATTGTTTAATTGGAATTGGACTTATGGAAAGTCCATAAAGTGAACTTCGGCAGTCACGTTACTTATGGAAACGTGATTATCGATTTTTCCATAAGTTTCTTTTTAAAATATATTTAATTCTAAGTCAATCATCATTTTAATCAAATAGAAAAATGGTTTGTAGGTGATATTATATAAAGGGTCATGAAGAAAATTTACCGCATAATTTTTTTTTGAGAAGAAAACTCACATTGTGAAAATGAGTGTGGAATACAAAGCCAAGAGAAAAAATAAAAATACAAGAAAATTGTTTCTTGTTCTTCTAATTTGAGTTGAGATTTTTGAGAAAAATTTCAACACAATATTTTTTCGTTCAATTTATTCGCGGGTTTCATTGGTCAAAGATTTGATAGCAAGGATCAGTTTCGATGTGGATACGCATAGAGTCTTCGCACAATCGAAGAAATTTTGAAACGAGACACTCTTCATCAGGTATGTCTTAGATTCGGTCTTTGACATGTAAATAAATTTTAAACACGAAAACATCTGCTTAAAATTGTTGTTGTGTTCCGCTGCGTATTACGAACACTTATACACAATCCTTCAGTGAGGAAGAACACTTTTCTTTTTTATCTTGATATAATTGGATCAATAATTAAATAAACAAACGTAAAAGAGAAAGCTACAATTTACAAACTTATGGTCCAGTGCTAGCTTATGCAGAAAAGTTTGCCTAAGAGATATATCACTGATCAATCCGACCTACAAATTCATGCATCATTCATTATATTCACAAGATAAAGGTACATGTTCTATAAAAGTGAAAGCAAATGTTGATCTTACTTTCTTGTAAAGACCATTAAAGTTATAGTTAACATTTGATCCTCCAGCTTTTTTAGTTAAACAAAATTCTATCGTCTATACCACTGTTGGCAATTAGAATAAGAAAGGCAACCATTTTCTATATATTTTCAAGCTTCAGTACCTCGATTACAAGTATGACATTAACACTATCATTAGAATTTGAAAGATCAAGTAATTTAGCATTACCAAAAGCTATATTGTAATTAAATACGATCTTCTCTATCTAACTTAAATAACGAACATAAAAAATTGGAATAAATCCAAAAAATAAAAAAAGTAATCTCATAGTAATTGTTGTGCCAACTTTAAGAATTGATATTTTATCTGAAACATATATAATGCACTAATGGTTTAAAGGAGAAAATGAGTTTAAGAATGTTAAAACGAAGAAATGAATATAATAGGATGTCCCTGACTTTGCTTGATATTTTTAGTGCATATTCATACACGCTAAACTCTAAGTCTCTCGTCACCTGTTGCTCCTAATGTGATCACCAATTGAATTAGTTTCTCAGATATGCAAGTGTAAGTATATGAATAAGAAGAAGACAACTCTGTAGATTTGGATGCCATGATATAATTCCCATGCCTTCAGATAGCAATATTGGAGAACTGGGAAAAGATATGCTATAAGATATATTGAATGACAATTATGAGTAAATTGTTCTTTATTCCAAGTTTACCTTGAATTGAGTATTAATAATAACCCTGGCTGCTGTACTTGAACGTAACAGCCGGAAGCTCCTTTTCTTCTTTTACTTGAACGTATGTAGTAATTGGTCTTTAGTGCTAGGCAATTAGTGAGCAAGAGAAAAACCACTCTCAATTGAGCTTTAATACAGATAATTGCCACTTTCTATAGAACTTTAACACAAATATGTTGTCGTTATATAAAGATTTGTTTATTTATTCATATTTTAAAATATCGATACTGATTATTAAAAGTTTTGTGTACGTCCTGAATATAGCGACAAGTTGCTTTTAATTCATAGGGATGAGAAGGCAAGGAATGAAATATCCATCAAAGGGTAATGGGCCTAACAGTTGACGAAGAATAAATCAGGATAGAATGAATGAAGAATAAAAAGAAGGAAAGGTAGATGAGCCGAAAGTCAATAAGGAATGAGAATCGGAATAGATTTGAGGCATTTATAGCAATAAATATGCTAGTTATAAATAATCGAGATAATGAGAATACAATATCATTAATGCCCATAATCAACCCAAATTATGTGAAAAAATCACTACTATTGTATAATCTATATAAGGGCACATAATTCTATTTGTAAGGACTGATCTAAGTAATTATCGAAATATGCTCTTTACTTTTTTGCTTTCTCAAAATTCTCTACCTTGACTTTGCAAATTGTCTATAAATTATTTTCTTAGTTATTCTTATTATTTTCCTTTGATATCCTTGTGAAGGTGAAGTAAAACTTTGTTATCAATAAAAATTAAATTTTGATCAAAAGACTTATTTTTGGTTAAACAAATTGGTTCCGTTACCGAGAATTTGATATTCTTTCACTTTCCAAAATCACTTTTCTGACAAATTATCATGTCAACTACCAATGATAATAACCAACCGAACCAACGGGAGGGAGGAACTCCACCAATGCCTTCTCCAAAAATCACCTCAACAATCCCGAGAGGGAACACCTCAAAAATCAACATCGCATACGAATGATCAATAAGAGGACGAACAGAGTGCTGAATAGGACGGATTAAAAGAATTAATTGTAGAACACGTCAACAACGCCCTTCAAGCTTTTGTTAGTGGTTTTCTAACTGCTCTACCAACTCCTCCTCGAAACATTACCGCGACTATATAAAACCTACAATCAGGACTTGCTAATTCAGGAAGCGGAGGAACTTCCGGTGAATCTCGTGATGGATGGTCAGGTATACCAAATATTTTTGATTTACAAATTTTGGTACTAACTTTACAAAAACAAGTGAAAGATCCTAATGATCATATAGAACAAATACCACCCATAATTAAAGGAGTTGATATTAATAAATATTCACAACAGCCCTAGAATAAGTGCATCATCTTTGCCAATTCGTAAGACGTTTAAAATGTCTAATATTCCAAAATGTGATGCAAAGAACTACCCATGAGATCACGTAACCGCGTTTACAACTGGCGTGAAAGGCAACAATTTAACCAAGAAAGAAATTGAATTAGTGTTGGTCAAAAATGTTGGCGAAACACTCATGAAATGAGCACTAATATGATATTCTCTCTTGCTTGAAAACTCTATTGACTCTTTTGTTAAGCTTGTAAATTCATTTGTAAAAACACATTTCGGAGCTCAAAAAGTTGAGAAGAGGATGAAAGGCACTTTAAGATAAAATAAGGGGATACTAAGCTACTTTGGGAATTTATTGATAGATTTCAACATGAAAGGATGATGCTACCGCGAATACCTAATAATCGGGCAGTCATGGCGTTTGCAAGTAACTTAAATGAAAAAATCTCAGAAGTCACGAGAAGATTTAAGGAAAGCAATAATTCTCTGCTACAACATGAAATGATGTGTATAATAGGTACCACACGAAGCTACGAATAGAAGAACACACGATAATTCAGGCAGGGGACTATGAAAGAACAAGTTCGAGATGATCAGAATCAGAAAAAGGTCAAGTCAAAATAGGTACGAACCAGTCACGACCCTAGACCCACATCTGATCGTGATGGAGCCTCTTGTGAAGACAATGCCAGCCAGAACAACCCAAACACCTCTCTTAAAAAATAATTAACATTAACAAATCCAAAACATGTATAAAACAGTTATAAATGCCAGAACAGTGATAGTAGCAAGGGATACCATCCCGACACAGTCCAAACCGGGGTGTCATAAGTCATGAGCTTCTATAGAGTTTGTAATAAGTCTACTAAATGTAATATCCGATACAATAGTCTGAAGAAAACATAAATGAGATAAGATAGGGGAGACAAGGGGCTGCAGACGTTAACAGCTACCTCGTAACTCCAACTCGCTGCCTAGTCTGAAGGAATCAATGCTCAGGTGCAGACTCTACTATGCCAGAATCTGCACACAAGGTGCATGGATTAAGGTGAGTAATCCGATCCAGTGAGTAATAATAATAAATAACAACCGAAGGCATGAAACCACATAAATTCACAAGGCATTTCTATACCATGTAGTAAGTCACATAAAGTAGTAAAACCGCAAAGAATCAAATGAAATCTCCTTTTAAAAACAGGTAAATCAGGTAAAACAACAAGTAAACACTAAGTAGTGATCTGCCCCTCGGGCCTAGTATCAATCACTCTGCATAGTATTAGCCCCTCGGGTTCACTCTCAGTCACTCAGCATAGTATCAGCCCCTCGGGCTCAGTATCAGATCATATGTTTACCCGCGCTTACTGTGGGTGTGCACGCTCAAGAGGGGCCCCTTACAGCTCAAACACTATATCAACATAAGGCCTGAAAGCCTTCTCACATCACCCATAAGGCTTGAAAGCGTTCTCACATCCCTTAAGCGACCTCGTGGCATATAAATATATCGCAGGCCCTCGGCCTCACTCAGTCAAGAAAACATCATTAGCCCCTCGGGCATCAATAAAATAGTAACGCTCAGCCTAAACAATAGTGGGAATGTCATATAAGTCTAAAACTTCAATTAAAGTGGCTGATATAGTAAAACTGTATAATCTTTAGGACTGAGTTCAAATAGTAAAACTTCCCTCAAGCCACCTCGTGGGATATAAATATATCTCACGCCATCGGCCTCACTCAATCCAGAAAACACCACAAGCCCCTAGGGCATCAATAAAATAGTAGTGCTCAGCCCAAACAACAATGAAAATATCATTTAAGTCTAAAAATTCAATTAAAGTGGCTAAGATAGTAAAACAGTATAATCAACAGGACTGAGTTCAATTAATATATCAAATAGTGAGGAAACAATGATAAAAATCCACGAAGGACTCAAGTACTCGGCATGAAGCCCAAATTATGGCGATAAGCCCAAATCATGTTGATAACAAACACATCTCATTAAGTACATGGTAAAAATATTAATCAGGACAGATGAAGTCATAATCCCCAGTAGTAAACAAATCTCGCGCTTGTCATAAAGCGCGTGTTTCACCTCAATATAGCACTACGTTGTGCAAATCCGAGGTTTCAAACCCTCAAGATATCATTTAGCATCATTACTCACCTCAAGCCGGCCAAATCTCTAGCTCGCTATGCCCTTGCCTCTTAAGTCGACCTCCTCGTGTGTCGAATCTGACCAAATCCACAACGAATACATCACAATAGGCTAAGGGAACATAACCCTATCGAAAAGAATCGAGAAACATCAAAAATCACGAAATTTTGTAAAACCCGAGCTTCGGGTCCACTTCTCGAATTCCAGAAAATTTTACATCAACGGATTCCTTATCGTGCCAAAATTCTATACATATCAAGAACTCTCAAAACCAAGCTCAAATGACCCTTCAAATTCGAATTTAAAATATCAAAAAATCAAGCTCTAGTTCTTCCCATTTTTGCTAAGTATTCATGAATTTCTAGGTTGATTTTACAATTAAGTCATGTTTCTAAGTCATAGAACTCACCTCCAATCAATCCCAGTTGAAACTCTCTTCAATCTCCACCAAGACACTCTCAAAATCGCCCAAGGACAAGTAGGAAATGGGCTAAGTTCGAATTTAATAACTGGACACAACCCTCAGATGTTGCATTTGTGACACCTAGTTTGTAAATGCGACAAAAACTTCAGAATTGGGAACGCGAGGCTCCCATGCCAAGGTCGCAAATGTGATTAAGAGCTCGAAAATGCAAACCCTGGTGAGGTCGCAAATGCGAACCCTGCCTCAGGCCAGGCTTCTTCGCAAATGCGAATCTTCACTCACAAATGCAAACCCCTCCTCAGGCCAGGTTTGTTTTCAAATGCGAATCCTCACTCGCAAATGCGAGATCACAAATGCGAATCATTTCTCGCATTTGCGAGGCCTGCAACTGCTTCCAAAAAAAAAATACCAGAAAACATGGGGTTCTCCAACTCCTCACGCACATCTAAAACTCACACGAGGCCCCTGAGCCTCAACCAAAAGTGCCAACCTATCCTAAAACATCATTCGAACTCTCTCCAATAATCAAAACACCACAAACAACACCAAAACCATCAAATAACATCGAATTCAAGCCTATATTCTTCTAAAACTTCCGAAACACACATTTAATAAAAAACCCTACCAAAATACCTCCGAATTAGCTGAAACTTTGCTCACACATCCCAAACTACCTAACAAAGCTACAACAAAACTCGGAATTCCATTCTGACGCTCGGATCAAAATCTCACCTATCAACAGAAATTTGCCAAAATGCTAACTTTGCCAATTCAAGTCTATTTCTACACCGAACCTCCAAATTCATTTTCGATCATGCTCATATGTCACAAATAAACCCCGCAAAGTTAATTGAATCACCGGAAATAACATCCTAACCCTCTAACGCATTAGTCAACATCTGGTTGACTTTTCCTAACCAAACGTTTCATATTGAGACCAAGTGTCTCATTTCCTATCAAAATCTCTCTGAACCAACTCGATCCCACTATGCGAATAGTAAAGCATAAGGAAGCTGAAAACGAGAAAAACAAAGCGGTAACTCACATGACGACGGGTCGGGTCGTCACATCCTCCCCAACTAAAATAAATGCTCGTCCTCGAGCGGGTCAAGAAATATACCTGAAGTCTCAATTAGGTGAGGATATCTGTTCCGCACCTGCCGCTTCATCTCCCAAGTAGCCTCCTCCACAGGCCGACCTCTCCATTGCACTTTCTCTGAAGTTATAGCCTTCGATCTCAACTTTCGAAACTGACGACCCATTATAGCTAAAGGCTCCACATCATAAGTAAAATCACCATCCAACTGAACCGTGCTGAAGTCCAATACATGGGACGGGTCCCAACATACTTCCGGAGCATAGATACATGAAATATCGGATGCACGCCCGATAAGCTGGGTGGCAAGGCAAGCTCATAAGCCGCCTCCCCAATCCTCCTAAGACCTCAGAAGGCCCAATAAACCGCGGACTTAAATTCCCTATATTTCCAAACCGCATAACACCCTTCATCAGCAAAACCTTAGCAAGACATCCTCACTAACCATATAAGACACATCTCGAACCTTCCGGTCCGCATAACTCTTCTGACGCGACTGCGTTGTACAAAGCCTCAATCAGCTTCACCTTCTCCAAGTCATCCTAAACAAACTTTGCCCCCAATTGCCTAGTCTCGCCAGGCTTGAAACCTACTTATTGGAGATCTACACCGCCTCCCATACAACGCCTCACACGGAGCCATCTGAATGCTCAACTGATAACTGCTGTTGTAGGAAAACTCTGCAAGCGGTAAAAACTCATTCCAAGAAACTCCAATACCAATAACACAGGCACGGAACACGTCCTCCAATATCTGAATAGTATGCTCAGATTGCTCGTCCGTCTGAGGATGAAATGCTTGCTCAACTCTACCTTCGTACCCAACTCTCACTGAAATGTCCTCCAGAACTCAGCAATAAACTGAGTACTTCTATTTGAGATAATAGACACTGGAACATCATGCAATCGAACAATCTCTCAGATGAAGATCATGCCAGCCGCTCTGAAGAATAGGCAGTACATACCGGAATAAAGTGAGCGGACTTCGTCAGCCGATCCACAATCACCCAAATCGAATCGAACTTCTTCAAAGTCCGAGGAAGACCACTCATAAAATCCATAATGACTCTCCCACTTCCACTCGGGAATAATCATCCACGTAACTACGCCATCTGGTCGCTGATGCACATATTTCACTTGCTGACAGTTGAGACACCAAGACACAAACCCTACAATATCCTTCTTCATTCTCCTCTACCAGTAGTGTTGCCTCAAATCCTAATACATCTCCGCGGCGCCGGGATGAATGGAATACCGGGAGCTATGGGCCTCCTCCAGTATCAACTCTTGAAGCCCATCCACATTGCGCACATAAATTCGGCCCTGCATTCTCAACACACCACCCTCATCAATGGTCACATCTCGCATTATCATACTGAACCCTATCCATAAGGACAAGCAAATGCGGATCATCATACTGGCGTTCTTTGATGCGATCATATAAGGAACACAGAGAAACCACACAAGCCAACACACAACTAGGCTCCGAAATATCTAGTCTCACCAAGCGATTGGCGAAGGAATGAAAATCAACTGCAAAAGGCCTCTCCCCAACTAGAATATACGCCAAAATCCCCATACTAACTGCCTTTCATCACAAGCCATCGGCACTACATTGCCCTTCACAGGGTGGTATAGAATGGTAGTATCATAATCCTTAAGTAACTGTAACAACCTCTGCTACCTCAAAATAATATACTTTTTCTTGAACAAATGCTGAAAACTGCGACGATCACTGAATACCTCACAAGATACACCATAGAAGTAGTGCCTCCAAATCTTCAGAGCATGAGCTATAGCAGCTAACTCTAAATCATCTACATGGTAGTTCTTCTAGTGGGGCTTAACCTGACGAGAAGCATAAGCAATCACTCTACCTTCCTGCATCAATACACATCCGATCCCAACTCCCGACGCATCACAATATACAGAATAAAAACCTGAAGCTGAGGGCAAAACCAATATTAGAGTCGTGGTGAAAGTTGTCTTGAGCTTGTAAAATCTCTTATCGCATTCGTCCGACCATACAAATGGAGCACCCTTCTGGGTGTACTTGGTCAAGGGCGATGCAATAGAGGAAAATCCCTTAACAAACCGGTAATAATAACCTGCCAAACCAAGGAAACTACGAATCTTTGTGGCTGAGGTCAGTCTAGGCCAACTGTGAACTACCTCTATCTTCCTCTGGTCGACCTGGATACCCTCGTTGGACACCACGTGCCCCAATAAAGCCACTGAACTTAGCCAGAACTCACACTTGGAGAACTTTGCGTAAAGCTTCTCCTCCCTCAATCTGTGCAATACAACTCGCAAATGTTGCGCGTGCTCCTCCTAACTACGCGAGTACATTAGAATATCTTCAATAAAAACAAAAATGGACGAATCCAGATAAGGCCAAAATACACTGTTCATCAACTGCATGAACGCCACTAGGGCATTAGTCAGCCCAAAAGTCAATCCAAGAAACTTATAGTGCCTATATCTAGTCCTGAAAGCAGTCTCACTAATATCTAAATCCCTGATCTTCAACTGGTGATAGCCTAAATGGAGATCAATCTTGGAGAACACCCTCGCTCCCTAAAGCTGGTCAAATAAATCAACAATGCGAGGTAAGGGATACTTGTTCTTCACTGTTACTTTGTTCAATTGCCTGTAGTAACTGCACATTCTCATGGTGTTATCCTTCTTCTTCTTCACAAATAGAATCGGTGCACCCCACGGTGACATACTAGGCCAATTGAACCCCTTATCTAGGAGACCCTAAAGTTGATCCTTCAATTCTTTCAACTCCGCTGGTGCCATACAATATGGAGGAATGGAAATGGGCTGGGTGTCCGGCACCAGGTCAATACCAAAATAAATATCCTGTCCGGTGGCATGCCAGACAGGTTTGCAGAAAATATATCGGAAAACTCCCTCGCAACTGGATCAAAATCAATGCTAGGAGTCTCGGATCCAACATCCCTCACAAGCGCCAAATATGAAAGGCAACGCTTCCCAACCACACGCTGGGCCGTTAAGAATGAAATCACCTTGCTAGGAACATAATCAATCTCACCACGTCATTCAATCCTCGGTACACCCGGTATAACCAACGTGATTATTTTAGCGTGACAGTATAGAATAACATGACACAGAGATAACCAGCCCATGCCCAAAATAACATCAAAATCCACCATGCTCAATAACAATATATGAACTCGGGCCCTTAGACCCCCAATAGTCAAAAAATATGACCGGTACACATGGTCCACAATAATAGTATCGCCCATCGGGGTAGATACATGAACAGCTAAAGAAAGACACCCTCGGTCCGTGCCCAAATAATTTGCAAAATATGAGGAATCATAAGAATAGGTTGAACCGGGATCAAATAAGATTAAGGCATATCTGTGGCAGACTGAAATAATACTTGTAATGACAGCATCTGAAGCAATGGCATCTGTTGTGCCCTGAAAAGCATAAAAACAAGCTTGACAATAGCCTAGTCAATCTCCACCTTTGGGGAAACCCCTGGCTGCCTGGCCCTCACCCCTAGCTGGCTGGACGGGTGCGGAAGAAACTGGAAAGAAGACGACGGCTGACCCCTTCGCTAAGATGAGCTAGCAGTGATGAAACTGCCTCTACATATGCCCGAACTCTCCACACTCATAACAACTCCCAGGTGATGGAGAATGGGACTGATGGGAACCCCTCGTCTTAGAGTGACTAGCTTATGTACTCTTCCTGGAAGAACCCTAAGCAGACGGAGTACGAGATGAATCTTTGCTAGAAGAGTACCGAGTGAAGGCTGAATCTATTGAGGACCATGATAACTACAACCTAAATGTGCCCCAAGATGCTCGGGACTGACCTACTGAGCGGGCTTGAAAGAACGACTCCATCCATGATGGAATTGGCCTCTCAAAAGAGTGCCACTATAAATGCCAGAACCTTGAGGCCTCTTGGCCTCCCTTTCCTCTAAATCCTGAAGGTGAACCTCCTCAATCTCTAGATCTATGTCAACTACCTCCTCTAATGAAGCACCCAACACTCTCTGTAGTCATCAGAACATAGAGATGGTAGTTAAGGACATCAGTAAATCTATTGATACGCTCGCGATCAGTCGGAACCAACCAAACGGCATGACAGGGCAACTCTGGAAACCTCATCTCATACTTAGACACAGTGATATATTCCTACCTTAGCCACTCAAACTGCCTACACAGCTCCTCTCTACGGGAGTGCGGTATATAAATCTCCAAGAGGAGAGTGGAGTACTCCTGCCAAATAAATGGTGCTGCACAAGCCGGCCTACGCATCTCATACGCCTTCCACCAAGTGAAGATAGCCTCAGTAAACTGAAAGGTGGTAAATGGCACATTAGTAGACTCCAGAACCCCTGCTGTACGGAGCATCAGTGAAACCTGTCAAAAAAACCCTAGGCATCCTTGCCCTCAGCTCCACTAGATGTCGGAGGCTGGAGTCTACCAAACCTCTCAAGGCAACGCTGCTCATCCTCAGGCATGGCTGGAATCCTGAATTCCTACACTGGGACAACTGGCTGAGTTGGAGGTGCCTCAAGAGTCTGTAATCCCTGCACTACATGCTCAAGTGTGCGAGTAGCGGGGGTCTGATTGCCTTCCCCAACTTCCAAAGTAGCTGCTGCTGTGGTGGGTGAAACTGCATGAGCCAGGCCGGTGCAAACTGTTAAAATTTTGGCCAAGGCCTCCTGAAGAACCGAAATAACAATGGGCATAGCTGGCGCATGAACTGGTGCTGCTGGAGCCTGGTCCTGAGCTGGGGCAACTGGAGGATCCATAAGTGCTTCCTTTCCTTCTCTTCCTTCTCCACGACCACGACTGCATCCACGACCTCTGGTGGCCTAAGTGGATTGTACTGGTGGTCGTCCGCCAAGTTCTATAGCTCATGTTCTCACCATTTGTGAAAGAATGGAATAAAGAGAAAATTAGTGCTCAGATCAACAAGTTCGCACGACAAGAATTTCAAGAATGTGAAGGTCTCTTAATGGTTCTGAAGCCTCCCGATGATAAGTACAGGCGTCTCCGTACCGATCCGCGAGACTCTACTAAGCCAGCTCATGACTCGCGAGACCAAGTTACCTAGGCTCTGATACAACTTGTTACGACCCTAGACCCAAACACTGTCGTGATGGTACCTATCGTGAAGAAAAGGCCAGCTAGAACAACATAAACACCCGGAACACCTCTTTTTGGCTACTACAACCCAACGAAGCGCATAGATAAGGGAGTTTTTCCAATTAAGCAATCGAAACGGGATTCAATTATTTAAGAAAATCTCAGAGTCGCTGCTTGGGAGATTTATGGTGTCATAACTCACCGATTAGAATCTCGAATCGAGGAATGAATGACTCTGTTTAATAGTCGCCGAACCAGAAATCCAAGTAAGGAATTTTGTTAACCCGGGAGAAGGTATTAGGCATTCTCAAATTCTGTGGTTCTAGCACGGTTGCTCAACTATCATATTTGGCTTAAATTATCTGATTTTATTGCATTTGTACCTATGTGCAAGTTTTAACTTCTAGCCGCTTTTATTTGTATTTTTAAAGGAAGTTGCAGTATCGTTAAAACGTGCCTCGAACCACATCACATAAATGCACCTGTGGTTTTTGACACATTTCAACTTCATTGAGATTTCGACTTGGGTCACATAAATGTGCACCCGAATTTAGGAAAGTAATATTATTAATCACGCGCCAAAAGAAACTATGCATTATTAACTTTCGAGAGGCCGTGAAAATTCGCTAAACGGCTCGTCTCGAATTCTAAGTATAAACAAGAATAATTAAAACGAGGGCCATGCAATATTCATTTTTGTTTGGCATGGAGCGCCCCAATTATCGTTTAAAAGAGAACTACATTTGGAGGATCGTAAACGTTCAAACTATTTTTATTTTATTTAAGAAAATATCAAGATTATTTAAAACATATCGCAAGTCAAGTCACATGAAATGCACCCGTGGTTCACAACCTTCATCATTTAACCTTGTTTGGAATGGGAGCCGGGTCACATGAAATGCACCCACTGACTCCTTTAATATAATCATGTAGTTCAGTTGATGAATAGCAACCCAATATCTATATTGTGACACCATCATGTCCAGCTATATCGAATTCGAATAAACATATGAACAAGTATAAATAATGTTCATTCACACAATTATCACCAAGAAGGATTAGCTCAAATACAACTACCCTTAATTTTCTTCACTGTCGTGATTTACTTTGCGCTCTCGATGAATTTCACCCAAATTTATTAAGGCAAACATATCATGTGCTCATCACCCTAAAACTGACAAACCAATTCATTTCTATTCAATCTAATGTATCATATTCAAAACAAATTAAGATAAACTTTTAAGCAAAATACAAAAAACTAAATACTGATACGTCATTCATATTCATCAACAAAACAAGAACATGGAAATAAAATTGATGCACATCTTGACGGAGAATTTCGAACTTAGTTCTATTCAAATTATCCTATGAACTCAACATGTTTAAAGAACTCACAATAGATCAAAATTTGATTAGAACTTCCACCTTAGTGATAACTAGTAGACACAATACTTATTTTGGAGTAAGTTTAAGCATTCAACACGTGAGTTGGTCAATTTCTGTCATTCGAACACATGGAAGCTTAGGCGAGATCACAAACTATATGCTCAAATATTAGAAATAAGGAACAAATTTAGTTCGACATGGAACATGGTAAATTATTTGTTGCTCGAACTATTGAAGACATTCAAAACACTACTCCTATTTTAGGATCATGACAGATTACCCGATCATAATTTAAAGATCCAACAACACGTGCTTTATAAAAAACCATGATGATCATTAAACCAAATTATCTCATGTGCTACCTCCTGGGAATAGACAAAAGCACTCGATAAAATGACTCTTATAATGCAGAAACTAAAATGAATTTGAATATGTAACAAAGATGCAAATCTATGCTTGTCATCACAAATCAATAGGAACAGATTGATCGCAATATCAATAAGCCAAAGATGAACAGATCTAATCCGAAAACTTAACTATAACCTGAACGCTTCAATTTTTTATTTCTCACATTCAAACACATCAAAAAAACCATAGAGAATATCGGATGGCATGAACACATCGACATATATCTCTTTCGAGCGCAAATCGCAACTAGTAGCTAATTCCAGACCCAAACTCTACTGATTCATTCATAGAATCCAACTATAACATAGCATCAAATGAAAACAAGAATTATCAACAAACACTATTGATCCAGCTTAGATGACGAGATTCGAAATTCGGATAACCAATTAAAGCAACTTAACAAAGAATGTCGACCAAGCTAACACAAACACCACAATCCATTGCAAAGAAAAACAATGAGAAGAGAAAGAGTTGAGTTGAACCTGTTGAGCCAAAATTCTTTAAGGTTTTGAGAATCCGTAGATACAAACTTTCGAGTTCAAATTTCTGAAGAAATCACGCATCCAACAATTGAAATGGAGCTGAGCAAAAATAAATGAGCCCGACCCAGCAATGAGGCTCGAACTAAGGTCATCCTCGATCAAATTCCATCAAAATCCATGCTTATCCTCCAAATTGTAATGAAACAACAATGGCTAAATCGAACTGGAACTACAGGAAAAATCGATACCTCAAACCGAAAACCTCGTTGAATTCAGAAAAGGCTGCCTTCGACGGTGACCTCTACATGAATCGATCTTAGAAAGGGCTCCAAAACCGTTTGTGTGCGTGAGCGTGTGCATGACCCTTGCGGGTGGGGCTGTTGAGGGCGTTCGAAAACAGGGGTGTGGTCGAAGATAATAATACAGGCAAGGGGTCGTTATCTTTGTCCACTCTCTCGTTGGAATTTAGCTTAAAAATGGAAGTAAAGATCAGCCCAAAAATATGATTAACCTCTTTTTTTCATATTTTTCTATTTTTTTAAAAAATTAAAACTAAAAATAACACCTAAATTAATTTCTAGTTAAATTATTTTCAAATTAAACTAATTACTACAACTAATACCTATTGCAACTAATTAAAACCAAATTAAACGGAAAATTACCGAAATTAAAGACTAAAATTAAAAGTACAAAATTAACCATTTTTATGATTTTTCTTTTTTTTTTTACACAATTACATCAATGTAATTAATTCCTAAATGCAAAATTGAAGCTAAGGTGGCATAAAACTAAATTGTGAAATTTTTTATGGTTTTTCTATGATTTGAAAATATTATAAATGCATGAAATGCAACTCAAATAAAGAAAAATTCCTAAAATTAATAAATAAAGTGTTTTGGTCTATTTTTAGGAGTTATTCTCAGGTAGGGCAAAAATCACGTGCTCACAGCTGCTCCTCTTTACTCAGAAACCCGAAGGGTTTTCGTGCAAAGATAAAGTGAATGGATACGAGCGATTTTTGCCTGCTTGAATACTCCTTGGGAAGCATTTTGAAAAAGCTTGACCGCACCGTGCTTCAGAGATTGCCTACATATCCTCGGCTAAAGAAGAATCAGGTACTGTAATTCATGAGTGTGTAAGATGAAGGAATATGCAGAGGTGAAGATCCGGTCGAGGTGCCATTCCGCCGAGGTTCCGATCCACGGTCTGTTATCACATCAAAATCAAAAGAATGAAAAAGAATATCTAAACTTGTCAACTACGAGTTACAAGATTCCTATCTATAAGTCTTCTGAAGCTTGATCTTCAGTCTCGAGTGGTTCTTCATTAAGACTTTAGATTTCAACCTTGACGCTTGTTATGTGCAGGTACTAGCTTGTTCTTCTTCGGCTTTTCTTAATTAAGATTGGACATGTAACGTTCGCAACCTTAACCATGCCTTTAGAAAGTCACATCTTTCATCTGCTTTTATTTGGATTAACTTCCTACTTGCCTTCCTTTTTCTTCATTTTTTTCTTTATTGTGACGAACTTTTGTTGATTACCTCGGACTGTTGACTTGCATTCATGACATGAGCTTATTTTGTTGTTGATTATCAAAACTTGAATTTTGAAAAATATTCCCTGAAACTGCTGCCTGTGTACCTGATCACAACAAAATAAACAAAACACAAAAAATTCTTCTTGCCCCAGTTTGGTGCTGGGCGGATATGTGAGTGTTAATCATATCCTCTTACCAAATATCTCTAAATCTAAGCTAAGTCTTATTATCCAAGAGGGCCCTGACAATTCTTAGCTGATGACAACTTTTGAACAATGTTACGTTTCTCAAGAGGTATTATTTTCCACTATGTCTTATTATGAGTTATATTTGCTGGGGGTTTGCTGGTGACTAGTGATCAAAACTACTTCCTATTATCCATGCGGGTCCTGACAACTCTTAATTTGACGACAAAATGTGTCTGCTGGGAGCTATATTCAATTATCCAGGGGGTCCTGACAACTCTTACGATTTAATCCCAATGTCCAAGCGGGTCCTGATTACTCCTATTGGGGAATTATTTGGGTTTGACCATGCCACCCGACTATTATTAAGCTAAGCCCATTTTTCATGAGGGTCCTGAGGGTTCCAACTTAAATGTTAATTCTAACTTCTGGTTGTTTCTGCTAGTGATTATTGTTTAGGAGTTTCTGCGACTCTTGCTGGGGAGGGTGCTGGTGCTTGCCCATGCTACCTGTGCCTGTTTGAGTATTAAGCTGCGCTCCATTTCAACTTCTATGCTTAATTCAACCCTCAATTGTTCCTATTGGGGTTTGATAGTTAAAATTTGTTCCTTTGTGCTCTTTGCTGGGGAGGATATTTATGACGAACTATGTCCCTTTTGAGTTTGAACTAGATCCATTTTCAGATGGGCCCTGAGGTTTTGATCATACTTTCCATGTGCCTGGTTTCCCCTTTGAATGGCCTCACACAGGCTCTTCAGGAATTTTTATGCCCATATGTCAATCAAAGAAAACTAGTCAGTTTGAAAAGTGGTGGTTAGTTTGCGGCATTCTTGTTGGAAGATGCCTCCTCACTGTCATGTTCTGTTTTGTTCAAATTTTCATGTTGATGATGAGTTGTCTGAGTTGGTTGGCTGACCCCTCGAATCTTTACGGCTTTACTTTGCTCCCCATGATTGTGTTACATTTCTTGCCCTTTGCCAGAATCCTCGCACTTTTCTCAAGATTGCCAAGTCAATGTATTATGCTTGGCTGACCCTCTGACCCCTGTACCTTCATTCTTCTCCTCATCTTTGTGTTGCATTTCCGACCCTTTGCTATAATTTTCACATCCTTTCCTGAGGTTACCCAGCAAGTTTACGATGCTTGGCTAACCCTTGCGAACATTCCCATTTTCGTGTTGCGTTTCTGACTCTTTCGCCGGACCCTTGCATCCTTTCTGAGAGTACCCGGTCAGTTTACGATGCTTGGCTGAACCCCTGAACCATTGTGGCCCTCCCATCTTTTTGTTGCGCCTTTTCACATACCATGGCAGCTTTGATTTCATCTTGAAAGACATGGATTGCTTATTGGCTGACCAACTTCTCTGTCACCCTTATCACAAAAAATACCTCTTCCCCGTTCAGACCCAAAATCCTCTATTTGTTGCATTGCTGATGAACTGAAATATTCCCAACCTTTGTGTTCCACATGAATTCTAAAGCATGTCCCTTGCCCTAACTCCGTGTTTATGATGTTTTTTATTGACTTGAACCACTGGCCTTGACCTTGAGGTGTGTTACTCCTTCACTTGTTATGATGATTGACTTTCATTTGAAGACCATGTTTTCCCCTTGACCAACCGCTTCGTTGTAAACCTTAACCCAAAAAATACCTCTTCTCATTCGAACCCAATACCTTCCGTGTATTGCATTGTTCCTGAACCGACATCTGACAAACCCTTGTGTTTCACCTAATCCCTAAAGCATATTTACCAACTACATTGTATATGATGTTCTTTTCTGACCCAAATAACTGGCTCTGACCTTGAGGTCAATTGCTCTATCGCTAGCCATGATAACTTCGATTTCTTCTTGGAAGATCTTGCTTGTCACCGGTTTACATCTTGTCACAGAAAACCCTTTTGATCAATTTACCCTAGCCCTCATTCTGTTGCATTGTCCATGATTTGATATATACCGAGCATTTGTATTTCAAACGAATCCCAAAGCATGTTGATTGTTACCAGCTCAATGTGCCTGTTGTTCTTTCCTGACCATGGTGCTTTGATGTGACAAACAGGTCCCCTTTTTTGCAATTGGAAAGCTGGTGGCAGATTTTGAAGTCATTTCTCACTTGTTTTGACCCCATAGACTCAAGAGGAGGGAATAAACAAGACAAAAGGAACAGAGTAGAGGACCATGAAAGGAGATGATTCCTAACACTAAAATGCGGGTACTAACTCTAATGGCCATGACGTGCACCTACAGCCTATTTCGTTAAGCAAGTCTGATATTCAACTCTTGTTACACTCCTCTAGACCGTGAACTTAGACTGCAATGCTCCGATTATCCAATCTGATTCACAATCCTTATTCGACTTGTAGCGCCCAAAGGGTCTTCACCATTAAGCCTCTCTCGTTTTGTTCTTTTCTCTCAACATACAGTCGCCTTAAGGTGCTCGGGAGGGTTTTCACAATAAGACTCTCTTATATTTTTCATTTTTTTTGTTTCTCTCAGCTCCTATGGCCTTATGATACCCGTGAGGATTTTCACTAGTAAGATTCTCTCAATTTTACTCTGTTTAATAGTCCGCGAACCAAAAGTCCGAGTAAGAAATTCTGTTAACCGGGAGAAAGTGTTAGGCATTCCCGAGATCCGTGGTTCTAGCACAGTCGCTCAACTGTCATATTCGGCTTAAATTATATGATTTTATACAGTTATGAACCTATATGCATTTTAAATTTTTTAACCACTTTTATCATAATTATTTTTAAGGAGAATTGCAACGTCGTTAAAACATGTCTCGAACCACGTCACATAAATGCAACCGTGGTTTTTGACAACTTCGTTGAGATTTTGGATTTGGGTCACATAAATGCGCACCCGTACTTAAGAAGATAAAATTAGTAAAGACCCGCCTAAAAGAGACTAATGTGTAATTATCTTTGCGGGAAAGCCGTGAAATTTGCTAAATGGCGTGCCCTGAATCTCTAAGTACCAACACAAGATTAATTAAAGGGCCGATACAAGATTAATTAAATTGAGGACCATGCAATTGTTATTTTTTTTAGGCATGGCGCACCTCAATTCCATCTTTGAAGAATATTTCAGCTAAAAGCTCGAAGGGCCATAGACTATGTCTTATCTAATATAGCTCACCTCGCTTAAAGATTAGTTGGTTTACTCTTTCGATTGTATCAAAAGACAAACTAAGCCAGTTCGACAAAGTTACTTCTGGGACATCTAACCATCCACTTCATTGATCGAAATTTGAATAAAAACTCGTTAGCTATACAGTGGACTTGAAGACTTATCTTATAATGGAGGTCAAACTCAAATTGGCAAAATGGCCAGTGATATTTGACAAAGTCACAAAATGAACAAAACTTGAAGACAATTATATAAAAATGCATATAAAATACTAATGAAGCCACTATCATTTCCAAGCAGAGACAACTAACGTTCCATAAGCTAATCAGCAGCTACTATTAGAGCATAATGCTCAAACTTCTCATTCTGTCAACCTTATTAAATAATCAAATGAGACAACGAAGAGGAGTTGTGCATCAAATATTCAACATTCTGTCAAAGTCTTCAATATTAACCAAAAGGAATTCAAGCAATACAAAGGTTGAAAAAGAACAACAAGAGATGCGAATTTCCAGCAATTGAAATGCCATTAAAACTCTCGATTTTCAAGGTAGTGAATATATACCCTAATTCTCATTCTAACATCGATTTAAATTAACATACACAAAGGCTCAAACTGATTTAATCGTAATTAAACATTTTCAAAAATCTAACAAATCACAGTCACGTCACAATGAATAAACTAAAACAAATGCTAACTAACACTCAAAATGACGCCACTTAATATCACTAAAGAAAAAAATATAAAGATACTACGTGAAACACCTTTCATCAAACAAACTTTCCATGAAATAGTTGGCAATTAACTCCATGTGTATACTTAGTCGGATAATTCAAATCGGATATCAAACAATTCGAAACGCACAGCATTACACTTTCAACAAAGAAATGGTGAAGTAGCTTCAACTACGCTCCAACCATGTGAAAGAATATTAAACAAAACAGTAAGGTCCGATAATTGGCCAAGATCCACGAAAATCGCGCGATTACCAGAATTATATTCTACTCATCACAGCTTAAATGTATTAAACAGATGTCAATATTTAGAGCCGAAATCGAAATAACGAACGGACCTCAAATGGCAACAATCTGAACAAAGATGACAGGAAATCGGGCGCGAAACCTCGAACCTCGTCCTCGAGCAACACAGCTGAACCAGGCTATACCAACAAAGCTTCACACAAAATCCATGAATGAAAGTGCAAACCAGAAAGTGTTATTTTTAACTCTTTGTATGTGTGTGCGCGACTGAAAATTGGTAGGAAGAGGAAGGTTCAATGGTGTGTTTACTGTCGATTTCCCAACCCCTGCTATTTTGTTTTGCTTCAGTCCAGAAGAGAGGTGAGAGCTCGTCGTGGGTCTGTGATTGTTGCCATGTGACTCGTTTTCCGGCGAGGGGTTGTGTGTGTGTTTGTTGCTGTGCGACTCGTCTTCCGGCAAGGGGTAGTGTGAGCCTCAGCTACTGGTGGTTGTTGGATTTTGGCGAGCTTGGAGGTGAATGGAGGAGAAGACGCTGAAGGGAGGGGTGGGTCGTTTGGAGAAGATGGGAGAACCACTGGAGAAGACAACACTAGGGGGTCCGTCCTTTGTTTGTCCTCTGCGCAGCTGCCTCAAAATTTCCCAGCCGTCTCTTCTGTATCTATACGTGTATGTAATGTGTATTAGGTTTTTAGGTGGGGAAATGGGTTTGGGTATTGGGTTGGATCGGGTCGACGTGGTTTTGGGTTGGGTAGGGGCTAATTTGGATTGGGTTTTAAAAAGGGAAATTGCATTGGGCTTAAAAATAGTAGATATCAGCCCAAAAATATGATTCACATCTTTGTTTTTGTTATGAAATCTCCTATTTAAGGTGAATGTCTATAATTAGAGAGATTCTAGAGTTCTATTCTTGGTAGCTAAATCATCCTCCTCCCTATAAATAGAGGTGCCCTCTACCATTGTAAATTACTCCTAACATTCTCTAAGTATCAATAAGAAGAACTCTCTCTACTCTTCTCTCTATTTTTCTCTTGTTCTTGCATTATTGTTCTTGTCTTTTATATTATTTCATAACACGTTATCAGCACGAGACTCTACCGTCTCAAGAACCATTCTCGAGAAATCTGAGGTATTTCCCTCTTCCTAATTTAATTTTCGATTGTCTTAACTTTTGTTTGTGCAAGGTTTTGCTTCAAAGAAAGAATGAAGAAAGAAGGAAAAGAAACGAAAAAAAAAGGGAGGAAAAGAAACGAAAAACAAAGAGAAAAGGAAGAAAACATTGAAAATATAATTGGTATACCTTAAAGGTAAGTAACTTATTTTTCCCTTTCAAATTCTTGAAATTCTACGATTTGATTTAATATACAAACAAAGTTTGATTATAACTCTAATGGAGTTTGTAAGAAATTATAACCACATGAAGTGGTAAAATCTCTATGTCCTGCCATGATTAAATTCATGTATGATTGTGGGCAAATAATTGAAAATCCGTCCCATTTTGAATTTGCTCCATTCCCTTTAGAGAATGTGGAAGCAGTATATGATAAGTCTGAAAGAAGACTAAAATATTACCATGAAGGTATCAATGAATGTGGACGTGGCAAAGAATTCCGTCCAATTGAATTTGCTCCATTCCCTTTAGAGAATGTGGTAGCAGTATGTGATAAGTCTGAAAGAAGACTAATTACCGTAAAGGTATCAATGGATGTGGACATGGCAATAGACGAAGTTATAATCGTCATTATTGTGGTAATGAGAACAATAAGGATTCTCAAAATAATCTTTCACTTTATGAAAGTAATATTTGACATGAGATTGTGTAAAGCACATGATTTTGATCCATTCCCTGAAGTGAATGTGATAATTGTAATAGAGCCCGTAAGTATGAACACGCTCTTGATGTAATTTTGGTTTATGTCTGACATTATGAAAAGAAAGTTCGTTGCCCTTGAAATTTTGGGCAAGAACTATATGATATGGGTGTTGGATACTTAAATCCATTTTGGATGCTATGGGTCTTGGAGACGCCATTAAAGACAGAAATAATGCGTCCACCCAAAACCATGCTAAGGCCTTGATTTTCTTGCGCCATCACCTTGATAAAGGTTTGAAACTATGCTAAGGCCTTGATTTTCTTGCGCCATCACCTTGATGAAGGTTTGAAGATTGAATATCTCACCGTCAAGGATCCACCTATCTTGTGGAATGGCTTAAAGAAGAGATATGACAACCTGAAGTTGGTCACTCTGCCACAAGCACGATACGATAAGAATCCAAAAGCAAATAGTTTATAAACTATATATTATCGTTGCGGTGGAAACGGGCACTGGTCAAAGGCTTGTCGTATACCATGACATTTGGTTGACCTTTATCAAGCATCTCGAAAGAGTAAACGCCCTGAAACGAATTTTGTCTCTGACGACAACTTTGACATCACCCACTTGGATGTGGCAGACTTCTTTGAGCAACCCGAGGGGTAGATAGACCACCTAATCGGTGATGGATCCGTGATGAAAGAAGATGGAGCTATTTGATTTTATTTTACTTGTTTGTATTAGTGAATGAATAAACTATAGCCATCAGTATTAGCTCGTATTAGTTAGTTCATGACATAATGTTAGTATTAGTTCTTTAGAATGTATCAATATGCTCAAATATCAATAATATTTTTACTTTCAGTAGAGGTAATCGACTAACCTGAAAAACTAGTCGGTTATCTCATATTTCGCATAAAAACTGCAAAACAATCGATTGTCAATGATCAACAATCGATTGTCTTTAAAACAGTGTTCTGGAATTTAAAAATCATCCACAATCGATTGTCTATGTCTAACAATCGATTGTCGTTATACAGTGAGGTCTGGAATTTTTCAAAAATAACCAACAATCGATTGTCTATGCATAACAATCGATTGTCTTAAACAGTGTGATCTGAAGTTTTTCAAAAATAACAAATAATCGATTGTGTGTGTTTAACAATCGATTGTCTATGTTCAAACAATCGATTGTGTGTGTTTAATAATCGATTGTCTTATGAAAAACGCTGAAAATTTTCAAACTGCAAAGTAATCAATTATGGATAACATATCTGATTTTGTTAGTCAACTGTTAGCAGCAGATTTTGAAAATATTATGTGACACAAACGAGTTGAAGTTGTTTATTCTCATGTTCGTATATTTTCTTTTATATGTCAAACCATGGGAAGTAAATTGATTAAAGGCTCCGGAAGAGCAACTGTAACTCTGCCCAATGGCATGACGTTTATCTTAGAGAATGCATTATTCTCCTCCAAGTCTAAGAAGAACTTGTTGAGTTTTAAAGATATCATTCAAAATGGATATCATATTGAGACAATAGATGAGAATAATCTTGAATTCTTCATGAAAACGAGGCTGCCCATTTCGGTTTGGGTTCACGCCATTTTGCATGCAGCAATGCTAGTTAGTCGGCTGCCCACTTTGGTTTGGGTTCACGCCATTTTGCATGCAGCAATGCTAGTTAGTCGGCTGCCCACTTTGGTTTGGGTTCATGCCATTTTGCATGCAGCATTTTAGTTTGTCGGCTGCCCACTTCGGTTTGGGGTCACGCCATTTTGCATACATCAATGCTAGTTCGTCTCTGACTGACAAATTGACACAAATATTCCCCGTTGCAATTGGTTTTGGGTCATGGACCCAATATATCCCATTTAAGAATTTTTGGATGCGCAGTATATGTGCCTTTAGCACCGCCATCCCGCACCAAAATGGGTCTGCAAAGAATGTTAGGAATATATGTTGAGGTTGAATCGCCCTCCATTATTCGCTACCTCAAAACATTGACAGGAGATTTGTTCACTGCACGATTTGCAGACTGTCAATTTGATGAGACACTTTTCCCAAAATTAGGGGGAGAAGTTGGTGAAACCAAATGGGAAATTTTGTGGAAAAATGCATCATTATCTCATCTTGATCCTCATACCTCTATTTGTGAGAAAGAGGCACAAAAGATTATCCATTTGCAAAGAATAGCAAATCAAATGCCTGACGCATTTATAGATTTGAAAAGGATAACAAAATCACATATCCTCGAAGTGAATGTGACAACATTTGATTCACGAATACATATTCATTATTGGAAGAATATGAACATGAAATTGGTATTAAATATACCACACTCACCCCTAGAATGAGGTTTGAGATGATACCACACTCACCCCTAGAAGGAGGTTTGAGATGATATATGGCATGAATGATCGTTGGTCACGTACCTATTGTACGCCAAAGTATTTTGGAAATATGACTATTAAAGGACAACTATAATGCAAGAAACATATCTTGCATATAAGTTTGACATGACCATAATGGTATAACTTTCTCTTTAAGAAAGATATTCACCACATGGATGTTGATGAATCTGTGGTAGTACAAAATTAATTGAGAGCTCTAGAAGAGCCAATTATTACTATGTTGGAGAAACACAATTGAGTATTGTGCTGTAGTAAGTCTCAAAGAAACTTATTCAGTTTCCAAAGTACACGCGAAAGCGATTGATTATATTGAGACTATAAATAAAGGAAGGCTTTGATATCTCCTACTACTACAACTTGTAGCGGGGTAATTTGTATATGAAAAGCTACCCGCTTTGTTCTCCAGTTTTTACTACACAAACAAAAGAATACCACAATAAAGTGGATATCTATTGGTATAAAACCCATGTCATAATAAACCTGAAGTTTATTGATAAGTGCATATGTCATGGTGTAAATTTGAAGTTTACCAATATTGATAATTTATTTAGTTGGCATTCGTGTTAGCCATCTCATTTTAAGTATGATGTGCAAATTCACATAGGTGAATATCAAAGAACTAGAAAGTTCTTTACGAATTCTCTTGTATCACTTGTTATCATTAATGAACTGACCAACTAAAGAGTTTGGGTCGAAGCCCATAAATTCTGGAAATATCAAAGGTGAATATGGGCCCATTCACCTGCCATGTATACCACATATGATGCATCTATGAAATGGTTACATGCGCAATTGTTATTGACCCGCAGCCTGGCCGGTGCTTGCGAGGTAAATCGCTCAGTAATCTAACTTCGAGCATAATTTCCAGATTTTCTACTCAAGATAGTTCATCTTGATAAGTTGGTTTATATCAAAGTTGGTTTAGCAAGATAATTATTGAGTGCTTCCACTTAATAGCTAAACTGTTTCTTATGAGAACAAAGTTATATATATCAGTTTGATATACGTTGTATACGAGAGTATATTATATTCTCCCCTCACAAGTGGTTCAGGGTTATGAATCAAATAATTTCATCTTATTATTAATGTGCCGTGTATATTGACATAATAATGCACAAAGATGGACTCTCAAAGTTGAGGAAACAAGTTAGCTTTTCTAACATGAGGGGGAGACATGATAAACACTTGAGAAAAGGTTACATGGGATGAATTATGATGTGTATATGTATATCCCCGAATATCATGATATGAACCTGAAGTTCATAAAAGGGATAATTCAATTGCAACATATTGCAAAGCATGCTATACGCATTTGCTGACCCAAAGAAAGTAACTAAATGGAAGAGATACAATTCAAGAAGAATTGATTCCATATGAAAGACATGTAGTTTTGAACCTATAGTTCAAATGCTTGAAAGTATAAAGTCAAAGGTATGTATAGTCAGTTTTCGATATCTTATTTGTCTAGCATGACATGGAAAACTTGATATGCATCTAAAGTCTATTATATGGCTTATATGACTTAACTTGAAAGATTTAAGTTGCTTGAAGCATATGCAATTCTTGGTCTTGAAGTACCACATCCCAAGTACAATTTGTGTACATATGAATCTTGCTATAACTATAAGCATGATGGCATTGAGAATGCATCTATGGAGATATTGAAGAGTTATTCCACGACATTATATGAAGATGTTCATATCTATCAAGAATGATGATTTCAAGGTACGGAATATTTATTCAAGTCAATATGGTTGATTTGTCAAACGTCTACCAAAGATCGTTTTGAAGATGATGCACAAGATTGGAATGCAAATGCTCAAGGATATAAATTGATGTACTCATTACGGGGAGTTAATGCGCGTTGCACTCTTTTTCCCTTACAAGGTTTTGTCCCACTGGGTTTTCCTTGCAAGGTTTTTAATGAGGCAACCAATAGGCGCATATTCAAACATGTGTACTCTTTTTCCTTTCTTTAATTTTTCCCATTGGGTTTTGGTTTTAAGGTTTTAACGAGGCACATTGTTGAATAGACATTCAAGGGGGAGTGTTATGAAATCTCCTATTTAAGGTGAATGTCTATAATTAGAGAGATTCTAGAGTTCTATTCTTGGTAGCTAAATCATCCTCCTCCCTATAAATAGAGGTGCCCTCTACCATTGTAAATTACTCCTAACATTCTCTAAGTATCAATAAGAAGAACTCTCTCTACTCTTCTCTCTATTTTGCTCTTGTTCTTGCATTATTGTTCTTGTCTTTTATATTATTTCATAACAGTTTTCATATTTTCCCAATTTCTTTTAAATTAAAGCTAAACATAACACCTAAATTAATTTCTAGTAAAATTATTTTTAAATTCAACTAATTACTACAACTAATACTTACTGCAACTAATTAAAACAAAATAAACGAAAAACTACCGAAATTCAAAGATTAAAATTAAAAGTGCAAAATTAACCTCTTTCTATGATTTTTTAACACATTTAACTTAATATAATTAATTCCTTGATGCAAATTGAACCTAAGGAGGCATAAAATTAAAATGTGATACTTTTTATGGCTTTTCTATGATTTTTAAAATTTTTTAAAAATGTATGAAATGCAACTAAATAAGAAAACACCTAAAAATCAATGAAAATTATTTTAGTTTATTAATAGGAGTTATTTTCATGTAGGGCAAAAATCACATGCTCACAACACCTCTCTTAACAAATAATTAACATTAATAAATCCAAAATACGTATAAAACAGCTATAAATTTGGAAACAACGATAGTATTAAGGGATACCATCCCGACATACCGGGGTCTCACAAGTCATGAGCTTCTACAGAGTTTGGTATAAGTCTACCGAATATAATATCCGATATAATAGTCCAAAGAAAACATAAATGAGAAAAGATAGGGGAGACAAGGGGCTGCGGACGTTAACAGTTACCTCGTAACTCCAACTCGCTGCCTAGTCTGGAAGGAATACGTGCTCAGGTACAGATTCTACTATGCCAGACTATGCACACAAGGTGCAGGGAGTAATGTGAGTACTCAAGCCCAGTGAGTAATAATAATAAATAACAACCGAAGGCATGAAAATACATAAATTCACAAGGGAGTTCTATACCAGGTAGTAAATCACTTAAAGCAGTAAAACCATAAAGAATCAAATGAAATCTCTGTTTAAAAACAGGTAAATCAGGTAAAACAACAAGTAAACACTAAGTAGTAATCTGCCCCTCGGGCCTAGTATCAATCACTCTGCATAGTATTAGCCACTCAGGCTCACTCTCAGTCACTCAGCATAGTATCAGCCCCTCAGGCTCAGTATAAGTCACTCAGCATAGTATCAGTCCATCAGGCTCAATATTAGACAATATGGTTACCCGCGCTTACTGTGGGTGTGCACACTCCGGAGGGGGCCCTTACAGCCCAAACACTATATCAACATAAGGCTTGAAAGCCTTCTCACATCACCCATAAGGCTTGAAAGCCTTCTCACATCCCTTAAGCGACCTCGTGGCATATAAATGTATCTTAGGCCCTCGGCCTCACTCAGTCTAGAAAACATCATAAGCCCCTCAGGCATCAATAGAATAGTAATGCTTAGCCCAAACAACAGTGGGAATATCATATAAGTCTAAACTTCAATTAAAGTGGCTGATATAGTGAAATTGTATAATCAATAGGACTGAGTTCAAATAGTATATCAAATAGTGAGGAAACAGTGATAAAAATCCACGAAGGACTCAAGTAGTCAGCATGAAGCCCAAAATATGGTGATAATCCCAAATCATGTTGATAACAAACACATCTCAGTTAAATACGCAGTAAAAATATCAATCGGGGCGGACGGAGTCACAATCCCAAGTAGCAAATAAATCCCGCGCTTGTCGTCAAGCGTGTGTGTCACCTCAACATAGCACTACGTTGCGCAAATCCGGGGTTTTCAACCCTCAAGATATCACTTATCATAATTACTTACCTCAAGCTGGCGAAATCTCTAGCTCGCTATGCCCTTGTCTCTCAAATCGGCCTCCTCGCGCGTCGAATCTGACCAAAACCACAACAAATACATCATAATAGGCTAAGGAAACATAACCCAATCGAAAAGAATCGAGAAAAATTTAAAATCATGGAATTTTGCAAAACCCGAGCCCTACGCCCACTTCTCAAATTCCAGAAAATTTTACATCAACGGATTCCTTATCTTGCCACGAGTCTATACATATCAAGAACTCTCAAATCTGAGCTAAAATGGCTCTTCTAATTCCAAGTTGAAATTTCAAAAAACTCAAGTCCTAGTTCTTCCCATTTTTGCCGTTTTTCATTAATTTCTACGTTGATTCTACAATTAATTCATGTTTTTAAGTCATAGAGCTCACCTCCAATCAATCCCAATCGAAACTCTCTTCAATCTCTACCAAGACGCTCTCAAAATAGCCCAAGGCCTAGTGGGAAATAGGGGAAATAGGCTAAGTTCGAATTTAATTACTGGACACATCCCTCAGATGTCGCATTTCCTTCACCTGGTTCACAGATGCGAAAGTCAAAAATGCGAAAAACCCATTCGGAATTACGAACGTGAGCCTCCCCTTCCAAGGTTGCAAATACGACTAAGAGCTCGCAAATGTGATCAAACTGTTGCAAATGCGAACCCTGCATCAGGCCAGGCTTCTTCGCAAATGCAAATCTGCACTCGCAAATACGAGATTTTAAATGCGAACCATTTCTCGCATTTGCGAGGCCTGTAACAGCTTCAAAAACTACAAAAAAATATGGGGTTCTCCAACACCTCTCGCACACCCGAAACTCACCCAAGGCCCCCCGGACCTCAACCAAAAGTGCCAACCCATCCTAAAATATCATTCGAACTTGATCCAATCATCAAAACGCCACAAACAACACCAAAACTATCAAATTACATCGAATTCAAGCCTAAGTTCTTCCAAAACTTCAAAAACACGCATTTGATAAAAAACCTAACCAAAACACCTCCGAATGAGCTTAAATTTTGCACACACATCCCAAATAACCTAACAAAGCTACAGCAACTCTCATAATTCTATTCCGACCCTCGAATCAAAATCTCACCTATCAACTGGAATTCGCCAAAATAGTAACTTCGCCAATTCAAGCCTAATTCTACACCGAACCTCCAAAATCAATTCTGATCACGATCCTAAGTCACAAATCATCCCCCGAAGCTAACTGAATTACCAGAAGTTACATCCGAACCCTCTAACTCATAAGTCAATATCCGATTGTCTTTTCCAAACCAAACCTTCCTTAAAGAAACCAAGTGTCTCATTCCTACCAAAACCTATCCGAACCAACTCGATCACACAAGATACGGATAATGATGCATAAGGAAGCTAAAAAAGGGGAAAACAAAGCAGTAACTCACGTGACGACGGGTCGGATCGTCACAAAACCTTACATGGGATCTACAAGACGGGATTCACAATCTAAACAATAAAAAATACAATATGATTCTAGATTGAGGCATAGATATATGGGTTCATCATCCAAGTTCGAAAAAGAGCGAGATGCGCGAGACAATAATGCTAATACCAATGCAAGGATTGGTGATTACAATTTCAATATTAGAACTTCTGAGTTGGTATTTGTTATAAGAGTATAGGAGATAAGTTGTGGTGGCCGAAAGAAATGAAGTCAAAACATAGAAGAAGAAATTCAAATTTTTGGTGCGAATTTCATAATGACCACGACCATAAAACAGTAGATTTAAGATCATTACAAGGTGAAGTAGTGCATTTGTTAAGAGAAGGTTATTTAACTGGGTTGTTCAATAAGAAAGGTAAGATAATCTTATATGTATAATAGACAAGAACCTCCAAAATCATTGTCAGCAAAAAGAATGGTTAACACGATAAGTAGGGGATAAGAGGTCAACGGTGTGATATGACTGCAAAGAAGATATCAAAAGTCAAGGTTACTGATGGGAAGCGAGTTTGCAAAGTATAACTTTTGATGGCTTTATAATCCCTCAAAATAATACACTAATAATATCTTTACTTGTACATGATACTATTGTGAAACGAGTTTTGATTGATCCAGGTAGCTCCGTAAATATTATTCTTCTGAAAATGGTAAATGAGATGCAAATTGATGACAAGATGGTGCCAAAAGCACGTACTTTATCTGGGTTCGATATATAAAGCATTGTCACAAAAGGGAAAATAATTCTTACTATATTTGCAGAAAGAGTTGTCAAGGATACAAAATTCTAGGTGATAGATACAAACATGGCTTATAATATAACTCTTTCCAGGCCACGGATTCATGATATGGATGTTGTACTGTCTACTTTATATCAAGTTTATTAGTTTCCTTCACAATAGGGGATTTGACAAATCCGTAGAGATCATTAGGCTTCTAAAGGTATCAATTTAGTTGCGGATTCGAGCACAGTGAACGATGATGCAAATAAGGATAGCAACTATAGAATTCAGTTTAGGACCTAAAAATACAAACCTCAACTAAAGACAGTTTAGGAAAGACGGATGTAGATTCAAGATCTAATGTCATTCAAGAGCCAAAAGAGAATAAAAACATCAAAACAACAATTGAAGAACTCGAGGCTATCACACTTTCCGAGCAGTGGCAAGATAGAAATGTTTATGTTGGCATGAAGCTAAGCCCCGGAATGAAATGTAAACTTGCCAAATTATTACAAGCTAACGCAGATTGCTTTGCTTGATTCTATTTAGATATGACAGGTATACCACCGGAGTTAATGACCAACAAATAGAATGAAAATATATCATATCCACCCGTCAAACAAAAAAAAAAAAGAAAGCAGGGATTCTTCAAAAATTAGGTGATCCAGGATAAGGTACAAAACCTTTAAAATTGTATCAATACGAGAGGTAAAATATCCTAACTGTCTAGCTAATACTGTAGTATTACCAAAAATGAATAGGAAATGGCGAGTTTGTGTAGATTATACTGACTTAAATAATGCTTGTCCTAAAGATTCATTCTCTTTACCGCACATAGATCAGCTAATTGATTCTACTGCAGGTCATGAGTAGTTATGTTTTTTTAGAAGCCTATTCAAGGTATAACAAGATAAAGATGGACCCTTTAGATGAAGAAAAACTTGCTTTATCACAAACATGGGGACTTACTTTTACAAAGTCATGCCTTTTGGTCTAAAAAATATTGGAGCCACATACCAATGGTTGGTAACAAAAATGTTTTAAAAATATCTCGGAAATACAATGGAAGTCTAAATTGATGATGTGCTAATCAAATCGACAAAGGAAGGAGATCATATCCAACATTTGTCAGACACTTTTTACATTCTCCGTAAGTTTAATATGAATTTAAATCTAGAAAAATGTGTCTTTGCCGTGGCTTCAGGTAAGTTTTTAGGTTTTCTTATTTCTAACCGAGGTATTGAAATAAAACCTACACATGTCAAATCCATTGTGGAGATACCGGAAATACTCAACAGCAAAAAAGAGGTGCAAAAGCTGACAAGTAGGATAACAACTTTGGAAAGATTTATTTCCAAATCCTTGGAGAAACGTTTTATATTCTTTTCAGTAATGAAAAAGAAAAACTTATTTGAATGGACTGATGAATGTCAACAAGCTGTCAGAAATCTAAAAGAATATATGTCAAATCCACCCCTACTGGTTAAATCGAAGGATGGAGAAAGGCTACTCAATTATATCGCCATGTCAGAAATGTCGGTAAGTGCAGTAATGGTACGAGAAGATAAATGTAAAAAATCTCCAATTTATTATGTTAGCAAATCTTTGTTGGAAGCTAAAACTCGATATCCTCACTTAGGAAAACTTGCTTTAGCATTAGTTATAGCATCTAAAAAGTTGAGGCCTTATTTTCAGTGTCTTCCTATCTCTATAGTGACCACTTATCCCCTAAGAAAAATATTGCATAAATAAGAGCTGTTAGGTAGGTTAGCTAAATGGGCTATAGAACTCAGTGAATACGATATCATGTAACAATCTAGAACTGTGATAATATCACAAGTTTTGGTAGATTTTATTGCATATTTCAACAGAAGAATAGTTTCTAAAGAAGAAAAGGAACTACATCTATTCACCGAATCTAATGCGGGTACTTGGACCTTATTTACTGACGGTTCCTCGAATGTTAAAAGAGCTTGTTTAGGTATTGTTATAATCCCACCTTAGAGGGAAATCATAACGCAAACAATAAAATGCCATCCCATTACTAACAATGAAGTAAAGTACGAGGTTGTAATTTTAGGTCTGGAACTGGAACGAGAACTTGGAATAGAGTAGATTATAATCAAAAGTGATTCACAACTGGTAGTTAACCATATGCAGGGGACTTCAATAGCTGGAGAGGTATAAATGCAATAATATTTGGAAAAGGCGCCAGAATTAATCAGATAGTTCCAATTATGTAAAACCATGCAAATGCTCAGGGAGGAAAGTGCGGAAGCAGATGCACTAGCTAATGTCGCATCTGTTGAAGTAAAGAATGCGAAAAATGTTACTGCAATACATTTGTTTCATTTGGCACTCGACCAAGATAAAATGAGTTATAGTTCAATAATTTAACTTAGGATTGGAGAAACGCATTTGTTAACTTTGCAGTATGGAATACTACCTGAAGATAAGAAAAAGGTTCAGTTACTTCGACGAAAAGTTGTCTGTTATTGTTTGGATCGTTGAAACCTTCATCAAAAGATGTTTGGACGACCTTTATCATGATATCTTGGACATTCCCAAACAGATTATATGATGAGAGAAGTACATGATGGACATTTTGGAAATCACGCAGGAGGAACATCCTCAGTAATAACTTTAATAAGAGAAGGATATTACTGGCAAAACATGGAAGAATACACGAAATATTTTGTGGCCATGTATGGAAAATGGCAACGATATTCCAATAACATGCATCACCCATTGGAGCTATTACATCCGGTTATTTCACCATGGCCTTTTATGAAGTGGGGGATCAATATCAATGGTCCACTGCCACAAGCTAAAGGAAATGTATTACCAAATAGGTAAAAGCATGAACCTTCAAACAAGTGCCGGAGAAAGAAGTTAGGGACTTTATTTTGGCGAAATATTACATGTCGGTTCAAAGTTCCAAAAGAAATCTTATGTGATTATTGCCCACAATTCATAGGCACAAAAATCATAGGATTTTTTCAGAGTTGGTAGATTAAAATGATAACTTTCACACCTTACCATCATGTGGCCAATAGATTAGCCGAATCAACAATAAAAGTTATTATTAATAACTTGAAGAAAAGGCTAGAGGAGTCAAAAGGTAAGTGATCTGAAGTGTTTCTAGGAGTCACATGGGCTTATCAAACTACAACAAAGATAGGTACGGGAGAGACTCCATTCTCACTTGTTTATGGTGATGATGCCTTAACTCCAGTTGAAATAGGTGAACTAAGTACAAGATATACACAAGAAACTGAAGAATTAAACGAGTAAGAGATTCAGATAAAATTAGATTTGCTTAAAGAAAGGAGAGTAGAGGCTCTAATAAGAATGGCATCTCAGAAGCAAATTATTGAGTGATACTACAAACGAAAAGCTCATCCTAAATACTTCAAGATTGGGGAAATCATCCTCAAAAAGGTTTTTCAATCAAAAAAATCAGCTAATGCACGAAAGTTGAGTCCAAATTCGGAAGGACCTTATAGAATTCGAAGCATCGTTGGAAATGGAGCATATGAGTTGGAATGAAGGCAAAGTACTACCATCAAATTAGAATACTTTTCATTTAAAGAAGTGATACTTCTAGGAAAAAGAAGTACCCATGGTCAGGTAGCTCTCAAATATAATTTTATTTTGTTCTTTTTAGTTATACTAACCATTTTAGATGATAGGCAAAAAGCTAGGCTATACTAAATGATGATATTAGTCCCGAAAGACACGAGGAATGTTGAATTATTCCCAGTGTAGGTTACAACTTTTGTGATGAAGAAACAAGGTTAAACAGTCATCATCTAAATGTATACCTCTGAGTCCCGTGTGTATTTTCCTTTTCAGGGAATGGACCAAAAGGAAGAACTTATTTAGTCCTAGAGATTTCATACCTCAAATCTCTAACAGTTGGGGGCTATATATATGAAGAGGCAAAGAAGACTTCAGAATGCAAGCCTGAATCAGCCTAAGAGACAAAAATCAAGCCTGACTCAAAAACCTTTAAAGAAACCTTGAGAAGGTGTAAAACGCGCAAAAGAGATATAATATGGACAAAAGAGACTCCAAGTTCTTATGAGTTTTTAGGTTAAGGTCAATAATTAGTCACGAGATAATAGACCCAGAAGTTTGAAACCTATTACAAATAAAGCAGTTGTGATATATTACATGTAGACATGTCATTTTTGATCCTCCACAAGATTTCACATATTTTAACATTTAAAAATTTAGTTTAGGCTTAATAACACTATTTTATAATGTTTTGACTCTTTTGCTTTATTTTACCATAAAAATAAAAACTACAAATATTTCTCTTATTTAGATAATTGATATTTTATTTAGTCACTTTTGGTTTAACTACTTTTTATAAAATTAAAAAATATACAAAAATTAGTTTCACTTTTAGTAATTAGTTTTATATTAGTTTATTAATTTAGAGTGACTTTTATATTTTATCGATATATTGTACTATTTGGTTTTCTAAGCCTAGATTCAAACCCAAAAGACATGGTCCAACCTAATTTCCTAAATCCAAGACCAATTACCCTTAGCCTCTCGATCCAAACCCAATACCCATAAAACCCTAACACTTTAAAAGGGCCCTTCTTCTAGATCTTAAAACCTAGACCTAGCTAAGATAAAAATCTCTAAGCAACAAAAATTCAATTGTTTTCCCTACATCATGTGACTCCATTTTCTTTGATTTTTTTAATTGGAAAAGAAACAAAATTGCATTGCATTTGACAAGGAAAATGGAGACGTCACTGTAAAGAATAGAAAAAGAAGAGTATTATTTGGAGACTTTCTGCTAGCCTAAGATCTTTAACTAAGATATCAAGATTCAATTGAGGAAGATGAAGCTTTCAAAAGAGAAAAAAAGTTTTGGAAAGGAGAAATTTGTTTATGAAAGAAGGTTTTTCTTAATTTTTTGGCTTCAATACAAATGCCTAAGGCTACTCCTATCTATACTAGTCTAGAGATGATTCTAGATACAAAAATAATCCAGACAATTCTATCACAGTTTACTAATATCTTTCTTAAATATCCAAGACTCTATATTATCTAGGTATTTCTTAAGTACAATAATTATCCAAGATATTATTCCATAACATTCTAGAAACTTTTTCTAATTATAATTTTACTTTTCCAAAAAATAAACTTTATTTTTCACACTCCCCCTTAAAGTGATTTTTTGGAAGCTATCCAAAGCTTGTTGCGGAAGAACTCAACCGATGATTTAGGACATGTCTTGGTAAGGATCTCAATGTTATTTTTTTAGCTTTTATTGCTTCCCAAAGACTGAAGGTTCTTTAATTGGTCCTGTAAAGAAACATGAATATGTATTGACAAAATTTTCATCTCTAAAGCGAGCGGGTTTGATAATAGTTCTGTTTTGCCTTACCGAACAACATGAATCATTTTCATGCTGAGTTTAATGTTTTCGAGATCCAGGACTCCCCCTTTCTCTTAACCCTTCGACAACTGTATTATTTAGAGAAGCACCTGCAATGGGCAAGCTTGAATCTCCATTATTTAAGGTTTTTGAACTAGCTCCATCCAATACAACTCCATAATACAACGACACTTCGTCGAATATGACATCCCTTGATACAACAAAGTGATGAGTTTTAGGATCGATGCACTTCCATCCCTTTTTTCTTTCATCATATTCGACAAAGATGCATTTCCTTGCCTTGGCTTCCAACTTGCTCCGTTGAGAATCCGGAATGTGAACATATCAATTAGAGCCAAACATCCTGAGGTGTTTCACACTAGGCTTTTCTCCAACCATTAATTCATAGGGAGACTTCATATTGTTTGGAGAAAGTGGCATCCTGTTAATGACATACACTGCACATTTAATATCTTCAACCCACAAGGCTCTGGATAGAATCTTGGCATGAAGCCAACTCTTACATATATCAATTAAGTGTCGGATCTTCCTTTCAGCCGCTGTATTTTGTTGTGGCGTATTAGCGCATGTCATCTCTCTTTTAATGTCGTGCTGACGACTAAAGGAAAGAATCACATCTGACGTGAACTCACCACCATTATCAATTCGTAGATGCCTTATTCTAGAATCGAGTTCACCTTCAACTGTTTCTTTGAACTCCAAAAACTTACTAAAGACTTCTGACTTGTCCTTCACAAAATAAACCCAAGTGAATTTAGTAAAATCATCAATGAAAATTAGCATATACGAATAGCCTGAGAATGAAAAAGTTCACTTTGTCCCCATCAAGTCACTGCGAATAAGTTCTATTGGCGCATTGCACCTTGGCAAGGATCTTTCAAATGGAAGACGATGTGGCTTTCCATTGACATCCTTCACAAGCCTCTCCTCCATCAAAATTTCTTAATTTAGGCAAACCTTTGCTAGATTCAACTGTATTATGGCTTTTAATTTATCCATGCTTAGATGTCTAAGTCTAGCATGCAAAAGATGTATATTATCATTGCTGCTCATCTTCTCAATATATGAATTAGAGGTAGATAAGACATATAAATCATTAACTCACTTACTTGAGTGAACGATATCTGCCTCGAGTACCTTGATATTTTGGAGGAACTTCACATCACGTGGGCCAAATAGCAAATACTTTCCATCATCTACGGCATTTGCAACTGAAAATAGAATTTTCTTCATTCTTTGAACATGAAAGACACTGTTGAGGGTGATAGTGTCTTTTTGCTTCTCATTGATTACAACTGTTCCTTCTTTCTCCACATTATGGACTATATTATTTGTTGTAACAATGACATCATGTCTGTTGTATTCGCAAAAGATAGAGAATTTCGATTAATCTCCAGTGAGATGGTTCCCACATCGTGAATCCATGATCCAGTCTCTTTCAAAATTTATGGAAGCCATGGCATTAATTGCTCGAGTCTCCGATATGAAGCAATTTCCCCAATCCTCTTCTTTTTCTTGTTATTCAACAGCTTTCTTGGTTTGAGGCATATTGCTCTCTTTGGCTTGAAAATATCTTTTTATGTGCCCGACTTTTCCAAAACGGTAACACTTTAAAAGCCTTTTATCATTACTGGAAGATTCCCTTTCTTGGCGAGCTTGAACCCCCTGAGGATAGAAAGTGCATGTTATCTCTTAATTTGCCTTTAAAGTTTTTCTTATTGGCGACAAGAGCATTTCCTTCCCATTATTTGATAAATACACTAGTGATTTGTTTGGCTAGTAGCTCTTATGATGACAACAAATTCTCAAATTCTTCCAAAGATGGTTGTTGAACCTATCATTGAATCGATGTAACAAAGGGAATAAATTCTTGCTTCAAACCATGAATAATAATTCATCTTATTCGTGCTTTAGTAATAACCTCATCGGGATTCAATACAGAAATTTTGGAACATATATTTTTAACCTTCAAAAAATACTCGGCGATAAAGAGATTACCTTGAGTTGTGTTAGAGAACTCATTCTCAAAAATCTGTAGCTGAGCTTCTTCCTCCATATTTAATGAGCTGATTTACACCTTATAATATGATCATATAAATTGGGAGAGATAGACCTCTTCAAGATAAACTCCGCTTTAGCATTAATCTGCTTTCACTTCTTATGCGTATTGCTATTTTCTGGTGCGTCAGCAGGAGGACTTGTGTTGCTTCCATTGACAGCTTCCCATAAGTCGTGACCAACAACTCCATCCCAGTCCATTAGCATTAACCTTGTAGTTAGAGTGTTTCAATAACTCCATCCCAATCCATTAGTATGACCACCCAAATCCATTTAGAGTAACCAGTTGAATCAAGCACTAACCCGACCTTGAAATCTAGAACCTACGTAAGGCTTTGATACCATGTAAAGAATAGCAAAAGAAGGATATTATTTGCTGACCTTCTGCTAGCCAATGATCGTTCACTAAGATACGTAGATTCAAATGAAGAAGATGAAGCTTTCAAAAGGGAAGAAAAGTTTTGGAGAGGAGAACTTTGTTTATGAAAGAAGGTTTTTCTTGATGTTTTGGCTTCAATACAAATGCCTAAGGCTACTCCTACTTATACTTGTCTAGGGAGGATTCTAGATACAAATATAATCTAGACAATTCTATCATATTTTACTAATATCTTCCTTAAATATCCAAGACTCTAGAATATCAAGATATTTCTTAAGTACAACAAATATCCAAGATATTACTCCATAATTTGTAGAAACTTCTTCTAATTATAATTTTACTCTTCCAAAACATCAACTTTATATTTCACAATCACTTCGTATGGGTAGATTCCAAGAGTTTGGTGATTCATGCTACGCCATTTTTCCATTTCGATGTTTTTCATAGAAAATCTTGTTCACTTGATGAGCTTTATTCATGTTTGGAGTCATTACTCTATTTTACATAGTCATACAGTAAAAGCTACCTAATCCTTTCAAGTTTGACATGCCAAATAGTTGCATCCCCGGAACCGAATTGAACCAAGTTTCAAGCACGCTCTGTTGTAAGATATTTGGAGGTTTTAGTTTATCGTTTGCCTGAGGTCGATCTGGGTTTCGAGCGTTCCAGTGTCAATTCAAGGATCCAGTTCACAATTTTAGTTTATCAATTTGAGGTTTTTCTCCAAGGATTGTTGCTTTGTTTAGCCTGATTGATTTGCAATCTTCGAATTTAGAGCCCATTTGGATGGGCTTATTTTAAGTGGCTTTTTAACCAAAATAGCTTTTAAGCCATACGTTAGAAATTCTAGATTTTAGCTTTTGGCTTGTTTTTGTAATTTTAGCTTAAAAACAAGTGCTTCAAAGCACTTTTTTACTCTATCCAAACACTGCAAAATGACTTAAAAGTTATTTTGGCTTAAAAGTACATATAATAAGTCAATACAAACGGGCACTTATTTATCAATAAAAGGTCCATTTCTCAATTTTTATTCTCATTTCATTGTGTTATGATAGCTTGATGCGTGCGTTCGTTGATTTTTGTTTTTACGTTGTTTGAGTTGCATGTCTTAGTTTCCAGTTAAATTGTTTTAACTAGTTTTTATTTCGATTGTGATGTGTTTAGCCTTGGTTCTTGAATAAATGCTTTTTACTGGTAGATGGAAAATTTGGAGTGTTTTTTTCTTGACAAGGAATAAGAATAGGCCATGAGTGGTGCTAAGTTAGAAGAATGTATAACTCTTAAGCCTCACGATAATCCAAAACTTAGGAGAACCAACATGATTTTGCTTTATGCGAGTTATTTAAATAAATCATCGTGACTACCGGTACAATTCCCGTGACGTAGTTGTGATACGTAATTCCCAAATCCGGGTGCACATTTCATGTGATTCGACCTTAACTTTGACTATTTATAAAATTACGCATGTTGTATACCGTGGGTACAGTTTTTGTGACACAATGTACAATGTGTACGAAACAAACAAGTGTATGACAATCATAACTTGTTCCAGAATAATTCTATAAATAAATAAAAGCAGTTATAAAGTTAAAAATGAACAATAGGTTTAAAAAATAATATAATCGAATAATTAGGCCAACTATTAATAGTAAAGCGGTCGGGCAAAAACCACGAAACTCGAAAATGTCTAACGCTTTCTCTCGGGTTAACAGAATCCTTTACCTGTATTTCTTTGTTTGTAGACCATAAATAAGAGTCAAACTTCCTGGATTCAGGATTTTAAACCGATGACTAGGGACACCATAAATTATCCTAAGTGGAAACTCTAAATTTGAATAGATAATCCTGTTTCGATTATCATCACTTTAATTGAAAAAATTCCCATATACCCTTTCAGCTAGAAAAAAAGAGGTGCGACATCTCTGGCGACTCTACTGGGAAAAAAACCAGAACTTTTCGTTCAAGGTTTATAATTCAAGCATAGAATAACAATTATACTTGATTTCATTTATTATATGATTTTTATCTGTTTGAGCCTAATGTGCTAATTGCCACATTTACTGTTTTAATATTTTGTGAACTATATATAAACTATTACGAAACCCTTCTTCTCTTTGAGTCTTCTAAATCTTCTAGAAAGTGTATGTTGGTGTGACTTCTTTTCTATTACTGTCATATCCTATATTTAGAATGAGGTATAGACAAGCTGCAAATCCGGATGACCTTTTGGTTACCGATGCGTTGTCCCTACTCCGGCTCGTGTTGTGCATTCGGATAAGACAGGTCTAAATAATACACCCAGTTTTTAAACTTAGAATAACATAGGCTCATGACGGATCCCTAATAGGAACGCTTGTTTGCATCACGTGTATTTGAATTTGGGGACTCAACACAGGGATTAGGTCCATCTAGGACAGATGTACCCAAATTAAAAGACAATCCTGATGCATCTTACGTGCTACTTGTGTATTTATCTGTTTCATTTTACATGTTATCTGGCTTTAAAATTGGAAAAGAAAATGGAAAAATAAATAAAAAATAAAAAATAAAAAAAGAGTGAGAGGTAGGTATTTGAATCATCCTTAAGCTTTGTCAATGAAAATAAAAAGAGAAAAAGTCACTTCAAAATAAGTCATATTTTCCTACTTTGTCAAACTGGCTGAACTACGCGGGTCTGATTCTCATAGGATGTAAGATATGTGGGCAAACCTCATAGGTTCCAGCCCCAATATTCAAAAATCCAAAAACAATTTCTTTTACTTCCTTCTTTAGAAAAGTCTTTATCTAAGACCCAATTTTCAAAAAATCCAATATTTTCCTTTACTTCCTTCTTTATAAAAGTTTTTCTTTAAGACCCAAATGTTAAAAAATTCAAAAATATTTTCCTTTACTTCCCTTTTTAGAATCAGACCTTATCCACCTGGGTTCAGTTCTTATCCCAATTGTAAGACTACAACTGGAACTTCTGTTGCATGTTATTAAAGTTTTCCATTGACAACCAATTAGACAACCACTGCTGTTATGCCCGTCTTGTCTATCCCAAAACCGACGGTAGTGTAGAGGAAAACATATGAGTAACAATTTTTTACCCAACAAGAAATCTACCACTCTCCTGAGTACCACTCATACTTGTTTGATCTTCCTGCAAACATTGAGAAGCCTGCCCAAAAGATGACATAGGAAGAAATGACCCAAAGACTGAAAAGCTTAGAACAACAGCTGAAAAATATGCAAGGGTTGGCAAGTTAGAAGAGTATTACCTTCAAGGATCTATGTATGTTCCCCGATGTTTATTTGCCAATTGGTTTCAAGATCCCCAAATGTGAAAAGTATGACGGATATGGAGACCCCATTGCCCATCTGAAAAGGTATTGCAATCAGCTAAGAGGTGCAAGAAGAAAGGAAGAATTGCTAATAGCTTATTTTGGGGAGTGCCTTACTGGAGTAACCTCTGAATGGTTTATGGATCAAGACACCTTTCACTGTCATGTCTTGGATGACATGGCATAGGCCTTTTTCATTCAATTCCAATATAACATCGACATTGCCCCAGACCACAATTCCCTTGCAACCCTGAAGAATAAACCAACTGAAAAGTTTAGTGAATATGCCATTAAATGGAGAGAGCAAGCGACTATAGTTAAGCCACCCATGGATGACCATAAGTTAATCACTGTCTTCCTTTAGGCTCAAGAGCAAGATTATTTTCAAAACGTGATGTCTGCAGTCGCCAAATCCTTGTCGAAAGCAATCAATGGGGGAAATGATTGAGAATGGCCTTAAGACAGGCAGAATTAGACAAGCAGTTCTCAAAGCCACAACTCAGACTGTTCAGATTGAATATGATAATTTTAGTGACAAGAATAAGAAAAATAAAGAAACCATGATGACATCAGGGTCGAGAAGAGGTCCCAGTAGAACAACTCAAAGGTATGAGCAGCCTTATCAGCTAACCGATGATTCCCTTGAGCATTACAATCCACCTCAAAACCCACAATACTCTATTGCTCCACCTTAATATATTGTTCAACCACTAAAACACCCTAGAAAGCGAGCACGGGCACCACAAAATCTCCACCAACCTCCATAAAATTTTCAAGTGACCTATAACCCATATCAAGCTAAGGGTATAGAAGGGAACAAAGGATAAAAGATAATTTTACACCAATAGGAGAGTCCTATGAAAACTTAATTAAGAATTCAAATCGTTATAACATAATTTCACCAATTCCTCCAAATCAAGTGCACCCACATACAAGAAGCTTTGACCCTTCTAAAAGGTGTGAATATCATTCCAATGCCTAAGGGCACAATGTTAAAAGTTATCAGGATTTGAAAAGAGAAATAGAAAAGATGATCCAGGAAAAACTAATTGTGATCCAATATAATGACGCCCAGCCATGGTGATTATGTTACAACCCTAAATCCAAACCAATCGTGATGGCGCCTCTCGAAAGACAAGGCCAGCCGACACACTTCTAATTCACCTTATGTATTAAAATAATAAACCAAGTTCTTAAATATGAATAAATCCCAAAAATAACAATATAAGTTGCGGAAATAAAATAAAACAACACAGCCCGTCATCGGGATGTCACCAGTCATATGCATCTAAAACAATGCTAAAAGTCTAGAGTCTAATCCACTACTACATAACTGAATTAAAAGAAACTGAAATAGAGGGAGAAAGAACTCGGTTGCGAATCGCCAAGAAACTACCTAGTGAATCTCCGAAGAACTACTGGAACTATCAACACTCAAGGGCAGGACCTGTAGCGCCTGAATCTGCACAAAGGGGTGGAGGGAGTAAAGTGAGTACTCCAACTCAATGAGTAATAAAAATAAATGAAGACTGAACAATATAAAACCACGTGAGGCACAACACTAAGTTGTTGAAACACATTCTCAAGTCGCTAAACTAAACGTGTGTTCATATTTGTAGGTTTTGATAAATGACAAACCGACGTGAACGGAACATTGACATATGCCGAAGTCCAAGCACAAGAGAAACAAAGATCAAGATTTAGTAAAGCAACAAAGTTATACATGAGTCGTTCTATAATTGTGATCTTGATCCGACAATTGATTCAAGACTTGGCTTCTCTCGTAAAATCATTTTTATCAAACCATGCATCTTTAATTTAAAGCAAAACGATTTTCAAACATTTCATTTTAACCAAAATGAATTTTAAACATGTCTCTCAAATCTGGACAAAGATAATCGATTATGTACTTTATGATAATCGATTATGTTAAGGCAGTGTACACCAGATTTTACTAAGCTGAAAGATAATCGATTATGTACCTTGTGATAATCGATTATGTTAAGGCAGTGTTCACCAGATTTTTCAATGCTACAAGATAATCGATTATGTACCTTATGATAATCGATTATGTTATGGCAGTGTTCACCAGATTTTTCAAAGCTACAAGATAATCGATTATACTGAGACAGTGAGCATCAGATTTTACAAAGTAGCAAAATAATCGATTATGGTTTTCTGGTAATCGAGTATATTAAAGACCGTTGCCAAAGTATTTTCAAACACTTAAAAATAATCGATTATGTACAATCAGATAATCGATTATGTTAAGCAAAAAATCGGGGATTGATTTTTGAACGTTGTCAGGTAATCGATTATACGATTTGGATAATCGATTATTCTGCTTAAAATCTGGGATTGATTTTGGAACGTTGGCAGATAATCGATTATGCAGAATCAGATAATCGATTATCCTAGCACAAAATCAGCAATTTGTGATTGGCAATTAAGCAACGGTCTTGGGTGTTTTGAGCACTATAAATACAACTCAAATTCACTCTTCTAAGTACAACAACTGATTACATTCTTGCTACTCTCTTTGCAATCATTTTATATTCATTTCATAAGTTTTTGAGAGCCAAACTCTTGACGAAGTTGTTGTGTTCTTGAGCGTATTGTTTTTACTCATATCTACTCTTTAAAGAGAGTCTTCTTGAGTGCTAAGTGTTTGTACACACTTGAAGGGATAGTCTAATCCCTTGTTGTAAGAAGGAAAAGTAGTTCCTTGGTTTGAAGTCTTGAGGTGCGGTATCCTCGAGCAGGTTGAAGTCTTGTAGAGTGTATATCTACGAGCAAGTGTAACGGTTTGTTAAGCACCCGTAAGCTTAACGAAGTTAGTGTAAAACTCGAGAGAGTCTCTCGGGGACTGGACTAACCACGTGTTGTGGTGAACCAGGATAAAATTAGGTGTGTTCTCTCCTTATCTCTTTAATTACTACACTTACGTTATTCTTGCAATTTTTAATTCCGCAAATTTACATTCTTTTTTTGTTATAACGCTATTCACCCCCCCTCTAGCGTTAAGCGTATATTCTAACAATTGGTATCAGAGCCTAACTCTCTGAAAGACTTAACAGTTTGAGAGAAACTTTCCATGGCTTCTACTCGTAGTGTTTATGCAGGACTAGGTGAAGGACAATGCTTCACAAGGCCACCACTTTTTGATGGCACCTACTACACTTACTGGAAGGAGAGAATGAGGATTTTTATACAATCAAACAACTTCCAACTGTGGAAAATTATCAAAAATGGAGAACTACAACCTACCAAAAAGGTTGGAGAAGAACTCGTTCCAAAAACGAAAGACGAATACGACGCCGACGATATCAGAAAAATAGAAAACCATGCAAAGGCAATCAACATGATGTATTGTGCAGTGAACCCCGATAACTATCGAAATATATCATGTTGCACCACTGCCAAGCAAATGTGGGACAAATTAGAAGTCACCTACGAAGGTACGGACCAGGTAAGGGAAGCTAAAATTGATTTCCTAACCCACGAATATGAACTGTTTCGCATGAAGGAAAACGAGAAGATAGATGACGTGTTCGAACGATTCTCAAAAATAGTTAATGACCTACACGCCCTCAAAAAGACATTCACGGATAAGGAGCTTGTCCGGAAAATTCTACGAAGCCTCACTCCGGAATGGCGTTCCAAAGCCGATGCTATCCAAGAATCAATCGGCATCACAAACGTCACCATCGACGGACTACGAGGTAATCTTAAAACTTATGAATCAACTATTCTTAACCCTCCTTTGGATGATCAAAGGAAAAGAAAGATTGCGCTCAAAGCATCAACTACTCAAACTCAAAACGATGAGGAGTCAAGTGATGAAGATATCGAGCTTGGACTCGTTATTAAGAAATTTCACAAGTTCATGCAAAAGAAGTATGAACGAAAAGGTAAGCAACAAGGCGACCAATTGAAGTGCTATGGATGCGTAGAAATCGGGCATATCAAATCAAATTGTCCAAACATCAAAAAGGAGATGAAACCATTCAAGAAACAAAGAGCATACATCTCTTGGGGAGGCGAATCCGAAGACGAATCAAGTGATGGAGAAGGAAACGAGACCGCAAACCTGTGTCTTATGGCACACGAAAAAAATCAAAATGAGGTATGTACTTCTTCTAAGAACTATTTTACATTAGAAGAAATGCAAGATGCATTTGATGAGTTGTATAAAGAGTTTATTAGTGCTTCTAAATCTATAAAAGATTTAAGAAAATAATTTTCTTCAAAAGAAAAGGATTTTGGAAAACTCACTCTTGAGAATGAGAAATTAAAAGAGGAAAACAAGTTTTATGGCAAAAGAAGCGCCGATAAACCCGAAAGCTCAAATAAGGATTGCACTTCTTGCAAATCTCTAAAGGAAGAAGTAGAAAGTCTTAGAAGCACTTTGCACAAATTCAATTCTTCACACAAAAATCTCAATGAAGTGCTTGTAAATTTGAAATCCACTAAGCACGGTATAGGCTTTAAACACGAGACGAAAGAAAAAGTTGAGTCCATTCCTAAACCACCTAAGACTCAACTTAGGCAAAACAAACTAAATGTCAACACTCAACCTAGAAATTTTAATCCTAGAATTGCATCTCATTCTAAAACAAATGCTCGGAGAAATATTGGAATGTATAGACCACCTAGACAAGATTTTCGAAAACCACATCAAAACTATATTTCTAAAAATGTAGTGAACATTAGATGAAACGTTGGCATGTATAGACCACCTAGACAAAATTTTCGAAAACTACATCAAAACTATGTTCCTAAAAATAGAGTGAATAATTTTAGACCCCCAAATTACTATCATTCTAGAAGAATGCACAATCCGAATGTCATTTGTCATTATTGCAATAAAATTGGACATATTGCTCCCGCATGCTTCACTAGACATAGACATTTCACTGCAGGACAATCACACCAATATATTGCACCTAACACACAAGGACCCAAAATGGCTTGGGTACCAAAATCTCATTAATTTGTTTTGTAGGTGTGTTTGAAGGGATCAAGTGCACTTTGGTATCTTGATAGTGGATGCTCCAAACATATGACCGGGGATGCATCAAAATTCCTTCAACTAAAACCCAAGGAAGGAGGAAATGTCATTTTTGGAGACAATAACAAAGGAAAGATTATCGGCATTGGATCGGTTGGTAAGGACGAATCCTCCTCCATTAAGCATATTTTGCTTGTTAAAGGTCTTAAACATAATCTCTTGAGCATAAGTCAATTATGTGACAAGGGAAATCTTGTATTATTTGACTCCGAAGAATGCTTAGTTATCCGTCGTAGTGATTTTAAAATTATTCTTCGTGGTATTAGAATGGATAATATCTGTATGGTTGATCTTGAAAATTCTTCATCAAGTTATGTGAATTGTCTTTTGAGTAAAGAAGAAGACATGTGGTTATGGCATCGTAGAGTAGCTCATGTAAGTATGAATCTTTTAAACAAACTAGTTTCACAAGAATTAGTGATTGGTCTTCCAAACATGAAATTTGATAAAGACTCTATTTGCGATTCATGTCAAAAAGGGAAACAAACAAAGGCTTCATTTAAACCCAAAAATGTTGTTTCAACCACTAGACCTTTACAACTTCTACACATGGACCTTTTCAGACCTTCTAGAATTAAAAGTCATGGTGGTAATCTTTATGCTTTTGTTATTGTTTGTTGGAAACACGTTTCAAATGCAATATACTAAACGTGTGTTCTTTTGTAGGTTTTGATGAATGTCAAACAAAGCAATAAGCGATATATAGCAGTGCTCACGGACAAGCACAAAATGGATGCATTACAAGAAGCTCAAGACAAAGTTTAGAAATGTTATAATTGAGTCAATATTAATTGTGATCTTGATTCCTCAATCTTGGCTCATAACATGGCTTCTCTACTAAAATTATTTTTCCAAAATCATGCATATCTAACTTAAGTGTCAAATGATTTTAAACTATGCATATTTATATTTGTTAAAATGTTTTTCAAACATGCCTCAAAAATATGGGCTAAGATAATCGATTATGTACTTATGATAATCGAGTATCTCTAAGCCAAGACTGCATGACAATCGATTGTGAATTAATGATAATCGATTGTGAGTAAGTCAGTTAACATCAGGTTTTTGCAAACTGCATAACAATCGATTGTGTACTTTTGATAATCGATTGTTAACTGAGGCAAAGTTTTCAAAACTCAGAAAAATCGATTATGAACTAATGGTAATCGATTAGAATGAGAAAAATGTCTCCCAGTGTTTTTAAATAAATTAATAATCGATTGTGGCTTTTGATAATCGATTATATATGAGACAGTAAGTTTTGAAATTAATTTATAATCGATTGTTCTATTTGATAATCGATTGTTGGAACTAACCGTTGTCATACATTTTCAAATTACCTTCAGGTAATCGATTGTTGATATTTAACAATCGATGTTTTGCGTAAAATCTGGAAAAGATTTTCTGAACATTGTTAAAATAATCGATTGTTGATTTCCTGATAATCGATGTTTTATGCCAAAAATTGGAAAGGATTTTTTAACGTTATAAATAATCGATTATTGATTTGAAGTAATCGATTGTTGACGTAAAATCTGGGATTGAATTTTTGATCTGATAGGCAAACAATCGATTGTTTAGTCTTGACAATCGATTGTCACTGAGTAATTTCAGCAATCCTTAATTGGCAATTAGACAACGGTAAGACTGAGTTTTTCACCTATAAATACAGGCTTAACTCAGTGTTTTCACAACAACAACATATACAATTTAAGTATTTTCATTGCTAAAAGCTTTCTTACATTGATCATCATTTTCATTCATCCATAAAGCTTTTTGAAGAGCCATTCTATTGAGCTAAGTTGTTGTGATCTTGAGCGTACTATTTCTACTCATATCTACTCATTGAGGAGTACTTTGTAAAGTGAGTTTGTTTTGTGTTTGTAAGAGAATTGCGATTCTCGTTTGTTGAGGAACTTGTGATTCCTCAGTTGAAGTCTTTGGGATTGTTATCCCCGAGCAGTTGAAGTCTTTGGGATTGTTATCCCCGAGCAGTTGAAGTCTTTGGGATTGTTATCCCCGAGCAATTGAAGTCTTTGGGATTGTTATCCCCGAGCAGTTGAAGTCTTTGGGATTGTTATCCCCGAGCAGTTGAAGTCTTTGGGATTGTTATCCCCGAGCAGTTGAAGTCTTTGGGATTGTTATCCCCGAGCAATTGAAGTCTTTGGGATTGTTATCCCCGAGCAATTGAAGTCTTTGGGATTGGTATCCCCGAGCAATTGAAGTCTTTGGGATTGTGATCCCCGAGCACCTAGGTGAGGCTTGTGTCCTCAGCTGTAACGGTTTGTTAAGCACCCGTAAGCTTGACAAGTTTAGTGGAAATCTCGAGAGAGTCTCTCGGGGACTGGACTAACCACGTTTGTGGCCAACCAGGATACATCATTGTGTAAGTTTATTTTACTGCACTTGTTTTAATTTCTGCAAAGTTTTTAAATTCCGCACTAAAACGCTTAATATTTTTAAAACGCTATTCACCCCCCCCCTCTAGCGTAAAGCGTTATTTCCAACATTGTTGATGACTATTCTAGATTTACATGGACGTTATTTCTTGCTCATAAAAGTAATGCCTTTCATGCTTTCAAAAGTTTTCTTAAACGTGCTCAAAATGAAAAGAACACAACCATCACTTCCATAAGAAGTGATCATGGGGGGGAGTTCGATCACAATCTCTTCGCGGACTTTTGTGACGAACTCGGTATTGAACATACCTTTTCGGCTCCACGTACACCACAACAAAATGGAGTGGTAGAACGTAAAAATCGATTTCTCGAAGAGATGGCTAGAACCATGCTCGAAGAGGCCGATATTCCTAAATATTTTTGGGCGGATGCCGTGAGTACCGCAAGCTATGTTTTAAGCAGAGCTATCATTAGACCGATACTCATGAAAACTCCCTATGAACTCTATAAGGGAAGGAAACCAAATCTTTCTCATCTTAGAGTCTTCGGTTGTAAATGTTTTATTCACAACAACGGAAAAGATAACTTGGGAAAATTTGATGCGAAATCTGATGAAGGAATTTTTCTTGGTTACTCATCACGTAGCAAAGCATATAGAGTGTTTAATAATCGAACCAAAACTGTTGAGGAATCTCCTCATGTAGTATTTTGTGAAAATGATGCTCGCTTGGCGAGAAAGGATTCTTGTGTTGATCTTGCAGATGCTTTAAAGAAAATCAATCTTCAAGACGAGGTACAAAAGGAGGATCCAAAGGAAGTTCAAGATGAAGTCATGGAACAACCTTCGGAAGAAGTACCACCACAAGAAGAAGAATCGATGATGCCTAAGGCTTGGAGGATGCCGTGAGACCAGGACTTATCATTGTCGGGCACTTCTTGGTGGCAGGCTTCACAAATGACTTGAAGAGGCGCAGCACCGGCTTGGGGAGGACCAATGATTTTTGCTTCATTCTTCTGGCCCTCTTAATTTCTGCAAATGTGGGCTTTTACCCCAAACCAAAGGTTTCTATGTTTTTGGGTAGAGATACCAGTTGTATGATACCATGAAGTGACATCCCCAAACCCTTTCCTGGAACAAACCTGTTCTTCAACTTCTCAATAGCCACCATGACTGATGCAACGGCTAGCTTTGGCGGTAAAACACACACCCCTTCTGGAACTTTTCTCACTGGTAACGTGTCATTAACCTGATACACCTAGGTACCCTTGTCATCATCCGCCTCGATGTGTGGCGCAATAGCATCACTGTGAGCATACAGATGGTCCTCAGCGTTCACAGCTATTTCTTGTCGATCCTATTCAAATTTCACTATTTGATGAGAAGTAGAGGGGACCGCTCTAGCAGCATGGATCCAGGGTCGTCCCAACAGCAGGTTGTACAAAAAAACCTCATCTAGCACTTGGAACTCCATGGTAAAATCAACCGGTCAGATTGTCAGTTCGAGCACTATGTCATCGACTGAATCTTTTCCCCCACCAACAAACCCTTGCACAGAAATGTTATTCTTGCATCATCCACCTTCAACTTGTTCAATGTGGAAAGAGGGAAAATATTTATGCTTGAACCGTTATTAACCAACACTTGAGTAACTATAAAATCTTCGCACTTTACCGTGATATATAGTGCTCTATTATGCTAGCTGCCTTCTATGGGCAATTCATCGTCGGAAAAAGTGACTCTTTTCACCTCAATTATATTATTGGATATCTTTTCCAAGTGATTGACTGTGAGCTTACCAGAAACATGGGCCTCATTTAGGATCTTCATCAATGCCCGACGGTTCTCATTAGAATGAATCAACAATGATAACAACGAGATTTGAGCAGGCGTCTTTCTCAGTTGTTCCACAATAGAATAATCCTACATTTTCATCCTCTTCAGAAACTCTTCTGCTTCCTCTTCACTCACAGTTTTCTTAATCGGCACTGAGTTATCCGTGGTTGGTTTGGGTTTTCTCAATTCCTCGAGGGAAAAGCACCTCCCCAATCAAGTCAATCCGTGGTTCTTACAAACTTCTTCTCTAACCTCTTTCCCTTTGCAAGTCATTGTTACTCAATCATAATTCCAATGTACGACCTTGCTGTTGATCATCGGTGGCTGAGTTACAGGTTTGATAATGACAGGCTCTGTGCGAGCGCCTTCTACAACAACAACAGGCTTGCCTGCCACCCCTGGTACAACCATTTTTTGTCATTTTCTTGTCTCACTATCCCGTCTCTCAGGGATTCCTTCTTGACTACAACGAAAGTCTCACTGCTTGCTCCACTCAACTTATATGTCGACATCTCGCTTGTTAAATTCTCAACCATCTTTCGTTCACTGGCTCGGATCATCATGACAGTTTACGAAGGCTTTTTGGGCTCTCCCTCTTTGTGCACTATCTCAATCATATTTGTCTTTTGATGAGGAGCCAGCGGTTTTGATTATATTTGGTGCTTTTGGAGCTTTCACCTCAATCTGATGTGAATCAATGAGTTCTTGCATAGCACTCTTCATATGCCGACATTTTTATGTGTCATGGCCCGGGGTACCAGAACAATACTCACAACTGACCGAATAGTCAAGATTTCTCGGAGGAGGATTTGGAAATTTTGCTTCAATCGGCCTCAACGTATCTAACTATCTCAACCTGTGGAATAAGATGGTATATGATTCTCCCAATAGAGTGAAGGTTTTCTTCTTCTGCATTCTCTCATTGTTTAAAGCTTGGTTGGCTCGGAAAGCAGGTCTCAGGGGGTGTTGGTAGGCTCTTAAGGGTGGATAGTTATTTGGTGGAGCTGGGTAATTATTTTTTGGGGTTGGGGCATGCCATTACGCGTGGGCGGGAGGTTGAGTATATGTTTGTGCATGATGGACGGAAAAATGAGGGTCAGGAGGTGGGTAGTAGTGTTGTGGTGGGCTACATGGAGTTTGTGGATAGGGTTGAGGATGAGGTCAGGGCTGGTTGTAATGGGATGGATCCTGGGGGCCGAACCAAGTCGCTGAGTCAATTATCTCTACCTCTTCCTTCTTCTTCTTTCCGATTACACCCTAGGTCCCTCTTTGGATAGCCTGGATGGTTTCTTTGATTGCTGAATAACTCATAATCTTGTTAGATTTTAGTCCATCCGCTACCATGCTCCTTATTTTTACCACCTCCTTAATGGACTTACCCACTGTCGATACCAGATGACCAAAATATGTAGGCTCTAAAGCTTGCAAGAAGTAATCTACCATTTGATTTTCCTTCATTGGTGGGTAGACCCTTGCTGCCTGCTCCCTCCAATGGATGCCATACTCCTTGAAGTTCTCATTGTGCTTCTTTTCCAATTTCGTCAAAGACAAACAATCCAGAATAATTTCAAGATAATACTGAAAATGACAGGCGAATGCTTGGGCTAGATCTTCCCATGTGTACCACCGAGCATGATCTTGTCAGGGGTACCATTCCAATGGTGAACCACTCAAACTTCCCGCCTGCCCCTCTCATCTTGCTGCAGAAACCCCTTAGATGTTCCATCGGATCACTATGCCAATCGTATAAGTCGAACTAGGGTATCTTAAAGCCTGGGGGAAATAATACATATGGGAACAAATAGATGCCGCACTCACTTGGCCTCTTAACGCTCGCATGTATCTGAATGATTTCTCTAGACTTTTGGCTTTCCTAAGCACCTCCTCTTGCTCGGGGTTATTGGCTGGTTTTTCAGCCTCTGCTGGGATTTCAAAACGGGGAGCATCAGAGTAGGGATCGAGCGCTTTGAAAGTGGGTTCTGGTGGGTAATTTGTAGAGTGTGGCAGGAGGAGGTTCCACAAAGATGGGAGCAACTGGTGGAGAAGGGTGGGGAACAACATTGGATGGTGGAGCTGGAGGTGTCTGTGAAGTTGTACCCTGGTATCGTTGGTAGATGGGGAAGCTTGGGGGGTGGATCAGTGGCAGGGTGGTCATGCGACTGGCTAATTATGGGATGAAGGTCGGGTTAGCAGGATAATCTGGTTGTTGCTGCCCTCTTACCCATGCCTGATACATTTCAGCCATTTGATACTTCAGTGTGTACATCTCTTCTTTAATTTTGTTGACATCCAACTCTTCCACCTCTTTTGAGGGATCAATGATACTTGCATCGGGTTCTTGATTGGCCATAGTCAGCTTGCTTTGGATCGAATGTTATAGGGGCAGGTTTCCAGAATGCCGCAAAGCTAACACATGTCTGGATATGATAGACAACACCAAAACCTATTAGCGGTTAGGCTTTAACATATAGGTAGACACATATTCAGGGATGAATGTACCTAAGCAGTTACAGGTTTCTATTATGCACATGGATTGGCTGTTTGCGTCATCCCAACTTTTATCCTATGCCACTTACCTTTTCTCTCGTGTTTTCTTTTTTCTTATTCCTCTTTATTTTGCTCAGCTTGTTTTTGCCTACCTTCTTTTGTTTTATCATTCTCTCCCTTATTTTAGCGTTGTTTCTCTCATGATTTTCTTTTCTTTTCCCCCTTTTCTTACTCTAGTTATGGTTCAATCCTATGGATATTGTCTACATATCATGACCCTGTATGAATCAGATCGAGCGTAGTTCCGCTAGATAAGTACAGAAAATATTATGGAAATTTTAAATTTTCATAAAGTAAAACAATTTATTACAACTACTAACAAACCTTAATAAAATAAATCAGTAGACTCCGATAGAAAGATGAAATCAATTGACTTGACAACCCATTACAGAATCAAATAGAAGAAATACAGACTTCACAAATGGACTAACAGACAGGAAAGAAAATAATGAATTCATTAAGGCCTCTAATGCTCCTGGGGCCTACGGGACATAATTCGGTCTCGCCGTAGGCCTGCGTGTTAAATCCCCTTGGAGGTGGTGGAGTTCTTCCATCACTTGACGAACGAAGGTCAATTTGCGATGGCAAAACAAAAATGGGTCTTGTCATATCTTCACAGTGGCTACACTGTACGGCGATGTAATCAGCGATCATCCGTGCCCTCTCTCTTATAGCACCCTTTTCTTGCAACAATCGCCCAATCTATCGGGCCCTGGCCTCAAAAGTTTTTTCGGTTACACGATTTGGTTCCTGAAATTGTTGCAAATCTCTTTCCAACCGTGCTATTGATGTGTAACAATGCTCTCTTTCAGCCTTGAAGTCTTTTGCTTGCTTAACAATTTTGTTTTCAACCATGATGACCCTCTTCTTCAACCCCGCAACCTTATTGTCATACCTTTCTATAAGTTGTTTGATCATGCGTGCTTGTTCCTCTGCATTTTTGGCCAATTGTTTTCGGGCCCTGACTAGCTCACCCTATGCTTTGTTCAAGTCAAAACCATATTCTTCTACTTTCCGCATTAGATTGTCTAAGAGTTTTTCATCCTTCGCACTTCTGGTGGGATTCTCTACGGCTATTTTCATTTTCTGAATTTGGGCTCGTAGAGCTTTGTTTTCTTTGGCTAGTCTTTTCTTTTCTCCCTCTTCTGTCACAAAGTGTAAACAATTTTCGAATTGAATGTCTTTGACTTGTTTTTCCAATTTCCCTATTGTGGACCTGTATTCGTTTTCCTTGGCGAACCAATTCCATTATTCTTGTAACGCCTCAGCAAATTCTTGAAGATGTGGTCTTTTGGCTGGTCTTCGAAACTCCGCTTCCTTTATATACCAAGCCAGGTACCCTGGTGCAACCTTGCCGTTAGACAAGTCTCGTACTCGAGTGTTCACCGTCAAGTACTGACACTCACTCCAATTCTGATGGACTATTGCTTCGTGAAACTGACCATTAGGACCAATCTCTACCACATGGCGACTAATATCTTCATCCTTGGGAACCATTTGGCACCTCCCTAACCGTTTCAGCACCCGTTACGGAGAATAAGGTTGGATGCTCCGGATACCTATCAAAAGAAAATGAGGCCTGGTAGCTAGAATATATATATAATTTCATCAATGCGGAGCCACCTGAACGTCCACTCTATTTGACTTGCCCTTATGGTACAGAGATATGATACCCATTTTGTGACCCCTTCTAGTAATCTGAATCCATCAACTCTAATATAAAATTCCTCTATGCAGCTCTTTTCTGATGAACCATAACTCATGAATTGAGGTCGATGGCATAGGTATTCAACCATCCACATCTGTAACAACAAGTTGCATCCTTCAAAGAAATCTCCTCCGGCTTTATAGGCTTTAAGGGCACGGAAGATATCAGATAATATCATGGATGCGAGGGTGCTCTTGCTTGAGTGAGCAAGGTGCTGACAACCCCTCTATCCGATATCAATATTCCCATCTTTACATGGAAACACAAAGAGGCCCAAGAATAATACTATAAATGCAAAACACATGTGTTCTTCCCGTTTGAGTCGGTTTCCCTTGTTACAAATTTTATTTTCCGAGTCGTTAAATCCCCTATGTGCCTGTACCTCTGTTATATAAACTGTGGAGTACAAAAATTGGCTGATAGATCTAGATTGTTAACCCCCTGCTGATCTTTAGTGAATACAAGAACTTGTGTACAGCGATGACCGTTGGCGCAATCGAATACTGGTGTCATAGAAGGATTTTGGGGCCCCCAATATATCCGGCTATTTCTTCTAGTGTTGGGGTGTGTTCATAGTTTGGAAAATGAATTACGTTGTGGGCCGGGTCTCAAAATGTAACTAACGCCTTTATGATATCCCATCTAGGATTAATATTCAACAACCCGGTGAGTCCTCCCAAGTGCGCATTGACCTTGTTTTACCCTGATTCACCTAGATCATTTCACAACACGTGCAGCTCCAAAGGGATCTTGTTCATGACTCTTATTGGCAAATTTTGATTCGTGCTCATTCTGCACATTTATTAGGGTTATTAAACAAAAATCATGATTCATTTAACTTAAAACAAGATTGATATATTTTTTTCAAATTTACATTTCAAGAGTACGAGTCCGGCTTTGCAAATACAACCTTTCAACACTTCCTGAGGAAGGTTTTAAGGTTTTGCTTGCTACCGACCAAAATTCGAAAGAATCCAGAGCGATTGTTCTTGAAAAATCATCCTTTTGGTTCCCTTTTGGGGACACTCAGCTAATTTTTACGAGAACTACCTTACTTATTTATCACAAACAAAATTTGGTTTTTTGAGGATATTTTTGCAAAAATGAAGTCTGGCCCGATGGGGGTTGCCTGCATATCTCACGCCCTGTGAGAATCAAACCGGCGTAGTTTGGGCGGTTCTGAAAGAATTAAAAACCAGCTTCCTTTTTTCTTTTTTTCTCTCTCTTTTTGTTCGAAAAGAAAATCCTTTTCTTTGTTCTTTTTAAAATTTCGGCAAAATTTTAGTATCGGTACTTGAAATAGATAATTACCTTCCTCATGCCTTACATTGTTATTTTCTTTGTCAAATTCTCCTCTCTTTTTCAAAAGAAGGTCCGCATGCAAATCTAGAATAAAAGCACAAGTAGCACGCAAGATGCATCAAGATGGTCTATTATTTTGGGTTCACCTATCCTAGACGGACCCAACCCCTGTGTTGAGTCCCCTAAGTCAAACATGATGCAAATAAGCATTCCTATGATCAGGCATGAGGTTAAGTAATTCTAGGTTCAAAACCTAGGTATATGTTCTAGACTGTGTACTCGAGCAGACAACTCGAGCGGAGGAGTGGGCTACATACCGGGAACGAAAAGGCCATCCAACTTAGTAACTTGTCTGATCCTCTTTCTTATTTCAAGGTATGACACTAACAGAATAGGGAGTCTTGACCAGCGAGCACATCCCCAAAGATGAGAAGGGTTTCGTGGCAGTTTATATACATTTAAAATAATATCAAAGCGGTAAAAGCAACATTGAACACATTAGGCCCAAATATGTAATAAAATCAGATAACAGACTAAGCCAAATATAACAATTCATCTAAGCTCGAATTCTGAACCCTGAACAAGAGATTCTGGGTTCGATCCCCAGTAGAGTTGCCAGAGCTGTCAAACCTCCTATTTTATACTACAACCTCGGAAGGGCGTAGAAAGGGAGTTTTTCCAATTAAAGGACAATCGAAATGAGATTTATTATTAAAAGATCCAGAGTTTCTACTTGGGATAATTAGTGGTGTCCCAAGTCACCGGTTTAAAGCCAAAAATTCGGGTAAGGAATTCTGTTAACCCGGGAGAAGGTGTTAGGAATTCCCGAGTTCCGTGGTTCTAGCACGATCGCTCAACTCTTATATTCGGCTTAATTATCCAATTTTAGAAAATTTTGAACCTATGTGCAAATTTTAACTTTAATCGCTTTTATTCATTTTTTAGAGAAAATTGCAATGCTATTAAAACACGTCTCGAACCACGCCACATAAATGCACCTATGATTTTTGACATATTTTAACATCGTTGAGATTTGGATATGTGTCACATAAATGCGCACCAGAGTTTAAAGAAAATCGATTATTTAACTAGCGCACCTAAGGCAAATGCATGTTTTTAACTTTGCGAGGGCCTTGAAAATTTGCTAAATGGCATGCCTCGAACTCTAGGGATTTTAAAAGAAATAATTAAAAAGGGCCACGCATTTGTATTTTTATTTGGCGCGACACATCTCAACTTATTCTAACTAAATGGTTTTAAACTAATCCATGAGGGCCATGGACTACTTGTATTATACAACTTGGCTCACCTCAATTATAAAAGGGTTATTGATCATGTGGGAAACTAATGAGCCGATTAATTTTAAGAACATACCAAAATTGAAGGTAAAAGCAATTGGTCTAGGCATGAAATCTAACGGCCTGTCATGGCTGCTCTTCACCGGGTAATTCACAAAGACAAACACGTTTATTCGCCTAATAAGGCCAATAAATAATTCACATGAACTCGTGGTCCAAATCATACATGATGGCCCAAAATATTAGGAGCTAAAGAGCAGGGAGAAAAGATCAAGTTCGAATCTCCACTCACACACACAGTACATGAAATCAAAGACATTGACACGAGGCCATCCTTTGAGAAAAACGAGCGCAAGAATTAACACGAATTACTGAATTTTCCATTTTAAAAAAAAATAATTTAGGCTAACACGTTATTGAAGTGATTAATCCAGAATTAACTTGACTATGCACAAAACCAAATTCTGACCAAACTCGACAACTCTATTGAATATTCAGGCCCAAAATAAGAGATCCAGGCTTACATTTAAATCTGTACTAAACACGTACTGATGCATTAATCAATGTGATATTGTGCAGTTCAACTTTTATCCCAGTTCTAATCTAAAACATTCTCATGATGAGCATTCACATGCCAAAACTGAAAAATCACTGGAGTACCCAGCTACATAGTCACACTTCCCCTTTCACATGGATTATATACTAATAACTACTTAAATATTTCTCAATGGTAAGGGATACCGAAGCTGTCCTACATACTATTTACCAAATGAACTAACTATCAAATTTTCTGATCATATATAGCTTCCAAACCATGCCAAGCATCTAAAACAACCTTCTATGCACATTCGATGTTCATCATAATGAACTATCAAACTAGTGTCACTACATCATTCCATATTCAAATTAACAGAAGAGAAAAAAATAAAAGAAGATCAAACTAAACTGAATAACTTAAATAAACCATTGTATTATTACAGATTACCACTTGAATAAACCAGTCTCCATGTTTAGCTATCCTCATACATTTGGAAGGTAAGATGAATACCTGGAGAGCAAAACAAAGTAGAAAATAAGGTAACAACAGAAAATCAACCACAACAGCAAAAGCACAACCCATATTTAGTGATAAAACTACAGATTCAGTCCCATTCTAATGGAACAGTAACCTCAGCACAGCTTGACCCAGAAAAACTTCCAAAAATAAACTAACACAAACTCATTCCATTAATGAAGTAGTATTGTTTTTCAGAAGTTGCAAGAATCATAAATTTACTGAAAATTATTATGGAACAGTAGAATTGGCTGTTGTTTTTGTATTATCTTGATTTTTCTCTCCTATTTTTTTCACCCAAAAGAACCCCCCATCCCGCTTTTGTTTTCTTACCTGTCTTTTATAGGCTAAACACTAGGGTAAACTTCAGATTTTGTTTTTTGCCCTATAGTCCCTGATTTTATGATTTGCTCGCCAAGTTATCATCTAATGTGTAATTAGAAACCCTTTCTACAAGCTTCTAAAAGAGGTACCAAAGATTCTCCTACCCCAAACTTCCTAAATTACCCCCAAGTGCCTTGAAATAACTCTGAACCTACCAAACAGACATGGGCTCAAAATAGTCGGGCATCTTTGAATTGGGTCACAAATGACCCAAAGAGCCCAAAGCTATATCTCAAGCCCAAAACACAAGCAAAACCAAATTCTAAATTGAAAGGTGAAAACCATAAATAGAGGTAATTCGGGCAACTATTGCAACTAAGCACTTAATAAAATTTGAATTGAATTGTTAACAGATTCTTTAAAATATTTTTTTTTTAAAAACTTCTTAGCACACTATCATGTATGTAAATAACACTCTGATACTAAGGAAATTAACAGATCCAATAGAGAGGAAAGAAGAAGATAACACTGGAAACAAAAGAAAAATAACGAAAATAAACTAACAACAGAAAATAAATACCTACAGGAACCTCAACATATGTAATAAAGGATCGATGCTTCCACTTATTTTGTATTTTCTGCCCCGTTGCGATATTAATCGCGTGTTCTTAATAAGAACATACGAATAAACTCGAAACGGACCCCAATTTTTAAGCAGAAACGAACCGGCGACCTCTTAGGAATTAGGGGTTTATTTTGGTTTAAGATTCGAAGGGTTTCAGGGTGATTTGAAGGATTCAAGGTGAGTATTTGGCAATAGGGAGGGAATATGGTCCCAGGGTGTAATTTTTAGGGTTGTGTGGTGGTGGCGGCACTGGACAAGATGGAGGAATTAATGGCGGCACCCTAGGTTTTGGGGATTTTAGGTGATTTCTAGAGATACTCGAGGGAAACAAATGGTTTCACGGGTATGAGGGAGATGAGAGGAAGCTATGGTGCAAAAATAGGGTCAATCGGAGCAACACCGCTGGCGGAGGCAATTTTCAGTAGGAAGTATGTGGAGGAGATGGTGGAGGGTTCTCTGAGAAGTGTGGGGGGATGAGAGATAGGGTGGGAGTGCATTTGGATATTTATATACTAAGGATGGATCACTTCTCGACCATTGGATTATGAGTCTTCGACGGCTACGATCAGTTCAACCTAAACAATGTCGTGGTATTAACTGGAGACGGACCGGGTTTGGGCTCGGTGAGGGGTGGTTTGGAATGGGTGACAGGGGTTTGGGCCTGACTTGCAGATAGGTTGGCCCAGATTGGGGCTCTTATTAAAAGACCTCATTCTTTTTAATATCTTTTCTTTCTTTTCAAATTAAAACCTCCTTTTATTTTCAAATTAAAATAAAAATCTAATTTAAATTATAAAACCAAATTAACCTATCGAAAATTTTAATTAATCCTAAATAATAATTATCAAAAATAATTAAACAAATTGAAAGAAAAATCACCTAAAATTAAAGGTGCAAATTAAACCATTTTTTATTTTTCTCTTTTATAAAATGACAATTGGTAGTTAATTCTTAAAAAGTATAAAATTAACTTCTAAATGCACATGCAACATATTTTTGTATTTTTTCACTAATTAAAATGCACAAGCAAAAATACAAACAATTAAAAAAGAATGGCATGAAAATCCACAAGATTGCAAACACTGAAAGAAATTATTTTATTTTGAATTTATGGGAGTAATTCATATAGGGTAAAATCACGTGCTCACATAAGCATTATTCGCAATTTCGAAGGGCAAAATTTTGGGCTGAGAAATGTTGTACTTCACGATTGCGTAGCATTTTCCATGAACGCAAAGAGTAAATACCTGGACAGAAGCTATATCTTGAGGTTTCAGCTATTTTTAACATATTTTGAGCTATGGAGCTCAGATTGAAGCGATTGTTTAGGCGATTTTCACCATATGGATTGGGGTAAGTGTTCTATATCTGAAAGTAGTTATACTTCATGATTCTATGATTATATTCATCAATTATTTCAGATTTAAATTGAAGAAATAAAGATTTTTGCAAAACTTTTCAAGAACGAAAATTCAAGATCTGGAGGTAAAGTTGTTATCGCAATTTGGTAAACCTGGCATGGTTGAACTCGTATCAGAAGGGGTTGTTGGATTTTGTGAGTTTTTCAAAATTTGAGCACGTGGGTCTAGGGGCAATTTTGTCAACTTTTCGAATGGAGCTAGAAATTTATCTAAATTGAATTGTTGTGAGTATTAGCGTATATATTTATGGATTTTCTCATTTATTGGCTAGTTTTTGAGCATTGTACATCGATTTGAGTCTTGATAAGGGCTTGGAAGCCGGTTTTGGAACTTTGGAGCGAGATGAGTCTCCTTTCAAACCTTTTAAGAGGGAATTTTTTCCATAGGTAAATTAATTGGATATGTATTTCTATCTGTTTGATCTACGTATGCACGAAATGACGAGAGTCCGTGCGTAGCTACCATTACGCTTAAGTCTGTGTAGCCTAGGACCCAAATATATGCTTTACTTGTAATAATTGTAACCTTATTGGTAGCTTAAATTGCTTTAATTGCATCGAAGGGGTAAATGGTTTTCTAAAAGAGTTAAACTTTGTTTTCTCGACTTGTAAAAGAGAAATCGATACTTCCTTGAATAATTGTCTCTGTGGTGAAGTTTTGATTGACTGTTTGAATGTATCTTTCTATGTCTACCTGCGTCGCATGTATGATTTGTGAGCGGGGTAATTGTTTATTTATGTTTGACCGCATCGCATATATGATTCGTGCGGGATAATAGATGCATCTATAGTTCGTGCCATTCAACATTCTGGCAGTGCACAGTTTAAATATTATTGGATCGGACCACACGTCCTCGGCATGATTTGTGCATGCTTGTATTGCTTGTCTTGATATTTATAAATAAGGATGTTGCTTTTCCGGATTGAGAATAAATGTATAAATGATGAAAACTAATTTGGAAATTTCCCTATGAATAAGAGAATTATTTACTTGCTTCATGCTATTAAGTTACGACCATTGTTTTTATAAACACCCTTGATTTACTATATTATTGATATATTAATATTGGACCACTATTAAGTGTCGAAGTCGGCCTCTCGTCTCTACTTCTTCGAGATTAGACGGGATCCTTACTGAGTACACATTATTTTTGTACTCATGCTACACTTGCTGTGCATTTTTGTTGCACGGGCACATGTACCCCTAGCGGCCTATAGGCGTAGCAGCATAGATGATATAGAGACTTAGCTGAGCTGCATCTCTCGAGGCGATCCGTAGCATGCATAGTCTCTTTCAGCGTATAGTATTTACCTTCTGTACCATTTATATTCCGGACAATTATTGCTCTTCATTTGATTTCCTAGAAATAGCTCATGCACTTATGGCACCAGATTCCGGGATAATTATGAGATTATTAAATATTAATTTTGTTAAAGACATCACCTTATTTCAATGAATTTTATTATTTATTGTTTAATGTATAAAAGGAATAATTTCAACAAATACTAAAATGGAAATTTAATTAACTTCTTGGTATTGGCTTGGCTGATAGTGGTGTTCGGCGCCATCACGACTCTTCGTGGATTTTGGATCGTGACGACATGGTATCAAGGCACTAGGTTCACTTAGGTCTCACGAGTCATTAGCGAGTCTAGTAGAGTCTTGCGGATCGTTGCAGAGACGTCTGTACTTATCTTCGAGAGGCTACAGGACTATTAGGATCACTTCCCTTCTTGATTCCTCATCGTGCAGTTTGATCCCGTTGAGGCTTATGCCTCCATTTCCTTCCTATTCAATCTTACGCGATGTGAAGCGATGATTCTAAATCGGGAATCAAGAAATTGCCATGGTACTGCAGATGTGGTGCGTGATGTTTCCTCCTTCGTATTGATTGGGCAGAGAAGGATAGAAAGGGCATGTGGAAAGAATCTTGTGATGATTAATCTCCTAGAAGGTCAAGTGTGGAAAACATGAGTTAAGTAGTTGGACCAAAGTGGGAGAGTGACAGAATAGTATATGGGTTTAATGGTATGATAAATGCACACACTAAGGAAAAGTTTAGAGTGATTTAGAAACTTTAGTGAACGATGATTGGGTATAAGGGAAGCCGAAGGCCGGATACAAATCGCTCTAGATATCAAAGCCGGTCTTCATCCTCTCAAGGTTTCTTTTTATTATTCTCTCTCTTTCTGTTTTTTTAATTTGTACTCCTTTCTATTAAGTATTCATCAAGTGCGTGTGGAATCTAAATTTATTTTCTCCTGGACAACTTTGTGAATTTTTTTGCAGGTATTTGCTAGTTTGTTCTGCACATGAGTAGGCATATTATTTTATTTTTTATAATATATGATTTTGCTTTTTATAATTCAATAAACTCTGTACTTTGTGGTTACTTCTTGAATTTTGGGAGTTGGTTAGGCCAAGTTTATGTAAAAATGACTGTTAATGAAAGTAAAATTCCTCAATGGAATCATGTTTTCTATTCCATTTCTATTACTGTCTTCGGATTTAATTTCTTCCATATGATTATTTTGACTTTGGGTAAACAGTCACAGAACAGTGATAGATTGTAGGATCCTTGCGTGTGGTCTCTGTAATTTGTTCTTCTTCTTCAAGTTTTTTGCTGCGTTAATTTGGATATTTGGCTTTGATAGGTTTCAGTAGAGTTCAGTCCATATCATATCGATTTTAATAATGACATGTCCCAAGATGTTAGACTGGGTAACCTTTTCTTTGAATTCTAATTTAGCATTTGCAAATTAGCAGAACTTTAGAGTATATTTTTATGGTAACCAAACGAACAACAAAGTATTGAAGACAAGAAAGTTCTAGATTCTGCACTGAATTTCAATTGGTTACATTTTCTGAATCATCAACGCAACTATTTGAAAAGCTAAGCTTACGATTTCTAGATGCAGGTATAGAGTATGAAGTGCTGCTGAAATTTTGCATTCTATTTATACCTTTCAACTATTTTGGACCTGATTTATACAATTAGCATGAAAAATTTGAAAAGTTGGTATTGGATAATTATTTTCTGCCTTTTTTGTAATACATAACTTAGTTACACTGCTTCTTGATACGACATTTCTTTATTTCTTTTGCTTCATACATTCTTATGGAGAATAAGTTCCTACCCTGAATATGTCACGTAACATGTCTTAGTATGTTTGCCGAAGAGCACAACAAACCAAGCCGACAACTACATACCTTGGTTGACCTTCAAATCGGTGCATTGCATTTTGCTAATATATAAATTGTCTGTAAGTAGTAATCGTTAACTTGCTATATTTTGTTGCGGTAGGATTCTAAGGATATCTTATTAATTCAATATAAGCAATTCAATTATGCGACAAGTAAACAGAGGCACGAGTGAATAGGAAATGAAAAGGAATTAATACTTCTTTAGGTTTTGAGCGATAGGTAGCTTCAGATTTTAATGTCACACTTCAATGACATGTAGTGCAAAAAATCAACTCTTCTTTAAAGCCACCCATATCCATATCCATCTCAATCTCAATCTCAATCTCAATATATCTAGGTGTGTGCGTGTGTGATTACATTTGTTTCAAAGATAGCCACCTTTACCACATTTTATAAATCACGCCAACCAATGATAAGCAACTTGCCTCTTACATCACCCTACCTTCTCTATCAGAAGCTGCTAAGATGCTTCGTTTACCTTTCAGTAGTCTCTATGCACAAAACTTAAAAAAATAAAAATAAAAAAGATTTCAATTGATTTAACTAAAATATTAAACTTATAAGAAAATACCAACCTAATAGGCATGCATCACGCAGAATAAATTCTATGTGCTTTGCATATTATGATACATTAGTAATTAAAATAACTTCTCGTTCATCACAAATAATATACATGTACCCAATCAGACAATACCAAGGGAGTAGCTTGTCAATTGTTCTCCCAAGTAAGAAGAGACATCCTTTTTAGGATTCTATAACTGTAGAATTCTTTGGGTACAGATTATTGCATCTGCCACTCGCCAATGAATTATTTTTCATTGTCATATACAATCTCGACTAGTATACCAAACCGACATATGATGTGGTCCTGAAGTCAATAACTTCTTTTCCTCTAACCTTTTCAAAGGGCTGTGCTTCCACCCATTTAAAAAAATAATTAGTCATAAACAAAATAAATTTAGCTTTAAGATTGTTGCACTCGAATGATCTCTATTTGCTGCAGTGGCTAGCCCTCCTCCGGGCCGGTCATAAACACTGAAGAAGCTAGTGATGAGAGGGGTTCTCTTTATAGAAGACGCTGATCCTCATCAACTCAACATAATGCTTATCCTGTTGAGTAAACTACACCATCCGAGGATGATGTCTTGGCGCTTTAGGGAAGTATGGTATGGTGGAAAATACCAACTTCCGCTTCCGTATCACGGTCATAGCGCCCGGTACTTTGGGTTTGAGTACCGAGTCCATTCCGTCCTCTGTTTAGGAGCAACCAACAACTAGTATAGCATTTGTTGCAGTTGTTCCTCACTCTTCAACTACATCAGCTTCATCTCTGTCTTCACCATCATGGAAGACCGCTACATCATTTCCTCATTCATCCCCTCTTGCACCAGCAACTGCTACATCATCTCCACCTGTCGCTTCTGACCACGAAAAAAGTGTTTCTTTTCCCCAATCCCTATTTTATAGGACTTTGGGGCAAACTTATGCTGCCCCTTAGGAAGATCCACAAAGGAGGAGTTTTGGTCTCAATCGAATACAATTGCTATGCGGACCGGTGGAGCTTGCTAATTATTTGAAGCTTTTGGCTTCAGAGAAAGATTGGGAAATGATTCAGACACTCTCAGGAGAGTATTTTGTGAACAATGTTATGCATAACGCCACAACGGTACATGTCCCGAGTCTTACCTTTCTTCTAAATAATATTTGATTCTGATCATTTTGTTATCAAATTTCGACCTCAAATATGCCGATGACACTACTATGTTTCGTTTCTCCCCGATATCGATAACATTCAGCAATGTGTGTGTTTTATCATTTATATATCTGTAATATCATCACTACAATTGTAGAAGTACCAATTCCATGACCATATAGAAAAATAAGCTCTGAAAACAGAACTTCTACATAATCAATACATAATGGAATAAACAAAAAAGAGACAACCATTAATGGAACAATTTTAAGCTCGAAACACAAACACCGACTTGCAGTACTCACATCGACGATCAGCATAAAAGTCCCATTTATTAAATTTGACAAAAAAAACTAAAGTTTAACCAAAAACAAAGAAGAATCGTAAACAAAAATTCTACTAATACATATAAAATAATAATAACAAAAAATACCTAGGCGTAAACCACCATGAAAATCATAAGCTACTGAAACAAATAGCAAGAGAGAGTGATTCAAAGAGAGAAGATAAATTCAATGATAATGTGGCTGAAAATAATCAAGACTCAAAAGCGAACCTCCCTGGTTCTCTCTGTCTCTTCATTAACCTTATTCTTGATTTCTATTCAAGAGATGCATAAAAAAAACACTCAACTTGCAACTAATGGATGAGAAAGAGGAAGGTGATAGGATTTAGGTACTCTTGCCTTTTCCTTTTACTAAACTGTTGTGTTGGGTGTTATATTTGGTGGCAGAAATTCAAGCAAGTAAAGAAATTGAATTTTTTTTTCTTGATTTCAGTTTATCTCCAAAAAAAAACTTCAATTTCATCCATCAAAATCCTAACTCAAAAATCAGTAATTAATTCACTCTCTTTTCATGAATTTGGAATAAAAAAGTAGAAGAAACAGATAGTAGACAATAAAATTAATATTAAGGTGCACTGGTTCCAATATATTATGCTGGAACATTTCATGTTGCAGCAAAATAGTGACAAATTATGTTATATACCCATAAAAAACAAAATATGTACCCGTATCTACCCATGTTCATTTTTTTAAAATTTTATACCTATGCGGCAGATATATTTTACAAGAAGACAAAAGATAATAATAATAACAATATTATTATTATTATTATTATTATTATTATTATTATTATTATTATTATTATTATTTTGAAAAGGTATCATCAATGTTTATGCTCACACATTGAATATCCACCATTTTCGGGCTTGAAGCTCAATTTTATTTTTGAAGATTTCTGTTGATTCAAAGTGAGTGCTGTTAAATATTGCTTATAGTACCTTCTAGAAGTTCATACTAAAATTTGATAGCATTTAGAGCCGATTTAGGTGATTGAGATCGAAATTTCAACTGAAATCGAAGAACACAGCTACCCAATAGTGTACCGCTACGGTATACAATATGTTGTAGGAGTATATAGCTATACTGCAATAGTATACTATTATAACTTAGAATATAATGCAACGGTGTGTATATAATATGATGTAATTTCTTTTGATTCTCGCGTATATTTTACGGTGGTACAAATTACTTGTGATAAGGTGCATGCCTGTTAATTTTGTTATGTAATACTGTTTGTTAATGGAAGGGTTATTAAATGTGCTCGTTTCTTTCTTTAAGCGATGAAGCGAGGCGAGGCGCAGGGGATATGTTTTTTTGAAAAAAAATGACTCACATAAAAAAGGCGCATGCTTTTCTCGTTAAGCGAGAAGCGACGCTTTAAGAAAAGCGATAAAAAGCTCGTTAAGCGAGCAGAACGCTGAAGCTAGGGCTTTTTAAAAAAACTTTGGGCAAATAAACATACGCTCCAAAGGCATCTATTACCAAAATATATACTGGTCTTCTTCTCCAGCCCAGGGAACTCCAGCGACACTACTAAAGATCACTGCTACTCCAAAATATGTAAGTTTCTTCTTCTTCTTCTTCTTCCTCTTCTTCAGTTTTTCTATTCTTCTTCTTCATGCTCTGTTTTCTGTCTTCTTCTGTTATTCTTCTTCTCTTCTGTTATTCTTTCAATTTTTCTCAAGATTAAGCCCTTATATTTTGCTCTAAATGACTTCTTTTGGTTCTGTTATTAAAAGTATTCTTTATGCTCTGTTTTCTTCTTTTATTCTCTCTTTATGCTCCATTTATGTTATTATAAGTGTTGTTTATGCTATGTTTTCTGTTTAGGGCAGTGAATTAATTGTTTTTTTTTTTGGTTGTTGATTGCAGTAAATTTAATTTGATTATTCAATGGCATTAAGCCAAAAAAATCCAGCTTGGGCGTATGGAGTTGCAGTTGGCAATAATAACTCAAGAGTGCAATGTATCTTTTGCCAAAAAATTTATAATGGTGGAATACATCGTCACAAGAGACACCTATTATCGGTGGTTTTAGAGATGTCAAAGAATGTCCAAGTGTAGCAGTTACTGTTAAGAAAGAAATGAGAGATTATGTTGAGAAACAAAAATGAGTTAAAAAATCCAATGAGCCATGCATCTATGATTAATCTTCTTCATGAAGATAGTCAAATGGATGAGGATGGCGATGGAGTCAATGATATAATGAGGCCACCTCCCTCTAAATCTCAAAGAAGGAATTCAACTAGTGGAAGTAGATCATCCACCGCCGGTACCAATGTGAAAGGTCCTCTTAATCTTTTTTTCTCACAAAAACCAAATGAAAAGAGAAAGGGTGAAGCTGTTTACCTAGAATCTAGTAGGAAGAGTTTGCGGGAGCGTGTTGTAGATGCTTTTGCAAGGTGGATGTATGATGCAGGGCTCCCTTTTAAATGTGTGAATTACACCGATATTTTTGGGGAATTCCTTGAGGCCGTTGGCCAATATGGCCCGGGAATGAAGCCCCCTACCTCTCACGAAGTAAGAGTTCCTTGTCTAAAAAAGGGGGTGGAGAAGACATATAAGATTATCGAGGAGCATAACACGCAATGGAAAGTTTATGATTGTTCCATTATGATGGACAAATGGACTGTAAAAAATGAAAAAATGGTCATTAATGTTTTGGTTAATTCTTTGAGAGGTAGTGTGTTTCTTGAATCTTATGATGCTAGTGACTCCTCAACCAATTCCAATAAAATCTTCAACTTGTTTGAGAAGACAATACTGAATGTTGGATTAGAAATGTGGTTCAAGGTGTCACTGATAACGCATATGAGAATAATAAAGCGGGTGACATGTTGAAAGGCGTCTTCCCAAATATTTATTGGACTCTTTGTGCTATGCATTATATCAACTTGATGGTTGGTGACATTTTCATTTAGCCCCATATTCTACAGGTGAACCAGCGGTTCTTATTTTTTATTTTAAGTGTTTAACCTTCATGTTAATTGCTTATTAACTATGAAATTTGACTTATTACAGTTTTTTCTAAGGCGATCAAGATACATTTTTAAATTTGTCAAAGGTCGTTGTTGTTGAACATGATGTGGAGATACACAAAAGAAAGAAATTTGGTGAAACCGCCCAAGACAAGATTCGCAACAGCTCTCTTGACCTTGCATAGCTTTTACCTGCAAAAGCAAAATTTGCGAACCATGTTCTTGTCAAACGTATGGAGTGAGAGTACCTATGGAAATGAAGCTCTTGGGAAAGAAGTTGTGAGATTTTCTATTAGTCTTGCTTTTAGAATTACAATGTTCAAGCACTTAAAGTTGGTAATCCTTTGGTTACTGTACTTCGTATGGTGGATGGATAGAAAAAACCACCAAATGGGTTACATTTATGAAGCCATGGATAGCGCTAAAGAAGCTATTGAGAATGCATTTGGTCATGATAGGAGGAAATATGTGAAAGTTTTTCAAATCATTGATAAAAGGCGGGATGATCAGCTTCATTAACTTTTATATGTAGCAGGGCACATTTTGAACCCCAGATTGTCTTACGCAAACAATGAGATTTAAACGTTTGGAAGGGGTATCATGCATGTGTTGCGAAGTTGGTGACAGATGAAGCAATGCAAGATAAAATAGGGCACGAGCTTGTTGTGTATATGCAAGCCGATGGAATTCTTGGATTAGTTTCGGCCATTAGAGGCAGAACCAAATTGGCTCAGCTGAGCAATGTCGCACCTCCTTTTGGCTACCACAACCCCGCGGAGGGCTCAGATAAGGGAGTTTTCCCAATTAAAGGACAACCAAAATGGATTTATCATTAAAATTCAGAGTCGCCACTTGGGAGATTTATTGTGTCCCAAGTCACCGGTTTAATCCCGAAATGAGGAAGAGGATGACTCTTTTTAACAGTCCACGAACCAGAAATCCGAGTAAGGAATTCGGTTAACCCGGGAGAAGCTGTTAGGCATTCCCGAGTTCCGTGGTTCTAGCACGGTCAATCAACTATTATATTCAGCTTAAATTATCTGATTTTAAACAATTATGAACCTATGTGTCAATTTTAACTTTTTAACCGCTTTATTATTATTTAATAGAGAATTGCAACGTTATTGAAATACGTCACTAACCACGTCACATAACTGCACCCGTGATTTTTGACATATTCTAATATCGCTGGAATTTAGATTTGGGTCACATAAATGCGCACCCGCAATTAGGATGATAAATTATTAAAGAACGTGCCTGAAGCGACTAGCGTGTTATTAACTTTGCGGGAAGTCGTGGAATTTGCTAAACAACATGTCCCGAATTTCTAAGTATCTTATTATAGCATTTAAAGAGGGCCACGTGATTTATTTGTTTCATTTAGCACTGCGCCCCTCATTTTATTATTTAAAGCCGATACAAATCAAGCTAGAATTTTTATTGGATTTGTCTCTATGGAGATCAAATTAATTTAGCGTTATTCATTGGCTATTTACTAGAAAGCAGTCGAAGAATTTAGACATCACACTGGACCTCAAACCCATATTTGAACTTGGAAGGGCCAAACCCTTCATCATGAATCTAGACCGGTGGACCTGATGCAAGCCCAGGTCCTCGACCTTGTTTATTAACCTAGGCCCATAAATTAATGGCAATGGCCACCAACCTTTGAGGCCTCGATATTAATCCAATTGGGAAGAACAAATATGCCTGGTATGAGGCCAAACATTCGCACATTGTGTTTGAAACAATTCTTCAACATTTCTGAAGCCACCATGACTGATGCGGCTACTATCTTTGGAGTTGTGACAACCTCAACTTCTAGGATCTTCTCAACCGACACTGTGTCGAGTACCTAGTAGACCCATGGACCTTTGTTTTCTTCAAATTCAATAAAAGGAACGATAACTTTACTTGCAACACACTAAATATCTTCACTGTGTACCACGATTTCTTGCCTGTCCCATTCAAATTTGACCATATGGTGCAAAGTAGATGGCACTGCCTTGGCTGTGTGAATCCAGGGCCTGCCCAACAACAGGTTATAAGAAGCTACCACGTCCAGCACTTGAAATTTCATGGTGAACTCAATAGGCCCTATTGTAACTTCCAGCACTATATTCCCTACTAAGTCTTTGCCTCCACCATCGAACCCCCGAACACAAATGTTATTCTTGTGGACCCTTTCATTCTCCACCTTCAGCTTGATCAATGTGCAGAGAGGACAAATATTTCCACTGGACCCGTTGTCAACTAGAACCCGGGTGACCGCAACATCTTCACATTTCACAGTCAAATAAAGGGTTCGATTGTGCTCAGTGCCCTCTATAGGCAGTTCATTGTCACAGAAGGTGACCCGATTTATCTCGAATATCTTATTTGCAATCTTCATCAAATTATTCACTATTATCTTGACAGGGATATGGGCTTCGTTAAAAATCTCCATCAGCACCCGGAGTGTTCATCTGAATGGATTAGTAAGGACAATAAGGAGATCTGAGATGGTGTCTTCCTCAATTGCTCTATGATGGAGTAGTCCTTCATTTTCAGTTTCTTCGGGATTTCTTCTGCCTCGTATTCTGATACAGCTTTCTTCACCAGTTCTGGATTATCCTTAGGGATCCTTCTTTTCCTCAAGTCCTCACGGGTGAAGTATCTCCCTGATTGAGTTAAACCCCGGGCCTCACAAACTTCTTCCCTAACTTCCTTCCCCTTGTACATGACTATTTCTTGTTCATATCTCCAAGGAACGACTTTGCTGCTGACAACTGGTGGTTGGATTACTGGTTTTACAATGACAGTCTCTATGCGAGCACCTTCCATAACTATGACGGGTTCTCTAGCTGCCCCCTGTACTCTAACTTTTGCCAGTTCCTGTTTTGGTGCAACCGCGCATGATGAGTTCCCTTGTACTACAACAGGTTTGTTGCTTCTTCCTTTTACCTCGATCACGGACTTCTTGCTGCTCACATTCTCAGTTGGCTTGACTTCACTGGATTTGATCATTATTACCGTCTGTGAGGGCTTTTTTGGCTCTCCCCCTTTTTCTACGATCTCAATCATGTTGGTCTCATGATGGGCCGGTAGTGGGTTTTGGTTAATGTTGGGTTCCTTTGGAGTCTGCACTTCAATCTGGCGGGAGTCGATAAGTTCCTGGATATCATTCTTTAAATGCTAACCCTTTTCGGTATCATGCCCTGGTGCACAGGAACAGTATTCACAGCTAACAGAATAATCTAGAATTTTTGGGGGAGGATTTGGCAATTTTACTTCGATTGGTCTCAACATATCCAATTGTCGCAGCCTGTGGAATAAACTAGTGTAGGATTCTCCCAATGGAGTGAAAGTCTTCTTCTTCTGCACCCTTTCATTTCACAAGACTGGATTGGCTCAGAATATGGGTTTGGGGGTTGTTGGTAGGCTCTTGGAGGTGGGTAATGATTTTGTGGAGTTGGGTAGGTATTTTATGTGGCTGGCGCACGCCATGGTGTGTGGGCGGGAAGTTGGATGTATGTTTGTGCGTGATGGACTAAGAAGCGAGGTTCTAATGATGGATAGTAATGTTGTGGAGGGCCGTATGGAGTGTGTGGATATGTTTGGTGGTGAGGACGGGGTTGGGTATAATGGGAAGAGGCCTGAGGCCTGAACCAAGTTCCCGACTCAACTGTTGCTACTTCCTCCTTCTTCTTCTTTCCAAATGTTCCCCCAGCTCCACCCTGGATGGCCTGAGTGGTTGCTTTGATTGCAGAGTAGCTCATGATCTTGTTGGATTTGAGGCCTTCCTCGACCATGCTCCCTATTTTAACTACTTTGTTGAAAGATTTACCTACTACTGACACCAAATGCCCGAAATAGGAAGGTTCCAGAGCCTATAGGAAATAGTCAACCATCTCACTCTCCTTCATTGGAGGATCAACCCTAGCTGCTTGTTCTCTCCACCTGGAACTGTATTCCCTGAAACTCTCGTTGTGTTTCTTCTCACGTTTCGTCAAGGATAGACGATCCGGGACAGTTTCGAGATTATATTGAAAGTGACAGGCGAACGCTTGTGCCAGGTTATCCCAAGTATACCACCGGTTGTGATCCTGCCAAGTGTACCACTCCAATGCCGACCCACTTAAACTTTGGCTAAAGTATGCCATTATTATTCATCTTTTCCCCATACTCCTCTCATTTTGCTACAAAACCCCCTTAAATGTGCGACCGGATCGCCATGTCCATCATATAAGTCAAATTATGCATCTTATAACCTGGAGGCAACTGTACGTCTGTAAATAAACAAAGGTACTTGACCGCCACGCTCACCTGGCCACCTAACCCTCGCATGTCCCTGAACGATTATTCTAAACTTCTTACCTTTCTGAGCACCTCATTGCTCAGGATTTTTGATTGGCTTTTCAACTCCCGTCGGGATTTCGAAACAGAGACCATATGAATAAAGTTCATGGGCTTTGTAAATGGGTTCTGGTGGATAGTATTAGTTGTCGTAAGCTTGAAGCAAAGGTCTCACTTGATGATCTAAGGGGTGCGGGAGGAGGAGGTGCCACATAAATGGGAGCAATTGGTGGAGGGGGATGGGGAGTGACTTTGGGTAGTGGAGCTGGGGGTGGTTGAGAGGTCGTACCCTGGTGCTGCGAGTAGATAGGAAAACTTGAGGGCGAATCAGTGGTGGATTGTTCATGAGCTTGGGCCAGTGGTGGAATGAAGGTTGGGTTAGCAGGATAGGTTGGGGGTGGCTGTCCTCTTGCCCATGCCTGGTACATCTTGTCCATTTAATGTTTTAGTTTGTACATTTCCTCCTTCATGGCATTAACGTCTAATTCCTCTACCTCTTTTGAGGGGTTAATAATGCTGACATCGGTTTCCTGAATGGACATGCCTTGCTTTCTTTTAGACCGCGTATTGTAGGAGTGGGTTTCCAGAATGCTGCAAGTACAAGCCACATGTCTAGTCTGGATGCAAAATACCAAAAACTTGTTAATGGTTAGGTTTTGACATGCAAGCGGCCACATATTGGGGGTGAATGCACCTAAACAATGATTATTACTGCATGCATCGGTTGCTTGCATCATCCTGGCTTTCATTATCTTCATTTGCAATGCCTTTTTTTAGCTTTATTCTCTTACTCTGTCCTATTTTTTTTTTATATTCTTGTCTGTTTCTTGCCTTTCCTCTGCTTTTCTCTCCTATTATCTCCTTCTTCATTTCTTTTCTCTTTTCTTTTCTTTATTCAGTTATGGTCGAATCCTATGTAGATTGCCTACGTATCATGACACCGCGTGTATCAGACCGAGCGTAGTTCTGGCAAATAAAAAGTGAAGAAACAATAAAACATTTTGGCATTATTCATTTTTATAATAACAAACTTTGGTTACAAAGACTCAAAGAACTGACAGAATTAATCAAGAAACTAACAGACTCTGATGAAAGATGAATTACAGACTCGGAGAACAGCTAACCTTGCATGAAAGAAAATACAGACTCCAAGACTAACTGATGGCTTTAAGGAAAATACAAGCTCAATAAATCACGAATACATTAAGGCTTCAATTGCTCCTACGACCCGTGAGGCATCATTCGTCCTTGATGGGGGTCGGCTAGATAAATCCCTCTGGAGGTGATGAAGATCTTCCATTACGCGGCATACAAAAAGCATCACGGTGGCAAAGAACATAGATCACAGCTGCTACACTTCATTGCGATGTAATGGGCGATCCTTCTTATTCTCTCTCGTATGGCACTTTTCTCTTGCAGTAGCCGCCCAATCTGCTCAGTTCTGGCCCCCAAAGTTTGTTCAGCTACCCGATCTTGTTCTTGAAGTTGTTGCAAATCCCATTCCAGTTGCGCTAATGTTGTGTAACAATGTTCCCTTTCAATTTTGAACTCTTTTTCCTATTTGATCATTTTGTTTTCTGTGACGATGACCCTTTTCTTTAATCCCGCAACCTCACTGTTGCACTCTTCTTTGAATTGCTTTCGAGCCCTGGCTAATTCTCTTTCTGCCTTGGTTAAATCATAACTGTAGTCCTTCACCTTCTGTCTCAGGCTATCTATAAGTTTTTTGTCCTTGGCACTACGTAGGGGATTTTCTGTTGCTATTTTCATTTTTTGAATTTGGGCGCGAAGACCCTCATTTTCTTTGACCAGTTTCTTCCTTTCGCCTTCATCTGCGGCAGCTTGCAAATCTTTCTCAAATTGCAATGTAATGACATGTTTCTCCAGTTTGCCTAATGTAGCCCTGTACTAGTGTTCTTTAACCAACCAGGCCAAATGCTTTTGCGATGCTTCAACGAATTCCTGGAGATGGGGCCTCTTGGTCGGCCTCTGAAACTCAGTTTCTCTCATGTACCAAGCAAGGTACGTAGGCGACACTTCGCCTTAAGACCAATCTCGTATACAAGTGTTTGTTGTTATGCATTGGCATTCATTCCAAATTTTGCGGACTATTGCTTCGGGGAACTGACCATTAGGTCCAATCTCGACTACTCCGATACTGAGATCTTCGTATCTTGGCACTATCTGGCATCTCTCGAGCTGTCTCAAGACCCGATACGGAGCATAGGGCTGGATTCTCCTAAGACCCATCAGAAGGAAGTGAGGCTCCATTTCCGGCATGTATATGATCTCGTCCACATGCAACCATCCGAGCGTCAATTCTATTTGACCGGCGGTGAGGGATCAAAATTAAGATATTCATCCGGTTACTCCTTCGGGCAGGCTGAGCCCTTCAATCCTTGTGTAAAATTCCTCTATACAAGCTTTCTCCACTGACTCATAGCCTATAAACTAGGGACGGTGGCATAGATGCTCCGTTATCCACATTTGCAACAGCAGATTGCACCCGTCAAAGAAATCGTTCACGATCCTGCAAGCTTTGAGAGCACGAAAGATCTCTGCTAATATCACAGGCGCGAGTGTGCTTTTGGCTTGGGTGCATAGACTGCTGAAAACCCTTGCAATTTTTATGTCAATGTTCTCATCCTTTCTTGGAAACACTAGGAGCCCTAGGAAAGACACCATAAAAGCGAAACGTTTATGTTCTTCCTACTTGACGCGGTTTCCTTTGCTGTAAATTTTATTCTCTAGTTTGTTGAACCCCCCTATGTGACCATATCTGCTATACAAGAATGAAAAAGTGCACAACCCTGCTGCCAATTTCGAGTCGTGTATCACTGTGCTTATCTTCAAGGTATCTAAGAATTTATAAACCGCTACAATTCTTGGGGCAACCAAATACTTGTGTCTCAGAGGAATCTCAGCATCCCCAATGTACCTGGCTATTTCTTCCAAGGTCGGGGCAAGTTTAAAATCTGAGAAATGGAACACATTGTGCGCCGGGTCCCAGCACGTGACCAATGCTCGTATGATGTCTCCCTGGGGTATAATCTCCAATATTCCTGGAAGGCCCCCCAAATATTTCTTATCCTCGTCTTGCCATTCTCTACATAGATCATTCCACCATAGCCGAAACTCCAAAGGGATTCTGCTTATGAATGAGAAAGGTTCATTTTGGATTGTGCTCATCCTGCACATTTACTAAGGTGATTTAGCAACTCATGTTTTTATTCCGTTTGACTCGAAAATAAAAATTAACCCCCTTCTTTGGTGAATTTTATTTTCTAAAACCACGAACCCAGTTTGCAGATACGGCCTTTCAGCACTTCCGGGGGAAGATTTTAAGGCTGTACCCGCTAATTGGCTGAAATAAAATAGAACCAAAGGTGGCCGTTTGTGCAAAATCAGCCTTCAGGCGTCCCTTTCGGTGACATTCAGCTATTCTTGACAACAACAACATCACCTTATCTATTACAACAATAAAACAACTATTTTTCATTTTCAGCTATATTCCTTATTAATATCTTTGCCAAAAAGGAAGTTGGACCCCGATGTGGGTTGCCCACGTATCTCACACCCTGTGAGAATCAAACTGCCATAGTTTGGGAAAACAAAGCTATTTTTTTGAAAATAATACTTTTCTTTCCCTTTTTCATTTCATAAAAACAAAAATATTTTTTTAAAACACGGTTTTTCTCGTTTCTTGGACGAATAAAACAGACTCCTTTTTTCCATTTTTGTTAGTTTTTTTTTCTTCAAAAATTCGGCAGAGCGGTGTTTGGACGTTGGTTCTTCTAAACAAGTGGTTAAACTTTCCTTACGCGTAAAAAGCTGGTCAGCATGCTAATCCAAAACAAATAAATGCACAAGCAGGATGTATCAGGAATGCCAATTATTCTGGGTACACCTGTCCTAGGCGGATCCAACCCCTATGTTGAGTCCCCTATGTCATGTGCATAATGCAGATAAGCGTTCCTACTATGGATCCAGCATGAGACTTTTTTATTCTATGTTTAAAACCTGGCATTGGTTCTAGACTATGTACCCGAGCGGACAACTCGAGTCGAGGAGGGGGCTACGTACCGGGGACCCGCAAGTTCATCCGGCTTAGTAACTTGTCCGAGCCTCTTTCTTATTTCATGGTATGACACTAATAGAATAGGGAGTCTCGACCAGCGAGCACATCCCCAAAGATAAGAAGAGAAGGGTTTCGTAACAGTTATATTCAAATAATATTAAAGCGGTAAAAGTATCATTTTACACATTAAGTCAACATGTAAAAACAAAAATCAGATAATAAACAAAGCAAAATACCACAATTATTCTAAGCTCGAATTCTTGAACCCTAACCCGGAGATTCTGGGTTCGAGTCCTCAGCAGATCGCCAGAGCTTTCACACCTCCTTTTGGCTACCACAACCCCGCGAAGGGCGTAGATAAGGGAGTTTTCCCGATTAAAGGATAACCGAAATGAGATTTATAATTAAAATTCATAGTCTCCACTTGGGAGATTTATGGTGTCCCAAGTCACCGGTTTAATCACAAATCGATGAAGAGAATGACTCTATTTAACAGTCCGCAAACCAGAAATTCGAGTAAGGGATTCTGTTAACCCGGGAGAAAGTGTGAGGTATTCCTGAGTTTCGTAGTTCTAGAACAATCGCTCAACTGTTATATTTCTCTTAAATTATCTGATTTTAAATAGTTATGAACCTATGTATCAATTTTAACCGCTTTATTATTATTTTAAAGAGAATTGCGATGTTATTAAAATACATCTCGAACCATGTTACATAAATGCACCCGTGATTTTTGACATATTCTAATATCGCTGGGATTTAGATTTGGGTCAAATAAATGCGCACCCGCAATAAGGAAGATAAATTATTAAAGAACGCGCTTGAAGCGACTAGTGTGTTATTAACTTTGCGGGAAGCCGTGGAATTCGCTAAACCTCATGTCCCGAATTTCTAAGTATCTTATTATAGCACTTAAAGAGGGCCACACGATTTATGGGTTTCTTTTAGCGCGGTGCCCCTCATTTTATTATTTAAAGCCGATGCAAAGCAAGCTAGAATTTTCTATTGGATTTGTCTCTATAGGGATCTAATTAATTTAGCGTTGTCCATTGGCTATTTACTAGAAAGCAATCAAAGAATTAGGACATCACACTCCAGCTCAAACCCATAATTGAACTTGGAAGGGTCAAACCCTTCATCATGAATCTGGGCCGTTAGACCTTAAGCAAGCCCGGGTCCTCGACCTTGTTTATTAATCCGGGCTCATAAATTTATGGCAATGGCGACCAACCTTTGGGGCCTCGAGACTAATCCAATTGGGAAGAACAAATATGCCTGGGATGAGGCCAAATATTTGCACATTGTGTTTGATACAAGCACTCGGCCTTGGGCTCACAAAATAAGCCCAAATGCAATTATCGGAACAGTCTTCAGTAAACCAGACCCAACAATTAAAATACACGAAAGGGAAAGTTTGGACCTAATTCAATCACCAATGCAATTCCAAATTCATTGTTTTTCAAATCTAGACCAGGAAAATTCTTTAGAAGACAAAGCATGTATCAAACGCAAAGGTCTTGTTTTACTGAAACATAACCACATTTGTAATCTACTGTAGTCTAGGCATTATAAGTATAAGAAATTGTTAACCTATTACATATCAATTAAAATCTGTAATTAAAATCAAAATTAAAATCAAAATTAAAATCACTAATTAAAATCGTTACGCAGTACAATTATACAGTCCAAGATTATGTGTGTACAAACCAAGATTAAACTATAATGATCCATTACACATCGTATAAGAACCTATTTAACTAATAACTCAACAACCCAAACAAGTATAATTCAGGAAAGTAGATGTCCAGGCATTTCATTCCATTTTTCATCTCAAGGTTACATCAAGTTGAGTTCGATTGTGTACCTAGAATGACAGCAAAGATGATACACCTATAAGTAGGTAAATTAGAGGCAATAACAATAGCAAACCACCAACAGATGCAGCAGTGAACAAACTCAAAACCCAGAATTTTATATGAGAGACTATCACATAAACCAAGCCATAATTTAAAGCTAACAACACTAGTAAATCGACCAAAACAGCATCCAATGTACTCAAAATACACCCAAATTTGAATCCTATCAAGCTTGTGAAATCCCAACACCTCAAACACTTGTTTTCAAATCATCTTATTCTTATTTATGCTAACAATCCAAATTAATGACTGGGAATTAGTATTATTCTAAAGAAACATCCTAATGGAACAGTAATTTTTTGAATGTTTAACCCTGGAAAATTTTCAGGATTTTTGTAAAATTTCAGGGAAATTTTTGGGATTTTTCAGACTTCAGCCCCCCTGAATGAAGGCATTAGGATGCCTTTTATACCAAAAGCTTTAGGGCAACCCCTTTACTGTGTTTTGCCCTCTTAGTCCTCTTTTTATTCTTCAAATTTATTCAACTAGTCCCTAAAAGATTGACTTGTGCCTCAAGTCTTTGCATTAGAGTCTTAGATTATAACTCTAACCCTCTTCTAGAAGGGTCTAGGGTGTTCTTGTTTTTATCCCAAAGCATTTTTATCCAATTCTAAGAACCTAAACCACCCCTGAACCTATTGATAAATTACAAATCCAATATTAACTGAACGTCAACCCTTTTACCTTGGTTTACAATTATCAGCTATAACCAAACGTCCCAAGATTTGAATCAATGGACCCAAATAACTCTAATTAGGACTTGAATTAGTTAACTAGAGTTCAAATCAACAAGAACTACTAATGATTCAAAAGATAAACAGAATCATACATCAGAACTGATCTAACCAAAACAAGAATACAAAAAATCAAAACAACATCAAAACTAAAAATCAAAATCAGGGAGTAAAGCACGGATTAACTACCAACAAAACAAAATTAAGCTAATAAAATCAAACAGAATAGAAAATTTAAAAAAATATAAGAGACTCAAGAGAAGAACAACCACAGTGAGAATACGTATTTAATCGAGTAAGCCAAAGAAGCAGCTATGGTTTACAGACTTATACTAACGAGATTTCACTATACTAGAGGCTAACCTTAACTTACCAAAAGAATGAAACATGGACTAGGCTAAAACAGAACAAGAAGGAAGAAATCATGAAAACTAAAGAAGGCCATATTTAAACTAAAAAGAAACGGCTTACAAAATAATAATTAAAACTAAAATTAGATAGATTGGGAGACTTAGCTTAAACTCTTGAGCTTTAGGAGTCTGCATGCCCTGTTAAAAGGGTTCCAGAAACCCTAAACTTGATTTGGAGCGGTTGTGAGGGCATTTGAGGGCCCAATAACCTTGGTTTTGTGATGAGGGGGTGAGAGTAGCTCAGGGGACTATTTTGGTTGGGTTAAGAAACTGGGGTGATTTTTCGTCGGATTTCAAATCAATATTCGAATTGATGGACCATGATTCGAAGGAAGGTGGTGTTAGATTTGTGACGAGGGTAGAAAGGGGATATTATAGTATATTTTTGGTGGCCGTCTGAGCCGGCGCCGTCGTAACTGGTGGACCAGTCAGACCGTTAATTGAATATTTGAGAAGAACTATTAAGATTCGAGGGTTGGGTTTAGGGCGTTGGAAAGATGAGGAAGATAATTAGAAGAGGATGAGTTTCAACGTGATTGCTTATTTGTCATTATTTCAAAGCAAGAGCATTTATCGAATTTACTGTGCCTAGTTGTTGTATTAGGGTGCTTCTTCCTAAGTCCTTACGTGTCCTTTCCATTTAAATCCAAATTATGCCCAATAGCCATGATCCATTTTTATGCCCATTTCTTTTCTTCTCTTCATCATGTGTTTCTTTTTTTTTTCATCTCTCTCTGTGATTTTGCTGATTGTCTTATACCACCAGTACCAAGCGCTATCCAATTAATGGGATTTTTTTTCACTGTAATTTATTATCTTGTGGACGGCTTACAGTAATTCAGGTTGATATGTCAATTAGGGTATAAAATTTCAGTTATATTCTTTGTATTTCTATTTATAATTTTCATGGTGTTCTGTTGTCTTTATTTTATGTCATCAATTTCCTCTCATTTCTTTCTTCAATTTAATGAAGCTGTATCTTTTCTGAGATTTGCTTCAATTTTATTGATTTTTCAAGGAATAACCTAGACTCTTGATTTGATTTTCCGTTGGTTGACTTTCTCAGTAAATGCTTTTTTGATGGATTTGAGCAAGGTAAGATTTCCTTCTTTGTCCACTCTGTTTTTAGAAAGACTCAGACTAATTCTCTTTTTGTTATGAAATAATATAAGAACAAGAATAATAATAATACAAGAACAAGAAAAATAGAGAGAAAAGTAGAGCGAGGAGTATTCTGATTGATACTTTGGGATGGATTACAATAGAATAGAACCCCTATATTTATAGGGATAGAAAAGACTTAGCCTCAAAGTAAAACTCTTCTGTAAGATAGACATTCACTCTAATTAGAGTTCTATTTATAACACTCCCCCTTGAATGTCTATTCAATAATGTGCCTCGTTAAAACCTTAACTAAAACTAAACCCAATGGGAAAAAATTATAGAAAAGGAAAAAGAGTACACATGTTTGAATATGCGCTTATTGGTTGCCTCGTTAAAAACCTTGCAAGGAAAACCCAGTGGGACAAAACCTTGTAAGGGAAAAAGAGTGCAACGCGCATTAACTTCCCCTGAAAAGAGCATCAATTCACATCCTTGAGCATTTGCATTCCAATCTTGTGCATCATCTTCAAAACGATCTTTTGTAGAGATTTGATAAATAAATCATCCATATTGATTTGAATAAATATTCCGCACCTTGAAATTATCATTCTTGATAGATATGAACATCTTCATGTAATGTCGTGGAATGACTCTTCAATATCTCCATAGAGGTATTCTCGACGCCATCATGCTTATAGTTATAGCAAGATACATATGTACACAAATTGCACTTAGGATGTGGTACTTCGGGACCAAAAATTGTATATGCTTCAAGCAACTTCAATCATTGACTTTATACTTTCAAGTATTTGAACTACATGTCTTTCATATGGAATTAATTCTACTTGAATTGTATCTCTTCCATTTGGCCAATATTTTTGTTTGTATTCAACAAATATAAGATCCTCATCGATATTTAGCGCTATCATAGATGTCATCGACGAACATTTTATATCGGTTCCAGTAAATTTTCATAAAGACATAACATGGAGATATCCAGACCCCACCTTGTGGGAATATACTGGGTAGTTGTTGTTGTTGTACATAACATGCAGATCTCTTTATTCATATATTCAGGTACCTGAATCTCTCATGAGATTTTATGAAGCATCATGTCATGTGATCTTCTAGATCACTTGCCTCCCCATTATGATCACTTTGATCATTTGCTCATCTTCTTTATTAAGAAGTTATTTTGAAACCGATTTGTCTATACGCTTTATCAAAGACTTTGTCCTTCTGGGACTTAATATGAGCATTTGCAGTGAGAATATAGTTACTTTCTTTGGGTCAGCAAATGCGTATAGCATGCTTTGCAATATGTTGCAATTGAATTATCCTTTTATGAATTTCAGGTTCATATTATGATATTCGAGGATCTATATATACAAATGATAATTCATCCCATGTAACCTTTTCTCAAGTGTTTATCATGTCTCCCCCTCATGTTAGAAAAACTAACTTGTTTCCTCAACTTTGAGAGTCCATCTTTGTGCATTATGGTGTTAATGAAAATATACACCGTACATCAATAATAAGATGGAGTTATTTGGTTCCTGACCCTGAACCACTTGTGAGGGGAGAATATAATATACTCTCGTATACAACGTATATCAAACTGATATATATAACTTTGTTCTCACAAGAAACAGTTTAGCTATTAAGTGGAGGCACTCAATAATTATCTTGCTAAACCAACTATGATATAAACCAACTTATCAAGATGAACTATCTTGAATAGAAAATCTGGAAATTATGCTCGAAGTTATATTGCTGAGCAATTTACCTCGCAAGCACCGGCCAGGCTGCGGGTTAATAACAATCGCACATGTAAGCATATCATAGGTGCATCATATGTGGTATACATGGCAGGTGAATGGGCCCATATTCACCTTTGATATTTCCAGAATTTATGGGATTCAACCCGAACTCGTTAGTTGGTCAATCAATAAATGAGAACAAGTAATATAGGAAAATTCGTAAAGAACTTTCTAGTTCTTTAATATTTACCCATGTGAATTCTCTATTACTACACATCATACTTAAAATGAGATGGCTAACCAGAATGCCAACTGAATAAATTATCAATATTGATAAACTTCAAATTTACACCATGACATGTGCAATTATCAATAAACTTCAAGTTTATTATGGTACGGGTTTTTATACCAATAAATATCCACTTTATTATGGCATTCTTTTGTTTGTGTAGTACAAACTGGAGAATAAAGCGGGTAGCTTTTCATATACAAATTATCCCGCTACAAGTTGTAGTAATAGAAGATATCAAATCTTTCCTTTATTTATAGTCTCAATATAATCAATCGCTTTCGCATATACTTTGGAAACTGAATAAGTTTCTTTGAGACTTCTACAACACAATACCTTATTGGTAATCAATTGTGTTTCTCCAACATAGTAATAATAGGCTCTTCTAGAGCTCTCAATTAATTTTGTACTACCACAGATTCATCAACATCCATGTGGTGAATATCACTTTTAAAGAGAAAGTTATACCATTATGGTCATGGTCAGAATTATATGCAAGATATGTTTCTTGCATTATCGTTGTCCTTTAATAGTCATATTTCCAAAATATTTTGGCGTACAATAGGTACGTAACCAACGATCATTCATGCCATAACAATGACATTATTTTCATATATCATCTCAAACCTCCTTCTAGGGGTGAGTGTGGTATATTCAATACCAATGCATCTGGCATTCGATTTGCTATTCTTTGCAAATGGATAATATTTTGCACCTCTTTTTCACAAATAGAGGTATGTGGATCAAGATGAGATAATGATGCATTTTTCCACAAAATTTTCCGTTTGGTTTCACCAACTTCTCCCCCTAATTTTGGGAAAAGTGTCTCATCGAATTGACAGTCTGCAAATCGTGCAGTGAACAAATCCCCTGTCAATGTTTCGAGGTAGCGAATAATGAAGGGCGATTCAAACTCAACATGTATTCCTAACCTTCTTTGCAAACCCATTTTGGTGCAATATGGCGGTGCTACAGGCACATATACTGCACATCCACAAATTCTTAAGTGGGATATATTAGGTTCATGACCCAAAACTAATTGCAACGGGGAATATTTGTGATAATTCGTCAGTCAGAGACGAACTAGCATTGCTGCATGCAAAATGGCGTGACCCAAAGTGAAGTGGGCAGCCTCGTTTTCATGAGTAAATGAGGTATTCAAGATTATACTCATGTATTGTCTCAATCTGATATCCATTTTGAATGATATCTTTAAAACTCAACAAGTTTCTCTTAGACTTGGAGGAGAACATTGCATTCTCTATGATAAACATTGTTCCTCTAGGCAGAGTTATATTTGCTCTTCCGGAGCCTTCAATCAATTTTCTACTACCAGAGATTGTAGTAACATCTGCCTTACACATACTTAGTTGAGAGAAATATTTCTTTTCTTTGAGTATCGTATGTGTAGTATATGAATCAACTAAACAAATATTTGATCCAAGTTTGCTTTGTGAGATATCCATATTTGCTTTCCCATGGTTTGACATACAAAAGAAAATACATGAACATGAAAATAAACAAATTCAATCCGTTTGTTTCACATTTAAACAATATTTTCAAAATCTGCTGAGGTTAGTTGACTAACTAAATCAGATAGTCGATTATATGTTTTCCATAATCGATTACTTTGCAGTTTGAAAATTTCAGTTTAAGCACTGTCTCAATGTAATCGATTGTTAAACATACATAATCGGTTATTTGCTATTTTGAAAAACTTTAGATCACACTGTCTTAATATAATCGATTGTTAAACATACATAATCGATTATTTGCTATTTTGAAAAACTTCAGATCATACTGTCTTAATATAATCGATTGTTAAACATACATAATCGATTATTTTCTATTTTGAAAGACTTCAGATCACACTGTCTTAATATAATCGATTGTTAACAAGTATATAATCGATTGTTTTACAGTTTTAATGCGAAATATTAGATAATCGACTAACTGTTAGGTTAGTCGATTAACTCTACTGAAAAATAAAAATATCTTTGAAATTTAAGCATATTGAAACATTCTAGAGAACTAATACTAACATTATATCATAAACTAACTAATACGAGCTGATACTAATGACTATTAGTTTATTCACTAACTAATACAAATAAAATGAAACAATTCCATCTTCCTTCATCACAGATCCATCACCGATTAAGTGGTCTATTTTCCCCTCAGGGTGCTCAAAGAAGTCTGCCACATCCAGGTGGGTGATGTCAAAATTGTCGTCAGAGACAAAATTTGTTTCAGGGCCTTTATTCTTTAGAGACGCTTGATAAAGATCAACCAAATGTCTTGGTACACGGCAAATTTTTGCCCAGTGACCTTTTCCACCGCAACGATAATATATAGTTTATGAACTATTTGCTTTTGGATTCTCATCGCATCGTGCTTGTGGCAGAGTGACCAAGTTCAGGTTGTCATATCTCTCCTTTAAGCCATTCCACAAGATAGGTGGATCTTTGACTGTGATATATTCAATTTTCAAACCTTCATCAAGGTGATGGCGCAAGAAAATTAAGGCCTTAGCAGAGTTTCAAACCTTCATCAAGGTGATGGCGCAAGAAAATCAAGGCCTTAGCACAGTTTCAAACCTTCATCAAGGTGATGGCGCAAGAAAATCAAGGCCTTAGCATAGTCTTGGGTGGATGCATTATTTCTGTCATTAATGGCGTCTCCAAGACCCATTGCATCCAAATGGATTTCGCCATCCAACACCCATGTCATATAGTTCTTGCCCGAAATTTCAAGGCCAACGAACTTTCTTTTCATAATGTCAGACATAAAACAAAATTACATCAAGAGCGTGTCCATACTTACGGGCTTTATTACGATTATCACATTCACTTCAGGGAATGGATTATAATCATCTGTATGTGTTATATACAATCTCATGTCAAATATTACTTTCATAAAGTGAAAGATTATTTTGGGAATCTTTATTATTCTCATAATCACAATGATGACGATTATAATTCCGTCTATTGCCACGTCCACATTCATTGATACCTTCATGGTAATAATTTTGTCTTCTTTCAGACTTATCACATACTGCTACCACATTCTCTAAAGGGAATGGAGCAAATTCAATTGGACGGATTTTGTCTTCTTTCAGACTTATCACATACTACTACCACATTCTCTAAAGGGAATGGAGCAAATTCAATTGGACGGATTTTTTAATTCTTTGCCCACAATCATACATGAATTTGATCATGGCAAGGCATAGAAATTTTACCACTTCATGTGAGTGTAATTTCTTACAAACTCCATTAGAGTTATAATCAAACTTTGTTGTCTTTGTTTGTATATGAAATCAAATCGTAGAATTTCAAGAATTTGAAAGAGAAAAGTAAATTACTTACCTTTAAGGTATATCAATAAATGTTGTGATATCAAATATACCTCTTGAGTTTCCATCTCGTTGCATTATTTTATGATGATACCATCTCTTCTATTTTTCCGTATAGAAATTCTCATATGGAGCAGTAGCAATCGTTATTACACTCTTTTGCTTGGAAATTCACCTTCAAAAAGAAAACAAAAGTGAACAACGAGAAAGAAAAAAAAATTGAAGAATTTCATAAACCAAAATTTCACAAATCTCGTTTCACTCGAATAGAAAAACCCAAACGACGGAACACGAATTAGAGTGGGTGAATCTGATTGCAACTCGAGATTCTGAGAGCGATAATTGCTGAATATTAAATTCAATTGGTTAGAGACTCGTGCTGATAACATGTTATGAAATAATATAAGAACAAGAACAATAATACAAGAACAAGAACAATAGAGAGAAAAGTAGAGAGAGGAGTATTCTTATTGATACTTTGGGATGGATTACAATAGAATAGAACCCCTATATTTATAGGGATAGAAAAGACTTAGCCCCAAAATAAAACTCTTCTATAAGATAGACATTCACTCTAATTAGAATTCTATTTATAACACTTTTCTTTATGGTATATTTTCATTAGTGGGTGTAGGATGGGATTTCACTGTAGCTTTGTGGTTATGAAGCTTTGTTTCTAAGTGTGTTTCGGATCGTTCTGTTTGGCCCTAAAATTGCTGATGTTTTGGATATGATTACAAAGATTACTTTCAATATAAAGGTTGTATCCAAACAAGCTACTTTCTGATGATTTGATTTGGTAACGAGAAGATAAAGGGGAAAGGCCATATACAAAATCTATAAAAGTCAATATATATAGGACAAAGGTTGTTAATTTTTTTGTCACTATAGAAATATATATAGTGAAGGCTGAATGTGAGCTGTAAATTTTCATCAAAAGGTCAATTCCAAAACTTTTAACCAATAGAAGTGTACCATCATAATTACATGAATCCTTCATGTTCATCAATTATCTATAAATTTATAATCTAAAATTTAATCCAAAACGTTAAATATGGCACAAAAATTATGAGTGCTTCTTATTCATTGACTGGTTTAAATCATGAATAATATGCCTGAAAGGGTAGAGAACTTTCTATTCCTATTCCTATTCCTATTCCTAATCCCAAATGATAGCACATTAACAATGCATGCAAAATATATATAACACACCTAAAGAGAAGTTTCAGGTGTGAATAGGACAGATATAGTTTGTCCATGTTATATTTATGAAAAAGTTAAATCTTAACTCATAATCTGTCTGTTTTCGACTTTTCAATTATTAATAGAAAAGAATGTATTAAATAGGTATTTGTATTAATACATATACCGTTATCAATAAATTTCTGACATAATCACTAGGGGAAGCAGCGTCTAATGTTTGATTACATATCGATAACACATGGTGCTAAGACTCTCATTAATCAAGTAAGCTTATTATAGGTGAAAAAAAGAAAATAAGTTTATTAGAAGGTATGTATGAGCCAATTTGGAGAAATGAAGTCAGCAAAATTAAAAGTGCTTTTGGTAAAGAAGCTAGATTTGGTGAATCTGCACATTCAGTTATTGAAACACAAAATGCAGTAAATTTTCCTATTCAATCAATAGAATTTGGTAAGTGCTTTCTATCGTAAATGAGACACTTAGATACAATGATTGACATTATATCTAGAAGATTTAAGCTATTTTATACAAAAGTGAAGTAGTTAAAAGCATCATGTTTACACTCTCATAAGCAAAGCTTTGACACTTTTATTAGTAGGCAATTATTTACCTCATTCTTTTAGTACAAGATTAATAGTAGTAAATGATGCCATTTTGAGAATCTTACCTTATGTGAAATTTATTTTAAAGCAGACATGTCACATTAGAAGCATATGAGAGATCAAAGCACTATGAACTTTTTAAGATAGCCTGCACTGAAATACTCATTTATGAATTTCTTTTTTGTGTATGTTGCATTTTTCTATACACATAGAATAGTGCTTTCCAACTATCCAACATTGTTACAATTTTGCTTTGATTTGGTGTGGTTAATGTTCACACATATACAATTAAAACTCTAGGAATAAAATTAAATAAAACACTACTCAAATTTGCAGTAATAATATCACATCCAAGGATAAATCTATAAATTTATTGTCTAATACTCTTTGTTACTATAATTCCTTATAACCTCTAAGTTGCAAAGTTACCTGATTGTCCAGGTTTTCATTTTTTCTTCTGAATCGGACAGGTCCATACTAGAAAAAAACTATATTGCTTCAATTTAAGGTCAACTTGATTAGTATTAAGAGTTATTGAAAAAATTATTTATTTTTAATGAATTATTCACATATGTCTTTAAACTGGAATAATATACACATTTACTTCTTCTTCTTCTTCTTCTTGTTATTATTATTATTATTATTATTATTATTATTATTATTATTATTATTATTATTATTATTATTGTTATTATTATTATTATCAAAAAAAAAATTGCATCAACTATTTGGAAATAAAATAAATATATTTTATTATTCAAATTTTGATTAATATAAAAAGAAAAATCAATACATTACACAATTGAAAATATTTAAAAAGTATATATATATTATTCAATTAAAATATAGAGATCACCCATATTATCCAATTAAAAAATGGGTTGGTTAATAAACTTTTTAAAAATGGGTTAAATATGGATAAGAACCATATTATCTATTTAGAAAATGAATAACCAATAGGTCTAACTTTTATATTTGTAAAGCCTCAAATTGGGTCTTCCTCAAGTTATGAAGACTAAGAATTCTCCCAAAAGTGATCATATGCAAATAGATAATATGGTTACTGTGACGACCCAATATGGTCATCACTTATTTATTTTTCCGTTCTGTACTTCCGAGGTCTTAAAACATCCTCTCAGATTGCCCTGATTTGCGTGTGCAGTCCCAGCGCATAGCCGGAAAACTTAAATATGGATTCTGTGAGAAAATGGTAATGTTTTGATATTAAATTGAACAAATTCGACTTCAGTCAACGTTTTGGGTAAACGGACCCGGACCCGTGATTTGACTGTCCTGGAGTATCCCTAGGAAAATATGGGACTTGAGCATATACCTGAAATCAGATTCCGAGGTCCCAAGTCCTAGAAATAAATTTTTATGTGAAATTATTTTCTGGAAATAATTAAAGAAAATGGAAACGAAATTTGATTAGAAGACTGTGGTATCCGGCCCGTATTTTAGTTCCGGTGCCCGGTACAAGTCTTATATATGATTGGAGCACTTTCTGTAGAATTCGGTTGAAAATGGACGTCGTTTGACGTGTTTCGGACCCGAAATGGGAATTTTATGTCTTATAAAAAATTTGGAAGAAATCATGAGTTTAAGGCTCGATTGGATATATATGGTGTTATTTTGGCGATTTGATCGCACGGAAAAGTCCGTCGGATATTTTTGAAGTGGTGTGTATGTTTGGATTTGGAGCCCGAGGCTCGGGTGAGTTTCGAGTAGGTTCCGGGAGGTCTTAGACATAAAGCACCAGATATTGCAGGTAGACTACAAGCTGCAGGTTTCAGCGCGCGGCCGCAGTCATCCTTGCGCAACCACGCTGCCAGCTTAAGAGAACCCGCAACCTTTAGTTCCTCTAGCACGGCCGCGGCCGCTTTTGTGCGACAGCGGCCGCGGTCCGCTGCCAGCTTCAGAGGACCAGCAACTTTCAGCTCCACCAGCGCGGCCACAGCCGCCTTAGCGCGATTCGAGGTGTGAGTCGCACGTCCGCGGTCATCCTCGCGCGATCCTTGTTGGAGGCTCAGGGAGTATAAATACACGGATTTTTCAATTATTTCTCACTTTTCAAAAATAAAAAAACAAAACCTCAGAGGCGATTTTCTAAGCAATACTTCTTCTTCAAATCGATTGGTAAGTGGTTTCTAACTCATTTTCTTCACTCCTTAACACCTTTTAACGTAATTTCAACATCAAATCGAAGTTTAAATGGGTAAATTTGGGTATATTGTGTAAGACCTAGGGTTTTGCTAAAACTGGGGGGTTGGACTTCAATTCGAGGTCCGATTCCAAAATTAATCACATAATTGGTTTCGTAGGGGAATGGGTAACCGAATTTTAGTTCGAACCTTGAGTTTTGACCACGTTGACATTAGGAGCGTTTTGGTCATTTACCTAAATTTCATCTTAGCTGTAAATTAAATAGTAAAATTAGTTGTTTGAGATGTTATTTACGAGATGTAATTGAAATGAATAGATTTGGGCAATTTGGAGTCGGATACTCGTGGCAAAAGTGTGACTCAAGTTGATTTTGTAGCCGAATGAGGTAAGTGGCTTGTCTAACCTTGTGTGGGGGACTTTCCCCTTAGGATATGATGTTTGTTAATTGAATGTCTCGTACGTGAGGTGACGAGCGCGTACTTGAGCAAATTGTTGGAAAAAATCATTTTTTTAACTTGAAGTATTTAAATTGAATTTTCTTGCTTACCTGTTCATTTTAAATTGTGAGTTTATTCTATGCTAGATTAGAGAGTCATATTCGTTTGACTTGCTGCTTGAGTGTTAAACTGCCCTATTTATATTCCGCATAGTATGTTTGGCCAGTATTTTCTATTTCTTCTCCCGAGTTAGTATCTTTCCTAATGTATGGGTTGCTATTGTATGATTTTAGATTGAGACTACGGGTTGGCCTCCCGGGAGATCCCCCTGCACTTGATAAGTTGTGGACTGAGGGTGCGGGATACCAAGAGATCCCTGGCACATGAGATTGTAAGATTTGAGGATACGAACAGATCTTTGGGATACCAAGAGATCCCTAGTAAATATAATAAGGATACCAAGAGATTCTCGGGTTATCAAGAGATCCCTAATGAATATAATGAGGATACCAAGAGATCCCTAGCGAATATGATGAGGATACCAAGAGATTCCCTAGTGAATATAATGAGCATACCAGGATATACTCGGGATACCAAGAGATCACTAGTGAATATAATGAGGATACCAAGTGATCTCCTCGTTATTATTTCTTGCTGTGAGTATTGTTCCTTGTATTGTTTTGTTCCGTTTTCCGATTGTTGGTTCCCTTATTTACCCTATTTAGATTCTCGCAGTAGATTTTATCTATACTATTTTTTTTCTTTATCTTATCATATATTATATTTATCTCAGTAGGGCCTTGACCTTCCTCGTCACTACCAAACCGAGGTTAGGCTTGGCATTCACTGAGTACTGTTGTGGTGTACTCATGCCTCTTCTGCGCATGTTTTTCATGTGCAGATCTAGGTACTTCCTCTCAAGCGCACTATCACCGAGGCGGAGAGATCTAGCGGAGACTCGAGGTATATCTGCAGCGTCCACACACCGAAGAGTTCCCTTCCTTATTCTATCTGTAGTGTTTAGATCCTATTATACTTTTGATGTACACATTCTGGAGATTAGAGTATTTACAGTGTTTTCCTTTAGCCTGTGTTTCCTGTGAGTTTCCGGGTTTTGGGATTGAGTTGTAGACTTTCGCATATATATTTTTTTGGGGGGTGTATATGCTAAGTGGCACTTATATACCGTTTCTCCTCTAGTTTTTGTTTAATTTAAATCGAATATTTCTGCCAGTTATATTAATTAACGCGTTGTTAGGCTTACCTAGTTGTAGGAATTAGGTGCTATCGTGACATGTTCATGGAGGGTGAACTGGGGTCGTGACAGTTACCCATATTATCCGCTGGTTAAACCATTTTTTATCCGTATTATATACAGGTTAAGTCAGATAATTTATCTATTTTTTCATTATCCACTTTTGCCCCGAATCATATTCTGCCTGACCTGCCTATTTGTCACTCCTAAATCAGCATAATACTCTCTCAGTTTTATGTTTATGTTGCTAGTATAGCAAAAGGGTGGAGTTCAAAAATATTGTTTCGGTGGCTTTATCTAATCTAGATCTATTGGTGGATGACTTTGCTAACAGTTCTGTTTATGGTGCAGGTATGTTTGTCACACCTCCGTTTTTTCGCTTACACGTGCCTATGCTAAAAGATGACACATGTATAGGAGTTTTTCCAATTAAAGTGACATTATTCGATATGTGATTAATTATTTGTTTCAAGAGTCGCCACTTGGGATAGGTTTGGCTTTTGGAGTCCCAAGTCACCGATTTATTTAAAATCCCAAATCGAGGAAATACTGCCTAATTGGAGTCTGCGAACCAGAAAGATCTGAGTAAGGAATTCTGTTGACCCGAGGGAAGGTGTTAGGCACCCTCGAATCCCGTGGTTCTAGCACGGTCGTATGAACTCATTATAAGTGGCTAAAATATGATCTGCTATACCTTTTAACCTGTAGCTTTTGATTATTAACCGCTTTTAACATCTTTTTAGGAAAATTTGCAATGTTATTAAAACACGACGCGAATCGCGTCGCATAATGCACCTGCAATTTTAGACATATTTTAATTCCATTGAGAATAGGATTTGGGTCACATATATGCGCACTCGAATTTAGGAAGGTATTTTTATTAATCACGCGCCTATAGCAACTACGTCTTCAAAATTCATGGGAAGGCCGCGAAAGTCGCTAAACGGCACTTCCTATCTTCCAATGTGTTTTAATGAATTAATGAGCCATCGCATGGTATTTTCTTGAATTAACGCGGCTCACTTTATTTTTATAAGGACATTCTAACACATGCTAAATTCTCTACTCTTGCTGGTACTTAAATGCACTAAATATTTACATATAGGCAGTATATTTTCGGAAGATAACATCTACAACTTAGCCTCATTCATGGCTAATTGTATGCACTGACTCAAGTTTGGGCATACCAAGGACACACATTGTATCCGGCCACTGTTGGGCCACTCAACGGGTCCAAAAGTTAATTCATACGGAAAAGTTCATCGTGAACAAATTTCCGTGTTGTTCTCTTCGGTTTCAGTTTCAGTTTATACACAAGACTTTAAAAATCAAATATATCCAGTTCACAGTTGAGCTACTAGTGATTATGTTATATCATTTATTAGTCTTAAATCTGAATTGCACGACTCATATACTCGTCAACCAGAGCATGCGAGTCTAGGTTCCAAAATTCAATTATGCTTCAGGTTACACTATATTGGATAGATCTGAAAACAAATTATTACTAAACGTATTTGAGATTTAAATGAACTGAAATGTTACACCGCATTTTGATCTTTGCATGATTATCAAAACTATTATTTCCTAAATACAGTAGCTCTAAGTGCAAAAGGAACAACACTTGAACCAGCCAGACCAATAATTAAAACTTACTATTAATTACACACATAAAAGAAAAAATTCAGTCAAATGTCCAGTTATTACATATTGAAGCAATCCCAAATGTCCAGTTATTACACAACTAAACCAGTTCAAACATCTAAGTATAACAGGATAGCTATCTTATCCTTACATATATTCAGCTAGAGATGGGGGAAAATAGGGTGAGGATTCAAAAATAAAATAGCAAACGTATATCTTCACACTTGGGGGATACATTGCGCTTGAACTTTATACATTAAGGAGCATTGAAATGTACATGTAATTTTGAAAAGGAAAAGGAGCCTATGAGTAAGGGAAAGCAAGAAAAAAAGCAAAAAAGCCAATGAACCAGCACACCCAGGATTTTCAGCAGAGTTTTTGAGAGAATTCAATCTCAAAAATGATCCACACAGCACTAATAGTTTTTCACAGGTATAAGAAGAGCTAAGATGTATTTTTATCTCTAGAATTGAAAGAAAGGTTCCAGGATCTTTTAAAATGTGCTCAGGTGGTTTCTTTTATATTGGAGCCCTTAGGGCATCAGTTTTTCTCTTGTTTTTCTTTTAGTCCTTGCTTCAGATTTGCATTTTTCCTAAATGGTCCTTCATTTCCTGACTTGTGCCTCAAGTTTGAGGCAGAAATTGTAGTTTAGTCCCTTACTAGAAGGTTCTGGAGGTTATTATCAGATTTTTAAGGTTCAAATCCCTCTTATACCCCTGCTACCTTTCCTAAATTACCCACCTAATATTTTTAACCTCAACTATTCCTTGACCCTGGTTTAGTTACAACCGACCCTGATCAATCAAGTTTGGGTCACATTTTAATATTGGACTTACAAGCTTATCAAGGTTCAAAATTAGCTGAACTAGTCATGTTTAAAACAAGTGCCTTAATGTGGTTTTCCCATCACCAAACATAATACAATATAATCATTCAATATTAAAACAAACGACCAAAATAACCAGAAGAATGAGTATATCCATCAATACTTAACTTTTCAGAAATAGCTCAATGAGAAGCACATAGCAGGGAGTGAGCATTCAGTTCATGAACAAAAATAAGGAAGAAAATAAAGGTTCAGCGAGAAATAATAGCTTAATTATGCATAAGTACTGAAGATCAAAGTTACTGTGAGATGAGGATCAGACACTCAGTAGCATAAACAAACTAATCAAACTAGTCAGAACATCAGGGAACAAAACACATGAGGATTAGCAAGCCAAGCTTTCTGGATTGGAAAACTAATTCATAAAATGTTATCACAACTACTTAAGAGACAAGGATATTTAAGATAACTGGCAAACAAAAGCATACGACCATTTAGACCTATGTCAGGCAAGATTGTGGACAAACAAACAATTATTTAAAAGAAGTTAAACATCTAAGAGCTAATAGAAATGAAGCAGATATATACAGAAAAAAGATAAACTACTTAGGCAAAAATATACAGAAGAGACAAAATACTTAGGCAAATATATACTGAAGAGACAAAAATACATAGCTTCTTTACACATGCAACTCCGCTTGAGATCACTTTATCATCCTCATAGGACAACTAGTATAGTGTATAGTAGGTTTAGGAATTCCAGACGGGCTTTTATGATTGTGAGACCCCAATGAGGTCTTAGATATAAGTTTCTTCAGTGATTGGGGTTGTTTGGGAGTCACGGGTAGCATGGTTGAGGAAAGGAAGGACCAGGGATTTCCTAGGAGGAATTTGACCAAGTTCCGACGGGTTTTGAGTTAGAGGGTTAGGCTTTGAATCGATATTCGAAGGGTTTCACGCATATTCGAAAGGGGTGACACACATGGTTGGAAAGAGGAGATCATTCGAGACATAGGGGGTTTATTCGACGGGAACTAACCACTGGGTGGGAAAGAGGAGGTTGTGATGGTTTAGTGGTGTAAATTTGGGGAGGTTTGGTTACTAGCCGCCGTCGTGAGTCGATTTTCGGCGGCGGCGTTAAGGATGTAGATGGGGGGTCAATGGCAGTTATGAGGTGGTCAAATGGTGATCAATGACGGTATTACACCAGGGAAGGCGGTACGAGGAAGGGGAGGGTTTGGTCTCTAGTTGTATTAGAGACGTTTGGACATATGTATACAAAGTTGGGGCAGGATTTAGGACCGTTGGATGGGGACATGATCGGAGACTGTGATGATTGGTCCCTAAACTATGTCGTTTCTGTGGGTCTTCGTATGAACCCAACTAGGGCCGATGGTTTGGGCTCGGTTGTGTGTTTTCTAAAGGGGAAACTAGTTTGGGCCACTCAGGTCTGGCCCAATTGTAGCCATCCTGAGTGGCTGTGTGTGTATATATATATATATATATATATATATATATATATTTATTATTTTTTGTCTTTTTATTTTATTCCTTTATTTTATTTTAATTACTCGTAATTTTATTTAAAAACCAAAAACTCCTATTTAACACAACTAAATTCAACTAGTTGAAATCAAACCCAAAATAATTGGAAAATACCGAAAATGTATTTTTTGTATTTTATTTATAACATAAACTTATTTAACAATTAAATCTTATACATTTTTAAACATGCATTTAATAATCAAACACTGGCACATGATTAAATAAAAATTAACATTTCAAGAGAATTCTATGCTTTTGGAGAGTCCTGTATGAGCCATTTCATCGCGTAAAAATCATGTGTTCACAGCTGCCCATCTTTACGCGTGAACACGAAGAATTTTCATGCAAAGACAAGTGAGCAAATATGAGCGATTTCCGTCTGACTCAATACTCCATCTGTAGCATTTTGAAAGATTTCTAACCGAATCTTGCTTCAAAGGTTGCCTACATATCCTTGGCAATAAAGGAATCAGGTCAGTGTAGTTCTGGAATTTTTGGTACCTGGGACTAGCGGGAAACTGTGATTGGCTGTTGTTGCTGCTGTTTCTGCTTACTAAGCTCCTTATTACACCAAAAGAAAATCAAACGCTAAGATAGCTAAGTCTATCAACTACAAGTTACAAGATTCCTATCTATGAATCTCTTGAAGCTTGATCTTGATTCTTGGCTATCTTCTGCAGCAGACTCCGATCTGAATTTTGATGATCGTTAGCTGCAAATGCTAGCTCAATCTTCAATTTTTGAAATAAAGAGGGACATGCTGAGCTTATGACTTCGATTATATTTTTAGCAGTCCGGGTCTTTGTCCGCCTCATCACTTTGAGTTCACTTCTTTTATCTCTTTTCTTTTCTTCTGTTCGGAATTGACACTCATGCTTTCAGTCATTTCGAATCTTGTGCAGCTCAAACATCATCATAAACAAACAAACAAATTTTTCTGCCCCAATTTTCACTGAAACATTTCGTGAGTTATTTGTAACACACATCTATGCTCCTCTTTATTGAAAACAATCAAAATCAAAATAGTGTATTCCTTGAAAAATCACTAGGTTATGCTGGGGAAGGGAAAGGGTTCCTGCCGGGGATAAGACAAAAATCCACGGGATATGCCGGGATAGGAAACAAGAGGTCTCTGTGGGGATGGGAAGAAAAGATCCGTGGGTTACGCCGGGATAGTAAAGTTCCTACTAAGGCTGGGTTATGAAGAAATTCCTGGGTTATTCTAATGGGTCCACGAGTTATGTCGGGATGCATGAAAAGTCCTAGGTTATGCTAGGGTAATCCACGGGTTATGCCGAGATTAATGAAAAGTCCTAGGTTATGCTAGGGGAATCGACGGGTTATGCTTGGATTGGATGAGAAATCCTAGGTTATGCTAGGGGAATTTATTGGTTATGCCGGAATGAAAGGAGATCCTGAGTTATGTCTGGGGAATCCACGGGTTATGCCAGGACGAATGAAAAGTCCTAGGCTATGCTAGGGGAATCCACGAGTTATGCCAGGATTGGATGAAAAATCCTAGGTTATGCTAGGGGAATCCACTGGTTATGCCGGGATGAAAGGAGATATTAAGTTATGTTAGGGGAATCCACGGGTTATGTCGGGATGAGTAAACAATCCTAGGTTATGCTAGGGAGATCCGCGGGTTATACCGGGATCGGAAGGAGATCATGGGTTATGCCAGGGGAATTTACAGGTTATACCGGGACGCATGAAAAATCCTCGGAATCCGCGGGTTTTGCCAGCATTGAATGATACCCTAGGTTATGCCAGGGGAATCCACTGGTTTTTCTGGGATGAGTGTAAAACCATAGGTTATTCTTGGGAGATCTGGGGGTTATGCCGGGATGAAAGGAGATCCTGGGTTATGCAAGGGAAATCCACGGGTTATGCCGGGATGAATGAAAAATCCTTGGTTATGCTAGGGGAATCCACGGGTTATGCCGGGATGACAGGAGATCCTGAGTTATGTCAGGGGAATCCGCGGGTTATACCGGGATGAATGAAAAATCCTAGGTTATGCTAGGGAGAAATGCAAGGCAGTAGAGGACCTCAAAGATTCTTTTGACTGTGTTGGTGATAGAGGAGGGAAGGGACCACCTTTAGGTTATGCAAAGGGTATGGGAGTGTTAACTCATAAAATATGCTGGGGAGTAGAAAGTGTAGGGAGGGATGCCTCCGGTTATGCTGGGGGTGTGGAGGAAAACTTCCTTGGTTTATGCTGGAGGGGGTGGATGCAATCCTTAGGTAATGCCTAGGAAACCCACAGGTTGTACAAAGGGGAACTAGGGATTGGGGTATCGTGCTATCATGCTTCTTTACAAATTTGCAAAAAAAATGAAACGAAAACTTCCCTTTCGTCACTGACGCACCACCATCTTCAGTTCTTGTACCTATCCTTTGGTTGTTCTTGCTGTATGTCCCTTTTTGCTTTTCTAAGTTGCACCTGCGTCTATTTTAGTTCATAAATAAAACAAACTATTAGTTTGAACAGTGATTGGTTTTGCGGCCTTGTCACGCTTGATTTCGACTTCCTTTATATTCAAATGCGAACCCTTGGCTTTCAATCCATGCTTTGTTAATTGGCCAGGGGGTCCTCATTTTGGATTGGTCATTGCTTCTCGCCCCTTGGGTTGTGAGTTTTGCCCTGCTTTTGATTTTGGGCTTGCTTTTGGGACTTTTGATAAGAATCAACATCCTATTTGGCTTAAAACCCCTCCAATTTTGCTTCACCTTCATGCCTCTTTGATCTTGAATTTCCTTTCTTTTATTTCCTTATTGTTATGATCAAACAGGATTGGGCAAGCGCGCTTGACAATTTCGGGCATACCCTTAATTCTTGTCAAGAGAAACTGCGAAGCCGGCCTTGCTACCTTTCTTATGAAATGGTCAGGACACCAAAATGAAAATGAAAATGGGTGAAGTATGAATTTAGATAGGTATGTTCTTTGAAGGAGGAAAGGGAACTTATCTGGAAATATAAGTTGGCTTTAAATGGCGACGATATGCTTCTTGGGCTGGATACCCGGCCCAAGTCCATTTCTGCTTTATGATTTCAACTTTCCAAAAACCAAAGAAACTTGTTCAAGCCTGGGCAGCCATATTTTCTCTCTTCGGCCGACGACGCCCTTTGCGGGTTTTCACCAATTGGTCTCTCTCATTTCCCTTCTCATATTGCTCGATAGCGCTCTTTGCGAGCTTTCGCTAAACGTACTATCTCATTTTTCTTTTTCTCTGATCGCCGTCGCCTTATGTTTCCCAGATACTTTCACCAATAATATTCTCTCATTTATTTCTCTCACAAATTTGATTGGTGCCGAATTCCAAGAACGGTATTTGTTTTCGTCCCCGGAGATCTATCACTTTACAACCATTCGGACGGATTTGTAACCGAACCAATACATTACTACCCCAGCTTTGATTCTCTTGGTTCAATGGGGTTTTTATTTTGATGTGACTGAACCTCAGGGAGAGGGTGCCTACGTATCCGTTCAGAATCAAGTCAGACGTAGTTCAGGAAAATTGGTCCTAAACTAATTTTGTTTGTATTCTCATTTTTTTGAATGTTTTTTTTCTAGCATTTCCAGGTTGCAAAGAGGGAGGGGATAGCGGGGGAGAAAAACCTTCATCGTCTCACTCCACTAGGGTCATTGCTCCAGGGGATTTAAACATAATACCTCTTTACGGCGTCGGCATTTACTGCTGCCTCGGACTCATCTCCTTCAATGTCGCCCAAGTACAATGCTCCTTTAGGCAATATCTTCTTTATGATATATGGGCCATTCCAATTTGGAGCGAATTTTCCTTTGGCTTCTTGATGATGGGGAAGTATCCATCTCAAAACCCGCTGCCCGACTTCAAAATTCGTAGGGTGCACTTTCTTGTTGTAGGCACGGGCTATTCACTTGGAGGGAAGGGATTTCCACCTCAGCAGGTATAACAGCCTCAGTTCCATCGACCAGCAAATAGGGAGTTGCTCCTACAGATGTACGTACTGTGGTACGATATCCCATCAGTGCGAAAGCAACTTTTCATGCCACTGCGTTGAGCTTTGAATCATTTTCCTCACGATCTTCTTGATGTTCTTGTTGGCTGCTTCGACCACACCATTAGCTTTAGGTTGATATGGAGTGGAATTTCTATGTGTTATCTTGAATTATTCACATATCTCTCCCATCAGCTGACTGTTTAGATTAGCTGCATTGTCAGTAATAATGACAGCGGGAATCCCAAAGCGGCAAATGATGTTGGAATATACAAAATCCACTACCGCTTTCTTGGTAACAGACTTGAGAGTGACGGCCTCAATCCAATTTGTGAAATAATCAATAGAGACCAATATATATCTGTGCCCATTTGAGGCTTTTGGCTCGATCGGCCCAATGACGTCCATACCCCATGCGGCAAATGTCCAGGGTGCTAACATAGGATGTAGTTCCTTTGGTGGTGGATGAATCAGATCACCGTGCACCTAGCATTGATGACATCTTCGAACAAAGCTAAAGCAGTCTTTTTCCATGGTTATCCAGTAATAGCCAGCTCGGAGAATTTTCTTTGCCAGTACATAGCCATTCATATGGGGCCCACATATGCCCGCATGTACTTCGTGCATAATTCTCCCAGCATCTTCGGCATCCACACATCTCAACAAATTAAGATCTAGAGTCCTTTTATGCAAAGTGTCACCACTTAAGAAGAAATTGCTCGCATGCCGTCGGATGGTTTTATTTTGTTCTCCGCTGGCTTGCTCAAGGTACTCCTGTGTTTTTAGGAATCTCAGGATGTCATAGTACCAAGGCTGTGGGCTTGGATCTGCTTCAGTTGCATTGCAATACCCATGTCTTTATTTGATTTGAATTTTTAAATGATCAACATAGGCATTCCTAGGGTATGGCAGCATGGAAGCCAAAGTTGCGAGTGCATCTGCTAACTCATTGTGGCAACGGGGAATGTACCTGAATTGTACTGACCTGAACAATTTGCTGAGGTCATCGACATGCTGTCTATATGGGAGGAGCTTAATGTCCCTTGTCTCCTATTCTCCTTGAGCTTGTCGGATGATTAGATTGGAATCTCCTATGATTAGCAACTCTTCAACATCTTCGTTAATAGCCATGTTCATGCCCATAATGTAATCCTCGTATTCAGCTGTGTTATTGGTGCAGAAGAACCGAAGTCTGGCTGTAGCTAGATAATGATGGCCCGTAGGTGAGATTAAGATCGCCCCGATCCCTACGCCATTTGTGTTTGCTCCGTCGAAGAACATTTTCCAGATGGGGGTGTCCTCAGCTGCTACTTCTAATGAGTTCACTTCTTCATCAGGGAAGTAAGTGTTTAAAGGCTGATATTTGTCGTCAACGGGGTTCTCTTCCAGATGATCTTCCAATGCCTGCGGTTTCATCGCCGTACGAGTGACATAAACAATGTCGAACTCGGTGAGCGAGATCTGTCATTTAGCCAGTCACCCTGTGGGCATTGGTTTTTGGAATATGTAACTTAGTAGATCCAGCATGGTTATGAGGTATGTGCTATGGGCTTGCAGATAATGCCTTAATTTCTGAGCTACCCATGTCAAGGCGCAACAAGTTCTTTCTAACAATGTGTACTTGTCCTCGTAGCCAGTAAACATTTTGCTAAGATAATAAATGGTCTGCTCTTTCTTTCCCGTGGCGTCATGCTTCCCGAGAATACGACGGAAATAGCCTTCCAAGACCGTCAGATAGAGAAATAATGGCCTTCCTGGTTCTGGCGTGACTAAAACTGGTGGATTGGACAAGTATTGTTTGGTTTTATCAAAGGCTTCCTGACACTCGAATTTCCACTTAACTGCCGCATCTTTCTTCAGTAGCTTGAATATGGGCTCACATATCGAAGTCAAATGGGCGATGAGCCGGCATATATAATTCAGTCTTCCCAGTAGACTCATTACATCCTTTTTGGTTATTGGCGGTGGAAGCTCCCGAATGCATTTGATCTTGGTTGGATCCAATTCTATGCCTCTTCGGTTGACGATGAACCCCAGAAATTTGACCGACGGGAATCCAAATGCGCTTTTTTCTAGATTTAGTTACAAATTATATTTGTGCAGCCTTTTGAAAAATTTCCTCAAATCCTTTACATGATCACCTTGAGTCTTGGATTTGATAATCACATCATCCACGTATACCTCTATTTCTTTATGCATCATGTCATGGAAGATGGTGGTCATAGCCCTCATGTATGTTGCCCTGGCGTTTTTCAATCCAAAAGGCATAACTCTATAACAATATTTTCCCCAAGGTGTTGTGAAGGTGGTTTTCTCAGCATCTTCCTCGTCCATCAACACTTAGTGATATCCGGCATAGCAATCTACGAAGGATTGAATCTCGTGTTTGGCATAATTATCGACATGGATGTGGATGTTGGGCAGAGGGAAATTATCCTTAGGACTCTCCTTGTTCAAATCTCTATAATCCACACACACTCGAGTTTTCCCCTTCCTTCTTTGGCACCGAGACTACATTAGCCAGCCTAGTGGTGTACCGCACTACTCGGATTACCCCTACTTCAAGCTGTTTTGTAATTTCCTCTTTGATTTTATCACCGACATCAGGCTTGAACTTTCTTCGCTTTTGTTGTTCTCGATGGCACTCTGGGTATGTAGGCAACTTATGAACCACCAAATCCATACTAAGACCAGGAATGTCATCATAGGACCACGCAAATACATCTTTGAATTCCAACAAGAGTTGAACCAATAATTCTCGTATTTATTTATTTACGTGGATGCTTATTTTAGTTTCTTTGATTTCATCGAGATCGCCCAGGTTAACCGGTTCAGTAACATTAAAGTTAGGCTTAGGTTTGTTCTCAAAGTGTTCCAATTCTCGAGTGACTTCCCTAAAAGGCTCTTATTCATTGTATTCCGGTTCCTGGTTCATTATTTCACAAACAGGCAGCGAGTTTGGGCAGTGGCAAGAAGTTCGCGGGCATGTCGTTTTATTTAAAGCCGCATTACTGGGACTGAAAGAAAAAGATAAAAATAAAGAAGGACAAATATCAGAGAAAGACAGAGAAGTGTGAATGAAAAAATATTGATTTTATTTCTTCGAACTTGAAAGATAACAGGGCTTAGAATTGATATTTTAAAGTTCTTGATAAGGAAAACAAACAACCGAGCTACACCCTGAAAATTGCTCGTGATGTGGGATGAGGTAGCAAGGCGAGACTACCGGGTCTCCTGCCTGACTGGAAAAGGTTTGGCCTTCCAATTTTGAAGTTTGGCATCTGGCCCCATATACAGCACTTCAGCGGTGCTTGAACCTTCTCCCGGTTGGATCATGTTTACTTCATAAAGCAACTCCCTCATAGCCCCGGAGATCTCATCAATTTCTTCCGCCGTAAAGGTTTCTTCTTCCTCCTCTTCACTGTATTTTAGTTTTATAAAGGTTTTGTACAAGTGAGGTAGGGGTCGTGGTAAGGCCCATCCTTGGCGCTTTCTGCAATTAGCCAGGTGATATCTTCTAAGGTTGGATGAAATACCAATCCAAAGAACTTTTCGGTGGCATGCAAGGAAACCGGCTCGGTTATACCTAGTAGGGATATTTCGAGTCCCTTGACTGGTTGAAACCTTGGCGCGTCATTTCCTTTGCTACCATAATTGAAGCATTTGACAGAAAAGGCTGGGGTAGTAGCTTTCCCTCCTCATACTGATCAGCTACTACGACTTCAAAAGCTTGATAGACTATGTGTTCACTTCCTTCCTTGGCTTCCAGACAGGGAACAGAGGGGTCCCGGTAAATCGATTGTTCGTGCTCTCCATGAACTACAATCTCCTGATTTTCATACTCAAATTTCAGCATTTGGTGTAGGGTCAAAAGCACTGCCCCTGCTGCATGAATCCATTGCCTTCCTAGGAGGTAGTTGTAGGAGGTGTCCATGTCCAACACCTGGAATGTTTCTTTAAAGTTGACTGGACCAATGGTGAGCACCAAATAGATTTTGCCTATGGTATCCCTTTTTATTCCATCGAAGGCTCGGACACATACGTTGTTAGGACGGATCCTCCATGTCCCGATCTCCATTCTCTGCAATGTAGATAGTGGGCATATGTCTACTCCGGAACCTCCGTCGACCATAACGCTTTTGACGTAGTATCCCTCACACTTGACAGTTAGGTGCAAAGCCTTGTTGTGAGGAGCTCTCTCCGGGGGTAAGTCATTCTTACTGAACGATATCTGGTTGATAGAGAAGAATCTCTCCACCATTTTCTCTAGTTACTCTACAGACGTCTCAGCCGGTACATAAGCTTCGTTCAGAGTTTTAGCCAACACATGCTGATTCCCGGGAGACTTCATCAAGAGTGATAATAAAGAAATCTGCTCAGGGGATCTTCGGAGTTGATCTACCACTTCGTACTCTGGCATTTTCATTTTCTGGAAAAAAGCTTCTGCTTCCTCAACGTTGACTGTCTTCTTTGGCGTAAATCGCCATTTGTAGTGGCATTCACCTCTTCCATGTCTAGATATTTCTTTGTGGGACATCCTTTTTGGGCTTCTCCAAGGACTTCTTTACCCTTGTATCTAACAATGGTTTCCTGATAATTCCAAGGGACGGCTGAAGGGTTGGTCATGGGCTTCTGTGGCACGTGACCAATAACCACGGGCTCATTCAGCACCGATGATCTAATCGATCCCCGTACCACATAGGCCTTCTTGGGCACATACATGTTTGTGCTTTTCTTTGCTTCCCCGTGGGATATAGAGTATTGTTTCTTTGGTGGGGTTCATCTCAGCTTTGACCTCAACCCTCTTCTTTGCTTCACGGCATTTGGCTTCATTTTTTTTCTTCTCTTCCATCTTTTTTGGGGGGGCTTTTATTTTTCTATCTACCTCGGCGATGGCTATGATAGATTTTAGAGGGGGATCAAATTCTTTGTCTTCGAAAATCATTCTGATGACCGGCCCATTGTTGTGGGCCGGCAACAGGTTATCAGTGACATTTGGGTCCTCGTCATGTCTTAAAACTATCTTCTTTTGATCAATCAATTCCTCCACTGTTCGTTTTAAGGTCCAGCAATTTTCAGTTGCATGTCCCTTTCCCCCATAGTGGCAAGCACATCGCACGCCCCTTTGGTGTGAAGGTGATTCAGGATTTTATTTGTTTGGGGGTATAGGCTGGACAAGACCCATATGGACTAGCTTTGGGAACAAGATGGCATATGAATCTCCTATTGGGGTGAAATTCTGCCTCTGAGGTGGCTCCCTGGGGCGATAATTATTTTGCTGAGGGTGGGGATTGTAATGATTCTGAGGAAGTTGATTTCTTGGAGCTTGATTTCTATTGTTCTGCTGTTGAGGTCGGGCAAAGGGTTGAGCGTTCATAACTGCATAGATTTGAGGGACACAGTGCATGTCTCGGTGAGGATAGTAATTTTGAGATGCTCTTTTAGAGAATGCATGCCTGTGAGTATGTTGTTTCCTCATCCCGGAGGCTGCCATGGAGGCTTCCTCTTTTTTCTTGTTCCTTGGGGTTCCTCCTGCCCCTTCTTGTATGGCCTGGGAGGTTGCTCTTATAGAAGATTGACTTAGAATCCTCCCTATTTTGAGGCTATTCTCCCCCATCTCCCCAATCTTTATTGCTTCTGCGAATGGTTTGCCCATTGCGAACATCTTGTTCTGAAAATAGTGTGCCTCTTGTGCTTGCAGAAAGACGGTGACCATCTTCATCAATAGGGGGCTTCACTCTAGAGGCTTGATCCTGCCATTTAATAGCATACTCTCTGAAGCTTTCAGCAGAATTCTTCTTCAAATTGGCTAGGGAATTCCTATCCGGGGCGATGTCTATGTTGTACTAGAATTGTCTTACGAAGTACCAGGCAAGGTCATCCCATATGTGACGTCAGGTAATGTCTTGATATATGTACCATTCGGAGGCAATACCTACTAAGCTCTCCCCGAAGTACGCCATAAGGAGTTCTTCTTTCCCACCGGCTCAATGCAATTGATTACAATGCTTTTCAGATGGGCGATGGGGTCGCCATGGCCATCGTATTTCTCGAATTTTGGCATTTTATACCCCAAAGGCAGATGTACATGGAGGAACATGCACAGGTCTAAATAAGACACACTTTTCTGACCACTGGGCCCTTGCATGTTCTTCAAACATTGCTCAAGACTCTTCATTCTCCTTGTGATTTCATCCTGCTCTGGCATTTTGGAAGTTTTGTGTGGCACAAAGGTAAGTCCATATGCTGGCTGACGGTAGCTATATGTAGGGTACGGGGGAGGCTCATTTTGGTAGTTAGGAGTTTGGAATGTAAAGTCTGCGGGGTCAAACACGAGCCTTGGTACTGTAGGCTGTGGGGTAGCTGCACACGGAGGGGCCGTAAAGGTATTGGGAACAGGCCCGAATGTAAGCATTTGAGGGTGGGTTTCAGAAGGCGCCCCAACAAAATTTGTTGACATGGTGCGCTTCCCTAGGAGAATACTCGGGTGACTGATAGGAATAGTAGAGGTACCCCCTGACCTTGGAAATAGCTCGGGAAATCCAGGGATAGCTCTGGAAGGTTCCTTCCCATTGGTCCATACATCCCACATTTCCATGACCCGGAGCCGCAGGATCCTGTTCTCTTCGCCGCTGCAGATTCAGAGGTCGCTACTCCTATGATTGGGTTGTCTTCTGGAATAAGGACGGTGGGTAGAGCCATTTCAGTTGACATATATGTATTTCCCTTTGACCGAGTGATGTATCCGTGTGAAGTCAGTTTACCACAAAACCAACCATTGTTCTAAACACATGTATTGTAATTCTGTAAAACGTAGTTAGTTCGAGGTAGATGACAAACAGGAAATCACATGTTGAGCGTGATGCACCTATGCAGATAATGGGTTTCTATATGCTTGCCATAGTCACATGTGTCACCCCGACATTTATTTCAACTTTCTTTTGTTTCTTTCCTCTTATTTCCCCCTTTTTTAATCTTTTTAAAGAACACGGTCGAATCTTATAGAGATTGCCTATGTATCATGTCTTTGTATGAATCAGACCGAGCGTAGTTCATGGAAACAAAAGGTTAAGTACCCAGTTAAATATTTTTGGGATTTTCATTTTTGATAAAGATATAAAACTTGATTATAATGGGTAATAGAAGAAAAAGCAACTACCAGACTGGGACTAATAACCTTACAGACTTGAAAGGATAACAGACAGACTCTTTTTAGAAAAATACAACTCTATGAGTACATTAACACTTCAAATGATTTTGGAGCCTGCGGGGCATCATTCAGCCTTGCTGCAGGTTTGCGCGCTAATCTTTCTTGGAGATGGTGAAGATCTTTCATTACTTTTTGGACAAATGTCATAGCAGCGGCAAAAAGCATATATTTTGTCATGTCCTCACAGTGATTGCATTTAGTGGTAATATAGTCTGCAATTGCCCGCACCTTTTCTCTGATAACCCCTTTTTCTTGTAGCAGACACCCTATTTGTTTGGCCCGTGCTTTAATGTCCGTTCAGTTGCCTGATTTAGCTTTTGAAACTGCAGCAAATCTCTTTCCAACCCCTCTATTACCGCATAGCAATGATCTCTATCGGCTTTAAAATCCTTGGCATGCTTGGCCATTTTTCTTTCAGCTATGATAACCCTCTGTCTTAGACCAGCGCTTTCATTGTCGCTTCCTTCTTTTAACTGCTCCAGTTTGTGGTCCCTTTCTTCAGCACTTTTAATTAATGTTTCCGAGCTCTAGACAATTCAACCTCTGCCTTATTCAGGTCAAAACTATATTCGAGCATCTCCTGAGTTGTCTCAACACCCGATGCGGGGCGTAAGGATGGATCCTCCTAAGGCCCATCAAGAGAAAATGTGGTTCTGTTGCGAGAATATGCACCACTTTGTCTACGGAGAGCCAACTGAGTGTCCATTGTATTTGATTTGCAGAAATAACCCGGAGATGCGACACCCACTCTGCGAAGCCCTCTTGTAATTTAAACCCATTTACCCTGTTGTCAACTTCTTCTATGTAAATTTTTGTTGGCAGCCCACAATTCATGAACCGCGGCCTATGACATAAATGCTCAATCATCCAGATTTGCAATAGCATGTTACAACCTTCAAAGAAATCCCCTCCTGCTTTAAAAATGGAATGGTCTCGGAAGATATCAGACAGGATGATTGGAGCAAGAGTTCTCTTTTGCCTGAGTCATCAAAGTACTAACGACCCCTGCTATCCGTATGTCGATGTTCCCGTCCTTTCTTGGGAACAATAAAAGACCCAAGAAAGACACCATGAACGCGAAATATCGATGTTCCTCCCACTTGATCTGATTACCCTTGCTACAAATGAGGTTTTCAGGGTTGTTGAATCCTCCGATGTGGCCATACCTCTTGTATATAAAATGCAGGGTGCAGAAGCCAGCCGACAAGTCAGGGTTGTGAATCTTTCTACTAATTTTCAAAACATCCAAGAATTTGTGCACAGCGAGGGCTCTGGGTGTGATCAAGTATTGATGTCTCAAAGGGATTGTATGGGTCCCGATATATCCAGACATTTCTTCTAAATTCGGGGTTAACTCAAAATCTGAGAAGTGGAAGGCATTGTGGGCCGGGTCCCAGAAAGTGATCAAGGCGTTTATGATGTCACCCCTGGGGTTGATTATCAACAAACTAGTGAGACCCCCCAAATGTGCGTTGAATTTTTTCTGTCCTGCTTCTCTGAGGTCATTCCACCACAACCGCAGCTCCAAAGGAATTTTGTTCATTATCGTGCTCATTCTGCACAATTATTATGGTGAATTAGTATTCTCAATACATTTAAAATTGACATTTTTATTTTAAAACAGGGACCAACTTTGCAAATACGACCCTTTGACACTTCGGCAAGAAGGTTTTTCAGGTTGTGCTTGCTTACCACCCCGAATAAAATTCAGAGGTAGCCATTCACGAAAGATCAGCCTTCTGGCGTCCCTTCTAGCAACGTTCAGCTATTATCACAATAATGGCACCATCCTACTAATTTCAAAGCAAGAACATAAACTTGGGCATTTTTTTACAGCTTTCAAAAAGGGGTGGCCCTGGCAAAAAATATTTAGTGAAACCCGCGGACATTATTGCGAAACTCCAAAATTTGGTGTTTTTGTTTTGTTGTTTTTGTGGTATTTTCTTTCTTTTGAAAAAAAAAAATCCGGCAGCACTTCGGCGTTATTTGAACAAAAGTGACCACCCTACCATTGCTATTTTTCTCAATTACTCCCTTTGTTTACAGGCCAGTCAACATGCGAATTCAAGGAAAATAAATATGCAAGTAGCACATAAAAATGCATCAGGGTGGTCTTTTATTTCAGGGCACTTGTCCTAGACGGACCCAACCCCTGTGCTGAGTCCCCTAAGTCAAAATGCATGATGCAAATAAACATTCCTATTAGGGATCCGGCATGATGTTTTGTTATACTAAGTTGAGAACCTTGGTATAGGGTCTAGACTATGTACCCGAATTGAAACCTCGAGTCGATGAGGGGGCTACGTACCGCGGACCCGCGAGATCGTCCGGCTTTGTAACTTGTCCGGCCTCTTTCTTATTTCAGGGTGTGACACTATCAGAATAGGGAGTCTCAACCAGTAAGCACATCCCCGGTGGTGAGAAGTGAAGGGTTTCGTAACAATTTATATATACAGTTTAGATAATATCAAAGCGGTAAAACATGCGGCATATAGCACAGAACAGGGAAGCAAATCAGAACAAGACAAATATAACAGTTATTGTAAGGTCGAATTCTTGAACCGTGAACCATAGATTTCGGGTTCGATCCCCAACAGAGTCGCCAGAGTTGTCACACCTCCTTTTTTCGCTTACACGTGGCTACCCTGAAAGATGACACATGTATCGGAGTTTTTTCAATTAAAGTGACATTATTTGGGATGGGATTAGTTATTTGTTTCAAGAGTCACCACTTGGGATAGATTTGACTTTTGGTGTCCTAAGTCACCGATTTATTTAAAATCCCAAATCGAGGAAATTTTGACTGCCCAATTGGAGTCTGCGAACCAGAAATTTCTGAGTAAGGAATTCTATTAACCCGAGGGAAGGTGTTTGCCACCCTCGGATCTTGTGGTTCTTGCACGGTCGCTTAAACTCATTATATATAGATAAAATATAATTTTATATACCTGTTAACCTGCAATTTTAGATTATTAACCACTTTTAAAATCTTTTTAGGAAAATTTGCAATGTTATTTAAACAAGTCGCGAATCGCGTCACATAAATGCACCTGCAATTTCTGACATATTTTAATTACATTGAGAATGGGATATGGGTTACATAAATGCGCACCAGAATTTAGGAATATGTTTTTATTAAACACGCGCCTATAGCAACTACATCTTCAAAATTCATGGGAAGGCTGCGAAATTTGCTAAACGACACTTCCTATCTTCCTATGTATTTTAATGAATTAAGGATTCATCGCATGATATTTGCTTGAATTAACGCGGCTCACTTTATTTTTATAAGGACATTTTAACACATGCTAAATTCTCTACTCTTGGTGGTGCTTAAATGCACTAGTTATTTACATATAGACAGTATATTTTAATAAGATAACATCTGCAACTTAGCCTCATTAATGGCTAATTGTATGCACTGACTCATGTTTGGGCCAGCCCAGGACATACATTGTATCGGGCCACTATTGGGTCTCTCAACGAGGCCAAAAGTTAATCATACGGATGAGCTCATGGTGAACAAATTTCCGTGTTGTTCTCTTCAGTTTCAGTTTATACACAAGACTTTAAATATCAAATATATCTACCAAGTTCACATGGGAGCTACTAGTGATTATGTTATATCATTTCTTAGTCTTAAATCTGAATTACACGAATCATATACTCGTCAATCAGAGCATGCGAGTCTAGCTTCCAAAATTCAATTATGCTTCAGGTTACACTATATTGGATAGATCTGAAAACAAATTATTACTAAACATATTGAGAGTTAAATGAACTGAAATGTTACACAACATTTTGATCTTTACTTGATTATCAAAACTAATATTTCCTAAATCCATTAGCTCTAAGTGCAAAAGGAACAACACTTGAACTAGCCAGACCAATAATTAAAACTTACTATTAATTACACACAAAAAAGAAAAAAGTCAGTCAAATGTCCAGTTACATATTGAAGCAGTCCCAAAATGTCTAGTTATTACACAACTAAACCAGTTCAAACATCTAAGTATAACATGATAGGTATCTTATCCTTACATATATTCAGCTAAAGATGGGGGAAAACAGGGTGAGGATTCAAAAATAAAATAGCAAACGTAGATCTTCACACTTGGGGGATACATTACGCTTGAACTTTACTCATTAAGGAGCATTGAAATGTACCTGTAATTTTGACAAGGAAAAGGAGCCTATGAGTAAGGGAAAGCATGCAAAAAAGCAAATCAACAACCAATGAACCAGCACACCCAGGATTTTCGGTAGAGTTTTTGAGAGAATTCAACTAATAGTTGTTCACAGATATACGAAGAGCTAAGATGTATTTTTATCTCTACAATTTGGAAGAAATGTTCCGGGATCCTTTTAATTGGGCTCAGGTGGTTTCTTTTATAATGGAGCCCTTAGGGCATCAGCTTTTATCTTGTTTTTCTTTTAGTCCTTGCTTCAGATTTGCACATTTCATAAATGCTCCTTCATTTCCTGACTTGTGCCTCAAGTTTGAGGCAGAAATTGTGTTTTAGTCCCTTACTTGAAGGTTCTGGAGGTTATTATCAGATTTTTTAAGGTTCAAATCCCTCTTATACCCATGCTTCCTTTCCTAAATTACCCACCTGATGTTTTTAACATCAACTACTCCTTGACCCTGGTTTAGTTACAACTGACCTTGGTCAATCAAGTTTGGGTCACATTTTAATCTTGGACTAAGAAGATTATCAAGGTTCAAAATTAGCCAAACTAGTCAGGTTTTAAAACAAGTGCCTTAATGTGGTTTTCCCATAACAAAAAATTATACAAGATAATTATTCAATATTAAAACAAAGGGCCAAAATAACCACAAGAATGAGTATGTCCATCAACACTTAACTTTTCAGAAAGAGCTCAATGAGAAGCACATAGCAGGGAGTGAGCATTCAGTTCATGAACAAATATGAGGAAGCAAGTACAGGTTCAGCGAGAAAGAATAGCTTAATTATGCATAAGTACTGAAGATTGTGAGATGAGGATCAGGCACTCAGTAGCATAAACAAACTAATCAAACTAGTCAGAACATCAGGGAATAAAACACATGAGGATCAAGAGATGAAGGTCAACAACCATAGAAATCATACTACTGAAGGATTAGCAAGCCAAGCTTTCCGGATTGGAAAGCTAATGCATAAAATGATATCACAACTACATAAGAGACAAAGAAACTTCAGATTATTGACAAACAAAAGCATATGACCATTTAGACCTACTGCAGGAAAGATTGTGGACTAACAAATAGTTATATAAAGACGTTAAACATCTAAGAGCCAATACAAATGAAGCAGATATATACAGAGAAAAGATAAACTACTTAGGCAAATATATAGAGAAGAGACAAAATACTTAGGCAAATATATACAGAAGAGACAAAAATACTTAGCTTCTTTACACATGCAACTCCACTTGAGATCAATTTATCATTCACTGACCTTTTGTAGAGGTTTTTAACCTCCTAGGACAACTGGTATAGTGCATAATAGGTTTAGGAATTCCGGAGGGGCTTTTATGATTCTGAGATCCCAATGAGGTCTTAGATCTAAGTTTCTTCAGTGATTTGAGGTTGTCTAGGAGTCACGGGTAGCATGGATGGAGAAAGGAAGGGCCAGGGATTCCCTAGGAGGAATTTGACCAAGTTCCGACGGGTTTTGAGTTTTAGGGTTAGGCTTTGAATCGATATACGAAGAGTTTTAGGCATATTCGAAAGAGGTGACACACATGGTTGGAAAGAGGAGATCAAGATGCTCCAGAGGTGTAAATTTGGAAGGTTTTGGAACAGGGTTGTCGGAGACGGTGGTTCCGACGACCTGGTTTCGAATATTCGAGATGGAGGGGGTTTATTCGACGGGTACTAACCACAGGGTGGGAAATAGGTGGTTGTGACGGCTTAGTGGTGTAAATTTGGGGAGGTTTGGTTACCGGCCGTCGCCGTGAGGCTATTTCCGGCGGTGACGTTAAAGTGGTAGGTGGGTGGTCAACGGCGGTTATGAGGTGGTCAAGGGGTGGTCAATGGCGGTATTATACCGGGAAAGACGGTACGAGGAAGGGGAGGGTTTGGTCTCTAATTTTATTAGAGATGTTTGGACATATGTATACAAAATTGAGGCAGGCTTTAGGACTGTTGGATGGGGACATGATCGACGGTGTGTGATGATTGGTCCCTAAACTACGTCGTTTTAGTTGGTCTTTTTATGGACCGGACTAAGGCCGATGGTTTGGGCTGGGTTGTGTGTTTTTTAAAGGAGGATTGTTTGGGCCACTCAGGTCTGGCCCAATTGTGGCCAGCCTGAGTGGCTGCGTATATATATGTATTTATTATTTTTTGTCTTTTTCTTTTATTCCTTTCTTGTATTTTAATTACTCCTAATTTTTTTTAAAAACCAAAAACTCCTAATTAACACACCTAAATGCAACAAGTTGAAATCAAACCCAAAATAATTGGAAATTGCCGGAAATATATTTTTGTATTTTAATTTGTTACACAAACTTATTTAACAATTAAATCTTAAACAATTTTAAACATGCATTTAATAAACACACACTGACACATGATTAAATAAAAATTAATATTTAAAGAAAATTCTAAGCTTTTGAAGAGTCCTGTAGGAGCCATTTCAACCTGAAATCACGGGCTCACAGTGTTCACTAAGTCTTAAAAATTGGTAATACCATTTCATCATTGTTTTATGTCTTGGTCTGCTGATTTTCAATTGCAGTTGGTCATACAGATGAAATAAAAGTTTAATTCCCCCCTTTACTTTTACGACGAATGTACTATATTGGGGAGTTCTCCTCTTATAAAAAAGGGATCCCAATCATATTACAAACGGCATCAATTCATTCACTGTAATAAAATATTATTATTCTTCACTTTTCAGTTTTATTGACTTAATTTTATTGTTCATACTTTATTACTCTTAGTTGATCTCGGGGTCCCTGGATAATCAAGCTCGGGGCCCCCAAAGTTCCAACACCATCAATTTGGTTGTTTATTTCTAGGGGTGTTCAAAACCGATCCGAAATCGAAAACCGATCCAAACCGAAGCTTAACGGCTTACTGGTAACGGCTTAACGGCTTAACGGACGGGGAAGGGATTGAATTTTTTTTATTAACGGCTTATCGGTTTGGGGTTGGATTGTTCAATTTTCTTAACGGCTAATCCGTTTACCCGTTAATAATATAAATATATTATGTGTATATATATATATATATATATATAATATATTTATATTATTAACGGGTAAACGGATTAGCAAAAGTTTATTTTTACTTCTAAGCATTTTTAATCTCGGGATCTAGAAAATTTTTGGTTCTATTTTTAATTTATTTTTGGTTGTAATCCTCCTGTTTGGCAACATGCCGGAGATGGTAAAGCTAATTTCCTAATCACGGGAATCAAATTGAGTGGCTCTGGCAAAGAAAATTGAATGCATCATATTGCCTCTAAAATATTATTTTGTATGGCAATTCATTATTTCTAAGACGAGGAGAGTAAGAGATATTTAGTAAACATGTATGTTAGGCCGATAAGCCGCTCAATAATCGCCTGATAAGAGCTAACCCGATACCAATCCGCCCGATATCTTATCGGGTGGCTAACGAATTAATACATTTAAAAGCCGATAACCGTTAAGCCAAACCGTTAAGAGTAAAAAGCCGTGCACTCCGCCTGATGAGCACCCCTATTTATTTCTGCTTACTTAACCTAAATATTATTCATATAATCAATAGTATAAGAATATATTACGTATTTTTAAAACTATAAATTATCTTTAATTGTTACTTATATTTTTGGAGGTAAACAAGTCGTACTTTGAAAGAGTATAAAATAGAGAAAAGAGGTGAAAGAAGTTCTCAAACTAACGAAGAACACAGAAGAATCGAGTTCTTTGAACTTGAGCAGTGTAGGATGTAAAATCGGAAAGTTAGATGAGAAATTTGTATTAGAGCAGTACATGCGTCTGCTAAAATATAATACGCGCGTCTAATGGAAAGCATGAGGACTAAGACTCAACTATAGATCCTTAGAGAAAGAGAAGAAAAAAGAAATTCTCACACGAGCGTCTGACGGTTTGATGGACGTGGATGAAACAGGAATTGGCGGGCTGAAATGCTGAATAAGAAGCAAAAATTGCATGAGCGCCCTATTTTAATTTGTAACCACTTTGTTTTTCTGTTCGTATATGTACCCGTTTTTTGATTAAAAGCTTTTAAAAAGACTATTTTACCCTTCGTTATTAAAAGACAATATTTTGTCCAAGTATACGCTAGTTCCCTATTTATTCCATCTCTCTCCCATTATTCAAGTTTTTTGATTTGTTCTTCTCTGAAATCAAACAGTTTTTGTCGTTGTTTTTGATTTTTCAACTGTTTGTTCCCCAATAACATTACGATTTAATCATAGGTACATTGCATTAACTTTTTGAATTTTATTTTAGTATTACTTTTTATGATTTGATTTCTGGTTTTTGGTCTTGATAATCTTAGGATTTAGTTTGATAAATGCATTAGTTTTACTTTTATGATTGTATTTTTAGGTTTTTTGAACGTGTGTTTGTGTTATTAATGAAAATTCTATAAATTCTTCAGTGATTTTTGGAGACATTGAAATTTTTAAAAATTTTGAGAGTTAAATAGATGATACTATTAAACTGTGAAGTTTGTAATACTTTAATGATACCTTAGATAAGAGATGAAGTTTTGTTTCATATTTTATATTTTTTTGGTTATATTTTTTATGAACTTGTGCATTATTTTCAAATTTAAATTTGTGTTTTGTTTTTTGTATATACTACAACATTTTTTTGCTGAATATTTTGTTTTGTGACTAGTCAACTTCAGCTTAGGATCTCAAGTTTTTATTTTTGTAACTAGTAAACTTCAGCTCTAGAGCTGATGTTTTTGTTTGCAACTGGCCAACTTCAGGCTTCTTAGAGTTGAAGTTTTAACTGATTTTTTTATAATTTCATGATGTTATTTTTTGTATCTTTTACTTTTTTTTGAACAGATGGCACCTAAAGCACCTAAATAACCTATAATAACCCAAGGTTCTTATGTCCTTGTTGCTCCACCTACAAAACCAGGGCAAAAATATTTTGAATTTAGAGATTGGTTAAACTGTAAGGGTTACTGGAAGGGGAACCACGGTTTGATGAGTTTAATTGCAAGTTCTTGACTCATGCAAAATGGGATAAACTTAATAATGGTACATTTCGATATATTATGGCTATTGAGAATTTTAAATGCAGCATGAAGTTGGTTCGTTGTTTGTGTCTTTCTTGAATATTCATCAATAATCAAAGACTACATTAGTTTCAAGATTTTTGACCATGATGTTTCCTTCACCCTTGAAGACTTTCACATTTTGTGCGGTTTGCGGATCACAACACATAAAATTGAAAACCCAATTAATCAAGGGTGTGAACTTGAAGGTTATTCGAGATTTTATGACTCAGAATGAAATTCCAACGAATGATGTGAATCACAATCATATTGTAATGGCCTAGCTGGTTGTTTCTAGAATTTACGCCCATATCCCCTATTAACTACTTTTTTCGTATTTGTTTCTGCTATTGTGAGTTGCCGAGAGGAATTATTTGAAAATTAGGAGAGTTTTCAGAAACGTAGTCCCTAAATGAGAGATTAAGTTTTGGAGTTTCACCGTAGCCAGAACAGAGTGAAGATGACCTCGGAATTGAATTTCCATGGTTCCATTAGCTATGGGTGATTTTAGGTTTAGGAGCGTGTTCAAATTGTATTTTGGAGATCCGTAGCTCATTTTGGCTTGAAATGTCGAAAGTTAAATTTTTGAAGTTTCCGGTTCGATAGGGAGATTTTGATCCGAGGGTCGAAATAAAATTTTGAAAAGTAAAGTATCTGTGTACGGTCGAATGTGACATGTGTGCAAAATTTCAGGTCATTCGGATGAGGTTTGATAGACTTTTTGATCGAAAGCGTAAATACTGAGTTTTTATGCTTGAATCTGATGTTAAATTGGTGTTTTGATATTGTTTTAACTGGTTTAAGGATTGGTGTAAGTTTGGAAAGTGGTATATTACTTGTCTGTGCGTATGGTTGAGGTCCCAGGAGCCTCGGGATTAGTTTGGGTGGTTAACAGGAAGTTGGAAGTTGAATTTGGCTTCTGAGGTCTTTGGGCTGCTGTCATAACCCCATCTGCGTTTCAGAGGCGGCAGATGCGATTCCCCTAGATGTGGAGTCAAGCCGCAGAAGCGGGCAAGAGGGAACAAGGGTGGAAACGCAGATGCGGAAGTTTAGTTGCACCTGCGAGTCTGCAGATGCGGTGATTGGGGCATAGTTGCAGAAAAAGGAGAACTTATAGGAAACCGCAGAGCTGTGGATTTGCGCATGAGTGGTCCGTAGATGCAGAAATTTGGACTGCAGATGCAGTATTTCTAGGCAGAACGTAAAAATAATTACCTTCGCGAATTTGAGTCATGCCTAACCTTGTGGGTGGGACCTGGTATATTTATTAATTGAAATGCCTTGTATGTGAAGTGACGAGTGCGTACTTGTGTTAGTTGTTGAAAAACCTGGTTGTCGCTAAGTAACTAAGACTGTGTTTTTCTTCTCCTGTTATTACTACTTGCAATTTAAGCTTGTTGTTAGCTTAGAGAAGCATGTATAATTGACTTACTTGTTTTATTTGTTTAAACTGCCTTAAATTTGTTATATGAAGCATGTTAGTTTAGAATTTTTCCATTTTACCTTGGTATTAAGTTGAGTTTAATTGAGAATTCCTTGTGATTATTGCGGTGTGCTTTACTTCGGGACGACATCCCGGAAGATTCCCATGTACATATTGTTGATTGAACTGAAGTGAGAATACCTAGAGATCCTCGGAGTACAAAGATATACGTAGCATAAATTTAGGATACCTAGACATTTCTAGTGCATATTAAATTTACCGAGAGATCCTCAGGATATTGAGAGATCCTCGGTTATTATCTCTTTTAAGAGTGATATTTGTTGTGATTGTTTTTGTCTCTCTTTCAGTTGTCATTATCCTTATTATCCTGTATTAATTCTTATCGTTAGCTTTGAGTTGTACTGTTTTATCTTACTATGTTATACCATATATTTCATTTAATATCAGTAGGGCCCTATCCTTCCTCGTCACTACCAACCTAGGTTAGGCTTGGCACTTACTGAGTACCGTTGTGGTGTAGTCATGCCCTTCTTGCGTATGTTTTTCATGTGCAGATGCAGGTATTGCGACTCAGACTCATCACGTTCGAGGCGAGGCGTTGTAAAGACTCCGAGGTATATCTGCCGCGTCTGTAGACCGACAAGTCCCTTTCTACTCTTACTTTAAGTATTAGCCTTATATATTTTTTCCTTCTTTGTTAGATATTCTGGAGTTAGAAGCTATTAGACATTAAAAAACTTGTGATCATGAGATTACGGGATTTGGGAAAAATTGTTGATAGTTTCGAGTGATGAGATTTCGGTATTTCAGACATTATTTTACATCACTATTTCAGTTTTAAATTTTTCTTCAGCAAATGTTATTTATTTTTTCGCATTGTTACGCTCACCTATTCGTAGAGACTAGGTTCCACTATGATGGTTCATGGAGGGCAAAACGAGGCCGTGAGAAGTTAGTATTAGAGCTCTACGTTTATAGGAGTCATTCATCACAAGTCGATTCATTAGAGTCTCGCCGATCGGTACAGAGACGTATCTACTTATCTACGAGAGGTAGTGTAACTACATGATCAGGCACCCGTGTCCCCTACTGGAGCCATCAGAGGCCGGGACTAGGGTAGAATTCAAGGACGCGTTCGTGGTGAAGCCAGAGCACCTGCGTGAGCTACCACAAAGGTGCCACCAGCAACACCAGCCGGAGTCCAGACATCTGATACTTCCGCTACTACTACTCCAGCACTCCAGGAGACTCTGGCGTGGTTTATGACTATGTACATCACTCTAGCTCAGGAAGGGTTGCTTCCCTTTGTTACAACTATATCCCAGGCCAGGGAATGAGCACAGACTCCTGCCGCCCGCACTCCTGATCAGTGAGTGCATGTTGATCAGGTCCCAGAGGTTATTCATGTACAGCCGCTAGCCCCACCCTAGCTCGAGGAGTGGGCAGCAGTTTTAGAGGAGGAGCAGAAGAGTCTTAAGAGGTTCAAGAAGTATCAACCTCCAACATTTAGCGGGTTAGCCTCAGATGAAGCCCTTGGATTTGTTAAGGATTGCTACCATATCCTCGGTACTTTGGGCATATTTGGATCGAGCGGGGCTTCCTCCATTACCTTCTTGCTTCCAGGAGTCTCTTATCAGCGGTGGCGTGCTTATGAGTTTGACAGTTCAGATGAGGCAGCTTCCCTGACTTAGGCTTAGTTTTTAGATATGTTCATGAGGAAGTATGCCACCCAGAGTCTCGAGGACGTTTGGCGCGCAGAGTTTGAGTGTTTGCTCCCGGACACTATGACTATTTCGGAGTATGCTTTCCGTTTCACCGACTTGGCTAGACATGCACCAGCCTTGGTTTCTACCGTTCGAGAAAGTTCACTGGTTTATTAAGGTGCTTATTCCCAGCATCTAATCTAGCATGGCTCGTGAGTTGGAGATGGATATTTCTTATCAGCAGGTGGTGAGCATTGCTAGGAGGATTGAGGGTATGCATGCTAGGGATAGAGATGAGAGGGAGGCCAAGAGTGCTAGAGAGGAGAGGGAGGCCAAGAGGTCTCGAGATTCGGGCCATTATTCTGGTGCCCGTGCCCCAGCCATATGTTGTTGTGTTAGGGGTTATACGAGTTAGCTGATTCATTCAGATCTTCCAGCAGCCAGTGTCATTCCAGCTCCTCCCATACCTCAAGAGCCTTATTATGCACCTCCAATATCTAATGTACCTCCTGCATGGGGTGCTTCCAGTGGCCAGTCCAGTAGACCTAGCCTGAGTCAGTCACAGCCGCCACGTCCTCCCAGAGCTTGTTTTACATGTGGTGACACCCGCCATATGGTGAGGGATTGCCGTAGACCTGGGAGGGCTACACCTCCACAGACTTCTCAGACATAATGCGCCCCGTAGAGTTCTCAAGCTATGATTACTACATTAGTTCCTACCCCACCTGCTCAGCCAGCTAGATGTGGAGGTGGGGGAGGTAGAAGTCGCACTTGAGGAGGAGGCCAGGCCAGATACTATGATCTTTCTTCCCGTACTGAGGTTGTGACCTCCGATTATGTCATTATAGCTACTACCTTAGTCTGTCACATAGATGCATCGGTTCTATTTGATCCAGGCTCCACTTATTCTTATGTGTCTTCTTATTGTGCTCCTCATTTTGGTGTATCTTGGGATCTTTGAGTTCCCCTATTTATGTTTCTACTCCTATGGAAGATTCTCTTATAGTGTATCACATTTATCGGTCGTGTTTGGTTGCTCTTAGTAGTTTTGAGACCAGAGCTAATTTATTGTTACTCAGCATGGTTGATTTCGATATTATCTTGGGCATGGACTTGTTGTCGCCCCATTATGCTATTCTTGATTGTTACGCAAGAACCATGATTATGGTTATGCCAGGTGTAACGCGTGTTGAGTCGAGGAGTACTTTAGATCACATTCCCAGTAGAGTTATTTCTTTCCTTAAGGATCAGTATATGGTTGAGAAGGGGTGTGACGAGTATCTAGATTATGTGAGAGATGTCAGTATGGATACCTCTTTTGTTGATTCAGTCCCAATAAATGGGAATTTCTCTGATGTGTTTCTAGATGATTTTCCGGGCATGCCGCCTGATAGAGATAATGATTTTGGCATGATCTGTTACCGGGCACTCAACCCATTTCTATCTCTCCGTACCGTATAGCTCCTCTTGAGTTGAAGGAGTAGTTGCCGAACTTGATAAGGGTTTTATTCGGCCCAGTGTATCACCTTGGGGTGCTCCTGTCTTATTTGTGAAGAATAAGGATGGTTCCATACGTATGTGTATTGAGTATTTCCAGCTGAACAAGTTGACAGTGAAGAACCATTATTTTTTGCCTCGTATTGATAACATGTTTGACCGGTTACATGGTGCTTGTGTGTTTTCTAAGATTGACTTGCGTTAGGGCTACCAAAGACTGCCTTCAGGACTCGGTATGGTCATTACGAGTTCCTTGTTATGTCATTTGGCTGACTAATGCCCAACGGCCTTCATGCATATCACAGTGTTTTCTGGCCATATCGCTACTCATTTGTGATTCTCTTTATTGATGACATTCTGGTATATTCTCGTAGTCGGGCAGATCATGAACAAACAACTGATGATAGTGCTCCAGACCTTGAGACAAAAGAAACTATATGGTAAGTTCTCAAAATGAGAGTTTTGGTTGGATTCTGTGGTGTTCTTGGATCACGTGGTCCCTAGTGATAGTATTCAGCTGGATCTGAAGAAAGTGAAGGCAGTGCAGAGTTGGCCCAGACCATCCTCAACTACATAGATCCGTAGTTTTCTTGGCTTGGCAAGTTATTTCAGTAGATTGGATTAGGGGTTTTCATATATTTTAGCACCTATGACCAGACTGACCCAGAAGGGTGCTCCGTTCTAATGGACGGAAGAGTGCAAGAAGAGCTTTCACAACTTCAAGATAGCTTTCACTACAACCCAAGTTTTGATAGTTCCTACTGGTTTGGGGTCTTAAACTGTCTATTGTGATACCTCGAGAGTTATCCTTGGAGCGGTATTGATGCATGACGGTAGGTTGATGGCCTACATGTCCAAACAGTTGAAGATACATGAGAAGAATTATCAGGTCTATGATCTTGAGTTAGCTGCTATTGTTCACGCCTTGATGATTCGGCGTCATTATTTGTATGGTGTGCCTTGTTAGATTTATATTGATCATCAGAGTTTTAAACATCTGTTCAAGTAGAGGGACCTTAACTTGCGCTAGAGGAGGTAGTTAGAGTTGCGGAAGGACTATGATATCACTATTTTGTATAACCCGGGCAAGGCCAATATGGTGGATGATGCTTTGAGCTGCCGAGCAGAGATTTTGGGGAGTTTTGATTATTTACCAGCAAGAAAGAGGCCCATGGTGATGGATGTTCAGGCCATAGCTAGCCCGTTTGCGAGGTTGGACTTTTCGAAGCCAATCGGGTTCTAGATTGCATGGTCTCTCAATCTTCCTTGTTTTATTGTATCCAGGAGCGTCATTTTGATGACTCTATGTGCTTGTCCTCAAGTACAAGGTGTTTCATGGCGATGCTCGAGATATGACTATTCGTGATGACGGGGTATTGAGGATGCATGATCGAGTTTGTGTACCCATTGTTGTTAGCCTTCGGGAGTCGATTTTAGAGGAGGCCCATAGTTTGCGGTATTCCATTCATCCAGGTGCCATGAAGATGTATCAGGATTTAAGAGAACACTACTGATGGAGGCGGATGAAGAAAGATATAGTTGAATTTATAGCTGCGAGCCTTCATTGTCAACGGGTGAAGTTTGAGCACCAGAGACCAGGTAGATTGCATCAGTAGATAGAGATTTCGTAGTGGAAGTGGAGCGAATCACCACGAACTTTGTATCTGGGCTCCCACAGACATGAGGAAGTTTGATTCCATTTGAGTTATCGTGGATCGACTGAAAAAGTCCATATATCTCATTCCTGTGTGTACTACCTATCCTTTGGAGCGGTTGGCAAAGATTTATATGCGGGAGATTGTTCGTCTGTATGATATTCCAGTTTCCATCATTTAAGACAGAGGTACTCAGTTCACATCGCGATTCTGGAGGGCCATACATTATGAGTTAGGTACTCGGGCGGAGTTAAGCACATTGTATCCATCAAGGTTTACTGGCGGGGTCAGTCAGTCGAGGAGGCAACTTGGGAGAACGAGCAGGATATGCACAACCGTGACCCTCATCTATTCACTACTTTAGGTATGTCTCTATGCTTGTTCGAGGATGAATAAATGTTTAAGTGTGAGAGGATGTAACGACCTGGCCGTTTGTTTTTAGAATTTATGCCTGATCCCCTATTAACTTCTTTCCCCGTATTCGTTTCTACAATTGTGAGTTGTCGGTAGGAATTATTTGGAATTTCAGAGAGTTTTGGGACACTCAGTCCCTAATGAGACTAATGAGAGCTTAAGTTTTGAAAATCTTACCGTAGTTGGAACAGTGTGAAGACAGCCTTGGAATGGAGTTTTGATGGTTCCGTTAGCTCCGTTGGGTAATTTTGGCTTTAGGAGCATGTTCGAATTGTGTTTTGGAGGTCCGTAGCTCATTTAGGCTTGAAATGTCAAAAGTTGAATTTTGAAGTTTCTGGTTCGATAGTGAGATTTTGGTTCGAGGGTCGAAATGGAATTTCAAAAATTGGAGTAGCTCCGTTGGGTTGATATGATATGTGTGCGTAATTTCAGGTCATTCTGATGATGTTTGATAGACTTTTTGATCGAAAGCGTAAATTTTTATTTTTTGAAGTTCTTAGGCTTGAATTCGATGTTAAATTGGTGTTTTGATGTTGTTTTAAGTGTTTTAAGGATTGGTGTAAGTTTGTAAAGTGGTATATGACTTGTCCGTGCATTTGGTTGAGGTCCCAAGGGCCTCAGGATGAGTTCGGATGGTTAACGCGAAGTTGGAAGTTGAAGTTGGCAACTGAAGTCTTTGGGCTGCTGGCATAACCACATTTGCGATTGAGAAACTGCAGATGCGACTCCCCTAGATGCGGAGTCAAGCCGCAAAATGGCCAAGAGGAAACAAGGCTGGCAACGCAGATACAGAAGTTTAGCCGCACCTACGGGCCCACAGATTTGGTGATTGGGCGTAGGTGCAGAAAAAGGAGAACTTATGGGAAACCGCAAAAGCGGTAGGTTTTACATAGGAGTGGTCTGTAGATGTTGTATCGCTGGGCAGAACATATAAATACTTACCTTCGCGAATTTGAGTCATTCTTTAACAATTTTCATCCGGGAATTGAGCTTTTGGGGATGTTTTTGAGAGGAAACTCAAGGGAGCTTCGAGGAGGTAAGACTTTTAGGACCTAAACTTATTATTATGGTGATTTTTATCATTCTAAGCATGAAAATTTAAGGAAAATCAGTGGTATATTGTAGATGCAGGTATTGCGACTCAGAATCAATACGTTTGAGGCAAGTCATTGTAGAGACTCCTTGGTATATCTGCCGCATCCGTAGATGGAGGAATCCCTTTCTAATCTTGCTTTAAGTATTAGCCCTCTGTATTTTTCCTCCTTTGTTAGATATTCTAGAGTTAGATTCTATTAGACATTCAAAAGCTTGTGATCACGAGATTCCGGGTTTTGGGAAAAATGTTGATAGCTTTGAGTGTTGATTTCTGTGTGTCAGGGGACATTTCAGACATTATTTTACTTCACTATTTCAATTTTAAGTTTTTCTTCCGCAAATGTTGTTAATTTTTCCCCATTGTTAGGCTTACCTAGTCGTAGAGACTAGGTGCCATCATGATGGTTCACGGAGGGGGAACCAAGGTCGTGACACATGTATGCGAGAGTGATGATGATGCTGTGAAGCTTATGAAAATTCTTATTGTAGAGTCCATTTTGTTTGGAAAAAAGTGTGAATCATCTGTAATGGAGGAGTATGGAGCTATTGCTGAAGTTGATAAGGTTTGTGTTGAATATCCTTGGAGGTAATGTGTGTTATGAGAAGCTAATTTACTCACTAAAACATGCATAGGACAAGCAAAAAAAGTTTCATTTAACTGAGTATAAAGTTTGTGGAGTTCCATATCCATTATGTTCTTTGTTCTATTAGCGCTTCCCAGATATTCGAGAGAGGTATATAAAAGAGGTTGAATACCTTGATACCCCTCAGGTTCCTAGGATGTTACGTTATGTATGTGTGGGAGAGCCTAAAAATAACAAACTTTTTGATATGTTCAATAGTCATGATATAAGTTATTTTTATTTTTATTTTTGTCTTTGTGTTAATATATTGACGTATTAGTTTTTTCCCCTCATAATATATTTTTTGTATTAAACAGAGATATCGCACCATCAGGGTATTGGATGTAATTCATATAGAAGAGGAATTGATATTAATGCCTTTAATTGGACAATTACCATGCAGCCGGATTCGTTCAAAAGTATTTAATATGGTTCCTTCAACTGGTGAATCACCATGTGGTCTGAGTCGATCAAAAGAAGCGAATCGAACTCCTGTTATTGGAATCGTCTCATACTCAGAGTCATTCTAACCGTTCTATAGCAGAGTTTGATGAGAAAGAATGAATTACTCTACAGAATATGTTTTGTATGTTTTGAGCTGAAGTTTTGTTCTTTTTGTGATGAACTGTAGCATCATAACAGCTGAAGTTGTGTTTTGTATTTGCTGAACTTCAGCATTGTTTTATATCTGAATTTTTGTTGTATGTCTCTACACTAGAGAGTAACGATGGAGGTTCGAAGGCATTTAGAAAAAGAAAGAAGCATGATCGTAAAATAAGTTCTCAATAAGTTTCAACGGGATGAGCTCTCTGCTATTGTGGATGCGGTTTCGAGAAAGTGAAGATAAGTTAATTTATAGAGAAGTCTTTTTGTTTCAACTAATGTTATTAAGATTAATCATTGTTAGTAATTTTTTTTCTAGGAATATTTTTGATGAGAAGTTTGAAAAGTTGTTGAAGATTGTCGATAAATCAAACGGAGTGGATGATGAAAATTTTGATTTGAGAAACTGTTGAAAATATGATAGGATGAACGACTCTTTCGAATATGATGTTGTTCATGATGCATCGCGTAAAGTCGCAGCTGAAAATGCTACACGTGCCGAAGCGGCTTTTTAAGCCGATCAACACGCTCAAGTACAAGTAGAAGAGTAGTGGTGATAGACTGATCAGAGATGGAAATGATGAATTGTTATCAATTGAGAATGTTGGAAGCAAGTAAGGTGCAGATGATCAAGATGTTTTTACTGAAGAACATACTGCTCTTAATGCATCGCATAAAGTCGCATATGAAAACGCCACACATGAGGAAGCGGCTATTGAAGGTCATGAACATGTTCAATAACAAGTTGGAGAGAACATTCCAGTGTTGATAGACCGAGCAAAAATTGAAATGCTGAAATAGTTATCTACTGAGAAAGGTGCAGATAATCAAGTTGTTGATACTGGAAAACATACATCGAGTTGTGCTTTGGGCAGTGATATTGCAAAAGGTAATTTGTTTAGCGATAGAGATCATGTACATGTTGGTACTTTAGAATTGGCATTGAGTGATGTGTGTAGCACTATTGGGAAAGACATTCGATTTTTAGACACGTACCTATTTGCAAGGAAATTCTAAGTGTGAGTACACAGAAAATTTTCACTAAAGTTCTATGGTATATATATATATATATATATATATATATATATATATATATATCATTGATCCATCCCCCATCTTTGTGTATATGCAGAGGAAGTTGAGACTACTAAAAAACTCGCTGATGATGCTCAATTGAATGCAGATAGAATTGAGAAAAATCTTAAAGAGAATACTCTAATGCTCCTCGATGTTGTGTCACAATTGAATGAAGTTGGAATTGCTGATATCGGAAAAGGGATGCAGCTTGGGGAAACCAAAGGGGAAGACACACGTCAAGGTATTCTTTATATTTTTGAATGATCCATGTATTTTTTTTTGCAGTTTGAAATTTTACTTACTTTATTTTTTTTAATGTGTTTGAAGAAATTATTGAGAAAGACTCAATGCAGCTCAAAAGGAATTTGGTGAGCTTATTAATCTATATAAATAAGGAGAAATACATCTATTCACACATCTTGGCTCACAAAAATGTGTGAAGTGTGTTTGTATTATTTTATAAAATTTAGTCAGTATTATTTATTTATTTATTTTTGCATGAAGATATAGGCATGTCTTAAGGTACAAGAAGTGGATATATTGGAATGCAAACACCATCTGTGTCTGAACACTTAGACGAGGTAGTTGTTTTTTGCAATTCGAATACAAGGTATTTTTTTGTCTAATGGGTTTTTGTATCAGTTGTATTTATGTTTACATTTTCCTTGCTTTTGTAGATCTGATATGATGCATCGCAACTTCTTCCAAATCTTAAGAGAATGAATATTTCCAAATCTCTTATGTGTGACACTCGTGATATCGCTAACTTCAATATATGTTCATTTTCACTAGGTAGTACACAAGGGACTGAATTAGAAGGAATTTTGCTGTTGTTGTTGTTGGTATAGAGAGAGAAGAATGTCGTGAACGACAGGGGTTGGTCAAGTATCTGCTACAATGGTTGTTTCCCTGCTGAACAGCAACAGTTGTTGTGACAGAACATTAGTAAGAGCAAGCAAAAATAAAACCAGATCAAAAAGGGAAAAGGATTCATATAGAGAGTATTTGATTGAGATCTCCTTACGTAATTCCCAAACAAAAGCAAAGGGGGCAAGATTGGAAAGTAGGAAAGACTACACGAAGGTGTCCCATTCATTATGTTAATCAAGATAGTGGATTGATACAAAGATTAAAAGAGTTGTTAGAGATGGATGCCACTGAATATAATTCCAACCCATTCAGATTAGCTGGAATTGATATTCCAAAATCATTCATTACCGAGCTTGTGGATCCCACTTCTGATCTTGCGGATGAAGTAAGTTATTAAGTTTGTTTTTTGAATTGGTTTTCAATTGTATTTCCCAAGACTTCAGCTTATTTTTATATTAAAGTTGTTGTAATGTAATTTGGAAAGCTTCATGTTGATTCATAGTAAACTGCTGAAGTTTTTTAGTTTATTTGCTAAAACTTCAGTCTAATCGCACTGAAGTCATTGACATGCATTCTCTAGTTTTTCCTAAGCTTTTATATCAAACATGCTGAAGTTTTTTAGATTATTTGCAATCACTTCAAATTGAATATGCTTATGTTTTGGTCATGTTGTTTGCAGTTTTGTAATGCATTTTTTCTAGACATCATACTTATGCATGCTGAAGTTTTTATTTTACTTGTGTTTTATTTGATGTTGTTCATTTGAAACCTATGGAAGTGGGCATATTTTTCTTGCGCAAAAAGTATTACTATCACCTTTTAAGTTATCCAAAATCAAGATGTGTAGAAACAAATTTAGCTTTTGATCAGTATATGACTAAGATGGCTAGTGTTCATCCTTCAGAAGAATAGATGGAGAAAATTAGAAAAAGGAAGGAAAAGAGAATGGAGGATTAAAAAAGAGAAAAATAAAAGATAAAGAAGACATCCTAAAAATAGGAATCTGAGGATGAAGAAAAAGAAGAAGAAGCGGTTGTTGAGACACTTACGGACATTAGTTGGTTTATTGAAAAATCAACTAATGAAAAGGTAGCCAACTACGTAAAAAGCCTCGATCTTTCCCATGGTATCACATGGCCATCTGCCAAAAAAAGTATTCTTTCCATTTTGGATTAAGCCAAGGATGGGCCAGAGATCTACACACTATTTTTTTGGAATTCTAGACTTTAAAGATAAAACTATATATGTGTATGATTCCATGGGCAAAGTAACATATGAGAGTGCGCTTGAACATGTCAAAAATTATGCCCAATTGATCCCACACTGTCTCAAATGCTTCGATTTTAGGGCACACAATAAATTTTATGAGAAAAGACCTCTGCAAAAATTACAAATTAAGTGGATGAATACACCGCTGTGGTGAGGACTCGGTCGGTTTTCTTAAGAATTAACGCCCCAATCCCCTATTAACTGCTTCCCCCAAGTTAATGTTTGCAAATGTGATTGTTGGGATGTTCAATTTTGAGTTTTTGGAGAGTCTTGGACACTTGGTCCCTAAGTGAGACCTTAAGTGTGGGAAAATTGACCATAGTCAAAACATTGTGAAAAAGGCATCGGAATAGTAATCCGCTGGCTCCGTTAGTTTCATTAGGTGATTTCATGGTTAGCAGCATGTTCAGAATGTGTTTTGGAGGTCCATAGATAATTTAGACTTGACATGCCGAAGGTTGAGTTTTGGAAGTTTCCGGTTTGATAGTGAGATTTTGATTCGAGATTCAGAATTCCCGTAGTTCTGTTATATCATTTGGGATGCGCGTGCAAAGTTTCAAGTCATTCAGACGAGGATTGTTACACTTTTTGATCGAAAGTGTATTTTTAGCGATTTTGAAAATTCTTAAGGTTGAATCCGATGAAAAATAAGTGTTTTGATGCTGTTTTGAGCGTTTCAAAGTTTGGATGATGTTATGGTTTATGTTCGTAGGTTTGATTGAGGTCTCGGGGGCCTCGGGTGTATTTTGGATGCTCAACAGGTCATTTTTAGAACTTATGGAATTGTAGAAAACTGTCAGCTGGTATGCTTCTTCGTGTTTGCGAAGAGTAATCTTGGAGGAGGAACTTTTTGTTCTTATCATTTACGTTAAGCCTCCCACATTCGCGATGGTTTTCCTTTTTCATTTTTCGCGTTCACACCCAACCCCTCGTGTTCGCGTGGTAGAATTTGACGCTGAGAAGTTGTGGCTATTTTCTTCTCCACGTCCGCGACACAGCCTCTGCATTTGCGAAAGCCCCTGCTCCTTACCCCCTGCACTCATGACCCTTGTCTCGCATTCGCGATGGACTTTTTTTGGCAGCTTCAGTTCCTTCTTCGTGAACGTGATTGTCCTTCTCCATTCGTGTTGCACAAATTACCTGGGAAGATTATTAAAAATCCCAAATCGAGGGTTTAAGCCTATTTTTCAATGTTCCGAATTTGGGAGTTCGGGAGCGGAGATTTTTGAAGACATTTGCACCTGGGCAACTTGGGTATGTGATTTTTATCCAACTTAAATCACTTTCCATGATTCCTAACTTGAATCTAGCCCTTAAATTTCGAATTTGTTGGCAATATTTGGGAAATATTGGATAAACTTCATAGACCGAATTATTGGGTTTTGATTGGGTTGTTGTCACTCGATTTGGGAGATTTATATATGAATAGATTAATTTAAGTGTGAGGATCTTGAAAATATAAATTTCACTCTATTCCAAGACGTGGTCCCGAGGGGCATTTTGGTCATTTTACATAATTTCACGTATTCGCTTAGAAATTAATTGAAGAGTTAGTTTCTTGAAGTATTAGTTATATTATGAGATAGAATTGAATAGATTTGGACCATGTGGAGTTGGATACTCATGGCAAAAACGTGGTTTCTAGTTGATTTTGAGCCGGTACGAGGTAAGTGTCTTGTCTAACCTTATGTAGGGGATCTTCCTCCTATGATTGAAATATTTGATAATTGAAATGCCTTGTACGTGGGGTGACGAGTACGTACTTGTACTAATTGTTGGGAATCCAATTTTATTTAAGCACTTATTAGTATATTCCTGATGAACATATGGAGGCCATGTTTTCTACAATTATAGAGGCTGATTGTGCTCATCAATTTTGGAGAATTGAGCGACAAATTCAAAATGCTTACACTAATTAGCTTTAGTCCAAATTAGGCCCAAGAATTTCAAGAAATTGAAGAAGTCCAAGAATACATTCAAGATTAGGATTTCTTTTTCTTAAAGATTGTGATTTCTTATTTCTTGCTCCCTATTAATTTAATTTTTGTATTAGTAGGCTATATTTGTAGTTCTAGTCAAACTAGGATTGTTAGTTGATGTCCCATTCCTACTAGAATTATTTTTCCTATTTTAGTTAGGATAGGTTTTCTTAGCCTTATTCTTATTCTAGTCTAACTAGGATTAGTTTTCCTTAGCCTTTCCAATTTTACTCACTATAAGGCCTATTTAAAGGGCTTAATATGCTGAAAATAAACATTGGTGATTAGTTTTTCTAAGCTATTGCTTCAAAAACGTGATTTACTTTTTATTTCATTGTTCTTCCTTTATTCAACGCTTCTTGCAATCTTGCAAGATTGAGGAACATGTGGGTGAGGCTTCTTTCCATCTTACATTATTCTAATGTGAGTTTGAAGAACGTTTCCGCTAATTTTGTGAAAAACTTTAGCGGGGTGATTTTGTTTAACTCTCTTCTTTGTACTTGAGAGGTGTAAAACCTCGAAAGTACATTAATTTGGTATCAGAGCTCAAGTTCTAGGTCCAAAATTTTAAATTTCTATCTTGTTCATCATGTCGCTAGACAAGAAAATAACAAGCTCGGAATCCTCTTCATTTGATGAACAACTTGAGATTCAAATATCAAGAACTACTGCTCTTGAACGAGACAACGAAGAAATTAAAAGTGCAACTAGATGACTTAAGGAAATAAATGCAGAATTTGACTAGATTGGTTGAAGGTTAAACGATTCAGAATCAGCCACCAAATCTTCCACAATGTCTACAACCTCCACCGCAACCAAGACACAATATACCAGTGCTACCGTGAGGTCTTCCACTTTGACATCCACCAATTCAACCGTGGAGAGTAGGACATATTGAGCAAGCACAAGAATTTATAGCTAACCAAGGCATGAAAATACTGAAGATCCATGCTCACTATGATAAAAACTCAGATTCAGAATATTCTGATAATCAAGGTAGTGAAGAGTACAACTCTGATGAAGTTTAGTATCAACATGAAAGAAAGAGATTTCAGAGTAGGCCACACAATAATAATCGAGAGAGGTATCAATGTGATGATATTAAGCTTGAGATTCCAGAGTATGATGGTAAATCTAAAGGCGGTGAATTTATTGATTGGCTTATAACTATTGAGCGTGTTTTTATTATAAAGAATATTCTGATGAGAAGAAGATCAATCTTGTTGCTATAAAACTTAGAGGTTATGCATCACTATGGTGGGAAAACCATAAAAAAGAGCAAGAGTTTGAAGGAAAACACAAATTCGCACCTGGGAGAGAATGAAACGAGAATTGCTTAAGCAGTTCTTGCAAGAGACATATGAAGATGATTCTTACTTGAAGTTTCATTTGTTTAGACAAGGAGATTTATCCATGGATGAGTACACAAGAGAATTTGAATATCTTAGGCTCAAGAGTGACATTAAACAAAAACCAGCCCGCCTAATTGACAATATTTGGCTGGATTAAATATGCCTTTTGCAAATGTGATGCGATTGCAGTCCCATTTTGGACGTTTGGAGATGTTGTCAAACTAGCCAAGGTCGTAGAGACACAGCAGAAGGAAGCCAAAGCCACGTTTTCATCAACTACCATAAAAAACCAAAAACGTTCAACCACGGGAGTGCTAGTTTGAGCTATACAAAGCCGCAATCGTCTATAACAATATCAAGTGTCCAGAAAGTTGAAGGGAAGCCCATGAATTCAGAAGCTATTTCCAAAAAAAGATGCCATAAATGTGGAGGACTTGGGCATATACAAGCTGATTGTCTTAACAAAAAGGCATTCACCATCCTTGAAGGAGCAACTGATGAAGAAGATTATAATAAAGAGCAACATGATGATAACTTGGAAGAAGTAGCTGAATAGGGAGATGATGGAGAACACCTTATGATCCAAGGCGTTCTTCATTGAGATTCTATCAAGGAAGAACCATAGTTGCGACACAATATTTTTCATATACGTTGTACATATAAGGGAAAGGTTTGTACACTCATCATTTATCCAGGAAGTTGCACCAATGTAGTTTTTGAAGAAATGGTTAAAAAATTAGGGTTTGAGACAGAGCCATTGCAGAAGTCATAATGCATGAGGTGGCTGGATGAAGGAAGTAATGTACAAGTTAATAAACGGTGCCTTATTCCTTTCTGAATTGGCAAGAATTATCAAGATAAGTTCTGGTGTGATGTAATGCCTATAGATTCTTGCCACTTACTGCTTGGGAGACCATGGGAATATGACAGAAGGGCAATTCATGATGGCTTCAAGAGCACTTACTCTTTCGTCAAGGATGGAAAGAAGATCAAACTGCTCCCAATGAACCCTGAATATTTAAAGAAGTCAAATACTAAAATGTAGGAGACATACATTACAAGAGCTAAGGTAGAAGAAAACTTGAAGGAAGCAGAGGAAGTGCTTGTTGTAGTACCTAAGGAAGTGAAATCTATCACCAAGACAGAGTCACTAGAAGTCACTGACCCAGGACTTCAAGCAATATTGGATGAGTTTCATGATGTTGTTTATGATACTACACATTCTTCCTTACCATCAATAAGGTCAATACAACATCAAATTGATTTAATTCTAGGCGTAGCACTTTTTAATAAAGTAGCAAATTGAATGAATCCAACACAGCAAGAGGAACTTCAACGACAAGTCAACGAACTACTAGATCGTGGACTAATAAGGTAAAGTTTAAGTCCTTGTGTTACACCTACCTTGCTTGTTCCTATGAAAGATGGATCTTGGCACATGTGTGTTCATAGTCTTGCTATTAACAGGATCACCATCAACTATAGATTTCCTATTCCTAGGCTTGATGATTTTTTGATCAGTTACATAGGTCCAAGATATTTTCTAAAATTAATTTGAAGAGTGGCTACCACCAAATTCGAATAAAAGAGGGTGATGAATGGAAGACTGCATTCAAGACTGGCAAGGGGTTGTATGAATGGCTCATTATGCCATTTAGGCAATTTAACACTCCTAGAACATCTATGAGGCTCATGACCCAAATTTTTCAGCCATACATGGGAAAATTTGTTGTTGTTCATTTTGATGATATGCTTATTTATGAAAAGGATGATCAACAGTATTTGAAGCACTTGAGGTAGATATTTGAAGTTTTGAGAGATCAAACACTTTATGCCAACCTAAAGAAGTTTAAGTTCTTTTCTGAGAAAGTCTCTTTTCTCGGTTATATTGTCTCTAGTGAGGGAATTCATGCCGAGTCGGGAAAGATTGAACCTATTACTAGTTGGCCTATTCCAAAAAGCTTAATTGAGATTCGCAGCTTTCATGGTATGGTTTCTTTCTATCGGCGGTTTATAAAGAATTTTAGCTCTCTTGTTGCTCCTATTGCTGAGTGCTTGAAAGGAAATTCGTTTAAATGGACAGATGCTACCCAAAAGGGTTTTTAACTGATTAAGAAAAAGATGACTCAAGCACCTGTGCTTGTTTTGCCCAACTTTGATGTAATCTTTGAAGTTGAATGTGATGCTACCGGAGTTAGGATTGGAGTTGTTCTTGGTCAAAAAGGTAGACCTATTACTTATTTTAGTGAGAAGCTGAATGATGCCAAGTTAAAGTATTCTACTTATGACAAGGAGTTTTATGCCATCGTCAGAGCTGTATCTCATTGGAATCACTATCTTTTGCCTCGAGAATTTGTTCTTTACTCTGATCATGAGGCCTTGAAGTATGTGAATAGCCAATAAAAACTCAACTTGCATGCTAAGAGGGTCAAATGTTTGCAAGCATTTCACTTTGTTATTACACACAAGGCAGGGAAGGTCAATAAAGTAGCTGATGCATTAAATCGCAAGCCATGCTTTGTTTTACCATGCAAAACACTATTGCGGGTTTCAAACACATAAAAGGAATCATATGCAATAGATGAAGACTTTGAAGCTATTTGGGGTCAATTCTTGGATGGTCCTCAGTGTATGTTTGTGCTTAGGGATGGTTATCTTTATCATGGTAAGCAGCTTTGTGTTCCACAAGGAAGTTTACGTGAATTTATAATTCATGAGCCCTATGAGGGAGGGTTAGCTGGCAACTTTGGCCTAAGATGGTTCGGGATGTCAATAAGCTGGTTGCAAGATGTGAAACTTTTATAAAGGCAAAAATGCACAAAACAATTCGGGCCTTTACACTCCTTTGCCAATTCCTACTCAACCTTGGGAAGATATTAGCATGGACTTAGTGTTGGGCCTTCCAAGGACTCAAAGAGGTAAAGATTCCATCTTCGTGGTTGTTGATCGATTTTAGAAAATGGCTCACCTTATTCCTTGCGATAAGACTTTGGATGAAACAGATATTGATGATCTCTTTTTTGATCATATTGTGAAATTTCACGAAATTCCCAGAACTATCGTTTCAGATAAGGATTCAAAGTTCCAAAGCCATTTTTGGAGGACTTTATGGGCTAAACTTGGTAATAAGCTAACACCTAGCACTTCTTATCATCTCCAAACTGATGGGCAAATCGAAGTTGTCAATCAAAGTTTAGGTGCTTTGCTTTGTGGGTTAATAAAGAAGAATCTCAAAGAGTAGGGATCGTTTCATCCTACTTCTGCGTTTGCCTTCAACAAGTCAACCAACTACAATAGGGGAAGGAGTTCATTTGAAATTATTTATGGTAGGAATCCTCTTAGACTGCTTGATCTTTCCCCTCTTCTAGTAACTCATTATGTTAGTGTAGGTATTGCTGATCGAGTAAATAAACTTAAGAAACTACATGAGAAAGTTCGGGCACATATCGAGAAGCAAAATGCTAACTATAAAGAAAAGGCTGATACACAAAGGAAACATGTGGTGTTCAAGGAATGGGATCTGGTTTGGGTTCATTTGACCAAGGAGAGATTTCCCAACCGCAAGTTTTCGAAATTACAAAAGTGAGATGATGGACCTTTTAAGGTACTGTAAAAGATTGGTGATAATGCTTATCGCTTGGAGCTTCCCAATGACTTTGAAATATCACCTATCTTCAACGTTGTAGATGTTGCTCCCTACTATTCTGATGACTCGAAGGCGAGGCCGTTTCAACTAGAGGAGAATGATGAATATATGGAGGCCATATTTTCTACAAAAATGGAGGCTTATTAGGCTCATGAAGATGCCAATTGATTTGGAGAATTTGGCCACAAATTTAAAGTGCTTACACTAATGAGCCTTAGTCCAATTCAGGCCCAATAATTTCAAGTAATTGAAAAAGTCCAAGAATCTATTCAAGATTAGGATTTCTTTTTGTTAAAGATTGGGATTTCTTATTTCCTCCTCCCTAGTAATTTAATTTTTGTTTTAGTAGGTTATATTTGTATTTCTAGTCAAATTAGGATTGTTAGTTGATATCCCATACCTACTAGAATTCTTTTTCCTATTTTAGTTAGGATAGTTTTTCTTAGCCTTATTCTTATTCTAGTCAAATCAGTATTAGTTTTCCTTAACCTTACCAATTTTATTCATTGTAAGGCCTATTTAAAGGGCTTAATATGCTGAAAATAAAAATTGGTGATTGGTTTTTCTAAGCTATTTCTTCAAAAACGTGATTTACTTTTTATTTCATTGTTCTTCCTTTATTCAACGCTTCTTGCAATCTTGCGGGATTGAGGAACTTGTGGGTAAGGCTTCTTTCCATCTTATATTCTTCAAGCGTGAGTTTGAAGAATGCTTCCGCTAGGTTTGTGAAAAACTTTAGTGGGGTGCTTTTGTTTTTCTCTCTTATTTGTACTTGAAAGGTGCAAAACCTTGAAAGTACATCAATTCCTTCTACTGCTTTTACTAGTTGTACTATTTAAGCCTGTGTTAGCTCAGAAAAGCATGTCTAAGTGACTTAATTGCCTTAATTGTCCAATCTATTTACCTGAACTTTGTGGAGCATGCTATGATAGAAATAATTATTATCTTAATATGAAATTTCCCTTCTCTGAATATTTTGTTGTTGCTGCTGTGTATTTATATTGGGACTATAAATGTGGGATTTCAGTAGCTCCGCTTTTTCTGTTTACTTTGGCACTGCGGGTCAGATTCTCGAAAGATCCCACTACACATTTATTTTGGGACTTCAGGTTAGAATCCCGATAGATCCCTCTGCACAGTTATATGGAACTACGGTAATGAACCTGGTAGATTCCCCTAGTACTAGGTATTTGTATTTGGGGACTACAGATCGAGACTTTCGGTAGTTCCCCCACGCATTAATAGTTGGACTGCGGGACGCTTTCAGACTTATATATAGTTGGACTAAGGGACAACATCCCGGGAGATCCGCTAGATAGTTGTGATTGGGACTACAAGACAGTATTCTGGAAGTCGCCCTGGTTGTTATCTCTGTGCTGAGCTATATTTCTTTCTGTTGTTTGTTTGTCTTTGTTCTAGTTGTTGATATTGTTTCAATTCTTTGTTATTTCTTACTACTGAACTTATTTGTACTGTTTACTCACACTGTTAACTCTTATATATTATTAATCTGAGTAGGTCCCTGACCTTCTTCATCACTACCCGGCCGAGGTTAGGCTTGGCACTTACTGAGCATCGATGTGGTGTACTCATGCCTCTTCTGCGCATGTTTTTGATGTACAGATTCAGGTACTTCTTCTCGGACTTATCATCCTTGAGGGAGGTGACTACATAGAGACTTCGAGGTACATCTGCCGCGTCCACAGATCGAGGTGTCCCTTTCTATTCCAGCTATTAGTATTTTAGCCCTTCTGTAATTTCTATTCTTATTACTTACTCTAACTCCGGAATTAGATTATTGGTTTTGTGTTTACATTTGGTGTGCCACGAGTGGCCATTTAAGCACTATTAATTTTTATTTCTGTTTTTAAATAGTTTTACTTCCGCAAGTCTAGTTATTTTTTCGCAAATTTAGACTTACCTAGCCATAGAGACTAGGTGTCATCATGACGATTCACGATGGGCGAACTAGGATCATGAAAAGTTTGTATCATAGCTCTAGGTTCATAGGAATAATGAATCACAAGTCGGTTTATTAGAGTCTCGCTGGTCGGTACGGAGACATCGCTACTTATCTATGATAGGCTATGTAACCGTTAGGAAAATTCCACTTCATTTGATTCTTTGTCTTACAAGATTTTTGACTTCACAATTCTAAACCTTTGTCTTTCATTTTCTCACAGATGGTGAGAACACGTGCTACCCAAGGATAAGGCACCCACACCCCCAACTGAAGCAGTTAGAGGCCGAGGCTGGGGTAGAGGCCTGAGGACACACACGTGGTGCAACCAGAGCATCTGCACGAGCTGCCATCGAGGTACCAATAGTAGTTCCAGCCAGAGTCCAAGAATCTGACACGCCTACAATAGTTCAGGCGGGATTGATTCAGGTTGTACCAGCTACTTCCCAGATCAGGGGAAGAACCCACACTCCTGCCGCCCCCACTCTAGAGCAGCAAGTTCTCATTGGTCAGGTTCCAGGTGTCTTTGTGACACAGCTTGTGGTGCCAGATCAGCGGGTGCTGAGGATCTCTCGCCGAGTAGAGGACAGGTGGGTCCAAGGGAGAGGGGACACACAAGGTCAGGAGAGAGAGCATAAGGAAGTAAGGAGACCTCGTAGATTGGAGAGACCCAATGGTACTTATTTTGGAGGAAAAGTACGACATGGTAGAAATTTTATAGGTCAGCCTACTCAGTTTACATCCCTGATTTCACCCAGTGTTTTAGGTGGTCAAGGGTCTTGGAGTACCCTTACCGCATAGTTTCCACTGCCACGTCAGCTGCGAGGTTTCTTTGAGTGTTGTGACATACGCTACGTTGTAGGTATTGTCCTAGACATGGGAGGAGTGAACCTCCGCAGACTTCTCAGTCACGGCATGCCCCGCATGGTTCTCAGGCTACGATTACAGCCCCAGATTCTGCCCCACTTGCTCATCCAGCTAAAGATGAAGGCTAGGCCAGATACTATGCCCTTCTTTCTTGCACTGAGGCTGTTGCTTCCCATTCTATCATCACAGGTATTTTCATGGTTTGTCATAGAGATGGATAGATTCTATTTGATCCAGGCTCTACCTACTCTTATGTGTCTTCTTATTTTGCCCCGCATATGGGTGTATCTCAGTATTCGTTGAGTTCCCCTATTTATGTTTCTACCCCGATAGGAGATTTACTTGTTGTGAACCATGTTTATCGATCATGTTTGGTTACTCTCTGTGGTTTTGAGACCGGAGATGATTTGTTGTTACTTAGCATGGTTGATTTCGATATTGTCTTGGGCATGGAATGGTTGTCGCCCCATTATGCTATTCTTGATTGTCACGCCAAAACTATGACGTTGACAATGCCAGGTGTATCGTATGTTGAGTGGGGGGGTAACTTAGATCATACTCTCAGAAGAGTTATCTCCTTCCTTAAGGCTTAGTGTATGGTTGAGAAGGGGTGTGACGCGTATCTAGCTTATGTGGGAGATGTCAGTATTTATACCCTTTCACTTGATTCAGTCCAAGTAGTGTGGTACTATCCAGATGTGTTTCCATCTAATCTTCCAGGCATGTTGCATGATAGAGATATTGATTTTGGCATTGATCTATTGCTGGGAATTTAGCCCATTTTTATTCCTTCGTATTGTACGACTCCTCCTAATTTGAATGAGTTGAATGATCAGTTACAGAAATTGCTTGATAAGGGTTTTATTCGACCCAGTGTTTAACCTTGGGGGTGTTCCTGTCTTGTTAGTGAAGGAAACAAAGATGGTTCTATGCGTATGTGTATTGATTATCGCCAGTTGAACAAGGTTACAATGAAGAACTGTTATCATTTGCCTTGTATTGATGATCTACTTGACTAGCTGCAGGGCACACGGGTGTTTTCTAAGATCGATTTGCACTTAGATTACCATCAGTTGAAGATTTGGGAGCCATATATTCCGAAGACTGCTTTCAGAATTCGGTATGGGCATTAAAAGTTTCATGTTATGTCATTTGCGCTAACTAATGTCCCAGAAGCTGTCATGAATTTTTATGCACGATGTATTCCAGCCATTTTTTGACTCTTTTGTCATTGTCTTTATTGATGACATTCTAGTGTATTCCCGGAGTCAGGAAGATCATGAGTAGCACCTAAGGACATTGCTTCATACTCTAAGGGAAAAGAAGTTATATGCAATGTTTTCAAAATGTGAGTTTTGGTTGGATTCTGTGGCGTTCTTAGGACATGTGGTATCGAGTGAGGGTATTAGGGTTGATCTAAAGAAGGTAGAGGCAGTGTAGAGTTGGCCGAGACCATCCTGAGCTGTAGAGATCGGCAATTTCCTTGGCTTGGTAGGTTACTACCATCATTTTGTGGAGGGGTTTTCATCGATCGCAGCCCCCATGACGGAAGGCTGCTCTGTTCCAATGGACGGAAAAGTGTAAGGCGAGATGTCAGAAGCTCAAGAAAACATCAACTACGGCCCCAGTTTTGATATTTCCTACAGGTTCAGGGTCTTACTGTCTATTGTGATGCCTTGAGAGTTGGCCTTGGAAGGGTATTGATGCAGGACGGTAGGGTTATTTCCTATGCGTCCAGACAGTTGAAGATACATGAACAAAAATTGTCATGTCCATAATCTTGAGTTAGCTGCCATTGTTCATGCCCTGCGGATTTGGCACCATTATCTATGCGGTTTGCCCTATGAGATTTATACTGACCATAAGAGCTTGCAACAGTTGTTCAAGCAGAAGGATCTACATTTGTGCCAAAATAGATGGTTAGAATTGTTGAAGGATTATGACATCACTATTTTATATCACCTGGGAAAGGGCACTGTAGTGGCTGATGCTTTGAGTAGCCAGGTAGAGATTTAGGGGAGTTTGGCATATTTACCAGCATCAGAGAGGCCTATGGCGATGGATGTTCAGGCCATAGTCAACCTGTTTGTGAGATTGGATCTTTCGAAGCCCAGTCAGGTTCTAGCTTGCATGGTTTCTCGATCTTCCTTATTTGATCGTATCAGGGAGAAGTATGATGACCCTCATTTGCTTTTCCTTAAGGGAATAGTTCAGTATGGCGATGCCAGAGATGTGACCATTGGCGAGGATGGAGTATTGAGAATTCATGGTCGGGTTTGTGTACCAACGTTGATGGGATTCGGGAGTTGATTCTAGAGAAGGCCCATGATTTGCGGTATTCTATTCATTCAGATGCCGCGAGGCTACATCAAGACTTGAGGAAGCACTATGGTGGGGGCGGTTGAAGAAAGATATAGTTGGGCTTGTAGCTCGGTGCCTCAATTGTCAGCAGGTAAAGAATGAGCACCAGAAACCAAGTGGATTGCAGCAGCAGATAGAGATTTTGGAGTGGAAGTGGGAGTGTATCACCACAGATTTAGTATTTGGACTCCCACGGGCTTTGAAGAAGTTTGATGCCATCTGGGTTATTAAGGATCGGCTGACCAAGTCCGCTTATTTCATTCTAGTGTGTACCACTTATTGTTCAGAGCGATTGGCGGAGATTTATATCCGGTAGATCGTTCTTAGCATGGTATTCTAGTTTATATTATTTTGGATAGAGGTACTCAGTTCACATCGCGGTTCTGGAGAGTCATCAATAGGATTTAGGTACTCGGGTGGAGTTGAGAACGGTATTTCACCCTCACACGGACGGACAGTCCGAGTGCACTATATAGATTCTTGAGGATATGCTCCGTGCATGTGTGATGGAGTTTGGGGTTTATTGGGATTAGTTCTTGCCATTGGCGGGGTTTTCTTACAAAAACAGTTATTAGTCCAGCATTCAGATGGCACTGTATGAGGCTTTGTATGGTAGATGGTGCAGATCTCCAATGGGTTAGTTCGAGCCGGGTGAGGCTAGATTATGGGGAACAGATTTGGTTCAGGATGCTTTAGAGAAGGTTACAGTGATTCAACATAGGATCCGCACAGCTCAGTCCATACAGAAGAGCTATGCGGATCGGAAGGTTCGTGATATTTCCTATATGGTTGGAGAGAGAGTTTTGCTTTGGGTTTCACCTATAAAAGGCCATATGAGATTTGAGAAGAAAGGGATGTTGAGTCCGATGTTTATTATCCCTTTTGAGATATTGAGGCGAGTTGGGAGGTTAATTATGAGATTGACCTACCTCCCAGCCTAGCAGAAGTGCACCTGGTATTTCATGTTTCGATGCTCCGGAGGCATCACGGAGACCTGTAGCACGTGTTGGATTTCAGCTCAGTCCAATTGGACGGGAATATATCTTATGTTGAGGAACCAGTGGCAATATTGGATAAGCAGGTCAGAAAGTTGAGGTCAAAAAATATTGCTTCAGTAAAGGTTCAATGGTGGGGTCAGCCGGTCGAGGAGGCAATCTAGGAGACCGAGCAGGACATGTGCAACCATTACCCTCATCTTTTTACCACTTCAGGTATGTCTCTATGCTCGTTCGAGGATGAACAAATGTTTAAGTGTAGGAGGATGTGACGACCTGGCCGGTCATCGTAGTAATTAACGCCTTGATCCCCTATAAACTGTTTTCCCCAAGTTTATGTCTACTAATGTTTTTATCGGGATATTCAGTTTTGGGTTTTCGGAGAGTCTTAGGACACTTAGTCCCTAAATGAGAGCTTAAGTGTTGGAAAATTTACCATAGTTGGAACATTGTGTAAACGGCCTCAGAATGGAAATTCAATGGTTCCGTTAGCTTCGTTAGGTGATTTCAGGGTTAGGAGCATGTTCAGAATATGTTTTGGAGGTCCGTAGCTAATTTAGGCTTGAAATACCGAAGGTTGAATTGGGAACTTTTTAGTTCGATTGTGAGATTTTGATCTGAGGGTCAGAATGGAATTATGAGAGTTGCAGTAGTTCTATTATGTCGTTTGGGATGTATATTCAAATTTTTAGGTTATTCGGACGAGGTTTGATAGACGTTTTGATCAAAAGTGTGTTTGTATAGTTTTTGAAAATTCTTAAGGTTGAATCCGATAAAAAATAGGTGTTTTGATGTTATTTTGAGCGTTTGGAACAAGTTTGGATGATGTAATTTATTATGTTCGTTTGTTTGGCTGAGGTCCTGAGGGCCTCAGGTGTGTTTCTGATGTTCAACGGGTCATTTTTAGAACTTATGGAACTGCAAAAAACTATCAGTCGGTATCCTTCTTGGTGTTCGCAAAGAGTAATCTTGGAGGAGGAAATTTTTGTTCTTCACGTTTGTGTTAAGCTTCCCGCGTTCACAATGGTTTGCCTTTTCCCTTCTTTGTGTTAGCATCCAACCCCTCGCATTCGCGTAGTAAAATTTGGCGCTGAGGGTCTTTGGCTATTTTCTCTCCGCGGCAACACAGCCTCCGCATTCGCGAATGCCCCTGTCCCTTACCCTCCGCGTACGAGACCATTGTATCGCTTCGAAATGGATGTTTTCTTGGCAGCTCCAGTTCCTTTTTCACAAACGCGATTGTCCTTCCACGTTCGCGTTGCACAAATTACCTGGGCAGATTATTAAAAATCCAAAATCCAGAGTATTAGGCTATTTTCAAAATTCCGAATTTGGCAGCTCGGGAGGGGCGATATTTGAAGACATTTGCACCTGGGCAACTTGGGTAAGTGATTTTATCCAACTTAGATCAATTTCCATGGTTCCTAACTTGAATCTAGCCCTTAAATTTGGAATTTGTTGGAAACATTTGGGAAAACATGGATAAATTACATAGACCGAATTATTAGGTTTTGATGTGGTTGTTGTTATCCGATTTGAGAGATTTTTCATGAATAGACTCGTGTGAGTGTAAGGATTCTGAAAATATAAATTTCACCCAATTGCGAGACATGGGCGCGAGGGGCATTTGGTCATTTTGCATAATTTCTCGTATTAGCTTAGAATTTAATTGAATCATAAGTTTCTTGAAGTATTATTTTACGAAATTGAATTGAAACGATTTGGCCATTTGGAGTCGGATACTCGTGGCAAAAGCGTAGTTTCTAGTTGATTTTATGACGATTTGAAGTGGCTTGGCTAACCTTGTGTTGGGGACCTTCCCCTTAGGATTGAAATATTTGGTAATTGAAATGCATACTTGAGGTGACGAGTGCGTACTTTTGCAAATTGTTGAAAATCCAATTTTCTTTAAGCACTTGTAGTATATTCCTTCTACTGCTTTTATTGCAAGTACTATTTAAGCCCGTGTTAGCTTAGGAAAGCATGTCTAAGTGACTTAATTGCCTTAATTGTTAAATCTATTTACCTGAACTTTGTGGAGCATGCGAGGCTAGAATTAATTGTTGTCTTAATATGAAATTTTCCCTTCTCTGAAAATTTTGTTGCTGCTGCTGTGCATTTACATTGGGACTACGTATGTAGGATTCTGGTAGCTCCCCCCTTGTCTGTTTACTTTGGGACTGCGGGTTAGATTCCCAATAGATCCTCCTCCATATTTATTTTGGGACTACGGGTTAGATTCCCGATAGATCCCCATGCACAGTTATATGGAACTACGTAAATGCGCCCAGTTTTCCCCCAGTACTGGGTATTTATATTTGGGAACTACAGATTGAGATTTCCAGTAGATCCCACGCGCATTGATAGTTGGACTATGGATCGGGATCCCGGGGGATCTTTCGGACTTATATATAGTTGGACTATGGGACAATATCTCGGGAGATCTACTGGATAGTTGTGATTGGGACTACAGGACGGTATCCTGGAAGTCACCGTGGTTGTTATGTCTGTGCTGAGCTATATTTCTCTCCGTTGTTTGTTTGTCTTTGTTCTAGTTGCTAATGTTCTTTCAATTCTATGTTATTTCTTACTGTTGCACTTATTTATATTGTTTACTCACGTTGTTTACTCAGTGAGTATAATGTGGTGTACTCATGCCTGTTCTATGCATGTTTTTCATGTGCAAATTCATGTACTTCTTCTCAGGCTTATTATCCTTGAGGGAGGCGATTACATAGAGACTTCAAGGTACATTTGTCGCGTCCCTAGACCGATGAGTCCCTTTCTATTCCCGATCTTAGTATTATCGCCCTTTTGTACTTTCTGTTCTTATTAGATAAATTCTGGAGCTAGAGCTATGTAGTGTTTCTTATCTTAGCTTGTGATTCATTGGTTTCCAGATCTTTGATTTAGATATTGGTTTTTTAGTTTATATATGGTGTGTGTCGAGCGGCCATTTAAGCAATATTAATTCTTTATTTATGTTTTTAATTGTTTTACTTCCGCTAGTCTAGTTATTTTTTTCAAATTTAGGCTTACCTAATTGTAGAGACTCGGTTCCGTCATGACGGTTAACATAGGGCGAACTGGGGTCCTGACAGCAATAGGGTAACAAGTACATCTTTCCCATATATTTTACCATGCATCTTATGTTTATTATTTTTTTCCCTTGTGTTAACTATTCTTCAATTTCTTTTTCATCTTCTTTTGGTAGTTTTGATTGTGGTGTATTTTCTCTTAAGTTTATTGATATGAAGTTGAAGAAAGCAAATGTCTATAATATTGATCAAAGTCAGGCATTGACGTTCAAGAGAGAAATGGTTGCCAATCTTTGGGCTCAAGGAAAGTGGAAACAAGATAGTGGTTGTGGAACTCCTGAAGAGCAAAGTAGGAGATGATTATGAAGATTTTGAAGAATCTCTGTGTAAATTTTTTTATTAGAGGATTGGTTGAAATTTTTTATTTTGTGAATATATATTAATTAGTTTTTTAGTTGACTTGGTTTCAATGAAATATGTCTTTGTGTTCTATCATGAATTTTAATAACATTTTTGTTCAAAAATAATTTTTGCTTTTAAGATTCAGCTTAAAAACTTTAACTATAGTTTTCATTTGACCGTAGGACAAAAACTTCAGCTTCTCAAGTGTCAAAGTTTCTAGAAATGCACTACATAACTTTAGCAGTTTCTGCTAAAGTTTTTGAATAAGCTTTACAACAAAAACTTCAACTGTAATTTCTAGTCGACTGTAGGACATAAACTTTAACTTAGCAAGTGTTGAAGTTTTTAGAAATCAACTAAATAACTTCAGCACCAAGTGCTGAAGTATTTAAATAAGCTTCACAAAAAAATCATCGCCTGTAGTTTTTAGTCGACTATAGGACATAACCTTTAGCCTATTAGGTGTTGAAGTTTCTAGGATGCACTATATGACATCAGCTGTTTCTGCTGAACTTTGTTAGTAAGCTTTATGACAAAAACTATTGAGTGTAGGACAAAAACTCCAGCTTATCAAGTGCTGAAGTTTTAAGAAATGCACTACATAGCTTCAGCAGTTTCTGGTGAAGTTTTTGAATAAAGTTTACGACAAAAACTATTGAGTCCAGGACAAGAACTTCATCTTATCAAGTGCTGAAGTTATTAGAAATAAACAACATAACATTAGCAGTTGCTGCTGATGTTTTTGGATAAGATTTACGACATAAACTTCTGCATATTTGGTATTTTTTTCCCTTGATACTTATCTTTTGTGATGACCCAGCCAGTTGTCTTACGCACTAATGCCCCAATCCCTTATTAACTGCTTTCCTCGAGTTTATTTATGCTATTTTGATTTTTTGGAAAGTTCGGTTTTGAGTTTCAGAGAGTTTTGGGACACTTAGTCCCAAAATGAGAGCGTAAGTGTTGGAAAGTTTACCGTAATCAGAATAGTATGAAGATGGCCTTGGAATGGAAATTCAATGGTTCTGTTTGCTCCTTTGGGTGATTAGGGCTTAGGGGAGTGATCAGATTGTGTTTCGGAGGTCTGTAGCTAATTTAGGCTTGAAATGCCGAAAGTCAATTTTTTTAAAGATTTGGATCTAATAGTGAGATTTTGATCTAAGGTTCGGAATAGAATTCCCAAAATTAGAGTATCTCTATAATTTTGAATGTGACGTGGTTGCTAAATTTTAGGTCATTCGGACGAGATTTGATAGACATTTTTTAGCGAAAGCATAATTTAAGAGTTCTTGGAGTTCTTAGGTGATTTGATGTTGTTGTGAGCGTTCCAAAGTTTTGAACAAGTTTGAATGATGTCATAAGCTGTGTTGGTACATTGGTTTGAAGTTTTGGGGCTCGTGTGAGATTCGAGCAGGTTCCTGGATGTTTGAGGCCTAAAATCATAGTTATTGCAGGTCCAGAGGAGTTGCATACCTCTAAACTCACTAGTGCAGTTCGCAAAGGATTTTGTACTATTGTAGTGGGGGCTTTGCGGCCACGCAAAATCCAGTGCGGTCCGCAGTGAGGAATGTTTCACTGGTTTGACTTTAGAAGCTCATATATTTTGATCTACAAAGAAATGTTGAGATGATTCGAAAATAAAAGTTGTCGCTCATTATGTCTAGTTTCCAGAAAGATATAGAAATCACAATTTGGACATATGTGGGGAGAGTTATGGCCAAACTACTAATGCAAGTCACTGCAGTTAAATCCACCATGGAGTGGGTTTTTATGCAGTCAGCGGCGGTTTTTGTGCAGTCAGCAGTGGTGGAAATCTAGGAGGTGCATTATAAATATGAGGTTTAGGGTTTTATTTCATATTGTGACCTAGAGAGCTAGGAGTTTGGCGATTTTTTGAAGGTTTTTCAAGAAATTCATCGGGGTAAGTGATTTTAACTCGGATTTGGCTAGAGTACATGAATCTATCATTGAATTCATCATTTAATTCGTGATTTGGGATGGAATTTGGGAAGAAAATTTGTGAAATCCTTCAAAAATGTAAAATGATGATTAGAAAGACCAAATGGTATCGGAATCGGATAATTTTGCTATGGTTAGACATGTGAGGGAATGAGGATTTTGAAAATGTAAATTTTACCCGATTCCGAGATGTGGGCTCAAGGGGCATTTTGATCATTTTACATAATTTTGCGTATTTGTTTAGAATTTAATTGTAGACTCAGCAACTTGAAGTGTTATTTACATTATGAAATTGAATCGACTATATTTGGGCCATTTGGAGTCAAATACTCATGGTAAGAACGTGGTCTCAAGTAGATTTTCAGCCGGTTCGAGGTAAGTGACATGCCTAACCTTGTGTGGGGGACCTTTCCCTTAGGATATGATATAATTGATAATTGAAATGCCTTGTACGTAAGATGACGAGTGTGTACTTGTAGTAATTGTTTGAAATCCGATTTACATTAAGTACTACTAGTATTTTTACTTTCCTATTTATTGCCTGTACCATTTAATCATGCGTTAGCTTAGGAAAAGCATGTCTTAGTGATTAAATTGCCTTATTTGTTTAAATTCTTTACTTGAAATTCTATGCAGCATGCTAGGCTAGACTATTTTTTGCCTTAATATGAAGTTTGATATTTGTAAGCATTTCTCCTGTTGTTGTTGTGTATTTACATTGGGACTACGGATAATGGATTTGGGTATATTTACGGAGCTCCCCCCTTGTCTGTTTACATTTGGGACTACGGATGTAGGATTTAGGTATATCCCTTCCGAACAGTTATATAGAACTACGGGAATGCACACGGTAGATTCTCCCAGTGCTGGGCATTTATGTTTGGGACTACGGAATGGGATTCCGGTAGATCCCTGTGAACCATGAGCTGGAATACGGGACGGTATCTCGAGATACTTAATGGATATGTATATTTGGGACTTCATGATGGTATCCTAGAAGATCCCCATTAATTTTATTGGAGTTGAGCTGTATTTTCCTTTGGTGTTTACGTTGTTTATGTGTAGTTGTTGCTATCCTTTATATCCTGTGTTACTTTTACTGTTGTACATGTTTATACTATTATGTTCTACACTGTGGAATTATATCGTTTATTTAACTTTAGTATGGACCTGAACTTCCTTGTTACCAATCAATTGAGGTTAGGCTTGGCACTTACTGAGTACCGTTGTGGTGTATTCATGCTCTCTCTGCTCATGTTTTTCATGGGCAAATCCAGGTACATCAACCCAGTCCTATCACCCCTGAGGCGAAGCGACTACTCTAGTGACTTCGAGGTATATCTACGGTGTCCGCAAACCAAGGAGTCTGTTTTTATTCCTTAATTTAGTATTTAGCCTTTCTGTACTTTCTGTTCTTGTTAGCCATTCCGAAGTTAGAGCTATGTTGTATTTCTTAGCTTGTGATTCATGGGTTTCCTGGTCTGGGGAGTATGTATTAGCTTTGAGAAATTAAGTATTGTGTATGCGGAGCGGCATTTCAGATATTATTTATTTTGGTAATTTTTGGCTTTTGATTATTTCTTCCGCAAGTTTTCTTAATGTTTGACATTGTTAGGCTTACCTAGTTGTAGAGACTAGGTGTCATCACGATAGTTCACGGAGGGAGAACTGGGGTCGTGACATCTTTTTTGAATTTACTAGTTACTTTTTGTAATTTATCACCTACTTCATCTTTCATTTAAATTTATCTGACCATATAGTAAATGATCCGCAAAGTTACTTTTGCATTTACATTGATTGTGTTAAAACTATTGAGGCTGAATTTATTTTTTACCACATACTAGCATTTACTTGTTTTACCACCTGCTTATCTTGATACATTCAATTTCTGTGAACGTAAAACAGCTAACAGACCTGAGAAGTTACTTTTACATTTGTAGATATTAAATTGATTAAGTGCACTGTTTGGCTATATTAACAATCTCTTCAACTTATAGGAAAAAGAAAATGACGGATGCTCTCGGCGCACAATAGCACACCAATAGAACAGTTACCATCTTCGGCGCACAATAGCACGGTGAGATTGTCGCCGGAAATGGCCAGAAAAAGTAGGAATGCTGCTCCGACTGCTACCGTTGTTCCTCCTAAGCTCGTTACACCTGCGCATGGCATTACAACTACTCTGGAACCCCTAACATTTGGTAACTTCCTTCCACAGAAGTATCAATCGAAGGAAAATTCACATGCAGAAGCAGTTAAGGCTCGATCGAAAGGTAATGAAGTGATGATTGAAACAACTGCGAGGAGATTACAATTTTCAGAAGTAACAGAACCAGCAAAACCGCTATCAACAGCTGTTGAAGTTGTTGAACCAGCAAAATCAAAACCAACAGTTGCTGAAGTTGTCAGAGCTAACAGAGATGTGCAGATGGGTAAGACTCTTTCCTTTGTTCCCCCTACTATGCGAGATGGAAAAAAATTGTTAAGATCAGTGAAGAGGATTTGAAACCACAGCTGGATTATTGGCAAAATGCATTGATTGGGTTTGTAATTGGAGATCGACCTAGTGAGCATAATATGGAGAATTTCGTTGTTCATGGTTGGAATTTTGTCACCAAACCTCAAGTTCTGGTGCATGCTGAAGGGTACTGTATTTTTAGATTTAGTAGTGCTGAAGACAGGGATGCAGTCATGCAATCAGGCCCATATACTTTAGGAGTAGGCCTATGGTGCTGAGGCCATGGGAAGTTGATTTCAGTTTTCAGGCTAGTGTACTCAGCACTATTCCTATTTGGATTCGATTCCCAGGACTCCTTGTAGGATATTGGTCTGCGGAGGTATTGAGCAAGTTGGCAAGTGCGATTGGGAAGCCATTGTATACTGATAAATTTACTGCTCATCATGACAAAATTTCATTTGCTAGAGTGCTTGTTGAAGTTGATGCTGCTTACAATCTTTCTGATGAGTTAGAAATTGACACTCCTTATGGACCTAAAATTCAGACTGTTGAGTATGACTGGAAACCTACCTTTTGTAAACATTGCCTCAAGTTTGGTCATGAGACAATTGATTGTTGGTACTATGCTGACAATCTAGAAAAGCAAAAGGAGGAACAAGGGGACATAAGGAATCTGAAAGCCAGAGATAAACAGCAGGGGAAACAAATGAAGAAGGAATGGATTGTAAAGAAGAATATGACAATGATGAAGTTCACAAGCAATAAGAGGGTTCTGTAGATCCAGTAGGTCATGAAGTACAGGCAGTTCAGGACTCAAACATGTTAAATGAGGGTCAAAGTACTTTGCAGCAAAATGAACTAAAGAATCCAGAAGAGCAACCTAGTGAAGTGAATATGGCTATCACCAATAATGGTGAACAGGTTGTTAGCACAGGTAATAGAGGGAAAGCAATCATGAAAGATATGGAGAGTAGGGGGCAACAGTTTGATCCGGGACCCTCTTACAGCATAACAAATGCTGATCCATGATTGTAGCCACATGGAACATTAGGGGGCTTAACCAGCCTCCAAAGCAGAAGGAGTTGAAACAATTCCTTGCTGATAATAAAGTGGATGTAATAGGTATTCTTGAAACCAGAGTTAAGGAACATAAAGCTAAGAAGATATTTGACAAAATTGCAAAGGGTTGGCTGTGGCAATGTAACTATGCAAAGGCTATTTATGGGAGAATATGGCTATTATGGAAGAATCATGTACAGATTCAAATAGCAACTTTCTCTGATCAGTATCTTCATTGTCTGGTAGAGGATACAAGAAGTTTAGCCAGGTTTCAATTCAGTGTTATATATGCACAAAATACTGCAGTGCTTAGGGCACAGCTATGGAGGGACCTCAAATCAATTCCTATACCTCAACAAGATGCATGGCTTATAAGTGGTGATTTTAACTGTGTTCTAAGTTCTGAGGACAGGATTGAGTCCCTAGTAACTGAGGCTGAAGTAAGGGATTTCAAAGATACAGTTGATGACTTACAACTTACTGCTGTAAGAGCAACTGGTTGGCACTATACTTGGACAAACAAGCAAGATGCTGATTCTAGAGTATATAGCAAGATAGACTGGGCACTGGGCAACTATCAATGGCTACAACAGTTTGGGCACTTGGAAGCTGACTACATGAATCCGTTGGTATCAGATCACTCCCCAATTGTAGTTAAATTTGGTGTATATAAACCATTGCATCCTAAACCTTTCAGGCTATATAACAATGTAATGGAACATGAGCAGTTTCATGGCATAGTTAAGCAAGTCTGGGAGAAGGTTTACCATGGCTCACAAATGCAACATACTTGTAGTAAATTGAAGGCAGTGAAGCAGCAACTGAAGGGGTTAAGTGCCCACTTAGCCAAGTACAAACAACAGATTATTCAGACAAGGGAAAAACTTGACAGTCTACAGTTACAAATGCAGAACAACTTTCTTTCTCAGGAGCTGATAAGTGATGAAAGAGGTCTACTATAAGAACTTGAAAAATGGAACAATGTGGAGGAGCAAGTAATGAGGCAGAAATCCAAAGCTACATGGATAGAATGTGGAGATGCAAATACCATGTATTTTCATGCACAATGGAGGATCAGGACAGGCCAGAATAATATCACTTATATTTATACTGACACAGGTATCAAACTAACTGAGCCTCTTGCAGTGGAACAGGAATTCTTAAAGGTCTTTCAGTCACTAATGGGGGAGTGTGCTTCTGAACTTCCCTATGTGGATACTAGTATAATGAAAGAAGGTAGATGTCTCACAATTGAACAGCAAAGAACTCTTATTAGACCAGTTACCATGGAGGAAATCAATGCAGCTGTCACTGATATGCCTAGGGATAAGGCTCCAGGAGTAGATGGTTTTCCCATTGATTTCTTTACAAAGAGCTGGAAGATAGTCCAAGAAGATATATACTCTGCTACTAAAGAATTCTTTGATACCTGCCAAATGCCACATATGATTAATACCACTGCAATAGCCCTTGTGCCAAAGGTCAAAACTCCTATCACTGTGAAGGATTATAGACCTATTGCATGCTGTACTACACTATACAAAATCATTTCCAAAGTTATTACTAGAAGGATGAAGGGTGTAATTGGAGACCTGATTGGACCTGCCCAATCTGCATTTATTGAAGGAAGGAGTATCATGGATAACATTCTACTCAGCCATGAAATATTCAAAGGATACTCTAGGAAAGGGGTTTCTCCTAGATGTGTTCTAAAAGTGGATCTCAGGAAGGCATATGATACAATTGAATGGAGTTTTCTGAAGCAGGTTCTTATTGCACTAGGGTTCCCTGCTAAGTTTACTGATTGGATAATGACTTGTATCTCATCTACCTCATACTCTCTAGTAATGAATGGTGGCCTCACTAAACCATTCAATGCTAAGAGAGGTATAAGGCATAGGGACCCTATGTCTCCTTATCTATTTGTATTGGCCATGGAATACTTGAACAGATTACTTCAGCAGCTACATAAGGATGGAAACTTCAACTTCCTTCCTAGATGCAGGAAACTAAATGTATCACATGTATGTTTCGTTGATGACTTGTTAATGTTCTGTAGGGCTGACATAGTATCTATTCAGATATTGCACAGCACATTTCTTATATTCTCAGCTGCTTCTGGACTTCATGCTAATGTAAGTAAGAGTGCAATCTATTTGGATGGAGTTCCACAGGAAACTAGAGAGGAGATTATTGCTGCTCTAGGATTCACTGAAGGGCATCTTCCCTTAAGATATATTGGAGTCTCTCTGGACTCTAAAAAGCTAGCCATACAGCACTATTTGCCTCTCATTGAAAAGATCACAGCAAGAATCACTTGCTGGTCAGCAAAACTGCTATCCTATGCTGGCAGAACTCAACTGATCAAGGCAGCGATCTTTGGAATGCAGACTTATTGGGCACATGTGTTTATAATCCCTAAGAAGGTCTTGAAGGCTATAGAGGCAATCTGTAGAACATACCTCTGGACAGGCAAAGCTACATTATCCAGGAGAGCACTTGTGGCTTGGGATAAGGTATGCCAGCCTATTTCCTCTGGGGGTCTCAATATTATGAGGATGGATATATGGAATAAAGCAGCCATAGCAAAGTTGCTATGGGATTTGGCTAATAAAAAGGACTGTCTATGGGTCAGGTGGGTACATTCTTACTATACCAAGAATAGGAGCATAGAGTCAGTTGCTGTGCCATCCAACTCCTCTTGGGTGGTAAAGAAGATACTGGAAAGTAGGATATTGGTGTTGGGGAATACTCAGTTGCAAGGTAATATTATCAGCAGGTTGCAGAGTGTATGCAAGCTAGGAAAATTTCAGATTCACAAAATGTATATTGCTTTGCTGCCAAAGTTTCCTAAGACTGCATGGAGTAACTTAATGCTTACTTCATCTGCTCTCCCTAGACACAGGTTTACTGTTTGGTTAGCTGCTCAACAAAAACTTCCCACAATTGAGAGGTTTCAGATTATAGGCATATAAATACCAACTTTGTGTGTATTCTGTAAAATACATGATGAAGAGTTCAAGTAATCTGTATTTTGAATGTGACATTACAAGCAGAGTATGGAGGAGAATCTGTGTGTGGTTGGGAAATACATGGATCATTGAATGCTGGGAGAATGAAGTGAAATGGATTTGTAGCAAAGTAAAGAGTAAAAACTGGAAGCAGGCAATCACTGCCACAGCATTTGTGACCACTGTTGCATTGCAATGGAGGAGTAGGAACTTGATCAGATTTGAGAACAAGACATTTGATGAAGGACAGTGTTGCAAAGAAGTGGCAATGTTAATACATGCAAGAAATAGGAAGTGTAAAAGGTGGCAGGATGGGTTACAAATGCTCAACTGCTATCCTTAGTTTTGATCATTGGCTATTAGTTAGTGTTGTTTATATGAGTTGTGTAGTAGAATTGAAATGTAAATGAGTAGTAGGAGTCCATACTACTACCATAGGGATACATTGTACATATTTTTTGAATCAATACAAATCGACAGTTAAGCTAAAAAACAAAAAAAAAAACAATCTCTTCACTTAAAAATTTCACAGTCATCCACAAACTTGTAACATATTTTTTAAAATTTATATTCAAATAAAAATAAGAAAATGTTGGGAAATATATGCTTATTGGGTGTATCAGGGAGTTCATGGAAAGAAAAGATTATGGAGGAAAAGTCGAAATACTTCATATGTAAAGGAGAGTGGACAGATAAAATACTCGAGCTGCAGGACAATTTTATTTTTTTGCTAGTTGATAAATCTAACTTTTATTAAAAATAGTAATTATCCATGTTTTTAATGTGGCCACTCTCGGTCACATATGAAGTATTTTGGGCTTCGTCTTCATTATTACTTCCCACGAATTCCTAGCTGCACACCAGTAAGCATGTCTTTGCCAACACTTTCTTATTTTTTTCTTATGAAAGAAGAAGGGAGTTCCTAAAAGATCATAGTCGTAAATTTTAGTTCGAAGCGAATTTTAGAGTTCTATAAACCAAATACATGCATTGGTATTCAACAGAGAATTGTCTTCAAATCTTTGGATTCATGGAAAGTAGTAACAAGATAGTAGCTATGAAACCTCAGATTAGCAACGAGGACAAGACTATGGAGAAAATGAAGACAGTCTGTGAAATTTTTTAATAGAGGATAATTTATAAACAAAATTAAGTTTTTTTTTTCAATGATGTAAGTGAAAACATAATTGGATTTTGTGAATATCTATTAAGTTGTATGAATTATGTGATGTCTGTGTTTTAATTTCTGAATTATTCGCATTTATTAGTTTTTTACTTGACTTGGGTCGAATCAAATATGTTTGTGCCTTTTTTCATGAATTTTAAGTATGCTTTTGTTGAAATTCATCATGAAGTAAATTAACTTATGATTTTTATGTTAAAGTTTTTGTTACAAGTCATAACAAAAGTGCGACGACCTAGTCGATTATCTTAAGAATTAATTATTAACTGCTTTCCCAAGTTTATTTCTGCTAATTTAATTTGTAGGGACGTTCTGTTTTGGGACACTTAGTCCCTAAATGAGAGATAAGTGTTGGAAAGTTGTCCATAGTCGAAACAGTGTGAAGACGGCCTTAGAATAGAAATCTAATGGTAATGTTAGCATTTTTAGGTGATTTCAGAGTTAGGAGCGTGTTCGGAATGTGTTTTGGAGGTCCGTAGCTAATTTAGGCTTGAAATGCCGAAGTTTGAATTTAAAAAGTTTCTGGTCCGACAGTGAGATTTTAATCCGAGGTTGAATTCCGAGAGTTTTTGCAGCTTCATTATGTCATTTGGGATGTGTGAAAAATTTCAGGTCATCCGGACATGGTTTGATTGGGTTTTTTATCAAAAGCGTGTTTCAGAAGGTTTTAAAAAATTTAAGCTTCAATTCGATGTGAATTTGTGGATTTGATGTTTTTTGAGGTGTTATAAGGATCGCAACAAGTTTGAATGATGTTTTAGGATTTGTTGGTACTTTTGGTTGAGGTCTCGGGGGGTTCGGGTGAGTTTCGGGTGGTCAATCCGACCATTTTCTATGTTCAAAAAAGTTGCAGAAATTTCAACAGTTGTTGCAGATGATTTTAGCCTTCGCGATCGCATAGAAGGAATTTGGGTAGGCTTGAGTTTTTCCTTCGCATTCACGGGCGAGGTTCACATGCAGTGTTTCGCATTCGCGTATAAGTATTTGGGGGGTCCAATGGATTTGTTCTTCGCGTTTGCATCAGTTGGTACGCATTCGCGTATGTCTGGAAAATAAGGCATCGCGTTCACATAGTGAATATTGGAGTCTTTGAATTTTTTCTCTTCTCATTTGCGAGGCTTGGGTCGCGACTGCGATGAAGAAATATCAGAACTGGGCAGAAATTTTAACATTTCATCCCCAATTTTGTGTCATTTTTCCTCCATAGATGAGCATTTTGAGAGCTTTTTGAAGGTGATTAAAAATGGACTCAAGGAGAATTAATTAGAGGTAAGATGTTTAAACCTAAAACATGTTTCTATTTTGAAATCTATCTAGAATTTCATGGAAACTTGGACAAAAATGGAAGAACTAGGGTTTGGAATTTTGGATTTTTAATATGGGATTTGAGGGGCCATTTGGACTCCAATTTTTGTGTTCTTACTATGTACAGACTCGTGAGAGTATGAGATTTTGAAAATATATGTTTCATCCGATTCCGAGATGTTAGCCTGAGGGGCACTTTAGTCATTTTACATAATTTCGCGTCTTAGCTTTGAATTAAATCATAGAATCAGTTGTTTGAGTAATTTAATTGAATGTATTTGGGCCTTTGGAGTCGGATACTTGGCAAAGGCGTGATTTCTAGTTGATTTTGAGCTGATTCGTGGTAAGTGGCTTGTCTAACCTTGTGTGGGGGACTTCTCCCCATATGATATGATATTTGATAATTGAATTGCCTTGTGCGTGAGGTGACGAGCGCGTGCTTGTACAAATTATCAAAAAATCCAATTTTCTTAAAGTATTCCTTAGCATGTTCCCTTTCCCTTCTTTATTGTAATTTGCGACTTAATATGTTGTTAGTTAGAAGAGCATGTTTAGTTTACTTAAATTGCCTATTTGCTTAAACTGCCTTAATTGCATTACGTGCAGCATGTTAGGCTAGAATTAATTGTTTACTTATACGAAGTTGGCATTTATTTTAATATTTTTGTGTCACTATTGTGTATTTTAAATTGGGACTACGGAACAACATTCTGAGAGACCCCTTGTATGGAAGTTATGATTTGGACTGAGGTTTGGGATACCAAGAGATTCCTGGCATTTATATTGAGGATACCAAGAGATCCACGAAATACCAAGAGATCCATGGGATTTATATTGAGGATACCAAGAGATCCTCGGGATACCAAGAGATCCTAGCATTTATATCGAGGGTACCACGAGATCCTCGGGATACTAAAAAATCCTCGGTTATTATTATTCTTGTTGGGAGCGGTATTTCCTTGTGTCCTACCTTTATTTTTGTTTTTCCGTTATTGTACTCTTGTTATCTGTATCGACTCTTGTTGTAGATTCTCTATTATACTGTTTATTTTATCTTATCATTACTATCTCAATTACATTGTTTATCTTATCCTGTCATTACTATTATTATTTTTCCCCAGTAGGCCCCTGACCTTCTTCGTCACTACTCCACCGAGGTTAGGCTTGCCACTTACTGAGTACTATTGTAGTGTACTCATGCCCTTCCTACGTGCGTGTTTTCATGTGCAGATCTTTGTACTTCTACATAGGCTTACTATTCTTGAGGTGGGGAGAGCTTTTGGAAACTTCGAGGTACATCCGCTCCGTCCGTAGACCAAAGAGTCTCCATATTTATTCTAGCTTGTAGTGTTTGCCCTTCTATCGTACTGTTGATTAAGATACTCTGGAGTAGAGCATCCTTGAGGCGGGTAGAGCTTTTAGATACTTCGAGGTATATCAGTTGCGTCCACAGAACGAATAGTCTCCATCTTTATTCTAGCTTGTAGTGTTAGGCCTTCTATCGTACTGTTGACACAGATACTCTAGAGATTAGAGCACTTTACTGTATCTTCTTCTAGCTTGTGTTCCTGCCAGTTTTCGAGTTTTGGGATAGTGTTGTAGAAGCTTGAGTAATTGTGATTTATATGCAGAATGGCATTTCATATTCCTCTTTCATTTTGCTAAATTTGGTTTTAAGTTATAACTCCTCAAAGTCTTGATTGTTTTTCCACACTTGTTGGGCTTACCTAGTTGTAGGGACTAGGTGTCGTCACGACAGTTCACGGAGGGCAAACTGGGATCATGACAAAAAGTTTCGACTGCATGACAAAAATTTCAGTTTATCAAGTGCTGAAGTTTTTAGAAATGCACTAAATTAATTCAATAGGGTCTTCTGAAGTTTTTGAAAAAAGCATTACGACAAAAACTATTGAATCTAGGACTAAAACTTCAGCTTGTTAGGTGCTGAAGTTTTCAAAAATTAACAAAATAACTACAACATCTTCTGCTAAAGTTTTTGAAAAAGCTTTACGGCAAAACTATTGAATCTAGGACAAAACCTTCAGTTGTTTCTGCTGAAGGTTTTAGAAATTAACTAAATAACTTCAACAACTACTGCTGAATTTTTTTTAAAGAGCTTTTTAAGACAAAGCTATTGAATCCACGACAAAAAAATTTAGTTTATTCTGTTGAAGTTTTTATTAATGCACTAAATAACTTCGGCATGTTCTGCTAAAGTTTTTTGAAAAAGCTTTACGACAAAAGAATTGAATCCAGAACAAAAACATTAGCAACTTTGTTGTAGTTTTTTGAAATCAACTAAATAACTTCAGCACCTACCGCTAAAGTTTTTGAAAATGCTTTTTATGACAGAACTAGTGAATCCACGACAAAAAACTTTAGCTTATTCTACTGAAGCATTTAGAAATGCACTAAATAACATTAATGGTTTCTACTGAAGTTTTTGAAATAGCTTTTAAGACAAAAACTTCAGCATGTTTTGGTATTTTTTTAACTTGTTAGTTATCTTTTTTTGCATTTACTTGCTACTTTTTGTCTTTTATCACCTACTTCATCTTTTGCTTTTGATTTGATAATGTAAAAAAATTTCAGGCTGAAGTTACTTTTTTACTATTGAAAACTGTGGGCTGATTATGGTTGGAGTTACATTTCTTTTTGCAGTTCACCACCTACTTGTTTTACCACTTACTTATCTTATTTCATTCAATTTCTCTGACCGCAAAATAGTAAAGAAAACCTAAAAAGTTACATTTACATTTATAGATATTAAATTAATAAGTTGCGCTCTTTGGCTATATTAACAATGTCTTTACTTGAAAATTTTATAGTCATTTAGAGAGTTCCATCATATTTCTTTAAATTTATATTCATCCTTAGCCTTATAGCTTTTCTGAAAGAAAGAATGTCTGTGCAAGCGGAAGTAGGAAACCTACAATGGATGAAATTATACAGAAGTGGGAGAGTTTGAAGTGTGAGTGGTGCAATAACATATCGATGTTTAATCTTATACATTTGTGGGATCAAATAAAGGTTGATTGGGGGAGAATCAGACCATAATTTTTTGCCAATGAATCATTCCAGATCAGGCGTAACTTGGAACATAGTTGTGGAGGTTATTCAACCTCATTCAACAAGGTCGTGCATCAATTTGATAGCTTTAAGTTTCCCATAGGGGACGACTTTGCCAAGCTGCAAAATAACCTGAAGACTCTTCTTTCTCTTATGGATAGAGTAATAGTTGAATAATGTCAGTAGCGTGATGAATTCAACAAGTTGAAGATTTATCTCGTTGGACTTTGTGGTCTTTTGCCCGAGTACCCTATTGTTATTTTCGATACTAATGATGATGAAATATTTCGAGAAATTGAGGATTATTGTTCCGATGATGGTGATGATGTATAGTTTTTGTAATGCTTTTATATGTTCTTATTATGTACTTTTTGTTTGCTTCAGCATATTTATTAGAGAGTATACGGAAGTTATTAAGTTCATTTTCTATAACTTCAGCCTAGAGATGGTGAAGAGTTATTTTGTACATGTGTTTCTTTTATGTGTATTCCTCATCTCTTTCTATATCAATCTAATTATAATCCTCATCTCTTTTGTGTGTTGTACGCATATGTGTGTATGTGTGTTTTTTCTCGCTGAAGTCATTGTGTACTTTTTTAAAATGCAACAAAACCTGTAAGCCTGCGTAAAAAAAAAGAGTGATTTATACTTTAGCAGTATATAAAATAGTCCAAGAGTTTACTTTTTTATGCCAATGAAAAAAATCATCTTTCAAATATTTCATACAATAATGAAAGTCTAAATTCAGACCAAGGATTATTGAATATTGGAGTATTTTTAGTGTGTTTCTTGGAATATGAATGAGGTGCTGGAGAAGATAAGAAAGTTGTTCTATTATGCCTAACTTGTTTGCATCGACTGTATTTGGTAGACTTCAATGGTACTGATTCAGTCGCAGGGTATGCCTCTTCTTTTGTCTTCTTCCTTGTAAAATCTCTACATTGGAAGGTTTTGTGATCTCAGATCCTACATTTTATGGAATATCCCATGATTTTTTATCTCCCACGGTACTCACATGTCCTTAATATATTTTCAACCATGTCTCCTTTGAATACCAATTTGAGCAGTAATCAGATTTCTGCAAATATCTCTTATTAATTGCAGCAATTGCATGTTGACAGGGCAGTTCATCAAGTTGGAATTCCAAGTAGTCACAAGTTCTCTTCTTTAACTTCACAACGAATTTGATTCCTTCACTATTTATTCTAAACAACATTGAATCAAAGTTAAATACCCAAGAAGGAATAAAAAATTAAGATAAACTATTAATGTATTTTTGCTTCAGAGAGAAAAAGTATGAAGTTTTTTAAATGTAAGTAATAAATTACCGCAGTTGATATATAAAGTCGAAGTTAATAAATATACTCACAAATATTTTGCAAGCCAAGTCCATATTCTTAGTGATCTCTTCTTCTGACCATATTGATACCCTGTGAAAAGATTCATTTGCTTTTTTCTCCATTCGTAAAACAACTCTACCAACTTTTCTTGGACGAAATCTAACATTCTTAAAATAGGCATCTCTCTCGCTTTTAATAAAACAGAATTCATTGACTCTACCATGTTTGTTGTTAGCATATCATAACGTTGCCATAAGAACTACGATCGACCATATCTCTCTAGAGACTCTTTCATTATGTAATTATATGTTTTCTTGTCAACACTTTTGAGTTGGGACATTAACTGATTAAAATCTTCACGTTTGTATGACCTTGCTGCACTTTGAAAAAGATTTATTACCGTGGCTTTTGCATGTCTTTGCTTTAAATTTTTCTCAAAGTGATGGAGGCAGATACCATGGTAAGCTTCAGGATAAACTTTTCTAATCCTATTTGCAATCGATTTGTATCTATTTGACATGAAAACCAGTTCACGGGGAACTTGAATTGTTTTTCTCATTTTCCCGAAGAACCAAATGTATGCCTCATTGTTTTCTAACTCTGCTAAACCAAAAGATAGAGGAAAGATTTGATTGTTTGTATCCTTTGATACATCAACAAATAGAACATTACGATATTTTGACTTTAAAAATGTTGCATCTACTGCAATAACAGGTCTACAGTAGGACCATCTAGCTATTAATGTCGTAAGAGCAAAGAACATGTAAGCAAATCTATACACTGAAACACAAAAAAACAAAGTATAAGTTGTGAATTTTTTCGAAAAGAACATTTGCAACTTAAGGCTTATGGTTAGCATTGTTTTGCTTACCTATTCTGCTCATCTCTTTTTATAGTTGTGTACGTTCTTGTGTTTTTTGCATCATCATGTATAGGTATGAAGGAAGAATCTGGTAGTTCTCTTCCGATTTTCCCCTTTATGCAAGAAACAACTTATTGAATAGCGGGCCATGCCTTGTGATAATCATGTGAATTTCAAATTTCGTTTTCATTTCATTTTCTACAAATGTAGGTGTAACATCTATCTTTTTGCCTCGAACATGTTCTATAACTTGTTCACTTATAAAATTGGATGTTGCATACTTCTGATCTGATTTTCTTGCATCAACTGAGCATTCATGGTTGTTATGATATTTTATCACCCTGAATAATATGAAATTTTTTATTCTCGTAGCACATACATTCCAACCACATTTCTCCATGATGCACTTTAGCTCGTATCTCTTTGAGCATGATCTAACAACAGTGAATTCAACTTTCTGGTTTATCTCCAAGCTGTAGAAAAATTTAGTCATGTTTTTTTTGTTCTGTAAAATAGATCCGACTCTTACTTCCTCAGGCAACGCATCATTCCTAAGACCTTTACATGGTGGAGATTCTTTTAGCTTTCTCCTCACTCTTTTTCTTAATTCTTGAAAAGCACTAGAAGTTTCAGCAATATCTTTATCAATGCATAAGGTAACAAAACACTTTGTTGGATTGTGTGTTGGTTGTCAATTTGCATTATTAGTTGTCCTTCTTCTACTTGGTCATTGATAAACAGGTATATTTGTATTGGAGGAGTGGATAATTATTGCAGTATTGTATATTTTGAAAGAGTATGAATGTATCGGAGGAGTGGATAATTATTGCAGCATTGTATATTTTGAAGGAGCTATAATGTTAGAAGGTTTTTGCTCGCTCTAGTGCCATTATTGGTTGACCTAGTTCATGTTGATAATCAGCAAATGGTTCTGAATCTATTGTACATGCAAGAGATTGTTTGAATGTTGCAGATTCTGGATGTTGTATTCTTTTGACAACGAGATGGCAATTCTTGTCCGCTGAATCAGTTGTAAGCAAATGTATACAGGTACTGAGTTCTTCATCGAAGTTACAAGTATTCCTTTGCTTGTATTTAGTTTGATATCAAACCATACCTTTAGTGAATTTATGCTAGAATCAACATTTGTAACTTCACTAATTTTCTTCAGGAAAGTATTGAATGATACTTGCTTTTTAAGCAGAAGATGTTTTGTTTCATGATCCAAGTATTTTAAATAAAGAGTCCACCTCCCATTGAAAGTAATAACAACGCAAATCGAACTCATCTTGCAAAAGCATGTTTAGTGCCAAGTATTAGGAAAGTGAATAGAAGAATTTAATTATGAAGCTGAAGTTGAGCAAATATAGTAGAACATTTCAGCCTATTGATAGTGAAGTTTTCGAAAAAAAACTGATGAAGAAGTTGATTAAACCAGGACAAAAGTTAAGCATAAATTAAATTTAACTTCAGTACGTAGGAGAAAATTACATAGTGCAGCAGGACTTGTTTGTCTTGAAGTTTTTACAAATAAACTAAATTACTTCAGCATCTTCTACTGAAGCTTTTTGAAAAATCTGTATGACCAAATTAATGTATCTAGGACAAAAATATCAGCTTACTAGGTGCAAAAGTTTTTATAAATGAACTAGCTAACTTCAGCACAATAGGCTGAAGTTTTTTAAAAATCTGTATTACAAAATTAAGAAATCGAGGACAAAAACTTCAGCTTACTAAGTGCTGATGTTTTTAAAAATTAACTGAGTAACTTCAGCACAATGGGGGAGAAGTTATTTGAAAAAGTTGTACGAAAAAATTCATCAATCCAGAACAAAACTTTCAGCTTGTTAGGTGTTAAAGTTTTCAGAAATGAACTAAAAAACTTCAGCACATAGGGCTGAAGTTTTAACAAATAAACTAAATAAACATCAATATGTTTGAATTTTGTAGAGTGCATTAATTGTATAATATAGAAACACAATTAAAGTAGTAATTATTTTTCTTTGGGGTATGTGTTAGAATAATAATTACATTCCTATCACGTTCATGCACGATTTTCATTAGACATTTAGAATTCCTCTATGCCTTTTCATATACCACGGAGAAGTTTTTGTTGCCTATATAAGTGCTCTATGTCTGGTGAGTTAATTCTCTCAAACACATATATTTTACCAGATAAAATACAAAATAAAGAAAAATAGATGATGAATGCAAATAGTTGACGAGATTAAGCAAGACATAATTGAGGCTTTTGTGCTCAAATTGGATGAGCTCATAGAAAAGTATAACAGGGAGCTGGAAAAAATCAACACCAAGCTTGATAGACCTAAGATGTTTGTGAAATTTGATAATCTTACTGATGAAGATGCTCGTCCACCTGACAATGACGACGATGATATGGATGATTAATTATTTTTTTCGTATAATACTGTGATTTGGGTCATCACTTGTTTCCTTACACTCTTTGTGCTTCAGAAGCCTTAGAAACCTCATTTAGGATTGCCTCAACTTGCGTGCACAGTCTGGGTGCGTAGCCAGAAAGCTTATATGTGAAATTCTTTGAAAAATACTAAACTTTGATATTAAAAATTAATAGATTTGACTTTGGTCAACATCTTGGGTAAATGGACCCGGCCCGTAATTTGACAATCCCAGAGGGTCCGTAGGAAAATATCGGACTTGGGCGCATGCCCGGAATCGAATTTCGAGGTCCCAATCCCGAGATATGAGTTTTTAAGTGAAATTTGCTTTCTGAAAATGTTTGAAGAGAATTGAAGTGAAATCTGATTTGAAAGTAATGGTATTGGGCCCATATTTTGATTCTCGCGCCTGGTACAAGCCTCATATATGTTTTGAATCACTCATGTAAAATTTTGGTTAAAAACGGACGTCGTTTCATGCGATCCGGACCCTAATGGGGAAATTTATGGTTAAAAGGGAGATTTAAGAAATTTCATTGATCTTGAGGGTCAATTCCACGTTCATAATGTTATATTGGTGATTTAATCTTACGAATATGTTTGTAAGATATTTTTGAGGTTCTATGTATACTTGGATAAGAGTTTTGAGGGCTCGAGAGAGCTTCGGGTAGGTTCCATGATGCCTTAGGCTCAAAAAGATCAGATGTTGCAGGTTCAGGAAATTGGCAGGTCTCTGAACCCTCTAGCGCGGTCCATGTCACAATCCAAGGGGGTCATCACTTGTTTTTGCACCTATAACGTACTTCTAAGGCCATAAAAACTTCATCTGGGATTGTCTTGATTTGCGTGAGCGGTCCGGGCACGTAGCCGGAAAGCTTAGATATGGATTCAGTGAGAAAAATGCTAAATTTGTATATTAAATTGAATAAATTTAACTTAATATTTTTGGTAAATGGACCTGGACTGGTGATTTGACGGTCCTGGAGGGTCCGCAAGAAAATATGGGACATGGGTGTATGCTCGGAACCGAATTCCGTGGTCTGAAGCCCGAGAAATGAATTTTAGTATGCAATTGTTTTTAATAATATTTGAGGAAATTGGAAATTAAATTCGATTAGAACGTATGGTATTGGGCTTAAAATGAAAATTTGATATTTTATGAAAATTTGATATTTTATGAAAACTTGGATGAAATTATGAATTTTTAAGTTTAATTCGATGTATATGATGTTATTTTGGCGACTTCATCACACGGATAAATTCGTAGGATATTTTTGAGGTTGTGTGCATATTTTGTTCGGGGCCCGAGGGCTCTGGTGAGTTTTGGATAGGCGTCGGGGTGCATTTTTAACCTTGAAAGTTGCTAGAATGAACTGGCCTGCAGTCTTCGCATTTGGGAAGCCTGTCTCACAAATACGATATTGCAAATGTGAGTGACCCTTTGCAATTGCGAAGTAAGCCCAGGCCAGCCCTTCTCGCAAATGAGAAAATGTCTAGGCTGCCAGTGATCGCAAAATGCGACCATCGCAAATGTGAATCTCACTTCGCAAATGCGAAAGTCCCGAAAATACAAAGTGTTCGCAAATGTGAACCCTGTTTCGCATTTTCCATGTTAGCAGAGGTCGGGGTTCACATTTGCAAACCCCAGTTATCAATTGCGACATCTGGAACCTGCAATTGTTATACTTTGTCGAATTTTGGACATTTTTCACCCTATTTTTAAAACACAACTTATTTGGCGATTTTCCAAGAACACTACCACTTCCAAATTGTTTATAAGTTAGTTTTTACTTATTTCTTTCTATCTTTAATATCATTTAGCGTGTTTTCAACTTAAAATCAATGATTTTCATCAATGAAATTGGAGGTTTGGGTTAGAACCTAGGTTTTTTCAAAAAATTGGAAATTTGGAACTCAATTGAGGTCTGATTTATAAACAAATCATATATTTGGGTTCATGGGGAAATGGGTAACCAGATGTTGGTTCAAACCTCGGGTTTTTACCACGTTGACCTTAGGGGCATTTTGGTTATTTTACCAAAATTTGTGTCTTAGCTTTCAATTAAATAGTAGAGTCAGTTGTTTGAGGTATTATTTACAAGATGTAATTGAAATGAATAGATTTGGGCCATTGGGAGTCGGATACTCGTTGCAAAAGTGTGGTTTCAAGTTGAATTGGAGCCGGTTTGAGGTAAGTGGCTTGTCTAACATTGTGTGGGGGGACTTTCCCCTTACGATATGATATTTGGTAATTGAATGACTCGTACGTGAGGTGACGAGCGCGTACTTGAGCAAATTGTTGGAAATACGCTTTTACTTGAAGTATTTAAATTGAGTTTTCTTGATTACTTGTTCATTTGAAATTGTAAGTTTATTCTATGCTAGTTTAGAGAAGCATGTTCATTGATTTACTTGCCTAAGTACATAAACTGTCTTGTTTGTACTCCGTGTAGTATGTTTGGCTAGTATTTTTCTATTTCTTGTCCTGAGTTAGTATCTTTCCTAATTTTAGGGTTGCCATTGTATGTTTTTAAATTGGGACAATGGGTTGGCTTCCCACGAGATCCCCCTACACTTGATATATTCTGGACTGAGGGTGCGGGATACCAAGAGATCCCTGGCACATGAAATTGTAAGATTTGAGGATACCAAGAGATCCTCAGGATACAAAGAGATCCCTGGCACACGAAATTAGTAATATTTGAGTATACCAAAAGATCCTCGGGATACCAAGAGATCCTTGGCACATGAAATTCGTAAGATTTGAGGATACCAAGAGATCCTCGGGATATCAAGAGATCCCTGACACATGAAATTTGTAAGATTTGAGGATACCAAGAGATCTCCGGGATACCCAGAGATCCCTGCACATGAAATTGTTAGATTTGAGGATACCAAGAGATCCTCGAGATACTAAGATATCCCCGGTTGTGGTTCCTGTTGTGAGTAGTATTTACTAGTATTGTCCTATTACTTTCTGCTTTTTATTCCTGTTTCCGTGTTTATCTTGTTTAGATTCTCGTTGTACACTTAATCTATACTGTTATTTCCTCATCTTATTTTTGATTATGTTGTATCTCAGTAGGGCCGGGACCTTTCCACGTCACTAACCAACTAAGGTTAGGCTTGGCACTTATTGAGTACCGTTGTGGTTTCCTCATGCCTCTTATGCGCATGTGTTTCATGTGCAGATCCAGGTACTTCATCTTAGGCACACTATCCTTGAGGCCAGAAGAGCTACGGAGACTTTGGGTACTTCTGCAGCATCCGCAGACCAAGAAGTTTCCTTCTTTACTCTATCTGTAGTATTTAGACTTTTCTGTACTTTTGTTTTAGATGTTCTGGAGTTAGAGCCATCAATTACTATTCGTTAGCTTGTGTTCTCGTGAGTTTCTGGGTTTTGGGATTCTGTTGTAGACATCCGCATTTCTTTTGAGTTGTATAGGCGGAGCGGCCTTATATGAAGTTATTATTTTAATACGTTCGGTTTCAATTAACTATTTCGCAAGTTAGGTTGTTATTTCCGCATTGTTAGGCTTACCTAGTTATAGGAACTAGGTGCCATCACGAGATGTTCACGGAGGGCAAACTGGGGTCGTGATAAGTTAGTATCACAGCTCTAGGTTCATAGGAGTCAAGGGACATATGCCAATTTTTTAGAGTCTCGTAGATCGGTATGGAGGCATCTGTACTTATCTACGAGAGGCTGTGTAACTGTTAGGAACATTTCCACTTCATTTGATTTACTTGTCATGCGATATTTTGACATCACAACTTTCTAAACTTATGTCTTCTATTCTCTCACAGATGGTGAGGACACGCACTAACCGGGATGATCAGTCACCCGCGCCCCCTACTGCAGCCGTCACTGGCCAGGGCCAGGGTAGTTTTTGAGGGTGAGCACGTGGTGAAGTTAGAGCACCTACGCAAACTACCGCAGAGGCACTACCAGTAGATCCAGCCGGAGCCCAGGTACCTAGCATGCCTACTACTGCCACTACTACTCTAGACCTTCAGGAGACTTTGGCTTAGTTCATGAATATGTATACCACCTTGGCTCAGGCAAGATTGCTTCCCCTTGCTGCAGCCATATTCAAGGTAGGGAGCAGGTTGAGCAGGCTCTCAAGACTATTCCCGCAGCGCCAGTTCAGACCGAGGGCGTGTCAACTGCTTCAGAGGACGAGCAACAAAGACTTGAGAGGTTCAAGAAGTATGATCCCCTAGTGTTTAGTGGATTAGCATCTGATGATGCCTTAGGGGTGCCATCGTATTCTTTGCACTATGGGCATAGTAGAGTCCAGCGGGGTTTCTTTTATTGCTTTTCAGCTTCGGGGAGCCGCCTATGATTAATGGCGTACCTATGAGATAGACTGTCTAGTCAAGGTTGCTTCACTGATTTGGACCCAGTTCTCGGATATATTTATGAGAGAGTTTGCCCCCCAGAGTCTTAGACATGGCACAGAGAGTTTGAGCATTTGCGCCAGGTTGTTATGACCGTCTCGGAATATGCTATCCGTTTTACTAGATTGGCCACGCATGCACCGGCCTTGGTTGCCACAGCCCGTAAGAGAGTTTGCAGGTTCATCGAGGGTCTTATCTCACCCATCAGATCTAACATGGCTCGAGAGTTGGAGGTGGACATTCCTTGTTAGCAGGTAGTGAGCATTTCTAGGAGGATCGAGGGTATGCTCGCCGAGCGAGTGGAGAGAGAGGCTGAGAGGTCTCGAGAGTCGAGCCACTACATTGGTGCCCGTATCTCAGCAGCAGGATAACATGGTAGGGGTTTTTTGGGTCGCCCCGTTAATTGAGCTCTTCCAGCAGCTAGCAGTGCTCCAGCTCCGCCTATATCTCAGGAGCCTTGCTATGCACCTCCAGTTTCTAGCACGCCTCCTTCGTGGGGTGTTCCCAATGGTCAGTCCAACATTCCTAACCCTAGTCAGTCACAGCCACCGCGCCCCTCTAGAGCTTGTATTGAGTGTGGCGATACTCGTTATGTGGTGCGGGATTGTCCTAGACTTGGGAGGAGTGCACCCCCACATCTTTCTCAGTCACAGCATGCTCAGCGAGTTCTCAAGCCATGATCACAGCTCCAGTTGCTGCCCCACCCGCTCAGCCATCTGGAGGTGAAGGCTGGGGAGGTGGAGGTTGCCCTCGAGGGGGAGGCCAGGCTAGATATTATGCCATTCCCGCTCGTGCCGAGGATATTTCCTCAGATTCTGTTGTATTATGCTGGTTTGTCATAGAGAGGCATCAGTTCTATTCGATCCGGGCTCGACTTATTCTTATGTATCTTCTTACTTTGCTCTGCATTTGGGTGTGCCTCGGGATTCTATGAGTGCCCCCGTTTATGTTTCTACTCTTGTGGGGGATTCTCATATTGTTGACCGCGTTTATCAGTCATGTTTAGTTACTATTCGTAGTTTTTAGACCATAGTAGATTTATTGTTACTCGATATGGTTTATTTTGACTTTATTTTGGGCATGGACTGGTTGTCGCCCCATTTTGCTATTCTTGATTGTCACGCCAAGACTGTGACGCTAGCTACGCTAGGTATTTGAGTGTTCAGTGGGGTGGTACTTTAGATCACATTCCCAGCAGAGTTATCTCTTTTCTTAAGGCTCAGCGTATGGTTGAGAAGGGTGTGTCATGTATTTAGCTTATGTGAGGAATGTTAGTGTTAATACCCCTTTAATTAATTCTATTCCCGTGGTATGGGATTATACCAATGTGTTTCCAGCAGATCTTCAGGGCATGCCGCCCGATAGAGACATTGATTTTGGCATCAACCAATTGCCGGGCACTCAGCCTGTTTCCATTCCCCCGTATTGTATGGCTCCTCATGAGTTGAAGGAATTGAAGCATCAATTGCAGGAATTTCCTGATAAGGGTTCTATTCGACCCAGGGTTTCACGGGGGGGTGCTCTTGTTTTGTTTGTGAAGAAGAATGATGGTTCTATGCGTTTGTGCATTGATTGTTGCTAGTTGAACAAGGTTACAATGAAGAACCATTATCCTTTGCCTCGTATTGATGATATGTTTGACCAGCTTCAGGGCGCACATGTATTTTCTAAGATTGACTTGCGCTCAAGTCACCATCAGTTGAAGATTCAGGAGCCAGGCATCCCGAAGGCGGCCTTTATGACTCGGTATAATCATTACGAGGTCCTTGTTATGTAATTTAGGCGGACCAATGCCACAGCAGCTTTTATGCATTTGATGCACAGTGTGTTCATGCCATATCTTGACTCATTCGTTATTGTTTTTATTAATAATATTCTAGTGTATTCTTGGTGTCGAGAAGAACATGAGAAACACATGAGGATCGTGCTTCAGATCCCGAGAGAGAAGAAGTTATATGCGAAGTTCTCAAAATGTGAGGTTTTGTTGGTTTCAGTGGCATTCTTAGGCCACGTGATTTTGAGCGAGGGCATTCGAGTAGATTCGAGGAAGGTAAATGCTGAGCAAAATTGGCCCAGGCCATCCTCAGCTACAGAGATACGCAGTTTCCTTGGTTTGGCGAGCTACTGCCGTCATTTCGTGGAGGGGTTTTCATCGATTATGGCCCTTATGACTAGATTGACCCAGAAGGGTGCCCCATTTTAGTGGACATAGGAGTGTGAGGCGAGCTATTAGAAGCTTAAGACAGTTTTGAATACAGCCCTAATTTTGATTTTATCTACCCGTTCGGGGTCTTATGCTGTCTATTGTGATGCCTCGACAGTTGTCCTCGGAGCGGTGTTGATGGAGGACGGTAGGGGGATTGCCTACACGTCTAGATAATTGAAGATACATCAGAAAAACTACACTATCCACAACCTTGAGTTAGCTTCTATTGTTCATGCATTGAAGATCTGGCATCATTATTTGTGCGATGTGCCTTGTAAGATCTATACTGACCATTGGAGTTTGCAACCCTTGTTCAAGAAAAAGGATCTAAATTTGCGCCAGAGGAAGTGGTTAGAGTGGCTGAAAGATTATTATATTAGTATTTTGTGTCACCCGGGCAAGGCCAATGTTGTGGCGGATGCCTTATGTCGCTGGGTGGAGAGTTTGTGGAGTTTGGCATATTTACAAGCCTTTGGAAGGCCTATGGCGATGGATGTGCAGGCCTTAGCCAGTCAGTTTGTGAGATTAGATCTTTCGGAGCCCAGTCAGGTACTAGCCTGTGTGGTTTCCGGTCTTCCTTATTTGGTCGTATTAGGGAGCGGCAGTTTGATGACCTCCATTATCTTGTCCTTAAGAACAAGCTCCAATGTGGTGATGCCAAAGATGTGACCATTAGAGATGATAGGTTGTTGAGGATGAAGGGTCGTGTTCGTGTGCCCAATGTTGATGGGCTACTGGAGTTGATTCTAGTAGAGGCCCATAGTTCACGGTATTCAATCCTTCTGGGTGCCGCGCAAATGTATCATGATTTAAGGGAGCACTATTGGTGGAGGCGGATGAAGAAAGATATAGTTGGATATGTAACTAGATGCCTCAATTGCCAGCAGGTGAAGTATGAGCACTGGAGACTGGGTGGATTGCTCCAGTAAATAGAGATTCCGGAGTGGAAGTGGGAGAGGATCCCCATGGATTTTATAGTTGGACTCCCATGGACCGTAAAGAAGTTTGAGGCTATCTGTGTTATGTGGATCAGCTGACCAAGTCTGTTCATTTCATTCCTGTGTGTACCACTTATTCTTCGGAGCGGTTAGTAGAGATTTATATACGGGAGATCGTCCGTATGCATAGTATTGTAATTTCTATTATTTAAGACAGAGGTACTCAGCATACATCGCGGTTCTAGAGAGCCGTGCAACAGGAGTTAGGTACTCGGGTGGAATTGAGCACAGCTTTTCACCCCTAGACGGATGGACAGTCTGAGCGCACTATTCATATTCTTGAGGATATACTCCGTGCATGTCTGATTGAGTTTGGAGGGTATTGGGATCAGTTCTTTCCCTTAGCATAGTTTGCCTACAATAATAGTTATCAATATAGCATTCAGATGGCGCCATATGAAGCTTTATATGGTAGGAGGTGTAGATCTCTGGTTGGATGGTTTGAGTCGGGAGAGGCTCGGTTGCTAGGTACATATTTTGTTCAGGAGGCCTAGGACAAGGTCAAGATCATTCATGACAGGCTTCGTTTAGCTCACTCTAGGCAGAAGAGCTATGCAGATCACAAGGTTCAAGATGTAGCATTTATGGTTGGTGAGAGAGTATTGCTCCAAGTATCGCCTATGAAGGGCGTGATGAGATTTGGGAAGAAAAGCAAGCTTAGCCCTAGGTACATTGGTCCGTTTGAGATTCATGATCGAGTGGGAGAGGTGGCTTATAGACTCGCATTGCCGCCTAGCTTATCAGTCGTGCATCTAATTTTCCATGTATCCATGCTTCGGAGGTATCATGGCGATCCAGCCCACGTGTTATATTTCAAAACAGTCTAGTTGGACAAGGACTTGTCTTATAAGGAGGAGCCGGTAGCTATCCTAAACAGGCAGGTTCGTCAGTTGAGGTCCAAGAGATTTCCTTCTGTTCGTGTCCAATGGAGAGGTCAGCCTCCTAAGGCATCAACCTGGGAGTCCGAGTCTGATATGCGGAGCCGTTATCCTCATCTTTTTCCTGACTCACATACTTCTTTCTTTTGTCCGTTAGAGGACGAACAACTGTTTTAGTGGTGGAGGATGTGACGATGAAAGGGGGTCATCACGTGTTTTCTTACCTATACTGTACTTCCGAGGCCTTGAAAACCTCATCTAGGGTTGCCTCGATTTGCATGTGCAGTCTGGGTGCGTAGCCGGAAAGCTTAGTTATTGATTATGTGAGAAAAATGCTAAATTTTGATATTAAATTGAATATATTTGACCTTGGTCAATATTTTGAGTAAACGGATTTGGACCCGTGATTTCACGGTCCTAGAGGGTCCGCAGGAAAATATGGGACTTGGCGTATCCTCAAAATCAAATTCTGAGGTCCCAAGCTAGAGAAATGAATCTTTGTGTGAAATTGTCTTCTGAAAGTTGCTGGTATGAACTGTCGTGCAGGCTTTGCATAAGTCCGTCTCGCAAATACAAGTGTCCCTTCGCAATTGCGAAGTAAGACAAGGCAGCCCTTCTCGCAAATGCGAGCACTTCTTCGCAAATGCGAAAAATGCCCAGGCCCTTCGCAATTTGCGAACCCTGTTTTGCATTTTCCATGTTAGCAGAAGTGGGGACTCACAATTGCGAACCCCAATTCGCAATTGCGACATCTACAACCTGCAATGTTTTTACTTAGTCGAATTTTGGACATTTTTAATCCCATTTTCCAAACACAACTGCTTTCGGAGATTTTTCAAGAACAAGACCTCTTCCAAATCATTTGTAAGTTGGTTCTTACTTATTTCTTTCAATCTTTAACATCATTTACCATGTTTTCAACGTAAAATAAATGATTTTCATGGGTGAAATTGGAGGTTTGGGGTGGAAACTAGTTTTTTTTAAATTTTGGGATTTGGACCTCAATTGAGGACCGATTTCAAAACGAATCATATATTTGGGTTCGTGGTGGAATGGGTAACTGTATTTTTGTTTGAACCTCGGGTTTTGACCACATTGACCTGAGGGGAATTTTTGTCATTTTTCCTAAATTTGCGTCTTAGCTTTAAATTAAATAGTGAAATCAGTTGTTTGTGGTGTTATTTACGAGATGTAATTGAAATGAATAGATTTGGGCCATTTGGAGTCAGATAATCATGGCAAATGTATGGTTTATAATTGAATTGGAGCCAGTTTGAGGTAAATGGTTTGTCTAACCTTGTGCGGGAGACTTTCTTCTTAGGATATGATGTTTGGTAATTGAATGCCTCGTATATGAGGTGACGAGCGCGTACTTGAGCAAATTGTTGGAAAACCATTTTTAGTTGAAGTATTTAAATTGAGTTTTCTTGCTTACCGTTTCATTTGAAATTGTAAGTTTATTCTATGCTAGTTTAGAGAAGCATGTTCATTGATTTACTTGCCTAAGTGATTAAATTGTCTTGTTTGTACTCCATGTAGTATGTTTGGCTAGTATTTTTCTATTTCTTGTCCTGAGTTAGTATCTTTCCTAATGTTTGGGTTGCTATTGTATGTTTTTAAATTGGGACTACGGGTTGGCCTCTCGGGAGATCCCCCTGCACTTGATATGTTCAAGATTAAGGGTGCGGGATACCAAGAGATCCGTGGAACATGGAATTATAAGATTTGATTATACCAAGAGATCCCTGGCACATGAAATTTTTAATATTTGATGATACCAAGAGATCCCTGGCACATGAAATTTGTAAGATTTGAGGATACCAAGAGATCCTTGGAATACCAAGAGATCCCCAGCGCATTAAATTTGTAATATTTGAGGATACCAAGAGATCCTCGGTACATGAAATTTGTAAGATTTGAGGATACCAAGAGATCCTCGGGATACTAAGAGATCCTCAGTTGTGGTTCCTGTTATGAGTACTATTTTCTAGTATTGTGTTGTTTTTTTGTGCTTTCTATTCCGATTTCAGTATTTATCTTGTTTAGATTCTCGTTGTACACTTAATCCATACCATTATTTCCTCATCTAACTGTTTACTATGTTGTATCTCAGTAGGTCCCGGACCTTTCCTAGTCACTACCCAACCGAGGTTAGGCTTGGCACTTACTGAGTACCACTGTGGTGTAGTCATGCCTCTTCTGCGCATGTTTTTCATGTCGAGATCTAGGTACTTCATCTCAGGCACACTATCCTTGAGGTCAGGAGAGCTACAGAGACTTTGAGGTACTTCTGCAGAATATGCAGACCAAGGAGTTTACTTGTTCACTCTATCTGTAGTATTTAGACTTCTTCTGTACTTTTGCTTTAGATGTTCTAGAGTTAGAGCTATGCATTACTATTCGTTAGCTTGTGTTCCCGTGAGTTTTCGGGTTTTGGGATTGTGTTGTAGACTTCCGCATTTCTTTCAATTTGTATAGGCCGAGCGGACTTGTATGCAGCTATTATTTTAATATGTTCAGCTTTAGTTAACTATTTCGCAAGTTAAATTGTTATTTTCGCATTGTTAGGCTTACCTAGTTATACGAACTAGGTGCCATCATGACATGTTCACGGAGAGGGAACTGGGATAGTGATATCCCGCAAGAAAACGTGTGCGGCCGTTGAGGGGTCAGTGCGGCTGCGGTCACCTTTGCGCGGTCATGGTTGGTGCTGCACGGCCGCGGTCGGCTTGGTGCGGTCCATACTGAGGAATGATCTGAAGGCCTTCAGCAAGCCTTTTTGGCCGCGTTCCTTTTTGCGCAATCCATACAGGGAACCTTAGAGGGGTATAAATTCACGAGAATTTCAGTTATTTTACGCCTTTCAAAAACTCCAAAACTTAAGAGGCGATTTTCCAAATAACTCTTCTTCTCTAAAACGATTGGTAAATGATTTCTAACTCATTTTCTTCACTCCTTAACATCATTTAACATGATTTCAACTTCAAATCAAATATTTTGATTGGGAAATTGGGCGTTTTAGGTAGAACCTACGTTTTCTAAAAAAATTGGGAATTGGACCGTAATTTGAGGTCAAATTTCAAAACAAATTTATATTTGGACTCATGGGGGAATGAGTAACCGGGTTTTTGTCTGAACCTCAAGTTTCGACCACATGGGCCTGGGAGAATTTTTGACCTTTTTGGGTAAAAACTTTGTAAAACTTATTTTCATGCATCGGGGTTGATTCATTTAGCATTTGTCAATGAGATAAAATAACTTATGACTAGATTCAAGAGGATTAGTGGTGGAACAAAGGGGCAAGGATATAGTTGAGGCTTGAGTGGAATTCAAGGCATCGAGGCAAGTGTTAGGTTCAACCATAGCTTGAGGGAATAGGCATGGAGCCTTAATTTCTACTTGCTAATTATTGAGTACGATGCATAGGCATGGGGACGAGTATCTATACATTAGTGTCTAGCATGACCGTGAGTCCTTATATTTCAAATATTCTGATTTTGTTGTAACTCCCTTGCTTAGTTAACAATTTCTATATGTTGTTAAGAGCATGTGAAGGGAAATTGTGAACTTTAAACTGTGAGAAAATACACTTAGCGCTAGAGGGGGGGTGAATAGCGTTATAATAAAAAATAGCGTAAACTTGCGGAATTTAAAAATTGCAGGAATTAAATAAGTGCGATAAGTAAATAAATAGGAACGAACGCACCGATGTATCCTGGTTCACCACAACCCGTGGCTAGTCCAGTCCCCGAGAGACTCTCTCGAGATTTCCACTAACACTGTTAAGCTTACGGGTGCTCAACAAACCTTTACAAAATGAGGACACAAGCCTCTACAATCTTTGCTCGAAGATACAACACTTCAAGACTTCAACCAAAGGAATCACAAGTTCCTTCTTACAATACAAGGGAACAACTTTCCCTTCAAGTGTATAAAAACACTTTGCACTCAAAACAAGACTCTCCTTAAGAGTAGATATGAGTAAAATAAATATGCTCAAGAACGCAACAACTTTCGTCAACAATTTGGCTCTCAAAAACTTATGTAATGAATAGAAAATGATGAAGAAGAGAGTATGCAAGCTTTAGCAATAATATTGTCAGTTGTTGTGTTTGTAAGACTGATTTGAAGATGTATTTATAGTGTCAAAACCATGCATTACCGTTGCCTAATTGCCAATTAAGAATTGCTGATTTTGTGCTGCGACAATCGATTGTTTTCCAATCGTTCCAAAAATCATTCCCAGATTTTACGCAGCACAATCGATTATCAAAGACATATAATCGATTACTGGCAACGTTCAAAAAATCCTTTCCAGATTTTACTTAAAACAATCGATTGTCAGACATGTACAATCGATTAATTGGCAACGTTCAAAAAATCTTTTCCAGATTTTACGTAAAACAATCGATTATAAGAAATATACAATCGATTACTTGGAAACGTTCAAAAAATCTTTTTCAGATTTTACATAAAAACAATCGATTATTAGAAATCTATAATCGATTACCTGACGGTGTTTGAAAATATTTTGGCAACGGTCAGTTACACAATCGATTATGCTATGAGAACAATCGATTATTTATCAGTCTTTGAAGAATCTAATAGACACTACCTCAACACAATCGATTGTCATAAGTTCACAATCGATTATTTTGTAGCTTTGAAAAACTCTGATGGACACTGCCTTAATACAATTGATTGTCATAAGTTCACAATCGATTATTGTGTGTCTTTGAAAAATCTGATGTACACTGCCTCAACACAATCGATTGTCATAGGGTACACAATTGATTGTCATGTAGATTTAAAAAATCTGATGTACACTGCCTTAACACAATCGATTGTCATAAGTTCACAATCGATTGTCATGCAGCTGACTTAACATTATCGATTATCATAAGTACATAATCGATTATCTTAGTCCAGATTATAGAGGCATGTTTAAAAATCATTTTGGCTAACATAAATATGCATGATTTAAAATCATTTTGCTTTAAAATAAATATGCATGATTTGATAAAAATATTTTTACGAGAGAAGCCAAGTCTTGAGTCAAGTTATCGGATCAAGATCACAATTTAAAGAACGACTCATGTATAACTTTATTTCTTGGTCTTGTGCTTGAATCTCGTTATGTATCAATTTCGCGCTTGTGCTTGGACCTCGTCATATGTCAATTGCGCATAGTTTGTCATTCATCAAAACCTACAAATATGAACGCACGTATAGTATAGTGCCTTGAGAACGCGTTTCAACAATTTCCCCCTTTTTGATAATGGCAAACCTTAAGCGGGATATGCATATTAGATAATTCATAGTGACGATCCAAGACAAGTATAGATATGCAACAAGTATATAGATATGCAATTGGTTCCCCCTCAATATATGAATTCCCCCTCAATTTATGCCAATATATGAATTAGGTGCATATCCCTTATTCTTCCCTCTTTTGACATTAGCAAAAAAAATAGAATAAGTGAATAACTTTGTTTATTTATTAATCAAAAATACGATTGCATAAAAAGAAGACAACATAGTACAATTAGAAGAAAAAAAAATTATTCATTATTATCATTTCCCGCCTCGTCATCCGGCACTGCTTCATAAGAAACAAGTCCAGCATATGGATAGTGAATATGATCAAAATATCCATGGATCTCATATGTCAAACGATTGACAGAGGTGGACAAAGAAGCAAGTTGGTCGGAAATTGTTTGAAGTGTAGGAGCTTGAGGCTGACTCGTTTGACGAGTTGGAGGAGGAGCAGGAGCTGCATGTTGCCGTCATTGGGAAAGGAGGATTCAGAAATTTCCCATTTCTTGGTGCTCTTTTTGAGCGGACCGATAGAGGTGTTGAACCCGAAGGCTTCAAGAAAATTCATGATAAGGAGGGCATAGGGAAGTGCTCTATCGTCCCCATTGGCATCAAGCATGTGAATTTTGACGAACTTACACCAGTTGATGTGAGCCCCGGTTATAATGGCATGCATTAGCTTTGCGTCCTCTTGGGAAAGAGTGGTATGATTATGCTTGCGTGGTTTGAGGACTCGGGTTATGAAGTAGAAAATTAAACGATATTCGGGGAGCATGCCCGTGATGGTAGGACGGCGATTGGACAGATTAGGATCATAAGCTCCAAGTCCAATTTGGTTTTGGAGAATTCGTTCATCAAATAAGGCGTCGGCTTCTCTAATGTAGAGAGAAATGTTTTCCCCACTTCGAGGCAGGTGAGAAATAGAATGTAAGTTTTCGTTGGTTAAAAGAATTTCAACACCATTAATGTTTGTCACAAGCTCACCCTCGTCGTCCTCATGAAGATTAGAGTAGAAGGCTTGAATCAAGAGAGGATTAATGTGAGGATAGGATAGATATAGGAAATCAAGAAGTTGGCATTTCCTAAGCATGTTTGCAGTGGGGGTGCATGATTCAAGATATTTGCTTGTAGAAAAGCGAGGAGGAAGAATGTCACGCTTTTCGAATTTAGTCAAGAATCTAGTCAGCTCGGTTTCAGAATTGAATTGTAAAATAGACCCATCTTGGTAAGGGAAATTTGGAGGAGGAGGAGCAGCTGAAGAAGATGCACCATGTCTACCTGAACGGGGACGTTTAGTGTGTCTGCTTGACATTTTCAATAAGTAGTAATGGCCTTTTTAAGAAACCTGAGAGATTTTAGAAAGTTTGGGAGCTAAAAATGATACCAAGTGAAGAAATTGAAGACATATGGTACCTATTTATAATGAGGAAGATGACATTGCATTTAAGGTAACAATCTGCAGAAAATTAAGAGCCAAAACGGTCATAAACGGTAAGAAAAATTTTCACTGACCGTTACACAATCGATTGTGAATCGAGATAATCGATTGTTATGGAATTTTGACTTGAACTCGGAATTTACAAAAATCGATTGTGGGAATCTGGCAGGACCCAAACGGTAACAAGGATTTGAATTTCTGACAGAAGATAATCGATTGTTGAATTATGGTAATCGATTGTTGTGACATAGTGTGCACAGTAATTTTCTGACTCGGAAAATAGTCGATTATATTTTTGAAACAATCGATTGTTTTAGGAAAGCAGTACTGAATGCCTGAGACTGTAATCGATTATACAGAAAAAAAATCGATTATTAATTAAAGCCTGCATAATAAGCATAAAACGTAAATAATCGTTTAGTGATACTTGCTAATCGATTGTCCGGCACAATAAACATGAGACATAAAGGGATGATAATCGATTATTGACTGTAACAATCGATCGTTTTACACCATTGCCTTATAATTCCCCCTGCCTTTAGGGCGATACCTGCAAAAAAGAAATAGACGTCTCCGACGCTCAAGTTAGTAATTTGTAAAGAAATAATGACTTAGATCAATGTGGAGTCAAGATGTTGGCCAATTGAGAACGTGATCTCTTAAGAAGTGTGTCCTAAGGTGTTCTTAGGAGTGTTTCGAGTACTTACCTGTTGTTCAATGTCGCATAATTACTTGTTCGAGAGGATGGTCTTTGATTGTCCTCCACGAGTTAGGCATTTTCATTTCTTTTTCCAATTGTGCCGCTTCCTCCGATAATTGATCCAAGATTTCATCTTGAGTTTCCTTCGGAGTTTCCTCTTGTACTTTGTCTTGAGGACTTAGTGAGTTTACAATACCTGCAAGATCAAAACCAGAATCCTTTCTCGCCAAACGAGCATTATTTTTGGAAAATACAATATGAGGGGATTCCTCCACAGTTCCGGTTCTATTATTGAATACTCTATATGCTTTGCTACGTGAAGAATAACCAATAAAAATTCCTTCATCGGATTTGGCATCAAATTTTCCCAATTGATCTTTTCCATTGTTATGAATAAAGCATTTGCAACCGAATACTCTAAAATGGGAGATATTTGGTTTCCTTCCCTAATAGAGTTCATAGGGGGTTTTCATGAGTATTGGCCTTATGACTACTCTATTTAGAACGTAGCATGCGGTACTCACGGCATCCGCCCAAAAGTGTTTGGGAATCTTAGCCTCATCGAGCATGGTTCTAGCCATCTCTTCGAGACACCTATTTTTCCTTTCCACAACCCCATTTTGTTGTGGTGTACGTGGAGCAGAGAAGGTGTGCTCAATACCGAGTTCGTCACAAAAGTCCGCAAAGAGATTGTGATCAAACTCTCCCCCATGATCATTTCTTATTGAAGTGACGGTTGTGTCCTTTTCGTTTTGAACACGTTTAAGAAAATATTTAAAATTATGAAAAGCTTCACTTTTATAAGCAAGAAATAGAGTCCAAGTAAATCTAGAATAATCATCAGCAATAACAAAAGCATAACGATTTCTACCAAGACTTTCAATGCGAGATGGTCCAAATAAGTCCAAGTGAAGTAGTTGCAAAGGTCTAGTAGTTGAAACAATATTTTTCGATTTAAAAGATGCTTTTGTTTGCTTCCCTTTTTGACAAGAATCACAAATAGAGTCTTTTTCAAATTTCAAATTTGGAAGACCAATAACTAAATTTTGTGAAACCAATTTGTTTAAAAGATGCATGTTGATGTGAGCTACTCTACGATGCCATAACCATATATCATCCTCTTTGCTCATAAGACAATTCACATATTCAGATGAAGAATTTGCGAGATCAACCATATAGATGTTATCCATTCTAAAACCACGAAGGATAATTTTAAAATCGCTACGGCGAAAAACTAAGCATTCATCCGAATCAAATAAAACAAGATTTCCCTTGTCACATAATTGACTTATGCTCAAGAGATTATGTTTTAAACCTTTAACTAACAATATATGCTTAATGGAAGAAAGTTCATCCTTACAGACCGATCCGATGCCAATAATTTTTCCTTTGTTGTTATCACCAAAAATAACGCTTCCTCCTTCCTTATGTTCTAGTTGAAGGAACTTGGATTTGTCTCCCGTCATGTGTTTGGAGCATCCACTATCAAGGTACCAAAGTACACTTGATCCCTTCAAACATACCTACAAGACAAATTAATGAGTCTTTGGTACCCAAGCTGTTTTGGGTCCTTGAGAGTTAGGTGTAACATGCTGTTGTGCTTGACATACATTTAAGTGTCTATGTCTAGTGAAACAAGCAGGAGCAATATGTCCAATTCGATTGCAATAATGACACACAACATTAGGATTATGCATTCGTCTAGGTTGATAGTAATTGGACGGACGAAATTCATTTACTCTATTCTTGACAATATGACTATTGCGCAATTCATGAAAATCATTTCTCCTACTATTTGTTCTAGGATATGCAGCATTTCTAGAATAGTTATTTCTAGGTTGAATGCCATTTCTAGGTGTTCTAAAAGGTTCAAAGTTCCTTCTAGTGTTTGGCCTAGAATATGCGTTATTTCTAGAATGATTATTTCTAGGTTGCGATTGTTGAAAGCCATTTCTAGGTTTGTTATATCTAGGATGAGCGTTTGTTTTATTAATCCTAGGTTGAGCCTTAGGTTGTTGGGGGTTGGCTTCAACCTTTTCTTTAGGCTCATTTTTAAAACCTATGCCATGCTTGGTCGACTTCAAATTAACAAGGACTTCATTCAAATTTTTATGAGAAGAATTAAACTTATCTAGGGTGCCCTTAAGTCTTTCTATCTCATTTTTGAGATGCATGCAAGAAGTACAACTTTTACTAGAGCTTTCGGGTTTGTCGGCGCTTCTCTTGCCGAAAAATTTGTTTTCTTCTTTCAACTTCTCATTTTCTAAAATCAGTTTTTCCAAATCTTTTTCTTTCAAAGAGAGTTGTTTTTCAAAATCTTTTTCTTTTAAAGAAGCATTTTCCTTTATGCTTTTAACAGTTTTGGAAGCTTTAACAAATTCACCATACAACTCATCAAAAGCATTTTGCATTACCTCAAGAGAAAAGAAACTTTTGGAAGAAATTTGACATACCTCTTCTTGGTTGTCTTCTTGTGCCATAAGACAAAGATTTGCGGCTTCGTCTTCTTCTTCCTCACTCGACTCGTCTCCGGAGTCGCCTCCCCAAGATATGTATGCTCGTTGTCTCTTGAAAGGTTTCTTCTCCTTTTTGATATTTGGGCAATTTGATTTAATGTGCCCGGTTTCTCCGCACTCATAGCACTTTATTTGATCTCCTTGTTTTTTGCCTTTTCGTTCATACTCTTTTCGCATGAACTTTTGAAATCTTTTGATAACGAGTCCGAACTCGTTGTCTCCGTCCTTTCATTTTGAGGTTGGCTTGTGCTTGCCTTGAGGGCGATTCTTTGTTTCCTTTGATCATTAACAAGAGGGTTAAGTATAGTAGATTCATAAGTCTTAAGGATACCTCTTAATCCGTCGATGGTGACATTTGAAGTGCCAATAGACTCTTGAATCGCGTCGGCCTTGGAGCGCCATTCCGGAGTGAGACTTCGGAGAATCTTTCGGACAAGTTCCTTATCCGTGAAGGTCTTCTTGAGAGCATGTAAGTCATTTACGATTTTTGAAAATCGTTCAAACATCTCATCGACCTTTTTGCCTTCCTTCATGTGAAACAGTTCATATGCATGGGTTAGAAAATCAACCTTAGCCTCTCTTACCTGGTCCGTACCTTCGTACGTGATTTCCTGCTTGTCCCACATTTGCTTCGCCGTTGTGCAACATGATATTTTCCTGTAATCATCAGCATTTATAGCACAATATAATAAGTTAATTGCTTTAGCGTTGTTTTGCACTTTTTGGATATCATCCGCATCGTATTCCTCTTCGGATTTTGGAACCCATTCGTTTTCAACCTTTTTGGTTGGAATTTGTTCTCCCTTCATTATAACCTTCCACATATGAAAATTATTCGATTGAATAAATATTCTCATCCTCTCCTTCCAGTATGTATAGTTTGTACCGTCGAATAGTGGTGGTCGGGTGGAGCATTGTCCTTCAACTATTCCTGCAAAAGAGTCACGAGTAGAAGCCATGGATTGTTTCTCTCAAACGGTTAAATCTTCAGAGAGTTGGGCTCTGATACCAATTGTGAGAAAATACACTTAGCGCTAGAGGGGGGGTGAATAGCGTTATAATAAAAAATAGCGTAAACTTGCGGAATTTAAAAATTGCAGGAATTAATTAAGTGCGATAAGTAAATAAATAGGAACGAACGCACCGATGTATCCTGGTTCACCACAACCCGTGGCTAGTCCAGTCCCCGAGAGACTCTCTCGAGATTTCCACTAATACTGTTAAGCTTACGGGTGCTCAACAAACCTTTACAAACTGAGGACACAAGCCTCAACAATCTTTGCTCGAAGATACAACACTTCAAGACTTCAACCAAAGGAATCACAAGTTACTTCTTACAATACAAGGGAACAACTTTCCCTTCAAGTGTTAAAAACACTTTGCACTCAAAACAAGACTCTCCTTAAGAGTAGATATGAGTAAAATAAATACGCTCAAGAACGCAACAACTTTCGTCAACAATTTGGCTCTCAAAAACTTATGTAATGAATAGAAAATGATGAAGAAGAGAGTATGCAAGCTTTAGCAATAATATTGTCAGTTGTTGTGTTTGTAAGACTGATTTGAAGATGTATTTATAGTGTCAAAACCATGCATTACCGTTGCCTAATTGCCAATTAAGAATTGCTGATTTTGTGCTGCGACAATCGATTGTTTTCCAATCGTTCCAAAAATCATTCCCAGATTTTACGCAGCACAAACGATTATCAAAGACATATAATCGATTACTGGCAACGTTCAAAAAATCCTTTCCAGATTTTACTTAAAACAATCGATTGTCAGACATGTACAATCGATTACTTGGCAACGTTCAAAAAATCTTTTCCAGATTTTACTTAAACCAATCGATTATCAGAAATATACAATCGATTACTTGGCAACGTTCAAAAAATCTTTTTGAGATTTTACTTAAAAACAATCGATTATTAGAAATCTATAATCAATTACCTGACGGTGTTTGAAAATATTTTTGCAACGGTCAGTTACACAATCGATTATGCTATGAGAACAATCGATTATTTATCAGTCTTTGAAGAATCTAATAGACACTGCCTCAACACAATCGATTGTCATAAGTTCACAATCGATTATTTTGTAGCTTTGAAAAACTCTGATGGACACTGCCTTAATACAATCGATTGTCATAAGTTCACAATCGATTATTGTTTGGCTTTGAAAAATCTGATGTACACTACCTCAACACAATCGATTGTCATAGGGTACATAATCGATTGTCATGCAGATTTGAAAAATCTGATGTATACTGCCTTAACACAATCGATTGTCATAAGTTCACAATCGATTGTCATGCAGCTGACTTAACATTATCGATTATCATAAGTACATAATCGATTATCTTAGTCCAGATTATAGAGGCATGTTTAAAAATCATTTTGGCTAACATAAATATGCATGATTTAAAATCATTTTGCTTTAAATTAAATATGCATGATTTGATAAAAATGTTTTTACGAGAGAAGCCAAGTCTTGAGTCAAGTTATCGGATCAAGATCACAATTTAAAAAACGACTCATGTATAACTTTATTTCTTGGTCTTGTGCTTGAATCTCGTTATGTATCAATTTCGCGCTTGTGCTTGTACCTCATCATATGTCAATTGCGCATAGTTTGTCATTCATCAAAACCTACAAATATGAACACACGTTTAGTATAGTGCCTTGAGAACGTGTTTCAACATAAACTCCGAAGAGCATTGGCTCGAGTTGAAATACAGGTTGTGAAGGCATACAAAATAATTAAATTCTTGGAGCACTGGCTCACGTGATAATGTGAACTATGAGATGAAAATTAATTAAAGAATAGGAGTTATAGGTTAATCCCTTGCCGGGAAGCTTTGTAGTTTTGTCAATATTCTCCCTTGCCATGACGTACATACTTGCACTGTTGAGTTCCCTTGCTGGGATAGTATAAATTATGGTTAATTCTTTGTCGGGATTGTTGTCATGATCAATGTAACTTGTGTATTTAGATATTATATTGGATTGGGTTGCACGCCGCAACAGGTATTACATTGGATCGGGTTGCACGCCGCAACAGATGTTATGTTGGATCGGGTTGCACGCCGCAACAGATGTTGTATTGGATCGAGTTGCACGTCACAATAGATGTTGTATTAGATTGGGTTGCACGCTGTAACAGCTATATGTATATTAGATCGGGTTGCACGCTGCAACAGAGTTAATTGATAAGGGATTGGGTTGTGCGCTGCAACAGTAGTGTTATTGCATTCTTGTTGATATTGTACTGTTCTTTCATATATCTATTGGGTTTCTATTAGGTTGATCTTGTTCCCTGAAGCATGTACCGCCCTCTCTTATAACTGCTCATTACCCATTTATTTTTCTGCAATATATATTACGTTACTGCACAGGTGTACATGGTAGTCCGGTCTAGCCTCGTCAATACTTCGCCGGGGCTAGGCCAGTCACTTGCCAACATATGGGGTCGGTCGTGCTGATGCTACACACTGTGTTATTTTGCACAGATCCAGGTGCCGGAGCAAAATTTGAGCAGCAGTATTAGATTGGGAGCCAGCCTTCAGTCCACCGAGACATCGAGGTAGCCCTGCAGGCGTTCGCAGGCCCGGTGTCTTCTTTATACTTTATTTTACTATGTTATCTCTTTCTACTCTAGACAAACAATTATATTTTCTTTCAAGCGATTGAATTAGCACTCTTAGTAGTTCGTGAGTATTGTGACACCAGTCTTGGGTAGAGTCTTATATTAAATATTCCGCATTTCGATTCAGTTTTCTATAAATAAGACTTCCGCTTATTATTTTATGTTGATGCTATTATATTATTGCTAATAACTATTAAAATGGGATTATGTTATTAATGGAAAGTAACTAAATCTGGCTTGCCTAGCTCTCATTAGTAGGCGTCATCATGATTCTCGAGGGTGGGAAGTCCGGGTCATGACAAGTTGGTATTAGAGCTCTGCGTTGCATAGGTTTCATAACTCATGGACAAGCTTAGTAGAGTCTGGGGCATCGGTATGGAGACGTTTGTATTTATCCCCCAAAGGCTACAGAGTTAGGAAAATTTCACACCTATTCTTCCTTGTCGTGCGTATTGGTTTCTCAGTGCTAATTTAAATTCTACTCTGTTCTTTCGAGATGGTCAGAACACGCGCTTCCTCATCTTCTGATCAGCAGTCTGAGACCTAGAAAGCTTCCTCTAGGGGCGGAGGGCAAGGTCGAGGCCGTGTGAGAGGCCGAGGAAAGGGTAATGCTCAACCCTGAACAGCAGCACTAGTGGTAGAGCCTTAGGTTGACTTTGACGAGGAAGTTCCAGCCCTAGCTCCAGCAGTTTCGATGGCCCAGCTTAGGTCCCAAAGGGGTTCATTACAAGCCCCTTCTTCAGGATGCTCTAGTCCGATTGGTGGGTCTTATAGAGAGTGTCACCCGAGCAGGATTGCTTCCAGTTGCACCAGTCATCTCTTAGGCTGGAGGAGGGGCCCGGACTTCTGCTACTCGTACTACAGAGCAGGTAGCTCCCCAGATTCAGACTCCGGCAGCTCAGCCAGATGGAGTAGTTCAACCGGGTGGGGTAGCCCAGGCTAGCGATGGAGAGGCTATGTCTGCCGATGCTTTTGGAGATTGGATGGGTTTACTAGGATTTTCACTACTACCTTCTAGCATCTACCGAGGATCCTCAGGATTATTTGTACAGCTGCCACGAAGTTCTTCGGAGCATGGGTATTGTGGAACAATAGGGTTGATTTTGTTACATTCGGATTTTCTGGATCTTCCAAGACTTGGTGAAGGGATTATTATTTAGCCTAGACAAGCATCAGCTACAGAGATTTAGAGTTTCTTGGGGTTGACAGGCTACTATCGACGATTTGTGGAGTGGTTTTCACCTATTGCAGCCTCGAAGACAGGATTGACCTAGAAGGGTGCACAGTTCGAATGGTCGGATGAGTGTGAGGTGAACTTTCAGAAGCTCAAGACAGCTCTAACTACGGCATTGGTATTGGTTTTTCCCACAGGTTTAGGGCTTTATACAGTTTATTGTGATGCTTCCTGTATTGGGCTTGGTGCAGTGATGATACAAGATGGCAAGGTAATTGCCTATGCTTCGAGGTAGTGGAAGATTCACGAGAAGAATTATCCAGTTCATGATCTAGAGTTGGCAGCCACTATTTATGCATTGAAGATCTGGAGGCATTATCTATACGGCGTGGCATGTGAGGTGTACACTGATCATAAGAGTCTTCAGTATATGTTCAAGCCGAAGGAGTTGAATTTGAGGCAGAGAAGGTGGTTAGAGTTTTTAAAGGATTATGATGCTACTATCTTATATCACCCCGAGAAAGGCCAATGCAATGGTCGATGCCTTGAGTAGTAAGTCAGCCAGTATGGGCAGTCTTGCTTATATTCCGGTCAGTCAGAGGCTGCTTGCTTTGGATTTTTAGACTTTGGCCAAACGATTTGTGAGGTTGGATATTTTTTAGCCTAGTCAGGTGTTAGCTTGAACAATCGCTGTTTCTTAATCATTGGAGCGTATTCGTGATCGGTAGTTTAATGATCCCCACTTGTGTGTCTTTAGAGACACGATGCAGCAAGGAGGTGCCAAGCAGCTTGCATTAGTTGCCGATGGACTCTTGAGATTGTAGGGACGAGTTGGTGTGCCCAATGTGAATGGGCTTCAAGAGTTGATTTTAGAGGAGACCCATAGTTCTCGGTACTCTATTATCTGGGCACCGCGAAAATGTATCAAGCTTTACAGCAGCATTATTGGTGGCGTAGAATGAAGAAGGATATCGTAGCATATGTGGCTTGTTGTTTGAATTGTGAGCATGTTAAATAGGAGCATCAGAGGCATGGTGGTTTATTCAAGAGTATTGAGCTTCCCGAGTGGAAGTAGGAGCGAATCACTATGGACTTCATTACTGGACTTTCGTTGACTCGGAAGAAGCTCGATGCAGTCTGGGTCATTGTGGATAGGCTGACCAAGTCAGCAGAATTCATTCCGGTGGCAGTCCCCTATTCTTTTGAGAGGTTAGCTGAAATCTATATTCGGGAGATTGTTCGCCTCCATGGTGTGCTCGTATCTATCATTTAGGATCGGGGTACACAGTGTATCTCGTGCTTCTAGAGAGTAGTTCAGCGAGTTAGGCACACAGGTTGAGTTAAGCACATCATTTCATCCCCAGACGGTCAGTCAGTCTGAGAGGACTATTGAGATATTGGAGGATATGCTCTGAGCTTGTGTTATTGACTTTGGAGGTTCATGCAATCAATTCTTGCCTTTAGGAAAATTTTCCTACAACAACGGCTACCAGTCGAGCATTCGGATGGCTCCTTATAAGGCTTCATATGGTAGGTGGTGTCGATCTCTAATTAGGTGGTTTGAGCCGGGAGAGGCTCGGTTGTTGGGTACAGATTTGGTTCAGGAGGCCTTTGAAAAGGTCAGGATCATTCAGGATAGGCTTCGTACAGCTCAGTCCAGGCAAAAGAGCAATGCAGACAAAAGATTCGAGATGTGGCTTTCATGGTTGGTAAGCGAGTATTGCTTCGAGTGTCGCCTATGAAGGGCGTGAGGAAATTTGGGAAGAAGGGCAAGCTTAGTCCTAGATTCATTGGTCCGTTTGAGATTCTTTATCGAGTGGGAGATGTAGCTTATAGACTTGTTTTGCCGCCTAGCTTATCAGCCGTGCATCCAGTTTTTCATGTATCCATGTTTTGGAGGTATCACAGCGATCCAACCCACGTGTTAGATTTTAGCACTGTCCAGTTGGACAAGGACTTGTCTTACGAGGAGAAGCCGGTAGCTATTTTGGACCGCCAGGTTTGTCAGTTGAGATCCAAGAGTTTTCCTTTTTTGCGTGTTCAGTGGAGAGGTTAGCTTCCTAAGGCATCAACCTTGGAGTCCGAGTCTGATATGCGGAGTCGTTATCCTCATCTTTTCTCTGACTCAAGTACTTTTTTCTTTTGTCCGTTCGAGGACAAACACTTATTCTAGAGGTGGAGAATGTGATGACCCAAAGGGGTCATGATCGTAATCATTAGGATAGTGTCATATAATCTTACATCATATTCTTGCGTTAGCATATGCGTGTCCAAGCGAATCTATGCATCTTACTTCTAAGTCGTTTTGTTCTTACTTTTGTCTCTATTTATTTTATGCGACTTTGTTAAAATGGACAAAATCTTCAGTCAAGATCAGACTATTTCTTTTGATTTGCGTCTTAAATGTGTAATAAGGTGAACACGATTGTTTTCTGTATTTAAAATCTAATCTGATGTTATTTTGGTCTTTCCAAATTGCTTTAATATAATTCGCGTGTCCCACTATATTATTTGTTATTTTACCTGGCAGCTTATCCATGTGTCCACTTATAAGGAATGGCGTGTCCACTTCCATTCTTTAAAGTCATCCATCTTTCATTTTTTCTTTTATCATGTTCATAGTCTCTTTTAATGGCTTTCTCTTTGTTCATTACTTTTTTGGCTCTTTTCTACAGAACTTGAATCCGGGTCAAATAGCATCCGGTTAGTCTCTTAGCTCTTTGTGATTTTGCTAATTGATATGTTATTTAGAGATTTGTCAATATTTTTACTTTTCGTAATTTCACAATTTGTCTTTATTTTTTCGCCTTATTCTTCGCGGACGTTAGATCAATTTAGATTATGTATCTCTTATTCGCTATTGCTTTATTTGTTGGGATTCTACTAGATCATCGTCGTCGTTGTATTTGATTCGGTCATTTTGTTAATGGGTTTATGTTTATTTTCCATTGTTAATGGTTTAACATCAGAGATACTAAAATTGAGAAACCAAAAGTAGGGAAAGGGGTTATACCCTTTCTAACATGCCATAATACGTCAATCGTCTCTTCAAGGACCGCGATACGTTCCGCATGATTCACCATGGTCAGAAATGGTAGTAATGACAATGTATTTCCTTTTCCAATGTTGAGCCTGTTACGCGGCGCTTTTCTGAGATTCCTTGAAAGGGCAACATAAGGCTAAGCAACCGATGTTTGTGCAGTTACTTTTCACTAACTAAGTTCAACTCTATATGCTAGACTAGATTGTTAGTGGTGAATCAATATCAAGAGAAATTGAGAGAATCAAAAAGAGAATTGAGAATGAAAGAAAATATGATTACATTAATGAAAGTTATTACAAAAAGACAACACAATATCGAGGGGTAGAGATACCTGTACAGAGAATTGTTTGCTAGCTGGAAAGTTTGATTTCTTGATCCTCCCTAATAATTCTTAAAAAAATAAAATAAACTAAAGTTACAAGACTTAACCTAACTAAGCTAGAAACATAATGGAAGCATATGAAATAAAGCTACTCTATATTTACAATGAAAAGGACTTAGTTTCCTACAAGGTAGAAACATGTTTGTTTTCAGCAACCTTACCTTTGGCATAGCGGACTATGCGCGTGACGTTGTCTGCCTGCGCAACATTGTTGTCATACATCTGTAGCTGGGCACTGGCGAGGGCTATTGCTGGGGGCAACGGAGGCACATGCGCGTTTGTCACTTGGCGCAATCAAGACCAATGGTCGTCCATGGCATTAGGCATTGGAGGCTTGCTAGGACGTCATGGGGAGCGTCCAAAAGGTCAGGGGGCATGGCTGGAATATCAACCATGACATTCTCCCCCACCTGAGTTGGCGATGTCCTGTGACGACCCAAAGGGGTCATCACCTATTTTTTAATCGAATTCCGTGTCTTCGAGGCCTTACAAACTTTATTAGGGTTGCCTCGATTTGTGTACGCAGTTCGGGCGCGTAGCCAGAAAGCCTAAATGTGAAATTTATTGAAAATGCTAAGTGTTGTTACTAAAATGAATAGATTTGACTTGGGTCAACATAGCGGGTAAACGGACCTGGACCAATATTTTGACGGTCCTAGAGGGCCCGTAGGAAACTATGGGAATTAGGCGTATGCCCGAAATTGAAATTCAAAGTCCCAAGCTTGAAATATTAATTTTAAGTAAAAATTCTTTTATGAAAATGTTTAAAGAAAATTGCAGTGAAATCTAATTTTAAAGTAATGGTACCTGGCCCGTATTTTTGTTCCGGCGCTCGGCACAAGTCTCATATTCATTTTGGAATCACTCCTGTAAAGTTGGTTAAAACGGACGTTGTTTGACGCAATCCAGACCTTAATTGGGAAATTTATGCTTCAAAAGAAGTTTTGAGAAATTTCCTCAATCTTGAGGTTCAATTCGATGTTCATGATGTTTTTGAGGTTGTATGTATACTTGGATTAAAGTTTTGAGGGCTTGCGTGAACTTAGAGTAGGTTCTCCAGGATGCCTTAGTATCAAAAGAATTATATATTGCGGGTTCAAGAAATTGACATGTCTCTGAACCCTCTTGCGCAGCTGCGGAGGGGCCAGCACGGCCGCGGTCGCCTTTGCGCGGTCCGCGGTGGGTACTGTGCGGCGCGGTCGGCTTAGTGCAGTCTGCACTGGGCAATGATCCGCAGCTCTTCAGAAATCCTGTGCGGCCGAGGTCCGTTTTTGCCCGGCCCGCACAGGTATCTTCAAAAGGGTATAAATACAAGTGAATTTCAGTTACTTTACACTTTTCAAAACCCAAAAATATAAGAGGCGATTTTCCAAACAACTCTTCTTCTCCAAAACGATTGGTAAGTGATTTCTAACTCATTTTTCTTCACTCCTTAACATCTTTTAACACGATTTCAACTTCAAATCAAAGATTTTCATGGGAAAATTAGGTGTTTTGTGTATAACCTAGGTTTTCTAAAAATTGGGGAGTTGGACCTCAATTTAAGGTCCGATTTTAAAACAAATAACATATTTGGATTCATGGGAGAATGGGTAACTGGGTTTTGGTCTGAACCTCGAGTTTCGACCACGTGGGCCTGGGGAATTTTTTACCTTTCGGGGTAAAACTTTGTAAAACTTATTTTCATGCATCGGGTTTGATTCATTTGGCATTTGTTAATGAGATTAAATAACTTATGACTAGATTTGAGCGGATTAGTGGTGGAACCAAGGGGTAAAGCTATAATTGAGACTTGACTTGAATTCAAGGCATTACGGTAAGTATTAGGTCTAACCTTAGCTTGAGGGATTAGGAGTTTAATCTTAAGTGCTAATTGCTCTTTGTTGAGTACGACGTATGGGCATGGTGACGAGTATCTATACGTTGATGTCAAGCATGACCGTGAGTTCTAAGTTTGGAGTTGTTGTATTCTTAAATGACACCATATATGCCTTAACCAACGATTTACCGCATCAGGCAAAGATTTTTTTTATCCTTGTAGATCCTATTTATGATTGAGCATTACCATTAATCAAACTGAGTTAAAGCTGGTAATAGATGATTCACCCTTACCAGGATGATTTTTTTTATATTGTTTTTCCCTTACCGGGAAGTTATTATGTTACTTTATTCTCTTGCCGGAATTTCATATGATTATGTGATAACATGAAATGGGAGCGGGTGGTACGGCTAACACAAGATATTGAAATGGGAGCGGGTGGTAAGCCTACCACAAGATATTGAAATGGGAGCAGGTGGTAGGCCTACCACAAGATATTGAAATAGGAGCAGGTGATACGCCTACCGCGAGATATTGAAATGGGAGCGGATGGTACGCCTACCATAAAATATTAAAATGGGAGCAGGTTGGTACGTCTATCACTAGATACAAGGAAATGGGAACGGGTGGTATTCCTACCACAAGATATTAAAATGGGAGCGAGTGGTACACCTACCACGAGATATAATGAATAGGATCGGGTCATACGCCTACCACGAGACTTGATGAAATGGGAGGGAGTGGTATGCCTACCACGAGATGATGAAATGTGATCGGCTTGCACGTCTGTAACAAGATTTAAACTGAGAGTGAAAGTTGTCATTACTTCTTTTTACCGGCGTTAGAAATTAAATTATAGTTTTTTCTTATTGTTCTTGATATTCTGTTTATCTTTCATCCTTACAGCATGTTCCCCTTCCCAAGCTTTAAGTGCTCATTACTTGTTTAACTTTTTGCTATATATTATATAATTGCACCAGCTTATTTGGAGTCTGGTCCTAGCCTCGTCACTACTTAGCTGGGGTTAGGCTAAACACTTACCAGCACGTGGAGTCAGTTGTATTGATGCTACACCCTGTACTCTTTTTCACAGATCCAGGTGCCGAAGTATCATTTGAGCAGCAGTATTAGATCGGGAGCCAACCTTCAGTCCACCAAGACACCGAGGTGGCCTTGCAGACGTCCACAGGCGCGGAGTCTCCAATATTTTGTTTTTTAATTTGTTATCTCATGTATTTCGTGATAAATAATGTATTATCCTTTTCAAACGGTTCTATGTTGTACTCTTAGTGGTTCGTGAGTATGTGACACCAGTTCTTGGGTAGAGGATTATGTTGGATTTCCGCATTTTAACCAGTTCCTTTAATTAAGGACTTCCACTTATTTGTTTATTTATTTTTATTGTTTCATGATATTACCAATAATTGCTAAGAATGAGTATATTGTAATGATGACGAGATTAAGTTTTGGCTTGCCTAGCTCTCATTAGTAGGCGCCAACACGACTCCCGAGGGTGGTGAATTCGGGTCGTGATAAGTTGGTTTAGAGCCCTAGGTAGCATAGGTCTCACAACTCACGGATGAGCTTCGTAGAGTCTGAGGGATCGATACGAAGATGTCTGTATTTATCCATAGAGGCTACTGAGTTAGGAAAATTTCACATCTGTTCTTTCTTGTCATGCGATTTGGTTTCTTAGTGCTAATTGAAATTCTACTCTATTCTATCGCATATAGCGAGAACACGTGCTTCCTCATCTTTTGATCAATAGTCCGAGCCCTAGGCAGCTCCTACTAGGGGCAGAGGGCGAGGCGGAGGTCGTGCTAGAGGCCGAGGTAAGGGCGGAGCTCAGCCCTAAGCAGCAGCACCAGTGGCGAAGCTTCAGGTTAACTTTGAGAAGGAGGTTTCGGCCCCAGCCCCAATAGTTTTGATGGGCCCAGCTCAGGCCCTAGAGAGGTTTATTGCTACCCATGTTCTTCAGGATGCTCTAGTCCGATTGGTAGGCCTCATGGAGAGTGTCACCCGAGCAGGTTTACTTCCCATAACACCAGCCGTATCTCAGGCTGGAGGAGGTTCCTAGCCTCCTGCTACTCGTACTCCTGAGCAGGTAGCTCCCCAAATTCAGACTCCAGCAGTTCAGCCAGCTGGAGTAGCTCAGTCGGGTGTGGTAGCCCAGGCCTGTGGTGAGGCAGCTATGACTTTCGATGCTTTGTGGAGGTTGGATAGGTTCACCAAGCTCTTCAATACTACCTTCAGTGGTACATCTATCGAGGATCCTCAGGATTATTTGGACAGCTGCCACGGGGTTCTTCGGAACATGGATATTGTAGAGACCAATAGGGTTAATTTCGCTCATTTCGGTGATCTTGATCTACCAAGACTTGGTGGAGGGATTATTGCCTAGCTAGATCACCAGGGTCACCAGTCTTGACCTGGGAGCAATTTACTTACCTATTTCTTGAGAAGTTTCTCCCTATTACCCAGCTAGAGGCCTATCGGAGGCAGTTCGAGCGTCTCCATCAGGGATCCATCACAGTCACCCAGTGTGAGACCAGGTTTATTCATTTGGCTCGCCATGCTCTTGTTATACTTTCCACTGAGAAGGAGAAGGTGAGACGCTTTATTGATGGACTCATTCAGCCATTTCGTCTTCAAATGGCTAGAAAAGTTGGGAGCGAGATATCAATTCAGGAGGCGGCTAATGTGGCCCTGAGGATTGAGATGGTATTGTCGCAGGGGGTAGTCATAAGGCAGATAAAAGTCCTCATCAGTCAAGCCGATTCAGTGGTTCCTTATCTGGAGTCAGAGATTCTTATGATTGGGGTCATCCTCCTAGGCGATTCTAGTCAGCGCTCCAGGTTTCGCATAGTGCATCCGGTGATCTTAGTTTTCTTGGGCAGTATTCTGACCAGCGGTCCTTCAGTGCACCATCAGCTCCTATCAGTGCACCGCTGCTCCGAAGCTTCTGGGGTAGTCATTCAGGCCGCCAAGGTTAGCCTCAGTTTCCTCAACCATAGCATTCGGGTGAGTCTTATGAGTATGGAGAGTATGGTCACATCAGGAGGGCTTGTCCGAGGTTGAGGGGTACACAGTCGCAGTAGCAGGGCCCCCGCCCTATGGTTTAGGCACCAGATGTTCCACAGGTCGCCCAGCCAGCTAGAGGCGGGGATTGAGGTACTAGAGTTGGAGGTAGAGGCCATAGAGTTAGAGCTCAGACCGCCAGAGGTGCAGGCCATCCAGCAGAGGGCTGTCCTAGAGAGGTAGATCATAGTGGTGGGGCCCAACCCCGATTTTATGCTCTTCAGGCCAGGCCCGATGCAGAGGCTTCAGATGCGGTTATTACAGGTACAATTCTAGTATGTGATACAGATGCTACAATGTTGTTTGATCCGCGGTCTACGTGTTCATATGTGTCATTTTATTTTGCCCTGTACTTGATTATGCCTAGTAATGCACTAGATATTCATATTTATGTGTCTACACCAGTGAGTGACTTCATTGTGGTCGATCGAGTCCATTGTTCTTGTGTTGTGGTGATTGAGGGTGTTGAGACTTATGTAGATTTGTTTCTTTTTAGATATGGTTGATTTCCACATTATATTTGGGATAGACTGGTTATCACCTTATCACACTATCTTGGACTGTCATGCCAAGACTCTGGCCTTAGCTTTACCGGGTATGCCTCGTTTAGAGTGGAGAGGGACTCTAGGTCATTCTACCCGTAGTGTTATATCGTATGTTAAGGCTTGACGTATGATCGAGAAGGGGTATTTGGCTTATGTTCGAGATTTTAGTGTTGAGGTTCCCTCTATCGATTCTGTGCCTGTTGTTTGTGAGTTCCCTGATGTTTTTCCTTCAGACCTGCCGGGTATGCCACCCAACAGGGATATTGATTTCTGCATTGATCTGGTTCTAGGCGCTCAGCCAATTTCTATCCCGCTATATTATATGGCCTCGCCGGAGTTGAAAGAGCTAAAAGAACAACTGCAGGATTTGCTTGAGAAGGGTTTCATTAGACCCAGTGTCTCACCATGGGGTGCGTCGGTGTTATTTGTCAAATAGCGGTCCGCATTGGGCAATGATCCGCATGTCTTTAGAAATCCTGCGCGGGCGGTCCTTTTTGCGTGGTCCGCACAAGGATCTTCAGAGTAGTATCAATACACGTGAATTTCAGTTATTTTACACTTTTCAAAACCCCAAAACATAAGAGGAGATTTTCCAAACAACTCTTCTTCTCCAAAACGATTGGTAAGTGATTTCTGACTCATTTTTCTTCACTCCTTAACATCTTTTAGCATGATTTCAACTTCAATCAAATATTTTCATGGGAAAATTGGGTGGTTTGGATAGAACCTAGGTTTTCCAAAAAGTAGGGAGTTGGACCTCAATTTGAGGTCTGATTTCAAAACAAATCACATATTTGGATTCGCAGGGGAATGGGTAACCGGTTTTTGGTCCGAACCTCGAGTTTCGACCATGTGGGCCTTGGGGAATTTTTGACCTTTGGGGTAAAACTTATTTCATGCATCGGGGTTGATTCATTTAGCATTTGTTAATGAGATTAAGTAACTTATGACTAGATTCGAGCATATTGGTGGTAGAAACAAGGGGTAAAGCAATAATTGAGGCTTGAGTTAAATTCAAGACATTAAAGTAAGTGTTCGGTCTAACCTTAGTTTGAGGGATTAGAAGCTAAATCTTATGTGCTAATTGCTCTTTGTTGAGTACAATGTATAGGCATGGTGACGAGTATCTATATATTGGTGTCAAGCATGACCGCGAGTCCTAAGTTTGGAGTTGTTGTATTCTTAAATGACACCATGTGTGCCTTAGCCAATGATTTACCGTATCGGGAAAAGATTTTTTTATCCTTGTAGATCCTATTTATGATTGAACATAACCTTTAATCAAACCGAGTTAAGGTTGGTTATAGTTGATTCTCCCTTGCTGGGATGATTGTTTCTATATTGTTATTCCCTTGCCGGGAAGTTAATATGTTACTTTGTTCCCTTGCCAGGATTTTTTATCATTGCATGATAACATGAAATGGAAGCGGGTGGTACGCCTACCATAAGATATTGAAATGGGAGCGGGTGGTACACCTGCCACAGGATATTGAAATAGGATCGGGTGGTACGCCTACCACAAGCTATTGAAATGGGAGCGGGTGGTATGCCTACCACAAGATATTGAAATGTGAGCGGGTGGTACGCCTACCACAAGATATAATGAAATGGGAGTGGGTGGTACGCCTACCATGAGATATTGAAATGGGAGCAGGGGGTACGCCTACCACAAGATATAATGAAATATGATCGGGTGGTACGCCTACCACAAGACTTGATGAAATTGGAGGGAGTGGTATGCCTACCACGAGATGATGAAATGTGATCGGGTTGCACGTTTGTAACAAGATTGAAACTGAGAGTGAAAGTTGTCTTTACTTCTCTTTACCTGCGTTAGAAGTTAACTTACAGTGTTTTCTTATTGTTCTTGATATTCTGTTTATCTGTCATCCCTACAGCATGTTCTCCTTCCACAGCTTTAAGTGCTTATTACATGTTTACTTTTTTTCTATATATTATATAATTGCACCGGCTTATTTGGAGTCTGATCCTAGACTCGTCACTACTTCGCTGGGATTAGGCCAAATACTTACCAACATGTGGGGTCAGTAATGCTGATGCTATACCCTGTACTCTTTTGCACACATCCAGGTGCCGAAGTATCATTTGAGCAGCAGTATTAGATAGGGAGACAGCCTTCAGTCCACCGATACACCGAGGTAGCCTTGCATACATCCGCAGGCCCAGAGTCTCCTCTATTTCGTTTTTCATTTTGTTATCTCATGTATTCCCAGACAAACAATGTATTATCCTTTTCAAAGGGTTGTGTGTAGAACTCTTAATGGTTTGTGAGTATGTGATATCAGTTCTTGGATAGAGGATTATGTTGGATATCGGCATTTTTAGCAGTTTCTTTAAAAAGACTTTCGCTTATTTGTTTATTTACTTCCGTTGTTTCATAATAATACGGATAATTGTTAAGAAGGAGTATATTGAGTATATTGTAATGATGAAGAGATTACCGTTTGGCTTGCCTTGCTCCCATTAGTAAGCTTCATCACGACTTTCTAGGGTGGGAAATCCAGGTCGTTACATGTCCTCGGTGCTTTACTTGCAAAATAATCATCAATAAGGCTCTTGTAAGTTTTAATGTTTGTTCCCCTCTCACAAGTATTCTCTTCTGCATCACAGTCTTGCCATTTTACCAATAACTCTTGGTGATCTTTCTTTGAGGGGTGAATTACTCGATCATTGAAAATAGCTTTAACACGCCTTTTCTCGGTTGAGTTGGGGCCTTGAATATTGTTTATTACGAGTTGGCTCCATGAAGGATCTTCTATGTCTTCCCGAAAAGGTTTCAAAAGACTAACGTCGAAGACGGGATAGATTTTCCACCAGGCTGGGTATCCCCCCGACACACAACTTTTCTAATGTATCTTTCAATGGACAAATGACCTATGTATTTTTGAAATAGGCGACGGTCATGGACCCTTGCAAACAAGTACCACTTTGGGATTTTGACTATCACTTTGTCTCTTGTCTCCTGCTTGATTTCAACAAAGCCACGATTTTGTAAAGCATGCTTCTTCATCCACTTTTGGGCTTTGACAAGATAGCTTCGCACTATCTCAAAATTTTGTTACTAGGTCGTATATTGTGAGGTTGCAACTTGGCTAATGTGGAGGCTATTTATTATTTTCTTAAAATACTATATTGGCATAGATTATGTGATGTATGTATAGGATAAAACATGTTATGCTAAGTGGACGCTTAAGAAAATGACACGTGGAGTCTAAGGCTGCTGATAGTTAAAACCAAGGCTATTGTCTCGTTTGTTACCAGAAGGAATGACACTCGTAAAGATATAATAAATATCATCTGTCGGTATCATTTAATGGAGACTATTCCACAACACTATATACACTTCCAATTACAAAAGAATATGGCATCCATGATTGTCGTTACATATCCGTCAATGGTCATCGTAATTGACTTTGAAGAGGGGTTTGACCCTAGGACCTCATTCCCTAGGTGTATCTATAAATAGTGAACTCTATTATTACTGTAAAGGGATTTCTTTGGCAATCTTATGCTATAACCTATTCAAAGCTTTATACAATTTTATCTTCTTATTTTTTGATTTCATTATTGCTTGTGCCCGGAAGTTTCGCTCCCGAAATTACTATTTATTTCATCTTTCATATCAAGGCTAAGTGTTACATATTTCTTCAATTCATTTATTATTCTAGGATCAAATTAATTCACTTGTCTAGAAACTGCATATTAATTTAATTATATCATTTTACGAGTAAATAATATGATTATAAATTTATTACCTATTTGTAGGTAATTTTCACAAATTAGATTTGATAACTGTTTAAAAAAATTAAAATTAATAGCATGTAAGAGAATAAAATTATTAATGAAGAGAATTGATAATCCAAAGAAGGATGTAGATAATTTACTTTAGTGTAAAGAAAGAAGAAGATATTTTGGTAAGTTATAAGACATTATACAAAGAAAATATCAAAAAACAAGAAAAGTCAACAGTGAATTTGGAAAGTTACAAGATAATTCATGTATATGATATTTAAATTTAAAGAATTATAAAAACTTGAAACAAAAGTAAAATAAAAAAATAAAATCAGTATGGAATAACTGAAATATATAAATTTATTGTACGGATAGTTTTGTCTTGAATAAATTACTGTTCTACTTATGCTTCTCGAAAGAAGCTAAAATTTTCTGCTTCTTCCCAAAAATAGAAAAAACTATTTCTAATGTTGACCAAAAGTACTTATCTGTCTTTGCCAAATACCTTAATTATTTTTTTCTTATAAAAAATACTTATTTAAGGAAAAAAATATTTTCGATCTCCCAGAAGCTTGGTCAAACAGGCTCTAAGCGTCTAGTAATAAATGTAACACCAAACTTATCATTTTTCAACTTACTTAAACTAGAAGCGAGTAAAAGAAAACCCAAAAAAAGGTTTAAAAAATGAAAAGATGAATATTAAAGGTTGGAAATTGGTAGGCATTTGGAGATAAATATAGGGGAAAACCGAGTCAACGCCATAAAGAATTGAACGTCACCGGCAGAATGTTACCTCCTGAAAATTAGTGCTATACTACCCTATTTATCGCATATAGTTGAAGTAATAATTAATTTAAAATATATATATATATATATCACAAGTTTGACAAAAGTGTTCTAAAAGGCGAGGGCGTGAGAGGGGCTTTTTACTTAATATAGGACGAGGTGAAAATCTTGATACATGGAGCGTAAGTCTCACAGGTCTTTAACTTTTTTTGATTTACGAATTAATAATCTAGCATTATAACACAATAAAATATAATAAATACATTAAAAGCTCAAGAAAACTGAAAAGAAATAAAGAAATTTACATAAAATAAAATATTAAACATGTTTTACAAGTATAAATAATATAATATTGTTAAAATTACCATGAAATTAACTCCAACCTCTTAACTTTCAAACAATTAAAAATTAGAATCTCCTAAAAAGTTATAGTAAATACACATAATGCATTTCAGGAAGATCAATGTAAATAATGCATTTATAGAGATACAAATTAAGAAAGAACTTAGGGAGATGATTAGTATGCTAGCAGGATCTAGAACAGTTAGAAATAGCCCAATTTTAATACAAAGGTTATGTAGTTAGAATTGTCAAAACTGATAACATTTAGAGTTTCTTGTTATTATTTATTTTTTAAGAGCTAGAGAGATTCTGATCCTAGTGGATTGGAGCATCTGGCTGCTTTTAGTTTATAAATTATTTCGTTTGTTATGATAATATTCACAAATTATTACCACACAGAAAAATATACAATTAATTTTTTAATGCTGTAATTTAAAATATTACTCCTTCACGAATAGATGCAAAATTATTTTTATATAGAAAAATAAAAATTATATGATAAATTTGAGAGACATAGAACTAAGACATGAAAATCTATCGAATAAAGATATAAATTTTGGTTTTCTATTTTTAGAAGCAAATGATATTCACCCTCACTATGTTCTCAATTAGTAAATATGCAATAATATGTTTCGTTATTTAAGTTATTCATAATTTTCATATTTCAATAGATAAAAATAGTTTTAATCATTCGTTTGTTAAAGAATTCTGAGAGTTAATAGTGCAAATTAGTGAATTTAATATATGATTTGTATTGAAACTGTTGGGCGAGTCTCGAGAGTTGGTGTTAGGCGTGTTTAGGGCGCATTATCGGATACTTTGGAGCGTAAGCATTAGAGAACTAAGCCTCACATATAACTCACAAAGCTTTTTGATAGTGCTATGCTCCTGGACGAGTCTCAGGCGAGTCCTAAAAACGCCTTTTAAAACCGTGGTGAATAATGACAGAATTATAAGACATGTTTGTGTTGTTCAGTTATTCACAATTTCTAACGAATTGACAAGAGTTGATATTATATTTCTACTGCCTATCATATTAAATTGGTCATAAATCTTATCGAATTACAATGACTTGTGTTTCCAAAGAATAACCTTTCCCAATTTCACACGCTTTCCCATATTTCCTTTTTCTTCTTTTTTTCATTTTTGGGTGACAGGAACTAAGATTTGAAGACACCAGATGTCACAATTTTCTTTGATGTATACTCTACTTTATAATAAGGGTGTATTGTGGTTCGGGCTTGAACCGGATCAGATCGAGCTCACGGTTCTGACAGACCTAACGAGCTTGGTGGGCCGGTCCTGGTTCTGGTGGTATCTATAGGCCCATGACGGGTTGGTCCAAGAATGAAAGCCCGTGAGCCGGGACCGTGAGCTGGGTCTGGGCCGGGACTGGCGGGCCTTAACGTGCCCAACGACTCTTTTCTTAAAAAAGATTTTTTTTTACAAAAAAAATCAGTAACGACACAATTTCAAATATAGCCGTTTGGAACTTTATAAAATAGCCATTTGGCCCCCAAACTTTATATAATTATACTTTTTTCCATATCTCAACTATAAATACCCCCTCATTCTTTCATTTTTATTCACCAATTCATGAATATCTCTCAATCTTTCTACTACAATTGCTTGATTTATTGTTGAAAATTCGTGAAAAATTGTGAGGTTGTTGAATTGAAGTTTTCAAGTGTTCAACGATTTTCAATTTTCAAAAAGTTGTTCGGCAATCCGGTAAACTCGTTTCAACTCTTACATTTTAATAATATATTTTTGTGTGGTTTAGTTTGCATAATTATAATTAGTATGGCATTTTCTTTGAAAAAAATATTCGGTAAAGGAAAAGGTAAAATCGATGAAAGTAGTGGCCATAATACTACCATTCCCCCGGCTCCCCGACCTACAAAAGATAACCAAGTTGAAAGTAGTCGCCAACCTAGACGTCCTCCTCCGTCTCCCGTAATGCTTGACAGTAATCACCCTTGTTTTCAATTTACCAATAGTAAATTTCTACATGATGTTGCAGTAGGTGATAGATTAGATGATGAAATTATGAATGCTATTTATCCTAATGAACCTATCTTAGAGGAAAATGAGGATGATGACGATGATGATAAAACCCAAGCACCAGATTTAGAGGTGTATCATCTAAAAGTTTGCAGGATTTAGTGTTTTTGTAAGCATGCCTATAGCACTAGTGTTACTAGAAGCATTATCCAAAGAAATTGCCATTATGTTATCGCTAAAGCAAAAATATCTACAAATATCGAAAATAGTGTTAGCTATAAACTTACCAGTGTGACGTGAATTAATTACTCTATACGCAATTATACGTTTTTGCATTGTCCAGTCATCATCTATCCAATGACTTGTAACAGTTAGATAATCACAGTCATTATTACTTCTACCGATATCAGTAGTAACAGAAATCCGATTAGGTATATGAGTAAATAAATAGCGCTAATATTGTTCATATTCATGTTTGAATTTATAAATATTGGCCTTAACTGTTGCGTGAGGCCAACCTTTATAAATAGGATTAAAAAGTCTTCTAATATAATGAATCCAATTAGGATTAGAAGCAAAAGTATAAGTTAAGCACATAACAGTAATCATCTTTGCTAATTCTTCACGATCTCTATTTGGATCGTAATATAAAATACCTCTGGTTACGGTGTTAATTCCTGGTTGAACTAGATTTGAACCTGTACTAGGGTTAACCGCAGAATCTACACTTGTCCCCTCTTGCTGCGCTTGCATTTGAAAAAATCTAGCCCTATCTGTAGGGTGTGTTTTTATGTGCCTAGTCAAACTACCCATGCCGCTACGGTCTCCAGTAAATTTATAAACCAGTAATTTCCCACAAGTTTTACACTTAGCCTTATTTAGTTCTCTTGCTTGAGTAAAAAAATTTCAAACTAATGATCTTTCTGGACGTTTAGCAGGTTGTTACTAAAAGTTGGAGTTTCTACAGGTGGGTGGGCCGGATATAGTAGAGGATCCATATTCAAGTATTGAAAAGACCAAACCAAAGTACGTTCTATAAAGGGGCCGACGATGTTGTGGAGTTGTTCCTTCTATTATCCCCAAGTCGTCCCTTTATCTCGGCTCGCGTGTGTTCCGCGGCTAGTCGTGCTGACTTTGGGACGTAATCGATCAAATTTTTACCCCATACAGTTAGTCCCTCTGCTCGTCGGGGTCGCAACGAGATACGTCCTTGATGGGCGGGATCGGCGCCTCCATTCAGGGAGAGTTTGACTTATCAAATGGTTACGACGTGACCGGTAGGAGACAATAATCATAACTGTCAGAGCGTCAAAACGAAGTGCTTTTACTTGTTTGATGTCATCGCTCGTATGCTTCATCATTGTGCGTATTCCCGAGGTAGGAAAACAGATGCTTTGACACTTAGTTTCCCGCGCTGATTTGAAGTTTGCCGCCTCGATTCTGACGCCACCCAACCCTATGAATAAGGTATGGGTTTAACTTATTTCGAACTTTGGTCATTTGTAAGAGTGTTCCAACCCTTCAATTTATATTTTAATATTCTCGTACTTTCGCCTTTGATCGAGAATTTCCTTCTTCTTCGTTGAGATGTGTGCCATTCTCTCTCTTAACCATAATCATGCCTAGACCTCGCCGCAAAAACGAAAGGATTCCGGCGGTTGTTCCGTCGAGCGCACCAGCCTCTTCTTGTTAGGATTTATGCCCTTCACTATAGGGGGGGTGAATAGTGAGGCACGAGAATGTCGGTAAATTTTGTGGAATTAAAATTGCAGGAGTAAAGTAAGTGCAGTAATTAAAGGAGTAAGGAGAGGACACACCGAATTTATACTGGTTCACCACAACGTGTGGTTAGTCCAGTCTCCCGAGAGACTCTCTCGAGTTTACACTAACTCCGTTAAGCTTACGGGTGCCTAACAAACCGTTACACTTGCTCGTAGATGTACGCTCTACAAGACTTCAACTTGCTCAAGGATACCTCACCTCAAGACTTCACCTGCCTCGTGGATACCGCACCACAAGACCTCACACACTAAGATTGAAGGTACTTAGCAACCCAACGCACAATGAGAAGATATGGTCTTCTCAAGAACCTTTCTCTTTTACAACAAGAACTCTCTAAGAAGAGTAGATAAAGAGATACAATATAGGCTCTATGAACAACACAAAGTTGTCTCTCAAATCGCTCAACAAAAGCTCTAAATATGATGTAGAAATGTTATCAATATGTTCAAGAATAATGAGAGATATTGTTCATTTTAAATGAGTCCCAAAGACCTCTATTTATAGGTGGTAGAGGTTGTATGTCCGTTGCTTAATAGGCAATCAATAATGCTGATTTTATGCCAAGATAATCGATTATCTACTTTACATAATCGATTATCTTCTCAACGTTCATAAAACTGAACGTTGGAAGGCAACGGTCAGTGAATAATCGATTATTCTCTAGAGGATAATCGATTATTTACCTTCTCTGGAATTTCCAGTTTAAGCTGGAAAAAACAGATAATCGATTATCCTCATTGTGAGAATCGATTATGCAGCCATGCTGGAATTTCCAGTTTTGGCTGGAATCCCAACATAATCGATTATCAGCATAAGGATAATCGATTATCTGGTTGTTCTGTCCAGAATCGAAAACTTACTTCAAAAACCATTTTGGTTAAAATGAAAACGTTGAAAATCATTTTGTTTGAAGTATATGAAAATGTTTATGATATTTATGATTTGATAAAATGATTTTATGCATATTTATGATGACCTATGTTGAGCCAAAAGACGAGATAACTTAAACGTTGCTCTTACATTGGTTCTACCTAACGACCTACGCCTTGGGTCTTCGGTTTTGAACTTTTGAGCTCGTCTTGGCTTTTCTGTGCAATCCCTTCATCAATATGCTTCTTGGCATTCAATCTTGATTGTTTGTCACATAATAACATTGTTTGACAGTTGACTTCATTGTTTTTCATTCATCTAAACCTATACCTGGAAATCATGCTAATACAACCAAAGCACACATATCATGGATAGAATGATTTCCTACACTTCTGATGGCAGAGAGGTGGAAGAAGATATTAGTCCTCTTATGATGGAGGCTTTACTACTGAGGCATTCTTTGTCTCGGTGCGATTTCAACAAGGATTCTACTACTCCGGCTCTGGTGCTTTCTGAGTCGGAACAGAAGCATTTAGACGACTTCCGTACAAAATACGGTATATGTGCCCACATAGAGATGATACCATCATGGAGAGACCACACTGACATCATAGTCCAGGGTACTGTGCCTTTTATGAGTACACATTTATGATAGGTTATGACCTTCCTCTTTTTCCTTTGGCGGAGCAGTTCTGTAGATTCTACAACATCTCCCAGCTCAGCTTACGTCGTATACGCTTAAAGTTCTTCTGCTAATGAGCAAGTATGCAGAATTAGCTGAATGTGACATTTTTGTTCATCATCTCTAACACTTATTGACCACATGTTTTCTGAAAAGGACCATGATGCACTTGAGGATCCATGTTACAAAGGTATTGGTGGTTGGAATTGACGACCGACCGAGCTGTGGGTTCTGGAATTAATATTTCTTTGTTAGGATCGAGCACATGGTCTCTAGCCGTACCAGATTCCCAGAGAGGTGGAACTTGATGCGTAACCATTTTTCCATGTTCCTCATTACCTGTAGTTGTTGCAATTCTAATTCTTGTCTTGCAGCCATAGCTCGCCTGCCCCAGCCTATCGTTAGCCTCAGGAACTTGGTCTCTGGCTTACTACCTCATGCGGAAGAGACCCACTCTTGGCCTGCTTTTATGCAACGCTACGACCCTAAAGTTTCTTCAGGTAGACTTTTGATTCTTATTTTGTCGGTTGTACGACCTTGATCACTTGTATGCTTTTATGGCAACAGGTCGAGGTACTCTAGGAAGAGGGCGCCAGTCTCAGCTTTCATGCAACCAGGTGTTGCTTCGGGCACTCATGATATACTGTGCGAGTCGGTCGAGAGGGTCATCCTTTAACTTCCCAACAGTGGGCTACATCCGCTACTGCAGCTATGGGAGAGTCGACCTCGCCACTACCGACCTCACAACCTGTTGATGAGACTTCAGATGGCGAAGAGTCATTAGCGAGAAAGGAGAGAATGCTGGAGAGCGGAAAGGGGGTTGCTACCGAAGCCGATGGGAACAGGCCGCCTCGAATAACGCCGAGACCTGTATTTATGGTTGATGCCATTCGGTATGGGAGGTCGACCCGGGAGAGGAGTGTTGCCCCTGTTACTAGTTCGGTACATGCCGCTGAGGGAGGCTCGTCGACTAACATCGGGGGATTCAACAGGGAAGCTGATGACTAGGGCTCCGACATTGCCCAGGAGGACGCGAATGAGTTTGTGGTTGGTCACATTCACATGGAGATGGCGACGGATGGGTTTGACCGTCGTATTGTGATTCCAAAGGATTATAGCTTGCTGTTAAATAGCGAGCAGGTTGCATCGACCCTTACCTTGCTGTATGCTGCTCCTGAGAGCGAGACGCTCATATTAGTAAACGATGTGGAGCTGTCCTGGAGAGTGGCCGACATGGCCTTACAGGTAGATTTCTTCATTCCCTTCCCCTTTATATCATATTGTGGAGTTGACCTGGGAACGTACTTTTCTTCTTAGACTCTTGTCTTGGAGGCACGGAGAAGCCGTCGCGAGCGGAAGAGGACGGACCGCCATAAAAATATATTGGTAAAATATTTAAAATACCGTGCTAAGCATCAAGCAGTGGTCGACCTCTACTAGTAGGCCCCCGAGTTTCAGGTTATCCGCGAGGGGCTCAAATAGAGGGAGGCCTAGTTGGAGCGCAGAGAGGTAGAGCTGAGGAGACAGATGGAGAGCTGATGAGGGTCGTCGCTCGTAGCAACAAATTTGAGGTCCTCCTTAGGGCAAAAGATGATGAACTCGTATTGAGTCGGGGGTGACAACGGAGAATGCCGACTTGCAGTGGAAGGTAGAATGACTTGATTGCCGAACTTGGTGCCAGAATAGCAAAGATTGACGGGCTCAAGGGCGGGCTAAATGATAATGCTAATAAGTTGGCGGAGCTGCAAAGACCCACATCTCATATGCACTACAAGGTGGATCTCGACCAGACGGAGGATGAGATAAGGAGGGCCGAGAAAGGGGAGCGTTGTAATGAAGTTATGCGAACCAATGAAGTTAGTTAACCAACTTTTTAAAATTTGTGTCTCACATTTTATGTGATTTTTTATCTTTTATTTTTCGTTGGATACAAATGCACAATGTAACTTTTGGAGAGAACACAAATCTTAGTGGTTAGCACATAAATATCTTTGTCTGTACCGTTACTATATTTTTTTTCCATGAACTTTGAAGTCATTCTCAAGTGCTCTTTTTTCATTTCTTCATCATATGAAATATTTTTCTTTTTCAGTAATAAAAAGTCTTGAATAAATGGTTCTTTATTGATAGTGATAATCCCCTATTGCGCCTAAATTAAACAAAAAATAAAAAATTTAGTTTATTTTGAGAAAGAATGAAGAATCCACAAAAAATGCAGTTTAAATAAGAGGAGATATTAAGCCAAACAACTTTTGTAAACATATAAGAATCTGGGCAACATCTCGCTGCAGAAATAGTAATATTTTTTTATAAACCCTACATAAACAAAATTTAAAATGTAAAGAAGGTGAAGAAGTGTTACTTACAAAAAAATAAAAGTAAAGTTGTTTGACTCAAAAGTTGTTAAATACTTTTTAAGCAAATCATCAGAAGAGATGAAGGGATAAATCGTAACCGAAAATAATAAATCCTAGGATGGTCTTGACAATTAAATTTGCAACAACAGTCGATGAGAGAGAAAGAGATAAAGGAGTATTAGAGAGATGAGAGAGCAAGAGGACTTGTATATATCTTTTACAAAACTCGGATCCCTTTTATATAGTAGAGGATCCATATTCAAGTATTGAAAAGACCAAAAAAAAGTACGTTCTATAAAGGGGCCGAATATGTTGTGGAGTCGTTCATTCTATTATCCCCAAGTCGTCCTTTTATCTCGGCTCGTGTGTGTTCCACGGCCAGTCGTGCTGACTTAGGGACGTAATCGATTAAATTTTTGCCCTATACAGTTAGTCCCTCCGCTCGTCGGGGTCGCAACAAGATACGTCCTTGATGGGCGGGATCGGCGCCTCCATTCAGGGAGAGTTTGACTTATCAAAAGGTTACGACGTGACTCGTAGGAGACAATAATCATAACTGTCAGATGTCAAAACGTAGTGCTTTTCCTTGTTTGATGTCAGCGCTTGTATGCTTCATCATTGTGCGTATTCTCGAGGTAGGAAAATAGATGATTTGACACTTGGTTTCCCGCACTGATTTGAAGTTTGCCGCCACGATTCTGGCGCCACCCAACCCTATAAATAAGGGATGGGTTTAACTTATTTCGAACTTTGGTCATTTGTAAGAGTATTCCAACCCTTCAATTTATATTTTTATATTCCCGTACTTTCGCCTTTGATCGAAAATTTCCTTCTTCTTCGTTGAGTTGTGTGCCATTCTCTCTCTTAACCAAAATCATGCCTAAACCTCGTCGTAACAATGAAAGGATTCCGGCGGTTGTTCCGTCGAGTGCACCACCCTCTTTTGATGGCAGAGAGGTGGAAGAAGTTATTAGTCCTCTTACGATGGAGGCTTTATTACTGAGGCATTCTTTATCTCGGTACGATTTCAACAAGGATTCTACTACTCCGGCTCCAGTGCTTTCTGAGTTGGAAGAGAAGCATTTAGACGACTTCCGTACTAAAAACAGTATCTCTACCCACATAGAGATGATACCAGCAAGGAGAGACCACAGTGACGTTCATAAGCCAGGGTACTATGCCTTTTATCAGTACACATTTATAATAGTTTACGACCTTCCTCTTTTTCCTTTGGCGGAGCAGTTCTGTAGATTCTACAACATCTCCCAGCTCAGCTTACGTCGTATACGCTTAAAGTACTTCTACTAATGAGCAAGTATGCAGAATTGGCTGAATGTGACGTTTTGGTTCATCATCTCTTACACATATTCACCACCTGTTTTCTGAGAGGGACCATGGTGCAGTTGAGGATCCATTGTACAAAGGGATTGGTGGTCGGAACTCACGACCGAGCGAGCTGTGGGTTCTGGAATAAATATTTCTTTGTTAGGATCGAGCAAATGGTCTCTGGCCCTACCAGATTCCAAAAGAGGTGGAACTCGACGCGTAACCATTTTTCCATGTTCCTCATTACCTGTAGTTGTTGCAATTCTAAATCTTGTCTTGCAGCCATAGCTTGCCCGCCCCAGCCTATCGTTGGCCTCAGGAACTGGGTCTCTGGCTTACTACCTCATGCGGAAGAGACCCACTCTTGGCCTCCTTTTATGCAACGCTACGGCCCTAAACTTTCTTCAGGTAGACTTCTGATTATCATTTTGTCGGATGTACGACCATGCTCACTTGTATGCTTTTATGGCAACAGGTGAAGGTACTATAGGAAGAGAGCGCCAGTCTCAGCTTTCATGCAACCAGGTGTCGCTTCGGGCACTCACGATATACTGTGCGAGTCGGTCGAGAGGGTCATCCTTTAACTTCCCAACAGGGGGCTACATCCGCTACTGCAGCTATGGGAGAGTCGACCTCACCACTACCGACCTCACAACCCGTTGATGAGCCTTCCAATGGCGAAGAGTCATTAGAGGGAATGGAGAGAATGCTGGAGAGCGGAAATGGGGTTGCTACCGAAGCCGATGGGAATAGGCCGCCCCGAATAACGCCAAGACCTGTATTTATAGTTGATGCCATTCTGTATGGGAGGTCGACCCGTGAGAGGAGTGCTGCCCCTGTTACTAGTTCGGCACATGCCGCTGTGGGATGCTCGTCGACTAACATCAGGGAATTCAACAGGGAAGCTGATGACTAGGGCTCCGACATTGCCAAGGAGGACGAGAATGAGTTTGTGGGTGGTCACATCCACATGGAGATGGCGACAGATGGTTCTGATGGTCGTATTGTAATCCCAAGCGATTATAACTTACTATTAAATAGAGAGCAGGTTGCATCAACCCTTACCGTGCTATGTGTTGCTCCTGAGAGCTCAGATCAGTTAACGATGCGCAGCTGTCCTGGAGAGTGGCCGGCATGGCCTTACAGGTATATTTCTTCATTCCATTCCCCTTTATATCGTATTGTGGAGTTGACCCGGGAATGTACTTTTCTTCTTAGACTTTTGTCTTGGAGACAGGGAGAAGCCGTCGCGAGAGCAAGAGGACGGACTGCCAAAAAAATATATTGGTAAAATATTGAAAATACTGTGCTAAGCATCAAGCAGTGGTCGACCTCTACCAGTAGGACCCCGAGTTTCAGGTTATCCGCGAGGGGCTCAAATACAAGGAGGCCTAGTTGGAGCACAGAGAGGTAGAGCTGGAGGAGACAGATGGAGAGCTGATGAGGGTCGTCGCTCGTAGCAACAAATTTGAGGTCCTCCTTAGGACAAACAATGATGAACTCTAACTGAGTGGCGGGTGACAAAGGAGAATGCCGACTTGCAACGGAAGGTAGATGACTTGACTGCAAAACTCGGTGCCAGAATAGCAAAGATTGACGGGCTCAAGGGCGAGCTATACGCTAATGCTAATAAGTTGGCTGAGCTGCAAAGATAGGTTGCTCCTCCGAGGTCAGAGGAAGTGGATCCCCTTTCTCGGCCCTCCTTATCTCATCCCCCGTCTGGTCGAGATCCACATTGTAGTGCATATGAGATGTGGGTCTTTGCAGAGGCTCGATTTGACGTTAATAGAGCTTTTCATGGCGAGGGTCGGGCGGCGGAGGAGGAGGTCCACACGAGGCGTCACGAGGCTTGTACAACTCGTGAGTCGTGTGGGTATTACCCCGACTCTCCCGATGGGGAGGGTGCAGCTTCCAAGGATGTCAATTGCCTCGACTCAAATTCTTGGTATGAAGATGTTTATCCCAGAGAGGGTGACGAGTAGTTCTGAATCTGTATACGTGGATATATATTTTTGGTTGTAGATAGTACTAGAGCCCGTCCGCGGGGGCGAATGTAAATATTTTTAGTTGTAATATAAAATTTACTTTTATCACTTCGTTTATTTAATGCTCTTCCCTTCTTGGGTTTTTCACAATACATAGCCTCCGTAGAGGTTGATTTTGCTACTTTGTTAAAAAGGTCTTGTTGTGGTTAGAACGAGGTCGAACTGATGTCCATGGCCTTGGCCATTAGGATGTTGCTTTGACTGTCATCAAAGTAGTATCCGTCGTGATTCGAATGAGTTCGAACTGATGTCGATGTCCTTAGCCATTAGGATGTTGCTTCGACTATCATCGAAGTAGGATCCATTGTGGTTCGAACGAGGTCGAACTAATGTCGATGGCCTTGGCAACTAGGATGTTGCTTCAAGTGTTGTCAAAGTAGTATCCGTCGTGGTTCAAACAAGGTCGAATTGATATCGATGGCCTTAGCCATGAGGATGTTACTTCGACTGTTGTTGTAGTAGTATCCGTTGTGGTTCGAACGAGGTCGAACTGATGTCAATGGCCTTTGCCATTAGGATGTTGCTTTGGTTGTCGTTGTAGTATCCGTCGTGGTTTGAACGAGGTTGAACTGACGTTGATGGCCTTATCCATTAGGATATTTCTTCGAATGTCGGCAAAATAGTATCCTTCGTTGTTCAAACAAGGTTGAATTGGTGTCGATGGACTTAGCCATTAGGATGTTGCTTCGATTGTCGTCAAAGTAGTATCCTTCGTGGTTCGAACAACGTTGAACTGATGTCGATGGCCTGAGCCATTAGGATGTTGCTTCGAATATGGTCGAAGTAGTATCTGTCATGGTTCGAATGAGGTCGAACTCATGTTGATGGCCTTAGCCATTAGAATGTTGCTTCAATTGTCATCGAAGTAGTATCTGTTGTGGTTCGAACGAGGTCGAACTGATGTCGATGGCTTGGCCATTAGGATATTGGTTTGACTGTCATCGAAGTAGTGTCCGTCGTGGTTTGAACGAGGCCAAACTTATGTCGATGGCCTTAGACATTACGATGTTGCTTTGATTGTCGTCAAAGTAGTATCCGTCGTGGTTCTAACGAGGTCGAACTAATGTCGATTGCCTTGGCCATTAGGATGTTGCTTCGGCTGTCGTCGAAGTAGTATCCGTTGTGGTTCGAACAAGGTCGAACTGATGTCGATAGCCTTTGTCAATAGGATGTTGCTTCGGCTGTTGTCGAAGTAGTATCCGTTGTGGTTCGAATAAGGTCGAACAAATGTTAATGGTCTTAGCCATTAGGATGTTACTTCGACTTTCATCGAACTGGTATCCGTTATGGTTTAAACAAGGTCAAATTGATATCGATGGCATTAGCCATTAGGATGTGTCTTGGACTTTCGTCGAAGTAGTATCATTTGTGGTTCGAACAAAGTCGAACTGATGTCAATGGCCTTGGCCATTAGGATGTTGCTTAGACTATCGTTGAAGTAGTATCTGTCATGGTTCGAACAAGGTCAAACTGATGTCGATGGCCTTACCCATTAGGATGTTGCTTCGATTGTCATCAAAGTAGTAACCGTTATGGTTCGAACGAGGTCGAACTGACGTCGATGAACTTAGCCTTTAGGATGTTGCTTCGACTGCCATCGAAGTAGTGTCTGTTGTGATTCGAACGAGGTAAAACTGATGTCGATGGCCTTAGCCATTAGGATGTTGCTTCGACTGCCGTCGAAGTAGTATCCATTGTGATTCGAACGAGGTAAAACTAATGTTGATGGCCTTAGCCATTAGGATGTTGCTTGGACTGTCGTCAAAGTAGTATCCGTCGTTCAGTAGAGTTTCCCGTTCGTAGAGTGGAGATTTTCGCTCATAGTGTTCATACTATGGAAACTTGTCTTCATACAATGGCGATTAACTAGTGTAGTCGCTTCATTATATTATCCTAGAGACCGCCAAGACCGGCTGATGTAATGAATCTCCGTTCTGATACCATCGGGTATCCCCTTTGCTGCCTCATTAAAACCTCCCCGAGAAAACCCAATTGGGAAAAAACTCGGGTGAGAGAAAAAGAGTACGACTTAGGAAATACCTCCCAGAAGTGGAAATATTTGAGGTGGGCGACGTTTCAATTGTTTTGGAGTGGTTTACCCTCCATTGTTTCTAGTTGGAATGCTCTTTTGTTTGCGGCTGCTATGGTTTTATAGGGTCCGTCCCAGTTGGTTGCCAACTTTCACTCATTCGGGTCTTTTGATGCCAATGTTTTGGCTTTGAAGACGTAGTCGCCGACTTTGAGCAATCTTACTTTGGCTTTGTTGTTGTAGTATCTTTCTGCTTGCTATTTTTGGGCTGTCATTCTTATATGGGTCATGTCTCTTTGCTCTTCAGCTTCGTCTAGGTCTTGCAACATACTTTCGTTGTTGTCTGCCCCAGTGGTATGGGAAGATCTCAGACTTGGTTTCCCGCCTCGACGGGTATGACTGCATCGGTCCTGTAGACCGGTGAGTATGGTGTTTCTCTCGTACTGGACTTAGGCATAGTCCTGTATGCCCATAGTACTTCAAGTATTAGTTTGGGCCGTAGCACCTTCGTTTCCTCGAGCTTCTTTTTCAATATGTTTAATATTGTTTTGTTGGAAGACTCAGCTTGGAAGTTAGCGGCAGGATAATAAAGAGTGGAGAGTATCCCCTTGATATGCCATTTTTCGATGAACTCGGCTGTTTTCCTACAGACGAACTGGGGCCCGTTGTCGCAGCTGATTTCTTTGGGGTTGCCGAAATAGCATAAAATATTTTTCCATTTGAAAGTGATGACTTCTTGTAGGCGTATTTGGGCATACGCACTTGCTTCCACCTATTTAGAGAAATAGTCAGTTAGAACTAAAAGGAAGCGTACCTTTCCTCGTCTGGCTAGCAGAGGGTTGATTATATCCATTCCACACTTTATGAAGGGCCATGGCAAGGTGACTGAATAGAGGAGCTCCCCCGCTGGGTGTATCATGGGGGCGTACTTTTGGCGCTGCACGCATCTTCAGACACAGTCTGCTGCTTCTTTTTTCACTGTAGGTCAATAATAACCGTTGCGGATAAGGCATCGGACGAGGGAGCAGTTTCCCGTATGGGTGCCACAATGGCCCTCGTTCACCTAATCCAATACATCCCTTGTTTGGTGCGGTCCGAGGCATTTCACGAGGGGACCGTCAAACGTTCTCTTTTAGAGGTCCTGATTTATCAGGCTATATTGGGCAGCCTGCACTCGGCGCTTCTTGGCTTCTTTTTTGTCATGTGGGAGTGTTCCATCCTACAGATAGGATACAAGGTGGTTGCGCCAATCCCAAGTTAAGTGTAAGGAAAAATACCTCGACTTGGTCAATGTCGAATGGAGAAGGTAACAATATTTTCTTTGTTGATATTCTTTGTGACCGCGACTAGCTTGGCTAGGCCGTCTCCTTCGATGTTTTGCGCCCTGGGGATTTGCTCGAAGCGATATTCATCAAACTCAGGCATCAGCTTATGGATTTTTTATTATACTTCTATAGTCTCTGTTCTTTGATTTGGTAAGCCCCGGTGAACTGATTTACGACGAGTTGAGAATCGTAGTGGAGGGTGAGTCACTTTGCCCCATATTAGAGTGCTTGTTTATTACTTGCAATCACAGCCTCATACTTGGCCTCATTGTTAGTCATCTCCGGGCATCGTATGGATTGGTGAATTCGCGCATGGGGACTTCAAGGATAAGTCCCAGGCCCGATCCCGAAGAATTTGAGGCACCATCAGTGTAGAGGGTCTAGAAGTCGGCATGGGAGGAGGCGCGAAGGGCCTCTTGTTTCACCTCTGACAATATCTTCCTACTGAAGTTGGTGACAAAGTCGGCAAGTACCTGCGACTTGATGGCGGTTCTTGGATGATACGTTATGTCATGCTCGCTGAGCTCTATGGCCCACATGGCGAACCGATTCGATAGTTCGAGTTTATGTAGGATGCCCCTTAGGGGGAAGGTGGTTATTACTTTTATGGGATGACATTGAAAATATGGTCTAAACTTTCGTGAAGCTACGACCAACGCCAGAGCTATTTTTTCAAGGTGTAGGTACCTTCTTTTTCTATAAATTTGTTTTTCGGCCATTAGGATTTGGTTGTAGCCAGAATAGGCGTCCAAGAAACATAGCAGTTCATGCTCTGTTCTTGCATCGATCAGCTGGTCGATATGGGCAATGGGAAGGAATCTTTTGGACATGCCTTGTTCAGATCAGTGAAGTCTTCACATATTCTCCATTTCCCATTTTTCTTTTTAACCATGACCACATTGGCAACCCACTGGGGGTATTTCGATTCCTTGATGGAATTGTTTGATAGCAGTTTGGCTACTTCTTTGCTGATCACCTCATTGAGCGTGGCGTTGAATTTCCTCCTCATTTTCCATACGGGTGGGTAAAGTGGGTTGATGTTTAGCTTATGACTGGTGATGTCTTTTGGGATCCCCGACATATCTGAGTGAGAGAAGGCAAATAGATCTACATGGTTAGTTATGAATTCATGGTACTTACCTGGGTCGGAGTTGTGCCCGATGTAGGCCTTCTTGGTGTTGTCGGTATCATCTAGCTGGACCAGGTCGAGGTTTTCGACTGTCGCTTTGCAAGCTTCTACGACATATAGGTCCCTGATGACTTCTGCCGGTGGGGCGATTATAGTTCCTGACATGGCTGATTACTCTGCTTCTGTGCTTTCTCCTTTTAATTGTTCGGTATGCGTGCAGTCTTGGGTGATCCGGTAGCATTCTTGGGCGGTGCGTGGCTCGCCTCGAATGCTGAACATTCCCAACTGGTAGAAAATTTGATTACTTGAAAGACGTTTTAGGGAACGACTTGCGTGACATGTATCCATGGGCATCCTAGGATGGCATTTATAAGACATTTCCTGATTCATGACGTGAAAAGCGGTTTGCAGCGTGACTCCCCCTGCCAGGACTGGTAGTGATATTTCTTCTAACGTCCGCTCCACTATATCGTTAAAACCTGTTAGTGTTATGCAACATGTATTATCTTATCTTCGAGCCTCATTTTTATGAGAACTCTCGGGTGGATAATACACATGCCGTTTCCGTCATCTACCATGACTATTTTCACGTCAGTATCAACAAAGAGTGATGTTATAACTAAAGCATCGTAATGAGGGAAAGACAAAACCGTCGGCATCTGATTTATCAAAAGTGATACTGTACAAAACCATCGCCATCTGACTTATCAAAGATGATACTGTCTTCGAAGTTATCATACCGTTCGTGGGCAATCGTCCGCTTCAGTTTGTGTGTGGTGGTGAACTTTACGTGATTGATCATCGACTCGTCACCACTGCCAATGATCATATGTATGGTGCGTGCTGGCGATAGTAGCTTCGACAGTCCTTGGGATTTGTCTCGTCCTTGAACGAAATTGTCCCTTCTTTTATCGCTAGCAGTTCTCTCAAGTATCCCTGATTCAGCATTCTAACCACCTTTTATCGTAAGCCTATGCAATCTTTGGTCTTGTTCCCTCTCTCCTGATGGAATTTGCGTAGGACATTCGACCTCCTTGCACTTGGGTCTGATTTTATTTTTTGTGGCCACTGCACCTTCGTGCCCACCTTCATTAGTGCGTACACTATTTCTGAAGGGGAAACACAAAACTTATGAGCAAATAATGATGGGGGCATACCTCTTTCAATTTAAAGCAGGGCGATATGTCGTGACACGACATCTGGGTGCCTCGGAGGAGGCAGATTGGGGGTTCTAACATAGGGCTGATGTCTATCTCTATTGAAGCGTAGGAGTTGGTCCCTTCGCCCATCATTGCGTCGATCCCTCCTTACCTCAAATTGTACTAATGTTAGTCGCTAGGTTGGACTGTTAAGATCGTCTTCATCTGCTCTTACTTCGATGCAGTAGGCATTATGAATCTCTTCCAATGTGGTGGGGGGATACTTCATAAGTCTATTGAGCAGCTTTTTGGTTGCCTTCAATCTGTTTCGGTTCAACCCGTTTTGAAAAGTTGCGACCGCCATTCCCTCAAGTACATTTGGCAGTCCCATTCTTACCCTGTTGAATCGGGCTAGAAAGTCCCGGAGTCCTTCACATGTTTTTTTCTTGATGGCGAAGATATCATTAATCCTAGCTGCAACCTTCTTTGCTCCTGCATGAGTGGTAACGAATTTGTCTACCATCACCTCGATCTTTGATATCGACCGAGCTGGTAACTGAGAGTACCATGTTAACGTCCCTCCTATCAGAGTTTTACAGAACTTGTTCAGCAGCACGCATGGCACTTATTCTTTCGACAAGTCATTGCCTTTTACAGTGGTGACATAATGAATCAGATGGTCTTCCGGATCCGTGGTTCCGTTGTATATTTTCAACTACGATGGCATTTTTAAGGTTTTTGGGATTGGGGTGAGGAGCAGCTTCCTCACTATATGGTTGCTCGACAAACCTTCCCATATCGTGTCTTGGTAGTAACTTAGGGGCGCCATGTATCTTGTCAATCCTTTCCTGGTGTTCTTTCATTTGATCCCGAAGCGCTTTATTCTCATTTTTCATTTCTTCCATTTTCTTAAAGATGGTTGCGAGTGCACCATTGCTTGCGTTTATATCGGTGTAGGTGTTGTTCGTTCGTGTAGTGTTTGGCCTATTGGTGGCAGCGACAATTTCTGCCGTTGGCGAATCTTCAGTATTTTGCTAAGGGGGTTTCTCGATCATGTTGCTTAGAGTGCTCGTCAACCATTCCTCTAGTAGCTTTTTGACTGCTGGGAGTGCTCCTTTTTGCCGCGGACGTAGAAGCTCTTCTTTCATGCAAAGTCGTTAGATCTTTGAGTGAAGAGGGTGAGATCTCCCCTTCTGGTACATTACTTGGTGTTACATTCTTGGTATTTTCTCTACCAGCTTTGTTGAGGGAGTCTATGAGGTTATTTGAGACGTCTGCAATCATCTTCAACCTTGCTTCTTTTTCTACCATTATTGGTTTCTATGGAGTATGAAGAATAGTGATCGTTGTTTTTGATATCCCAGGTGTGAACTATGTTTTCGACTACCAACTTCTCCACAGACGGTGCCAAATTGTTTGACTCAAAAGTTGTTAAATACTCTTTAAGCAATTCAATCAGAAGAGATGAAGAGATAAATCGTAACCGAAAATAATAAAACCTAGGATGATATTGACAATTGAATTTGCAACAATAGTAGATGAGAGAGAGAGAGAGAAAGAAGTATTAGAGAGATGAGAGAGTAAGAGGACTTGTATATATCTTTTACAAATCTCGGATCCCCTTTATATATTAGAGGATTCATATTCAAGTATTGAAAGATCAAACCAAAGTACGTTGTATAAAGGGGCCGACGATGTCGTGGAGTCTTTCCTTCTACTATCTCCAGGTCGTCCCTCTATCTCGGCTCGCGTGTGTTTCACGGCTGGCCATACTGACGTAGGAACGTGATCGATCAAATTCGACCCCATACAAAAAGTCCTTTATGCAAATCAATATGATTGTTTCAATGTAGAAGAGAGTTCTCTTAATTAGAACCTTGGTTGTTTGACGTTCCCTTACCCAAGTCAACCCCATCTTCAATCATACTCCATAGAGTAATAATTTTTCTCTGTTATGGCAGTTATTCTCTAAAAAACTGATGGTTATAAAATGAAAGGATCTATTGTAAACACATTTATAAAGACGACAATTATTTTGATCTCTCTTATCTTTTACCATGTCATGTCCTATATTTCAGTATGCATATATGCATGTATGCAAGTGGTTGCGTTAAAGCGGATGTGTGTGCAAACTAGAGGATGGGAAGTGGGTACGTGATTTAGAGGATTGCATTAGATTTTCCTCTATTTTGTTATTATTTGTTTCAGACTTAATATTTTCAAACTCCAAAATTTTTGGAGTTGTCTTAAAGGAGTGCCACTTGGCTAATTCTTGTTATGCCACTTGTCTTAATAGGGTACTTTTTTCTTCTCTTTTAATAATATATAAAAAAAATTTGTTTATGCATATGCTGATACAAGCTTGATATTATTTAATTGTGCAATATTTAATGAGGAGAAAATGCATTTCAATATTAAACTCCTGATGTTAATTAATCTCCTGCAAATTAAAATTTATGAAAAAGATTGTGTTGTGGCGATTCAAAAATCACAAATCATATTGTGACTATCACAAAGTACCACAAATTATTAATTTTTATTATTGAAATCATATAAAGGAGGTTATACCCCCCCCCCCCCTCCCCCCTCCTAATCGACATTAAAATCTCCACTAATCACAAATTTAATTTATGGAGATTGTCGTACCCATCATCTGGTTATGGGTCAATGTACATGAATGCAATGCATGAAAAGTATGTTAATAAAATCTTTTGGAGTGTCATAAGACCATTATGCTTTTGATTAATATCATAAAATCAATTTACGTATTTTCTGAAACTCATGAACATATGATGGAATAATAAGATATATGGGAATTGAAGAACATAAGCTGCACTTTTAATACTTTTATAAATAAAACTATTTATGAAAGTTATACATATGCTCGTTTCGTTCACTTAATAAAAATTATATCAAAAGGATAACTTTAATATACTTGAGTCGATTCACTTACCAATTCCTCTGACAAACATTTATTTGTGATAAAATATGGAACAAGTCGTAAGAAAAACTTAACGCACTCACGTTGCTCAAAGAAAATCTTGATCGAAACCTTTCCATCCAAAAATGACGTTTCTTATGTGATTTGGATAAGAAACTCTTGGGTAACGTTTCTTGGCCGAAGAAAAACTCTTTGGATAACGTTTCCATCCCCAAGAAAATCTTGGCTGAAAGTGATTTGGACAATGTTTCTTATGTGCTTGGTTGAAGCTCCTTTGTGATTTAGATAACGTTCCTTATATGCTTGGTGTCACATAAATCTTGTAAGTTTTAAATTAATCACCCACAAATTTTTAATTAACTTGTTAATTTCCCTATTAACTTATCATCCATATAATTAAGAATTATCCTTAATTGCTTAAAATATTACTCACTTTTAACATATTTTATAAACCTTATTATCATGTTCATGTATTACTTTGTATGATACAAGTCCATAAATAACGATATTTTAGCTCGGGCGTATTTTATTCCAACATGTCAAAATTTGACGAAAACTCTTTTTTTTTCTTTCTTACCCTCTCACATTCACGAATTTATTCATCACTTGTTTGAAATAGCATAATGCATATAATCTCAAAATAATCTCATTCCTGAACTTATGTCGATTAGCTTATGATAGAATTTTAACATACGAAAATGCGGAATGCAACATTTCATTTTCGAGCTTATATCAATTTACTTATGTCGTGCTTCCACGTACGAAAATATGCGGTGTAACCGGGGCATTTGCAAAAAAATTGCAAGTGTACCCGCTTTTTTACATAACTTCAGTACATGTGGCTGAAGTAACAAAGGCAATCACGCAAAACTTCAGCATTCTAGTAGCCGAGCCTGAAGTTCATCTCTGAAATTTTTGTGTTATAACTGGGAAACTTCAGCTCTTGAGCTGAGGTTTTGTACTGTAACTGGAAAACATCAGCTCTAGAACTGAAATTTTTGTATTGTAACAGGAAAACTTCAGTTTTAAAACTGAAGTTTTTGTGTTGTAATTGGCTATTTTTAACTGCCTCTCCGTAATGCACATAACACATGAGTATCCGGCGAGCATGTTTACTTGACCAAAATGGGATATTTCTAAAACCACTGTGTCATCGTCGGTGGCCGTCGTTGCTTCCATGGTTCCCCATCCATGCTCACCAGTGTGAAACTCAAATTGGATTCTGTTAGCCTACAGATATATAATAGAGGACAACATTATAATCCATGATAAAACCAAAGAGCATTTCCTTCTCTGTATTATGAGCACTTATTAACCAAAGAACTTAACAAAGTGCACCAGAGAAACACATTGACGAATTGATCAAACATATTTCCATCTTAAGAATAAGAGTTGAAGTTATTAACTGTTACTCCCAAGGTGAAGAAAGATTTTCGATGCAAGATCAATAAAAAAAATTGGCTCTGCGTTTTGTCTTTTGTTGAGAATAAGAAAACGAAGGAGGAGGAGAAGGAGGGAAAGGAGGCTGAAGTTATATAAGAAGTGAGTACAAGTTAAAATTTTTTTAAAAATAGGTATAGATTAAATAAGAAGGGCGCCTCGTTCAAATTTTACGGTGTAACACTTTCTTGGGCCCAAGATGAATTATTAGGCTTGAGGATAAAAATTACATGGGGTACCCTATTTGGGCGCCTAATTTTAACTTGTAGCCACTTTGCCTTTCTGTTTGCACCTGTATTCATTTTTTTATTAAAATTCATTTGAAAAGACTATTTTGCCCTTCTTTATTAAAATGCTACTTTCTTTCCAAGTATACGCTAGTCCTCTACTGTCTCTGTCCCTCTCTCCCGTTATTCGGGTTTTTTGATTTTTTCTTCTCTGAAATCAAACGGTTTTCGTCGTCGTTTTGATGTATCAACTTCTAGTCGTCGTTGTTCTCGCATTACGATTTAACCACAGGTACATTGCATTAACCTTTTGGGTTTTATTTTACGATTTAATTTCTGGTTTTGGTTTTGATAGTCATGTATTTATAATAAAATATTTTCTTAGGGTTTAGCTTGATAAGTGCATTAGTTTTACTGTTACGATATTTTTAGGTTTTTTGAACGAGTGTTTATGTTGTTGATGAAAATTCTATAAATTCTTTTGTGGTTAGACGTCCAAATTTTTAAAATTTCAAGAGTTAAATTTAAAGTGTGAAGTTTATAATAGTTCAATGATACCTTAAATAAGAGCTAAAGCCTTTTTTCATATTTTGGTATTATTTTTGTATTTGAATTTGTGATTTTTTTTGTAACTGAATGTTTTGTGTTTGTAATTGGTGAAGTTCAGCTTTAGGAGCTGAAGTTTTTCTGTTTGTAACTAGTGAAGTTCAGCTTTAGGAGCTGGAATTTTGTGTTTGTAACTGGTGAAGTCGAGCTTAGGAGCTGAAGTTTTTGTGTTTGTTACTGGTGAACTTCAGCTCTAGAGCTGAAGTTTTTGTTTTCTAAATGTTGAAATTCAGCTCTAGAGCTGAAGCTTTTATTTTATAACTGTCGAACTTCAGCTCTAGGGCTGAATTTTATGTTTTGTTACTGTCGAACTTCAACTTTGGAGCTGAAGTTTTTGTTTTATATCTATCGAACTTCAGCTCTAGCGCTGAAGTTTTTGTCTTTGTAACTGTCAACTTCAGCCTTCTTCGGTATTGAAGTTTTAACTGATCTTTTTGATGATGTCCTGATATTATTTTTGTATCTTTTACTTTTTTCGAATAGATGGATCATAAAACACCTAAAGATCCTAATGCAGCTAAAGTAGGCAAACCACCTAAAGCACCTAGACAACCTAAAATACCCCAGGTCCTTATATCCCTACTCCTCCACCTACAAGACCAGGGCAAGGATATTTTGCGTTTGGAGATTGGTTTAACTGTAAGGGTTACTAGAAGGGGAACCATGATTCGAAGAAATTAATTGCAACTTTCTTGACTCCTACACAATGGGCTACACTTAATAATGGTACATTTTGATACATTATGGCTATGGAGAATTTCCAATGCAGCATGAAGTTGGTTCATTGTTTGTGTCTTTCTCGAATATTCACCAACGATAGAGACTCCATTAGTTTCAAGATTTTTGGTCATGATGTTTCCTTCACCCTTGAAGAATTTCACATTATATGTGGTTTGCGAATCACAACACATAATGCTGAAAAACTAATTAATCGGGAGAGCAATATTCTGAAGCGCTATTTTATAAGTCCAAGGATGTGACATTGAAGGATATTCGAAGTTTTATGACTCGCAATGAAATTCAAAGAATGCTGTGAATCATGTACACATATACGAGAGTGATGATGATGTTGTTAAGCTTATGGAAATTCTTGTTGTTGAGTCTATTTTGTTTGGGAAAAATACAAAGTCATATGTGATGGAGGAGTATACATCTATTGTCGAGGATGATAAGGTTTGTGCTGAATATCCTTGGGGTAATGTGACTTATGAGAAGCACATTTATTCACGGAAACGTGCATTGGACAAGCAGAAAAAATTACATTCAACTGAGTATAAACTTGGTGGATTTTCATATCCGTTATGTATTTGGTTCTAAGAGTTCTTCCTAGATGTTCCGGAGAAGTATATAAGAGAGAATGAGCACCTTGATACCCCTCAGGTTCCCAGGATAATACGTTATGTTTGTGTGGGAGAGGATTAATTTCTCGAACTTTTTGATATGTTTAGTACTCATGAAGTAAGTTACTTTTGTCTTTTTTATCTTTGTGTTACTATGTTGATGTAAGTCTTTTCTCCTCATAATATACTTTTTTGTATTAAACAGAGATATCACAACTTTAGGGTATTGGATATAATTCCTACAGAAGAGAAGTTGAATTCAATGCCTTTAATTAGAAAATTACCATGCAGCCGGATTCATTCAAAGGTAGTTAATGTGGTTCCTTCAACTGGTGAATCACCACGTACTCTGAGTCATTCAAAAGAAGTGAATCGAACTCCTGTTATTGGTGAATCACTATGTAGTCGGAGTTGATCAAAAGAAGCGAATCGAACTCCTTTTATAGGCGAATCATCTCGTACCCAGAGTTGTTCTACCCGTTCTACATCTGACTTTGATGAAAATGAATTGCTTGATACAATATGTTCTGTAAGTTTTGATCTGAAGCTTTTTGGTTTTGTTTTTGTAAAAGTACAACATGTTTTTTAGGTAAAGTTTTCTTCTATATCTGAATTTTTGTTGTATGTCAATTTTAGAGGTTAACAACGAAGGTTCAAAGGCATGCAAAAAAAGAAAAAAATAGGATCTTGAACGAAGTTTTCGATAAGTTTAAAAAGAATGCGCGATCTTCTATTGTTGATGCGGTTTTTGTAAAAGTGAAGGTAAGCTATTTTATAGAGATGTCTTTTTATTTCTGCTAATATTATTGAGATTAATCATTGTTAGTAATTGTTTTTCTAGGAATATTTTGATGAGAAGTTTGAACAGTTATTTAAGATTGTCAACAAATCAAATGAAATGGACATGGCATGAATGAATCTTTCAAAACATTCGTCGAGTATTAATGTTGTTGATAATGCCTCAGAAAAAGTCGCAAATGTAAATGCTGCATGCAAGGAAGCGGCCTTTGAAGGCGATCTACATGTCGACGAACAAGTTGAAGAAGAATGTTTCAGTGCTGATAGATTGAGCAGAGATGGAAATGATGAAGAATAGTTAGCAACTGAGAATTTTGGAAGCAAGCAATGTGCAGATAATCAAGTTGAAGAACATGCTGCTCGTGATCCATCGCATAAAGTCGCAGATGATAATGCCACACGTAAAGAAGTGGCTGGTGAATGCGATGAACATGTTCGGTAACAAGGTGCAGATGATAAAGTCGTTGGTACTGAAAACATGCACCGAGTTGTTCTTTGGAAAGCGATATTGGAAAGAGCAATTTGTTTGATAGAGCACTAGCTATTTGCAAGGAAATTTGAGGTGGTGATACGCAAGAAATTATTACTACAGGTATAAAGTGTGAAGTTTATAATAGTTCATAAAACATATAATAAAAAAACACAAGACATGAAACAAAACTTCAGCTGAAGATTTTATCTTATAACTGTCAAACTTTAGCTCTAGAAATGAAGTTTTTGTCTTTGTAGCTGTCAAACTTCAACCTTCTTAGAGATTGAAATTTCAACTGATATTTTTGATAATGTCCTGTAGTGAAATTTTCACTACAAGCATAAATTTTTAATATATTATATATATAGAAAAACTAGTTGATCCATTCCCCCTCATTATGAATATGCAGTGGAAGTTGAAACTAGTTGTGTTTTAATTGACACAACTCAAAAAGTCTCTGATGATGCTGAATTGATTGAAGGTAGAGTTGAGAATAACCTTCCACAGGATACTCCAATGCTTCTCGACGTTGGTGCATAATTGAATGAAGATTGAAATGCCGATATCGAGAAAGGCATGCAGCCTGGGAAAACCACAACGGAAGACAAACGTCAAGGTATTCTATAGATCATGAATTATTACATTTGATCGAAGTATATTTTTTACACTTTGAAATTTTACATATTTTATTTTCTTTGTTATGTTTTTAAATAATTTTAGAAAGACTCGAGGCTGCTCAAAAAGAATTTGATGAGTTTATGCAGTTATATCAAAAAGGAGAAATACATTTATTCACATATGTTGGCTCACAGACACATGTGAAGTGTGTTGGTATTATTTTATAAAATTTAGTCAATATTATTTAGTTTTTTTTTTTTGCATGAAGATACAGGCATATCTAACGGTAAAGAAAGTGGATCTGTTAGAATGAAAACACCATTTGCGTCTCAACACTTAGACCGTGTAGTTATTTTCTGCAATTCGATTACAAGTTGTTTTTTGCCTAATGTGTGTTTTATATCAGTTTATTTATGTTTGTATTTTTCTTGCTCTTGCAGATTTCATCTGATGCATCGCAAATTCTTCCAAATCCTAAGAGAAGGAAGATTTCCAGTTCTCCTATGTGTGACACCAGTGATATAACTTCAATTTATGTTCATTTTTACTTGGTAGTACACAAGGGGCTGATTCATAAGGTAATTCTGCTGTTGTTGTTGTTCGTGAAGAGAGACAAGAATGTCATGAACAGCAGAAATTTGGTCAAGCATCTGCCACAATGGCTATTATTTCTCCCCCTGTTGCTGAGCAGCAGCAGTTAGTTGTGACGGAATAGCAGGAAGAGCAAGCAAAAAGAAAAGTAGATAAAACGTGGAAAAGGATTCGTAAGGAGAGTATTTAGTTGAGATCTCCGTACGTAGTTCAAAAACAAAAGAAAATGGGGCAAGATTGGAAGTACGAAAGAATACACGAAAGTGTCTTCCATTCTGTAAATCAAGACAAAGGATTGATGCAAAGATTTACAGACTGGTTGAAAATGGATGCGAGTGAATATGATTCCAATCAATTAAGATTAGCTATAGTTAATATTCTAAAATCATTCTTTACTGAGCTTATGGCTACTAACTCTGATCTTGCGGATGAAGTAAGTTATTAAGTTTATTTTTTGAATTGGTTTTTAACTGCACTTTCCAAAACTTCAGCTTATATTTTATAGTAAAGTTTTTGTACTGTAATTTGGAAAACTTCAGCTTTATTCATAGTAAAATGCTGAAGTTTTTAGATTACTTGCTAAAACTTCAGCCTAACATGCTGATGTTTTTGACATGCATTCTCTAGTTTTTTTTCAAACCTTTTAAATCAAACATGTTGAAGTTTTTTAGATTATTTTCTGGCACTTCAAATTGAATATGCTTAAGTTTTTATCATGATGTTTATAGTTTTTTCACATGTTATCATTTGTTGTTGTTCATATGCAACATATGGATGTGGCCATATATTAATTTTTGATCGGTATATGACTAAGTTGGCTGGTATTCTTCCTTCAGAAGAACAAATGGAAAAAATTAGAAAAATAAAGCAAAAGAGAATGGATGATCAAAAAGGAAGCAAATCAAAGAGAAAGAGGGTATCCAAACAACAGGCTCAAGAAGAAGAAGAAGAAGAAGAAGAAGAAGCGATTATTCGGCCTCTTACGGACTTTAGATTGTTTGAGGAATAATCAACGAATGAAAAGGTGCCGACTACGTATGAGGCCTCGACCTTTCCTGTGGTATCTCATGGGCATCCGCCAAAAAAGTATTCTTTCTTTCGACTTAGACCAATGACGGTCCAAATATTTACGCACTACTTTTTTGGAATTCTGAACTTTAATGATGAAACTACATGTGTATGATTCAATGGGCAGTGTAACATATGAGCATGGGGTTGAACATCAGGTACGTGTTAAGCATATGTTTTACCATGCATCTTATGTTTATTACTTTTTGCCCTTGTGTTAGCTATTTTTCATGTTCTTTTTGTAGTGTTGATTGTGGTATATTTGATCTTAAGTTATACGGGTGAATAAAAAATATGTCTTCAAGTTTGATCAAAGTCAGACATTGACATTCATGAAAGAATTGGCTGCTAATCTTTCGGCTCATAAAAAGTGGAAAAAGATAGTGGATATGAAACTCCAGAAGAACAACAAGGACATGATTATGGAGATTTTGGCGAGACAGTGTGTGAGTTTTTTGATTAGAGGATTGCTCACATAGTTTGTATTTTGTGAATATACATTAAGTATTTTCTTAATTTCACTTTTGTTCATACAAATATCATTGTTTCTTTTATCATGAGTTTTAAGTATATTTTTTGTTGAAAAAAACTTCAGCATGAAATAAATGACTTATGCTTTTTAAGCTGAAGTTTTGGTTAAAAGTCATAACAAAAGTGTCGACTGTAGGACAAAAACTTTAGCTTATCAAATGCTGAAGTTTTTAGAAATACACTAAAAAACTTCAGCACATTGCGTTGAAGTTCTTTGAAAAAGCTGTACGAAAAAACTATTGGATCCAACACAAAAACTTCAGCTTATCAAGAGCTAACGTTTTTAGAAATAAGCTAAAAACTTCAACACATTGGACTGAAGTTTTTTTTGAAAAAGTTATACGAAAAAACTATTGAATCCAACACAAAAACTTCAGCTTATCAAGAGCTGAAGTTTTTAGAAATACACTAAAGAACTTCAGCACATTTGGCTGAAGTTTTTTTAAAAAAGTTATACGACAAGAACTATTGAATCCAACATGAAAACTTTAGCTTATCAAGAAGGTTTTAGAAATATACTAAAACATTTTAACATGTTGGGCTGAAGTTTTTTGAAAAACCTTTACGACAAAAACTTTAGCTTGTTTTGGCATATATCTTGATACTTTTCTTTTTTTAAATTTTCTAGCTACTTTTTGCCATTTATCACATAATATCACCTACTTTTTGTGACCATATTATTATTATTTTTTTATTGCATTTACCAACTACTAGCATTTATCACTTACTTGTTTTGTCAACTACTTATCTTGTTACATTTAATTTCCCTGAACAAAAAACAGTTAACAATATCTTCAATATTTATAGATATTAAATTGATTAGATGCACTCTTTGGCTATATTAACGATCTATTTACTTTAAAATTTCATAGCCATCCATATACTTCTATCATACTTCTTTAAATTTATATTCAAAGAAAAACAAGAAAATGTTGGCAGAGACATGATTATTGAGTGTAGCATGGAATTCATTGGAAGAAAAGATATCGAAGGAAAACTCAAAATATTTCATATATGAAGGAGAGTGGCCAATTTAAATACTCGAGCTCCAGGACAATTTGCTCTTTTTACTAGTTGATAAGTCTAACTTTTAGTAAAATTATCCTGGGGCTCGAGTATTTGATGTTGCCACTCTCCGTCACATATAAAGTTTTTTGGACTTCTCCTTCATTATCATTGATTCCCACGAATTCCCAGCTGCATACCAGTAAGCATGTCTTTGCCAATATTTTCTTATTTTTTTCTTATGAAAGAAGACGGGAGTTGCTATAAAAAATCATAGTAAACTTCGTTAACCTGTGTCAGATAGAAAATACTTTGGTGGAATTAATTTTGGTAAAATGGAGCGTGAATGTCTTATAGCTTATGGTGCTGCATCAAATTTACATGAACGCCTTTTCACACTTAGTGACTCCTCCCATATGCACTTATGTGGAAAATGCAATAATATGGCAAATGTAATTCAGATGTCCTTACAAGGTGGTAAAGTAAGGTGCTCGTATTGCCATTTCTGTGAATCAGTTGAAGACATAGTGAAGGTTCATAGAAAGTTGTTAAGAAACCCAAGAAGAGCAACTAGGACATGACTATGGAGAATCTAAAGACACTCCATGAATTTTTTTAATAGAGATTAACTTGTTAAAAAAACTAAACTTTTCTCTTTTTTTTTCAAGGATGTAAGTGAAAACAAAATTGAATTTTATGAATATACATTATTTTGTGTGATTTATGTGATTTCTTTTGAATTTTTGTTATATTCGCATTAATTAGTTTTTTTAGTTGACGTAGATGAATTCAAATATGCTTAACTTCAACATGAAGTAAATAACTTCTGCTTTTAAGCTGAAGTTTTGGTTAAATGTCATAACAAAAGTGTTAAATGTAGGACAAAAACTTCAGCTCATCACTAAATACACTAAATAACTTCAGCAGTTTCTGCGTAAGTTATTTAAAAAGGTTTTACGACAAATACTATCGAGTCCAGAATGAAAACTTTAGCTTATTAGGTGCTGACGTTTTTAGAAGTGAATTAAATAACTTTAGCTCATTGAGTTGAAGTTATTTGAAAAAGATTTACAACAAATACTATCGAGTCCAGGACAAAAACTTCAGCTTATAAGGTGCTGAAATTTTAAAAAATGAACTAAATAACTTGAGCACATTCAGCTGAAGTTATTTGAAAAATCTTTACGATAAAAACTACCGAGTCCAAGACAAAAATTTTAGCTTATCATAAGCTGAAGTTTTTAGAAATATACTAAATAACTTCAGCACATTGAGCTGAAGTTATTTGAAAAAGCTTTACGACAAAAACTATGAGGTCCAGGAGAAAAACTTCAGCTTATAAAGTGCTGAAGTTTTAGAAATGAACTATATAACTTCAACGCATTGAGCTGAAGTTTTTCAAAAAGCATTTACAATAAAAACTATCGAGTCCAGGAGAAAAACTTCATCTTATAAAGTGTTGAAGTTTTTGAGAAAGCATTTACGAGAAAACTATTGAATCCACAATGAAAAACTTCATCTTATAAAGTGCTGATGTTTTTGGAAATAAACTAAACAACTTCAGCACATTGAGTTGAAGTTTTTGAAAAAGCATTTGCGACAAAACTATTGAATCCACAATGAAAAACTTCAGCTTATCAAGTGGTGAAATATTTGGAAATGAAAAAAATAACTTCAGCACATTGAGCTGAAGTTTTTGAAAAAACATTTACAACAAAACTATTGAATCCGCGATGAACAACTTCAGCTTATTATGTACTGAAGTTTTTGAAATGAACTAAATAACTTCAGCAGGTTGGGCTGAATTTTTGAAAAAGCTTATGACAAAACCTTTAAAGTTGATACTTATCTTTTTTACATTTACTATCTATTTTTTGTCTTTTGTCACCTACTTCATCTTTCATTTAAATTTGTTTGACCATACAGTAAATGATCCAAAAAGTTATTTTTTAGGCTGAAGTTATTTTTTTACTATAGAAAAACTATGGGCTTATTAAGGCTAACATTACAATTCTTTTTGCATTTATCACATACTTGTTTTACCATTTACTTATCTTGTTTCATTAAATTTCTCTGAACGTAAAACAGTAAAAACACTTGAAAAGTTACTTTTACACTTATAGATATTAAATTGATTAGGTGAAATCTTTGTCTATATTAACAATCTTTTCATTTGAACATTTTATAGTCATTCATAGACTTCCATCATATTTATTTTAATTTATATTCATTCATAGTCTTTCAGCTTTTGTTAGAGAAGAATGTCTGGTGGAAGCGAAAGTAGAAAGCTTAATATCGATGAAATTAGGAAGAAGTGGGAGACTTTGAAGTGCGAGTGGTACAATAACAAACCGATGGCTAATCTTATACTTTTGTGAGAACAAATAAAGGCTGATTGGGAGAGAACTAGACCACAACTCTTTGCCAATGAATCATTTCAGAACAGACTTAACCTGGAACATAGTTGTGGAGGTTATTCAACCTCGTTCGACAAGGTTGTGCAGCAGTTTGATAGTTTTTAGTTTCCCAGCTTGAACAACTATTCCAAGCTACAAAACAACCTGAAGAGTCTTCTTCCTCTTATGCATAGAGTAATCGTCAAACAAAGTTAGCTGAGTGATGAATTCAACAAGTTGAAGATTGATCTCCTTGTATTCAGTGGTGTTTTGCCCGACTACCCTATAGTTATCTCCGATACTAATGATGATGAGATACTTAGAGAAATTGAGGAGTACTGTGATGATGATGATGGTGGTGGTGGTGATGATTGTTAGTGTTTGTAATCCTTTTTTTATGTTTTAATGTTGTGCTTTTTTGATTACTTCAGCCCAAGAGCTGATGTTTTGTTTGCACTTTGTGTATTGTTGTCATCTCTTTTTGTATCAATGTAATTCTTATCCTTTTTTCTTAGCTTTCTATTGCATTATCCTTGTTATTTGTTGGTATTTGCTTTATACTTCTTAGTTGGATTTTATGTTTAGTTTTTGTAATTCTTTTTTATGTTTTTATGCTATGGTATGAATATGCTGAAGTTACTAATTTCATTTTCTATAACTTCAGATGCTGAAGATTTTGTTTGTACATGCCTTTCTTTTGTATGTTGTATGCGTTTGTGTGTATGTGTGTATGTGTGTGTATTTTTGTTAAGGATATGTATTTCACATACTGTAACCTCAAGTTTTTTCTCGCAGAAGTCATTGCGTACTTTTTTAAAATGCAACGAAACATGTAATTCTGCGCAACAAAAATGAGTGTTTTGTACGTTAGCAGTATATAAAATAGTCCAGGAGCGTCTTTTTTTATTCCTATGAAAAATATCACATTTCAAATATGTCATACAATAACGAAAGTCTAAATTCAAACCAATGATTATTGAAGGTTGGAGTATTTTTCAGTGTGTTTCTTTGAATATGGATGAGGTGCTGGAGAAGACAAGCAAGTTGTTCTACTGTGCCCAACTTGTTTACATCGACTACATTTGGTAGACTTGAATGGTACTGATTCAGTCACAGGTATATGCCTCTTCTTTTGTCTTCTTCCTTGTAAAATCTCTACATTGGGAGGTTTTGTGATCTCGGATTCTACGTTTTGTGGTATATCCTATGATTTTTGATCTCCCATGATATTCACATGTCCTTTATATGTTTTCAATCAGGTTTCCATTGAATACCAATTTGAGCAGTAATCATATTTCTTATTAATAGTAGCAATTGCATGTGGACAGGAAAATTCATCAAGTTGGAATTACAGGCAGTCACAAGTTCTTTTCTTTAAGTCCACAATGAATTCGATTCCTTCACTATTTATTGTGAACAACATTGAATCAAGGTTAAACACCTAACAAGGAATAAAAAATATAGACAAACCATATTAGTGTATTGCTGCTTCAAAAAGAAAAGAGTATGAAATTTTTTAAATGTAAGTATTAAATCACTGCAACACATATAAAATGCTGAAGTTAATAAATATACTAGCAAATATTTTATAAGTCAAGTCCGTCTTGTTAGTCATCTCTTCTTCTGCCCATATTGATACTCTGTGAAAAGTTAAATTTTCCTTTTTTCTCAGTTCGTAAAACCACTAACCCAACTTTGCTTGGATAAAATCAAACATTCTTAAAATAGGCATTTCTCTCCCTTTTAGTAAAATGGAACTCATTGATTCTACCATGTTTGTTGTTATCATATCATAACGTCGTGGGAACTAGAATCGAGCCCATCTCTTTAGAGGCTCTTCAATTATGTAATCGTATATTTTCTTCTCAATACATTTGAGTTGGGACATTAACTAATTAAAATATTCACATTTGTATGACCTTGCAGTACTTTGAAAAAGATTTATTACGGTGGCTTTTGCATGGCTTTGCATTAAATTTTTCTCAAAGTGATAGAGGCAGATACCATGGTGAGCTTTAGAAAAAAAATTCTAATCCCATTTGCAATCGATTGGTTTTATCTGACAAGAAAACCAATTCACGATGGACTTGAATTGATTTTCTCATTTTTCCAAAGAACCAAATTTATGCCTTATTGTTTTCTGATTCTGCTACACCAAAACATAGATGAAAGATTTGATTGTTTGCATCCTTTGATACAACAACAAATAGAACACCACGATAATTGGACTATAAAACTGTTGCATCTACTGCAATAATGGGTCTACAGTAGAACCAACCAGCTAATGATGCCGCAGGAGCAAAGAACATGTAAGTAAATTTATACAGTGAAACACAAAAAAACAAATTATAAAGTTTGAAAATTTTCAAATAAGAACATTTGAAACTTGAGGCTGAAGGTTAGTATTGTTTTGCTTACCTTTTCTGCCAATCTCTTTAATGCATATGTACGTTCCTAGGTTTTTGCTCACCATCGTACGTTGGTATGAAGGAAGAATCTGGTAGTGTTCTTCAGGCGTTCCCCTTATGCAAGCAACAACTTTTTGAATAGCATGGCATGCCTTGTGATAACCAACATTAATTTTAAATTTCTTTTTTATTTCACTTTCTACAAAGGCTAGTGTAGCCTTTATCTTTTTGTCTCGAACATGCTGTATAATTTGTTCACTTATAAAATTTGATGTAGCATGCTTCTGATATGATTTTCTTGTATCAACCGAGCATTCATGGATGTTATGATATTTTATCACCTTGAATAGTGTAGAATTTTTTATTCTTGTAGCACGTACATTTCAACCACATTTGTTCATAATGCATTTCAGCTCGTATCTCTTTGAACATGATCTAACAACAGTGAATTCAACTTTGTAGTTTATCTCCAAGCTGCAGAAAAATATAGTCATGTTTTGTTTGTTTTCAAAAATTAATCCAACTCTTACTTCCTCAGGCAACGCGTCGTGCCTAAGTATTTTACATGGTGGAGTTCCTCATTCTTTTTCTTAATTTCTGAGAAGCACAAGAAGTTTCAACAATTTCTTCAATTCTATCTGATGTTATCGGTATAAGTTCCATGTTTACTTCATCTTTGTTGTTGCTTATCATTGCAGAAGGTAACAAAAAACTTTCTTGGATTGTGTGTTGGTTGTCAATTTGCATGATTAGCTGTCCTTTTTCTTGGTCATTAACAAAGTGGTATGAATTTATTGGAGGATGGGGTAATTGTTGCAGCGTTATATATACGGAAGTAGCTGTAATATTAGAAAGTTGTTGCTCGTTGTCTACTTCCATTATTGGTTGTCCTACTTCATAATGATAATCAACAGAAGGTTATGAATGTATTGCATATGCAAGAGATTGTTTGAATGCCGCAGATTCTGAAGGTTATATTTTTTTATGGCGAAATTGCAATTCTTGTAGGCTGAATCAGTTTTAATCAAATGTATACAGGTACTGAATTCTTCATCTGAATTTACAAGCATTCCTTTGCTTGTATTTATTTGATATCAGACCATACTTTTAGTACATAAGTTGAATCAATATTTGCTACTTCACTAATTTTCTTCAGAAAAGTATTGAATGATATGTGCTTATTAAGTAGAACAACGTCTATATCATGATCCAAGTATTTGAAATCAGAAGTCCACCTCCCATTGAAATATATGACAACACAAATCAAACTCATCCTACAAACTGTAGTTTTGGTTAAAAGTCATAACAAAAATGTCAAATGTAGGACAAAAACTTCATCTCATCACTAAATACACTAATTAACTTCAGCAGTTTCCGCATAAGTTATTTGAAAAAGCTTTACGATAAATACTATTGAGTCCATGACCAAAACTTCAGCTTATCAAGTGCTGAAGTTTTTAGAAATAAACTAAATAACTTCAGCACATTGAGCTGAAGTTATTTGAAAAAGCTTTACGACAAAAAGTATCGAGTCCAGAAGAAAAACTTCAGCTTATCAACTGCTGAAATTTTTAGAAATGAACTAAATAACTCCAAAACATTGGACTGAAGTATTAGAAAATGAATTCAACAAACTTGAGCATAATTCAACATTAATTTCATAGTATACATGAGTAAACATGACAAACACAATTAAAATAGTAATTATATTACATTGGAGGTATGTGTTAGTGTAATAATTACATTCCTATCACATTGATGCACGCTTTTCTTTGGACGGCGCTTAAAATTCCTCTTTGCCTTTTCATATACCCTGCAAAAAAAAATTACCCTATAAAAGTGCGCTATACTTTATGAGTTTATTCACTCAAACACATATATTTTAGCAAACATAAAATACAAAAAAGAGAAAAATGGATGCTGTCATCAGGAAAATAGTGGAAGAAATCGACCAAGACATTATAGAGGCCTTTGAGGTGAAACTGGATGAGCTTATAGACAAGTACGACAGGGAGCTGGAAGAAATCAACAAGAAGCTTGATACACTTGTGATGTATGCAAGATTTGATAATTCTGCTAATGAAGATGTTCACCCATCTGGTAGTGACGACGACGACGATGATGATATGGACGATTAGTTTTTTTTGTTATGTATGTTATTTTGTTATATATGTAATTTAATTTATCCTTTTTAATGCTTAATGAAATATTCAGTTTTTGTTATAAGTTTTTTGTGCGTTTGTTTAATATTAATTCTAATCAAAATCAAAAAATAGCAGAGGAAATGATTAACGTCAGCTCTTCTTGCTTAAGTATTTAAATAATAACTGAAAAACTTCAGCACCTATGCTAAAGTTTTTTGTGCAAATATAATTTTAATTTATATTTTTTTTACCCAATGTAGGAGGAAAACTTCACCTCATATTGCTGAAGTTTCTAAAGATTAGGTAAAAATCACCAGCAACTAATGCTTAGGTTCTTTTTGCAATATCACATTTTAATTTATGTTTAATATCTAACTAGTGTAGGAGGAAAACTTCAGCTTATTTTGCTGAATTTTTAAAATATGAACTAAATAACTTCAGCTTGTTTTGCAAAGAAACCAAAAATTTCAGCATATTTGTCGGATTAGAATGTTAGAATTGAACGTCAAACAGATTTAGAATCCAAATTCAGCATATCAGTGAAGTTCGTCAAACAACTTCAATTAGTCAAAATTAGATGAATTTGAATACTTACAATGTATTTTATAATTTTTAATTTAGAATTTGAATCTGTTCAAATCTAATTTGTGATACGCGATCTCAGGAGAGAGGAAGTGAAGGATATGCGGCTTTGGAATTTGAATCTGGGTATGCTTGATGTTTTATATGTTTTGGAAGGGGTATAATGGTCATATTATTACAAATTTTTTGTTAGTTAGTTACAAAATTAATAATTTTTAAAAATAGAGTATAAGCTAAAAGGTGGCATAAATATAAGGTACGACTGCAAATCACCCGGCTTGAGGCTTCACTAAATATTTGGGCTTTTTGGAAAATCAAGATTCCACATCTAATTTTTTTTTAAAAAGAAAAAAGAAAAGAAGAAGAAAGCTCTATGAAGGCAAAAATATTAATAAATTATCTATATTTATATCCATATCTATACTATATTAAAAGTACGAAATCCATTAATCAAATGTTGTTCGTTATTTTTACCCTTTTAAATTAGAGTTTGCACTGGAAAAAATAATCATTTATTTATTTTTTAATATTTAGCACTTTAAAATCAACTAAAACTTTACTTATTAAAATTTTTCTTATTTGAAATACTACTGCAAAGGAAGTCATAATATTTGTGACATCACAATCAATTAATATACCTTGCACAAGTCAAATAATTCGTTTATAATATCTGTTGATTGTACGTGCATATCAAAAGGTGATAAAACAGGAAAAGGACGCCAGGGAACATGCATAATATTTGGCTAATGCTCTAATTGGTATGTCCTATGAAATAATCACTATGAGAACAGTTATGTGACTAATTCTGTATCATGACGAGGGATACTACATTTTTCAATTCAAGAATATAGAGGATAAAGATCTTGCACTTCATGTGGGACCTTACACCTACAATAACAAACCATTCTTTCTGCAGCATTGGAGAATTGATTTCTACTTCAATCCAGAGTGTTTGAGTGGCATTTCATTGTGGATTAAGTTCCCTTGCCTTCCACTAGGGTATTGGGCTAAAGAAGCCTTGAGCAAATTGGCAAGTGTGGTAGGGAAACGTCTATACACTGATAAGATGAATGCTCAAATAGAGAAGGTGTCACATGCTAGAGTGTTGGTGGAAACTGATATTTCACAACAGCAAGTCCCTTAGAGCTTTGAAATTCAAACTCCTAAAGATGTCATACACCAACAAATATTCTATGATTGGAAGCCCAAGTTTTATTGTGACTGCATTTGGTTTGGGCATGACACAAACGACTGTTGGCTAAGAAACATAGGAAGAATTTAGGGAACAACCTAAAATGAGAAGAAGGAACAGGAACTGAAAGAAGAAGATTACCAAAAAGTGGGTGCAAAAAGAGCACATGACAACTGATGTAGGACTCTGACGACCTAATCGGTTGTTTTGAGCTCTAGCGCGTTGTTCGCCGGTTTGAGACTATGAGTAGCTTCACTTCATGTTTTATGACTTGTACATATGGTTGAAATGGAATTCGGAAAGATCGGAGTTGTTTCGGAAGAAAAATTCTAAATTCGTTAGCTTTAAGCTGGAAGAGTTGACTAAGGTTTGACTTTTGAGTAAACAACCACAGAATCGGGAGGCTACAGAACATTTAGGACTTTCACTTTTTCTTTTTACTCTACATCATGTGGTAAAGCTCACTTGTAAGAATTCAGACTCCTAAATTCTATTTTACTCATAATAAGACGATACCTACCTCCGGAAAGACGGTTGGTAAGAGATATAACTATGGAAGAGTTGAGTCGGAGGAACTCGATTTTTGCATCATGCTTATGATGAGTAAATGTAAGGTCTTCAGCAAATCATGCGTGTACAAAAATGTGTAAGGTTCTTGATAAGGAGTGATCATGCCCAACTTTAGTCCTAAAAAGGATAAGCGGTTGTTGCAAATATAATCGGGTCTAAAAGTATGGAGTCGAATCCCACAAAGAACTAAAGCTTAGCTGTATTTGTTAAATATCACCAAGAAGACAAGATTGAAAATAAATAACCAGCGAAAACTAACTATGCTTGAATTGTAAACAATTGGAATAAAGGTCTAAGGTAATGGTTTCCCCCGTTGTTGATTTCATTAGTTGCATGTTCCTTATAGCTTTGACTTAGTTGCCTCTATCAATCATGAACTCTCCAGCTAGCATAAATCTCTCTCAAACAATTATGATAATTTATTAGACGCACTATCTCAAGCTACGCTAGCTAGATTCATATTATAGTTCACTTAGATCGCATACGAGGTATCGTTATCTCTAATCCAACCTCTAAACCTTGGGTTATGACTCTCGCCTATACTCTGGTAGTGATGTTGTTCAAACAACTACCTAAATATGCACTTTCTCTCGAGCAGATACATAATAAATAGGAACGACTAATTGAGGAACCTTTCAATTAACCAAAATCAAAACGTAGTTGAACAAATAGTGATTAACAACAAACTCAAAACTATATTAATATCACAACCAATTCATCCCCAACGAGTTTCACCAAAACCTTAGATAACAAAAGTTAGCTGCTCATGAAAATAACAAAAATCACAAAAGAATTCATATTCAAAGGTAAAAGAACAACGAAGAAGATTAATGATTGATGCCCAATGGTCCTCCTTGCCTCTTGCCCTTCCTTCTGATGTTTTTCACTTCCAAGAATCATTCTCCCCTTTCTTGGTCGGCCTCCTTCATTTAATATAGGGTTTAAGGCTTAAAATCCCACTTTGGTCCTTGAAGTATACGCGTCCTGCCGTGGTCCTATAGCGGTTACGCCAGGACCGCGACGAGAGTGGCCTTCATAATGCCACACCCACCATTATGAAAAAACAACCTAAGCAGTGTAATAGCCCCACCTCAGGTAAAGATTCTAATGACATGCCACACTCGTGCTTATTCTATGTACTCTAAACAGAGGTGAGGACTTGCTTTTTCTTCCTGAGTTAAATGCCCTCACATCATATTTTTTAGAGAAGTTCTGCACACATAAAATCAAACAACAAAGAACTATAAATAGAACGAATTCACTCATTCTTAGCAAAGAATATTCACATGCCACACAGATATACCATAAGTTTGCCCTTAGTTTAATACTCTATTAATCGAGTTGTTCAGTCTAAGATCAATAGTGCTTTATTTGGTTGGTATAGTGACTAACCTCCCTAAGCACTTTTTAATATAATAGTTCATGTTATTCCAATTTTCATGTTCAGCCCAGTCATTCTTCCACACTTGTTTCATAAGCTACACCCCTCCCCCCCCACTTTTCCTAGGTGCAACTGGCTTTATCTTACCATTCAATATTTTAGGACCACATATTTACAAGGTCATTTTTCTATTATTCACTTTTTTAAAGAACCATTGCACAATTCAAGTATTTTCCTTATTTTCCTTTTCCCACTCCATTACCACCCCACACTTTGACTTTTATATTATCTTTAATGATTCAAGTGCTTCTAGGAGGTAAAGGTTAAAAAAGTCAAGCTATTCAAACACAGGGATGTGGGTTATTGTAAGGTTATCAAAGAAACAGGCTCCAGGCTCAAAGGGACTAACTATGGTAATATGTATGGGTGGACTCATAATAATATAGGCTACACAAAGAAATGCCTAAATTATCTCTAAGACCAAACAACTTCTATTTCACTTTGCACAAACACATGACAAGTTCTAGGTATTGCATGCAAGTATAGAATACATGTATTACCTCACACACACTTGGCATGTAACTCATTCTGAATTAGTTTGTCAACACACTCACGTGAGAGTCCAAGTAAGACTAGGTGTGCAAAATTAAGGCATAAGATTAAGAATCTACAAATGAGCCTAGACGTCGCACCCTCAAGTTCGTTTTAGTTATTTGCAGGTATGTACACTACGGGATGCATTCTTGCCCTCACCCATCATAGCCCAAGAGAGTTTTAAGGGGCTTAAAAAAATATTGAAGAAAAATATACCTAATCTGGTTCAACAAAAGCCCTTGAACAAGAACCGTAGTCAAAAGAAAAATCAAGAGGGGATTACTACACTACCTAAAAAGAAAATTTATTAAAAAATTTTTTTTGCTTTTTTTATTACTTCCCTCAAGAATACTGTCTAAGTGGTCCATCATCAGGAAGCGTCACATATATTTAAAATAATTTTATCGGCTATGGGATCTTGGAGGAGTAGTGGAGGTGCGAGCACTATGTGGTCGACTACGACGAACTATGTAAGGGAGGCGGCGAGGGAGGTGCTAGGTGTATTGAAAGGTTATTCTGGCAGGCACCAAGGAGACTGGTGGTGGAATGACATAGTCCAAGGTAAATTGGAGGCAAAGAAGGTAGCGTACGCGAAGTTGGAAGGGAGCTCAAGCAAGGAGGAGAGGAGAGCGAATAGAGAGAGGTACAAAGTGGCTAGGAAGGAGGCAAAGCTGGCGGTAACGGAGGCTAAGAATGCAGCATTTAGCCACCTATACGAGGAATCAGGGGAGAAAGGAAGGGACAGGAAGTTGTTTCAGCTGGCAAAGGCGAGGGAGAGGAAGGCCCGAGATCAGGACCAAGTTAGGTACGTTAAAGATGAGGATGGTAGAATTTTGATGAGAGATCCCCAGATTAAGCAGAGATGGCAGATGTACTTCTATGGTCTTTTAAATGAGGAGGGGGACTGGGATATAGCGCTCTAGGACTTGGGGCATTCGGAGATTCCCCGAGATTTTAGGTATTGCAGGCACATTAGGTTTGACGAGGTCGTTGGGGCTTTGCGTAAGATGAGTAGGGGTAAAGCGACCGGGCCAGATGAAATCCTGGTTGAGTTTTGGAAGTATGTGGGGAGAGCGGGATTAGAATGGCTAACTCGGTTGTTTAATGTGATCTTTAGGACGAAAAGGATGCCGGAGGAATGGAAGTCGAGTACAGTAGTACCGTTGTACAAGAACAAAGGTGATATCCAGTGTTGTAACAATTATAGGGGTATCAAGCTACTTAGCCATACCATGAAAGTATGGGAGAGGGTGGTAGAGGCGAGGGTGAGGAAGTCGACGTCTATATCCGACAATCAGTTTGGGCTTATGCCGGGCCGCTCCACCACGGAAGCTATCCACCTTATTAGGAGGTTGGCGGAGCAGTACAGGGATACGAAGAAGGATCTGTATATGGTGTTTATTGACTTGGAGAAAGCGTATGACAAGGTCCCTAGGGAGGTGCTCTAGAGGTCTCTTGAGGTGAAGGGCGTGCCGGTAGCCTACATAAGAGCGATCAAGGACATGTATGATGGAGCTAAGACTAAGGTCAGAACTGTGGGAGGCGACTTCGAGTATTTCCCGGTTGTTATGGGATTACACCAAGGCTCTGCGCTTAGCCCATTCTTATTTGCCTTGGTGATGGATGCTTTGACAAACCATATCAAAGGAGAGGTGCCATGGTGTACGGTGTTTGCTGATGACATTGTCCTAATTGACGAGACAAAGGCAGGTGTTAACGAGACATTGGAGGTTTGGAGACAGACTCTCGAGTCTAAGGGTTTGAAATTGAGCAGGTCTAAGACAGAGTACATGGAGTGCAAGTTTAGCACTTAATCGAGGGATGGAGGCGGGAAAGTGAGGCTTGAATCACAAGTCATCCCCATGATATCTAGCTTCAAGTACCTTGGGTTGGTGATTTAGGGGGATGGAGAGATCGACGAAGACGTCACTCACCGCATAGGGGCGGGATGGATGAAATGGAGGCTCGCATCTAGAGTCTTCTGCGATAAGAAAGTGCCACCGAAACTCAAAGGTAAGTTTTATAGAACTGTTGTTAGACCAGCTATGTTGTATGGGGCAGAGTGTTGGCCGGTTAAGAACTCCCATATCCAGAGGTCCAAAGTAGCTGAGATGCAGATGCTGAGGTGGATGTGCGGGTACACTAGGAGAGACAAGATCAGGAATGAAGATAATTAGAGGAATGTGGGCGTCGCCCCTGTGGATGACAAGATGAGGGAAGCGAGGCTCACATGGTTTGGGCACATGCAGAGGAGAAGCATCGATTCTCTGGTTAGGAGGTGCGAGGTAGAGGGAGACCTAAGAAGTATTGGGGAGAAGTGATCAGGCAGGACATGGTCCGTCTGCAGATTTTCGAGGACATGGCTCTCGATAGGAAGGCATAGAGGGCAAGCATTAGAGTTGTAGGATAGGGGTAGTGGTTCTTCACTTCTTGCATACCGGGGGTGAGGCGGGTAGGATTAGGGTTGATCTTAGATAGCCTGCAGTTTATGTCGAACCCATATTATTCTTATTGTTTATCTTAGATGCCTTAGACTCTGGTTACCATTATTGCATGTCATTCATCTTTTGGTTTTTATTTTTATATTTTTTTATGGTTCTGTTACTTTAATTATTTTACTGGACTAATGAATTCCCTTTTCTTTTCTTTTCTTGTTTTCCTCTATTTCAGTCGTTCTGAGCCGAGGGTATATCGGAAACAGCCTATCTGCCCTACCGGGGCAGGGGTAAGGTCTGCGTACACATTAACCCCCCCTACACCCCACATTAGGGGATTTTACTGGGTAGTTGTTGTTTTATTTAACAAACACAACTAAAGTAGCATGAAAAGTCACCCCAGACAATCTCCTCACCCACACTTAAAATTATGAATTGTCCCCAATGCACATCCATATATACAAGAGGGTAAAAGAAACTCCCTGATAGGCTAAAGGCCGAAACACTAACAGCTCATGGGGTACTAAGACTTCTCCCAAGCTTGGTCCTTCGTGTAGATACCTCACACTTAGTTCCAACCATTTGGTTTGTTGTTGCATCCTTCCAAGACCTTTGCTTTCCATGCTCCTAGAAAATAATAATTGACACTACAAAAATAGTATAATTTAAAAATAAATAAATAAAAGAAGCAATAAAGCTGGGTTGCCTCCCAACAAGCTCTTGATTTAACGTTGCGGCATGACGTGAATCACTTTTTGTCTCCACCTCGAGCTTATGAATTGAACCCCAAGTTTTGATTCAACCTTATGATTATGGTCATGGGGCGGTGGGACGGATCTAACTGGCCCAAGGGAATAATGTAGTATTCTGCACTCTTTGGCCTTTGTATGAGGTATGTAATCCTGACTTTCTGGCAAGAAAAATTCCAGAATATATGCACCTTGTTCCTCATTCCTTGACTCTTCGATTGGTTTGGATGACTCTATTTCCATATAATCATCCTAATATAATGTGGAAAATGCTTGGAGTGTGGACCAATGTGCTCAAATGAACTTTAGGATTTTCAACATCCTCAACATCAATGATACTAGAGTCAACAAAATTTATTTCCTCAATGTCCTTGACTGACTCTAGTCTCACTTCTACACATTGACATCCTCAAATTGTAGTTGGCTAGGTTGTTGATGTTCTACTCTGACCTCCCCAATTAGCACCTCAAATGCATGCTCTCCTTTGCTATTCCTCAAGATTGGCTTGTTGAGAATTAAAAGCTCCAACCACTTAACTCAATTGAGCTTCCAACTTGCGAATAGTTGCCTCTTGCCTTTCTATGTGCAATTGTTTCTCATTGTTTTGTTCCAGAAGGCACTTTATCATATCCCTGATCTACATCTAGCCCACATTCCCAGGTTTTTTGTTCCTATTAATTTCACAAGAAAAGGTAGAACTATCATAGTAAGAGGTTGGGGCAAAATAAGATATATAAGCACAACAATGAAGGGGACCATTTTTACCACCATACACATAACAGACATTCCGCAAATAAGATTGAGTTGGTGTACGTAACTCGCTCTTAGGAACATTTTGAAAATTTTTCCACGCGTGGTTTCCTTCACAATATATATGGAGATCAATAATAGAATTATCTATACCTAAATTTTCATAATTCCAAGATATCATGTTTCTCAAATCAACAGTTATACAAAAATACAAAAAAAATAAAACAAAAAAAAGTTCAAACTTGAACCCCAACAATATATACAGCTAGAACTACACCATTAGTTCCCCGGCAATGGCGCCAAATTTTGATCACGCCCAACTCTAATCCTAAAAAGGATAAGCGGTCGTTGCAAATATAATCCGGTCTAAAAGTCCAAAGTCGAATCTCATAGATAACTAAGGCATAGCTGTAACTGTTTAATATCCCCAAAAAAATAAGATTGAAAATCAATAACCAGCAGAAAACTAACTATTCTTGAATTTTAAACAATTGGAATAAATGTCTAAGGTAATGGTTTCCCCCATTGTTGATTTCATTAGTTGCATATTTCTTATATCTTTAACTTAGTTGCCTCTAGCAATCATGAACTCTCCAGCTTTCATACATCTCTCTCAAGCAATTATAATAATTTACTAGACGCACTCTCTCAAGCTATGCGAGCTAGATCACATTACAGTTTACTTAGATCGCATCCGAGGTATCATTATATTAAATCCAACCTCTAATCCCTCGGTTATAACTTTTGCCTATACTCCGAGAATGATGTTGTTCAAACAACTACCTAAATATGCACTCTCTCTCAAGCATCTACATAATAAATAGGAATGACTAATTGAGGATACTTTCAATTAACCAATAGTAAAATTTAGTTGAACAAATAGAGATTAACAACCTACTCACAACTATATTAATATAACAACCAATTCATCACCAGCAGGTTTCACCAAACCCTTAGATAACAAAAGTTAGCTACTCATGAAAAAAACAAAAATCACAAAAGAATTCATATTCAAAGGTAAAAGAACAATGAAGAAGATTAAGATTGATGTCCAATGATCCTCCTTGCCTCTTGCCCTTCCTTATGATGTTTTTCACTTCCAAAAATCATTCTCCCCTTTCTTGCCCGGCCTCCTTTATTTAATATAGGGTTTAGGGTTTAAAATACCGTGTTTTTGCACTTTTGTCCTTGAAGTTTACGCGTCCTACCATGGCTATGCTAGGAGCGCGACCAGAGTGACCTTCAGAATCTGCAGCAGTGTTCTGTCGCGGTCCTACCGCGGTTATACCCGGACAGCGGTAGACCAACTTCAGTTCTGATTTTGTCCCTTCGCTTGGTGCACTTTGTGGATATTCTCCGTAAATGATCCCAAAAGTACTCCACAAACTTATTTTATTGGATATAACCTGCAAAGCATGAAAAATACTAATCAGAGCATTTTGTTAAAAGTTATACAAAAATGTGGTTCTTTAGGGCCTAATTATAGTCTAATTTACCTATCATCAAGGAGCTTTAAGGCTAGGATATTTACCCACTCTTATGGTAAAAAGGAATAAGAGAATTAAAAGGTTGACACAAGTTTCAGCAAGTACAATAAGCAAGGTGAAGAAGGGTACCGCATATCCAGTTAATGAAGATTATCATTATTTACATTTAGGAAGAGAGATATAAGCATTTTGAGTTACCTTTAATAGTAACAAATGTATGTACAATTGGCCACACCAATTTCAGCTATGCCCTATAGGGGCTATCAAATATGGCTTCAGAAAAGGACAAAATATCAAGATTCAGCTGGGGTTAGAGTAAACTAAAATGGTGAATGAATTGCTTGTGTTCGCTGACATTTCTGAAGGATATTACAGAGGTTCTAGTAGATCTCCATGTTAGACACCCAGATGATGCACTCTAAAATAGTACAACTAGATATGAGTATCTACAAAGATATGCGCTGGAAGCCTGGAAGAGATAAACATTATCTTAGTGTGACTCTCGTCCCTAGTAGAGAGAGAATGTTAGGCAATCGAATGAGCCAGTGGATGGAGCAAGAGGAGTTAAAAGCAAAATAATGTCTTGTTGAAGTTATCAGAATAAAGTGATAGAAACAAATGTTAGTAGAGAATTAAGAAGAGAGTTAATGAAACATTATGAGTAAGATGTCAGTATGGATGACAACGGTAGATTAAAAAAATGATGACAGTATTACAGAGTCTATAGTTAAGTGAAAGAAAAGACGAGAGTGACAGGCCTTGAGACAACAAAAGAATATGCGCTATAAAATCATATCCTCATTTCGAGAAACAAGCTCCTGACTCCAATGAGACTACCAGAAGGATAAGTTAGACTCCAAAGTAATAGTAGTATGGGCTGGTGAACAAGATAAACTAAATATGAGTTAGGGACTGAGTGATCTTATAATAGTCAGTATTGTGAGAAATTCAAATTTCGTTTTGACGATAATATAATGAACAATCGAAGAAGATTCATAAGAAATTCCGATAACGATAATTCAGGAGGACGCTTCCCTAAAGCAAGCAACGTGAGCAAAGTTAAGCTTAAGGGACTGCATGTGCCAGTTATACTAAGTGTCACCCTCGCGAGTAAGGAATTTTATTATCCTTGGTACAGAAGTATTACCACAAGGCAAGTAAGGATCATCAATGATGTGAAAAGACGCTAAAGATGAAGGATAAAATATCTATAGGTAGATCCTCGTGCTCCAACTCTTAGTACTCCCATAAAGGGGGGGAATATGGAGTGATGTGACATTAAGTCAGAATCAAGTGGTTCTAGTGACAATAGAATGGTAAAGGAAGAATGCGATAAAAATAAAAAAGGAATGAGATTACACTTATTTAAATCTTACATATATGCTACGATTCCAGAATATTATGCAACTACGACGTCCAGGAAAGGAAGTAAGGGTCCCTGCCCGAGATGTAAAATAATCTTAAAGGTTTTGTAGGCAGAGGTTCATTTTGTACAATATATCAGATGCCTTGACGGCCCATATGTATTCATGTTTGGGATTTTTACATATACATACCATATAGCAAACCTTATTACCACCCATGTTTAAGGTTTGTGTTTATTACATTTAAGTATACTACCTTTTAATTTATGTACCAAAATTATATTTAAGGTTTAAATATCAACTTATTAATTATAGCCTTGATTTGTGGAACTGAAAATCTTTTCAGATTTTATTCTACACGTTTTTCTCTCTCTTACAAACAAACCTCATGATTTTCTCCCCTTTTTTAATTACCCTCCCCCCACGTTTGTTTACCAAAACAGATTTCTCTCTCTCTCTCTCTCTCCTCTAATTTCATCCGACATTGTCATAGGAGGTGTTATTCGAAATCACCAAGGCCAGTGGATCTTAGGTTTTTGCAGGAGCAGCACTACTTGGAACTGCCATTCAAATTGAACTGCTAGCTTTGCTCAAAGGATAACTTATTGCTCTACAACAGAATTTAAGGCTGCTTTTCATTAAGATAGTACTTAGAGTAGTACTGTTTCATATCGAGAATTTCATCCGCCATATTTTCAGTCCTACTGTTGTAACAAAGTCCGAAACCCTCTATAAAACCATTTTCTCTCTGTCTTGGCATATGCTGTTGTTGATTCATAAAAGAAGGGTAGACTATACTGTTCATATTTGGTAGTTGCATTGGAAAACAATGTAAACATTAGATCATTTTGGTTGTAATGAACAATTTTTCATGAATATACATTATACACGAGTATTCGAGCTATCTAATAGCAATGCTACAAACTACTGTTGCAGTACATTTGCGTTGTATGAATGTTTCGTCCATTCGGTAGCTGTTGTGTTTTCGGCTAAAACTTCTTATCTTGAACAATGAAGAATAATGAATTGACGTTGCCTATAAATGCCATTTGCAGTTTTCAGCTACACATACAAGCGAGTAGATACAAAAAAATACATTAGTCAGACATATCTATTAAATACCACACTTAACTACAACTGACTACAATTAGCTACAAAGTTCATATAACTACAAAAAGAACTACTGTTTCGTCCATTCGGCAGCTGTTGTGTTTTCGGCTAAAACTTCTTATCTTGAATAATGAGAATAATGAATTGATGTTGCCTATAAATGCCATTTGCAGATTTCAGCTACACATACAAGCGAGTAGATACAAAAAAATACATTAGTCAGACATATTTATTAAATACTACACTTAACTACAACTGACTGCAGTTAGCTACAAAATTCATATAACTACAAAAAGAACTACTGTTTCGTCCATTCGGCAGCTGTTGTGTTTTCTGCTAAAACTTCTTATCTTGAACAATGAAGAATAATGAATTGACATTGCCTATAAATGCCATTTGCAGTTTTCAGCTACACATACAAGCGAGTAGATACAAAAAAATACATTAGTCAGACATATTTATTAAATACTACACCTAACTACAACTGACTACAATTAGCTACAAAGTTCATATAACTACAAAAATTGAATTACTGCTAAGGAAAATTCAATATAACAACATTTGCATATAAATAAATTGAAATACAGTTTAACTACAAATTCACATTAGGTGATTCAAGGTACACATACAAGCCATTAGTTACAGAAAAATTCAATCTTCAGATATATTTATTAAACACTACAATTAACTACAAACTGACTACAATTAACTACAAACTCACTACAATTAACTACAAACTGAATACTATTAACTACAAACTAACTACAATTAACTACAAACTGACTACAAGTAACTACAAACTGACTACAATTAACTACAAACTGACTACAAGCAACTACAACTAACTACAATTAACTACAGCCTTACTACAAGTATTTTATTTCTACAATTTTATCCAATGTATCAATCGATAACTGTTATGCAATTGTAGACTGGAGAATTCCGTAGCTCGCATTATCATCAACCAAAATGGCATCAACTTCAAAATCTCAGAATCTGCTATAGTTATCCTAATAACCATTAGATTTCAGCATTATCGGGATTTTTGACATTGTAGAAGCTCCGCACTGATTGACTATCACGCTTTCAATTCTGATTTTCGGTATTTGATGTAGAAGAATGAGTGATTTCCGAAATTGAAATCTGGAAGAACTACAATTTTATTGACAATCACGCTGTAAATTCTGATAGATAATTGTAGATATGTATATTCATCTACAGAATTAGCTGCATATATATACAAATGCTAAGAATTAATCTAGGCCTAATTCTAAGCTTCCATATTTGTGATCCACATTCGGTGGGATTTGATTTACAATTAATAAGCAAAGTGAATATACTACAATTAACACAATATATTTCTTAGCATAAATTGTGTTTTTATACACATATTTATCACCTTAATATGATTGAGTTATATGCATTCTTATGTTTTACGTTAATTCTTAACGGCTAAGGTTAAATTCCTTAGTTTGATGTAAATACAAGACGCGAATAAGTAGCAAATAGTAGATGCTTATGCTGTAAGAGCCTGTGAACCGGAAAACACTAAACGCAATCCTAGGACTAAAATGGAACAGACACATGATTTACTGTAATGAGGTTGAAGGGCCAATATTGAAAGCTAAATTTAATATTTGATTGATCATTTAATTGGGACAGAATCAAATATTAATTGAGAGCCTTAAAAACAAGCGCTATTTTAGGATACAAATCAGATTGATTTCGTTGGGAGCCTTAAAAACATGCGCCATTTTAGGCTACAAAATCAGATTGATTTCGTTTGGTACATTTGTGGTAACGAAAATATGGAATATGCGGGTAATAACCAAACAAGGCACAATAATGGTAATAAGGTTTGCTATATGGCATAATTCGGTAAAAATCCCTTCATGTTTTAAGAGCGATGGTTCATTAATATAGCTTTTGCCCACCTACAATTATACATTATAAGTAGTGGCCATTTGGACTCATGATAGTTGCAGGAAAAAAGAGAGTTACAGAATAGTTCGCTCAGATCAATATGACACCGGATGGCGTGACAATATCGTAATTTGTAAAAACTCAAAATTGGAGAAAAAAGAAGAAATGAAAAATAAGGGGTTTCGGCCAGGAAAGTTAAATAAGAATTTAAGTGATTTACACTATTAAAATAAGTTAATTGATTATAGCAAATTCTTTACCTTTCATTATCATATAATGCTTACAGTAGGAAGTTAACCACCATTGCAATTTAGAATAACATAATTGTGAAATAGTTGTGCGCAACAAGTGTAGGGACACCACCAAGTGTAACTCAGAAGTGTGTGGGTAAGCATACCTTAATCCTAATTTGTGCTTGAATATAAATAAGGAAAAAAGGTCAGAACTGTCCCTAACCTATTGACTTCAGTTAAAAATGTCCTCCGTTAATCTATTTTGAAGAAAATGCCCATACCATTAAAAATGTGGCATATTTGTGCCCCTAAGTCTAACAACTGACTGTCCTTATATTTAAAACGGTAGGGGCATTTTTTCAAAATAGGTTAACGGTAGGGCATTTTTAAACTGGAATCAATATGTATGCCAGAATTTTAATGGTAGGGGCATTTTTTTCAAAATAGGTTAACGGAGGACATTTTTAAACTGGCGTCAATACGTTAGGGGCAGTTCTGATTCTTTTCCGTATAAATAATAATTCCTTTTTTTTAATTCCTCTTTCTTGGCACGAGTATAAATATCGTACCCCATCGCTTAACTAAAAGTTTTGGACAAGCCAATGAAATAGGTAGAAAACTAGAACATTTACCAAAAGAGCAATATGATTGGCTATAAATAATTTGGCCAAATACTGAGACAATCCTTTTAACTTGGCAATAATTTTTACTTGAGGACACTTTTGTACCTATTGAATCCTTCAAACACATCATAGCAAAATAGCAAACTGTGCGTACACACGCGACAACTATAACAAGTAGCAAAAAGAAAGAATACAACTTTTTCGTATTCCTTTTTTTACTTTGACCAAGTCCCTGTTCCGATTCTTGACCTTAGAAACAACTCGTTTTCTGAAATAGTTCCATATGGATCTCATCTTTAATCTGCCTGCAAGTCCTTGATTTTTTTTTCTCAAGTGAGTCCTCTAGAAGTTATAACTTCTTGAAGTAATTTTTTTGGTGTTATAGTTTTCTGGCCACTTAAATTTGTAGGATTTTTGAAAGTTGATATACGAATTTTAGATTTTCTACTTGAACACTCCAACTTGACAAAATGAATAATAATAAACACATCCATCAAAGCATGTATATCAATTACGCTCACATATACAATACATCATGCTAAGCTATTTATTATTTTCCACATGTTATTTGTGGGTCCTATTTTTAAATACAAAATTAGAAAGAAAAAAAGTTACAAATACAAAAAGAAAAAAAAAACGCCTGAAACATAGTTCGACAATTCCACCGTGGAAATCGTCCCCTCCGACTAGTAGCAGAACTTCGACGAGGCAAAACTGAACACGCAAGGTGTTCCAGATATCCAAATTGGAAAAGAAAGGTACCAAAATGTTCGTATTGGTGAAGAGAATGCTCCTACACTTTCAATTTCATATGGGTACCAATCAATTCCTTCAATTTTACAATCCAAAATCTCAGACAGTTTGATTGAGCAAGGTATTTGACCAAATGCCCCTATTAATTCTGAGTCAACTGGAGACCAATTTCCAATTGGAATCCTTTCTACTACACCCATGGATCCTCTATGCAAAGGCTCAGCTCAATCCATTCAAGAAATCAACCATTACTACCAAATTGAAAACTCAAAACTTCACTACTTAGCCGGGCAAGGTGATCAGGCAGACCAAATGACTCAAAACCGATGCCAAACTGCTCATGCTCCTTAGGAGAATGTTTCTAAACCTTCAAACATAGACCTTACATGGGCCAAATCTTTCGAATATCCAAAATGGCCATTCTGTACACTGTTCATATAATATTGTTCGACCAAATACTCAGTCTCTTTCAATAAGATTCTGAACTTACATGCTCCGGCATGGTCTGGTGAAGTTCGTTGCATCACTTATTCATATGATAGCATCACTTAATCATGGTGGACATCTGAGAAGACGAAAAAATTGGAAAAGTCTTTTTCTTCTTTTTTCTTTTTCTTTTTTTCTTTATATTTTGTTCTAGTTCTAATTTTTTTAAACTAAAAACAACATTATTCACACATCTTGGGAGCGTGATTTGCACACAGTTTTAGCCATGTCAGTTATAGTGCTTCCACATAGGCATGATCAATGGTCAAATATGTTTATTATTACACATTTTGTCAAGTTAGAGTGTTCAAATGAGAAAATTCAAAATTCATGTATCGACTTTCAAAAGCCTTACAAATTTAAGTGGCCAGAAAATCATTAAACACAGAAACCCCTCCTCCCAAACCAACCCCCAACCCCAAATTCTATCTTCTTCCATAGACTTAGAACTACTGAAACTTCCTTTTTTTTTTCTTTTTCTTAATGCTAGTATTTCTGTCTCAAATAGTGGACCTCATTAATCTAAAAATTGTACCATAGCCCTTAATGTAATTGTTATAATTTTTCATCTTATTAGTATAACATAATTTTTTTGAACAATAGAAGAATCTCAGTCAATTAATGTGATTTTACTTAGTGTTTAATTATAACTATTTTTAATATGGTACCTAATTTGTCAATTTTAATTATACATGTAGAGATGTTTATTTTCTTTCTTTCTTTGCATCTAAAGATGGGGAATGAACCACCACGGGAGAAGCGAGAATCACTAGAAAATTTGACTAAGAAAGGGCCATCGGCCGGAAATACCCTTTTCCAAGGACCCATTTCCTCTTTTGTTCCAATTACGCATGTTCTTTTCTCAAATCCGTGTGAAATGCTGTTCAATTACTAGTCCAAAGGGTAGTTTTTCTCTCTCTAATAATTGATATTTTCAATCACTTTAACCTATGAAAATGAAGAGTAGTGGTGCATATGGTGGTAGAGGTGAGAGAGGGAGAAGAAAGACAAATTCAAATAGACGAAATGATTTCCTGATTATTTAAATTTATATCAGTTTGTAAAGTCGATATATGAACTCTTGAGTTTCTCATTTGAACATCTTTACTTGGAAAGTTACTAATAAACACTTGTGATTGTGCGTGTTATTCAATTGCTGCTGATATAGATTTAATTTAATATTTTATATAGCCACATCATCCATTCACCTACATTTTGTTGACATCTGTATGTTAAAGGTCCAATTTATTGGCCTTGTCCTTTTCCAAAATTAGTTTATTAAATTTCTATTTTTTCTTCTCTTTCCCTTCTTTTATTCTTCACCTCCTAGGCACGAACTTTCTGATAATGAAGACTGTAAACATAAGCTCCGATAATGGATACTGAAGTTCAATCGAATCTGATAACTGCTTTTTCCCAAAACTCCTACTATCACGTCATATTGGGCTCAACAAAATCAGTTTCATGATTTGAATTGGCTAGTTTTTGTTTGGGCGAATTTGACCCGTCCAGTCAGTCGGATCGACTGCCTGAACACAGGGATAGAGAGAGAAGAAGAAGGTGTTGCTTTGCTAGTTATTATCCTACCATCTAAAACTCGCTCATTGTATTCTTTCTTAGGATTTGAAGTATGCCCCTTGCAATGGCAGATCTGCAGAGCTTCTTTACTGGGTTTACTCTGATTGGTAATATTATTGGTCTTGACATTACCTTATTTTCTATGATTTTTCTAGAGGTGGCTATGGAAAATAGAAGGGGAGGGGGAAAGGAGAGGTGAGAGTTTGGTAGGAAAGACGGGGCCAAACGAGAAGGGGAATAGGAATGTCTCTTTTTTCTTTTCTTTTTTTTTTAAATAAAAAAAATACTACCCACGCTGCTTTGTAGCGTGATTTTCACACAATATAGCCATGTTAGTTGTGACTCTTCCACATAGGCATAGTCATGGTCAAACGTGTTTATTAGTATTTATCGCGTCAAGTTTTAGTGTTCAAATGGAAAAACTGCAAGTTCATGTATCGATTTTTAAAAGTCCTATAATTTAAAGTGGTTAGGAAGCCATTAGCCATTCAAAAAATGATATCTTTCACGCGCTTCATGGCAGTGTAACTAATATTATGTGCCATGTTAGCAAATTGTGCCTAATAGGAATAATTTGGTTTGAGTTTAGGTGTTCAAAAAGTACAACATTGAGTTGAAGTGCCCAAGTGAAATTATAGCCAAGTTTAAGGGGCCCCTTATGTATTATTTTGAAGTGTCTTCCATCTTAATTCCATACTTTGTGGACCCATCTTCAGAAAAACATTATCCTATCAACTTTTACGTGTTACATGACATGGCAAAATTTTTCTGGTTCAAATTCACTATCCAAATCTCATGGATGAGAGCTCCGTCCACATGTCCCAATCAAGAAAATATTCAAGATTTCCAGCTACTCTCAATTTCTATGTCCAGTTCCAAAATTCAAGATACTACACTAGTGAGTTAATCATTCATCAATCTAAAAAATTTCTCAGTGTCATTTTAGTCCATGTTTTAGTAAATGATGGTGTAAAACAGAATGGTGAGGACTTCAGTCCTTCATCAGACTCCCTTACTGATACCCCATGAAGATCATGCAAAAACCCCAGAATTCAACTTCGACTTGAAGGAACAAGAATGGATTTATATGATCAAGAAAAGCAAAAATATGAAGGAATTGAAGCAAGTCCATGGCCAAATCTTGAAACTTGGATTAATTTGTAGCTCTTTTTGTGCAGGCAATCTTTTAGCTACTTATGCACTTCCAGAATGGGGTAGTATGGACTATGCTTGTTCAATCTTCCGGGAAATCAGTGATCCAGGTTCGTTTGAATATAATACTGTAATAAGGGGACATGTTAAAGATATGAACTCAGAAGAAGCTCTACTTTGGTATATTCATATGATTGAAGATGAGGTTGAACCAGATAATTTCTCATATCCTGCTCTTCTTAAGGTGTGTGCTCGATTTCGGGCCCTCAAACAAGGAAAACAGATTCATGGGCAAATCTTCAAGTTTGGACAAGACGATGATGTGTTTGTGCAGAATAGTTTGATCAATATGTATGGAAAGTGTGGAGAAATTAAGGAATCTCTCATTGTGTTTGAGCAAATGGATCAAAGGACTATAGCTTCTTGGAGTGCCCTTATTGCAGCTCATGCAAATTTGGGACTATGGTCTGATTGCCTCAAACTTTTTGGTGAAATGAACTATGAGGGATGTTGGAGGGCAGAGGAAAGTACATTAGTGAGTGTGCTTTCTGCTTCTACTCATTTGGATGCCCTTGATTTTGGCAAGGCCACACATGGATATCTTGCAAGGAACATGAGTGGTCTCAACAATATAGTAGAGACTTCCTTAATAGATATGTATGTTAAATGTGGAAGACTGGACAAAGGGTTGTTTCTCTTCCAGAGAATGGCAAACAAGAATCAGATGTCCTATAGTGCCATAATCTCAGGGTTGGCATTGTACGGGCGTGGAGAGGAAGCTCTAAGTATCTACCATGAAATGCTCAAAGAAAGATTGGATCCAGATGATGTAGTTTATGTAGGGGTTTTGAGTGCTTGTAGTCATGCTGGACTGGTTGAAGAAGGGCTAAAATGTTTCGATAGGATGAGACTAGAGCATCGGATAGAGCCAACGATTCAGCATTATGGGTGCATGGTTGATCTCTTGGGACGAGCTGGTAGGCTCGAAGAGGCTTTGGAGCTCATCAAGGGCATGCCTATGGAGTCTAACGACGTCTTGTGGAGAAGTCTGCTAAGTGCTTGCAGAGTTCATCACAATGTTGAGTTGGGAGAATTAGCAGCCAAGCATCTCTTCCAGATGAACTCAAGAAATGCGAGTGATTATGTTATGCTCTGCAATATGTATGCACAAGCTCAAATGTGGGAAAAGAAGGCTGTGACTCGGACCAAAATGGCTAATGAAGGGATAAGTCAAGTTCCTGGCTCTTGCTTGGTTGAAATAAACAGAAAGATGTACAAGTTTGTGTCACAAGATAGGTCACATCCATGCAGTGAAGAGGTCTATGAGATGCTTCACCAAATGGAATGGCAGCTGAAATTTGAAGGGTATTCGCCAGATACATCACTGGTTTTGTATGATGTAGATGAAGAAGAGAAGAGGCAAAGATTGAGCACTCATTGTCAAAAGTTGGCAATTGCATTTGCACTTATAAAAACATCTCAGGGTTCTCCAATAAGGATAGTAAGAAATGTCAGGATGTGTAGTGATTGTCACACATACGCTAAACTTGTTTCCATGATTTACGAAAGAGACATTGTTGTTAGGGACAGAAATCGGTTCCACCATTTCAAAGATGGAACCTGCTCTTGTAAAGACTACTGGTGAATACATCTTCTTTTACCATTAAAACTCCAATTCTTTATTACGATCATTTTTTGCTGCAGCTCAAAGATGTAAACAATATTAGCAACCATCTATAAAATCATGCCAATCCTGGAGAACCATCCCAGTCTTGTGTTGGGAATTTTCCCTCCTACATGGAGGAAGAGCCCAATTATTTTGGGCTCCTATATTTTAATTTGGACTCTTTATAACTTAAGTCCAAATGTATTGCATTTTGGCCCAAATGTTTTATGTTGGTCTTGGCCCATTCTCTTAATATTTTGCAGCTGCCAGCAGTAAAAATGAAAAAAAAAAAAAAAAAAAAAAAAAAAAAAAAAAATTCAAAAATACAGTAGAGAATAGAGAAGCAGAGAATCAAAAAAGGCAGCAGCAAACCCTCTGTGCAGCAGCCTGATTTTTCTTCCGGATCGGAGGTCAAACGGAGTCCGTTCGTCCTCAAATTTTAGTATGTTGTTCGTGAGACTCTCCTCTACAAGTACACGAAACAGTTTTTCATTTTGAGGCCCGGAAGGTCGGTTTTTGCTGCGTTTTTTACAGCCCTGCGATTTTGGTATTTTTCTCTATTTTGGTGAAATTGTTGGCTGTTGGTTGTTGTTTGATGATTGTATTTGCCTCTAGTGTTTACTAGAGAGGAGAACTTGTTGTACCCACTTGGTTCTTGTTGATTAGTGGAAGTTTTGGATCGTTGTTGATCGGTCCCGTGGTTTTCTCCCCAATTTGGGGTTTCCACGTAAATTGCTTGTGTCTATTTTATTTCCACTGTTTTACTGAATTGTTGCTGCTGTGTATCTGCTGCTGGAAATTATTTTGGAAGTTATTGTGCCTTTGTCATTCATTGTGTTTATTTGGGGAAAAAGATTGTATTGCGCTTCCGTTGTGTTTTTTTGTCGTTGCTTCCCCAACAAAGTGGTATCAGAGCTTGGTTATTTTTTGGTTGGGTTCTTGTGTTGTTTATAATGGATGACAAAGTAATTGTACAAGGGATGGTTAGTTTGGACTCCACGAATTATTCTATTTGGAAAATTCGGATTGAGGATTATTTGTGTTCAAAAGAATTGCTTGACCCAATTTTATATAAAGATCGTCCAACAGGTGTTGTTGAGAAAGAATGGACTATCTTAAATAGAAAAGCCGTTGCCTCCATACGTCAACATGTTTCTTTAAGTGTGTTGCAACATGTTGCTAATGAAACTAATGCATTTGATATGTGGAAGAAACTTGAATCAATGTATGAGAGAAACAACGCTATGGGCAAAGCTTCTTTGATTAGGAAGCTTGTTAAATTGCAATATAAAGATAGTGATAGCATTGTAGTTCACATGAATGAGTTTCAGGGTGTGGTAAACCAACTAGCTGGAATGAAGATGAAATTGGAGGATGAACTTCAAGCTTTGATGTTGCTTTCCTCATTACCTGATAGTTGGGATACTTTGGTAGTTTCACTTAGCAATTCTGCTCCGGATGGCAAGATGACTATGGATATGGTCAAGGCTAGTCTTTTAAATGAAGAGGCTAGGAGGAGAGAATCAGGTTTCCCTAGCCAAGCTGAAGCAAATGTGATTCCAGAATCCAGCAGGGGGAGAAGCAAGACAAGAAATCCTCAGTTTAGGGACAAGTCCAAGGGGAGATCCAAATCAAGAAAAAGAAATTTCATTTGCCATTATTGTCAGAAGCCGGGTCACATTGAGAAATTCTGCTATAAGAAAAAGAGAGATATGTCCATGGAGAGAAAAGGAAAAACTGTGAATTCCGAGCAAAAGCCAGATGAGAAGAACACCACAGCTTTGGTATCTAGTGATGATGACTTGTTTATTATCAGTGAACATTTACTATTAAATGCAGCAATATGTGATGACTGCACCTGGGTGATTGATTCTGGTGCATCTTATCATATTACTTCACACAAGGAGTATTTCTCGTCCTATTCTGGTGGCGATTTTGGTCATGTGAGAATGGGAAATGGTGGTTCGTCTAAGATCATCGGTAGAGGCACTGTTTGTTTAGAAACTTCCACTGGTTGCAGGTTGATGCTCAGGGATGTGAGACATGTCGCAGATATTCGACTGAGTTTGATTTCAGTTGGCTTGCTTGATGATGAAGGCTATGCCAACAAATTTTGTGATGGAAAGTGGAAACTCTCTCGTGGAAATTTAATTGTGGCTCGAGGTAAGAAGCAGAATTCACTTTATGTTATGCAGGCAAATGTATGCAGCGGGGATGCCAATGTCGCAGGTGATGCCTCCAGTGAAGTGTGGTATAAGAGACTTGGCCATATGAGTGAAAAAGGCTTGCAGATACTTTCCAGGAAAGATTATCTTCCAGATATTTCAGGTATGCCTTTAAACTCTTGTATTGATTGTTTGGCTGGAAAACAGCATAGAGCTGCATTTCATACACGTTCCCAACATAGAAGTAAAAATGCTCTAGATCTTGTTCACACTGATGTTTGTTCTATGGATGCTAAATCACATCGTGGTGCACAATATTTTGTGACTTTTATTGATGATTTTTCTAGAAAAGTGTGGGCTTTCTTGTTGAAAAATAAAGACCAGGTACTTGATGCTTTCAAGGAGTTTCATGCCAGAGTTGAAAGAGAAAGTGGCAGAAAACTCAAGTGTGTCAGATCAGACAATGGTGGTGAGTACAGGGGTCCATTTGAGAATTATTGTAAGATTCAGGGCATCAGGCTTGAGAAAACAGTTCCCAAGACACCTCAGCTTAATGGAAGTGCAGAAAGAATGAACAGAACCATTGGGGAAAAGATCAGATGTTTGCTATCTCATGCTAAGCTGCCAAAGTCCTTTTGGGCGGAGGCAATGTCCACTGCAGTATACTTGATTAACCTTTCCCCCTCAGTTCCTCTTGAAGGCAATGTTCCTCAGAGAGTTTGGTCAGGGAAAGATGTCTCCTACAAGCATTTGAGAGTTTTTGGCTGCAGAGCATTTGTTCATGTTCCCAGAGATGAGAGGTCCAAGCTTGATAAGAAAACCAGAGAGTGCATTTTCTTGGGATATTCAGAGGATGAGTTTGGATACAGATTATGGGATCCACTTAATAGAAAAGTGATCAGAAGCAGAGATGTGACTTTCTTTGAAGATCAGGCAAATCCTTCTCCATGCATCACAGTTGATCCAGTTCCATATAATCCTCGTGTTGTAGTCCCTCAAGATCATGGAGGAGATATGCAAGATCATGCAGATGACACTCCTGAAGATGATAATCATGATGCTGGTAATGATGATATTCCTGAGTCACAGCCACATTTAGAGCCACCACCACCACCTCAGTTGAGAAGGTCCACCAGAGACAGAAAACCTTCCACAAGACTTTCAGAGGATGATTTTGTGTTAGTCACTGATGGAGGAGAGCCAGAGACATATGATGAAGCTATGTCACATGTGCACTGTGAGAAGTGGCATGATGCCATGCAAGAGGAGATGACATCCTTGCATCAGAACCACACATATGAGCTTGTGGAGTTGCCTAAGGGCAAGAGAGCACTTAAGAACAAGTGGGTATACAGATTGAAGTGTCACGAGAATAGCTCACAACCAAGGTACAAGGCAAGATTGGTTGTGAAGGGTTTCAGTCAGAAGAAAGGCATAGACTTTGATGAGATATTTTCTCCAGTTGTGAAGATGTCCTCTATTCGAGTTATACTTGGATTAGTTGCTAGCATGGATCTGGAGATCGAGCAACTTGATGTAAAAACAGCATTTCTTCACAGTGACCTTGATGAGGAGATCTACATGGAGCAACCTGAAGGCTTTCAGGTTAAGGGAAAGGAGAACTTGGTGTGTCATTTGAAGAAGAGCTTGTATGGTTTGAAATAAGCACCTCGGCAGTGGTACAAGAAGTTTGAGTCTTTTATGGTTGATCATGGCTTCCACAAAACACATTCTGATCATTGTGTCTTTGTGAAGAATTACTCCGAAGGTAACTTTCTTATTCTCCTTTTATATGTAGATGATATGTTGATTGTTGGCCAGGACACCAAGAAGATTGCTAGCTTGAAGAAGTCTTTGAGCAAGTCCTTTGAAATGAAGGACTTAGGCCCTGCTAAAGAGATTTTAGCCATGAGGATCGCTCGTGATAGAAAGAACAAGAAACTTTGGCTATCACAGGAGAGATATATTGAGAAGGTGCTTAACAGATTCAACATGAGCAATGCTAAACCCGTGAGCTCTCCACTTGCAGCACCCATGAAGTTGAGTATGGATCAGTGTCCTTCAAGTGAGGAAGAAAAGAAAGAGATGAATAAGGCGCCTTATGCTTCTGCCGTGGGCAGTTTGATGTATTCCATGGTATGTACGAGGCCAGACATTGCACATTCAGTTGGGGTTGTTAGCCGATACATGTCGAATCCAGGTAAAGAGCACTGGGCAGCCGTGAAGTGGATTCTCAGATATCTTAGAGATACTTCCAAAGTTTGTCTATGTTTTGGTATTGGACAACCTGAGTTGTCTGGGTACACAGATGCAGATATGTCTGGAGATGTTGATACTGCAAAGTCTACCTCTGGATACTTGATGACATTTGCTGGAGCTGCAGTTTCATGGCAATCAAGATTGCAAAAATGTGTTGCTTTGTCCACTACTGAGGCTGAATATATAGCAGCTGTTGAGGCAGGTAAGGAGTTATTATGGATGAGAGATTTTCTTGAGGAGCTTGGTTTGAAACAAGAAAATTATCTTCTACACTGTGATTCTCAGAGTGCCATCCACCTTGCCAAGAATGCCGTTTTTCATTCTCGAACCAAACATATTAAGAAAAGATATCATTGGATTCGAGAAGTTGTGGAGGACAAGTCATTTGAACTTGTGAAGATTCACACAAGTCATAATTGTTCAGATATGCTGACCAAGACTTTGCCTAAGGAGAAGCTCGTGTTTTGTCGAGAGAAGGCCGGTTTGTTTGCTCACTCCATGTAGGAGTGAGGGGGAGATTTGTTGGGAATTTTCCCTCCTACATGGAGGAAGAGCCCAATTATTTTGGGCTCCTATATTTTAATTTGGACTCTTTATAACTTAAGTCCAAATGTATTGCATTTTGGCCCAAATGTTTTATGTTGGTCTTGGCCCATTCTCTTAATATTTTGCAGCTGCCAGCAGTAAAAATGCAAAAAAAAAAAAAAATCAAAAATACAGTAGAGAATAGAGAAGTAGAGAATCAAAAAAGGCAGCAGCAAACCCTCTGTGCAGCAGCCTGGTTTTTCTTCCGGATCGGAGGTCAAACGGAGTCCGTTCGTCCTCAAATTTTAGTATGTTGTTCGTGAGACTCTCCTCTACAAGTACACGAAACAGTTTTTCATTTTGAGGTCCGAAAGGTCGGTTTTTGCTGCGTTTTTTACAGCCCTGCGATTTTGGTATTTTTCTCTATTTTGGTGAAATTGTTGGCTGTTGGTTGTTGTTTGATGATTGTATTTGCCTCTAGTGTTTACTAGAGAGGAGAACTTGTTGTACCCACTTGGTTCTTGTTGATTAGTGGAAGTTTTGGATCGTTGTTGATCGGTCCCGTGGTTTTCTCCCCAATTTGGGGTTTCCACGTAAATTCCTTGTGTCTATTTTATTTCCACTGTTTTACTGAATTGTTGCTGCTGTGTATCTGCTGCTGGAAATTATTTTGGAAGTTATTGTGCCTTTGTCATTCGTTGTGTTTATTTGGGGAAAAAGATTGTATTGCGCTTCCGTTGTGTTTTTTTGTCGTTGCTTCCGCAACATCTTGAACTAGAAAGGTAATCTATTCATGCTAATATAGTAAGACTAAGATGTCGTGTTACAGTTATCTCGCACAATAATACTACTGCAAGTGATCTCCTACTTGCAGATGATTATTCCAGCTGAATTGAAGTTAGTTCCTTTGCTCCCAAGGACACACCCCGAGGATCTCTCTTACTAGCATAGCTAGAACATTGACCCAACTCCAAGATTTAGGAATATTCTTGCTTGAATCCCCCAAAAGTGACTGCAAAAACCGCATCAAATCCACCAACACCAGGAATGCCAGCTAACAGAACTCCCTCCACATCGTAGCATGTAGAAGCTGAGATTGTAATTCTGGTTCTATCTGTGAATAGTGCACAAGGTAAAAGAAAAGCAGTAGAAACCAAAGTTCCAAATGAAAAGGAATCTCTATAATTTAGAATTCAACCAAAAAGCAATGACGATAAAAAATATTTACAATAGAAAGTTTGGGCCATAGCATACATGTTATGAGGATGGATCTTTCACCTCCAGGAAGTAGATAATTTTTTTATGCTTTATAATTAAAATTGGAGGCAAAGAAAACAATCACTGTGACTAGGAATATCCTCTAGTCAACTCAGCGAAATTACATAAGACCACATCTGCAACACCCAGGAACTTTCCCATAACATATTAGCATCTTACCACCTGCCGTTTGTGATAAAATGAGGCAAACATTTCTTACCAGATAGCACTAGATTTTGCTGCTCTAGTTCAAAAAGAGGTTTACCTTTTCAGCAGGAAGCAGGCTGCAGGCATTGATGATGCATTCATAAGCATTATAATGTCTCTCAGCTAATTTACTCAAGAGCAGAGTTTCCTTAACCATCGATGGTGTTGAAGATCCTCCACTGCCCGGCTCTCCAAGTAACTGCAAGTGCTCAGCTGTTAACGACATACAATTAACCACTTTGATCGCCGGAGTAGGATTTCTTGGAAGAGCAAGAATGATTCCATTAAAGTGAGGAAGCATAAGGCAAATGTTTCCAGTCAGGCAACATCTTCAGTTATACAGCCAATCAGGAGATCCCATCAAAGAGGGCCACAATAATAAAGGCATGCTAGGTTGGATTATTGACCTATATGAAAGTTATTACTATCATTTTCATCATATAATACAGTTAAGTATATTCAGGAAGAGAAATTTCAATGCTTAGCCCAAGCACCACTATCAAATAAATTTCATTGATAGTATGATAGTCAATGTATTGCGTTTTAGGACATCCTCAATGACTTCTGTTAGTGATGTTGCCATACCTGCATTCTGCAAATCAGAAAAAAAATGAAGAACAGTTGTGAAACTACATTCGACAACATTCAGATGCAAATCCGCAACATCTCACCACTCCATATAGCAGATGTTGATTGGTAGAGACGTGCGCACACACCTATAATGGATATATACGATGAAAAATAATAATAGAAAGGATTTATGCAGCCAACACCAAATAGTCCGGTATATGGGGCTCAGTTACTTGATTGGTTGAAGATAAACTCTTTCTTCACATTCTGGAGAATTGATAGAAGTAGGCATAAAATGTCCTATAATTTTCCCCGACACATAATACAAACCCGGGCATATTATACAGGTGGAACTTAGGAAAAGAACCAGCAGCATAAATTTTAGTTGAACATTTTCATTCCAAGCCGCAGAATGGTAACAATTGTCCGGTGTGATTAGGAGATCACAAGTTCAAGTGGCGGAACCAACCTCTTATAGAAATGCGAGGCAAAGCTGCAAATTAAGACCTATTGTGGTCGGTCCTCTCTTGAACACAACGCATTGTGGGAGCTTAGCGCACCGGACTGCCCTTTTTTCTAATTTTCATTTAAAACCTTCGCTAAAACCAACAGCAAGTTTATTCATGCCAAATGATGATTTAAAATAGAAGATATAATATCCATCTAAAGGTATAGCAATTGTTGCAAAGAATTAAATATACTCAGATGATCAAAAGTGGTTTGAGAAATAGCAAAACCCAACAGCTCACTTGTTACTGACATACCATGCACTTCTCATACCAGCAATATGAGCTTTAGACTGGAGAGCAAAATGGTTAATCCTCTAATACTTTCTAGATATCAAATCTGTGATTTGGGTGGCAGTTTAGGTTAGAGGTGGTTATAGCATAACTATTTCTCTGATAAATCATTTAGGAATAGGTTCTGATACAATTGCTTTGCACAGGAAGTGACCAACATTCAAAAGACTGAAGAACATCAAACCTCACTCGCAGCTCCTCCAATTACCTCTTCCGCTCGTTATTCTTCAGAAAAATGTCTATAGACAACTACAATCCCTGGTATACACTGCAACCAAGCTAGTTTTTAGCCCCACTGAAGCATCTAAAATCGAGCCTCTGAGTTGAAGGCGACATCCTTCAGAACCCATTGACTGTTCAAAAGTTACTCGAACGGTTGGACTATGAAGACCCCAGTTCTTCCCCCGTGAACTGTCGCGACGGCACCTAATCTCTACGACTAGGTAAGCCTAACAATGCGGAACATAAACAAAACTTGTGGAGGAAATAATCAAAAGCCAAAATAACCGAAATAAACCATATTTAAAATGCCCCTCGGCATACACAAGACTTAATTTCTCAAAACCAATACATACTACCAAAATCCGGAAACCCACGAATCACAAGCTAAGAAATACTGCATAGCTCTAACTCCGAAATGTAACAGGAACAGAAAGTACAACGAGTAAATATTAAATGCAAGAATAGAAAGTGACTCCTCGGTCTGGGGACCCAACGGATATACCTCAAAGTCGCTAGAGCAGTCGCCTAGCCTCAAGGGTGATAGGGCTGGGTAAATGTACCTAGATCTGCACATGAAAAATATGCACCAAAAAGGGCATGAATACACTGCGTTACTCAGTAAGTTCCAAGCCTAACCTCGGTTTGAGTAGTGACGAGGAAGGTCAAGGCCCTACCGAAATTAAATACAAGATATAATTCGACAGTGTTGAACATAACAATATAAATATATACAACAATAAAAGTAACACGGGATATAAATGATACAAACAACTACACAGAAACAATGTAAACACCGAAGGGAAATACAGCTCAACTCCAATAATATCAACTGAGGATCTTCTAGGATACCGTCCTGAAGTCCCAAATATACATATCCAATAAGTCTCTCGGGATACCGTCCCGTAGTCCAGCTCAGATTACACGGGAATCTACCGGAATCTAAGTCCGTAGTCCCAAACATAAATACCCAGTATTGGAAGAATCTACACGGTGCATTCCCGTAGTTCCATAAAACTGTGCAGGGGATCTACCGGAATCCCACATTTGTATTCCCAAATATTAACAGACAGGTGGAGCTACCAGAATCCCACATCCGTAGTCCCAATGTATGTACAAAGTAGCAACAGAAGAAATGCTCAGAAATATCAAACTTCATATTAAGACAAACAAATAGTCTAGCCTAGCGTATTGTACAGAATTTCAGGTAAAACTATTAAAAAAATAAGGCAATTTAATCACTTAGACATGCTTTCACTAAGCTAACACAAGCTTAAATAGTACAAGATATAAACATAAAAGTAAACATACTAGTAGTACTTAATGAAAACCGAATTTCCAATAATTAGCACAAGCACTGACTGATCACCTTATGTACAAGGCATTTCAATTATCAAATATATCATATCCTAAGGGGAAGGTCCCTCTACACAAGGTTAGGCAAGCCACTTACCTCGAACCGACTCAAAATCAACCGAAACCACATTTTTGCCACGAGTATTCAACTCCAAATGGCCCAAATCTATTCAATTCATATTGTAAATAACACTTCAAGTAATTAATTCAACAATTAAATTTTAAGCTAATACGCAAAATTAGATAAAATGACCAAAATGCCCCTTGTGTTTACGTTTCAGAATCAGGTAAAATTTATATTTTCAGAATACCCATACCCTCACGAGTCTAACCATACCAAAATTATTCAATTCTGATACCATTTGGCCCTTCAAATCATCATTTTATATTTATAAAAGACTTAACAAATTTTCTTCCAAAATCACGACTTAAATAATGAATTCAATGATAGATTCATGTACTCTAGCCAAATTCGAGTTAGAATCACTTACTCCAATAAATTTCTTGAAAAATCTTCAAAATATCTCAAAAATCCGAGCCCTCTAGGTCAAAATATGTAATAAAACCCTAAACCTCGTATTCATAGTGCACCTCCGGGATTTTCACCACTGCTGACCGCACAAAAACCACTGTTGACTGCACAAAAATCAGTGCTGTCCGCGGAGGATTTAACTACAGTGATAGGCTTTAGTATTTTATCCATAACTTTCTCTACATTTGTCCAAATTGTGATTTCTTTACTTTTATGGAAACTAAACACGAAGAGCTACAACTTTTATTTTTGAATTATCTCAAAATTCTTTGTAGATCAAAAGATATGAGCTTCCAAATTCAGACGAGTGAAACTGTCCTCATCACGGACCGCATTGAATTTTGTGCGGCCGCAAAGCCCCCACCGCGGCAGCACAAAATCTTGTGCGGACCGCACTGGTTGGTTTAGCGCTTTGCAACTCTTCTGGACCTACAACCGCTATATTTTTGGCTTAAAACATTTCGGAACCTACCCGGAACTCACTCGAGCCTTGGAACTTCAAAAATGTACCAATACATCATATGACATCATTCAAACTTGTTCAAAACTTTGGTTAGCTCACAACAACATCAAATCACCAATTTAACATAGGATTCATGCCTAAGAACTCCAAAAACTCTTAAACTATGCTTTTGATAAAATAGTCTATCAACTCTCGTCCGAATGACCTGAAATTTTGCAAGCACTGCAGATTCAATACTATAGAGCTACTCAACCTTTCGAAATTCCATTCCGACCCTTAGATCAAAATCTCACTATCGACTGGAAACTTAAAAAATTCGACTTTAGGTATTTCAGGCTTAAATTAGCTACGGGCCTCCAAAACACAATTCAATCACTTTCCTAAGATTGAAATCACCCAATGGAGCTAACGGAACCATCATATTTCTATTTCGAGGTTGTATTCACACTAGTCCGACTACGGTCAACTTTCCAATACTTAAGCTCTTATTTTGGATTTGAATATCCCAAAACTCTCCGAAAATCAAAACTGAACATCCCGAAAAATCAAAATAGCAAAAATAAACTCGGGGAAAGCAGTTAATAGGGGATCAGGACCTTAATTCTTAAGACAACTGGTTGGGTCGTCACATGGACCAAAGCCATGCACCCATGCAAGTAAAATGATGCATTCCTAAAAGTTCTATGACAAAGGATTTCTACTATGTTTTCTGATAAGTTACTTCACCATGAAAAGGCTATAGTCATTTCCATAAAAGCCTTGATGTCCAGCTAACATAAACAATTTTCCACCTTGCTGACCTTTTTACTGCCAGAGGGACTCAAAATACCATATTGTATCAAGGTTAACATTAGCTAAAGAATATCACCATATAGTGATGGAAACAACATCTGGATGATGCAATACATAGCTCTTCTTCATATTATGTTATCAATTTTGATGTGTATGGATCGGTAGGTGAAGGGTCCAAGGTGTCTTTTTGGGAGGAACTGGCCATTGTTATGGGGAATGGGACATTCTATGGGTTCTAGGGGGAGACTATAACACTATTAGATTCCTGGAGGAGAGATTATGCTGTAGCCTGATTTCGAGGTCCATGGAGGAGTTTTCTGACTTCATCAATGATCACTTTCATATTGACCTTCCTCTGTGAGGGGAAAGGTTTTCTTAGGCCGGGGCAGAGGATTCTAACTCAAGGTCTAGACTTGATAGATTTCTAATATTGCCCTCCTAGGATGAGCTAGTGCCGAATGTGCTGCAGATTCCTTTACCTAGGCTGACTTTGGATCATTTACCTATCTTTCCAGATGAATGCAAAGGGAGGGGTGCGTGCTCCTTTTTGATTCGAGAACATGTGTTTGAAAGTGCTAGAATTTGGTGCCAAAGTGAAAACGACCTAGCTAACGAGCAATCTTCTAAAGCAAGAAGCAAGGACGCAACAGCTGCACAAAGTTTCTTCTTAGGGCATATCCGTTTTCTTGCTCGTTAGCGCTTAATTAATAAGATAGAAAGAGACTTTCTTGCTTGCTTAGTAAAGTCAAAAGAATGGTGGACAAGCTACAGGGTATCAGGGACACATTCATTCTGTCTTTCGAAGAAACTTAAATTGCTCAAGAGAGATATTATTAGGTGGAATAAGGAGGTTTTTGGGTGGGTAGAGGTTAAAATAAGGGAGCCTATGCATGAATTAGGGATATTAGAGAGAGGGGAAGTTGCGAGGGAGTTAGATGAATATGAGAAAGCGAGACCGGGGGAGGTTAAGAGGGAAATAGTTGAGTTAGCAATAGCTTAGGAGACTAGTTGGCGGCAAAAATCGAGGGCGCTATAGTTAAAGGATGGGGATTCAAATACCAAGTATTTTCATAGGGTTGCAGTTGCAAATTGAAGGAGAAACTTCATAGAGTCCTTAGTTGTGGACGGGGTGAGGATTAATAGAGAGGAAGAGGTAAAAAAGGTGATAAGTGGGGGTTTTATGAGAACTTAAACAAAAAGGAAATTAGTTGGAGGCCTACTTTGGGGGGGGGGGGATAGAGTTCAACCATATAGGGGAGGGAGACAGTAAGTGGCTAGAGAGGGCTTTCGAGGAGGAGGAGGTGCGCGAGGCTGTGTCGAGTTGTGCTGGTGCTAAGGCCCCCGAGCCTGATGGTCTCTCTTTGGAATTCTTCAAACTCTGTTGGGACACTATTGAGGGGGAGTTGATGGAAGCCATTTAATACCTCCAAATAATCGGTGTTTTCGAGAGAAGTATCAATGCTTCTTTTATTACCATTGTTCCTAGGAAAGAAGGTGCATCTTGTATCAGAGACAACATGCCTATTAGTCTTGTGGGGATTATTTACAAGATTATTTCTAAAGTGTTATCTAATAGACTTAATAAGGTTCTTGATATGTCTGTTTTGTCCTCCCATAATGCGTTTGTGGAAGGTAGGAAGATCCTGGACGCTACTTTGGTGGAAAAAACTTGTAGACTCTAGAAGGAAATCATAGAGAACCCGACTTACTATGCAAGTTGGACCTTGAGAAGGCTTTTGACCATGTCGATTGGGAGTTTATGGATTTCATTATGCTGCGAACGGGGTTTGGTGTAAGATGGAGGGGATGGATCAAGTTCTACATTTCCTCGGTTAGATTCTCTGTCCTGGTTAATAGTAGCTCGTGTGGTTTCTTTGGAAGATTCAATGGTCTCAGGCAAGGGGACCCCCTATCCCACATGCTATTCATTCTATTAATGGATGTTATGAGTAAAATGATGGACCGTGCGACCGGCAGAGGTATCTTAAGAGGATTCTCATTTTCTTTTGTTGATAATACCCTAGTTTTCTTTGATGCCAACATGGATCAGTTGACATACCTGAAGCAAGTCCTGCAGTGGTTTCAGATAGTATCAAGACCTAAAATCAACCTCGGCAAGTGTTAGATTTTCCCGGTGGGTAAGGTTTCTAACATCGATCCTTTGTCTTATGTTCTCAGATGTAAGGTGGGCCCACTTCCCACTACTTACTTGGGTCTCATTGGGTGCTTCGCATAAGGATACTACGGTTTGGAATCCAATGATTGAAAATGTTGAAAAAAGAATAGCAGGCAAGCAGAAATGGTACTTGTCAAAAGGCGGTAAGAAAGTGCTTATCAAAAGCACTTTAAAGAGTATGCCCACCTATTACTTGTCATTTTAGCAAGCTCTTGTGAGCATCACAGAAAAACTGCAGCAGATTCAAAGGAACTTTCTTTGGAATGCGGAGGATGGAACTAGAAAGTTTCATCTAGTGATTGGAAGACAATCACTTCCCCAAACAAGTGGGGTGGACTTGGAGTAAAAGATATAAGGGTATTCAACAGAGCTTTGTTGGTAAAGTGGCTGTGGAGATTCATGTTAGAAAAGCATGCTCTATAGAGGGAGGTGATAGTAGAAAAGTACGATTCTACGGGAGGGGGTTGGAGGACCAAGGTGATCACAACACCTTTTGGGTGTGGCATATGGAGGAGCATCATGAAGAATTGGGAAGCCTTCAATGGCAACATCACCTACAGGGTGGGAGATGGAAGGAGAATCGGCTTTTGGAATCATAAATGGTGTGGAGAGGATACTCTGAGGGTCTATTTCCCCTACATCTTCATAGTTTCAAGCCAGAAGGAATTGATGGTTCAACAGATTCGCAAGGGGCATGGAGGGGGTGGGGGAGGGGAGGTACGTAATATGGGACCTCTCATTTAGAAGGAACATGCAAGATTGGAAGATTGTGGAGTTCCAAGATTTGATCCCAACCTTCTTGTGATTCTTGGAGACGGGGGTTGCGTAGCAATGGTTTGACACCGTAAAGTCTTTTTACCAAAGTATGTTAGTGAGAGAGGAGGCCACAACTCCATACTCCTCTATCTGGATTTCTAAGGCGCCCATGAAGGTGTGCTCTTTTGCATGGATAGTCGCGACGGGAGCGATCTTGAGCGAAAAATCTGTGAAAGAGAGGAATTACACTTGTTAGTTGGTGCTACATGTATATAAGCTCAAGGAAAGAAATTGATCATCTTTTGTTGCATTTCTCTGTGTCCTCGGGTTTTTGAAGGGCAATCCTGAATCTTTTTGGTGTTCAATAGGTAATGCCTTACCGTAAAGAAAATATTATATAGCTGGGCCAGATTCCACAGAAGAAGAAAGCGAAAGGCATAGAAGTTCGCACCGTTAGCTCTTATGTCGATACCTTGGGGGGAGAGAAATAGGAGAGCTTTCGATTGGATTAAGTCTCATTTTTCATATCTTAAGAATAGTCTTTTAACCTTGATCGCTTTTCGATGCACTCATATAGCCCCTACTTGTACAGAAGATTGGACGTCATCTGTAGAGAATCATGTTTTGATGTAAACTCTCTACTTTTTGATATACTTCTTTATACGAGAGCTTTCTTCCTTTTGATTAATACTCCATCCATTTTAATTTATGTGAACCTAATTCATTTTTGGTCTGTGTAAAAAAGAATGATCCATTTCCTTATTTGGAAACTGTAGAAAATCACTCTATCTATGATATGTGCGCTTTGGTTGTATGAGCATGATTTTCAGGTATAGGTTTTGATGAATCACAAACAATGAAATCAAGCGTCAAACAACGATATAATATGACAAACAATCAAATGGCGAGAAGCATACGGATGACGGAATTGCATGAACAAGCCAAAGTCGAGCCAAAGAGTTCAAGACCGAAGACCCAAGACGTAGGTCGTCTGGTAGAACCAATGTAAGAACAACGCTTAAGTTATCTCGTCTTTTGGCTCAACATTAGGTCATCATAAACATGCATAAATCATTTTATTAAATCTTATTTATCATAAACATGCATCTTTGTGTTAAACCAAAATGATTTGTATTTTAGTCAAAATGGTTTTTAAACATGTCTTTTAAATCTGGACCTAAACAATCGATTATATGCTCCTTACAATCGATTGTGTTTTTCAAAATAGCAAACAATCGATTATACAGTTTTAGCAATCGATTGTATTAGGACAGTGTGATCTGAAGTTTTTCAAAATAGCAAACAATAGAATATATACTTCTAACAATCGATTGTATTGAGACAGTACTTAAACTGAATTTTTCAATCAGCTAAATAATCGACTATATGTTTTTAACAATCGATTATAATCAGAATAATCGATTATGGTTTTTATATAATCGATTATATTCAGACCGTTCCCACAGAATCTTAAATTGATTTTTGAACGTTGAAGAACAATCGATTATACAGGTTTCACAATCGATTGTTTCCCTTAAAATCAGGAGTCTGTCTTTTGAACGGTCCTCAAACAATCGATTGTGTAGGCCAGACAATCGATTGTATGAGCAAAAATTCAGGGATTTTATTTGTCAATTAAGCAACGGTCAACACCATTTTTCACCTATAAAATGAGGTCTTTTGAGCTGCTTTTAAAACACACAACTCCTTCATACATTGATATACATATTGATCATTTTCAAGCATCATTTTAGAGCTTTTGTTGAGCCATTTGATAGACAACTTTGTGTTGTTCATAGAGCTAAAATTGTATCTCTTTATCTACTCTTTTGAGAGAGTGCTTGTGTAAAAGAGAGTTGTTTGAGAAGAACATATCTTCTCATTTGTCGGGTTTGCTAAGTACCCAAAGTCTTAGTGGTTGAAGTCTTGGGGTGAGGTATCCTCAAGCAAGTGAAGTCTTAAGGTGCGGTATCCTTGAGCAACTGTAACGGTTTGTTAAACACCTGTAAGCTTAACGAAGTTAGTGGAAATCTCGAGAGAGTCTCTCGGGGACTGGACTAGCCACGGGTTGTGGTGAACCAGGATACATCGGTGCGTTCGTTCCTTATTATTTACTTATCGCACTTATTTCATTCCTGCAATTTTTAAATTCCGCAAGTTTACGCTGTTTTTTATTATAACGCTATTCACTCCCCCCCTCTAGCGTTAAGCGTATATTCTAACAGAAACAATATGCATTTATGCAATGATTTATAGCCAAACAAAATATTTGTGTTTCCTTTTACACCCAAGTTCAAAAGTCTTCTCTCTTTTCTTAAATTTTATACTCAGTCAAATAAGTTCACATAAATTGAAACAATGGGAGTACAATTTACCTTAATAAAAAAAGTTATCAATTTGGAAAGAGTATACTAACTTTAATTGTCACCTCTTAGGACAAAAGATATGTAAAGTCAACTACCGATTCACAATGAGCTTCAAGATAACCTTTGGCAGATTAAAATATTAAAAAAAAAGAAAAAAGAAAAAGATATTGAAGCCATCCATGTAATTTTCCAGTCACCAACTGAGACTCAGAAAAAAGTGACAAAATATTACTTTATCTAATATATAGGGACAAACTCTGCCTACAATATAATCAAAGAGATGGACAACAAAGAAGACCTGAGCAGAAGAGAGCAGTTGAGGTGAAAATGGAATATAGCACTGACTGCCATAAACGGCTAAACTAACATCAAACTTTACCCCGTGCAATGCAATGGGTAGTTTGAGCTATCAAATGAACTACATCAAAATCAACGACATCATCCTCAGTCAAACATGAGAGGATAATGAAGCAACAACTGCAGTTGTCATAGCTGCTGAGTGCGTGCCACTTCAGGCTTGCGATTTTCTCCAGCTGATTCTTCTGCGTTAAAGGTGATTGAAGCGAAAGTGAAGCCAATGACTAAGGTAAATAATTAACAGAATGGTCTAAATATTACAATCAAACAAGGAATACAGATAATAAAGGGGTAATCCGAGTTGACCAGTTCTAGCCTCACAAAATCGCCGTATCAAATTTCGACATCGTTTTTCATCCCCATAGTCGTTTCACTTACTTTATGTGATCAAGATGTATAAGTCACATCAATGAGCTAATCAGGATACTTTGAAAGTTTTTATTATTTTTCTTTTGATATTATACAAAATCCTTGTATCGTTATTGTTTTTATATTTTGAACAAAATCCGATAACTTAAATAAAAGAGTGAAGCAGTACAAGTTTGTTTCTAGGAATGTTTTATCAGTTTGTTTCTATTTGTATCGATTGAAAATCCCAATAAATTCAATCCTCCACTGAAATCCATGGCCATTAAAATCTTACAAATGTTGTGTTACCGTGGTGGATAATAGTCATTCTTTTTAAAATTTCTGCAGGTTTGTTCTATTCAAATTGGCTACTCTACTTTTACTTCGTCACAAACTTATGTTATTTGCAAATGTAACTAAAAATGTATACATAGTATTTCCAATTAGAATTTAATATTTTTCTAGTGTTATTTTCTGAACTTAGAAAATATCTAGTCAAAGATTAGTCCAGCAATTGGTCAATTTGATTATTAAGCCATCTTTTGCAATTTTTTGGGACTGAGGTTATCTTTTTTGTAAGATATTCACTAATTGGGCAAAACCTAAATTAAACAATTGGCAGGGCAATAAGTAGTTTCTTATGAACCTTCTAAAAAAAAGGAATAATATGAATAAGTAATCTCATATGATACTTTTCCTTGCTGTAATGGTAATTCCTGGAACAGCTGCCAAAAATTGTAACATATAAAATTAAACAACTTTGGGTACAGTTATTGGAAACTGAACTCACAGCTAATTTAGGTAATTTATATATTACTGAACCACATCCCATATTGGAAATATACATAAGCTGTGAACACACCCGATTCCGATACGAATAGAACTCATTCAAGATAGTTATGTCAAGATCTTCATGGATAATGCAGTTGGATACATTAGTTTTCCAATTTCTTTAACAATAATTAGGTGGTAAAGTCATATAATCAGGAAATGTCATCATCCTCAGATACGAAAGGTGAGAGTGTCAGACATTACCCTACAGAAGTAGTTTCTGGGATGCATCCTTCTTATCTTTGTCAAGTGTTGCATGGGCTGCAGCAACGGCATACTGCACTGCATGTTTTATAAAATGTTTTCTTGATTCAGCCAAAAAATATGAAATACCATGCTGCTTGCCATTTAGATGACTTACATATTCTTGTTATTATAAAACAAATCAATATTAAGTAACCAGGTTATATTTGAATACTTCAAAAAGAAAATTTTACAAACATATAAAGACAAATATTATTTCCTTTATACATGGTTTCTCTTGCCATCTGAGGAGAAGTCAATTTAACATCTGTCCATGCCTGAAAATGACTAAGAAAACTGCCTTACATTGGGAAAAAAATGGAGGGCACTAAATAAAAAAGCACTTCTCAAGAAAGAAGAAGAAAAAGATATGCTTATACATACTTCAGACCAATCATTATTCAGTTAAGTGCAACAAATATCACTCACCCATGCCCAACTTTTAGGTTTAATTTCCTCATAAAAACAAGCATTTGTGCTGAGTTAATACTAGCATTAGGCCTCTCCAAAACAAGATAACATCCTGTCATTAAAACCTTTCCAGGAGCAGAGACAACTCTTTTTAACAATCAGTAAGTCAAAAATCAGACATTCATGCATATAAAAGCTACTGGATGATTAAAGTAACGTAAAATGAAAAAAAAAATCAAAATATAAACATCCCAAACTTACACTGCCATTATTTAACAATTCTCACTTTGAGAAGCTTGAAATGTGCAATCCAAGACTGATAAAGCTGAAACTCATAGGTAGTCGATAATTTACTTGTTTTTCTTACAAAAATACAAAAAGACCAAAATGAAGCATACTAAAGAACACAAGCTCTCCAACTCAATTTAAAAACAAGTCGACAACAACAAGAAATATGCCTTAATCCCAAACTAGCCGGAATCAACTATATGAATCCTGTCTGCTCCATTTGGACCAATTTCTAACAAAACTACAGGGACTCCTAACTAGCACATGACCAAATGTAAGTACACCAACATGACCAAACCATAATCTCAATTAGCATGATATAAAATCAAAGAAAATTGATTTCACTAAAAAGCATCTATACTGAAATAATTCAACATGGGTTTCTCGGGGAAACATAACAAAATGATAAAATCAGAATCATCCGCCCCACGATAATCATCTAGGCCTAAATCAACGAATGGAAGAACAAACCACTAGGAAGTAGAAAATATGTGGGAAAACGAAAAAGGGAAAATCTTTTGCACAGCTCTAGTCCACATGGCAATTTCAAGATTGATGAGTGATCATTCAGATTTTGTCATAGCGAAACAAAAGAAGTGAGAAAAGATACTTGCTTTGTTGGGTTAGTGGAAAGTGGTGCAGCTATTGTGATTGTAGACTTGAATAAAATTGAAGACGATGACAATAACTACAATATGTGCACAAGCAGCAGTCCAGTTTTGACATTCACTTTCCTTTCTAGTTGCACCACTCATTTTCAACTCTCTTTTTGGGAGAAGTACACATTTAGGCATTAATAATATATGTATTTATTTTTAAGCAATTATTTAAAATGTCTTTTGTCTAGCTTGTGCTTTAATAAACTTTACCTGCCCGAACGAAAACACCCTTCTGCTCATAAAAGTTCAAGACAAAGTGTTCTTAACTTTAAAACTTGCGACTCTAAGTTCAGGAATTTAGGACTACATGTCCTTAACTTTTGAACTTGCAACTCTAAGTTGAGTACTTCAGGATTACATGTCCTTAACTTTTGAACTTGCAACTCTATGTTCAGAACTCATTGTCTTTAACTTTTGAGCTTGTTAGTCTAAGTTCAGTACCAAGTGTCCTTAACTTTTGAATTTGTACGTGTAAGTTCAGGACCAAGTATCCTTAACTTTTGGGCTTGTTAGTTTAAGTTCAAGACCTATAGTCTATGTTCAGGACCTATTGTCCTTAACTTTTGAGCTTGATAGTCTAAGTTCATGACCAAGTGTCATTAACTTTTAAACTTGTAACTGTAATTTTAGGACTAAGTGTCCTTAACTTTTGAGCTTGTTAGTCTAAGTTCAGGACCTATTGTCCTTAACTTTTGAGCTTGTTAGTCTAAGTTCATGTGCTATTGTACATAACTTTTGGGCTTCTTAGCCTAAGTTCAGACTTTTTGTCCTTAACATTTGAACTTATTAATCTAAATTCAAGACTTCAGGACCTATTGTCCTTGACTTTTGAACTTGTAACTGTTTCACGGAAGCCTTAAGCATGAAACAGAAGACATTGGTGTTCATAGGATCCTTTAGTTCTACAATAACTCCTCCATGATAATCATTAACCGAAGGAAGCATCAGCAACTCATGAATCTTCTTATTTTGAGCTAAAATTTTCTCCATAAGATATATAATTATTTGAATTTGGTTCTACTAATTAATTAAGCGACTCTTATATTAAAAATAATCTCCCAAGAAAGTTATATATAGTGAAGTAAACTTCGATAAAAGTGCTTCATGCGTCAATGCTTGCATGTAGTTAACATTATACAGGCTCAACGGACAAACTAGTCCTAAGTTTGGCATGCGTCTGTATGGGTATAGACGGTGGCTACTATTGCTAAGCATTGAAAATGTTGGATAAAAAGTAAATACTACTTTAAAAAGTAGCTATCCCACACAATGTTTACTCTTTTTTTTTTTCACCAAAATTTGTAGGAAGAGCATTTAAAATTGCTTCACAAAACTCACTATTGTTTATTTCTTTCAGGGGATCTTTTGGTTTGAGAACAAGTAATATGATGTTGAAATTAAAAATTAAATGATACTAAAATAAATTAATAAATATATTTTATTGGAAGAAGTTGTTTAATTTTAATCTTGATTCACTTAAAATTTTGAGAGAATATAAAATACATTACTAGAATTCCGAAAAAAAGCGATCAAACTTTAGCGACCAAAGTTGCTCTGTCAAGAAAAGCGACCAAAGTTGGTCGCTAAATTGGTAAAAATAATAAAATAATTATTTTGAATACATTAGCGACCAAAGTTGGTCGCTATTTGGTCGATAATTTTGTTAAGATATTGACCGTTCTGGTCAGACTTGCTTGGTCAAAGAAATACTGAGATTAGCGACCAATGTTGGTCCCTAAAGGGATCTACTTATAAAATTTTAATAATTATAATATTATTTAAAAAATTATAAAATATACATAAATATAATTTAAAATTAGCGACCAAAGTTGGTCGCTCATTAAAGGATAAGCAGATAGAGACCAACTTTGGTCGCTAATATGGGACCCAGTATACGTAAATTTCGCAATCCATCCTATTCCATAAACCATATAACCACATTTCTGCCTCTAAAATCCATAATGCTTTTAAAATCTCACATTTATACTATGAATAAGTCATACTTGCAGCCTCTAATTCAATTATGTGATCAACCACACAACTCTAACGCTCGCAACAATAACTTCTATTCACAACAGTTGTACACAACACCCAAATACCGATAAAATAACTCTTATCAACTAAAGTCTCATTCCAATACTTTTATATACTGCCAACGATAAATGAAACACGCAATAAACCATAACCATTTCTCATATCAACCATTCATGAGGTCATTTCTCCCATGGCAATTACAATAGAAAACTTTTGAGACGAACGTCAATAGTTACCCCTCAACATGCTGAAATCGAATCCGTTTTTATTCATTAGTAATCCCAACAATCTCTTTTGACCATAAAATTACTCTAGTGACATGACTCACCAAGACAGGTTAAGGCCATAACTTGCACAGTCCACGCGCCAATAAGCAACAATCTGAACATACTCACATCATGAAACTGACTCAAATGAAAGAGTTGTACCTCAAGCTCACCAGTATCATCACAACACACGTTAAGAACCCGTCTCGCATCATAGAAATAGACAACACGAATCTAACCCGCAAGGTCATACCACCATATAGCTTCACTGCAAATGCGCGATCCTATCCAAACTATGCTCCACACGAAACACCTCATGTCATTATGCTCGAAATAGGCAACTACGCACAATTTGATGTCGGAAACCGAAACAAATCATTACACCCTCGGTGAAACTGGTAACATATACCACGCAAACCAGGTAGAACATAATAAGTACTCCGTCCACCGAGCAACACCCAATTACTTTTCCCGCTCGACTTCTACTATGAACCCCAATATAATTGCACCATATGTGCCCATAACCAACATATCATAACACCTCACAACACAGACAGGCCACCCATAGATCTCCTAGATCACTGGTAAGCTCAATAACGGTCGAGTCAACCTATCCCTAAACAATACAATTTGGGGCCAACCAAGGTGACTGAAGCTAGAATACACATCCACATTGGCCTGCAAAAAAACTCATTATCAAGGAAGCCTGAAGCTGCTCTTCCCACTACTATCACTTCTGTCGGCCATACCATACGGTGAAAGGCACCAAATTAATATTGAAATCAACAACCTTGCCTGGCGACATGCCCGACCACGAGAAACACATCCGATAAATTTTGCACCACTAAAACTGAATCGATATGAGAAACTTCTGCACTGACACTCATCACAAGAGCCCAAATAAAAAAGAAAATTCCTCCCCAGCTATTTGTCAGGTCTATGAATTTTAAAAATCCCCAATAGGACATAATCTGTAGAACATCGCCGCTCAACCTGTGGTATTTTTTTGGCATAGTCAACAGCGTTGCTTATCACAATAGTCCTAAATAACACAACATGGATACAAGCAATCTAAACCCAATATCACATACAAAATCTAACATACTAAGCAACAAAAGATCCACTCGGGTCTTCAAATCCCAATAGTTGGTAAACGGTGCCGATGCACACGATCTACCACCACAACATAGCCTGAAATGAGAACTTCCGGTGTCCAAATCCATGTAGCACACAAATCACCATACCTGATCTCAAATCCTGCCGTCCGAATACATATCACACCTCAAGTGCCCAATCATTCTACAAAGGATAATATGAAATTCCCATGTGCCCTCAAGAAAACTCGAATATCAGCAGTCAATCTAAACTATCGAAGTACTATCAACTTAATCACATTGCCTTTTCTGAAACATATACCCTCGTCAAATAACTATGATTCGTAATGCCATTAATTTAATCATCTGAATATCATTTCTCTAATCACCTAAAACTGCCCGGGCTACCTAAGAATTTTATGACATTCCATTCAGAACTGACCATAACCTTACACGCAACTCTCAATCCTCCACAACATACAACATATACTATACCACCCTGGGGTAATCATGAGAACTTCATCTCCCTTCTGAACTAGAAATACTTATGTAATCAACTAGTTAACAACTTTCCATTTGGTCCCATCTAGAAGAAAAATCACAGTACATCCCATGCACGACCAAAACCCAGACATAGTCGTGAATGGCACCTCTCGTGGAGACAAGGCCAACCAACTAAACCCAATTCATCCTCTTAAAAAATTAAAAAGTTCGTAAGCAGTATAAATATGATTTAATGATAATAATAATTAGTGGAAGTTCAACCCAACACAGCCCAAACCGAGGTGTCACAAGTCACGAGCATCTACTAGAGTTTGAATACAACTACAAGGTCTGAAATATACAAAATAGGATTGATAACAAGAGAAGAAAAAATGCAGTACTGCGAATGTTGGCAGTCACCTCGCTAAACTCCGATAACTTAGCCGCCGATCAGCTCATGACTTGCTACCGGGAAAACGAATACCTTCATCTGCACGCGAGGTACATGGAGTAATGTGAGTACTCCAACTTAGTGAGTAATTAAGGTAAATAATAGCTGAGCAGTAAGAAAATCACTTAAGGAAAATCATCATGCTGAATAGAACCAGTATAAAACCTCTTGAGAAAAGTAATGAAGTTGTGAAATCTTTAGAAGATGTCTTAACCCAGTTTAAACCTCTTTTGAAAATGACCCTTTTAAAACAGTTATGCAAATGAATGCAAACAATTTGTTCTAATAAGCATGGAAATCCGCCCCTCGGGCGCAACACTCACTCAACAGAAAAATAAATAAGTAAACGCATAAAATAGTATCGGTACTGCTGCGGTGTACACCCGATCTATACATCGCTACGTCGTGCAGCTCGATCCATTTATTATTGACGATACGCACTAGGGTGTGCAGACTCCGGGAGGGGCCCCTTACGGCACAAGCACAATATCAAGCCATCTCGTGGCATCAAATCTCGGCCCTCGGTATCAGTGTCTCACTGCTGCAGCATGCAGCCCGATCCAAAAGTATCATGACAATACAGGCCCTCGGCCTTACTTAGTCAAAAATCAAATAAGCCCATCGGGTAACAGTAAAACATGATGCTCAGCCCAAAAATATTGTTGGAAATATCATTTCAAGTCTTAATGAAAAGTAAACTAGGTTGAGTTTTTTAAAACAATGGAAAATACATGACTGAGTTCAAGTAATAAATAAAAAACAGTGACAAAATATCAACAATCATCCTCGAAGGGGTTCAAATAGCTGGCACTAAGCCCAAATATAGCAATTAGCCCAAGTCATGATGACAAGAAATAAGTTTCACTCAAATACACGGTAAAATCATCAATCAGGACGGACCAAGTTGCAATCCCCAATGGTGTTCTACCCTATGCTCGTTATCCGGTGTGCAAGTCACCTCAATATAGCACTACGATGTGCACATTAGGGGTTTCAAACTCTCTGTATATCATTTACAATCAATACTCACCTCAAGCCGGACAAAAATCTAGCTCGCTATGCCCTTGCCCCTCAAATCAGCCTCCACGTGCGTCGAATCTGGCCAAAAACGAGGGAACAAAACCCAAGCGAAAATAACCGAAAATATCAAAAATCCCGAAATTAGCAAAACCTGAGCCCTGTCCCACTTCTCAAATCTCATGAAGTTTTACATCGATGGGTTCCTTATCTTGCCACGAGTTTGTGCATCTAAAGAACAGCATAATCGGAGTCCAAATGACCCCTCAAATCCCAATTTTAAAATCTAAAAATCCAAGCTCTAGTAGTCTTCTATTTTTGGCCTAATTTCCATGAATCTCCCAGTTAATTTCACAATAAAAACGAGTTTTAATTTCATAAATCTTACCTCCAATCAATTGCCTTCGAACCCCTCTTCAATTTCCTTCAAAAGATCTCAAACATTGGCAATAATGGAATTAAAATGAGCTCCAACCCGCGGATGAGATTTTTATAACCCTTCAATCCAGCACTTAAAAATCCTTCTTCGCGAATGTGGTCAAAGCCTTATGTTCACGAAGCACAACAATTCCATTGACCAAAATTCTCCAACACGAACGCGACAACCACCTCGCGAACGTGTAGCTTTACCTAGGATTCCTTCCGCGAACGTGACCCCGCTCCTGCGAGCGCGAAGCAAAAATTTGAATTCCAATCCACCTGACCCAATTCCTCTTATGCAAACGCGAATACACCCATGTGAACGCGATGCCTTCCTTTTAACAATCTATGCGAACACGACCCTATGTCGGCGAAGCTGGCCTGCCCAAACTCCTCCATGCGAACATGAACATCCTTGTGCGAACACGGAACACCAGCTCCCAGAACTATGTGAACGCGAGCCCCTAGCCGCAAATGCGAAGAAAAAACTCAGGCCACCCAAATTCTTGCTATGCGAACGGGAGTTGCTCCTCGCGATGGCGAAGGCAAAATTTGAACCTGCACTGCTACTGCATTTTCTACTATCTTTTCAAATTCCAAACTTCTTGTTAGCCATACGAAATCACCTCGAGGCCCTTGGGACCTCAACCACACATACCCGCATATTCCATAACACCATTCAAAGATGTTCCAATCATAAAAACACCTCTAACAATATCAAATTACTCAAAACTCATCGAATTCAAGCCTAAGTTAGAAAATACATCCGAAATACACATTTGACCAAAAACTCGACCAAACGATGTCTGAAAGATCTAAAGTTTTGCACAAACACCCCAAATGACATAAGGAAGCTACTGTAATTCTTAGAATTCAATTCCGACTCTCGGATCATAATCTCACCTACCAACCGGAATTCCCCAAAATTCTAACTTCATCATTTCAAGCCAAATTTCACACCGGACCTCCAAAGCCAATTTTGATCACACTCTAAGTCATATATCACCTAACAAAGCTAACCAACTCATACAATTTCTAATCTGGGCTCATATACAAATAAGTCAACTTATGGTCAAACCTTTCAAATTCTAAGCTTTTAACTGAAATTGTTCTTCCAAATTCATTCCGATTTTTCCTGAAATCAAAACCAATATTCTATATAAGCCATAAGAGGTACTTATTCCGATTATTGAGACTAGTTGTGTGGCATTTACCACCTTTCAGTTTACTGGGGTTGCCTTCACTTGGTGGGAGGTGTATAAGAGGTGTTGGTTGGTTGGTGCAGAGCCCCTTACTTGGCAGCAGTTCTCCACTCTCTTCTTGGAGAAGTATGTACCGCAGTCTTGCAAAAAGGAGCTGTGTAGACAATTTAAAAGGCTATGATATGGGGATATGATTGTGTCACAGTATGTATTGAGGTTTTTTGAGTTGGCTTGTCATGCCGTCTAGATAGTTCTGACCAATCGTGGGAGGATCAGGAAATTTATTGATGGCCCTAACTACCATCTCCGTATTCTTATGACTTGAGAGAGAGTGTTAGGTGCTACATTCAAGGACGTAGTTTATATTGCTTGCGAGATTGAGATGGCTCGCCGTCAGGATCGAGGGGAGAGGGAGGTAAAGAGGCCAAGAGAATCGGGTAATTATAGTGGTGCTCCTTCGAGGGGCTAGTCTAGTATGGTAGAGGTCGTTATTTTAGGCATGCTTAGCCAGCCCATCCAAAGTATCGCAGGGCATCTCAGGTTGTGGTTATCATGGGTCTCATCATGGCCAACCCTCACTCAGCACCCTCCTAGCTCAGAGTTCATCTCGTGCCTCGTCAGCTCAAGGTTCAACTATGCTGAGTGCAACTGCTAGTCACTCCAATGCGAGGGGTTGCCATCAGTCCCATTCTCCAGCACCTAGGAGCTACTTTGAGTGTGGAGAGCTTGGGTTTTTGTGGAGGCAGTGTCATTTGTCGTGTTGCTAGTTAGTCCTAGTAGAGGGGTCAACCCTCGATTTCTGCCCCAGTTACATCACCACCCACCTACCCAGCTAGGGGTGGAGGTCAGGCAGCCAGGGGTTGCCCCAGAGGGGGAGGCTGATCAGGAGGTGACCTGGCTTGTTTCTATGTTATGCCAGGCAGGTTAGATTCTGTTACTTCAGATGTTATCATTACAGGTATTATATTAGTCTGCCATAGATATGCCTCTGTACTATTTGATCCTGATTCCAACTTTTTTTATGTTTCCTCATATTTTTCTTACTATTGGAGTACGCGTCGAGAGTTTCTTGCTTCACCTGTTCATGTATCTACCCCCGATGGGAAATAATATTATTGTATACCGTGTGTACCAGTCATGTGTGGTGACTATTGGGGGTCTGGAGACCCGAGTGGATCTATTGCTATTGAGCATGGAGGATTTTGATGTTATTTTGGCCATAGATTGGTTATTTCCATGTCATGCTATTCTAGACTGTCATGCCAAGACCGTCACCTTGGCTATGCCAAGTGTATCGCGAATCGAGTGGCGTGGTTTGACTGATTATGTTCCTAGCAAAGAGATCTCTTTCTTGAAGGCCGAACATATGGTTGGTAAGGGTTGCCCTTCATATTTGGTGTTTGTGATAGATGTTGGAGCTGAGACTCTTAGTATTGATTATGTTCTAGTTGTGAGGGATTTTCCTGACTTATTTCCATATAGACCTACTGGTATGCCACCAGACAGAGGTATTGATTTTGGTATTGACCTGGTGCAAGGCACTCATCCCATATATCATATGGCACCAGCACTGTTGAAAGAATTCGAGGAGCAGCTTCAGGAACTCCTAGATAAGAGGTTCATTCGGCCTAGTATGTCACCTTGAGGTGTGCCTATTTTGTTTGTGAGGAAGAAAGATGACAAAATGAGAATGTGCATCGATTATGGGCAATTGAACAAGGTGAAAATTAAGAACAAGTATCATTTGCCTCGTATTGATGATTTATTTGACCAACTTCAAGGAGCAAGAGTGTTCTCCAAGATTGATCTTCGTTCGAGCTATAGTCAGTTGAAAATCAAGGATTCAGATATTCTCAAGACTGCTTTCAGGACCATATATGGTCATTATGAGTTTCTCGTGATGTCTTTCGGGCTAACCAATGCTCCAACAGCGTTCATGCATTTGATTAACAGTGTAATTTGTCCTTATCTTGATTTGTTTGTTATAGTATTCATTGATGATATTCTGGTAGTCTCGTGTAGTCAGGAGGAGCACACAGAGCATTTGAGAGTTGTGTTTTAGAGATTGAGGGAGGAGAAGCTTTATGCAAAATTCTCCAAGTGTGAGTTTTGGCTCAGATCAATGGCTTTCTTGGGGTTTGTGGTGTCTAGCGAGGGTATTCAGGTTGATCCAAAGAGGATAGAGGCGGTTCAGAGTTGGACTAGACCATCTTTAACCATGGAGATTCTTAGTTTTCTAGGCCTGATATGTTATTATTGCCGGTTCGTTCAGGGGTTCTCACTCTCGCATCTCCCTTGACCAGGTTACTCAGAAGGGTGTTTCATTAGTATGGTCGGACGAGTGTGAGTAAAGCTTTCAGAAGCTCAAGACAGCTTTGACCACAACTCTACTATTGGTTTTGCCATTAGCTTCACTTTCATATACTGTATATTGGGATGCTTCGAGACTTGGAATTGGTTGTGTAATGATGCATGAGGGTAGAGTTATTACTTATGCTTCCTGTCAGTTGAAGCCCCATGAGAGTTCTACCTCGTTCATGATTTAGAGTTAGCTACAATAGTTCACGAATTGAAGATTTGGAGGCATTATTTGTATGGCGTATCATGTGAGGTATTCACTGATCATCAGAATATTCAACATTTTTTCAAACAAAAGGATCTTAATTTGAGGCAGTAGAGATGGTTGGAGCTGCTTAGGGATTATGGTATCACTATATTGTACCATCGGGGAAAGGCCAATGTGGTGGCCGATGCTTTGAGTTGAAAGGCAGTGAGTACTGAGAGTTTGGCATACATTCCAGTTGGGTAGAGACCCTTTATAGTTGATGTACAGGCCTTGGCCAATCAGTTCATGAGATTGGATATTTCGGTGCCCAGTCGAGTGTTGGCGTGTGTGGTTTCTTAGTCTTTCTTGTATGATCACATCAGAGAAACCTAGTATGATGATCCATATTTTCTTGTCCTTAGGGACAAAGTTCAGCATGATGACGCCAGAGATGTGACCATTGGTGATGATGGGGTGTTGAGGATGTAGGGCCGGATTTGTGCGCCCAATATTGATGGGCTTAGAGAATTGATTTTAGAGAAGGTCCATATCTCGCGGTATTCTATTCATCTTGGTGCCGTGAAGATATATCAAGATTTGAGGTAGCACTATTAGTCGATGAGAATGAAGAAAGACATGTGCGATTTCTAGCTCGGTGTCTCAACTGTCAGCAGGTAAAATATGAGCATTAGAGATTGGGTGGCTTACTTTAGTAGATGGTTATTCCTGAGTGGAAGTGGGAGAGGATCACTATGGCTTTGTCATTGGACTCCCACGAACCTTGAAGAAATTTGATGCTATTTGGGTGATTGTGGATTGGTTGACCAAGTCCGCGCACTTCATTCCTGTGTGTACTACTTATTCTTTAGAGCGGTTAGAAGAGATATATATCCGGCAGATTGTTCAGCTGCATGGCGTTCCAGTTTCTATCATTTCAGATCAAGGTACTCGATCTAGTTAAAAGTTTTGGAAGTATGTTCACCGAGAGTTGGGTACTCAGATGGAGTTGAGCATAGCTTTTTATCCTAGACGGATGGACAGTCCGAGTGTACTATTAAGACATTGGAGAATATGTTGCATGCTTGTGTCATTGATTTCGGAGGTTCATGTGATAAGTTTCTATGGCTTTCAGAGTTTACTTACAACAACAGCCACCAGTCGAGTATTTAGATGGCTCCCTATGTTGCTTTATATGAGAGGCGGTGTAGATGCCCAGTTGGTTGGTTCGAGCCCAGCGAGGCTAGGCTATTGGGGGCAGATTTTAATCAGGATGCCTTAGAGAAGGTGAAGGTGACTGAGGAAAGGCTTCGTACAACGCAGTCCCGATAGAAGAGTTGTGCAAACCGAAAGGTTAGAGATGTGTCCTACATGGTTGGTGAGAAGGTCTTGTTAGAGGTTTCGCCCATAAAGGGTGTTATGAGATTTGGGAAGAGAGGAAAGTTGATTCTATGGTTATTGGGCCTATTAAGGTGATTCGGGGGATTGGGGAGGTGGCTTACGAGTTTGCTTTGCCACCTAGCTTGTCGAGTGTGCATATGGTATTTCATGTTTCTATGCTTCAGAAGTATGTTGGGGACCTGTCTTATGGTTTGGACTTCAGCACGGTTCAGTTGGATGATGATTTGACCTATGATGTGGAGCCAGTGGCTATTTTGGGTCGTCAGCTCCGGAAGTAGAGGTCAAAGGATATAGCTTCAATGAAAGTGCAGTGGAGAGGTCGGCCCATGGAGAAGGCTACCTGCGATACCAAGCGGGAGATGCGGAGCAGATATCCTCATCTATTTGAGGCGTTAGGTATGTTTCTCGACTCGTTCTAGGATGAGCATTTGTTTAAGTTGGGGAGGATGTGACAACCCGATAGTCATCTCATGAGTTACCGCTATGTTTCCCCCTCCCCATTTCTGCTTCTTTATCCTTCGTTATCCGTGTTTTATGTGATCAAGTTGATTAGTTTGCGTTCGGAGTGGTTTTGGTAAGAAATGAAACATTGAGTGTCTTTTAAGAAGGTTTAAGTTGGAAAAGCCAACCAGACGTTGACTTCTGTGTTAAAGGGCTCAGATTTGAGTTTCAATGGTTAAGTTAGCTTCGGGAGATGATTTATGACTTAGGGTGCGACCGGAATTAGTTTCAGAGGTCCAGAGTAGAATTAGGCTTAAATTGGCGAAGTTGAGATTTTTGCGATTTTCGGTTGATAGATGAGATTTTGATCAAGGGGTCAGATTGGAATTTCAAGAGTTTCAGTAGTTTTGTTATTTTGTTTGGGATGCATGTGCAAAATTTCAGGTCATTGGGGCGTGGTTTGGTTGGGTTTTTTATTGAAGGCATATTTCCTAAGTTTTTGGAAAACTTAGGCTTGAATTCGATGAGTTTTGGGTAATCTGATGTTGTTTGAGGTGTTTTGATGATTTGAACAAGTTTGGATGATGTTATGGGTTATGTTGGTAGGTTTGGTTGATCTCCCGAGGGCCTCGAGTGTGTTTTAGGAGGTTAAACAGATCAATTTTATGTTTTGAGAACTTCAAAAATTGCAGGTTTCAGTTGCAGGCTTTTGTTATTTTTAGTTATCTCGCGATCACATAGAAGCTTTGGAGGGAGTAGTTCAACTGTGCTTCACGTTCACATAAGCTGAGATGTGATCACATAGTAGGGTGAAATTTGTTGATCGTGAAGGCACAGTGCAGTTCGCGTTCTCATAGAGTAAAGCAGACTAGAGGTCTTTGGTTAGAATTTGTTCTTCGCGAATGCAGAGTGTTGTCCGCGATCACATAGAGTGATTCTGCAATGTATTGCGTTCGTAATATTTATGTTGCATTTGCATAGGGTTAATCTGAGGGCTGAGTTTTTGTGCTTCTCAATAGCGAAGGTTTTCCGGTGATCGCATAGAAGAAAATATGCCTAGGCAGAATACTTTGAAGTTACTTCATCCGCGATTTTGAGTCATTCTTCCACCATTGTCAATCGTTGTAAGAGATTTTTGAGGGAAATTCAAGAGGGATTCAAGGTGAATCGATTAGAGGTAAGATTTTTGAACAAAACATTTGATCCTATTGTTAAATTAACCGAGAAAATCATGGAACTAAAGCTAAAAATGGAAGAACTAGGGCTTGAGATTTTGAACTTTTGAATTTGAATTTGAGGTTGGATTTGGGAACTTTTGATATGTATGAACTTGTGGGAGGATAAAGAACGCGTTGATGTGAAAATTTCTGAGTTCCAAGAATTAGGCCTGGGGCTCGGGTTTTGCTATTTTTGAGATTTTTTATATTTTTTGATTGTTTTTGCTTGGGCTTTGTCTCTTTAGCATATTGTACTGTATTCGTTCTGATTTTGGATAGATTTGACGCGCGTGGGGGCCGAATCGAGGGGCAAAGGCATTGCGAGCTAGAGTTATAGCCGGTTCGAGGTGAGTAGTGATTGTAAATGATGTCCTGAGGGTTTGAAACCCCAGATTGCACATCGTAGTGCTATATTGAGGAGCACGTGCTGTATCCTTGATCCAGTAGTATCCAGTATAATACTGGATATTGTGACTTGGTCCGCCCCGATTGATGATTTTACCGCGAATTTGACTTAAACTTATTTGTTACCATTATGATTTGGGTTGATTGCCATATTTGGGTTTTGTGCCAACTGCTTGAACCCTACGGAGATTTTTATCACTGTTTTGGCATATTACTTGAACTCAGTCCTATTGTTTACCCTGTTGTTATAATTCAGCCACTTTTATTCAATTTTGAGACTTAAATGATATTTTCAAATAATATTTTGGGCTAAGAACTACTAATTTACTAATGCCCGAGGGGCTTGTGATGATTTTCAGACTGAGTGCGGCCGAGGGCCATATGTGAGAATATGCTTAGTGATATGGGGCCGAGGGCTAAGATACATTTATATGCCACGAGGTGGCTTGAGTGATGTGAGGCCGAGAGCCGGGAGTTGATGCCACGAGGTGGCTTGATATAGCGCTTGGCTGTAAAGGGTCCCTCCGGAGTCTGTACACCCACAGTGAGCGCGGGTGCCCATTGTGATATGAGAATGAGCCCAAAGGGCTGATATTATTCTGAAAGTGAGCCCGATGGGTTGATATTGTTCTAATAGTGAGCCCGAGGGGCAATACTATCCTGAGTGACTGATACTGTGCTTGATGGGCGGATTTCCACTTGTTAGTTACCTGCCAAATTACCTGTTTTACTTGCTTAAAAGGGATTTTACTTTATTTTTTCATTGATTTATTGCTTTAAGTAATTTTACTGCCTTGGTAAAGAATTGCCTTGTGCTTTTACGTATTTTCTTGCTTTCAGCCATTATTTATAATTATTATCCACTAGGTTGGAGTACTCACATTATTCCCCACACCGTGTGTGCAGATTCAGGCATAGCAAATTCCACTCTTGAGTGGTGATCCTCCAAGTCCAGGCGATGTTTCGGAGAGTACGAGGTAGCTGTTGGCGTCTGCAGCCCCCATGCCTCCCTAATCTTATTATTTCTATGTTCTTCAAATTATTGTATCGGATTTCATATTTAGTAGACTTGTATGAGGACTCATTAGTTGCTCAAGACTTGTGACACCACGGGTAGGGCTGCGTCGGGATGGTTTCATTTATTATTACTATCTTTTCCAGAGTTTATTGCTATTAAATTATGCTTAAACTATTCTATGGGGATTAACTGCTTAAATGGGGTTGAACTGTATTGGTCTAGCTACTCTTTTCTTCACGAGAGGCACCATTACAACCGAGTTCGGGGTTAGGGTCGTGACAAGCACAATTGCTAGAATTTGCATGACTGTTGCACATCATTCTTAATTCATCCCAAATTCTCTTAAGTTCAGTAAAATATGAAGCAATATCAAGGGATCCTTGATATGTAGAGGCAAGTTCCCTTTTATGTTCAAAAGCTTTGGTCCCATTTATGCTACCACACCTATTATTTAATTATTTTCATATACTTTTAGCTGTCTCAGAGTATTGAAAACTTTCAGCTATATCTGGTGATAATGAACTTGTTAACCAAGATATCTCCATATTATTATAGTGGTCCCATTATTTATAATCAGGAGAAGTTGCAACAGGTTTTGGACACGAACCATCAATAAATGCTATTCTGTTCCTAGTAGAAAACAATACTATCATACTACGTTTCTAATCTCCAAACCCACTCCCCAAAAATGGCTTAAGGACCATGATACACGAGGTACATCAAACGACAAAAAAAAAGATGTGGGTTAGGAGTATACGCAGAAGAAGAAGTAGAACCAGTCATGGTTAGAACAACTAAATCACCATAAGAACCTAATTTTTGCCCTTCATGGAAATAAGTCCTAAAAATTGAACAAAAATAATTTTAGTGAATATTAGGAGTTTTTCTTTATTTAGTTGCATATCATCCATTTTTAATATCGTAAATTGTAGAAAAAAAACCCATAAAATTATCACACTTTAATTTCATGTCATCTTATGTTCAATTTATATTTATGAATTAATTCTGTTGAGCAAAAATCACAAAAATGGTTATTTTTACATATTTAGATTTTAGCCTTTAAAATTACCATTTTTCATTAGTTTTAAGTTAATTAGTTGTCTTAATATTAGAAATAAATAAAGAATTTTAATTTCTACAAAATAGATTGATTTAAGATTTTACTTTATTTAATTAAATTTAAAAATAAAAAAAGAAAAGAAAAAAAAATTGGGTCTTGTTCAAAGTTGGGCCAAACACTACATCGGCCCAAAAACCTAAAGAACCCCACCTGTCTGACCCGCCAAGCCCCATAATCGGACCCTCCACCCCCTTTAGATAGGGGTGCTTATCGGGCGGATTGGGCGGATTTTTACTATTAACGGTTTGGCTTAACAGTTATCGGCTTTTAAATGTATTAATCCGTTAGCTACCCGATAAGATATCGGGCGGATTGGTATAGGGTTAGCTCTTATAGGGCGGTTAATGGGCGGTTTATCGGCCTAATATACATGTTCACTAAATATCTCTTATTCTCCTCGTCTTAGAAATAATGAATTGCCATAAAAAGTAATATTTTAGAGGCAATATGATGCATTCAGTTTTCTTTGCCAGAGCCACTCAATTTGATTTCCGTGATTAGGAAACTAGCTTTACCATCTCCGGCATGTTGCCAAACAGGAGGATTACAACAAAAAATAAATTAAAAATAGAACCAAAAAATTTCTAGATCCCGAGAATTAAAATGCTTAGAAGTAGAAATAAACTTTTGTTAATCATTTTCAAGGGTTTTAGTTCTTTTTATATTTAATATATATAAATAAAATTAAATTTTATATATATGTATATATATATATATATATATATATATATATATATATATATATATATAATATTTATATTCTTAACGGGTTAAAGGATTAGCTGTTAAGAAAATTGAATAATCCATACCCAAACCGATAAGCCGTTAATAAAAATATTTCAATCCGTTCCCCGTCCGTTAAGCCGTTAAGTCGTTACCAGTAAGTAGTTACCAGTAAGCCGTTAAACTTCGGTTTGAATCGGTTTTTGGTTTTGGATCGGTTTTGAACACCCCTACCTCTACAAAACTCCCTTTTCCTTAACCCTAAAAGGACACCCTTTCCCCTTCTTCAAAAACCAGCGCCGCAGATCTGGTTTAAATGTTTACAACCTGAATTATTTTTTCTTGTTTGATAAATGCTGCAAAGATAAACTTGACACATGTTTTACAACAACAACAACAACTACCCAGTATACTCCCACCAGGTGGGGTCTGGGAAGGGTAATATGTAGACGAGCCTTACCCCTACCCGAAAGGGCAGAGAGGCTGTTTCCAATCGACCCTCGGCTCATAGGATAAAAGGAAAAACAGCAGTAAAACAAAAACAAAGACAAAAACAAAAATAATAGAGCATTAGTAACTCCAGCAGAAGTAGCGTGAATAATTATCTAAGAAAAAGAAACATAAATACATAAATGCAATCGCATGCAATAATATCATACAGTAACTACCATAACTTATAGCCATAGGGGGGGACATAAGCTAAGCTAAAACACAAGTCATCTATGGGTAACCCTGCCGACCCACACCCAACCCCGGAGGAGGCGTACGAAAAACTCTAGGAGCCCCTATCCTACAACCCTGATTCTAGACCTCAAGACTTTCCTATCAAGGGTCATGTCCTCGGAAACCTGCATTTTAGCCATGTAATGCCTAATCACCTCTCCCCAATACTTCTTAGGCCTCCCTCTGCCTCGCCGTCCGCCAATAATCTCCAGCCGCTCGCAGCTCCTCACCGGGGCATCGGGACTTCTCCTCCGCACATGCCCGAACCACCTCAGCCTCGCATCTCGCATCTTCTCATCCACCGGGGCCACCCCCACCTTCTCTCGAATAACTTCATTCTTAATCTTATCTAGCCTGGTGTGCCCGAACATCCACCTAAGCATCCTCATCTCCGCAATCTTCATTCGCTGAACATGAGAGTTCTTCACGGGCCAGCACTCCGCCCCATACAACATCGCAGGTCTAACCACGGCTTTATAGAATTTCCCCTTGAGTTTGTGTGGAACTTTCTTGTCACACAGGACTCCTGATGCAAGCCTCCACTTTGACCACCCCGCTCCTATACGATGAGTGACGTCCCCGTCAATCTCTCCGTCCCCCTGAATCACAGATCCAAGATATCGGACACTGTCCCTCTTGGCGATGGCCTGAGAACCAATCATCACGTCCCTGCCTATTTCGCTCGGCCCGGCGCTAATCTTGCACTCCAGGTATTCTGTCTTAGATCTGCTTATTTTGAAACCTTTAGACTCGAGAGTCTGTCTCCACACCTCTAACCTTTCAATAACACCGACCCTCGTCTCATCTATCAATACTATATCATCAGCAAATAGCATACAACAAGGCACATCCCCTTGAATATGTCGGGTTAGAGCATCTATCACTAAGGCAAACAAGAGGGGGCTCAACGCCGATCCTTGACGGAGCCCCATAACCACTGGAAAATGGTCTGATTCGCCACCCACCGTCCTAACCCTAGTCTTAGCTCCATTGTACATGTCCTTGATTACTCTGATGTAGGCTTCCGGCACGCTCTTCGCCTCCAAGCACCTCCATAGCACCTCCCTTGGGACCTTGTCATACGTCTTCTCCAAGTCGATAAGCACCATGTGACGGTCCTTCTTCTTATCCCTGAATTGCTCCGCCAGCCGCCTGACAAGGTGGATAGCCTCTCTAGTGGAGTGGCCCGGCATGAAACTGAACTGGTTCCCAGATATAGATGTCACCTCCCTCACCCGCGCCTCAATCACCCTCTCCCAAACCTTCATGGTGTGACTTATTAATTTGATACCCCTATAGTTGTTGCAGTACTGGATGTCCCCTTTGTTCTTGTACAAGGGCACCACTGTACTCCACCTCCACTTATCCGGCATCCTTTTGGTCCTGAAGATCGCATTGAACAACCTGGAGAGCCACTCCCCTCCTGACTAACCCATGCACTTCCAGAACTCCACCAGGATCTTGTCAGGACCGGTCGCTCGACCCCTACTCATCCTACGCAAAGCCCTCATGACCTCCTCCACCCTAATACGCCTGCAGTACCCAAGGTCTCTATGTGTCTCTGAATGGCCCAGCTCCCCTAGCTCTATATTACGATCCCCCTCCTCGTTAAGTAAGTCCTGAAAGTATGCCTGCCACCTCTGTTTGATTTGAGATTCCCCCATCAGAACTCTACCATTCTTGCCCTTGATACGCCTAACTTGGTCTAGATCACGTGCCTTCCTTTCCCTTGCTTTAGCTAACCGGAATAACTTCTTATCCCCGCCTCTCTCCCCTAGTTCCTCGTACATGCGACCGAACGCCGCGTTTTTAGCTTCCGTGACTGCCAACTTTGCTTCTTTCCTCGCCACCTTGTACATCACCATGTTCGCTCTCCGTTCTTCCTCGCTTGTGCTCCCTGCCAACCTAGCGAACGCCGCCTTCTTCACCTCCACTTTTCCTTTGACTACATCGTTCCACCACCAATCACCCTGATGCCTGCCTGAATATCCCTTGGCTACCCCGAGCACGTCCCGTGCTACCCCCCTAACCAAGTTCGCCGTCACTATCCACATAGCGTCCGCTTCCCCAGAACTTCTCCAAGCTCCGCCCTCAACTAACCTCCTTTCCAACTCCTGTACTTTCTCCTTAGTCAGAACACCCCATCTAATCCGCGGTTGTCCCCGAGCGCCCCTCCTCTTCCTCTTCACCCAGAGACCGACATCCATCACTAGGAGTTTATGAAGAGTTGAAAGAGACTCTCCCGGAATAACCTTGCAGTCCTTGCACATACCCCTATCACTCCTTCTGATGAGGATGTAATCAATCTGAGTCCTCGCCGCCGAACTCTTGAAGGTGACCAAATGCTCCTCCCTCTTCTGAAATGTCGAATTCGCAATCAGAAGCTCGGAAGCCCTGGCGAAATCAAGCAGCAAAGTGCCTCCTCTGTTCCTAACCTCAAAGCCGAAGCCACCGTGCACCTCATCATAGCCACCAGCAATAGCCCCAATATGACCATTAAAGTCCCCTCCAATAACTAACTTCTCAGATTGTGGAATACTACTCACCAGGTCATCCAAGACCTCCCAAAAGCGCCTCTTAGCCTCCTCGTCTAAGCCCGCTTGCGGCGCGTATGCGCTGATGACGTTGAGGACGCAACCCCCAATAACCAGCTTAATAGACATTAACCTATCATTCACTCGCCTAACCTCGACCACGGACTCCCTGAGGTCCCTATCTACCAAGATGCCCACTCCATTCTTACCTCTCACGACCCCAGAATACCACAGCTTAAACCCATCTACATTCCTCTCCTTCGACCCTTTCCACCTAGTCTCCTGGACACACGCTATGTTAACCCTCTTCTTCTGAAGAACCTTTGCCAACTCTATGGACATACCCGTCAGAGTTCCTATGTTCCATGACCAATCTTTAATCTATGGGCGTCCGCTACCCTCTTCCCACCCTTACCTCCCGCCCTACCCGCAGGACCACCCCCTGCTCCCCTACTCACTCCCGCCACCACCCCCACCCCCCGAGGACATGATCTTACGCTATCATCCCCCGCCGCGGTCACTATCCCTCCAACCGACTATGGGGCACAGTGGCGCACACACGTACTATGGCGAAATACGCATAAGGTGCAAACTAGATAGCAACAGAATAGAGCTCACTCGAAATGCTAGCTAAAATACGTAAAAGGGTGCACAAAGTAAACAAGAGAGCGGGAGGTACCAACTCCCGGTGGAAAAACCTGAAAGTATGCTTTGATGCGCCCAAGTTTTCCTGAAGCTTATCAGAACGTGTAGTTCTATTGCGTCCTGCCGCGAGTCAGAACGAGAGTCACCGGGAGTTATATTTCTTTTGAATAGTGTTATTTGCTACTAAATATTGTTAGTGTAGTTAGATGTTTGCTCATGTTCAATTAAGGAAGAATGCATGCTATTTTCTAGTTAATACTTTAGAATTTTGTAATTCATGCTTAAATTAGTGCTATAGATAGGTTAATTCCAAGGCAAGATTACTGTTACAGAATCTACTAAAATGGGCCATGAGAGTTTTGGTTTGTTATAGTAAGGCTTGCAAGAATTAGTGCTGGTATTGATGTGACGACCAAAAGAATTATCACCTATTTTTAATCAAAGTGTGTGCTTTTGAGGCCTTGAAAACCGCATTTAGAATTATCTTGATATGCGTGCATAGTCCGGGCGCGTAGCCGGAAAGCTTAAATATAAAATTCTGTAAAAATGTAAGTTTTAATGTTAAAATGAATAAATTTGACTTCGGTCAATATTTTGGGAAAATGGACCCGAACCTTGATTCAACGGTCCCAGAGGATTTGTAGGAAAATATGAGACTTGGGAGTATGCCCGGAATCGAATTCTGAGGTCCCAACCTCAAGAAATGAATTTTTAAGAAAAATTGTTTCTTGAAATTGTTTAACGAAATTTGAAATGAAATCTGATTAGAACATAATGGTATCTGGCCCGTATTTTAGTTTTGGAGCCCGGTACAGGTCTTATATATGGTTTAAGTTATTTCTGAAAAATTTGGTTGAAAACAGATGTCGTTTGATGTGATTCGGACTCTAAATGGAAAATTTGACGTTCTAAGAAGTTTGAAAGAATTCATGGATTTTGATGTTTAATTCGATGTATATGATGTTCTTTTGGTGATTTGATCGCACAAATAAGTCTATAAGATGTTTTTGAGGTTGTGTATATATTTGGTTTTGAGCCATGAAGGCTCTGGTAGTTTTGGATAGGCCACGAGTGTATTTTTAACTTTGAAAAATAGCTGGTGTGTTTCTAAGCTGCTGGCTTCGCAAATGCGAGAGTTGTCCTGGCAGCCTTCTTCGCAAACACGTGCGATGCCCGCCTAAATCCTTTGTTTTCGCAAATGCGATATGTTCTCTGCAAATACGATGTCGCAAATGCGAAAATTCTTTGCAAATGTGAATGTTTGGGATTTTTTTCGAACCCTGTTTCGTAATTCCCATATCTGCAGAGGTCGGGGTTTGCAATTGCGAATCCTTATTCGCAATTTCAACATCTCAGACCTGCCTTTTTCTATACTTAGCCGAGTTTTGAACCCATTTTTCATATTCTCTTAAACACAAACACACTTAGGCGATTTTCCAAGAATTCCTTCTTCTCCAATTCAATTGTAAGTCGTTTTTAACTAACTTTCTTCAATCATTAACATATTTTAACAGGATTTCAACTTAAAATCTAAACTTTTTTGGGAAAAATTTAGTATTTTGGGTAGAACCTAGGTTTTTTCAAAAATTGGGGATTTGGACCTCAATTTGAGATCCGATTTCAAAACAAATTACATACTTGAGTTCGTGGGGGAATAAGCAATTAGGTTTTGGTCGAACCTCGGTTTTTGAGCACGTGGGCGTAGGGGCGATATTTGACTTTTGGGTAAAACTTTGGAAAAATCACTTTCATGCATTGGACTTGGTTCATTTAGCGTTTAATGATGTAATTAAGTAATTTGTGATTAGATACAAAGGAATTGGCAGTGGAATCAAGGGGCAAATCTATAATTGAGACTTGAGTAGTGTTCAAGGCATTAAGGTAAGTGTTTGGTATAGCCTTAGCTTGAGGATTAGGAGTTGAGCCGTATATGCTACTTGCTCCTTGTTGAGTACAACGTATATGTATGGTGAGGCGTATCTATGCGTTGGTTTCAAGCATGACGTGAGTCTTAAACTGAAAGTTGTTGTGTTTAAATGACATTTCGAATGCTTTAACTAATGATCTACTATATTGAGCAGAGATTTGTTTATCCTCGTAGATCATATTTATGATTGAGTGTTGCCATTAATTGAGTGGAGTACAAGTTAAGTTAAGGGTGGTTATAGCTGATTCTCCCTTGCAGGGATGACTGCCTCGATATTGTTTTTCCCTTGCCGAGAAGTCATTGCATTTCTTTGTTCCCTTGCCGGGAAGCTATATATATTGCTTTTGTTCCCTTGCCGGGAAGTTATTATACTCCTTTGTTCCCTTGCTGGGATTTCTTGTGATTATGTGATGACATGGAAATGGGAGGGGGGGGGGTTACACCTACCACAAGATATGATGAAATGGGAGCGGGTGGTACGCCTACCACAAGATTGGCAAAATGGGAGCGGGTGGTACGCCTACCACAAGATATGATGAAATGGGAGTAGGTGGTACGCCTACCACAATATTAATGAAATTGGAGCGGGTGGTACGCCTAACACAAGATATGAGAAATGGGATCAGGTTGCACGCCTGCAACAAGATAAAATTGAAAGTGAAATTTGCCTTTATTTCTCTTTATCGGTGTTAGAAGTTAAATTATAGTTTCCTTATTTCTCTTTGATATTCTGTTTTACCTGCTACCCTCATAGCATGTTCCCCTTCCCCAGCTTTATTTGCTTATTACCTGTTTACTTTTCCATCATATATTATATAACGTCATAGGTTTATCTAGAGTCTAATTCTAGCCTCGTCATTACCTCGTCGAGGTTAAGCCAGACACTTACCAGCACATGGGCCGGTTGTGCTGATACTACACTCTGCACTGTGTGTAGATTTCGGAGCAGCATTTGATCATCAGTAGTAGCTCGGGAGCTAGCCTTTAGTCTACTGAGACACCGAGGTAGCCTTGTAGGTATCCGTAAGCCCCGAGTCTCCTCTATCTTATATTCATTCTTTTATCTCATGTATTCTAGACAAATAGTGTTATAATTGTTTCAAACGATTGTATTTAGTACTCTTAGTAGTCTGTGGATGTTGTGACACCATCTGCTGGGTAGAGACTTGTATTGGTTTTCTAGAAGTTTGTTTCTATTTTTAATTAAGACTTTCGCTAATATTATTATCCGCTGTTCATTAAATACTTATCCACTGCTAATTTAATTGGTAAAAAAAGGGGATTTAAAATAAGAGAGTTAGGAGTTTATAATTTCGTGGCTTGCCTATCTTCTATGAGTAGGCGCCATCACGACCCCCGAGGGTGAGAAATTCGGGTTGTGACAAGTTGGTATCAGAGCTCTAAGTTGCATAGGTCTCAAAACTCATGTACAAGCTCCATAGAGTATGAGAGATCGGTACGGAGACATATGTATTTATCCCTTAGAGGCTACAAAGTTAGGAAAATTTCACATTTGTTCTTTTCTGTCGTACAGATCTGTTTCTCAATGCTAATTGTATTTCTACTATGTTCTTTTGTAAATGGCGAGAAAAAGCACTTCCTCATCTACCGCTCAGCAGCCCGAGCCCCAAGTAGCTGCTTCCACTGGGGGAAAGGGTCAAGGCCGATGCTGTGCTAGAGCCTGAGGTAGGGGCAAAGCTCAGCCCCGAGCAGCAGCACTGTGGCGAAGCCTCATGTTCATTTTGAGGAGGAGGTTCTAATCCCAGCAATTCTGGTGGGGCCAGCTCGGGTCCCAGAGGGGTTTATTGCCATCTTAGTCCTTCAGAATGCTCCAGTTCGTCTAGTGGGCCTTATGGAGAGTGTCACTAGGGCATGCTTACTTCCTGTAGCAGCAACCACTTCTCAGGCTGGAGGAGGGGCTCAAACTCCTTCTACTTGCACTCTGGAGCAGGTAGCTCCCCAGATTCAGACTCCAGTGGTTCAGGCAGTTGGAGCAGTTTCGTCGGGTGTAGTGGCTCAGACTAGCAATGGAGCGGTGATGTTTGTCGATGCTTTGTGGATGCTAGATATGTTAACCAAGCTCTTCACTACTACTTTCAGTGGCTCTTCTTCTGAGGATCCCCAGGATTTACTATATAGCTGCCACGAGGTTCTCAGGAGCATGGGCATTGTTGAGACCAATGGGGTCGATCTTGCTACATCCCTCTTGTCTGGATCCGCCAAGACTTAGTGGAGGGATTATTGCTTAGTTTGGCCAGTTGGATCGCCATCTTTGACTTGGGAGTAGTTTACAGTGTTGTTTCTGGAGAGGTTTCTCCCCGTGACTCAGAGTGAGGCCTATCGGAGGAAGTTTGAGTTCCTCTAGTGGGGTTCCATAACGGTCACATAGTATGAGAATAGGTTCATTGACTTAGCTCTCCATGCTCTTGTCATGCATCCTAATGAAAGAGAGAGAGAGGGTGAGGAGGTTTATCGATGGCCTTATTCAGCCAATTCGTCTTCAGATGGCCAAGGAGGAAGGGAGCGAGATCACTTTTCAGGAGGCAACCAATGTAGCTTGCAGAGTTGAGATGGTTCTGTAATAATGATGTGATCATGGGTCGGATAAGAGGCCTCCTTATTCAGGCAGATTGAGTGGTACCTCATCTGGAGGTAGAGATTCACATGGTAGATGCCATCCCTCTAAGCCCTTTCAGTCAGCTCTTCAGGTTTTTCACGGTGCTTCAGGTAACCGTGGTCCTTAAATACAGTATCTCGATTAGCAGTCCTTCAGTGCACCACCAGTACCTATCGGTGCACCACTGCTTCAGAGTTTCCAAGGCCGTCAGCCGAGGGCTTGTTTTACTTGTGGTTACACGAGGCACATTTCTAGGTATCGCCCTCGAGCTTCGAGCAATTATCCGTATCAGGGTCCTCGTGCTATGGTACAACCACCAGATGTTCCACAGCCTGCCATCCAGCTAGACGTGGAGGTAGAGGTCCTAGAGGTGGAGCTCAGGCCACCAGATGTGGAGGCCACCTAGCAGCATGCCGTCCTAGAGAGGTAGTTCAGGGTGGTGGTGCCCAGCCACGATATTATGCCCTTCCAGCCTGGACCGAGGCTGAGGCTTTAGATGTAGTCATTACAGGTACCATTCTGGTTTGTAATAGAGTTGCTTCTGAGTTATTTGATCTAGGGTATACCTATTAATATGTGTCATCTTATTTTTCACCGTACCTGGTGATGCTAGTAATTCATTGAGTGTTCCTATTTATATGTCTACACCGATGGGTGATTCTATCGTGGTTGATCGAGTCCATCATTAATGTATTGTGGTGATTGGAATTCTCGAGACTCGCATAGATTTATTGCTTTTCGACATGGTCGACTTCGATATTATAATGGGGATGGACTGTTTATCACCTTACCACGTTATCTTGGATTTCCATGCCAAGACTATGACCTTAGTTTTACCGGGTATGCCTCGTTTAAAGTGGAGAGGGACTCCTGGTCATTCTACCCATATCATTATCTCTTATGTAAAGACTCGGCGTATGGTCGAGAAAGGGTGTTTGTCCTATTTGGCTTATGTTCGTGACACCAGTGCTGAGCTTCTCTCTATGTATTTTGTGCTCGTCATTCGTGAGTTTCATGAGGTATTCCCTTCAAACCTGTTAGGGATGCCACCCGACAGGGATATTAACTTCTGTATTGATTTGGCTCGGGGCACTCAGCCCATTTCTGTTTTGTCGTATCGCATGGCCCCGCTAGAGTTGAAAGAGTTGAAGGAGCAGTTGTAAGACTTTCTAGAGAACGAATTCATTAGGCCTAGTGTTTCGCCTTGGGGTGCGTCGGTGTTGTTTGTTAAGAAAAAGGATGGTTTCATGAGAATATGCGTTGATTACCGGCAATTGAACAGAGTCACAATTAAGAATAAGTATCCACTGCCGAGGATTGATGATTTGTTCGATCAGCTTCAGGGTGCCAAGGTATTTTGAAAGATTGACTTGAGGTCTAGCTACCATCAGTTGAGGATTAGGACATCTGATGTCCCTAAGACAGCATTACGCACTCGGTACAGGCATTATGATTTCTTGGTTATGTCATTCGGGTTGACAAATGCCCCAGCAGCTTTTCTGGATTTGATGAACTAGGTGTTCATGCCTTATTTGGACTTGTTCGTGATAGTCTTCATTGACGATATTTTGGTATATTCCCGCAGCGAGGAGGAACACGAGTAGCATCTCAGAGTTGTTCTTCAGACTCTGAAGGATAGTCAGTTATATGTTAAGTTCTCGAAGTGTGAGTTCTAGTTGAGTTCGGTTGCATCCTGGGTCATGTTGTATCAGCAGGGGGTGTTTAGGTTGATTTGAAGAAGATTGAGGCAGTCAAGAGCTGGCCTAGACTAGCATTAACTAAAGAGATTTGGAGTTTCGGGATTGGCAGGCTACTATCATAGATTCGTGGAGGGGTTCTCATCTGTTGCAGGCCTGAGGACTGCGTTGACCCAGAAGGGTGCCTAGTTCAGATGGTCATATGAGTGTGTGGCGAGCTTTCGGAGGCTCAAAATAGCTTTGACTACGGCATCGGTGTTGGTTTTTCCCACAGGTTCAGGGCCTTATATAGTTTATTGTGATGCTTCCCGTATTGGGCTTGGTGCAGTGTTGATGTAGGATGGCAAGGTCATTGCCTTTGCTTCGAGGTAGTTGAAGATTCAGGAGAAGAACTATCCAGTCCATGATTTAGAGTTGGTAGCCATCGTTAAAGCATTGAAGATTTGGAGGCGTTATCTGTATGGCCTGGCATGTGAGGTGTTCACTTACCACAAGAGTCTTCAGTATTTATTCAAGCAAAAGGAGTTGAATTTGAGGCAAAGAAGGTAGTTGGAGCTGTTGAAGGATTATGATATCACTATTTTATATCACCCGGGAAAGGCCAATGTGGTGGCCGATGCTTTGAGTCGAAAGTCAGCCAGTATGGCGGTCTTCCTTACATTCTGGTCAGTGAGAGGCCGCTTGCCTTGCATGTTCAAGCCTTGGCAAGTCGGTTTGTAAGGTTGTATATTTCTGAGCCTAGTCAAGTGTTAGCATGTACGGTCTCTTGTTCTTCATTATTGGAGCGTATTTGTGATCGACAATTTGATGATCCCCATTTGTGTGTCCTTAAAGACACAGTGCAGCGTGGAGATGCCAAGCAGATTACCTTAGGTGATGATGGAGTTTTGAAATTTCAGGGGCGAGTTTGTGTGCGTAATGTGGATGGGCTTTGAGAGTGATTTTAGAGGAGGCCCATAGCTCCCGGTACTCTATTTATCCGGGCACCGCAAAGATGTATCAGGACTTACGACATCATTATTGGTGGCATAGAATGAAGAAGGATATTGTTGCATATATGGCTCGATGTTTGAATTGTCAGCAGGTTAAGTATGAGCATCAGAGGCATGGTGGTTTATTTCAGAGGATTGAGCTTCATGATTGGAAGTGGGAGCGAATCATTATGGACTTCGTTGTTGGACTCTCGCACACTCAAAGGAAGTTCGACGTAGTTTGGCTCATTGTTGATAAGCTGACCAAGTCACTGTGTTTCATTCCTGTGGCGTCTCCTATTCGTCCGAGAGGTTCGCTGAGATCTATATTCGAGAGATTGTTCGTCTTCATAGTGTGCCTGTATCTATCATTTCGGACCGAGGTACGCAGTTTACCTCACGTGTCTGGAGAGCAGTTCGGCGAGATTTGGGCACCCAGGTTGAGTTGAGTACAACATTTCATCCTCAGAGAGATGGGCAGTCCGAGCGGACTATTCAGATTTTGGAGGATATGCTCCGAGCTTGTGTCATTGACTTTGGAGGCTCGTGAGATCAGTTTTGCCCTTAGCAGAGTTTGCCTACAATAACAGCTACCAGTTGTCGATACCCAATTTTTTTCTGTACATTCTAGTATATATATGCATATATATAAGCATGTCCAAGTATTTCACTATTGTTTCCAATTTTTAATAGATTTTAAACTTATTTATTGCCCCTATTTTAGCAATACAAAAACCAATAAGTGTTCCTTATATTATCATTTTGGTGATTAATTTATTTTATTCTTACATTTATGCCAATATATAGCTAAGATAATTTTTGCACTTTTTTATAAATCGAATTGGTATTTTTAAAGCTAAAATTGCACTAAATTGCAATTTTAGCCTATTTTAAGATTTAACAGCGTTTATAATTATAAAATTTATTCCAATATTTTTAATTTAATGTTTATATATTATTAATTAATTTATATCCTTTAATTTATTTCAAAAATCATTTTTGCTATTTTTAATATATTAAAAAGGAAAAAGCGACTATTTAAATGGTAACCTTATTTTATTTCATTTATAACCCAAAATCAACCACCCCAATAATCTAATTTCAACCCCAAAATAACCCAATCCAATTATGATATAACCCTCATGTTCCTCTCTTTTGATTCAGGCCGTCGATCAATTGTGATCAACGACCACGATTACCCCGTACCTTTTTATTTTCCCAGACGCCCCTAACCCTAATCACCTTCAAACATTTTTTCTCTCTTCTGAACTTTGGTTAAGTTCCTTCTAAAAGTATGTTCTTCTACTACATTTGCTACTGTGTTCTTAGGTGTTCACTATTTTCTCTTCTACTGAACCTTGTTTAAGTCCCTTCTAAAAGGATTTTTCTTAAGCATTTTTCTACTACTATCATGCTGTTCTCTCATTATGCTTCGAAACAGTTTCTTCACCCTGTTTGCTTTGAACCTTCTACTGTGTTTGCATGTATTCTCCTGAGTTTCTGAAAGAAACCCCTGAGCCTGTTTCGACTACTTGCTTCCTCATCTCTGTATTTGATTCAAGGTGGAAGAATTTGGGGGTTCTGCCGAGGTTTGGTCATGTGATTGAACAAAGGTTTTTTAGAACCCTTGACCCTCTCAAACTAGCTTTTGAGTTTTTTAACTAAGTCTGAACTTCTTTACTTATATACAACTATGAACTTTTAAATTTCTTTTACACTAGACTTTTCTATAGATTGGCATGACATAATATGTGTGATAAATCTTTCTTCAAAACGGTTTTCAAACTAGTGATTGATTCATAATCTCCTTTTTATAGTTAAAATTGATTGTTACTGATGCACCTTAAGTTAATACCGTTTCCACCTTTCTGCTTGTTTCATTCATACCAAATCTTCGGGATTTTTGATTTCTTGGTTGTTAATTGATTCTCTTTCCATAAATTGTACAACCGTGTATGTCAGAGACCCTGTCCCTAAACAACCCTTATGTATTTTCCCTCAATTGCATGCTTTACACATGTGTTTATTTAAATCTTTTCATTAAATAGGTTTACCCGTTTAAATTTGAATCCCTTACTTAAGGGAAACCTTGTGTAATTGATTTACAATCAGTCTTCAATTATTCTTATACCTTATTTGCTCATGACTTTCACACTATAAATATATGACCTTCTTTAATACAAAGCACACATGGTTAACACATTTTAGACTTCACAATCTCACAATCTCGCACACTTAAAGTATTATGTCTTCCTGTTTGCACTTTGGCTTTTACGAGACTACTACTTTTCATACTTGTTTCCTTAAAGCTGGTATCTCCTAGTTTTTAAATTCAGCATCACCCTAATGTGTTTACATACAGTATTTATATGCATGTCTACTTCACTGTCTATACAGAGTTTAATATTTAACTTAGTATGCTTGTGTTCCACTGCATGTTCTTTACGGTGAATCTTTGCTCCCTATCCCATTACCCGAAGGTGATTGTCAGTGGTGACTTAGGGCATGGCAACATGAATTGTTGTCCATGAACTATGTTTTGAACCAATAAGGTTTTAACCTCTAAACAGGCTAGAGGGTGTACCAGCATATCTCATTGCTGGGTATGCCTATCAGCCTGCTTTTCTTGTACTCTTGTAAATCCCTCACTCCCATATACCCCTACATGCATTGATTTTAAGTACGCCCTTTTTCCTTTTCCTTTTTCTCCTTTCAGAATTTCACTTCTGCACTTGCACTGTCCTTCTCAATTCCTAGGTTCTGCCCCTCTCTTGTGAGCATTGCCTTAGGACATTGAGCTCCCTCTGAACTTGGACTCTTGAGGGCTAGCCTCTTCCATACTGCACTATGTCTTAACCCTGTAATGCATTTGGGTGTGAGCACTGCTCGGAGTCCATGGGAGGCTCTTAGGGAACTCTAACAGATCCAAATGAGAGAAAAGCTTTCAACATTGATCTTTGGAGTTGGTTTACTTCATAAATTAGACAGGAAGTCTGAATCAGGCTTTTCTTGGTTGTACCTTTCAGATTTCATATGTATTTTTTAATTTATTTTTTTGGGTTGTAATAACTTTGTATAACTTTCGGGGATAGTTAGTGAGGGGATAGGCTGAAAACTTGCCTATAAGAGTCTCTGATTTCTGTACTTTTCATAGTTACCATTTTTAAATGAATCTCTAATTTCTGCATCCTTTCATGTAGTTATCATGTCTATAATACTTCTGCATTTTGATGTAATTTTCATGCCTATAAGATTTTTGCATCCCGTCATGTAGTCATCATGTCTATAAGACTTCTGCATTTCCATACAGTTATCATGCCTATAAGATTTTTGCATCTCATTTAGCTACCATGTCTATAAGAACTTCTGTATCTCATTTAGCTGCCATGTCTATAGGGATCATGCACTTCCATACCTATAGAATGCACAGACGCATAAAGAACATGCCTATAGGTCATTTTTTGATTCTTGCACACTCAATTTTCACAAAGCAAACTTTGATATCGGTCCTAATAATAAAAAATGTAATTAGATAGCACAACGTTTGGATAATCATGTTGCGGAACCTTTGCACTCTTCTGTGTCTATAGCAGTGTTTAAAGTTAACAAACATATAGAAAGCATGCCTATAGGGGTCCGAACTCAAATCTGAATAACTATCAGTAGTAATGCATTGTCAATTACAAAACTTGTACTCTTTCTATTAAAATTGGCACCTTTTCTTAAATTAACATGCAATCAGTCCCCACTCTTATTCGTGAAATCTGTAGATATCATGCCTATAGGTTTCATCTACAATTTAGGCAAACCTTAGGGTAACTTATAAACTGAATCAGTTCCTTTTTTAAAAACTACAACCAGTAGGCAGGCTTGATTCAGGCTTCCTATATGAATTATGTAGCAGATCATTCCACCTCAAATCCTTATGTTTTAATTAGACCTTAAACTGTACGTTTACGTGTAAGATATGCTAAACTATGTGTCTTTTCTAGTTTCAAAGGAGGTCTGTCTGAGCCCTATTATCTATCTATATGCTCTACCTCTAAATTTGCTATATATATATATATGTTTTGTTTTTCGCCTTAGTATTTTAACCTTTTTAAACCACAAACAAGCCCATATTTCCAGCCTTTAGGATTAGTAATCCCAAATTCCTCCGGGATTGATAGGATCGGGGCGGGTAATAGCATGCAATAGGTAAACGAGACCATTCCACGCTTTAATACCTTAACGAGATGGGAAATAGTAGATATGGATATGATGGCTGGTGTGTTAATACCACGTGTAGCCCCTCTCTAAGGAGTGATTATTGGGTATTGCATTGATGTGATCCATATTATTAATAAACCTAGGACCCCCTCCTTTCACTCTTTGTTTCGTTAAATCTTTTAAAATGTCTCCTCTAAATCAACTCTCTCCTATGCCTTCCAACTTTGTTTATTTCTAACCTTTATGTGAAAATCTCCTCTTATGTGATACCCTTATTTTCTTATGTGTTATTGCATTTAAGTCAAAATAATAGCTTGGCCGGGAACCACACTAGTGGATCCTGAGGGGTGCCTAACACCTTCCCCTCGGTATAATTTCAAGCCCTTACCCAATCGCTGGTTACTCAAATTCAACCATCCTTAGTGTCCTAATGCACTATAATTATTAGGTGACGACACTTAAATTCTCTTAAATCCAATTCCCAAAAAGGGAACGAGTAATTTTCTAGAATGTCAAAAACCCGATTTCGCGAGAAAAAAGGGGTACAACACCAGTCGAGCATCCAGATGGCTCCTTATAAGGCTTTATACGGTACACGATGTTGATCTCTGGTTGGATGGTTGATCCGGGAGAGGCTCGGTTGTTGGGTATGGATCTGGTTCAGGAGGCCTTGGACAAGGTCAAGATCATTCAGGACAGGCTTCGTACAGCTCAATCCAGGCAAAGGAGTTATGTAGACCGCAAGGTTTGAGATGTGGCTTTTATGGTTGGTGAACGGGCATTGCTCCGAGTGTCGCCTATGAAGGGCGTGATGAGTTTTGGGAAGAAGGGAAAGCTTAACCCTAGGTTCATTGACCCATTTGAGATTCTTGATCGAGTGGGAGAGGTGGCTTATAGATATGCTTTGCCAACGAGCTTATCACCCGTGCATCCAGTGTTTCATATGTCTATGCTCCGAAAATATCACGACGATCCTTCCCACATGTTAGATTTTTCAGCACGGTCCCGTTGGACAAGGGCTTGTCTTACGAGGAGGAGCCGATGGCTATTTTAGACCGGCAAGTTTGTCAGTTGAGGTTGAACAGTTTCCCTTCTATTCGTGTTCAGTGGAAAGGTCAGCCTCCTGAGGCATCAACCTGGGAGTCCGAGTCTGATATGCAGAGCCGTTATCCTAATCTTTCCCCGACTCTGGTACTTCCTTCTTCTGTCCAGTTTAGGACCAACAATTGTTTTAGAAGTGGAGGATGTGACGGCCCAAAGGGTCATCACCTATTTTTAATCAAATTTTGTGCTTTCGAGGCCTTGAAAACCTAATTTAGAGTCCCCTCGATTTGCATGCGCATTTTGGGCGCGTAGCCGAAAGATTAAATATGAAATTCGGTAAAAAAAACTAAGTTTTGATGTTAAAATGAATAAAATTTGACTTTCATCAATATTTTGGATAAACGGAGCCGGACCTGTGATTCGATGGTCCCGAAGGATCTGCAGGAAAAAATGGGACTTGGGTGTATGCCCGGAATCGAATTTCGAGGTCACAAACCCGAAAAATAAATTTTTAAGAAATATTGTTTTCTGAAATTGTTTAAGCAAATTTGAAATGAAATCCGACTAGAACACAATGGTATCGGCCATATTTTGGTTTCGACGCCTGGTACATATCTTATATATGGTTTATGTCGTTTCTGTAAAATTTGGTTGAAAATAGATGTCGTTTGATATGATTCGGACTCTAAATAGAAAATTTGATGTTTTAAGAAGTTTGAAAGAATTCATGGATTTTGAGGTTTAATTCGTTACATAAGATGTTATTTTTGCAATTTAATCACACGAATAAGTCTGTAAGTTGTTTTTGAGGTTGTGCGTATATTTGGTTTGGAGCCCCGAGGGCTCGGGTGAGTTTTGGATAAGCCGCGGGTGCATTTTTAACTTTGAAAAATAGTTGGTGTGTTTTTGAGCTACAGGCTTTGCATTTGCGAAGCCAGTCTCGCAAATGCGATCCATGCATTACAAATGCGAGAGTTGGCCTGGGTAGCCTTCTTCGCAAATGCGAAGTTGCCATCGCAAATGCAATGCCCCGCCTAAGTCCTCTGGTATCACAAATGCTATATGTTCTTCTCAAATGTGACAACTTCTTGGCAAATGCGAATGATTGGGATTTCTGAAGGGTTCGCAAATACGAACCCTGTTTAGTAATTCCCATATCTGCAAAGGCCGGGGTTCGTAATTCTCACATCTGAGACCTGCATTTTTTTTACTTAGCCTATTTTTTAACCCATTTTTCATATTCTCTCAAACACAAACAAACTTATGCAATTTTCCAAGAATTCATTCTTCTTCAAATCAATTGTAAGCCGTTTTTAACTAACTCTCTTCAATCATTAACACCTTTTAACATGATTTTAACTTAAAATAAAAAAATTTATGGGGGAAATTGAGTGTTTTGGGTATAACTTAGGTTTTTTAAAAATTGGATTTTGGACCTCAATTTGAGGTCCGATTTCAAAATAAATTACATACTTGAGTTCGTGGGGATATGGATAATTGGGTTTTGGTTTGAACCTCGGGTTTTGAGCACGTGGGCCTGGAGGAGATTTTTTACTTTTTGGGTAAAACTTTCGAAAACAGATTTTCATGCATTCGGGTTGGTTCATTTTGTAGTTATTGATTTAATTAAGTAATTTGTAATTAGATACAAACGAATTGGCGATGGAATCAACGGGCAAAGATATAATTGAGATTTGAGCAGTGCTCAAGGCATTGAGGTAAGTGTTTGGTCTAACCTTAGCTTGAGGGATTAGGAGTTGAGTCGTACCTACTACTTGCTCCTTGTTGAGTACGACGTATAGGCATGGTGACGAGTATCTATACGTTGGTGTCAAACATGACCGTAAGTCTTAAACTGAAAGTTGTTGTGTTCATAAATGACATTTTTGATGCCTGAATGGTCTATTATATTGAAGATTTGTTTATCCTCGTAGATCCTATTTATGATTAAGCATTTCCATTAATTGAGCTGAGTACAATCTAAGTTAAGGGTGGTTATAGTTGATTCTCCCTTGCCGGAATGACTGCCTCGATATTGTTGTTCCCTTGCCGGGAGGTCATTGCATTTCTTTGTTCCCTTAACGAGAAGTTATTATATTGGTTTTGTTCCCTTGTCGGGGAAGTTATTGTATTGCTTTTTTCCCTTGCCGGGATTTCTTGTGATTATGTGATGTCATGGAAAGTGAAGCGGGTGGTACGCCTACCACAAGATATGATGAATGAGAGTGGATGGTACACCTACCACAAGATTGATAAAATGGGAGCATGTGCTACACCTACCACAATATATGATGAAATGGGAGTGGTGGTACGCCTACGAAAAGATTGATTAAATGGGAGCGGGTGATACGCCTACCACAAGATTGATGAAATGGGAGCGGGTGATACGCCTACCACAAGATCGATGAAATGGGACTGGGTTGCACGCCTGCAACAAGATAAAATTGAATGTGAAAGTTTCCTTTATTTGGTGTTAGAAATTAAATTATAGTTTCCTTATTGCTCTTTAATATTATATTTTATCTGTTATCCCCGCAGCATGTTCCCCTTCCCCAGTTTTAATTACTTTTATCTGTTTATTTTTCCGCCATATATTATATAACTGCACAGGTTTATCAGGAGGCTAGTTCTAGCCTCATCACTACCTCGTCGGGGTTAGGACAAACACTTACCAGCACATGGTTCGGTTGTGCTGATACTACACTCTATACTGTGTGCAGATTCCTGAGCTGCAGTTGATCATCAGTTGTAGCTCGGTAGCCAGCCTTCAGTCCACCGAGACACCAAGGTAGCCTTGCAGGCGTACGCAGCGTCGCGCCTCCTCTATCTTATGTTCATTTTGTTTTGGAGACAAATAGTGATATATTTCTTTCAAATGGTTGTATTTAGTACTCTTAGTAGTCTGTGAATGTTGTGACACCAGGTGCTGGGTAGAGACTTGTATTCGTTTTCTAGATGTTTGTTTCTATATTTAATTAAGACTTACACTAATTTTATTTTTCGTTGTTCTTTAAATGCTTATCCACTGCTAAGTTAATTTGCTAAAAAAAGGGGGATTTAAAATAAAAGAGTTAGGAGTTTATGATTTTGTAGCTTCCCTAACTTCTACGAGTAGGCGCCATCACGACCCTCGATGGTAGAAAATCTGAGTCGTGACAATTGAACTCTTATGTGTTGGGCTTTAGTGAATGGTTGGTTATTTTGAACAGTTGTTTTGGAAAAATAATGTGCTTGGGTGTAGGATACAGAGTTGGGCCAATTTCAAAGTGACTTCAACGTCAGCCCGTTAGTTTATTGCAAGGAATTTTTATATTAATATACCACATATGAAATCTTATTACCCCTAATATTTAAGGTATAACTTAATTACATTTAGTCTACTAAATTACCAATTCTATACCATAATGTATTTTAGCTTGTAACTTGATGCTTTAATTTTTCCTCAATAGCTCAGACCGAATAAATATCCTGTCAGAAACTTGCAACTGCCATATTCTGCAATAGGAAGAAATTCAATCTTCGATTAATGCCAAAAACACTTTAATTTCTGCAACAAATATGAAAATAGGACTCTTCTTTTTTCTAACATACTTATTAATCTAACTTTTATGAAATTTTTAAGAAAATAATAATTATAATAACGTAAATGTATTCAACAAGAGTTTGATTTATGTAATGATTATAAACCCAATTGATAAAAAGATTGATAAACAAATCAATGAATAGATCATCTACCTAACAGATAATAACGGGTAGATCATCTAGCAATTTTCTGAACAATATAAACCAAATAAGAAAAGACCTTCTATTTATTCTACAACTACCCTTCTGACTTCTAAATATATACATTAAAATATGATGGTGTCGTTGTATGTATTTTTGTACGTACTAAGTGTAAGATAAGTTAAAAAATCCTCACTAGGAGCTTCAATCACGGCATAAAATGAGAAAATACCTTCTATAAGTGTATTCTATAATTATCCTTCTTATTAAATATCAAAATATTATGGACTTATTGAATCGATTGTAGCTTGTAGCTTAATTGGCATTTTAGATATTGGTATAATTTCTCATTCAGTTGTAGCTTAATTGATATTTTTTATATAATTGCGATTTTTGTAGAAGATTTGTAAAAGTTTTAGTCATTTTTGATTTGTGAAAATAGAAAATAAAGCATCTACAATCAAAATACAAATAATCTATAAAATATATACAAACCGGGTATATTGAATTTTAATATCTCAATTCCCATTCAGTTGTAGTTTAATTGGGATTTTCGACATAATTATATTTTTTGCAGAAGATTTCTAGAAGTTCTAATCGTTTTTTATTTGTGAAAATAGAATACAAAGCATCTACAATTAGAATACAAATAATCTATAATTTATCTACAAAATATCAACAAACTGGGTACATTAAATTTTTATATCCTAATTTCCATTTAATTATAGCATAATTGGGATTTTTGATGTAATTGCGTTTCTTAAGAAGATTTGTAGAAGTTTTAGCCGTTTTATATTTGTGAAAACAGAAAATAAGCATCGACAATCAGAATACAAATAATCTACAATTTATCTACAATTTCTGCAATATGTCTTCTTCTTCTTCTCTCTTCTTCTTCTTCTTCTTCTTCTTCTTCTTCTTCTTCTTCTTCTTCTTTCAATTTGAAATTCAGTCAAAACCAAGTCTAATCTTCACTAAAATCCCTCAAAATTGAGATATAAACTCCAAACCATATTTCCGATTATTTCCAATAACACCAAATCCAAACAAATATTGATTTTTGAAAACCCAAATTTGAATTCAAAGCTTTCAAGCTTTTTAATGGCTGTCAATGGTGGAAAATATCTGGAAGAATATTTGCTTCCATAATTGTAGTGTGCCTAAATAAGAATATCTGGAAGAATATTTAGTTCCAGATTTGTAGCATGCCTAATTATGAAGGAATCAGCTCCTAATAATTGGTATTTAATGAATAGTATATATTTTATAGAATAACTGTGAACATGGCGGGTAAATATGAAACTATAACATTTTGGTAATAAGATTTCATATATGATATAGGATGAAAAAAGTCACTTATTGTAATGTAGATAAGCATGTCAACTGCTATAATAGCTAAAATTATACATTTGTTATTCAAATACTATATCCATAATCCAATAGCCTTACATTCAATCTCAACATAGTTTAGAAAAATAACCCATTAACACTGTAGTTTGCATTAGGCGCGATTAACCAACCGTCGTGACTATGGGTACGATTTTCGTAACATAGTCACATACTTAAATCCAAATTTGGGTGTGCAATTCATGTGACTCGATCATAACAACTTTGAATAATAATAAAATAAACATGTTACAAATCGCGGGTGTATTTTATGTAGCGTGATTTGCAATATGTTCCAAAACGGCAAGTGTATGACAATCTTAACTTGTTCCAGAAATAATTGCATAAATCCTAAAAGCGATTAAAATAATTAAAAGCACTTAAAAGGTTAAAAATGCACAATAGACTTTAAATATGTAATAAATCAGATAATTAGGCCAATCATTAAAAGTTAAGAGACCGTGCTAGAACCAATCCTGGCATGCCTTACACCTTCTCCCGGGTTAACAAAATTTCTTACCTAGTTTTTCTGGTTTCACAGACTTTTAGATGAAGTCAATTTTTCTCGATTTGGGATTTAAAATAAACTAGTGACTTGGGACACCATAAACTATTTCAAGTGGTGACTTTGAATGAAATAAAATAATCTCAGTTAATTTATATCACTTAAATTGGAAACACTCTCTATATTCCCCTAGAGTAAAAGTAGGTGTGACAATCACCAACAAACACTTTAGGCTGAAATTAAAATCTAACACATGCAATAGAAAGATACAAATATCCGTTTTTTTCGCAACCTGAAGAAGTAAGACCTTGATATAGTAGAACAGCTCCAGTGAACCAATGAATATCAAGGAAACCCTAGCTTGAACAACATTAAAATCCCAGCACCCACACCAACGAGATTCAGCACAAACTACACTGTAAAATGGATTCAATCGCAAAGGAACAAAGTGTTTTTGCTGGAAAAGCATAAGAAATCACGAAGCTCTCACGAAGAAAAAACTTGATAATATGAAACGGAAAAAGTATCTTCTAAGAATGTTTTACCGTTTATGCAGTATCTGATGACATCGCTAGCTCCAAAAGTTCCAGCAGCTTCTCATCTGAAACAACACCAATCTAGGGAAGGAAAGAAATATCAGAAAAAAATGCACAGTTTCATACCCCAAAGGAATACAATAAATAGAAGAAATTGAAGAAATTATTATGGAATGTGTAAACATGCGCATCAACTCACCAAAGCATTTACCAAAGAAGTAGTGATTCGTTTCCCTAATAAACTCAACTGCTCTAACATGGTTTTTGCATCTCGAAGTGATCCATCTGCCTTCAAAACAATCAAATCTATGCTTCTGACTCCACATCCAAATCCTCATCTGAAGAAATCGTCTTCAATCCGAGCACAATAGCACCATCACTGATTTTATTGAAGAGGTACTTCTGGCACCGAGACAATACAATACGTGGCACATTGTCAAGATCAATAATCACAAAAATGAAGACAACCCCTGGTGGTGGTTCTTCAAGGAACTTCAGAAATGCTAGCCATGTCTTTGAAGCCAGCAACTGACATTCATCAACAACAAAAATCTTGAATCTAAAGAAGATGATGGCTGACTTGTTGTCAGATTCTTTAGAAGATACTACCTCTGTTTCATATTGTTTGAACTAGTTTTACTCAGTACGGAGTTAACGAAAAAGGAAGAAACTTTTGAAACTTGTGGTCTTAAAAGTTTAAGAGGTAAAAAGTTTGTGGGGCCATACCATTTGTATGGCTATAAAAGCTTCTCATTAAGGGCAAAAATGGTAAAAATGAAGATTTTAAAGTTGAATTATTTCCAAATTTAGAAATGAATCATTTATTTTGGAATAGACTAAAAAGAAAAGTAACTCATTTAATTAAAAATGGAGGGAGTACTAATTAACGGGGTATAAGGGTGGTCCGTTTTTTTAAAATAATGGGTAAATGTCATGACCCAACCCCGATAGTGATGGCGCCCGAAACACTTCCAGGAAAGCCCGGCAAATTTAATAACCTCAACCATTTTTATACAGTTCATGAATTAATTAACACAAATAAATTACTAAGTCATCTTACTGAAAGTCTGACATAGAGTGAAAACATGCGGAAATCCTGAATACCAATATTACTACACAGCTTGAAGAATCCGGTGTCACAAGTCTGAGCCTCTAATACATGAGTATCTACCTACTACATATCGTTCTAAAGAAATGCAGAAATGAATCAAAAGGGAAAATCAGGACTGCGAACGTTATGCAGCTACCTTGATACTGTCGGATAAGCTGTTTGGTAGAGAAGTCCCCACTCAACCTCAGATGTACCTGGATATACACACAAGGTAAAGGGAGTAATGTGAATACTCCGATACAGTGAGTAATAAACATAAATAAAGGCTGAGAATAAGAAATCCTGAATAAGCACAATTCATTTGATACAACAATGTACACCAAGTAGTATAAAGTCAATGAGCCAATGAAAACAACTAAGAAGATACTCCAACAGATAAGTAAGTAAATGACATGCAACACATAGTTCGGTACTCTCTAGTACCTGTCGCGGCGTGCATTCCACTCCATTTATTTATCGTCGATAGCGCTCACTGGGGGTTTGCAGACTCTGGGAGAGGCCCCCTACGGCTCAAGTGCAATAATAAGCCATCTCTTGGCATCAATTAGGCCCTTGGCTTCCTATAAATATCAATACAATACTACTGCGGCGCACAACCTGATCCCATACTTAGTCAAGAATCACATAAGCCCCTCTGGCACAATAATATATAAATATTCAGCCCAAACTTCATTAGAAAGATTATTTAAGTTTCAAGTTTGAGAAAAGGTGGCTGAGTTTGAAAAATAGAATTAAATACCAGGACTGAGTTTAATAATATGTGAAAATGGTAAGAAAGAAGTATTAGCAATTCCTGAAGGGTTCAATCAATTGGTACGAATCAAAAATATAGCAATCAGCTCAAATTATAATAATGATAAGTAAATTTTAGTTAAATATGCAGTATATTCATCTACCGGTATGGACCAAGTCACAATCCCCAATGGTGCTCTACCCCACGCTAGTTATCCGGTGTGCAAGCCACCTCAATATAGCACTACAATGTGAAATTATGGGGTTTCAAACCCTCAGGATATTTATATATATTACTGACCTCAAGCCGGCAGAAATCCTAGCTCGCTATGCCTCTGCCTCTCAAATCGACCTCCTTGCGTGTGAATTCTGATCAAACCACTGTGAATACGTCACAATATGCCAATGGAACAATTCCCAATCGAAATCAATTGAAATATAGCAAATCCTCTAAATTAACAAAACTCGAGCCCCATGCCCACTTCTCGAATTCCAATTTTTTTTACATCAATAGATTTCTTATCTTGCCACGACTCTATACATATCAAGAACTCTCAATTCCCAGCACGAATGACCCATCAAAACTCAATTTGAAATACCAAAACTCAAGCCCTAGTTCTTCCTCCTTTTTGATAAATTTTCATGAATTTCTAGGTTGGTTCTACAATTAAATCATTTTTTAGGTCATAGGGCTCACCTCTAATCAATCCCAGTAGAAACCCTCTTTAATCCCCGTCCAAAAGTTTTCAAAAATTGCCCAAAGCCAAGTGGGAAATGAAGGAGATGGGCTATGTTTGAATTTTTAATAACTGGACACAGCCCCCAGATGTCGCATTTGCGACACCTGGTTGGCAAATGCGAAAAAACCTTCGAAAATGCGAACGTGAGCCTCCCCTGCCAAGTTCGCAAATCTGGCACCTGGCTAGCAAAATGCATGCCCTTTTGAGGTCAAATGCGATCAAATTATCGCAAATGCAAACCCTGCCTCAGACTAGGCTACTTTGCAAATGCAAATCCTCACTCGCAAATGCGAGATTGCAAATGCAAACCATTTCTCGCATTTGCAAGGTCTGAAGCTGCTGCTGCATTTCCATATCTGAAACTTCCCGTTTAGCCATCTGAAACTCACCCGAGGCCCCGGGTATCTCAACCAAAAGTGCCAACCCATCCAAAAACATCATTAGAACTTGTTCCAGTCAATAAAACACCTCAAACAACACTAAAACCATCATCTTATATCGAAGTCAAGCCTAAGCTCTTCTAAAACTTCCGAAACAGGCATTCTATCAAAAACCCAACCAAAACATCACCGAATGACCTACACTTTTGCATACACATCCCAAATCACCTAATGAAGCTACAACAACTCTCGGAATTCTATTCCGACCCTCAAATCAAAATCTCACCTATCAACCGGAATTCGCCAAAATACTAACTTTGCCAATTCAAGCCTAATTCTACTCCGGACCTGCAAAATCACTTTCGATCACACTCCTAGGTCAAAAATCATCTCTGAAGCTAACCGAATCATCAGAATCCATATCCGAGCCCTCTAACTCATAAGTTAACATCTGGTTGACTTTTTCATACTAAGCTTTCCTTAAAGAGACTAAGTGTCTCATTTCCTTCAAAAATATATCCAAACTAACTCGATCATACATGAAGAAGCATAAAATGGGGGAAACATGGCGGTAACTCACGTGACGACGAGTCGGGTCGTCACATCCTCCCCAACTTAAACAAATGCTCGTCCTCGAGCGAGTCAAGAAACATACCTGAAGCCTCAAATAGGTGAGGGTATCTGCTCCGCATCTCCCGCTCGGTCTCCCACGTAGCCTCCTCTATGGGCCGACCTCTCCACTGCACCTTCACTAAAGCAACATCATTTGACCTCAACTTCTAAACCTGGCGATCCAGAATGGCTACTGGCCCTATATCATAAGTCAAATCACCCTCCAACTTAACTGTACTGAAATCCAATATATGAGACAGGTCTCTAACATATTTCTGGAGCATAGAAATATGAAAAACTGGATGCATGATCGACAAGCTGGGTGGCAAGGCAAGCTCATAAGACACCTTCCCAATCCTCCTAAGTACCTCAAAAGGCCCAGTGAACCACGAACTCAATTTCCCTTTATTTTCGAATCTCATAACACCCTTTGTGGGTGAAACCTTCAACAAGGCCTTCTCACCAATCATGTCTCGTACCTTCCTGTCCGTATAACTCTTCTGCCTCGTCTGCGTTGTACGGAGTCTCACCTGAATCATCTTCACCTTATCTAATGCATCCTGAACCAAATCTATCCAAATTAATCTAACATCACCGGGCTCGAACCAACCAACTGGAGATCTACACTGTCTCCCATCCAAGGCATCGTACGGTGCCATCTGAATGCTACACTGATAGTTGTTATTGTAGGAAAACTCTGCAAGCGGTAGAAACTAATCCCATGACCCTCCAAAATCAATAACACAGGCGCGTAGCATATCCTATAATATCTGAATTGTGCGCCCGGACTGTCCATCTGTTTGAGGGTGAAAGGTTGTGCTCAATTGTAACTTAGTACCCAACTCTCCCTGAACCGTCTGCCAAAACTGAGAGGTAAACTGAGTGCCCCGATCTGATATGATGGGAACTGATACACCATGCAACCGAATAATCTCCCGAATATAAATCTCTTCCATCCCTATGAAGAATAAGTAGTACAAACCGGAATGAAGTGTTTAGACTTGGTCAGCCTATCTATAATCACCCAAATGGCATCAAATTTCTTCAAAGTCATAGGGAGTCCGGTAATAAAATCCATAGTGATCCTCTCCCACTTCCAATCGGGAATAACCATCTACTAATGCAAGCCACCCGGTCTTTAATGCTCAAATTTTACCTACTGACAATTAATACATCGGGATACATACTCTACAATATCTCTCTTCATCCTCCGCCACCAATAGTGTTGTCTAAGATCCCGATACATCTTCACGACACCCGAATGGATGGAATACCGCGAGCTATGGGCCTCCTCCAATATCAACTCTAGAAGCCCATCCACATTGGGCATGCAAATCCGGCCCTGCATCCTCAACACACCATCATCTCCAATGGTCACATCCCTGTCATCATCATGATTAACCCTGTCCTTAAGGAAAAGCAAATGCAGATCCTAATACTAACACTCTCTGATGCGGTCATACAAGGAAGACCGAGAAACCACACAAGCCAACACCTGACTGGGCTATGAAATATCTAGTCTCACAAGTCAATTGTCCAAGGTCTGAACATCAACTGAAAATGGCCTCTTCTCAATTGGAATGTACACATACTCACTACCTTTCGACTCAAAGCATCGGCCACTACATATATCATAATCCTTAAGTTACTCTAGCCACCTTAGCTGCCTCAAGTTAAGATCTTTTGCTTGATCAAATGCTGGAAACAGTGATGATCAGTGAATATCTCTCAAGATACACCATACAAGTAATGCCTCCAAATGTTCAATGCATGAACTATTGCAGTTAGCTCCAAATAATGAACATGGTAGTTCTGCTCATGGGGCTTCAACAGACGAGAAGCATATGCGATAATTCTACCCTCCTGCATCAATACACAACCAATCCCAACTCGCGAAGCATCGCAATATACCTTATTATAACCTGAAGTTGACGGCAAAACCAATACTGAAGCCGTGGTCAAAGCTATCTTGAGCTTCTGGAAGCTCTCCTCACACTCGTCTGACCATACAAACAAAACATCACTCCAAGTGAACTTTTGTCAAGGGAGATGTAATAGAGGAAAGACCCTGAACAAAACGACGATAATAACCTGCCAACCCAAGGAAACTACGAATCTCCGTGGCAGAGGATGGTCTAGGTCAACTCTGCACTGCCTCTATCTTCATCGGTTCAACCTAAATACCCTCGCTGGACACCACGTACCCCAATGAAACCACTGAACTGAGCCAAAACTCACACATGGAGAGCTTTGCATAAAGACTCTCGTCCCTCAATCTCTGCAATTTAACCTGCAAATGTTGCGCGTGCTCCTCCTGACTATGCGAGTATACCAGGATATCATCAATGAACATGATGAAAAATGAATCTAGATAAGGCAGAAATACACTGTTCATCAGATGCATGAACGTTGCTGGGGAATTGGTCAGCTCGAAAGACATGAAAAGAAACTCATAGTAACCATACCTAGTCTTAATAGTAGTCTTATGAATATCTGAATCCCTGATCTTCAACTGGTGTTCACCCGAACAGAGATCAATCTTGGAGAACACCCTCGCTCCCTGAAGCTGGTCAAATAAGTCATCAATGTGACGCAAGGGATACTTGTTCTTCACTATCACTTTGTTCAATTGTTTGTAGTCAATGTACATTCTCATGGTGCCATCCTTCTTTTTTACAAACAGAACCGGTGCACCCCAAGGGGACACACTAGGCCGAATGAACCCCTTATCTAGGGGTTCCTGAAGCTGATCCTTCAATTCCTTCAACTCCGCTGGTTCCATACGATATGGCGGTATGGAAATAGGCTGAGTGCCCGACACCAGTTCAATACCAAAATCAATATCCATGTCCAGTGGCATGCCCGGCAGGTCTGCAGGAAATACCTCGGGAAACTCCCTCACAACAGGAACACAATCAATGTTAGGAGTCTCAGCTCCAACATCTCTCACAAACTCCAAATATTAAAGGCAAACCTTCCTATACATACGTTGGGCCTTTAATAATGAGATCACCCTGCTAGGAACATAAACAGTCACACCATGCCACTCGATGCATCGTACACCCGGAACAGCCAAAGTGACTGTCTTAGCATGACAATCCAGATTATCATGAATCGGAGATAACCAATCCATTCCTAGAATAACGTAAAAGTCCACCATACTCAATAGCAATAGATCAACTCGGGTCTCCAGACCCCCGATAATCACAACACATGACCGGTACACACGGTCCAACACAACAGTATCGCTCACCGGAGTAGACACATGAACAGGTAAAGAAGGAACTCCCGTGGCATACCCAAATAACGAGAAAAATATGAAGACATGTATGAATAGGTTGAACCGAGATCAAATAATACTAAGGTGTCTCTATGGCAGACTGAAACAATACCTGTAATGACATCGTCTGAAGCAATGGCATCTATCCTGCTCGGCATAGCATAGAAACGAGCCTAGCCACTGCCTGATCCGTCTCTACCTTTGGGGCGACCCCTGGCTGGATGATCTCCACCTCTAGCTGGCTGGTTAGGTGATGAAGTAACTGGAGCAGAAATCGAGGGCTGACCCCTCTACTGATGCTGTCTGCCACGAAGTCGAGGGCACTTCCTCCTCAAGTGACCGAACTCTCCGCACTCATAGTAGTTGCCCGGTGCTAGAGATGGGGACTGAAGGGAACCCTTCGCACCGGAGTAACTAACAGATGCACTTGGCATAGAAGAACCTTGAGCTGATAGGGCATGGGATGAACTCTGAGCTGGGAGGGCACTGAGTGAAGACTAGCCCTGTTGAGACCCATGATGACTACGGCCTGAAGATCCCCCACGATACTCTAGATGAGTCTACTGAGCAGGATTGAAAGAACGACCTCTACCATGCTGGAATTGGCCCCTCGAAGGAGCACCACTGTAACTGCCTGATCCACGGGGCCTCTTGGCCTCCCTCTCATCTCGCTCACTACGGTGTATTGACTCGATCTCATGAGCGATATCCACCATCTCCTCAAACTTAGCACCCAATACTCTATCTCTAATCATCAAAATACAGAGATGGTAGTTAAGGCTATCCACAAATCTCCTAATTCTCTCACGATCTGATAGAACAATCCATATAGCATGACGGGCCAACTGTGAAAACCTCATCTCGTACTGAGTCATTGTCATATCCCCCAGCGTCAACCACTCAAGCGGCCTACGCAGCTCCTCTGTGCGAGACTGAGTTACATGCTTCGCTAGGAAAAGAGCAGAGAACTGCTGCCACAAAAGGGGTGCTGCACTGGCAGCCTACGCTTCTCAAAGTTCTCCCACCAAGTAAGAGCAGCCCCGGTAAACTGAAAAGTAATAAATGCAACACCACTCGACTCAAGGATCCTTGTCGTCCAGAGCATACCTGACACCTTTCAAAAACACCCTGGGCATCCTCACCCTCAGCACCACTGAACGTCGGAGGCTGGAGCCTAACAGATTTCTCAAGGTGATGCTACTCATTGTCTGCATAGCCGGAACCACGAATACCTAACTGGTGAAACCTGATGAGCTGGAGGTGCCTCTGGTGTCTGTAGTCCCTGCACCACCTACTCAAGTGTGCAAGCAGCTAGGGTCTGATTGCCTCCCCCGACCTGTGAAGTAGTTGATGCTACTGTGGTAACGGGAACTTCTTGAGCCATCCCACTGCAAACTAAAAATATCTGTGCTAAGGTATCCTGGAGACCCTGAATCACGATAGGCACATGTGGTGCCTGAACAGGTGCTGCTTGTGTGTCTGCAGCTGGAGTTTGATCCTGAGCTGGGGCAACTGGTGGATCAACATCCGTTGCGCTGGCTGCTCTGCCACGAGCATGACTATGTCCACAGGCTCTGGTGGCCTCAGTAGGTGTACTGGTGGTCATTTGCCACGTTCGGTAGCTGGTGTCCTCACCATCTATGATAGAATAGAATAATAGAAGTTTAGTTCTCAGCTCAACAGAGCCGCACGACAAGAGTTTCAAGAATGTGAAATTTTTTCCTAATGGTTCTGCAGCCCCTCGATGATAAATACAGACGTCTCTGTACCAATCCACGAGACTCTACTAAACCGGTTCATGACTCGTGATACCAAGTAACCTAGGCTCTAATTCCAACTTGTCACGACTCCAACCCCGGTCGTTATGGCGCCCGACAACCTGCTATGCAAGCCCGACCAATTTAATAATCACAACCATTTTTATACAGTTCATGAATTAATTAACACAAATAAATTACTAAGTCATCATACTGAAAGTCTGGCATAGAGCTAAAACATACGAAAATCCCATATACCGATATTAATACATAGCCCGAAGAATCCGGTGTCACAAGTCTAAGCCTCTTACACATGAGTATCAACCTACTACATATTGTTCTAAAGAAATGCATAAATGAATCAATAAGATAGAAGGGAAAATTAGGACTGCGGATGTCATGCAACTAACTTGATACTCCCGAATAAGCTGTTCGGTAGAGAAGTCCTCACTTAGCCTCATATGTACCTGGATCTGCACACAAGGTGCAGGGAGTAATGTGAGTACTCCGACCCAGTGAGTAATAAACATAAATAATGGTTGAGGATAAGAAATCTTGAATAGGCACAAAGTAATTCTATAAATACAACAATGTTCACCAAGTAGCATAAAGTCCATAAGCCAATGAAAACAACTAAGGAGATAATACAACAGATAAGTAAGTAAATGGCATGCAATTATGAAATGCAACACATAGTCCGGTACTCTCTAATACTCGATGCGGCATGCAGCCCGCTCCAATTATTTATCGTCAACGACACTCACTAAGGGTGTGCAGACTCCGGGAGGGGCCCTTTATGTCCCAAGCGCAATAATAAGCCATCTCGTGGCATCAACTAGGCCCTCAGCCTCATATATATATCAATACAATACTGCTGCTTGCGTACATCCCGATCCCATACTCAGTCTAGAATAACATAAGCCCCTCTGGCACAATAATATATAAATATTCAGCCCAAACTTCATTAGAAAGATTATTTAATTTTGAAATTTGAGAAAAGGTGTCTGAATTTAAAAAATAGTATTAAATACCATGACTGAGTTCAATAATACGTGGAAATGGTAAGAAACCAGTAATAGCAATCCTTGAAGGATTCAATCTATTGGCACAAAGCCCAAATATAGCAATTAGCCCGAATTATAATAATTATAAGCAAATTTTAGTTGAATATGCAGTATATTCATCTATCGGGATGGAACAAGTCACAATCCCCAACAGTGCTCCATCCCACGCTCGCTATCCGGTGTGCAAGTCACCTCAATATAGCTCTACGATATAAAATTTCGGGGTTTCAAATCCTCAGGATATCATTTACATCTATTACTCACCTCAAGCCGGCCAAAATCCTAGCTTGCTATGCCTTTGCCTCTCAGATCGACCTCCTCACGCATCGAATATGATCAAAACAACAACTAATACGTCACAATATTCCAATGGAATAATACCCAATAAAAAACAATCAAAAAACAGCAAAATTCTCGAAATTAGCAAAACTCGAGCCCCACGCCCACTTATCAAACTCTACAAAATTTTATACCAAAAGATTCCCTATCTCGCCACGAGTCTATACATATCAAGAAATTTCAAATCCGAGCTCGAATGACCCATCAAAACCCAATTTAAAATACCAAAACTCAAGCCCTAGTTCTTCCTCCTTATTGATAAATTTTCATGAATTTCTACGTTGATTCTACAATTAAATCATGTTTTTAGGTCATAGGGCTAACCTCTAATCAATCCAAGTAGAAACCCTCTTCAATCCCCGTCCAAAAGTTCTAAAAACCGCCCAAAGCCATGTGGGAAATGAGGGAGATGGCCTAAGTTTGAATTTTTAATAACTGGACACAACCCTCAGATGTCGCATTTGCGACACCCAGTTTGCTAATGCGAACGTCGCAAATGCAACAAAACATTTGGAAATGCAAATACGAGCATCCCCTACTAAGGTCCCAAATGCGAGCCCTGCTGAGGTCGCAAATGCGATCAAATTGTTGCAAATGCGAAACCTTCCTCAGACCATGCTACTTCGCAAATGAAAATCCTCACTCGCAAATGCGAGATCGCAAATGCGAAACATTTCTCGCATTTGCGTGGTCTGCAACTGTTGCAGCATTTCAAATTCTGAAACTTCCCGTTTAGCCATCTAAAACTCACGCGAGAACCCCGGGACGTCAACCAAAAGTACCAACCCATCCTAAAATATCATTAAAACTTGTTCCAAACATTAAAACACCTCAAATAACACTAAAACCATCCTTTCACATTGAATTCAAGTCTAAGTTCTTCTAAAACATCTTAAACACGTATTCTATCAAAAACCCAACCAAAACATCTCTGAATGACCTGAAATTTTACACACACATCCGAAATCACCTCAACTCTCGGTTCCATTCCGACCCTCAGATCAAAATCTCACCTATCAACCAGAATTCTCCAAAATACTGACTTCACTAATTAAAACCTAATTCTACTCCAAAACTCCAAAATCACTTCCGATCACACTCCTAGGTAACAAATCATCCCTCAAAGTTAACTGAATCATCGGAATCCATATCTGAGACCTCTAACTCATAAGTCAACTATCACGACCCTAGTTCACCCTCTGTGAACATGTCGTGACGGCACATAGTCCCTACGACTAGGTAAGCCTAAAAATGCAGAATATAAACCAAAAATGCGGAAGAAGATAATGAAAATTGAACTAGTAAAATAAATCAATGTTTAAGGTGCCGCCTGGCATATACAATAACAACTCTCGAAGATAACAAAAATTCCCCAAAACCCGGAATCTTACAATAAGCTAAGGGATACATAAGAGGCTCTGACTCAAGAAAGATGGAAAGGGACTCCTCGGTGTGCAGACAGTCTGCAGATATAGCAGATATACCTCGAAGTATCTATCGATACGTCTCCTTCCAAGGCTGACAGAACTGAGTGGGGGTACTTATATCTGCACAAAACAATATGCAGACGAGTAGCATGAGCACACCACGATGGTGCCTAGTAAGTATCAAGAAAAACCTAGTGGGAGTAGTGACGAGGAACATTCAATACACCTATCACTCAAATAAAAAGTATAATTATAGGAACATCTGAAATGATATACATATATTTATGTAAAGAGTGCACGGAAAGACTAATAATGCTACAATCACAATGAGGAAAAAAGAACAACAAGTAACAACGAGAATATAAAAGGTGATGATACATAATAAAAGCAACACAATCAAACTCCTAAGATCACAACACAGTAAGGGGAAAAGCAAGACAATATCTCATGTTCTACGATAGTGTTCACCTAAGGTCTTATTTGACTGTTTCCACAAATTTACCAAATCTCGGACAAACCACAACTCACAAAATCCCAACATTTGAAATCTAACTTTTGGCATCCTGTGCCTCATCAGTCTCACAGTCATGCTGACGACTAACAAGCCAACTAGGACCACTGTTACACATATAATGATTAAACGAGAACGTACCTCTATGCTCAGCAAAACCAAGGGAACTTCACCTCTAATAGGAGTGTTCCAACTATGCTTATGCTTGTGCGAGTGATTTAACAAGATTTCTACCATCTAATAAAGATAAGAAGAAGCGCGGCAGCACGCACAATGTTCCCTCACCACATCTACAACATAAATCTCATACAGGAAAGCAAGACAATAAAAATATTAAACGAAGATAGGAATGCCTCCACAAGCTGTCATAATCCATACAATCATTCCCTGATATAGTCCACCTTATTTCGCCACACGTGCAATTAATAACATAATAAGTACCTCCTTATTTCGCCACACGTGCATCATAGGATTTCCCACCTTATTTCGCCAAATGCGCAACGCATATATAAGAATATATACAATTCCCGCCTTATTATATACGAAGCAAGAGAATCATTCAGGTATTTCCGCTCACCAAAAAGCAGTACAACTATCTTACAAGGGATAACTGCAACAGAGAAATACTAAGCATAACAAGGACAATTCAACAATGAATAAATTATAAGAAATAACGATTCCAGAATACTCAGTTCAACAACAAGGAAGTTACATGAATCAAATAATGATAATTAAGAAAATAACAACTCAACATAGGATATCTAACTTCTTTCCAATTAAGGCCAATTAATTACACGAGAGATAGAAACAATGCTTTCCAAATAAAGAGGAGCGGTTAGGAATGATAATGTGACTATAGAAGGGTAAACGTCTACAATTAAGCAAGTAAAAGTCGATTAGGCAACAAGAACAAACCAAAAAGGGCAAATAAATTCCACGTAAGACATGTAGAGGTGAAACTAGTAACATGAAACTCAATCGTATCAAGAACAACTTCATATTCAGTGATTACAAAGATCTAAGAGCCTAAAAGTGACAAACTTTTTACAAATAAATACGAGCACACACTCGTCACCTTGTGTACAAGGAATACAAGCAACATAGAAGACTCAAATCCTAAGGGGAAACCCCGCCCCCACAAGGTTAGGCGAGATACTTACCTCGAACCAGCTAAATTCAACTAACAACCCCGTTTTTGCCATGAGTACTCGACTCCAAATGACCCAAATATACTCAATTCAATTACACATTGTAAATAACATATTAAGCAACTGATTCTACTATTTAATTCAAGTTAGGATACGAATTTAGGTAAAATAACCAAAATACCCCTCAAGCCAATGTGGTCAAAACCCATGGTTCAAACCAAAACCCGGTTACCCCTTCCCCCATGGAACAAAATAAATGATTCATTTTGAAATAGGACATCAAATTGAGGTCCGAATCTCCAATTTTTGAAAAACCTATGTTCTACCCAAAACCTCCAATTTCACCCATGAAAATTATTGATTTTAAGTGGAAAACATGTTAAATGATATAAATGATTGATGGAATTAAGTAAAAATTGACTTACAAATGCTTAGGAAGAAGTTTTGTCCTTGAAAAATTGCCTATGGGGTTTGGGTCTTGAAAGAATGGTTAAAAATTGTGGAAATTCGACTAAGTATGAATTTGTTGAGTCTCTGATGTCGCGATTGCGAATTGGGGTTCGCAATTGTGAACCCTGACCAAATGTGGTAATTTTAAAGTTGGGTCCGCATTTGCGAACCCTTACCGTTTTACTAGGATTCGCATTTGCGAGCGTAAAGAGAACATTTGTGATCAACGTAATTTCGCATTTGCGAGCATAGTGATCACACTTGCAATCAATGCCCAGAAATCCCTCGTTCGCATTTGTAAGGAGTTGGATCATATATGCTATCATTTGCCAGGCCTAAGGTTTCGCAATTGCGATGCAGAGCTCATAATTGCAAGCTCGCAATTGCGATTCTCATGTTTGAAAATGCGAAGATCACAGAAGGAAAAGTACCAGATTTTTACAAGTTCAAAAATGCAATCTGAGACCTATCCAAAACTCACCCTAGCCCTCGGGCGTCACGACCCCAGTTCACCCTCACATGAACATGTCGTGATGGCACCTAGTTCCTACAAGTAGGTAAGCCTAACAATGCAGAAATTTATATAACTTATGGAAATATTTAATTAAATTAAGCAAAACTAGAAGAAAACTGCCACTTGGCATATAATACTCAAAATGCGGAAGTGTACAATAACACCCCAAAACCCGAAAACTCACGAGAACACAAGCTAACAAAAAGTAATACATGGCTCTAACTCCAAAATATATAACGCAAAAGTATGGAAGAAGTCCAAATACTATAGATAGAGTAAGAAGGAGACTCCTGGGTCTGCGGACGCTGTAGAAGTACCTCAAACTCTGCGTAGCTCTCCTGGACTCAAGGATAGTACACTTGAGATGAATTACCTGGGTCTGCACATGAAAAACCTGCGGAAAATGGCATGAGTACACCACAACTAAACTCAGTAAGTGCCAAGCCTAACCTCGGTCTAGTAGTGCCGAGGAATGTCAGGGGCCCTAATGAGATTAAGCAATATAATAAAAATGCTAGCAACAGCATGAATTAAGCATAAATAATCATATAAATGTGAATTAAGTCAGGTTACACAAATAACAACCAACACAACGAGGATAAGATAACACAGAGTAAGACAACACAATATCAATACCAATTATAAGGATCTCCCAGCACACCGTCCTATAGTCTATTTCCATGTCAATACCAACAAAGAAGATCTCCCAGGAGGTCATGTAGTCCATTTCCATATCAATACCAATAACGAGGATCTCCCAGGATACCGTTGTGTAGTCAATTTCCATATCAATACCAATAACGAGGATCTCTTAGGATACAATCCTGTAGTCCATTTCCATATCAATACCAATAAAGAGGATCTCCCAGGATATCGTCCTGTAGTCCATAATATAAATTTGCGGGGGGATCTCCCAGGAATCTAACCGGTAGTGTCGAAGTAAATATGTAGGGGATCTCCGAGGAATCTAACCCGTAATCCCAAATATAAATGTGCAGGGAGATCTCCCGGGAATCTAACCCATAGTCCCAAAGTAAATATGCAGGGGGATCTCCCAGGAATCTAACCCGTAGTCCCAAATATAAATATGCAGGGGGGAGCTACTAGAACCCCACGTTCGTAGTCTCAATATAAATGCGCAACCACAATACGAGATTATTCAGAAATGAAGTACAACAATACAAGCAACAGATAGTTCTAGCCTAAAATGTCTCACATAGTGCAGTTAAGGCAATTTAAGCAAGCAGGCAAGTTAAATCAACTAAACATGTCTTTCTAATCTAACACAGGTTATAATTGCAAGTAAGATAAAGTAAGTATGAAAGAAACTCAGTCTCAATATCTTAATTAGAACCCAAATTTTAAACGATTAGCCCAAGTATGCGCTCCTCACCTCATGTATAAGGCACTCAATTACCAAATAACATATCCTAGAGGAAAGGTCCCCCACACAAGGTTAGACAAGCCACTTATCTCAAACTGGCTTGAAATTCAACTTGAGATCACACTTTTGCCACGAGTATCCGACTCCAAATAGCCCAAATCTATTCAATTCAATTACATATCGTAAATAAAATCTCAAGCAATTTATTTTACTATTTAATTCAATGATAAAACACGAAATTAGCTAAAATGACCAAAATGCTCCTCAGGCCAACATCTTGCAATGAGATAAATTTCACATTTTCATAACCTATGTACTCTCACGATTCTAACCATATAAAAATCTTCCAAATCCTAGGTCAAACACCCCCTCAAAACTCAATAATTTGGTCTACAAAATTCTACCCACTTTTTATTAAAACAAATCTGCAATTTAAGGACGAAATAAAGAGGAGATTCATGGAAATTGGTCTATATCGAGTGATAAACACTTACCCATGTCTCCCAGGTGAAAATCCCTTCAAAAATATCCAAGAATCGAGCTCTAGAAGTCAAAATGTGATAAAATAGGGAAACCCTCAAATTTGGGATTTAATTCTGTCTGTCTAGTGATTTGTGCTATGCGAACGTGGGCCAAACAATGCGATTGCATAAAATGAAAAAATATTGTTGCCAAATTTGTTCTATGTGATCGCAGAAAAATCAATGTGACCGCATAGAAGGAAAAATATTTGTTGCCAAATTTGTTCTATGCGATCGCGGGACAAGCAATGCGATCGCATAGAAGGAAAATATTGGTATCAAAATTTGTGCTATGCAATCCCGGGAAAAACAATGCGATCGCATAGAATGAAATACCAGATAGATGAACAACAGTTCAAACATAGGGAAAAATAACCTGTAGCCCATCCGAAGCACACCCGAGGCCCCGGGTCCTCAACCAAACCTACGGACATATCCCATAACATTATTAAAACTTGCAGCAATCCTTTAACCACCTAAAAAACGTCGTAAACTCGGATTAATCAATGTTTTGAGCCTAAGAACATTAATTTCCATAAAAACACGCTTTCGATAAAAAACCTAACCAAAAAACGTCTGAATGACCTGAAATTTTACACACATCCCAAATGAAATGATTGAGCTACTGAAACTTCCGAATTTCCACTCTGATTCCCGAATCAAAAACTCACTATCGGACCGGAAACTTAAAATATTCAAACTTTGGCATTTGAAGCCTATATGAGCTATGGACTTCCAAAATTCAATCTGAACATGCTCCCGACCCCGAAATTACCTAACGAAGCTAATGAAACCATCAGATTCCCATTCCAAGGTCGTCTTCACATTGTTCTGACTACAAACCACCTTCCAACACATAAGCTCTCTTTTAGGGACTAAGTGTCCCAATACTCTCTGAAATCCAACTCCAAACGTCCTGTCATACCAAAATATCAGAAATAAACTTAGGGGAAGTAGTTAATACGGGATCGGGGTGTAAATTCCAAAAACGACCTGCCGGGTTGTCACATCCTCCTACACTTAAACATTCATTCATACCTGAAGTCGTGAAAAGATGAGGGTATCGGCTGCGCATATCCTGCTCGGTCTCCCAAGTTGCCTCCTCGGCCAGCAGACCCCGCCACTTAACCTTTACTGATGCAATGTTCTTTGACCTCAACTTTTTGACATTCATGTCCTATATAGCCACTGACTCATCAACATAGGATAGATTATTGTCTAACTGGACTGAGTAGAAGTCCAAGACGTGCGGCGGGTCACCATGATATCTCTGGAGCATCAAAACATGAAATACCGGATGAACCCCACCCAAACTGGGAGGTAAGACAAGCTCATAAGAAATCTCACCAACACGTCTCAAAACCTCAAATGGGCCAATGAACCTCGGACTCAACTTCCCTTTCTTCCTAAATCTCATAACACCCTTCATAGGCGAGACCCGAAGCAGAACCTGCTCTTCAACCATAAAAGAAACATCCAGAAGCTTCCTGTCCGCGTTGCTCTTCTCTGTTGACTGGGCCGTAGGGAGTCTATCCTGAATCACCTTGACCTTCTCCAATGCATCCTGAACCAACTATGTGTCCAATATCCTGGCCTCACCTGGCTCAAACGAACCCACCGGAGACCTGCACCTCCTACCATATAAAGCTACATTCGACGCCATCTGGATGCTGGACTAATAACTGTTGTTGTAAGCAAACTTCGCCAATGGCAAGAACTGGTCCCAAGACCCTCCAAACTCAATCACACACGCACGGAGCATATCCTCAAAAATTTGAATGGTGCACTCAGACTGTCCATCCGTCTGGTGGTGAAATGATGTGCTCAGCTCCACTCGAGTACCCAACTCCTACTGAATGGCTCTCCTGAACCATGATGTGAACTTAGTACCTCTGTCTGAAATAATAGAAACTGGAATACCATGCAGATGAACAATCTCCGCCAACTGCTTCGATGAATAAGTAGTACACACAGGAATAAAATGAGCGGACTTGGTCAGCTGGTCCACAATCACCCAAATGGCATCAAACTTCTTCACAGTTCGAGAGAGACCAACTATAAAATCCATGGTGATCCTCTCCTATTTCCACTCCAGAATCTCTATTTGGTGAAGCAGCCCACCTGGTCTCTAGTGCTCATACTTCACTTGTTGTTAGTTGCGGCATCTAGTTACATATCCAACTATATCCTTCTTCATCCGCCTCCACCAATAGTGTTGTCTCAAGTCCTGATACATTTTCGCGGCACCCGGATGGATGAAATACCGTGAACTATGAGCCTCTGCTAATATCAACTCCCGAAGCCCATCAATATTTGGGCACACAAATATGGCCCTACATCCTCAATACCGCGTCATCTCCAATGGTCACCTCTCCGGCATTGCCGTGCTAAACCGTGTCCCTGAGGACAAGTAAATTAGGGTCATCATACTGTCACTCCCTGATACGATCGAACAATGAAGACCTAGAAACCACACAGGCTAGAACCTGACTGGGCTCCGAAAGATCCAGTCTAACAAAATGACTGGCTAGGGCTTGAACATCCATCGCCATGGGTCTCTCTGAAGGTAGTAAATATGCCAAACTCCCCAAACGCTCGCCCGGCAACACAAGGCGTCCGCTACCACATTGGCCTTGCTCAGGTGATACATAATTGTGATATTATAGTCCTTTAGAAACTCTAACCACCTCCCCTGGTGCAAATTTAGATCCTTCTGTTAGAACAAATTCTGCAAACTCCTATAATCAGTATAAATCCCATGTAGCACACCGTACAAATAATGACGCCAGATCTTCAAGGCATGAATAATAGCAACTAACTCAAGGCCGTGTACAGGGTAGTTCTTCTCATGTATCTTAAACTTTCTGGACCTGTAGGCAATCACCCTACCGTCCTGCATCAACATTGCTCCAATACCTACTCTTGAGGCGTCACAATAGACAGTATAACACTACGTACCAATAGGCAATATCAAAAGTAGGTGCTGTAGTCAAAGCTATCTTGAGCTTCTGAAAGCTCGCCTCACACTCCTCTGTCTACTGAAATAGGGCACTGTTCTGGGTCAACCTAGTCATAGGGGCTGCAATCAATGAAAACCCTCCATAAAATGATGGTAATAACCAGCCAAGCCAAGGAAACTGCGAATGTATGTGGCTGAGGATGGCCTGGGCCAACTCTGCACGACCTCTATCTTCCTCGGATCTACCCGAATGCCCTTGCTCGAAACCACACGGCCTAAGAATGCCAATAAATCCAACCAAAACTCACATTTTGAGAACTTCGCATATAACTTCTTCTCCCTCAAAGTCCTAAGCACGGTCCTAAGGGGTTGCTCATGATCTTCCCGAATCCGGGAATACACCAGAATATCATCAATAAAAATAATAATGAATGAGTCAAGATATGGCCTGAACACATTGTGCATCAAATGCATAAAAGCTACTGGGGCATTGGTCAACCCAAATGACATAACAAGTAATTCGCAATGACCATACCGAGTCCTAAAGGCACTCTTCAGGATATCTGGCTCCTGAATCTTCAACTAATGGTAACCTGAGCGCAAGTAAATCTTAGAGAACACTTGTGCACCTTGAAGCGGGTCAAGCAGATAGTCAATACGAGGCAAAGGATAACAGCTCTTCACGGTAACCTTGTTCAACTAGCAATAATTGATACACATATGCATAGAACCATCCTTCTTCTTCACGAAAAAGATAGAAGCACCCCATGGTGAAACACTGGGTCGAATAAAACCCTTATCAAGCAATTCCTATAACAGATTCTTCAACTCCTTCAACTCTTGAGGAGCCATACGATATGGAGGAATGGAAATGGGTTGAGTGCCCGGCAACAGATCGACGCCAAAATCAATGCCTCTTTCGGGCAGCATGCCCGGAAGATTAGGTGGAAACACACCGGGATAATCCCATACCACTGGGATAGAATCAACAGAAAGGGTATCAACACTGACATCTCTCACATAGGCTAAATAGGATGCACACCCATTTTGAACCGTACACTGAGCATTAAGGAAAAAGATAACTATAGTAGGAGTGTGATCTAAAGTGCCACTCCACTCAATATGTGGAATACCTGGCATAGCCAGCATCATGGTCTTGGGTAACAATCAAGAATAGCATAATGGGGCGACAACGAGTCCATGCCCAAGATAACATCAAAAAATCAACCATGTTGGGTAACAAAAAATCTGCCCTGGCCTCAAAACCACGAATAGTAACTAAACCTGAGCAATAAACCCGGTCCGCAACAAAGTAATCCCCCCACAGTAGTAGAAACATAAACGGGGGAACTTAAAAAATCTCAAGGCACACCCAAATGCAGAGCAAAGTAAGAAGACACATCAGAATAAGTAGATCCCAGATTGAATAAAACTGATGCCTCTCTATGGCAAGCGAATATAATACCTGTGATAACAGAATCGGAGGCAACAACCTCGACTCGAGCAGGAAGGGCATTATATCTGACATGACGTCCCCTCGAGGGCGACCTATACCTCCCCGACCTCCACCCCTAGCTGGCGTAGGAGGTGGGGTGGCAACTGGAGCTGTAACCATAGCCTGAGAGCTCTGCGGGGCATGGTGTGACTGAGTAGTCTATAAAGGTGCACCCCTACCAAGAATGGGAGTGTCCCTAACCATATAGCGTGTATCACCACACTCGTAACAAGCTCTAGGAGGGCGCGGTTGCTGTGACTGATTAGGGCTAGGTCTGCTGGATTGACCTTTGGAAACAACCCCCGCAGAAGGGACACTAAAAACCGAGGGTGCATAGTAAGGCTCCTAAGGTACAAGCGGAGCTGGAGCACTACTGGTTGCTAGAAGAGCTGAATGAATGGGTGACCCACAAAACTCCTATTATGTCGACCTGTTGATGGGGTACGGGCACCGGAATAGTGGCCTGACTCTCGAGACCTCTTGGCCTCTCTCTCATCTCGCCCCCTAGCGTGTATACTCTCGATCTTCCTTGCAATGCTCACTACCTCCTGATAAGGAATGTCCATCTCCAACTCTCGATCCATGCTAGATCTGATAGGTGTGATAAGACCCTCAATGAACCGGCAAAGTCTCTCATGGACTGTAGTATCCAAAGCCGGTGCATTCATGGCCAATCTGGTATAACAGATAGCATACTCCGAAACGATCATAACACCCTGGCGAAAACGCTCAAACTCTATGCGCCATGCATCCCTAAGACTCTGGGGACAAACTCTCTCATAAACATTTCTGAAAACTAGGTCCAAGTCAGTGAAGCAGCCTCGACTGGACTATCTATTTCATAAGTGCGCCACCAATCATAGGCAGCTCCCCGGAGCTGATAGGACATAATTTAAATCTATTACTCGCCTTAAGCCGGCCAAAATCCTAGCTCGCTATGCCTTTTCCTATCAAATCGACCTCCTCACGCGTCGAATCTGATCAAAACCACAATGAATACGTCACCATATGCCGATGGAACAATACCCAATAAAAAACAATCAAAAAATAGCAAAAATCTCAAAATTAGCAAAATCGAAGCCCCGGGCCCACTTCTCGAATTCAAAAATCTTTTACATCAATGGATTCCTTATCTTGCCACGAGTCTGTACATATCAAGAACTCTCAAATCCAAGCTCGAACGACCCATCAAAACCCAATTTGAAATACCAAAACTCATGCCCTAGTTCTTTCTCCTTTTTGATAATTTTTCATTAATTTCTAGGTTGATTCTACAATTAAATCATGGTTTTAGGTCATAGGGCTCACCTCTAATCAATCCCAGTAGAAACCTTCTTCAATCCACGTCCAAAAGCTCTCAAAAATCGCCCTAAGCCAAGTGGGAAATGAGGGAGATGGGCTAAGTTTGAATTTTTAATAATTGGACACAACCCATAGATGTTGCATTTGCAACACCTGGTTCGCAATTGCGAACGTTGCAAATGCGACAAAACTTTCGGAAATACGAACGTGAGCCTCCCCTGCCAAGGTCGCAAACACCTGGCTCGCAAATGCGAGCCCTGCTGAGGTCACAAATGTGATCAAATTGTCGCAAATGCAAACCCTGCCTCAGACTAGGCTACTTCGCAAATGTGAATCCTCACTCGCAAATGCGAGATCGCAAATGCAAACCATTTCTCGCATTTGCAAGGTCTGCAACTGCTGCTGTATTTCCAAGTCTGAAACATCCCGTTTAGCCATCCGAAACTCACCCGAACCCGCGGGACCTCAACCAAAAGTGCCAATCCATCCTGTAACATCATTCAAACTTCTTCCAATCATTAAAACACCTCAAACAACACCAAAACCGTCATTTCACATCAAATTCAAGCCTACGTTCTTCTATAACTTTCGAAACATGCATTCGATCAAAAACCCAACCAAAACATCTTTAAATGACCTGAAATTTTGTACACATATCCCAAATTACCTAACAAACCCACAACAACTCTCAGATTTCATTCCGACCCTCGGATCAAAATCTCACCTATCAACTGGAATTTGCCAAAATACTAACTTCGCCAATTCAAGCCTAATTCTACTCCGGACCTCTAAAATCACTTCCGATAACACTCCTAGATCACAAATCATCCCTCGAAGCTAACCGAATTATGGAAATCCATATCCGAGCCCTTTAACTGATAAGTCAATATCCGGTTGACTTTTTCAAACTAAGCTTTACTTAAAGAGACTAAGTGTCTCATTTCCTTAAAAAATTCATCCAAACCAACTCGATCACACATGGCACTGATAATGAAGCATAAAGAAGCACAAAATGAGGAAACGGGGCGGTAACTCACGTGACGACAGGTCGGGTCGTCATAGTAAATATATCCCTAGTTGGCAAATCATTATGGGTAGGAAATCTTTTAGGTCGATGGACAAATTTATATACTTTACTATCGGTAGGTATGATTTTGGATGGAAAATAGAAACGGATATTAATGTAACTAATTTTCAATAGTACAAGTACAATTTTGGCTTTTTCCCTTTTAACAATGTCAAGTTGAACGCATTTATGCTTGTATTATAAGAATTCAAAATTTCCTTTTGTTTTGGGCCAGATTCTAAGAATTCAGACTTGGCTTTTATATTTTTGGGGTAAATTTAGCCCCCATTAGCCATGAGTTTTGCCAAAATAAATTTGAGATTTATTTTCAAAATTCTTGTTTGGCCATAAACTTAGCCGACATTTTGGTAAAATTCCAATTCCCAAAATCACCCCAATTGTTGATTTTGGATCAAAATCTTAAAACTTGGGAATTATATACATATTTTTTCCAAAATAAAGTTGGGGAATATATTTAAAAACGCATGTCCAAACACATTTTCATCTTCAAACCAAATTTCACCAAAATCAAAATTTTCAAAATAAATTTAAAATCTATGACCAAACGGTAGCTTAATCTTTAAAATGTTGGTTGGACCAGAATAATTCAAAAATCAGCCCGTATTCGCCCTATACAAATATGGACAGCTCGGGTTATGACTCCTTTTTATTTAAACTCATTTACAGTCGTAGACCGTAGTTGTCATTGTTGTTTGTTTTGAACCCGTCCAAATCTAATCCAACCTGCCATTGCTGGTGTCAGGCTAATTTGGTGATATTATTCTCTTTTCTTTCTTTATGTCATTACTATTTACAAGGGACTATTTTTTTAACAAGCATGTAAGGCAGAGAAGGAATTAGTTCAAGAAAGATGCAGAAGCTGGGTGAATTCAAGCTGCCTAACTTCTTCCACTATCCATCTTACTTCACGTAATTTTCTCCTTGCTTGATTTCACGTCTCCAGATATATCCTTGCCTATATTTGAACATGTTCGGTCAATATATATGATGGAAACCCTATATCCTTGGATTGGGTGATGAACCTGTGATTTGGCAGTAACAGATATCAATCAAGGACGCCTCAATCCCAATTTCCCAAATCAGAGGAGGTTGCCTATACGAGTCACTGAATTCTTTGGTATGGTGCATGATGGATGTATACATTTGCTTATGAGGAGAAAGTAAAAATGCTTGAAAAAAATTCTAATCAGGGGATGCAGTCATAGTCTGAGTATTTGGATGACAAATCATTTAGATCTACCTGCAGAAATTTAGTTTGGATTGCTTTTTAGTTGCCGTATCTTGAAATGACCAAGCGTGAATTGTTTTTATGGATTTCTGATAAGCTATTGGTTGTTATCAAGATTTCGATACATGTTCCATTCATCTGCTATCCAGTCTTTTCTTGGGTAGATGAAAACATGTTTTTCCATTTAATCTATAACTTATATAAGATTTTTATAGTATATAGTAGGAAAACATGTTTTGCTCTTTTGTTTTGTTTTTGTTTTTCCTTTCCTTCGGTGAGCCGATGGTCGATTGGAAACAGACTCTCTGCCCTTTCGGATAGGGGTAAGGCTCGTCTACATATTACCCTCCCCAGACCCCACTTCGTGGGACTATACTGGGTAGTTATTGTTGTTGTTTATAATATATAGTGGGAGCGGCAAACGAGCGGGTCGTCCAAGTATGAGGTTGGAAATGGGTGATGAAAAAACAGATAAATTATCGGACCTAACACATATTTAACACGGATAAAAAACGGGTTAACCGACAGATAATATGGGTAACCATATTATCCATGACTTCAGGAATATGCATTTTTGGGAGAATTTTTAGTTTTTCAAACTTAAGGAATCCCCAATTTGAAATTTTACAATTGTAAAAGTTAAACTCATTAGCTATCTATTGGGTTTTCATTTTGTAAACGGATAATATGGTTCTTATCCATATTTAACCATTTTTAATAAGTTCATTATCTAACCTATTTTTAGTGAATAATATGGGTGGTTAAATAACTTTTTTTACCTTTTGGCCACCCCTACTATATACACAGTTTTTCTTATTGTTTCAGTCCAACCTTTTATCATGTTAGGGAACCTGGTTTTTAGTTTTATTACTAATAGAATTGCCAAACAAGCTGCAATTTTATCAAGTTTAACTTTATCTTGCCACTTCAACACTCTAGTGATAATCATTTGACAGTTCTCTGATGGTCAATCCTTTGCATGTCTCTGCTCTTTGTGGGCCATTTTGTTGCCAAAACAAAAGTATCTCTTCTTACTTATCAAAAGAAAAGAGATACCATCAGAGCAACCCCTCTTGTCTTAAAGTAAAATAAGAAATTCTCATAAATGATCAAATTGTGAAAATTTATGTTTTGGGGTTTAATAGAGTGAATCTGTAATACTTATTCATCCGGAGGTCAATGTTTCTGAAGATATTTCTTCAATCATTCTAATTATATGACTTGAAGAATGCATGCCAGTTCATAGACCATATTAACAAATACAAATTGTCAATTGTCAACTGTTTTAATTTGCAAAATCCTTGCCTCTTTAGCTAATTGAAAATGTGCTAATCACTTTATGTGGTTTAGCTTGCCTCGGTGGGTGAAAATGTTTTTAATCTGGAATGTTGGCAATTTTAGTATCCACAACTAAATACAGTTGATCTCTGATAGTGCAGGATCTCTGAATCATGAAGCTAGGGAGGCATTTCTCTCAGCTCTGGTTTCTGATGGTAAGTGATCTTGCCAGTTCTAATAATCATGTTGAACCTATTATTGGTATGAGAGTTCACTATACCGCAGAAGGCCAGATCTCTAACTCTGATCTATTTGCAGGTCGTGCAGAATGGATGGATAAAGACCATAGAAAATGTCTAATCTTATGGCATCGCATCCAGGACTGGGCAGACTTGATTGTAAACTTTATGAGTATGATTAGTTGAGTGGATATAGGACTTATTCTCGTGTATCATGCTCAAATATCATATGTTGTTATTATACTAACAAAAAGCTAGAGATTGTCCAAAAGAGCCTTTTTTTTAACTTTAAACCATGTTTTAAATTGTTTTACAAATGTTTTTGAAATTTTACGGCAGTTACCGATCCCCATTATCAGGGTGAAAGATAGCATATGGTAAACATTTGCACTGGAACTGAATAATGAAGTGGAGAAAGTTTGGGCAAATGGGAAAATCCCTAATTCTTTAATAGTCTTATACTCCCGGTCAATCCATGTTCCTCATGCTCTCCCTTACTCCGCCCTTACCACCCCATCTAACTATCTGAGAATATAACCATTTTGCTTCTCCATGGGTTATTCATTTATATAAAGAGTCGCGCTGCATAATCCTGTTTATCATCAATCTTCAACAACCCCGGAAAACATCTTCTTAGCTTCCATTTTTCCTGCTTTCTTGTTCTTTTTAAATTTTATCTTAAGTCTCTTTCGGAGTTTACTCGTTTGAGTTGAATTTTCTCGGAGAAAGGAAAAAGTAACCAATTAGGTTCTCTTTGCGGACTGCTATATACCATATTTGGGGATGGATGCAGTCTGGTTTTGAAGATGTTTGATTAACTATTATTTAACCTTGTCCACACTGTAATTATGTTTGCAATCTACTGCCATTCCCCAGCCTTATTAGATTCCATATTGTTGGAAATAGGAGGCTATATATATATATATTATTTGTGGAAGAGATGATTGATGATTTAGAAGCTTGATTGATCTTGAATGTTTTGCTTATTGCTTCATTACAAATGAGAGGTAATACCTCTATTTATACTTCACAATGGAATAATCTAGAACACTTCATCATCTACTAGTATCTAGATAATTCCTAAGTATACTCATAATAATTCTAGACTTAAATATTTTACAAGATTATTCTACACACTTTGACTACTACATATTACAAGAAGTTTCTAAATAATGGACTACAATCTTGATCTAATATACTTGGATACTTGCAAGCTCAAATACAAAACACATAACCCAAAATCTAGTTTATTTTTCCACAGCCATCCTTAAACTTGATTTCGTCACCCCAAGCATATTCCGTAATCTCTGAAACATGTCGTGTTTTAGAAGCTTTGTGAAAATATCAGCAACCTAGTCAATGACTTCGCGTACTTTATCTGCACCTCTTTATTTGTAACACACTTCCTGAGGTGTTGTCTTATCTTTCCCTTTACTGTGTTGTGATCTTAGGAGTTGGATTGTGATCATCATTTTTTTATATTCTTATTGTTACTTATTGTTCTTTTTCCCTAATTGTGATTGTAGCATTATTAGTCACTCGTTCACTCTTTACCTAATACATGTACATCATTTCAAATGTTCCTATAATTATATTGTTTATTTGACCGGTAGGTATCTTTGTTAGATAATACGCTTAACGCTAGAGGGGGGTGAATAGCGTTATAATAAAAATTAGCGTAAACTTGCGAAATTTAAAAATTGCAGGAAATAAATAAGTGCGATAAGTAAATAAATTAGAACAAACGCACCGATATATCCTGGTTCACCACAACCCGTGGCTAGTCCAGTCCCCAAGAGACTCTCTCGAGATTTCCACTAACTTGTTAAGCTTACGGGTACTCAACAAACCGTTACAGCTTGAGGACACAAGCCTCAACAACCTTTGCTCGGAGATACAACACTCCAAGACTTCAACCAAGGAAACACAAGTTCCTTCTTACAACACAAGGGACTAACACTTCCCTTCAAGTGTACAAAACACTTAGCACTCAAACAAGACACTCCTTTAAGAGTAAATATGAGTAAAAAGAATACGCTCAAGATCGCAACAACTTTCGACAAGAATTTGGCTCTCAAAAGCTTATGTATTGAATATAAAATGATAAGCAATAAAGTATGCAAGCTTTAGCAATTGTATGATCAGTTGTTCTGTGTTGTTATACTTAAAAGACTGAATTGAAGCTGTATTTATAGTTGAAAAACTTGGTATTACCGTTGCCAAATTGCCAATTAAGAGTTGCTGATTTTACTCTGTGACAATCGATTGTCAAATTACCACAATCGATTATTTGCCAGTTCTTCCAAAAATGAATCCCATATTTTACGCTTAACAATAGATTATCTAAGATCAATAATCGATTACTGGCAACGTTCAAAAAATCATTTCCAGATTTTACGTAAAACAATCGATTGTCAGAAATCTACAATCGATTACTTGGCAACGTTCAAAAAATCATTTCCGGATTTTACTTAAAACAATCGATTATAGTAAATCAATAACCGATTACTCAGCAACGTTCAAAAAATCCTATCCAGATTTTAATTAAAACAATCGATTATGAGAAATCAATAATCAATTACCTGACGGTATTTGAAAACATTTTGGCAACAGTCAGTTATACAATCGATTATACTAAGTTAACAATCGATTATATATCAGTCTTGAAAAATCAATTTAGACACTGCCTCTTGACAATCGATTGCTATAGGTTCACAATCGATTATTTAATAACTTTGAAAAAGTCTGGAAGACACTGCCTCAACACAATCAATTGTCATAAGTTCACAATAGATTATTTTGTGACTTTGAAAAACCTGATGGACACTGTCTCTTCACAATCGATTGTCATTAGCTTCACAATCGATTATTTTGAGCTTTGAAAAACATTGATAGACACTGCCTCAGCACAATCGATTGTCATAAGGTTCATAATCGATTGTAATGCAGATTTGAAAAATCTGATGCTCACTGCCTTAACACAATCGATTGTCATAAGTTCATAATCGATTTTCAAGCAGCTGACTTAAACATAATCGAATCATAAGTACATAATCGATTATCTTAGTCTAGATTTTAGAGGCATGTTTAAAAATTATTTTGACTAAAGTAAATATGCATTATTTAAAATCATTTTGCTCTAATGTAAATATGCATGATTTGTTAAAAACATTTTTACGAGAGAAGCCAAGTCTTGAGTTTAAGTTGTCGGATCAAGATCACAATTAAATACCGACTCAAATAAAACTTAATCTCGATCTTTGTCTTGTGCTTGAATCTCGTTATATATCAATTTTGCGCTTGTGCTTGGACCTCGTCATATGTCAATTTGCGCATAGTTTGTCATTCATCAAAACCTACAAATATGAACACACGTTTAGTATAATGCCTTAAGAATGTGTTTCCAACAATTTCCCCCTTTTTGATAATGGCAAACTTTAAGCGGGATATGTATATTAGGCATTTCATAATGATGATTCAAGACAAGTAAAATATGCAATTAGTTTATAGAGATGCAATTTGTTCCCCCTCAATATATGAATTCCCCCTCAATTTATGCCGATAAGTATTGAGAGTGCATATCCGTTATCTTCCCCCTTTTGCCATTAGCAAAAAAATATAGAATAATAAAAAAACTTGTTTATTTATTAAAAAACCAGTTACATAACGGGAACAATAAAAACATAGAACAATAAAATAGAAAAACAAATAAAGAAATTATTCATCATCATTACCCGCCTCATCATCCGGCACTGCTTCATAGGGAACAAGACCGGCATATGGATAATGAACATGGTCAAAATATCCATGGATCTCATGTGTCAATTGACCGACAGAGGTGGTCAATGAAGCAATTTGGTCGGAAATGGACTGAAGAGTAGGTTCTTGAGGCTGACGCGATCGACGAGTTGGAGGAGGAGCAGGAGCTACATGATCGCCGTCATGGGGAAAGGAGGATTCGGAAATTTCCCACTTCTTGGTGCTCTTTTTGAGAGGAGCGATGGAAGTGTTGAACCCGGAAGCTTCAAGAAAATTCATAATAAGGAGGGCATAGGGAAGAGGTCTATCATCTCCAATGGCATCACGCATGTGAATTTTGACGAACTTACACCAAGATGTGAGCTCCGGTTATAATGGCATGCATGAGCTTAGCGTCCTCTTGGGAAAGAGTGGTATTATTATGTTTTCGAGGCTTGAGGACTCGGATGATGAAATAGAAAATCAAACGATATTCGGGGAGCATTCCCGTAATGGTAGGACGTCGAGTAGATAGATTAGGATCATAAGCTCCAAGTCCTATTTGGTTTAGGAGAGTTTTCTCATCAAATAAGGCGCTGGCCTCTCTAATGTAGCGAGTAATGTTTTCGCCACTTCGAGGAAGATGGGCAATGGAATGCAAGTTTTCATTGGACAAAAGAATTTGAACACCATTAATATTTGACACAAGCTCACCGTCGTCATCTTAATGAAGGTTTGAGTAAAACGCTTGAATCAATGGAGGATTAATATAAGGATAGGTAAGATATAAGAAGTCAAGAAGTTGACATTCCTTAAGCATGTTTGCAGCGAGGGCATATGATTCAAGATACTTGCTTGTTGAAAAGCGAGGAGGAACAATGTCACGCTTTTCGAATTTTGTCAAAAATCTAGTGAGCTCGGTTTCAGTATTGAATTGTAAAATAGACCCATCTTGATAAGGGAAATTTGGAGGTGGAGGAGCAGAAGAAGATGCACCTTGTCTACCTGAACGGGAACGTTTAGAGTGTCTGCCCGACATTTTCAAAAAGTAGTAATGAACTTTGTAAGAAACTTGGAAGATTTTTGAAGGTTTGGTAGCAAAGATTGATGCTTGAGTGAATGAAATTGAAGACTTATGATGCCTATTTATAATGGGAAGAATGGCATTTCATTTATGATGAAAATCTGCAGAAATTTATGAGCCAAAACAGTCAGAAACGGTAAAAATAAATTGTACTGACCGTTGGACAATCGATTGTTGAAACGAAATAATCGATTGTTGAGCAGATTTTGATTTGAACTCGGAACTGACACAAAATCGATTGCAGGACCCAAACGGTAACAAATATTTGAATTACTGACAAAAATAATCGATTGTTGAATTATGATAATCGATTGTTGTGATACAGTGAGCACGGTGATTTTCTGACTCGGAAAATAATCGATTATATTTATGAAACAATCGATTGTTTTAGGAAAGCAGTACTGAATGGCTGAGACGGTAATCGATTATACAGTTAAAAAATCGATTATTAAACACAAATGCATAATAAGCATCAAACATAAATAATCGATTAGTGATACTTGCTAATCGATTGTCCGCCCAGTAAAGTAATCGATTATTTGCTGTAACAATCGATTGTTCTATGCCATTTCTTTATAATTCCCCCTGCCTTTAGGGCGATACCTGCAAAAGAGAATTAAACGTCTCCGACGCTCAAGTTAGTAATTTGTAACGAAATAATGCAATGAGAACGTGATCTCTTAAGAAGTGTGTTCTAAGGTGTTCTTAAGAGAGTTTCGGGTACTTACCTTTTCTCCGACGTCGCCAATTACCTGTTCGAGAGGGTGATCTTTGATTGTCCTCTACTCGTTAGGCATTTTCGTTTCTTTCTCCAATTGTGGCGTTTCCTCCGTCGATTGTTCCAAGATTTCATCTTGAATTTCCTTAGGAGTTTCCTCTTGTACTTTGTCTTTTAAACTATTTAAAATACCTGCAAGATCAGAACAAGAATCCTTTCTCGCCAAGCGAGCATTATTTTCGGAAAACACAATATGAGGGGATTCCTCCACAGTTTGGGTTCTATTATTAAATACCCTATATGCTTTGCTACGTGAAGAATACCCAATAAAAATTCCCTCATCGGATTTGGCATCAAATTTTCCCAATTGATCTTTTCCATTGTTATGAATAAAACATTTACAACCGAATACTCTAAAATGGGAGATATTTGGTTTCCTTCCCTTGTAGAGTTCATAAGGGGTTTTCATGAGTATTGGCCTTATGACTACTCTATTTAAAACGTAGCATGCGGTTCTCACGGCATCTGCCCAAAAATATTTGGGAATCTTAGCCTCTTCGAGCATGGTTCTAGCCATCTCTTCGAGACACCTATTTTTCCTTTCCACCACCCCATTTTGTTGTGGTGTTCGTGGAGCGGAAAAGGTATGCTCGATACCGAGTTCGTCACAAAAGTCCGCAAAGAGATTGTGATCAAACTCTCCCCCATGATCACTTCTAATTGAAGTGACGGTTGTTTCCTTTTCGTTTTGAACATGTTTAAGGAAATATTTAAAATTTTGAAACGCATCACTTTTATGGGCAAGAAATAAAGTCCAAGTAAATCTGGAATAATCATCAACAATAACAAAAGCATAACGATTTCTACCAAGACTTTCAATGCGAGATGGTCCAAACAAATCCATGTGAAGCAATTGCAATGGTCTAGTAGTTGAAACAATATTTTTCGATTTAAAAGATGCTTTTGTTTGCTTCCCTTTTTGACAAGAATCACAAATAGAGTCATTTTCAAATTTCAAATTTGGAATACCAACAACTAAATTTTGTGAGACCAACTTGTTCAAAAGATGCATGTTGATGTGAGCTACTCTACGATGCCCTAACCGAGAATCATCCTCTTTGCTCATTAAACAATTCACATATTCGGGTGAAGAATTCGCAAGATCAACCATATAAATGTTATCCATTCTAAAACCACGAAGGATAATTTTAAAATCTCTACGTCTAAAAACTAAGCATTCATCCGAACAAATAAAACAAGATTTCCCTTGTCACATAATTGACATATGCTCAAGAGATTATGTTTTAAACCTTTCACAAGTAATATATGCTTAATGGAAGAAATTTCATCCTTACCGACCGATCCGATGCCGATAATCTTTCCTTTGTTGTTATCACCAAAAATAACACTTCCCCCTTCCTTGTGTTCTAGTTGAAGGAATTTGGATTCGTCTCCCGTCATGTGCTTGGAGCATCCACTATCAAGGTACCATAGTACACTTGATCCCTTCCAACATACCTACAAAACAAATTAATGAGTTTTAGGTACCCATGCCATTTTGGGTCCTTGGGGGTTAGGCAAATCATAGTGATGTGATTGAGTGTTATGTCTATGTAGTGTAAAACAAGCAGGAGCAATATGTCCAATTCGTCTACAATAATGACAAGTCACGTTAGGATTATGCATCCTTCTAGGTTGATAGTAATTGGACGGACGAAATTCATTTGCTCTATTCTTGACAATATAGCTATTGCGCAAACCATGAAAATCATTTCTCCTACCATTTGTTCTAGGATATGCATCATTTCTAGAATAGTTGTTTCTAGGTTGGAAGTCATTTCTAGGTGTTCTAAAAGGTTCAACATTCCTTCTAGTGTTTGGCCTCGAATGTGCATTATTTCTAGCATGATTATTTCTAGGTTGCGATTGATGAAAACCATTTCTAGGTTTGTTGTATCTAGGATGAACATTTGTTTTATTTATCCTAGGTTGAGCCTTAGGTGGTTGGGGGTTAGCTTCAACTTTCTCTTTAGGCTCGTTTCTAAAACCTATGCCATGCTTGGTCGACTTCAAATTAACAAGCACTTCATTCAAATTTTTATGAGAAGAGTTAAAACCAGTTTTAATTATTGTTCTGCAATTTATGGTTTATCTTTCTCATTGTTAGGCTTACCTAGTTGTTGGAACTAGGTGCCATCACGACATGTTCACGGAGGGCGAACTGGGGTCGTGACACTATTAGAAGACAATCAATGTTGGTTGCAATCTGTTATGGCCTGTCCTTTGGTTTCTTATTATTTTCAAAGCCAGAAATGAAGTTTTAATCTCAGTGTCCTCTTCCCATTTGTTGATCCATGTATTAACAACTTCCACAGTGCATTCATCCTTCATAGAAGTATATAATAGGATTAAAAATGCTTGAACCATCTTTATATAAACGTTCCATGTCTCATTTCTGATTAAAAATGGAGTTACTGCTGCGTAATGGGGTGGCTTTAATTTGATTGGGCAGGGTCAAATTTAACGGGTCAGGTATTGGGTAATGGGGCAGGTGAAGTTTATTTAAGACTAGATGGATGCAGAGCTTTGGATGTGTACCACGTGTCTAGTCCATTAAAGAAGGAGTATATGTGTTTGACTAGTTTGACTGCTGGGCTTTTCTGATTCAACAATATAAAGGAGGATAAATTTAATCAATTTTATTATGAAATAATATAAGAACAAGAACAATAATACAAGAACAAGAACAATAGAGAGAAAAGTAGAGAGAGGAGTATTCTTATTGATACTTTGGGATGATATACAATGGGGTAAGACCCCTTTATTTATAGGCATATAAAAGACTTAGCCTCAAAGTAAAACTCTTCTATAAGATAGACATTCACTCTAATTAGAGTTCTATTTATAACACTCCCCCTTGAATGTCTATTCAATAATGTGCCTCGTTAAAACCTTAACTAAAACAAAACCCAATGGGAAAAATTATAGAAAAGGAAAAAGAGTACACATGTTTGAATATGCGCCTATTGGTTGCCTCGTTAAAAACCTTGCAAGGAAAACCCAGTTGGGACAATACCTTGTAAGGGAAAAAGAGTGCAACGCGCATTAACTCCCCCTGAATAGAGCATCAATTCACATCCTTGAGCATTTGCATTCCAATCTTGTGCACCATCTTCAAAACGATCTTTTGTAGAGATTTGATAAATAAATCAGCCATATTGATTTGAATAAATATTCCGCACCTTGAAATTATCATTCTAGATAGATATGAACATCTTCATATAATGCCGTGAAATGACTCTTCAATATCTCCATAGGGGTATTCTCGATGCCATCATGCTTTGACTTTACACTTTCAAGTATTTGAACTACATGTCCAAAACAACATGTCTTTCATATGGAATCAATTCTTATTGAATTGTATCTCTTCCATTTGGCCAATATTTTGTTTGTATTCGACAAACACAAGATCCTCATCGATATTTGGCGCTATTATAGATGTCGTCGACAATCATTTTATATCGGTTTCAGTCAATTTTCATAAAGACATAACATGGAGATCTCTTCATTCATACATTCAGTTACCTGAATCTCTCATGAGACTTTATGAAGTGTTATATCATGTGATCTTCTGGATCACTTTCCTCCTCATTATGATCACTTCGATCATTTGCGCATCTTCTTTATTAAGAAGTTCCTTTTGAAACCGATTTGTCTATATGCTTCAGGCGTATCCAAGACTTTGTCCTTCTAGGACTTAATATGAGCATTTGCAGTGAGAATATAGTTACATTCTTTGGGTCAGCAAATGCGTGTAGCATGCTTTGCAATATGTTGCAATTGAATTATCCTTTTATGAACTTCAGGTTCATATTATGATATTCGAGGATCTATATATACAAATGATAATTCATCTCATGTAACCTTTTCTCAAGTGTTTATCATGTCTCCCCCTCATGTTAGAAAAGCTAACTTGTTTCCTCAACTTTGAGAAATCATCTTTGTGCATTATCATGTCAATATACACATCACATTAATAATAAGATGAAATTATTTGGTTCCTGACCCTGAACCACTTGTGAGGGGAGAATATACTCTCGTATACAACGTATATCAAACTGATATATATAACTTTCTTCTCATAAGAAACAGTTTAGCTATTAAGTGGAGGCACTCAATAATTATCTTGCTAAACCAACTTTGATATAAACCAACTTATCAAGATGAACTATCTTGAGTAGAAAATCTGGAAATTATGCTCGAAGTTATATTACTGAGCAATTTTCCTCGCAAGCACCGGCCAGGCTGCGGGTCAATAACAATCGCGCATGTAGCCATTTCATAGATGCATCATATGTGGTATACATTGCAGGTGAATGAGCCCATATTCACCTTTGATATTTCTAGAATTTATGGGCTTCAACCCGAACTCTTTAGTTGGTCAGTTCATTAATGAGAACAAGTAATTTAAGAGAATTCGTAAAGAACTTTCTAGTTCTTTAATATTCACCCATGTGAATTCTCTATTATTGCACATCATACTTAAAATGAGATGGCTAACCCGAATGCTAACTGAATAAATTATCAATATTGGTAAACTTTAAATTTACACCATGACATGTGCACTTATCAATAAACTTCAGGTTTATTATGACATGGGTTTTTATACCAATAGATATCCACTTTACTGTGGCATTCTTTTGTTTGTGTAGTACAAACTGGAGAATAAAGCGGGTAGCTTTTCATATACAAATTATCCCGCTACAAGTTGTAGTAATAGAAGATATCAAATCTTTCCTTTATTTATAGTCTCAATATAATCAGCGCTTTCGCGTGTACTTTGGAAACTGAATAAGTTTCTTTGAGACTTACTACAGCACAATACTCAATTGTGTTTCTCCAACATAGTAATAATTGGCTCTTCTAGAGCTCTCAATTAATTTTATACTACAACAAATTCATCAACATCCATGTGGTGAATATCTTTCTTAAAGAGAAAGTTATACCATTATGGTCATGTCAAACTTATATGAAAGATATGTTTCTTGCATTATCGTTGTCCTTTATAGTCATATTTCCAAAATACTTTGGCGTACAATAGGTACGTGACCAACGATCATTCATGCCATATATCATCTCAAACCTCCTTCTATGGGTGAGTGTGGTATCATCTCAAACCTCCTTCTAGGGGTGAGTGTGGTATATTCTATACCAATTTCATGTTCATATTCTTCCAATAATGAATATGTATTCGTGAATCAGATGTTGTCACATTCACTTCGGGGATATGTGATTTTGTTATCCTTTTGAAATCTGTAAATGCGTCTGGCATTTGATTTGTTATTCTTTGCAAATGGATAATCTTTTGCACCTCATTTTCACAAATGGAGGTATGTGGATCAATATGAGATAATGATGCATTTTTCCACAAAATTTCCCGTTTGGTTTCACCAACTTCTCCCCCTAATTTTGGGAAAAGTGTCTCATCGAATTGACAGTCTGCAAATCGTGCAGTGAACAAATCCCCTGTCAATGTTTTGAGGTAGCGAATAATGGAGGGCGATTCAAACTCAACATATATTCCTAACCTTCTTTGCAGACCCATTTTGGTGCAGTATGGTGGTGCTACAGGCACATATACTGCGCATCCAACAATTCTTAAATGGGATATATTAGGTTCATGACCCAAAACTAATTGCAACGGGGAATATTTGTGACAATTCGTCAGTCAGAGACGAACTAGCATTGCTGCATGCAAAATGGCATGACCCCAAACCGAAGTGGGCAGCCTCGTTTTCATGAGTAAATGAGGTATTCAAGATTATACTCATGTATTGTCTCAATCTGATATCCATTTTGAATGATATCTCTAAAACTCAACAAGTTCCTTTTAGACATGGAGGAGAACATTTTGACTGATATCATTAAAACTCAACAAGTTCCTCGTGGACTTGAGGAGAACATTGCATTCTCTAAAATATTGTTCCTTTAGGCAGAGTTATAGTTGCTCTCCAGGAGCCTTCAATCAATTTAATTCCCATGGTTTGACATACAAAAGAAAATATATGAACATGAGAATATAAAAATCTATTTGCTTCATATTTAAATAATATTTTCAAAATCTGTTGAGGTTATTCGACTAACTAAATCAGATAGTCGACTATCATGCCTTGCGAAAAAGTCCAGTTTTAATGCGAAATATTAGATAGTCGAATAACTTAGTAAACAGTCATCAGGTTATTCGAATATCCAAATCAGATATTTGAATAACTTAGCTTGCGGAAATTCCAGTTTTTAATACGAAATATTAGATAGTCGACTAACTTATTAGTTAATCGACTAACTTTGCTGGAAAATAAAAATTTCTTCGAAATTTAAGCATATTGAAACATTTTAAAAAACTAATACTAACATTATATCATAAACTAACTAATACGAGCTGATACTAATGACTATTAGTTTATTCACTAACTATTACAAATAAGTGAAATAAAATCAAACAATCCCATCTTCCTTCATCACAGATCCATCACCAATTAGGTGGTCAATTTTCCCCTCAGGGTGCTCAAAGAAGTCTGCCACATCCAAGTGGATGATGTCAAAATTGTCATCAGAGACAAAATTTGTTTCAGGGCATTTACTCTTTAGAGATGCTTGACAAGGCTCAACCAAATGTCTTGGTACACGGCAAATTTTCGCCCAGTGCGCTTTTCCATCGCAACGATAACATATAGTTTATGAACTATTTGCTTTTGGATTCTCATCATATCGTGCTTGTGGCAGAGTGACCAACTTCTGGTTGTCATATCTCTCCATTAAGCCATTCCACAAGATAGGTGGATCTTTGACTGTGATATATTCAATTTTCAAACCTTCATCAAGGTGATGGCGCAAGTAAATCAAGGCCTTAGCAAAGTTTCAAACCTTCATCAAGGCGATGGCGCAAGTAAATCAAGGCCTTAGCACAGTTTCAAACCTTCATCAAGGTGACGGCGCAAGTAAATCAAGGCCTTAGCACAGTTTCAAACCTTCATCAAGGTGATAGCGCAAGTAAATCAAGGCCTTAGCATAGTCTTGGGTGGATGCGTTATTTCTGTCTTTAATGGCGTCTCCAGGACCCATTGCATCCAAATGGATTTCAGCATCCAATACCCATGTCATATAGTTCTTGCCCGAAATTTCAAGGGCAACGAACTTTCTTTTCATAATGTCAGACATAAAACAAAATTACATCAAGAGCGTGTTCATACTTACGGGCTCTATTGCAATTATCACATTCACTTCAGGGAATGGATCATAATGACGATTATAATTCCGTCTATTGCCACGTCCACATTCATTGATACCTTCATGGTAATAATTTTGTCTTCTTTCAGACTTATCACATACTGCTACCACATTCTCTAAAGGGAATGGAGCAAATTCAATGGGACGGATTTTCAATTCTTTGCCCACAATCATACATGAATTTGATCATGGCAAGGCATAGAAATTTTACCACTTCATGTGAGTGTAATTTCTTACAAACTCCATTAGAGTTATAATCAAACTTTGTTGTCTTTGTTTGTATATAAAATCAAATAGTAGAATTTCAAGAATTTGAAAGGGAAAAGTAAATTACTTACCTTTAAGGTATACCAATCCATGTTGTGATATCAAATATACCTCTTGAGTTTCCATCCCGTGGCAACAAATTCCGGCAACTTTGATCGACTCCCGCGGCCAATTTGATGCCGGAGAACGCGACATATTTTCCGTATAGAAATTCAAGATTGCCATTGGACCTCCAAACTATCAGCAAACTTTAAAAATCCAAAAACCCATTGTTTGCATAATTGAACAGAAACGTTCCACAATACAATTAAATTAAACCAGTCATCAATTCAATTGTAACAAAGAAAGGAATAGCGGAAGTAAATAGCTAGGATCACTTGTATGTAATATAGACAACACATAATTATAGATTTTAATCGAACATAAAATCGATACTTATCTCTTGAAGCGTGACCCGGATAATGCCCGGAATTAGCGAAATTCGTGTGGGCGAATTACTCCTTAATCTTCTCAAAGTGCTTCTTGAGACGGTAGAGTCTCGTGCTGATAATGTGTTATGAAATAATATAAGAACAAGAACAATAATACAAGAACAAGAACAATAGAGAGAAAAGTAGAGAGAGGAGTATTCTTATTGATACTTTGGGATGATATACAATGGGGTAAGTTCCCTCTATTTATAGGCATATAAAAGACTTAGCCTTAAAGTAAAACTCTTTTATAAGATAGACATTCACTCTAATTAGAGTTCTATTTATAACAAATTTCTAGTAGTAGCAGGATATTTCAGGACCTTTACCGTTTAATAAATGATGCAGGAAATCATGGCAACTTCCGTATCAAACTTAGAACTTCAGAGTTAAATACTAGTTAACTAGTTCTTGATTGACTAAAGGATTACAGGTTAGGCTGTCATATTAACCGAAAGTTATAGGAAGCAGAATACCAATTTTTATAGCAGGAGAACTACTGAAAAAACAAATCAAAGAAACTAAATTAATTAGAGGGAAAAAAAGTCGGTTCTTTCTACTGATAGAAGATAAAGAGAAATTCGACAATTCCCATTAGAATCGCTAAAGAATATTTTAGTATACGAAAGCTAAGAAAAATATAAAGAGTTAAAAATAGAACAGTATTTAGAAGAGTAGCAAAGCTGAATCACTTTACCTTAAAAAGTTGTGACCACTCTTGCAAATAAAGTTTTGAGACAATAATTAGAGAAAACTTCTTACAAGTAGTTGGACTGCTTTAATCAAGGCCAGAAAATGGTAAACTACTTTGAAAATCACATTTTCGGTGAGAAACCATAAATAGAATCATTTTAATAAACACTTGTATGTTTTAAGTGATATCAATCCACTTGATTACATTACACGAAGAAATAACTCTTCCTCTATTACCACTCTTCCCGGAAAATATGATACACAAAATAAAGCAAATTGACATGACACAAATTCATTGGTTTATTTTACTTTATCATTTCCCAAGTTACTTCAATATAAGAAAACTACATCCAAAACCATGGTTTACACCACATATCAGACTATATATTCGAAACTTCCATTCCAAATTTTTTCCCACAGCCTTCACTCGTCCCACCTCCCTCTCCAATGAAGCAAAGCCAGAGCCACAGGCGGCTAGATCAATATCTTTATAGCATTTAAAGGGGAAACTAATGACATAATACCAATGAGGCAAAACCAGAAATGTTGTCATTGTTATTCATTAGAATTTAGAAGGGGCTAGGAATAGAAGAATTCAGAATTACAAAGATCGGCTGTAATTTCAAAAACCAAGCTCAATAGAGTTCCAAGCTTCCCAGCTATTTCTGTAGAAAATGAAATTGATAGTGGTCACTAGGCAGCTACGATGAAGCAAGCTGAGGGATGTTCAAACTAGAGTAACAAGAATCATAGGCAGATGGATATGTGCATACACTCTATGCTCGAGCTACTAATAAATTCTCTCTCTCTCTGTATCTTTGTGTGCATGTTCTTTTTTTCTTTTCCTAATTCTTGTCACTTTGTTTACTTTACTGCGCATCGTTTTAGACACAAAAGAAAAACTTGCCATGTAATACCCAACATACCACAATTGAAGTAATGGCTTGGTTGAATTAAATTAAGGCCTGAAATTGGCCAGATTATAATACTTGCTGTGTTGGTCAGAGTCTACCCACACCCACTAATAACACATTTAACAAAAAGGTAATCATATTTACAATTGGCTGAAGATTTTTGAAAAAAATACGAGACTGTAGGATATATACCTGAAGATTTACGCCAACTAAATGCCAAGGAAACTACTTTCAGGTCAAAGTCATTAACAGTTCTAAGAAAATATACATGTGACCTCATTTCCATTAAGCTGTAATTTTGAGAATTCTTGACTTGTATAATATCATAATAGCACATCAATTATAACATAACATTCTATCCACTGTAATATGCTTTTTACATGAAAAGATGTGTAACACAAATAAGCTTATTGAATCATCACAGAGGGGTGACCTTATAACGGGAAGACAAACATCGCATAATCCAATAACGGTTGCCATGCTTCAATGTTCAACAGTAAGCGTGAATGTGACCCAGAATCCAAGAACTTCCTCCTCTTAGACACATGAAAAATGCCATAGGAACATATGAAACAGATTTATTTATCTCACCTTACATACCTTCGCTCGTCATTTACCTCAACAACATCTTCTGTTATAACTTTCAGCTCTTCTAGAGATCTTTTATATCTCTAATATGGTATAAGAATGTTAAGGAATAATTCATAGCTAAGAAGTTTCATCAACTAATCAAAATTCACACTTGCTTAGTTCCCTTCAAAATGACACAATGAAGACCAAACAAGGAGAACAGTATCAGAACTGGAGGTAGCACATGTTTGGGATATAGTAGATATACCCTAGATCCAATATCATATTTGATAATTTGAACATATTTTTGTGAATGTTATTTGATATAAAATATATGGCATTTGATATTCTTTTATCATTATTATCAATTGCTTGATTATTTTGATAAGGTCCTTGATTAAATTTTGAGATTTGTCATCGTGATAGAGATTATGGTAATGAGAGCAAAGTCTTTTACAATTTAATCTAAATTTGTTCTTGATCGTAGGATTATTAATTTGGACATTAGTAATCCGGTTAGATCAATATTTATGTGATCGTCTTTATCGGATAAAGATTAGTTGATCTCATTAACTAAATCACATAGATAGATGATGCATATAGAGATATGATCATTGAACCGACTCATTGGAAAATTCCAAATTGTTAGAATTACCATAAACTGTCAATAGGATATTTTCTTGATGAATGTGATGTAACTGTTTCCTTTGACTTGAGATCGTCATAGTAATTGACAAGTTATTTATTGTGCTTTGATACTAGACACCTATGGCCCTAGGGCAATAGTTGAAAGGATATTGGGTACGATTAAATACTTGTAGAATTAGTGTTTGATCAAGACGGAATCTGTCAACTCTTGGTAATGAGTTTAAGCTCCATGTTGTCATGAATTATAAACGACCAAACTAAGACATTGGCCAGGTCAATTGAATGAAAGAAGAAATGAGTTTCTTATGTCATTCAATGGTCGATTATATTTGACGTGAACACATAGTTGATCGCCTATTAGGACTTGACAGTTGAACCATATCCTAGGGTGATCCAGAGCTATAAGGACAGAAGGAATTACTACATTATTCTTCTACTGGTTCTTGAGAGTAAATTGTACACTTCATGCTATCCGGTCGTTAAGGAGTGTTGCTAGACGCCACCCTTGATTAATATATTGATATGATCAATTTACTACCGGTTTAGTATTGAACCTATGAGGTCGCACACTAACGAGTGTTCTGATCTTTGCTAAAGGATTAATTAACTTATTATTTGATAAATTAAATTAAAGAATTTAATTACTCAAATAAATTTGGTTATTTGTCCAAATGAAATATTATTATATTCTTTGCTAGCACAAAGATTATAATTAATATTGTGAATAAATTGAAGTTTCTATTTGGAATAGAATTAAATAATATCTCTTGGTTAAAATATATGTGATATATATAATTAATATTATTTATATAATAGATGTATATAAAATATAATATTAATAAAGACTTGTTAATAAATCTAATTTTGAATTGGATTATAAATTAAAGTTTTATCCTATTTGGAATGGGATTAATATTTTCAATAAGAAAATATTATATTAATGTAAAAGTTTACAAAATTAGAATCCAATTTAGAATTGGACAAAAAAAAAACGAAAAAAAAAAGTGCTAGAAATTTTCGTCCCTTAACAGAAAAGGTTGTTTCGAAATTTCTTTGCAAAAATTTTCAAAGAAGGAAGATTTGGCACTTCTAACGTGCAATAAGAAAAGGAAAATTTGATTTCCATACAAATTTTTCATAACCTTATTTTTGGCATAAACTTTTACCCTAGGAAAATTATTACCTCAACCAAATAAAAAAAGGGTTTGTAGGTGATGTTATATAAAGGGTGATGGAGAAAATTTGTAAAGTTTTTTTTTTTAGTTTTTCAATTTTTCTTGAGAAGAAAACCAACTTTGTGAAAGTGGCAGTGCAATACAAAGCCAAGAGAGAAAATACAATTACAAGAAAAGTGTTTCTTGTAATTGTAATTTGAGTTGAGATTTTTGAGAAAAATTTCAACTCAATATTCTTCATTCAATCTGTTCGCGGGTTTCATTGATCAAAGAGTTGATAGCAAGGATCGGTCTCGGTGTGGATACGCATAGAGTCTTCGCACTATCGAAGAAATTTCGAAAAAGAAACTCTCTTCACCAGGTACGTCTTAGAACCTATCTTTGACACGTAAATAAATTTTAAACATGAAAAATCTACCTAGGATTGTTATTGTCTTCCGCTGCGTGTTACGAACACCCATACGCAATCCTTCAATGGTATCAAAGCAGTGGTTTATTGTGTCTAAAATTTATTTACAAAATATTTTAATATTATATTTGAAGAGCTCAAACCATAATAGATGTACCTTGTGCAATAGTCAAATCGTTTGAATGTTGATATTAGTTTATTGTGGATAAAATATGCATTCATGTAACTATTGAGATCATTCATAATTTGAATTTGAAATTTTGTATTAGATATAACGGGAGTCTATAATAGGTTACATGATTCGATTGTTATTTTAATTGTTATTAGTTCATGAGATGTTAATTAATAATAATATTCTAGCATGAATTCTTTTTATGTGATATATAAGATAAATGTGTTAGAGGATGTTGAATTGTGTTTTATGCCATGTGCTTGTCCATTACATAATTTAGAATTATTTATTACATATGATGTAAATTAATTTAGGACTAAGCATGTAGACAACTTGAACTAAATTGACATGCTATAAAAGATTTAATTTTGGTGTTATTAAAAAAAAATTTATTTTTGTAACAATTCCCTCTTACTAAAATTTGAGTTCTTAAATAATAAAATATAAGATATTTTATTATTGAGCTATCCATCAAGGTAATTAATTTTACTTATTTCTTGTTTATAAGGAGCGACCTGACTACCAGGAGACTTATAGTTCGAGAATATGTTCAAATTATTTATTGCATTAGATGTATGGATTGAAAGAATTATTCAATTTTACACTAGACGCCTGGACTACCCGGGGGAGTATAAAATTTAATAAGTTCTTTGCTGTCATGATGGTTGAACTCAACTATGCCAATAGGATCGACCTGACTACCAGGGGATTATTTGACATAGAGCTATTTAAGGAAATTGTATGGGGATACAATTGGTAAAAGTACCTACCTTTAAAATATATGTGAGAAACGACTTGATTTCCAAGGGGCTCATACATATTGTTAAAGGATTCCTTTACTCCACTAAAAGAAATAAAGATTTCATAAACTATAATGAGGGTAAATAGTTTAAAATAATTAGTGGAAATATCATTTAGATAAAAGTCCATGTCTTTATGATATATGAAAATATGTTCTTATATTACTGCTTTTTCTTTTCTATATTTTAGATTTCTCAATATGTCTGTTATATCACTGTGTGAAATACTTGATACCAACAAATTAGTAGGACCAAACTTTGATGACTGGTATAGAAATTTGAGAATTGTTCTCATGCATGAAAAGTTTATGGATGTGATTGATAAGCCTGCAAAGATAATCCCTCCAGAGAATGATATTCAAGGCAACACGGTTTATCATAAATAATTGGAAGAAAAACTACAAGGAGTATCTTGCAACTCTAAAGGACAAGAAATAAGGTGAGATATTAATGAAAAATATTTTCAAGGTTTCTTCAGCTACCACTAATTCTTCACTATGGGTATTAGATATTGGCAGTGGTTATAACATCTGCAATATGTTGCAAGGGTCCAAGATAAGTAGGAGGCTAAAGAAAGGAGAAATTAATCTACAAGTTGGAAATGGTGCAAAAGTTGCGGCTGTAGCTATAGGATCAACTTCTTTAATAATACTACGGGAAAAGTACTTATGTTGGATGATTGTTATTATGTTCCTAAATTTGTTTCGAACATAATTTCAGCTTCTATGTTAGACAAACATTGTTTTCGTATTAATATAGGCAATGGTATTTGCTCTATTTATTATAGTGATAATTTATATGTGAATGACTATCTCCAACATGATGTTTATGTCTTACCTAGTGTGAATGCTAATTCGATTATGTATGTTTCAAGTCTTAAGAGGAAAAGAGATGATCATGTAAATCAAACATACCTTTGGCATTGTAGGCTTGGTCATATTGGAGAGAAAAGAATCAACAAGTTATACAAGGAAGAGTACCTTAATGAGTATGATTTTGAATCATATCCAACTTGTGAATCTTGTATCAAAGGAAAAATGACCAAATCTCCATTTACTGGAAGTGGAAAAAGAGATAGAAAGAATTATTGGGACTAATTCATACAGATGGTTGTGGGCCAATGAAAATTCAAGCTAGAGGTGGATATTCTTACTTCATTACCTTCACTGATGATATGTCAAGATATGGATTTGTATATCTTATGAAACACAAGCCTGAATCTTTTGAAATGTTCAAAAGATTCCGTAGTGAAGTTGAGAAGCAGACTGGTAAAAGTATCAAAGTACTTAGGTCTGGTAGAGGTGGAGAATATCTTAGTGAAGATTTTACGAGATATCTCAAAGAGAATGGGACTCTCTCACAGTGGACACCTCCAGGAACACCACAACACAATGGTGTGTCTGAAAGGAGAAACAGAACTTTATTAGATATGGTGAGATCTATGATGGGGTTCACTGATCTTCCAATAAATTTATGGGGATATGCTTTGGAAGCAGCAACATACTTACTTAATAAAGTTCCCACTAAGTCAGTCTCTACAACACCATATGAGATATGGAAAGGATGTAAGCCTAACCTCAAACATATAAAGGTTTGGGGTTGTCCAGCTTATGTTAAGAGACTACAGTCTGATAAACTTGACTCAAGATCTGATAAGTGTAGGTTCTTTGGGTATCCCAAGGAAACAAGGGGATATTATTTCTATCACCCTTCTGACCATAAAGTGTTTGTGGCTAGAGAAGCAACCTTTTTGGAAAGGGAATTCCTTTTGGAAGGAAATTATAATGGAGAGATTGAACTTGATGAAGATCAATAAACTAATGAATCAACACAATATGAAGATCATGAGACTCAAGTTGAAGAACCTTTATTGGATGTTTTGAAGTTGCCAAGGAAATTGCCATCTTCAACGATTGAAGTTCAAGAACTAAATGAAGTTCTAGAACAGGTTAATGAGCCAGTTCCAAACCAAATTGAGCAACAACCAAATCCAACAGAAGGTGAACAGGTTGTACAAGTACCTCTTCGAAGGTCTACACGAGAACGTCATGTACCAACTAGATTAAATTTATTGGTACACGATGATTTATCAAATGAGATTGATCATAATGATGATGACCCTAAGACTTATGAAGAGGCTATACAAAGTTCTGATTATGAGAATTGGCAAAAGGCCATGAAATCCGAAATGGAATCCATGAAGGAAAATAAAGTATGGACTTTCGTTGAACCTTCAAAGGATATAAAACCTATAGGTTGTAAATGGGGTTTTAAGAAAAAGATTGGAGCAGACGGAAAGGTGGAGACCTACAAAGCACGTCTTGTTGCCAAGGGATATCGTCAGAAAGAAGGAGTCGACTATGACGAGACTTTCTCTCCCGTGGCAATGCTCAAATCTATTCGGATTTTGCTTGCTATAGCAGCATACTATGATTATGAAATATGGCAAATGGATGTGAAAACGGCTTTCCTTAATGGTGAGCTAGAAGAGGATGTGTACATGACACAACCTGAAGGTTTCACATCTTCGTCTGATCATAATAAAATTTGTAAGCTACAAAGGTCTATTTATGGATTAAAGCAAGCTTCTCGAAGTTGGAATATTCGATTTAACAAACAATTGAAAAGTTCAGTTTTGTTAGATGCCAAGAAGAACCTTGTGTGTACAAATAGGGAATGACGTACCGGCATTGCAAAATACCAAGATTTGTCTATCTGAACAGTTTCCATGAAAGACTTGGGAGAAGCAGCTTATATATTAGGAATAAAGATCTATTGAGATAGATCTAGGAAGCTGCTTGGAGTTTCCCAGTCTTTGTACATTGATACTATCTTAAGGAGGTATAACATGGATAATTCCAAAGATGCTATCTACCGATAGGCACTGGAACTTCTCTCAGTAGGGAGGATTGTCCTAATACACCTGAAGAGAGAGAACGCATGAGTAGGATCCCATACGCTAGTGCAGTGGGAGCTATCATGTATACCATGACATGTATACGTCCTGATGTGGCTTATGCACTTGGAGTGACTAGCCGATATCAGGCAAATCCTGGTGATGAATATTGGAAGGTGGTGAAGACCATTCTTAAGTACTTAAGAAGGACTAAAGACCAATTCCTCACCTATGGGGATTCTGAGTTGAAACTTGAAGGTTATACTGATGCAAGTTTCTCTTCAGATAGGGATGATAGCAAATCTATTTCTGGTTATGTATTCACCTTAAATGGTGGTGCAGTGAGTTGGAAAAGTTCCAAACAAGCTACAGTAGCTGATTCAATGACTGAAGTAGAATATATAGCAGCTAGTGAAGCTGCTAAGGAAGCTGTATGGATGAAAAAGTTCTTAACTGAACTTGGTGTGGTTCCTTCAATGGAAGGTGCGGTTCCATTGTTGAGTGACAATACTGGAGCCATTGCTCAGGCAAAAGAACCAAGATCACACCAAAAGTCCAAGCACGTTCTGCGAAGGTATCACTTGATAAGAGAGATCATTGAACGTGGAGACGTCAGGTTGATGGAAAGGAAAATGTTGCAGACCCATTCACTAAAGCGCATGGCACAAAGGAGTTTGACAAGCACAAGTGAAAATTGGGGATGAAGTACAAGAGCGATTGGCTCTAGTGCAAGTGGAAGATTGTTGGGGATATAGTAGATATGCCCTAGATTCAATATCATATTTGATAACTTGAACATATTTTTGTGAATGTCATTTGACATAAAATATATGGCATTTGATATTCTTTTATCATTATTATCAATTATTTGATTATTTTGATAAGGTCCTTGATTAAATTTTGAGATTTGTCATCGTGATAGAGATCAAGATAATGAGAGCAAAGTCTTTTACAATTTAATCTAAATTTGTTCTTGTTCGTAGGATTATTAATTTGGACATTAGTAATCCGGTTAGATTAACATTTATGTGATCGTCTTTATCGGATAAAGATTAGTTGATCTCATTAACGAAATCACATAGATAGATGATGCATATAGAGATATGATCATTGAACCGACTCATTGGAAAATTCCTAATGGTTAGAATTACCATAAACTCTCAATAGGATATTTTCTTGATGAATGTGATGTAATTGTTTCCTTTGACTTGAGATCGTCATAGTAATTGACAAGTTATTTATTGTGCTTTGATACTAGACACCCATGGCCCTAGGGCGATAGTTGAAAGGATATTGGGTACGATTAAATACTTGTAGAATTAGTGATTGATCAAGACGGAATCTGTCAACTCTTGGTAATGAGTTTAAGCTCCATGTTGTCATGAATTATAAACGACCAAACTAAGACCTTGGCCAGGGCAATTGAATGAAAGAAGAAATGCGTTTCTTAGGTCATTCAATGGTCGATTATATTTGACGTGAACACATAGTTGATCGCCTATTAGGACTTGACAGTTGAACCATATCCTAGGGTGATCCAAAGCTATAAGGACAAATGGAATTACTACATTATTCTTCTACTGGTTCTTGAGAGTAAATTGTATACTTCATGCTATCCGGTCGTTAAGGAGTGTTGCTAGACGCCGCCCTTTATTAGTATATTGATATGATCAATTTACTACCGGTTTAGTATTGAACCTATGGGGTCGCACACTAACGAGTGTTCTGTTCTTTGCTGAAGGATTAATTAACTTATTATTTGATAAATTAAATTAAAGAATTTAATTAGTCAAATAAATTTGGTTATTTGTCCAAATGAAATATTATTATATTCTTTGCTAGCACAAATATTATAATTAATATTGTGAATAAATTGAAGTTTCTATTTGGAATAGAAATTAAATAATATCTCTTGGTTAAAATATATGTGATATATATAATTAATATTATTTTATATAATAGATGTATATTATATTATTATAAAAGTTTACAAAATTAGAATCCAATTTAGAATTGGACAAAAAAAAAAAAAACGAAAAAACAGAAGTGCTAGAAATTTTCGTCCCTTAACAGAAAAGGAAGTTTCGAAATTTCTTTGCAAAAATTTTCAAAGAAGGAAGATTTGGCACTTCTAACGTGCAATAAGAAAAGGAAAATTTGATTTTCCATAAGTTTATTTTTGGAATAAATTTTTACTCTAGGAAAATTATTACCTCAACCAAATAAGAAAATGGTTTGTAGGTGACGCATAAAAGGTGATGGAGAAAATTTGCAAAGGCTTTTTTTTAGTTTTTCAATTTTTCTTGAGAAGAAAACCAACTTTGTGAAAGTGGGAGTGCAATACAAAGGCAAGAGAGAATATACAATTACAAGAAAAATGTTTCTTGTTCTTGTAATTTGAGTTGAGATTTTTGAGAAAAATTCAACACAATATTCTTCGTTCAATTTGTTCGCGGGTTTCATTGATCAAAGAGTTGATAGCAAGGATCGATCTCGGTGTGGATACGCATAGAGTCTTCGCACTATCGAAGAAATTTCGGAAAAGAAACTCTCTTCACCAGGTACGTCTTAGATCCTATCTTTGACACGTAAATAAATTTTAAACATGAAAAATCTGCCTAGAATTATTATTGTCTTCTGGTGTGTGTTACGAACACCCATACGCAATCCTTCAGCACAGCCCTACAAGTTTCCGTAACACATGATCCAAATATATTCCATCATTTGCTAAGAAAAGTAAAATAATGTGAACTTTGAATTGCCTTTGCTGAAATCCCAAAAAACGTAAAACAACGTTGAAGGTGCAAATAATGCATGCCCTCCGCAGACCCCCCCCACCCCCCACCCCTCCAAAAAAATAAAAGCAACAAAACAAATCCAAGAAAAAGCAAAGAAGACGAAGAGAAACATAAGTTAGTTTCTTTGGTTTCCTAAAAATTTAAACTACAGATAGAAAGGCCATGCTTATATAGAAAATGGCACATACTAACTGACACATACTTCCATCATCCAACATATCCCCTATTTTTATAAAGTAACTATATACTTAGTATGCCTAATTCACTCCTAATTCCTTCTAGGGTTAGCCAAAATAGAAGATGATATTAAAATGAAAAGGGAAAGCTTATAAACATACCTCGTACACCAAGGTGCTGAAGGTTTTTTTACTTTGTCTTTCCTATAAAACTACATGGCACAACAACAAATATCAGAAATAACTATAAGGAAAATTAACTCTAGTTTGCTATTTCTCTAGGTATTTTCCAGAATAGTATGTTAGTGCTATTCAGAGACTCAGCATGTAGGTTCTCTATGGATCACATGTGCTGCTCCATATGAAATCTGAAGAATTGAACATATAGCTCTCATAGATTATGAAGTGGATGAATTTTAGCCTCATCGAAATTCTCTTATCCTGGACTGATTAATTTCACGTCTAGCATAACAAATTAAGAATAAAATCTTATTTCAGCCATCATTACCACGAGGATATCAAAAATCTCTAGCTGGTCGATAGGCTCAGCTGTATATTCATCCGTAACACTTGGAACACTCCTATAATCGTGACATATTTGACAATAATCGTGATGTGTGCTACACACATTGAGGCAAATTTTGTGGGGGGGGGGGGGGGGAGAGATTTGGCTATGCGAGATATTGAACGCTATGTGAAGAAGGTCGATCAAGTTTATTTTATTGAAAAATTCAGGCTAAGTGGGAAAATTGTTAGGTGTGCCATAATTTTCTTACCATATTTCATTTTTCTATTTGTTGAAGAAAAAGGACAATATAATTACCTTAATTAGGCTTTTCCTTCTTGTAGAAGGAAATTAAGAATCTCCCATTAATGAAATATCAAGAATGCTAATCATCCAAGAATTTCAAGAAATTGAAGAAGTCAAAGAATCCATTGAAAATTAGAATTTCTTTTCCTTAAAGATTTGGATTTCTTATTTTTTGTTTCCTAGGAATTTAACTTTTTTAGTAGGGTTATATTTGTAGTTCTAGTCAAACTGGGAATGTTAGTTGGTATCTCATTCCTACTACAATTCTTTTTCCTATTTTAGTTAGGATATATTTTCTTGGCCTTATTCTTATTCTAGTCTAATTAGGATTCGTTTTCCTTAACCTTATCAATTTTACTTATTGTAAGGCCTATTTAAAGGGCTTAATATGCTTAAAATAAACATGGTGATTAGTTTTTCTAAATTATTGCTTCAAATATGTGATTTACTTTTTATTTCATTGTTCTTCATTTTATTCAACGGTTCTTGCATCTTGCAAGATTGGCGAACAATGGAGAAATAAGATGTCTTAACGTCATAAATATATATGACTATCATCAAAGTAATTGTTGGTGTACAAGGGGTACAATGGATGCATTCTAAAAAAGAGCGTTGATCTCCATGATTAAGTCAAAGCTAAACATGGAAGTGACTAAGTTTCACGAACCTCCAACACCAACAACTTCATATTGTATGTTGTATTTTGAGAGTCCATATAGAAAGATTATAGGAGAAGACTTGGTAGAAAGTTGAAACAAAGAAAGTGAGATTTTTTTACTACATGCTAAGTTTGCTTATAACGTGAAGAAGCTCTATGATAAACTAACAAAATATAACTTAAAACCCGGTGAGCATTAAACCCCTATTTTTTCCCCCTTGGATCTCCGTTCTTATTATAGCAAATCTTGCGCCATCTATGGAAGCTATTAGACTCGAGGACGAGTCTTTTTCAACCAGGAAAGAATGATACAAGATCAAAAATACTAAATATCCAAGAATTTCAAGAAATTGAAGAAGTCCAAGAATAAATTCAAGATTAGGATTTCTTTTCCTTAAAGATTCGGATTTCTTATTTCTTGTTTCCTAGAAATTTAATTTTTGATTTAGTAAGGTTTATTTGTAATTCTGGTAAAACTAGGACTGTTAGTTGTTATATTATTCCTACTAGAATTCTATTTCCTGTTTTAGTTAGCGATGCAAGATCAAGAATGCTAATTATCCAAGAATTTCAAGAAATTGAAGAAGTCCAAGAATCCATTCAAGATTAAGATTTCTTTTCCTTAAGATTCAGATTTCTTATTTCTTTTTTTCTAGGAATTTAATTTTTTTACTAGGGTTATATTTGTTGTTGTAGTCAAACTGGGACTGTTAGTTAGCATCTCATTCCTACTAGAATTATTTTTTCCTATTTTAGTTAGGATATGTTTACTTAACCTTATTCTTATTCTAGTGTAATTAGGATTAGTTTTTCTTAACCTCATAAATTTTACTAATTGTAAGGCCTATTTAAAGGGCTTAATATGATGAAAATAAACATCGGTGATTAGGTTTTTCAAGTTATTGCTTCAAAAACGTGATTTACTTTTTATTTCATTGTTCTTTCTTTATTCAACGTTTCTTGCAATCTTGCGGGATTGAGGAACAAGTGACCGAGGTTTATTTCCATCTTACATTCTTCTAACGTTAATTTGAAGAATGTTTTCACTAGTTCTGTTAAAAACTTTAGCGGAGTACTTTTATTTTTATCTCTTCTTTGTATTTGCGAGGTGCAAAACCTTGAAAGTACATCACCCGTATTCGGCTAGTCCTTTTCCTTGTAGGAAAAGGTTTGGAGTTTTATGAATTAATGATCCTTCATTCTCATTCAGTAGCATCCATAATGTAACTATATGGGTTTGAGAGTCGTGTTTAGAGAAGAATTTTATCGGACAAGTGTTAGTGTGACACTTGTATTTGCTTCTTCGTGATGTTGTTCTCTCGATATTTTATACTCTCTTTTTATTATAGTAGATTGCTAATCTCCGCGGTGGACGTATGTCAGTTGACCGAACCACGTTAAATATTTGTGTCTCTTTTGGTATATTTCTCTTTGTTGCATGACTTATCATCGTTCAAGGTTCGCGTTTGCTAGCTCCCGCATAACACCTGAATTTTTTTGGTCCTAACAATAAGGCCTTACGCGGTACGAATCCAGATATAGTTCGGCTCTAATGTTGGTACCGAACATCGGGTTCTTTTATGAAAATCAGGCCCTCATACTTAGTAAGTCGTGTTTTTTAATGTTTTAAAATTTAGATGATTTTCTCAAATAGCCCTTTTTAGGTGTTTATTTTTTTTTCTTCGTATTTTAAGAAAAATTGTAATTAAATTTATGTATTTCATAATCGGCTTTAAACAACATTTATGTCAGTAATGAAGCCAAGATTTTAAAATCTTATATACTCCCTCAAAAAGAGCTCTAAAAGAAGAGGAAGAAGGAGAGCAACTATGTTGTTGGAGAAAAAGATACTTATCTATCATTGGAAATGTTGGTTATTGGAAAGGAGAAACTATCGCTTCTCTCTATATCCCCATCAGCTTTCATACCTCCCTAGACACTAATTCACAACTCTCATTCAATGCAAACCACCCCTACTGGTTAATCAACTACCATCAACCATTCAAATTGACAAACCAGACATCCAATCATCATCCAAATCCTTCGTTTCAATACTAACCTCAAATTTACATCTACCTACTTATATTTATAACACCCAATCCCTCAACGCCATAGTGGACTTAACAGATCAAACGTCAATTGAGGATGAGTTAGACAACTTTATTCCATTAACAACTGAAGATAAATCTCGATTATATACTCATTGGAAAAATTCAATCATCATAAAGGTTTTTGGCAAAATGATTGGACACCAGCTGCTAAAACTTAAACTAACAAATCTATGGAAGCCATATGAAGAAATTCATCTTCCAGACTTAGGATGCAATTTTTTCCTTATCAAATTTCGTTATGAGGATAATATGTGTAAGGATCTACATGAAGGGCCTTAATTCATACTAAACCACTTTCTCTCAGTTTGTCATTGGAAGTCTAAGTTTATTGTTTTAGCAGCTCAACTAACATATGTTGCTCTTTGGGTACGACTGCCACAATTTCTGACGGACTTTTATGATTTTGAAATACTGCAGAAGGTAGGAAACAAGATAGGACAACTTTAACCGGTTGATACTGGTACAACCACAACTACAAGGGGTATGTACGCCCCCATCTGAAGTAAGGTACCATCAGAGAAACCTCTAAAAATACATGTCCATATAGGTATTCACAAACAGGTCCTCCTCTATGAAGGTTTAAACATACTCTGTACAAAGTGTGGTAGATTTGGGTACGTAGGCTGGAATTGCCAATTTTCACCAACACCTCCACTAAATTTTATACCATATATTACTACCAACACACCTAGTCCTTCCTCCACAACCTCCACAAAAGACTCGGAATGAAAAACTATTAAAAATAAAAAATAAAAAATACAAGATATGACAGGAACACCCAATGTAGACAACCAGCTGAAGTTCAAAATTTTCCTATAGCTGATCAGACGAGGAAAAGGAAAGTGGTGACCACGACAGGCACACATGTAACGTTGGAAAAGGTTAAAACCCCTACTATTTATTTCGTATGGGCCAAAAATGTTAAGGATATTATAATACTTGGAAGATTACTGGTCCACAGGTGCTGCAAGCAGTTAGGCATTTCATTGCATCCTCCAAAATGCATAGGCCCACAAACTGTGCATCCCTCACTCTGATTCCCAAAGTGCCCCACCCTCAAACAATAAAGGAATTTAGACCAATAGCCTGCTGCACAGTGATTTATAAGATCATTTCTAAACTCCTAGCCAACAGAATGCAAAAGGTAATAGCGAGCATCATATCCAATACACAAGCTGGTTTCATTCCAGGTAGAAGAATTGCCGATAATGTCATTTTGGCTCATGAACTCATCAAACACTATACAAGATCCCACATATCTCCTAGGTGTATGATCAAGATTGATCTCCAAAAGGCTTATGATTCTGTCGAATGGTGTTTCCTACAACAGATTCTGGAGACTTTGGATTTTCCAACCAGATACATCAAATGGATCATGGAATGTGTACAGGCAGTTAGTTACACAGTGATAGTTAATGGTGAAACCACAGTACCTTTCCAAGCTGCTAAAGGTTTGAGGCAAGGTGACCCCATATCACCTTTCCTGTTTGCTATAGTGATGGAATACTTAAGTCGATCTCTGGCAGAGTTAAACAATCTGAAGGGTTTCTCTTTTCACCCTGGTTGCAAGAAGTTGGGAATCACACATCTCAGTTTTGCGGACGATCTCTTATTATTTGCTAAAGGACAATGTCAAGCTGTGCAAACCATGTTCACATACTTTGATCATTTCACTGCAGCATCGGGAATGAAAGCTAATATGCAGAAGAGTGCAGTGTACTTTGGAGGAGTCAAAACTGATCAGCAGCAACTGATTCTTAGTACTCTTGGCTATACTCGTGGGGAGCTCCCTTTTAAATACCTAGGGGTTCCTCTATCATCCAAGAAACTAACTGTTATTCAGTGGCAGCCGCTCATTGATAAGATAACAAAAAGGATTACATCCTGGACTACAAAACAGCTGTCCTATGCAGGTCGATTGCAGTTGGTCCAAACAGTCATTTTTGGTATTCAATCCTATTGGGCACAGTTGTTCCTCTTCCCAACAAAGGTCATGAAATTAATAGAGGCCATGTGCAGATCCTTCATATGGTCTGCTTCAGTTAATATCACCAGGAAAGCTTATGTAGCATGGGAAAAACTCTGTCAACCAAAGTCTGCTGGAGGCTTGAATTTAACTAATCTTCTAATCTGGAACAAATCTGCTGTTGCAAAATTAGCTTGGGACTTGGCTCATAAGAAAGATTTGCTATGGGTGAAGTGGATTCATACAGTATACATTAAGCAACAACAGCTGGAGGATGTGAAGATTCCTGCACAAGCTAGTTGGATCGTCCGGAAGATCATTGATAGTTTGAGATTACTACAATAATACCAACTCATACATAATAGTGACTGCTCCATCAAACTGATCTACCTTAAACAAATTGGTCAAATGCCTAGAGTTCCATGGAAAGCTCTAATTATGCAAAATGCTGCTCGACCTAAGTCCCTCTTCAACTTCTGGTTACTACTTCAAGACAAGCTCCCTACCAAAGAGAGGTTGATTAAATGGCACTTCAATGTAGATGGTTGCTGTGTTATGTGTAAACAAGCAAGTGAATCAAGAGATCATTTGTTTCTCTACTGCTCCTTTGCCGCTCAACTGCGAGAACTCGTCTTGCGATGGATTGATATACCTCAACCCCCAGGACAGTCGTGGGCTCTTTTTGTCAACTGGATCATAGAGAAAGCTAAAGGGAAATCCCCCAAAGCTCAAGTATTCAAAATGGTTTGTGCAGAGATGTTTTATGCCATTTGGTTGGAGAGAAACGCGCGTATCTTCAGAAACACCTATTGTCCCAATGAATTCTTGCTTAGGAACATTGTCTATACTTGCAATATGAGAGCACCTCCTAAAGTTCGCATTTATATCCAAAATCTTTTTGTGTAATTCAAGTACTCTAGATACTAGTAGGATTTGTCTTTCAGTTTAGTTTTTTTTCCCTCTTATTATGATAGGCAGCTTTTGAGTAGCTAACCTATGAGATTGTAAGAAAATCATTTGGTGATTAATAAAATGCTTAATTACCAAAAAAAAAGGATATTATAATAAATATCATATTATTAGATGTCTACTCTTCTTCCATGATCTTCATCTCAAATGCTTAATGACATATTCAATGACATATTTTGTATGTTCAATGACATATTCCATGACATATTTTCTTCACTTTTTATGCCTATATAAAGGCCTTGTAATAGATAGGAAAATACACACAATTGAAGAAGAAAATCTCTTCCTTCTCTCTATCTATATTTCTTGTTCATGTTTCACTAAGTTGATTATATTTCTTATTCATGTTTTACTAAATTGCTTTCATTTTATAACACGTTATCAGCACGAGTCTCTAACCATCACAGTAGGTTATCTTCTTTTAAAGTTCTCGACTCTGATTTAAAATTATCAGGTACAACATGTTCCTCTCTTTTGTAAGAATAATGATATGGTATGTTGGATACTTAGTTTTTCTCAATTATGTTTAAAAAAAGAATAGAAAGAGAAAGATACTCATACTTCACCATGATCTCTTTATTTATGAATAAAGATGTAATGATTTTAATGAAATGCTTCTTAATTGATTTGCATTATTAGAATATAAATAGAAGTAATCAACAATAGACTTAGATAACAATAATATTTTCTTGATAGTAGTACGTATCCAAAATATGAATATAAATAGTGTTTGCATTATTCAAATATTACATCATACTTTGACTAATTCAAGAAGCTTTTATTGATTATTCATCTTCTTCTATGTAGAAATAAAACATGTTAGTAATAATGAGGTTACTTGAAATTGTTTTTGTTTTCAAGTCTATTTTCTTATTGAATTCAAGTATATCTAGTTACATGCTTAAGTACTTGGGTACACCTAACATAATGTGTGATTATACATTATTGTGTAGTATAGCATGATATACTACACTAGCTACATTTAACTATTTATTTTGACAAGCCTACATACAGAATATTAGTACACATGGAGATACTATGTAGGTATAGATTTTACGATATTAAAATTTTTATATTCTTTAGGTGTACATATAATTCTTTTATATGGTCAATCTAGAAAAGTAACAATACTAGTTATGTAGCATGTCAAATCACTTAGCCAAATTATTACTAAAATTGCTTGATAAAGATCTTAGTGCAATAAGTGTATTCATATTAGCCGGTATTGTCATACACGTATTTAGTACACTTTAAATCATGCTAATAAACTTGAATAATTTAATTATGCATGCACTAACTAGACATACAAGATTAAGTATGGATATCTCACAAAATAAACTTGGATCAAAATTCAATTGTAAAAATATTTGTTTAATTAATTCATGTACCACACATACAATATTCAAAGAGAAGAAATATTTCTCTCATTTAAGTATGTGTAGGGGAGATGTTACTACAATTTCTGGTAGTAGTAAATTAACTGAAGGCTCTGGAAGAGCTACTATAACTCTGCCTAAAGGAACAATATTTATCATAGAGAATGCAATGTTCTCCTCCAAGTCCAAGATGAACTTGTCAACTTTTAAAGATATCAGTCAAAATGGATATCATGTTGAGAGAATAGATGAGAATAATCTTGAATATCTCATCATTACAAAGAATGTCTCTAGCCTAAAAAGGGTTATTGAGAAGTTCCCATCTTTATCTTGTGGCCTGTATTGGACAAGAATTAGTGCAATTGAGGCACATTCTACCGTAAACCAAAAGCTTACTGATTCCAATACTTTCATACTTTGGCATGATCGATTGGGACATACTGGATCAATTATGATGAGACAGATTATAAAAAACTCAAATGGTCATCCATTAAAGAATTTAAAGATTCTTTTAAATAATAAATTTTCTTGCACTTCTTATTATCAAGACAAGTTAATTATTAGACCATCACCAACAAAGGTTGGAATTGAGTCACCTGCGTTTTTGAAACGTATGCAAGGGGACCTTTGTGGACCTATTCACCCACCTAGTGAGTCGTTTAGATATTTTATGGTCTTAATAGACGCATCTTCTAGATGGTCTCATATGTGCCTATTGTCATCTCGCAACCTTGCGTTTGCAAAATTAATGGCACAAATAATTCGATTACGGGAAAATTTTCCGATAATCCAATTAAGTCTATTAGACTAGATCATGCTGCTGAGTTTTCATCCCAAGCATTTAATGATTATTGCTTATCAATTGGGATGAAAGTGAAACATCCTGTAGCTCATGTTCACACTCAAAATGGTCTTGGAGAGTCTTTAATTAAACGCCTGCAGTTGATAATAAGATCGTTACTCATGAAAACGAGGCTGCCCACTTCGGTTTGGGGTCACGCCATTTTGCATGCAGCAATGCTAGTTCGTCTCAGACCGACAAATTATCACAAATATTCACCGTTGCAATTAGTTTTGGATGATGAACCTATTATATCCCATTTACGTATTTTTGGATGCGCAGTGTATGTGCCTGTAGCACCGCCATATCGCACCAAAATGGGTCCGTAAAGAAATTTAGGAATATATGTTAGGTTTGAATTGCCCTCCATTATTCACTACCTCGAAACATTGACAGAGGATTTGTTCACTGCACGATTTGCAGACTGTCGATTCGATGAGACAATTTTTCCCAAAATTAGGGGAGAAGTTGGTGGTGAAACCAAACGGGAAATTTTGTGAAAAAATCAATCATTATCTCATCTTGATCCGTGTGCCTCTATTTGTTAAAAATAGGTGCAAAAGATTATTCATTTGCAAAGAATAGCAAATCAAATGCCACACACATTTACGGATTTGAAAAGGATAACAAAATTATATATGCCCGCAGAGAATGTGATAGCAGTATGTGATAAGTCTGAAAGAAGATAAAATTATTACCGTGAAGGTATCAATGGACGTGGACGTGACAATAGACGAAATTATAATCGTCATCATTGTGATAATGAGAATAATAAGAATTCTCAAAATAATCCTTCACTTTGTAAAAGTAATATCTGTCATCGATTTGACATATATTTTATATATCACATATATATGATTATGGTCCATTCATGGTGTGAATGTGACAACATCTAATTTATGAATACATATTCATTATTGGAAGAATATGAACATGCTATTGTATTGATTATACCACACTCACCTCTAGAATGAGAGTTGAGATGATATAAGAAAACAATGTCATTATTATGACATGAATGGTCATTGGTCACGTACCTATTGTACGCCAAAATATTTTGGCAATGTGATTATTAAAGGACAATAATAATGCAAGAAACATATCTTGCATATAATTTTGACATGACCATAATGGTACAACTTTCTCTTTAAAAGAAATATTCACTATATTGATATTGATTAATATGTGATAGCACCAAATTAATTGAGTACTCTGTAAGAGCCAATTATATTATTTTGGAGAAACACAATTGATTACCAATAAGGTATTGTATTGTAGTAAGTCTCAAAGAAACTTATTCAGTTTCCAAAGTATACGCGAAAGCGATTGATTATATTGAGACTGTAAATAAAGGAAAGATTTGATATCTGCTTTTACTACAACTTGTAGCGGGATAATATGTATGTGAAAGCTACCCACTTTATTCTCCAATTTGTACTATACAAACAAAAGAATTCCACAATAAAGTGGATGATTATTGATATAAAAACTAATATCATAATAAATTTAGAGTTTATCAAAAATTGCACATGTCATGATGTAAACCTGAATTTTATCAATATTGATAATTTATTCAGTTGGCATTCAGATTAGCCATATCAATTTAAGTATGGTATGCAACAATAATAGAGAATTCATATGGGTAAATATTAAAGAACTAGAAAATTCTTTACGAATTCTCTTGTATTTCTTGTTCTCATTAATTAATTGACCAACTAAAGTTGGGGTTGAGTCCCAAAAATTCTAGAAATATCAAAGGTGAATATGGGCCTATTCACCTGCCATGTATACCACATAAGATGCATCAATGAGATGGTTACATGTGCGATTATTATTAACCTGCAACCTGGCCGGTGCTTGCGAGGTAACTTGCTCAGTAATCTGATTTCGAGCAATTTCAAGATTTTCTATTCAAGATAGTTCATCTTGATAAGTTGGTTTACATCATAGTTGGTTTAGCAAAATAATTTATTGAGTGCCTCCACTAAATAGCTAAACTATTGCTTATGAGAACAAAGTTATCTATATCAATTTGATATACGTTATATACGAGAGTATATTATATTCTTCCCTCACAAGTGGTTCAGGGTCAAGAACCAAATAATTTCATATTATTATTATTGATGTGCAGTGTATATTAACATGATAATGCACAAAGATGGGTTCCCAGAGTTGAGGAAACAAGTTAGTTTTTCTAACATGAGGGGGAGACATGATAAACACTTGAGAAAAAGTTACATGGAACGGATTATCATTTGTATATATAGATCCTCGAATATCATAATATGAACTTGAAGTTCATAAAAAGATAATTCAATTGCAACATATTGCAAAGCATGCCATACACATATGCTGACCCAATGAAAGTAACTATATTCTCATTGCAAATGCTCATATTAAGTCCTAGAAGGACAAAGTCTTTGGTACGCTTAAAGCGTATAGACAAATCGGTTTCAAATAGAACTTCTTAATAAATAAGATGAGCAAATGATTAAAGCGATCATAATAATGAGCCAAGTGATCTAGAATATCACATGACATAACACTTCATAAAATCTCATGAGAGATTCAGGTACCTGAATATATGAATGAATAGGTCTCCTTATTATGTCTTTATGAAAATTTATTGGAACCGATATAAAATGTTCGTCGGTGACATCTATGATAGCGCTAAATATCGACGAGGATCTTAAGTTTGTCAAATATAGACAAAAGTATTGGCCAAATGGAAGAGATACAATTCAAGTAGAATTGATTCCATATGAAAGACATGTAGTTTTGGACATGTAGTTCAAATACTTAAAAGTATTAAGTCAATGGTATGTGCAATCAGTTTTCGATATCTTATTTGTCTAGCATGACATGAAAACTTGATATGCATCTAAAGTTTATAATATGGCTTATATGATTTAACTTATATGACAATTCATGAAGGATTTAAGTTGCTTGAAGCATCTAAAATTCTTGAACTTGAGGTACCTCTTCCTCAGTGCAATTTATGCACAAATGTATCTTGCTATAACTATTAGCATGATAATGTGATAGCGAGGATACCTTTATGGAGATATTGAAGAGTCATTCCACGATGTTTGTGAAGACATTATATATCTATCACGAGTTATGATTTCAAGGTGCACATATTCATTATAGTTAATGGCTGATTTATTTATTAAATCTCTACCAACGATCTCTTGAAGATGGTGCACAAGATTGGGATGCGAAGGCTCAAGGAGGTGAATTGATGCTCTCTTCAGGGGGAGTTAATGCACGTTTCACTCTTTTTTCCTTACAAGGTTTTGTCCCACTAGGTTTTCCTTGCAATGTTTTTAATGAGGCAACAAAAGGGTATATTTCCATACATGTGCACTCTTTTTCCTTCACTAGAATTTTTTCCCATAGGGTTTTTTCCTAGTAAGGTTTTAATGAGGCACATTATCTATGGACATCCAAAGGGGAAGTATTATAATAAATATCATATTATGTTGGATGTCTACTCTTCTTCCATGATCTTCATCTCAAATGCTTAATGACATATTCAATGACATATTTTGTATGTTCAATGACATATTCTATGACATATTTTCTTCACTTTTTATGCCTATATAAAGGCCTTGTAATAGATATAAAAATACACACAATTGAAGAAGAAAATCTCTTCCTTCTCTCTATCTATATTTCTTGTTCATGTTTCACTAAGTTGCTTATATTTCTTATTCATGTTTTACTAAATTGCTTTTATTTTATAACAAAGAAAACATATTCTCCACCAACCAACAACCATTATTGATTGCCAACACTTTTCGCAATTTAGAAAATGTGGATCGGACTTCTGACACTACAATGATTGGGCCTAACAACATAACACCCAATGGACCCATAAACCCAAGATTGTTAAAGGTAATAATAATGGGCCAAAAACAAAAAGAAGCTATTAAGGACTACCCAAATAATAATAATATCACTATGAGCAATACTCAATCCACTACACCCAACACCAATGACCCAAATATTAGGACCCTTAACTCAAATTACAGGTATATTTACACCAAATAATACTACAGCTACTGAAGACCTAATAGAGACTAAACCCTTAATCACACTTATCTAATATAGCCTATACAGTTGGATTAAAAACAACTCTTCCTATCCCTACAAACGACACATCAGAAGTAGCCTCTGACAAAATATATACAAAATCCATAGCAGCCCACCCGTGAATTGTCTCCTTGCATGACACCCATACCTTCCTCAAACACATACAACTCTTCTCCAACTCCAATAAAAGATAATAATTTCTCTCTAAGTGATCCTCCATTATCAATAGTTACCCATATACCTTATATGCAAAAAGGAATCACTACTACCCCTACGATTAATCAACATACACCTAGTAATATTAACACCAACCACACTTTGCTAAATCATATTATTGTAGAGAGTTTTGGGAGAAGTGATTTTCTCGTATTGCTTACAAAGGTATTTATAGAGTACAGAGCGAAACCAAATCCTACCAACTATAGGACTGTACAATAATAAAGGAAATCAAATCCTACTAACTATAGGACTGTACAATATATTCTAACACGCCCCCTCAAGATGGAGGGCGGAGGACACGCCAATCTTGGACATCAACAGAAGAAGCCGAGGACGAGATAAGTTCTTGGTAAGAGCATCAGCAAGCTGATCAGCAGAGGATACATGAGCAACGCGAAGAGACCCATTCTGAACCAATTGACGAACAAAGTGATAATAAATAGAGATGTTTTTCATGAATGAATGAAACACAGGGTTAGCACAAAGGTAAGTCGCGCCAATGTTGTCGCTGTAAATGACAGGGGTAGCCGGAAGAAGAACATGAAGCTCGCGCAGCAGGGAATGAAGCCAACGAACTTCAGTGACAGCAGAAGCAATGGCACGATACTCAGCCTCAGTAGAAGACCGTGCAACGGAACGCTGCTTTTTGGAGCTCCAGGATATAGGATTAGGCCCTAGAAAGACAACATAGGCACCAGTTGAGGAGCGGTCATCACAGTTTCCACCCCATCAGCATCAGAGAAACAATGCAGAGGCATAGTACTTGAAGGACGCAGCCAGACCCCAAAGTCATGCGTCCCATTCAGATACCGGAAGAGGCGCTTAACTGCACCCAAATGAGTGACAGTAGGAGCGTGCATGAACTGTGAGAGTTTATTCACAACAAATGAGATATCAGGATGAGTGAAGGAGAGATATTGGAGGCCCCCAAGGGCCTGTCGATAGGGGGATGCGTCGGCAGGGGCCGAGCCGTCGGCCAGCTGAAGGCGGGTTGACGCCGCTGTTGGTATCTGAATAGGGTTAGATTCCAGCATATTATGGCGAGTCAAAAGATCAACAACATATTACGCTGAGTAAGAAAACACCCCTTGGAGCTGCGCAGAACTTCAACACCAAGAAAGTAGCTTAGATCACCCATGTCTTTAAGAGAAAACTGAGTCCCACGAGAGTCAATCACACGGTTCAAGCAAGGAGAATCATTACCAGTCAAAATGAGATCATCAACATATATAAAAAAATAGGCCGTAATACCAGAATGCTGAAAGACGAAGAGCGAAGTGTCAGAGGTAGTGTTGGCGAAACCCATGGTCAGAAGGCATTGGCGGAGCGCACTGTACCATGCCCGAGGTGCCTGTTTGAGTCCATAAATAGCTTTCTGTAACTTGCAGACATAAGATGGATAGGCTTTGTCAACAAAACCCGGTGGTTGTGCCATATAAACATCCTCTGTAAACCTCCCGTGAAGAAAGGCATTGTTCACACCCATTTGACGAAGAGGCCAGCCCTTGGAAACAGCTAGACTGAGAACCAAACGCGGAGTTGTCGGCTTAACAACCAGACTGAAAGTCTCCTGAAAGTCTACACCTGGACGCTGATGAAAACCCTTCGCAACAAGCCGGGCTTTGAACTTATCCAAAGTACCGTCAGGCTTTCGTTTGATACGATAAACCCACTTGCAACCCACAACATTCTGTGAAGAATCAGGCGGAACAAGATCCCAGGTGCCATTCCGTTGCAGAGCATCAAACTCTGATGACATAGCAGCGCGCCAGCGCTCATTAGACATAGTAGTAGACAAAGTCTGAGGTTCAGTAACAGCTAGAGAGGTGACAGCAGACATACCAAACTTCTTGTTGGGCGTAAAGATGTTATTTTTGCTGCGAGTTTGCATATGATGACCAACCTGAGAGGATGTAGGTGGCGGCAAAATGGGTGTAGCGGCAGCAGGGGCCGTTGGCGGTGCCGGAAGGGGCGCTGGTGGCGCGGGCGTTGGCGCCGGCAGTGCGTCTGGTGAAGGATCGCTAGTGGGAGCGGCGGCAGGTACTGGTGGCGGCAGCGGAAAGACTTCTAGGGAGACCGGAATGGGTATAGTGGGAGACGCGGGGTTAGACAATTTGGAGAACGGGAAGACATCTTCATGGAAGGTGACATGACGCGAGACGAAGATTTTAGGCGTTGAGGGATCAAAGCATAGATAGGCGCTTTGAGTAGTAGAGTAGCCGAAGAGGACACAGGCACGAGATCTGGGTTCCATTTTGTGTGAAGTGCAGGGTCGAAGCCAAGGGAAGCATTAACAGCCGAACACACGTAGTTTGGCAAGGTTGGGGCGCTTATGGAAGAGAGACTCGAAGGAGGAGAACATCGAGAGATTTGTCTTGGGAAGACGATTAATGAGATAGACTGCAGTAGCAAAGGCATACGGCCAGTAAATGAGAGGTACAGAGGCATGATGAAGGACAGTGAGACCAGTATCGACAATATGACGGTGACGACGTTCAGCATAGCCATTGTGCTGGGGTGTATGAGGAGGTGAAGTGAGATGTGAGATGCCATTGGAGGCAAGAAAAGAGCGTAAAGCGAGGAATTCACCCCCATTGTCAGTGTACAGAGTAATGATTTTAGCAGAGAAATATTTTTCTACAAGGGATTTAAAAATGGGGAAGGTTTGTAAGACATCAGATTTACGACGTAAAGGAAAAAACCAAACATACGTAGAGAAGTGATCAACAAAGAAGACATAATACTTAAATCCTTCATTAGAAATAATTGGAGAGGTCCATACATCGGAGAAAATAAGCTCCAACGGAGCAGTAAAAGATAAACTAGACTCGGAAAAAAGGTAACTTATGAAGCTGGCAAGAGACACAAGCAAGATCAGACACATTACTGGATGCTATACTGCTAGAAGACACTAAATGACGTAGGATTTTAGCTGACGGGTGACCAAACCGAGAATGCCACAAAGACGCAGAGAGCTTTTGTGCTGTGAGGGCGGACGGGGGACTGGAAGCCGCCGGCCAGTAGTAGGTGTTACCCCTAAGTGGGCCGCGAACGAGTGTTGCCCACGTGCGACGATCCTTCACCTGAAAATCAGTATCACAAAGAACAACATTAACATTATTGTGACGACATAATTGGGCAACAAAGATCAAATTTTTTCGCATATGTTGAACATAGAGAGCCCTAGGTAATAAAACAGAGGAATAACTGTTAAGTTGTCTAGTATGTGTAATTGTCAAACCTTCACCGTTACGAATCACCACATTGTCGAAACCAGTGTAAGGACTGTAAAGAGACATGTTGGCAAGATCAGAGGTTATGTGATGAGAGGCACCAGAGTCCAGGATCCAATCGGATGTAGAGGGAATTGTCGGAGAATGATGGGCTGTGTGAGCAGCCAGATAAGGCGGCGAAGCATAAGCTGGCCGCAGCAGTGGTCCACCGTAAGGGGGCTGATTGGCGTCATAGATGGGATAGGACGGACAGCGGCGCGCGGAGTGCCCAAATTCACTGTAGTGGTGGCACTTCCCATTGTACCCGTGAGATTGGCCATTGCTGGAGTAACCACCGTGACTTGAAGCTGAACCGCGGCTGCTCCTGCCGCGCCCGCGGCTACCGATTTTATCCACAATCTGGGCACTCACGCGCACATACGGCACTACTTCTCGTGGTCGTATCATGGCTCTCAAACAGCAGCTCCATAATCCGGTAAAAGGTTGCAAATCTATTACTGATTTTATGCATGGTATTCGCATTATCCACAATAATGCGAATACCATGCATAAAATCAGTAATAGATTTGCAACCTTTTACCGGATTATGGAGCTGCTGTTTGAGAGCCATGATACGACCACGAGAAGTAGTGCCGTATGTGCGCGCGAGGATGTCCCAGGCCTCTTTAGAGGTTACCGCAGTAGCAATGAACGAGATGATCGTCGGTGTGATCGACGAGATGATGGCACTGAGAATAAGATTGTCCTGGTGAATCCAGTAAGGATATGCTGGATTAGCGGAAGTTACCTCCTTGTCGACGATAGTTGCTGGTGGGCACGGCTTCGAGCCGTCCAAGAAGCCGAGGAGGTTGTAACCCGTAAGAAGGGTTCGGTATTGGAATTTCCACGCCAGGTAATTAGTAGAATCCAATTTGAGTGGGATCTGAGCCGATGCATTGATGTCAATCGGCTGGAGAAGATCGTTTGAAGTCGTTGCGGCCATGAGGCGTGATGCAAAGGAGAGGAGGCGCTGAACGACGTCGAGACAAAAATCAATATCACAATGATAAACTTCACAAGTTTCTTGATTCAAATTTTTGTTGACCAACATCAATATAATATAATTGCTATGTAACGTTTGACTAACCAACAATAGACGTTCCTTTTCTTTGCCTTATTTTGGTCCAGATAGTGTCTGGTTAAAAAAAATTATATTTAGAAATGCTGCTGAGTTATTTAGAAAAGAGGAAGAGCGGCCGAGAAGGGCAGCAACGGCGGCGACGGACTGCCGATTAGTGTAGCGGCGACGGCAGCGCGGGTAGGAAATAATTAGGGTTTCTTTGGCGATAAGCCACTGGCGTATGATACCATGTAGAGAGTTTTGGGAGAAGTGATTTTCTCGTATTGCTTACAAAGGTATATATAGAGTACAGAGAAAAACACAATCCTACCAACTATAGGACTGTACAATAATAAAGGAAATCCAATCCTACCAACAATAGGACTGTGCAATATATTCTAATAGTACCAACGTAACATATCTAACGTATCATTCTATCATAGGTATATGAATCGGAGTAGAGCATGAGGAAATACAAACTTATACATATGACATGTTGATCTATAAGACAAAAATGATCACTCGTGCACTGAACATAGGCCGACAAAGCCATACAATATTTTATGCACACGACATGTGTCTACAAACCTCTAAGAGCACATAAACATCATAAAGGTCGGGACAGGGTCGCGACATACTAATCAATACATGTCCTAATCATACCAACCAAATAAGCAACTCCGGAGCAAATGGAGCGCACCAAACTCTTCCACTGAGCTGATAGCCTACTTAGAGGACTCTCAACCTATCTATCGGAAGCTGCAGGCATGAAACACATTGTCCCCAGGCAAAAGGGACGTCAGTACGAATAACGTAGCGGTATGTAGGGCACATAAATAAGTATATAAAAGACACGAAAAAAATACTATGGAGTAAATCATAAAATATTTATAGAGTCATGCATATGCGTATGAATGTCATGTCGTGCATAAATGTGTTCAAAACTTCATCAAGCCTCTGAGGGCATCCCATCATATATGTTACATCATGTACTTTAATATTAGGATAAGTCGTAGTAATCCATATGAGCTTCAAGGGATTAAGACCCCGTAAGTTTACCAAACTTGATACCGGTAGATATTATATTAGTGTGGTATTTTTTTTAAGTGGAGCATTTGAGTAAAAGTTTTACAAGTATAATTTTGGATCGTTACCATTATTAATATTTTCGGATATGGTAAATTATATACATAATATGAGAAAGTCTATGAGATTTTCCTTATTGTAAAGATAAAAATTATTTTCGCACAAGAAAAAAAGGTTATTTTTTTTTATCATTTTATGAATTAGGCGTACAAAAAAATTATACTTTTTATATGAGACTAGACAAATTAGAAGTAGAAAAAATATATGTATTTTTATATGGATATTTTAATGAAATAATAATGTATATATTGAATTTATATGATACCGCATGACCATAATAGTAAATTATATAAAGTGTATTAAAAATAAATAAAATTTTAAGTAATTTCAAATAATTGTTAATTGCGTAAATAATTGATTAATTATCGAATAACGGGTTATTACTTAATTAATTAATAAGTTAATAAGATTAAACAAATTGTTCAGATATTTATGTCTACATGTGAATGTTCTCTTTGTTTCTACGAGCACTACTAGGGGTGTGCATTCGAATCGGTTTATCGATAAATCGAATCGATTATTTGTTATCGGTTTATTGATATCGGTTTATCGGTTTATCGATTCGATTTCGATTTCAAAAAATTTTCCTTATCGGTTTATCGATTCGATTTCGATTTTGGCCATTCGGTTTATCGATAAATCGATAAGATATATTAAAAAGACAAATATACCCTTATTTTATAATAATATGACTACCCTATCCTTACATAATAGATACAGTCAGCGGTCAGCCTGACTCTTCAGTCTTTGCCCTAACCTAACCCTTCGCATATTTATATATACTACTATACAATCAGTAACCCCTAATCACACACACCCCTACCGAAGAGTAAAAACTAAAAAGCCTAACCCTAACACTGCCTTGGCTGCGCAGCTTCTTCTTCGATCTTCTTGGATCTTCTCGGTTCTTCATCTTCCTCAGTTTCTCCCTTCAGGTGATCAGGTCAGCTTTATTTTTATTTTTTCGCCAATTTCTTTTTTCCCCAATTTGTTTCGCTTCTATTTAGACTTTTAAATTTTGACGACTGAATATAATGGCTGATGTCGTTCTTAATCTGTCTAATTCTCGCTCCAATTTCATGGCTGTTGTGAAGGTTTTTTAATTGTCATCCTCTCATATCTGCAATTTTTCTTTTATAGTACAAGATTTATTCTTCAAATAGCAAAACAGATTTGTGCCCTTCTCTTTGTTAGCTACCCATTGTAGCTGCTGAGTTTGCCATTGCTTTTTCCTCTTTGTTCATTGTATTGTTTCGGTTATAATTTTTTATATATATCTAAGTGGCTATTTGTTATTATTATTTTACATTGGTCATTTATGTTAAACATGATTATTTTGTGGCAACTCAGATGTTTGGAAAGATTTGTTCTTGACAAAAATTGTCCGTCCGTGTTTAATCTTTTCTTAAAATACATCTTTAATGAGAATTTGCTCTTGTAATTCCTTGCTCTTAAAACATATCTTTTATGTTGATTGATTACATGTCCTTTCTCATTCCTTATGTGAGAGGTTTGATATTTGTTTCATTTTCCAGATTGAGTGCAATACGGCTTGAGGAGAAGGAGAAAAGGGAGATGGAAATTGTAAGGGAAATAATTGAAGAAGCAGAGGTATACAAAGCAGGAAATAAACTGTAAGTTGCATTCTTAATTCACTAAACATGGCTGAAAATGATAATATTGGTAAAGTAGCCGTTGAAAGTAAAGATTCTGAGTCCACAGCAGCAACTACTCACTCGACAGTTTCAAAACAAAGGAGAAAACGATCTCGGGCATGGGATTTTTTTGAAGAAAAAGTTGATGCTAAAGGAAATAATAAATATGCATGTAAATTTTGTGGACAAGAGTATTTTGAGACAAAAGGCAAAAGTACGACACAAATGAATGGTCATATTGATAAATGTCCAAAGAATCCTTATAAAGTTGAAAAAGGTCAAAAACTATTACAATTTCACACATTACCGGGGGGTAATAAAGGTGATCTTATTCCATGGAAATTTGATCAAGAAGAGTGTAGGATGGCTTTGTGTCGTATGGTGATTGTTGATGAACTTCGGTTTAGTTTTGTTGAGAAGGAAGGCTTTAGGAAATTTATGAAAGTGGCACAACCTTGTTTTCATATTCCTTCCCATACTACTATTACACGGGATTGTTTTGCTCTTTTAAATGTGGAAAAAAATAAATTAATGAAGTTTCTTAAAGGAACAAGTCAAAGAGTAAGTCTTACCACTGATACATGGACTTCTATTCAAAAAATTAACTATATGTGCATCAAAGCCCATTGGATTGATAGTGAATGGATTATGCATAAAAGAATTATTAACTTTTCTCCAATTACTAGTCATAAAGGTGAAGATATGGCAAGGTGTATTATTGATTATTTGCGTGAGTGGGGTTTGCAAAAGATTTTCACTGTCACAGTTGACAATGCTAGTTCAAATGATGTGACCGTGGAGAAGTTGTCTGACAAATTAAATGATTGGGGAACCAATTCCATGAATGGTCAACACCTTCACATGAGATGCGTGGCTCATATTGTAAATCTTATTGTGAAAGATGGTTTAAAAGAGTCAAGTATTTCTATTGCTCGTGTTAGATGTGCAGTCAGATACATTAGACAGTCTCCTGCTAGGTTGAGGAAGTTTCAGGAATGTTGTGAAAGTGAAAATATTGTCATGAAGTCTTTATTCTTAGATGTTCCTACAAGGTGGAATTCCACCTACTTGATGTTGAGCAGGGCTATAGAATATGAGCGTGCAATTAAAGAATATTCTGATCGTGATATTGGCTTGTCAAGTTATCTTATGTTTGATGCTATTTCAGATGGAAAGCCTGTAGGTTTGCTTACAAGAACTGATTGGGATGATGTAAAGAGAATTGCACAATTTCTTGAAATATTTTATAATCTCACTTTGAAGGTGTCTGGATCACTTTATGTAACATCAAATGTCCATTTTATTGCAATCGGTCAAGTTGCTGTTTACTTAAATCGATTAATAACAACTGAAGATAAACTTTTGGGTGAAATGGCATCAAGTATGTGGAAAAAATTTGAGAAGTATTGGGGTGAACCAACAAAAATGAACAAAATGATTTTCATTGCTTGTGTTTTGGATCCTCGCTACAAGTTTAGTACGGTTAGTTTTGTACTTAAGAGGATGTTTGGAGATAGTGGGACAATTATTGAAAAAGAGGTTCATACTTATATGAGTTCATTGTTTAATGAGTATGCCTCTAATTCGGTCTCAAAAGATATTGGTGGTGAAGTTTCTACCTCTTTGCCAAGCTCTTCAACACCTGGTTTAGGTGAACTTTTAGATGAAATAAGGAAACATAAAGCTGAATGTGGCGTTGAAGATTCTAAAACAGAATTGGAGAAGTATCTTGCAGAAGCTCCTGAAAAGGAAAGATCGGACTTTGATATCTTGGTTTGGTGGAAGGTGAACTCACCTAGATTTCCTATTCTTGCTAAGATGGTTCGAGATGTGCTTGCTATTCCTATTTCAAGTGTGGCATCTGAAAGTGCATTTAGTACTGGAGGGCGTATTCTTGACCAATTTAGGAGTTCATTAACTCCTAAATTGGTTGAAACTCTAGTGTGCCTTCAAGATTGGCTTCGGAGTGAATCACTTCCTGTAAATATTGAGGAAGATTTAGATTTTCTTGAGACACTTGAGGAAGGTATGTATATTTTAATAAAATTTATTGTATTGCTTAAGATAGTTAAATAATATATTAATTGCTTGTCTTGTTAATATATTTTCTTATTAGATTTTACTAATCTTGGCAAAGAAGCTTCAACCGACGACGTTTGCTAGAGTTTGTTAGTTGCTATTTGCTATGTAAGTTCTCTTTTTTAAATAATATACTTTGTAAAAGAATGTGATGTATTACAAAGTTCTTAATATTTTTCTCTTTAATAACTTGCAGTTGTTGTATTGTTGTCTGATCTTTCTGCTGCTGTCTGCTGTCTGCTGCTGAATACTGCTGCTGCTGATAAATTATAATGGGTAAGCTGTTGATATGCACTCTGTAACTCCAGATTGGCTGGATGTATTGCTAATTTGCTATATGCTGAATGCTGCTGTTGATATGCACTCTTTCTTCTTCTTTCATCTTTTTGTTAAGCTGTTGATCTTTCTTCTTTTTGTTAAGCAGAATGCTGCTGTCTGCTGTTGCTGTTGTATTGTTGTCTGCTTTTGTTGTATTGTTGTCTGCTGTTGTTGTTGTATTGCTGTCTGCTGCTGCTGAATCCTACTGCTGCTGAATCCTACTGCTGCTGCTGATCTTTCTGCTGCTGTCTGCTGCTGAATACTGCTGCTGTATTGTTGTTTGCTGAATATTGCTGAATACTGCTGCTGTTGTCTTTCTTATAGGTTTATGAGAAGAAAAAAACTGTGTGCTGGAAGTATGACCTTGGCTGGAAAAGGAATTTTGAACAGGTGATATGCATAAGCCACTCTTCTATACACAATTGCACAGTTAATTATCTTACACTTGAACTGACATTCTGAAACTTGATACATATGTAGGTCTCCAGCTGAGAATGAATGAAGTGGAATACTATTTTTTGTTGAAATTTCCAGTTCTACAGCTTTCATTACAGTTTTATTGTAATAATTGGACAGACGAATTACTAAGCTTTTGTGTTTGAGCATTTGAACTATTAGGATTGTGTGTGTGCTTGTTGTAAACATTTGGAAAGGGATTTGTATCATTTCAAATTGCCCAGGACATTGTCATATGTTAGTTTAAAAATTAGAGAATCAAAGTACTATGTTGTATTATCTCAATAGTTTCAGCCGTGATAATCAAAGTGTGCAGCCCGCCTCTTGGCTTATTGGTGTTATCGATAAATCGAATCGATAAGCCTCCAAAATCGATAAATCGAAATCGAAAAAATCGAAACCTTATTGAAACGATAACGATAAGCATATGTAAGAATCGATAATCGATAAATAATTATCGATAAGGGTCAGAATCGAATCGATAAATCGAATGCATACCCCTAAGCACTACGGCCGTGAGTATGAGTTAATTCCTTTCATTTAGTAGAAATTTATTATTTATTAATAAATGAACATTTTGACTGCCACTCTTTGTAACATAAGGTTGATATATATGTTTGGTTCGAATAAATGATCCCATGTGCTAGAAGGCGAAACATTTTTACTGCTCGTTCAATAGGCTTAGGAAATTTTAAGCCTTTAATGTAACTACATAGCGGTTGCTAAACACCCCGTCTCTACGTGGCAGCCCTTCCATGCCAAGAGTGTGACTCATAACTTAGAACGAAAGGTGGAATTTAGAGAAATGTTTTTCCCCTCTTCAATAAGGAGCTTCATTATTCCAATTGTTAAGAGTAAAGAGTTGGGAGCTTCTACAACATTAATAAATTCATTTGCTGCTTGTTCCTGAAGTTTGCATGGCACTATTATCGCAGTATTTCAATCTTTTGATAGCATTTACTTTTTCTTCAATAGAAGTGCAAGCCAAGCATGATACAAACAGTTCAAAAGTCATTCAGAAAAATATTAGAGTATTCCCTATGCTTAAGCTAACAAGGGGAAATTCTTATTCTTGAGGCGAAATGCCTAGTAGGAGAAAAGATTTGCAGTACTAGTTCTGGAACAAGCAACTACATTCATTGTCAAGACAACATGTTGGGTGTACCCATTCACTATCAAAATGATGGCCTTATTTATACATGCTGGCTCTTGTATATTCACCGCCACGAAGTGAATGTGTTCAACAATGGCTGTCACTTGATTGTATACAATCGTTTAAAATGAATGTAGTTTCTGGCCCACCAGCGTACCCATTAATAAAGGTTTGCTCTGATGATGTAGCAAGACTCAGGTATGTTAAAATTATCACTTTTTTTCTTTTTGACATGATTTATAGAACACAAACGAAACGAGCAAATATACAAATTTCATGAATGATTTTATTCACAGAAGTATTAGAAGTGTCTATGTTCTTGAATTCTCATGTGTCTTATTATTCTATCGTCTGTTCATGGGTCTCAAAACATACTTAAGTCGATAAAATTTATTTCATGATATTATCATAGGGATGATGGCCTTATGAATTACCGAGAAATTTTATAAACGTATTTAATATGCATTTATATATGCACATTGACCCATGCACTTATACATACACATTGACACATGACCAGACGGCATTGTATACACGCATATATATAGGAAAGGTTATGGCATTATATAAGGACCACCACCTGATCAACTAGTATACAATGATTATTTTGCTCATAGTGGTTTAGATGATATGATAGAATGTCCTAAGAGGCTTTATCATTCCTTCATGTATAGATAATTAGTTTGATGAGCCCTCATAATAGACGAGGTCAGCATTCATCGAAAGATCGGCAAGACTTCACCCTCATTCGAAGTGAAACCAAGTCTATAAGTCATCGTGTCAGTATTTTGGTACGTACTTATGGGTAAAATGGTTCACGGATATTGTATTTTCAACTTACAGTAGTATATTACAAGTCGTGGCCATATTGGCTTATAATAGTTGTAGAAGAAAAAAGAGTTAGAATAGTTTTCTCGGGCAAGTATGGCGCCGGGTGTCAGCCATGCCTCCGTAGATTTGGTGTGTGGCAATATTATCTCGGCAACTATGGGTAAAATCATCAACGAATACCAGCTGATTAGGTGGTGTTGCTATTATTACACTGTAACCTCTCCCCATATCTCATATACTTGATACTTTATTCGTACTGATATCTTTTTGATGGTGACGCTGCATTCCTGCCTGCAGGTATAGATAACCAGTTTGACGAGCCCTCATATAAGACGATGTCAGCGTTCAGTGAAGGATCGGCTGGACTCCACCTCATTCGAAGTGCTGCCAAGTCTATAAGTCATCGTGTTATGATTTTGATATATAATTATGGGTAGACTAGTACCCTGTCCCATTGGATATCAAATAATCTTAGAGGCTTTGTAGACAGAGGTTCATTTTGTACAGTATGTCAGAGGCCTTGATGACCCATAGGTATTCATGTTTTATGAAAAATAGTTCAGGGATATAGTGTTTTCCAATTACAGTAGTATATTTGCCAATCTTTCAGCCATGCGTATGTAGTATGTGGTGATATTTCGGCCATGTAGATGCAGTATATGGCATTCTTTCAGGCATGTAGATGGAGTATGTGGCGATCTTTTAGCCATGCAGATGTAGTATGTGGTGATCTTTCAGCCATGTACATGAAGTATGTGGCGATCTTTTAGCCATGCAAATGTAGTTGGAAATAGAGTTTAGTCATAGAAAGTAGCCTTATTCAGTTCAAAATGCAGATGGATGTAGAGCTTAACCTCGGATGGTAGCATAGTAGCCTTCTACAATTGGAAGGCAAGATGGTAGTCTTATGCAATATAGATGCAGATGGAGACAACGTTTAGTCTCAGAAGGTAGAATGGTAGCCTTATGCACATTAGAAGGCAGAATAGTAGCCTTATATGATGCAGATGTAGATGGAGACAATGTTTAGTCGCAGAAGGAAAAATGGTAATCCTTATGCAGATAAGAAGGCAGAATAGTAGCCTTATGCAATGCAGATGCAGATGGAGATAACGTTTAGTCTCGGAAGGCAGAATTGCAGCTTAATGCAGATTGGATGGCAGAATAGTAGCCTTATGTAAGAAATAAAATAGCAAATAACAGTAGAGTTTTCTTAGCTGATAGCATATTGCGACGTTCTTATTACTGGGAGCATTGTGACATACTGAACATATAGGTACGTGCTGATAGCAAATGTTGGCAAGTGCAACGGTTCGGAGTGTCGTATTCTTGAACAATTTTTGTTCCATGGAGTACAATATCTTCAATGATTTCGTAATCCTAGTGTCTGCATCTAAACAAAAATTGTGAGTTTTGTATGGGGGAAGGTTAGTTCGTATCCCCGCTGGCTTTACTTGACACATTCGACTTTGATCTGGTGATACCATTTGTATCATTAGGTTACAGTTGCTAAACAAAGTTGTTTCAATAATAATCATGCATGTTTAAAAAAAATATGGCATAAATTAAAAATAGCTTTTAGATAAAATGACACTGTGATGTAGTTCAGGACATTGCAACTTCTCCTGCTACAGAATTTTGAGGGTCCTTCTCAAAATTCTGCCCCAGTTTTATGAGTTGATGTTTCTTACTATTGCTTGTGCGGCAATCGACTGAAATTACTTCCAGAGTTTTGAGGGTCCTCTTCAAATTCTTCCCCAGTTTCCAATTGCGAGGGGAAAAGAAATTTTTATTGAATTGTGACCGAACCCGTTGGGCTACCTGTGTATCCCTTATTCAAGAGTAATCAGGTCATGCATATTTCAATTTGCATCATATAAGGAAAGCATAAAGTTTACACATAGTAACACTTGACTGCAACTAAATTGATTAGCTTTGGCCTGACTCATTCGTCCATTTCTACGGTATGAGGGCTCCTCCTATCAAAACCCGGTGAACCATGTATTGGCCCTGCCAGTTGGGAGAGAACTTCCCTTTGGCTTCATCTTGAAGAGCGAAAATTTCCTTTTGCACTAGCTACCCCGATATGAACTGTATTGGCAAGATTTTTTTGTTGAAGGCTCTGGACATTCTGTTATGATAGAGTTAATCATGGCAGAGTGCGTTCATTCTCTTTCCATATATAAAGGCTAGTTGCTCAGAATGATTTTTTACTCATTATGGATCGTCGAGCTCAACTTTTTGTATGATCCTTAGGGAAAGCAATTTCTACCTCAATGAGAATGACAGCCTACGTACCATAAACCAGCATGTAAGGGGCTGCCCTAGTTGATCTGCAGACCATGATGCAATTTCTCAGTAAAGAAATTGATAACTTCTCGTTCCACTGTTTATGCTTCTCTACCATTTTCCTCAATATCTTCTTGATATTCTTGTTGGCGGCTTCTACAGCTCCAGTCATGTGAGGACTGTAGGCTGTGGAATTCTTGTGTTTGATCTTGATGGTTTTGCACAAAGCTTTAATCTACTCGCGCCATTATCGGTAATGATCGACTTTGGAATTCTGAATCAACAAAAGGCGCGGTTATGGACAAAGTCTATCACGACTTCTTAGTTACTACTTTGTAAGATGCCGGTTTGACCAATTTAGTGAAATAGTTGATGGCTACTAGGATGAACCTGTGTCTGTTAGAAGTGGAAGGCGCAATTGGTTTAATAATATCCATCCATTAGGTGGTTAATGGACACATTAAACTTTTTGTGTTAAGCTCTCTTGAAGGTATCTTTATCATGTCTACATGTATCTAAAAGCGGTGGCATTTTTGAACATACTGGATGCAGTCTGTTTCCATAGTTATCCAAAAGTAAACAACTCGGAGTATCTTATTTGCTAAGACAAAATCGTTCATATGTGAAGCACAAGTCCCACCATGAATTTCCTCTTGTAGCCTGGATGCTTCCTTTGTGTTGACACATGTCAATAATCCTAAATCGGAAGTCCTAATGCTGTAAAAGTAGTTGTTGGACAATCTCCGAAGTGTGCATTTTTGAGTAGGATTAGCAAGCTCTAGGTATTCTCCTTTTACCAAATATTCCTTTATATCAAGAAACCAAGATTTTCCATCTGCTTCCTCTTCAACATGGGCATAATAAGCTGGCTAATTATGGATTTTTGCTGTAATAGGATCAATGAAATTCTTGTTAGGATGTTGTATCATAGATGAATGGAAGCTAATGCATCGGCAAACTCATTCTGGATTTTGGGAACATGCTGGAATTCCATCTTTTTAGCCTCTTTTTCAACTCTTGTACATGATATAGATACGAGAGTATGTTGGAGTTCTTGGTTGCTCATTCTCCTTGTACCTGATGTATATGTAAGTCTGAATCTATGATAACTAGCAGCTCTTGAACGTTCATGTAAACTGCCATTTTGATTCCTAAGATACAAGCTTCATACTCGGCCATATTGTTGGCGCAGGGGAACCTGAGTTTCGTAGACACTGGATAACGTTGACCGGTTTCTGATATTAAGGCTTCTCATATGCCAACTCCTTTGAAGTTTGCTACTCCATCGAAGAACATTCTCAGACCGTCACAGGGTTCTGCAATGTCTTCTCCTATGAATGATACCTCTCCATTAGGAAAATACGTTTTTAGGGGTTCGTATCCTCCATCCACGGGGTTTTCAGCAAGGTGGAAGCCAGTGCCTATCCCTTGACCGCTTTCTGAGTCACGTAAATAATGTTGAATTCAATCAACAGTATTTGCCATTTGTCAAGCTTGTCAGTGGGCATGGACAGATATGTTTCCATATTTGTGCCTATAGGCTTTCACATGGATTGCTCCATCCTTTATCTCGCAACCCTATCCCCAATTTATTGAGTTCCAGCGGACAAATGTTAAGACTGGAACCTCTATCAATCAAGATCCGAGTGATGAAACAATCTTCGCATTACACGATGATGTGCAGTGCTTTATTGTGACCTAGCCCTTTAGGTAGCAGCTCGTCCTCATAAAAGGTGATCTTACGGCTTTCTGGAACTTGTCCTACCATATTAACCATTTCCCAGCCGGTGATGTTACTTGGTACGTATGTTTCACTCAGCACCTTTAACAGAACATTCTTGTGTGCTTTGGAATTTTGCAGCAAAGAGAGGATGTATATTTGTGTTGGCGTCTTGTTTAAATGGTCAATGATCAAATATTCCTTGGCCTGTATTTTCCTCCAAAGGTCGTATGGATCTGTCTCAATGAGAGGTGACCGCTTCGTGGTGTCACGACCCGGTTCACCCTCTGTGAACCACCGTGACAGCACCTAGTCTCTACGGCTAGGTAAGCCTATCAATGCAGAAATTAAACCATAATTGCAGAAGAAATAACTAAAACTGAATTAATAATGTAAAATAGTGTTTAAGGTACCGCTCGTCACATATAATAACATCTCTTAAAACTATCAACATTCCCAAAACCAGAAATGTCATAAATCACAAGCTAAGGGATACATAAGAAGCTCTAACTCCGAAAATGTCTAAACAATGGAAAAATATCGAAAGGGCTATACTTACTATAGAAAGATAGAGAGGGACTCTTCGGTCTGTGGACGTAGTAGATATACCTCAAAGTCTCTAAAGAAATGCCTCTTTTAGAGGCTGACAAAACTGAGTGGAAGTACCTAGACCTGCACAACAAAAATGTGCCGAAGAGTAGCATGAGAACATATAGCAATGCCCAGTAAGAATCAAGACTAACTCGGTGAAGTAGTGACAAGGAAAAGTCAAGACACCTACTGGTCAAATAAACAATATAATTATAGGGGCAATGGAACATGATATATACATATGTATGTGAAGACTGTACGAAATGACAAATAATGCTACAATCACAATGAGGGAAGAAACAACAAGTAGCACGAGAATATAAATAATGATGATACATAATCATGGCAAAATACAATCCAAACCCTAAGATCATAATACAGAAAGGAAACACAAACAATAACTCGGTCCTACGGTAGTGTTCACATCAGGTCTTATTTATCAATTTCAACAAACTTTCTGAATCTCGGTCAAATAACAAACGAGTCCCGTCATCTAAAATCAACACTTGGCATCCTGTGCTTCTATCAACCTTACGGTCATACGGGCAACTAACTGGCTCACTAGGGGCACTCCCACATATAAAAATATTTAAACAAGGACGCGCCTCTATATTTAGCAAAATCAAGGGAACTTCACCTCCAATAGGAGTGTTTCAACTACGTGTATGCTTGCGCGAGTGCTTTAGCAAGATTTCTACCAACTAATAAAAGATAAGAAAAAAGCGGGTCGCATGCACAATGTTCCCTCACAACATCCACAAGATAAGGCTCATAAAGGAAAGCAAACCACAATCAAGATATTAAACAAATATAGGAATACCTCCACAGACCATCACAATCTTTACAATCAATCCGTGACATAGCCCTCCTTATTTTGCCACGTGTGTAATTAATAACATAATAAGAACCACCTTATTTCGCCACACATGCATCATAATGTTCCCACCATATTTCGCCACATGTGCAACCCACATATATGTATATAAATATATCCCGCCTTATTACGCTGCATGTGCAATATATCAATAGCAACAGTAGCACAACAAAGACCTTGTGCAATCTCTCAACAACAATCGCACGACAGAAAACTCGTGCATCACAACATCAACAATTGCACGGCAGAAACCTCATGCATCATGATATCAATAACCACACGACAGAAACCTTGTTCCCCCCAATATCAATAACCGCACGACAAAAATCTCGTGCATCACAATATCAATAACCATACGGCAGAAACCCCGTGCAACAACACCCCAAGTACAATAGCAACAAATACAATATATACAGAAGCACAACAAGTGAATTAAATGAAGAATCTTTCATTCACCGGGGCGGTAAGACTAGCTCACAAAGAATAACCACAATAGAGAATACTAAACGTAACAAGAACAACTTAACAAGGGAGAAAATAATATGACACAACGACCCCATAGCATGTAGTTCAACAACATGGGAGTTAACAAAAGTCATGAACATGGGAGTTAACAAAAGTCAAGTAATTCCAAATAAGGAAATATCAATTACACATAAAATGTCTACCCTTCTTTTAATATTGGGTAAGTTACGAAGGATACGCAACAAATTCAACTAAGACTAAATAATTACCTGAGAGATAATAATGATTTCCAATGAAAACAAGCAGTTATGAAAGATAACGCGACCATGGAGGAGGTAAAGATCTTTAGTTAAGTAAGGTAAGAGTAAATTAGGCAAATTAGAAAGAATCATAAGCAATGAATTCCAAGTAAAGATGTTGAGGTGGAACTAGTAATAAAAAAAGCCAAACATATCAAGAACAACTTCACACTCAGTGAATATAAGGACCCAAGAATCGTAAAAGGCCAAGTTCCCATAAATAAGTCTGAGAACGCACTCGTCACCTCATGTACTCGGATTACAATCAACAAAGAAGACTCAAATCCTAAGGAAAATTCCCCCACACAAGGTTAGGCAAGATACTTACCTCGAACCGCCTCAATTCAACTAGAAACGACGTTCTTGCCACGAGTACTCGACTCCCAATAACCCAAATCAATTTCAATTTAACCTGATAATGTAAATAACACTTCAAGTAATTGATTCTACAATTTAATTCTAAGCTAATACACAGGATTATTTAAAATGACCAAAATGCCCCTCAGGCCAACGTCTTAGAATCAGGCGAAATTTATATTATCAAAAACGTCATACTCTCATGAGTTTATATAAACTAAGAGTATTGAAATCAGAGTCCAAATGATTCTTCAAATCGTGAATTAAAGGACTAAAAGCTTTTCCCCCAATTTCTACCAAAATTCTAATATTTAAGGACGAATTTAAGGAAAAATTCATGGAAATTAGTCTAAATTGAGTAAGAATTACATATCCAAGTTGCCCAGGTGAAAGTCCATTTAAAAATCGTGATCTCCCGAGCTCCCAAGTCAAAAATATGAATTATGGTGTAAACCCTCGTTTTTGAAAACTTATATTCTACCCAGATAAGTAAAGCATCGCGAACGTGGAGGAAGTCTCGCGTTCGCGAAGAAGAAAAGTAAAGGATGCCTAGATTACACATCGAGAATGGGACAGTACGTTCGTGAATGCAAAAAAAAGGAAATTGAATGGCTTAAGGACTTCTCTTCGCGAATGCGTGAACCTGTACGCGAATACGAAGGGTGGGATGGCATAACTATGCGAACGCGATGGACAGATGCGAACGCGCTGAAGGAAGAGACAGAGCTTCGCGAACGCGAAGAAGGAATTCCAACTAGTCATCAACAAAGCTTCGCGAACGTGAAGGTATGTTTGTGAACGCGAAAGAGGATACCAGAAGCAAATACAACAGTTCAAAAAGAAGGAGAAATGACCCATATAGCATCCGAAACACACTCGAGGCCCCTGGGACCTCAACCAAAATCACCAACAAACCTAATACCTCATTCAAAACTTTCTCCAATCCGTAAACCTCCTAAAACAACATCGGAAACATGAATAAATCAAGGATTTATGCCTAAGAATTTCAATTCCCCTCAAAATACGATTTTGATGAAAAACCTAACCAAATTACGTCTGAATGACCTGAAATTTTACACATACATCCTAAATGACATGACAGAACTACTGAAACTCTCGGAATTCCATTCCGACCCTCATATCAAAATCTCACTACTGGACCGGAACTTGAAAATTCAAACATTCGACATTTCAAGCCTAAATTACGTACAAAAATTCCAAAACATAATCAGCATACACTCCTAACCCCATAATCACCCAAGAGAGCTAAAAGAATTATAAGATTGCCATTTTGAGGCCGTCTTCATTCTATTCCAACTACGGTCGATTTCCAACACTTAAGCTCTCATTTAGGGACCAAGTGTCCCAAAACTCTCTAAAACTCAAAATCGAACACCCCGAAAAATCAATATAGTAGAAATAAACTTGCGGAAAGCAGTTACTGAAGGATCAGGGTGTAAATTTCAAAAACGACCAGTCGGGTCGTTACATCCTTCCCCTCTTAAAACCGCCGTTCGTCCTCGAACGTGCTAAGATTTGCCTCGAAGTCCTCAAGTCATTGAATTCACATTTCCAACATACACCCATAGGTGATCCCATGTCACCCTAATCCACATAATCATGATGGCGACATATCAACTGAAACTTAGCCTTTCCAGCAATACCAATAAGCCTCAAAGCAAGAATTCTTACCTTCCAACTATTCCAAAAAGATCCGATTCTAATTCCATACCTGGTATCAGTCTCAGCCAGCTACTTCAATTCGTTCCAAAGCCCATAGGGTACAAGCACGCAACATGACATATCACATATAGGTCCACAAAAACATTTCTGATAACAATACTTGGTTGAGATCAAATCCGCACCGACCATAAGACTCATATTCAATAGGAAGTCTTCTCAAACCTCCACAATACTGGGAATGATACAATAACCACGAAAACCACATACCTAAACAACCAAATAACCAAATCTCAGCTAATACCAACGGGCACACACCCTACAAGCTAATACTCAAGAAACACAGAACGAAAATGACCAAGTATTGGAAGGGAAACACATAAGGGAACTACTAACAAGTCAGACAAGCACAAATTTTCTATCAATGCTAATCTACAAAACAATCTAACGAAAAAGAATTAAAGCATATAAAAACACTCAAAAGGATCTTATACTTATATAACTCTCATTGCGGTACACAACCCGCTCTCAACACATCCATTCATATGAAATCACAAGGGTCCCACCCTCAGCTCTGAATCATAAGTAGGGTACACATCAAGCCATCCAGAGACTCTTACTAGATCAATTTCGTTGAAAACATTACAGCATGGACTAGATCCCATACCGGTGGAGCATAAGAAATCACAGCTCGCAACCGTAGATACTTAGAAATCACTTCAAACCTATTGAAACGGACAACAAGAATTCTAGTACAAGTCTCATAACTCTCGACAACGGCTAGAAACGAACATTAGACACGACTATCACTCATTAAACCTCCCAACAGGATAATCACATAAACAAAGTGAAAATCATGAAGCGCACCCATAAGAGAGTAACAAAATAGAGGAACTCATACCGATAAGTAGGACTGTAATGAACTATGGATGGTTCTCCTTTATAACAAACTGAGGCATACCTAAATGGCATCACTTGGCATAGTTGCCTTAAGCCTACTATATGAAACACATCAACGGGTTGGGACTCCCCCTCTTAGGCGCCCTTTACTCGCCTGAATACCTCATTATGACATGGTCCGAAGTCTGGGAAAATCTCTCACCATGTGGCTAGTATCTCCACAGTCAAAGCACCCTCTCTACTGACGAGGTAGTGGAGACTGTGGAGTATGGGTACGTCGAGACCCATGAACACCTGAGTCACCATGCAAAGATTGAAGCGCGAACTGAATTGGTTGACCCGCAAAACCTCTACCGTGATGCACCCTCCCTAACAAATAAGGACTAGGATACCTCCCCGGCCTATGGGGCCTCCTCGTCTCCTAAAGCTCTCTCTCCTCCTGGGAATGTATACCCTCTATCCTCCTAGCAATGTTCACCACCTACTAATATGAAATATCCATCTCCAACTCACGATCCATGCTAGACTTGATGATGTTGGGAATAGTACCCTCAATAAACCAACGAACCTTCTGGAAAACAGTAGAAACCAAGGCTGGGGCATGTCAAGTCAAGCTGGTGTAGGACAACATACTCCGAGACGGTCATAGCACCGTAGAGCTAACGCTCAAACTCCGCGCACCACACATCCCTGAGGCTCTAAGGAACAAATTCTCTCAAGAACAGGTCTAAAAACTGAGTCCAAGTCAGTGAAGCTGCCTCGTCTTGACTGTCTTAACTCATAGGTGCACCACTAATCATAGGCAACTCCTTGAAGCTGGAAAGTAGTGAAAGAAACCTCGGTCGATCCTGAGATGCCCATAGTACGAAGATGCAGTAACACTCATCAAGAAAGCAGAGCATCGTCTGATGCTAAAACATTAAATACAGGAGGCTTAAACTTCTTGAACCTTTCAAGCCTCAGATGCTCTTGCTCAGAAGCCGCTACTATGCCCTCGGGCTGAACTGGCACTGCAAGCGATGCAGGAATAATATCAAGGACCTGCTCAACATGCACTTGGTGCTAGGGAGTGCAGGCGGAGGGAGTCTGTGCTCCTTCCCGGGCTTGGTATATGGCTACAGTAAGGGGAAACAACTCTGCCTGAGCCAAAGTAATGTACATGCTCATGACCTGTGCCAAAGTCTCCTGAAGGGATGGAGTAGTAGTAACAGTAGGCATGTTAGGTGCTTGGACTCTGGCTAGATCTGCTGGTGGCGCCTTGATGGCAACTCATGCAGGTGCTCTCGCGGCACCACATGCGCATCCTCGGTCTCTACCTCGGCCCCGGCCTCTGAGAACTATAGTAAGGGGCGTGGGTGCTTGATAATCACGAGTAGTACGTGTCCTCACCATCAATGAGAGAGTAGAAGAAAAGGGTTCAGAATTGTGATGTCAAAAATCTCACACGATAGGGAAACCAAATGAAGTAGAATTTTTCCTAACGATTACATAGCCTCTTGCATAGATGTCTCAGTACCTATCTACGAGACTATAATAAACCGGCTTGTGATTCATGACTCGTGTGAACTAAAGCTCTAATACCAACTCGTCACGACCCGGTTCGCCCTCCGTGAACCATCATGACGACACCTAGTCTCTACCACTAGGTAAGCCTAATAATGCGAAAACTAAACCATAATTGCGGAAGAAATAATTAAAACTCAACTAATAATGTAAAATACCGTTTAGGGTACCTCTCGGCATATATAATAACATCTGTTTAAACTAACAACATTCCTAAAGCCCGTAATCTCACAAATTATAAGCTAAGGGATACATAAGAAGCTCTTACTCTGAAAATGTCTAAACCAAGGAAAAATACCGAAAGAGCTATACTTATTACACAAAGATAGAGAGGGACTCTTCGGTCTGTGGATGTAGCAGATATACCTCGAAGTCTCTACAGAAATGCCTCCTTCCAAGGCTGACGGAACTGAGTGCGAGTACCTAGACCTGCATAACAAAAATGTGCAGAAGAGTAGCATGAGCACACCACAATGGTGCCCAGTATGTATCAAAACTAACCTCGGTGGAGTAGTGATGAGGAACAGTCAAGACACCTACTGGTCAAATAAACAATATAATTATATGGGCAACAGAACATGATACATACATACATATATATATATATATATATATATATATATATATATATATATATATATATATATATATATATATATATATATATATATATATGTATATATGTATATATATATATATATATATATATATATATGTATATATGTGTGTGTGTGTGTGTGTGTATTCGTGTGTGTGTGTGTGTGTTTGTGAAGAATGTACGAAATGACCAATAATGGTACAATCACAATGACGGAAGAAACAACAAGTAACACGAGAATATAAAGAATAATGACACAAAATCACTGCAAAATCATTCGAAACCCTAGGAGCACAATACAAAAAGGAAACACAAATAATAACTCGAGGCCTACAGTAGTGTTGACATTAGGTCTTATTTATCAATTTCAACAAACTTTCCAAATCTCAATCAATTTATAACTCACGAGTCCCGGCATCCGAAGTCTACACTTAGCATCATGTGCCTCCATCAACCTTAAAGTTATACTGGCAACTAACTGGCTAACTAGGTCCACTCCCACACTTAAAAATGATTAAACAAGGGCATCCATCTATACTTAGCAAAATCCGAGGAACTTAACCTCAAATATGAGTGTTTCAACTACGTGTATGCTTGCGCGACTGCTTTAGCAAGAATAAAAGTGGACCACATGCACAATTTTACCTCACCACATCCACAAGATAAGGCTCATATAGGAAAGCAAATCACAATCAAGCTATTAAGTGAAAATAGAAATGCCTCCACAGGCCGTCACAGTCCTTACAATCAATCCCTGACATAGACCTCCTTTTTCACCATGTGTGCAATTAATAACATAATAAGTACTGCCTTATTTCGCCACATGTGCATCATAATATTCTCACCTTATTTTTCCACATGCTTAACCCACATATAAGCATTTAAACATATCCCGCCTTATTACACCGCATGTGTAATATATCAACAACAACAATAGCACGGCAAAAACCTCATGCAACCCCTCAACAACAATCGCATGGCAGAAATCTCGTGCATCACAACATCAACAATCGTTCGCTAGAAAACTCATGCATCACGATATCAATAACCGCACGGCAGAATCCTCGTGCTCTTCAATATCAATAACCGCATGGCAGAAACCTCAACAATATCAATAATCGTACGGCAGAAACCTCGTGCATCAACACCCCAAATACAATAGCAATAAATACAAAATATATAGGAGCATAACAAGTGAATTAACTCAACAATCTTTCGTTCACCGGGGCGGTAAGATTAGCTCACAAGGAATAACCATAATAGATAATACTAAACATAATAAGAACAACTTAATAAGGGAAATAATATGAAGCAACGACCCCATAGAATGTAGTTCAACAACATGGGAGTTAACAAGAGTCACATAATTCCAAAAATGGAAATATCAATTAAACATAGAATGTGTACTCTTCTTTAAAGATTGGGCAGGTTACGAAGGATAAACAACAATTTCAACTAAGACTAAATAATTACCTGAGAGATAATATTGACTTCCAATGAAAACAAGCAGTTATGAGAGATAACGCGACCATGAAGGAGGTAAAGATCTTCATTTAAGTAAGATTAGAGTGAATTAGGCAAATAAGAATGAATCGTAAGCCAATTTGTCACGCCCCAAACCGAGGGACATGACAGGCGCCCGACCAGATAGCCCAAGTCAAAAGGACCTAGGTGCCTTTCCTATCCCACGTGTTACCCTCTGTTTTCATTACTCATTAATCAAGTGAAGTAGCCATTTACAATTTGAACACATTCTTATGCAATTTACATAACATACATGGTTACATGTGTGGTTTACAACTTACACCACCTAACATACAAAATACATATTTGCATAAGTTCATACCCCACATTTCCTATCTACGGAGCCTCTTAGGATACAAAAGGATGATACAATACTTGCTTATAACAAGGCGCCGTCTTTACCTTACACAAATATCAAAATAAGACCACAGAGAAAAGCGGCATGAGCCACACAGGGCCCCGAAAAGAAAGGGGCTCACCAATTTAGCTGACGGGAAGTGAAGGAGTGATACTTTCAGTGGACTAGAGTACCTAGTATGGATACACCTACAATCATAACGCAAATGTAGTGTCCCCAGAAAAAGGGACGTCAATACATTTGAATTGTACTAGTATGTATGAACAAACTTTACCCCAAGTAAAATCAAGCAATGCACAGGTAAACAGTAATAGAATCAATGATCAAATGCATACGAAAGAATAACAAAAGCCAAACAGGTTTCACAATCTCTCTTTTTCCCCTTTCAACATTATTCCATCACATCAATGATTTTCAACACTTTCGTATATTTGCATTTCAATAGTGATTTTGATCACTTTTCAACCCTTATTACCTCATCCTCCCTTATTACCACATTCCGTACCTTATTACTTCATGTTGCGATGCGCAACTCGATCCCATCGGACAACCATATTTCAAATAGCAGCAGTAAAAACAATTAACAAAGAGTTTCATAGACATCAATACTATTTCCATCAAGTACAATAGCAGGATACAATTCAAGTCACAATGATAATTTCCCACGACAAGCCACACATGATATTACCACAATTGTATCAATTACATCAATTACGACTTCTTCCCATCGTTTGTTACACAAATCTTACCACATAAACACATTTACACACACTTGGTTTATTGCCATTTACTTACACCAACATATAGAGAAACTTATCCAACAGTGTTCAAGGCATATTAATCACAACAATTCACAAATATTCGACATAAGTGATACATATCAATCACTCATACACCAACAAGGTGACCTTACAACACCCTTTACATGAATACCATTTCGGAAGAGTCACAGGCCTGAGAGGGGCATTGTCCAAATCTTAAAATCCTCCTTAACTCTTCCACAACAACTATTGGTTTTACTTTTAAGTGCAACACTTTTTCCATATTATTCCATCTTCGACAAATAAATCACCTCTTTTCCCGTATTGTAGCTACCAATAGAGTTCCCTGATATTGCACCATAGGATTTACCATGTTAAACATGTATGGCCCGTAATAAGTGTTCATCCTCTCTCAATCTATTTCGAAGCATTTATTTGCCCTTTGGGTAGATTGTATTGTCTTTCCCCTTTTGATCACCCTTTGGCTTGGACAATATGCTAGTACTATCTTTTCTTTCTATCTGGAACTCTTATTCCCATTTCATTTTGCGCCTAATGCATAGTTAATTGCCTTATTGTTCCACACATTTGTTTGTCTCCCGTGAACTGGTAAGATAATTATGCCTAGTTAATCCGTATATCATACCACGTCTTCACCACCAGTAGCCTCACTTTCCATAGAACTAAACTATCTCTAGATACTTTAGTTGATATTCAGTGTCGCCCAAGTTAGTTGCAATACAATTGGTTACTTATAACTTTTATTAACAATTATGCTCTAAGCAAGTCCACCTTTCTGACATCAGATATTTTATGATAACCATGATCATCTCAATCTGTAGGTTTTCTCCCCATTTCTTCTCGCATCATTCTTCCAAACCAATGAATAGACATGCGCTCCTCTTCATGTTATATTCATCCCGCTCACCTATTGACACTTGTTGGGATATCTATGGGTAATAGTGTTCATCCGCATATCACTTAACACTTATTTGTTTGTATGATTCTTTAGAGGCTCTCCATCGAGCCCAAATACCCCCTTGGGTTATTACCACATCACATTTATTTACCCCACACGTCCCACCTTTCTTAACGCCTTGGAACTTTGGTTAAATTGCAATTCTATAATCAGCCCATTCTAGAAACTCGCAACCTTTTACATTTGACCTATAGTACTTCCTTAGGTTCCATTGTTCCGGACCTTCTAACAAGTGTAAAATTCCATCACAAACATTGATCCTATCATTCACATAGCCATTCGTGAATAATTTACCTTCCCTAACCTTCCGCCTTCTTTAGGGTACTAGTTGTCTATCGTTATCACATCTTTTCGTAGAATCATGTTAGCTATTACCTCTTTTCTCGACTGCACGTCTTCAACAAAATGTTCAAACATCATAGCTACATGGTCTCACTCTTCCTTCATTGTATTTAAGTGGCCCCACGATGGCCCTTCCTCCCTCACTTAGGGTGGATGTTCTGGATTTTGATATAAGTCTTGAATTTAGCAACTTTAGGGACATATGTCTCATGCCTCTATCCCTCATGTATATGTCCAACTATTAGGGAGATTTAAGTCATCATGGTATTAACCTCATAATTTCTCTGTTCTTATTCAGCCACACAGGCCTGGGATTCCAATTCCTCAAGTCAATATCCTTTAGGAATGTAATACAATATCGTACAATTGCTGGATTCTTATAGAGTTCGTAGTATAAGCGTATTCTTATCTTGGGTTCAATCGAGTCTCCTTTCATAACTTATTACCTCGCGTGTGAGGCTCACACTCTCATCATTAATCTCTTGGTCATCACCATATGTCACATGCTTATATAACAAAATTTTCTATTGCACCTAAGGACCATATACATGTTTCTCGCACTAACAACGTGTGCTATTCGAGCTTACGAATAATTTATCAGATCAATGCCTCTTTGGGCGGGTAATAATTTTTAACACTTTCCTCAAATAACATATGCTCAAGGTACTGTGTACTTACACACTATATGTCCACACCATTTGTTAAACAAGATATATGTTCCATCCCCTTAATATCCAAATCTTTGCCCATTAGTCGTGTCATATGACAACATTACTCGAAATGGATGAAAGAGAATTTAATCTTACCTTGAATGTCAATGCACGAGTTAGAGAACAATCTTATAGTCAAGCTTTATTGCATGATCTGGAGTATTGAAGAAGGGTAACATTCCTAAATGTCCATGTCGGCTCCAACTTTTAGATCTAGTTGACAACACACCGATAAGAAGGACTCTACTAAACACGGCTCCGAGACATCCTAGGACCCCTTTTAAAACCTGTGGCTATGATACCAAGTTTGTCACGCCCCAATCCGAGGGGCATGACCGGCGCTCGACTAGGTAGCCCCAGTAAAGCGGACCTGGGTGCATTTCCTATTCCACGTGTTACCATGTGTTTTTGTTACTCATTAATATTGACAATTTTAATACCTTCTTACGCAATTTATATAACATACATGGTTACTTTCCTGGTTTACAACTTATACCGCACAACATAAAAAATACATATTTACATAAGTTCATAACCCTCATTTCCAGTCTACGGAGCCCCCAAGGATACAAAAGGATGATATAATACTTGCCGATAACAAAGCTCCGGCTATACCTTACACAAATATCAAAATAAGACCCCAGAGTAAAACGGCATGAGCCACATAGGGCCCTGAGAAGAAAGAGGCTCACCAATTTATCTAACTGGAAGTGACGGAGTGCTACTGTTGGTGGACTGGAGTACCTGCTATGGATCCACCTACAATCATAAAACGAATGTACCGCCGTACATTTGAATTTTACTAGTATGTATGAACAAATTTTACCCCAAGTAAAATCAAGCAATGCACAGGTAAAAAGTAGTAATAGAATCAAGAATCAAATGCACATGAATGAATAACAAAAGCAAAACAGGTTTCACAATCTCTCCTTTTCCCCTTTCAACATTATTCCATCACATCAATGATTTTAACAACTTTCGCATATTTGTTTTCAATACTGATTTCGATCACTTTTCCACCCTTATTACCTCGGCCACCCTTATCTCAACAACTCTCACCTTATTACTTCGTATTGGACGCGCAACCCGATCCCACCGAACAATCATATTTCACACAACAAAAACAATAACAATAATTCACGAAGAGTTTCATAAATATCAGTACTATTTCAATCAAGTACAACTGCCGGATACAATTCAAGTCACAATAATAAATTCCCACAACAAGCCACACATGCTATTACCACAGTTGTTTCAATTACATCAATTACGACTTCTTCCTATCATTTGTTACACAACTTTTACCATATAAACATATTTACACAAAGTTGGTTTGTTGCTATTTACTTACACCATCATATCGGAAACTTATCCAACAACGTTCAAGGCATATTAATCACCCGAATTTGCAAATAGTCAACATAAGTGACACATACCAATCACTCATACACCAACAAGGTGACCTTACAAAGGTTAAAGGTTGTCATACATACCTAGAGTTGAATATTCCCTTTTTTACTTTTACTTTTAGCTCACCAACAGCCTAGTACCGACAATCTAGTTTACAAGTTAACTCTTACAACTTAGAATTCAAAATTACTACCCAAACTTATTTAGGTTATCAACTGCTTCTTTTGAAAATATTTACTCCTACCCAATTCCTTTTACTAGATTTTTGTTTTAAAGAACATATATGTGTATTTCGACATATGTTTTCAAGAATCAATGCATGAGAACCCCTTTTTTTGATTAAATCGGAAAACCAATGCGAAAGGGTTGGGATTTTACTTGCAAGAACAGAGATAATGGCAATTACTTGAAATTTCTCGGCTCGGGTGACTTTTAAGAATCAAATCAATGAATGTAAAACTTTCTCTCTTAAAAATTCTCTCTTTCTCTCTCTAGTTTGTTCAGAAAATATGATAAAATGAGGGGTTAGGGTGTTTAATTAAAGAAGGTCATGTTTTAAAATTAGGAAAATTATAGCCCGAGTCAGATCTGCGGTCGCACTTTGCGATCACAGAGTGGAAATGTGGTCCGCAAAAATATTCTAAAAAACTGGGCAAACTGGTTGGGTCTGCGACAAGAATGCGGTCTGCATTCACAATTTCTGGTTGCATCATGCACTGCAGAACGGTCGTTTAAAAAACCTTAAGAAATTATGCGACGACAAAGCGGTTCGCATATCAGTTATGCGGTCGCATAATGGACCTCATTTTTTACCTTAATTTAACTAAGCCACTGTCTCAGTCTGCGGCAGAAATTCGGCCTGCATACTTGATCTGTGACAGCATTTTGGACCGCATAATATCATTTTTCTGGAAAACTTTTATTCTTGATTTTTAAAAGCTAAATCAGCACAATTTTACACATTCCTAACACATATTCGAAACTTGGCACTACAAGTTACTAGATTTTGATTACAAGTTTTCATGGGTCCTTACATAATTAATTCCAAGTAAACATGCAGAGGTGGAACTAGTTATAGAAAAATTAAATCATATCAAGAACAACTTCACACTTAGTGAATATAATTAACTAAGAATCCTAAAAGGCCTAGTTTCCACAAATAAGTCCGAGCACGCACTCTTCACCTCGCATACTCGGATTACAATCAATGGAGAAGACTCAAATCCTAAGGAGAAGTCCCCCACATAATGCTACGCTAGATACTTACCTCGAACCAGCTCAATTCAACTAGAAACTACGTTCATGACACAAGTACTCGACTCCAAATGGTCAAAATCTATTCAATTCACTTTCATAATGTAAATAGCACTTCAAGTAATTGATTCTATAATTAAATTCTAAGCTAATACTTGGAATTATTTTAAATGACAAAAACACCCCTCATACCAACGTCTCAGAATTGGGCGAAAAACCTTGAATTCTCATGAGTTCATACACACCGAGAACACTAAAATCAGAGTCCAAATGACCCCTCAAATCCTTAATTAAAGGTCTAAGAATTTTTCTCCCAATTTCTAATAAATTCAAAAATGTAATGATGAATTTAAGGAAAGATTCGTGGAAAATAACCTAAACCAAGTAAGAATCACATACCCAAGTTGCCCAGGTGAAAGTCCCTTCAAAAATCTTGATCGTCCAAGCTCCCAAGTAAAAACATATGAATTATGATATAAACCCTTGATTGTGGAAATTTATATTCTGCCCAGATATGTAAAGCATCGCGAATGCAGAGGAAGTCTCGCGTTCTCAATGAAGAATAATACAGGATGCCCAAATTACACATCTTGAATACGACAGTGCATCCACGAACATGAAAAAAGAAAATTGAATGGCCCAAGGACTGATCTTGCGAACACGTGAACATGTACGCGAACGTGAAGGGTGGGATGGCATAAGTACGCGAACACGATTGATGGATGCGAACGCGTTGAAGGAAGAGACATAGCTTCTGGAGCACGAGTTTTTTATCGTGAACACAAATAAGGAATTCCAGCTAACCATCCACAATGCTTCCCAAATGCAAAGATATGTTCGCGAACGCGAATGAGGATACCAGAGAAGATACAACAGTTCAAAAACAAGGAAAAATGTATCGTAGAGCATCCGAAACACAACTGAGGCACTCGGGACCTCAACCAAAAGCACCAACAAAACCTAATACCTCATTCAAACTTGCACCAATACCTAAAACACCTAAAACAATATCAAAAATTTGAATAAATCAAGGATTTAAGCCTAAGAACTCCAATTCCTCTCAAAATACAATTTTGATAAAAAAACATAATCAAACCACGTCCGAATGACTTGAAGTTTTAGACACACATGCCAAATGACACGATGAAACTACGACAACTTCTGGAATTCCATTATGACCCTCGGATCTAAATCTCACCATCGGACAAGAACTTCAAAATTTAAACTTCGGCATTTCAAGCCTACATTAGCTACGAAAATTCCAAAACACAATCTGAACACGCTCCTAACCCCAAAAACACCTCACTAAGCTAACAAACCATCGAATTTCCATCCCAAGGCCGTCTTCACTATATTCCAACTACGGTCGATTTTCCATTACTTAAGCTCTCATTTAGAGGCCAAGAATCCCAAAGCTCTCAGAAACTCAAAACCGAACATCCCAGCAAATCAAAATAGCATAAATGACCTTGGGTAAAGAAGTTACTGGGGATCAGGGCATAAATTCCGAAAATGGCCGATCGGTTCGTTACTAGAGGCCTACTTGCTTGATTCAGTTAAATGTTCAGGAGTATAGACTTTACCAGTTCTTGTCATACCCTATGGTATGATAATTTTTTCAATCTTGACCTTGCCCTTCCTTTTTTCCTCGGCTGTATAATGCCAAGGTAAAACATTTTTATAGAAGGGTGACATGGCTGACATTTCTACTGGGATCAGTGCGGCTGTCCTCACTTCGATTGGAATATGTGCCTTGGGTGAAAAGATTGGAACCTCAAATGGTGCGGTTGCATTAGCCGGAGATATGAATTCAACCTCAATTTGTGCCGATGCTCTTGCGGATGGCGCTGCTTCAAGTTCGAGAGGTATAGACAGGTTCAGCTTGGCATCCTTAGACATTTGGATCTGAACTTTGATCAGATTGAGACTAATTGTGGGTTACCCGATTGATCCCTCGGCATCCTAGTCATCTTCCACTTCAATCATGTGGATACCTCTACCTTTATGGTATGGCAGAGGGTTGTTACATATGTTAAGAGCGGTTTCCTTTGCCACAATGATCTTTTTATCAATCAAAGAATGTATCTTTTCTTTTAAGGAGCGGCATTCATCGATAGTCTGCCTTTTCATGCCGGTGTGGTATGCACAAGAATTGATTAGGTTAACCCACATAGAAGGATTCTCAGAGGTTGTAGAAGGGATGGGGATGACATAACCAACAGGTTTAAGCCTCTGATACAGCTAGTCTATGGGTTTAGCGATGGTTGTATATTGTTTGAAGGTTTGCGATCAAAATTAGGCGGGGATCTATGGAATTTTTGGCGTGCAAGGGGTGATTGATAATAGGATGGTTGAGCAGTTTAAGTTTGGTAGAGATGAGTGGCTTGTGAGTATCTGGGTGAGGTAGGTTGATATGTAGGAGGTCGAGATGATCGATAAGTTGCTGGCGAAGCTTGGTACGAGGGTGAGGGTGCTTGGTAATTTGTGGTTGGCTGGTATGTGAATGGAGGTGTTAGGTAATCTTAGTATTTAAGGGGATACTTGGTCCTTTGTGTAACCATCATGGCCCCTACGTCCCTTTTCTTGGACATACCACCGGAATATAAATCCTTATTCGTATTTACAAGGCTATGGAATTTGTAAGCATTCCACTTTTAATGCATTCTTCAATTCTTTCACCTAATTTGATAATATAGGACAAGTTGTGGTTCTCAATCATCATCCGCCATTCATAGTACTGCGGGTCCTGAGGCCGGATAAAGAACTTGTTCATTTGCTCCTCTTTTAAGGCGAGTCTAACATTAGCAGCTTCGGACCTCTAGGAAGTAGCATACTTATGAAATTTCTTCGTGGACTTCTTCTTCAAATTCTAGATATAGAATATGTCTGGAACGTTCTCTATATAAACCTGAACATGTCCATAAAGTCAGATGTCATGCCTACCCATCTCGACCACTTCTTCGGGTTTGGCTGATGTACCAAGATAACACATCTCCTTTCAAAACCCTTATGAACAGCTTCATGCAAATCCTTTCATCCTTTCTTACTTCGACCAGCTTGTCGCAATATGTCCTTAGATGGACCCTTGGATCACACGTACCATCAAACATTTCTAACTTAGGAGGTTTGTACCCTTTATACAGTTCGACATCAGGCTGTATGCAAAGATCCGCAAAGTTCAGCCCCTCGATTCTTTTACTTCCCTCAACGCCCTAAATCCGGTTGGTTAGTTTCTTAAGTTCCTCGGCCAAGATCCTGATAAGCATATTCTTCTCATCAGACCCAGGTACAAAAGGTATAGGTTGGGTGGAGTGTGGTATGGTCATCACATATATATGATTATTATGGTGGCCTGGTGTATGGGGGTGTAAATTGTCTTTTTGCATAGTAGAGTGTTGTTTTGGGTATGGCAGGTGTTACATTGGTTATTTAGTGGAGCAGCATGATGGTGAGGTACAGGATAATTCTGCTATTTTGGGATATTTTGAGGAGATGTAGGGTTTTGAGTGTTGGGGAAAATGACAGGTTTGCCAGATTCCAAACCCGATCGAGCCTTTCTGTAATTTCAACAGTTTCTCTTCAAGTTGTGAAATATCCTCATTAGGAACCCGAATACCATGGCCATCAGTAGTCTCTACCTGGTCAGTTGTTCTCTCTTTCCTGATGTATTCAAATCTTCCATTTTGTTCTTGCCTTTGCCTTTAATGGGACTAAGAAGAGGAGTGGGTGGAGGGCCCCTGGATCTTGTGAAATAAGATGATGATGCCAGAGTGCACGAACTAACCTTTAGGGAGGAGAATAATAAAACAAAAATAAAAAACAAACAGTAATTAAGTTAGTGAGGATAATAAAAAGCATTGCAATATCTAAACACATAGTGCAGGAATGTAAAACGTGGCCTAATTTGGGAACCTCTTTGTGCATGAGGTAGGCCTAGCGACAAATATAGTTGGAGAAATTTTAATGCTATATGAATCTTTTTATATATAAATATAGGTGAATCCCAAAAAGACACTAAATAACCAAGAAATAAAAGTCACCAATGGCCATTGGTCTTATTACATTCATAAGTAAAAGCAAAAAATAATTCTAGCCTATTTGGTCCTAGAAGGACCTTCCTGGGGTTGAGTGTTCTCGTTGATCAAATATTCCAGCTCACGTAGGCTCATTAGTAAGAGCGCCTTCGCCAGATATCCTTCTTCATTTCTATCAGCATTTTGGCAGTCGTTAATTCTTTTCCTCACTTTTCCTTCCAATTCTAACAGGCTCTATTCCAGATAATCTAGCTTTTCTCTAGCCTTGATGGCCCTTTCATTCCATTCATTGCTTTGGTCATTCGATGGAAGATTCCTTCACCATTATTGCAAAAGTGTGGGTATGTTAAAAATTCCAAAGGTTGGGATCTCGTGCCTCATATTTCTGCAAGGCAAACAAGGTTAGGCCCTTACCTCCACTAGAGTCGACTAGTTAACATCAACAATTAGCATGAAGCATTTAGTTCTGCAATTAATGCACAAAACATGATGATGTCCGTTTGGGTTTAGGGAAACCTAGTGAACTTTGGACAAGGCTATCTTATAGGATTTTTATGTGGACAACAAAACTAACCAGGCTAGGTTTGACCATGATGCATGCCCAATTTAAACCAGTGTAAGGTTTTCATAGGGTTTTAGACTGGTACCCTTGAGCGGACAACTCAAGAGGGAGGCACAGACTGTCAACTGCACCACTGATGGACTAGTTTTACCGTAAATAAGCCTTTCCAAATTTAGGGGGTTAATGATATATGAATGGTGCAACCACTCATCAAGCGTTGCAATAGTATTTGATTGGCATGAGTTGAGTATGATGTCGGGAATGATTATGCTAAAAAATTAAAAGCACGTTGACATGTATTTTCATGTTAAGAAAGCGATAAATACAACAGTTTTATAATTTAAAGAGGCATTTAAAGGAATAAAACAAGAAAGATATGTCAATTTTGCTTTTGAAGAAGATACTGAATGCTTAATGAAATTAAATAAAAAATATACCCATAGAAGGGGGTACCAATTCACAAAAACGGTATGAAATGGTAAAGCCTAAAGGCCCCCAGCAGAGTCGCCATGCTGTCGCGCTCCTTTTTTTCTTTCCTCTTTGAGGGAATCAGATTCATGACATTTATTTTTTGGTATGGAATAGCTGTTTCCTTTTGGGAAAGGGGTTTGCATTTTTTGAAGAGTCGCCACCTAACGATTTAAGGTGTGTTAGGGCACCTATAAGGTTCATCTATAACTACGTTTGGTAACTAGAGATAGGGTAAGGGCTTGAATTATCCTAATGGGAAGGTGTTAGGCACCTCTCAGGATCTATTAGTGTGGTTCCCGGCAAAATAGTTTTTGTGAATTTGTACAATTAGCAAATAAGCAAGTATGGTTCAAATAGTTGGGTATCTAAGATTAAACACACAAGTGTAAGAAAACACCTAATGAAAAAGCTAGGTTTTGAGAAAGATTACAAGTTAAGAATATTTGTGAATATAATGGGGTGTTCTAGGTTTGTTTATAATATGGATCACATCAATTCAAAACCCGGTATGACACTACTCAAAGAGGGGCTACGCGTGGTATTAATGCACCGCTCATCATATCGATATATACCCTTTCCCACCTCGTGAAGGTAAGTAAAGTGAGGTTTAGTCTCGTCCCTTATTGCATGTTGTTACTTGTCCGCTCCCGGAGGAATTTTGGACTCCTATCCTATAAGAAGGACATGGCAAACCCTCAGGTTTTATGGCAAAATACTAAAGGCGGCATACAAAATAAGTAGGACTGCAATTAAAGAGGAGCATGGAAAATAAAGGAAATTCTCAAATACACCTTGATAGGTAAGCCACATAGACAACTTGACTCGCACACAGTTAAAGTCTGAATTTAAATTCTATGCATGGTATCTAAGTGATAACAGTAGAACCGGATCTATAATATAACTTAGAAAAGAAGTCTTAATCAGGCTTGCCTACTTACTTTAATAGTTCATAATTAAACACTGATCGCAATGACAATTTAGGTTTTATTTAAAATTGATTACCTAAGGCTTTCCTAGGCGTAAAATAGTATGCAACAGTTATTCAGAATTATTAAAAGACAGTTTGGAAATTATTTTACCCTAAGAGCATGCTGTTGTTGTTGATACAAATGCAGAGATTATTACCAGTTATTTAAATAGGATAATCAAGTGTGATATTTGTTTTACCTCTTTTAAAACCAACAGTTTACACTAAGTGTGAATACGAGTACGAATAAGATTCTAAAACATGGTATCTAAGATGCATGTATAAAACTCATGATGCAGAATCCCTAGACTAGGATTTCTAAATGCATATAGCAGAATTGTAGAACTTCGTAAGAGTAGGATTTCTAATTGCACATGGCAGCGTAGAAAATAATAGTAAAGTGTTAATTATTAGCAGATTTTAACACATGATTTTGTAGGATGCACATGCTGAATCAATAAACACGAAAACTAAGAGAATGATTTCTAATGCGTGTATAAACCCTAAGCATGGTTTATATTGCGTAATTAGGAATATAAACCTAATAACATATTTTCTACCCATAACAACTATAGCGTGCATATTTATACTATCTCGTTTTACTAGCCAACCGCAATACTTGTTTACAACATGTTGGTACATACCAACATTGAAATGAATTACATAAGTAGCAATGAAAATAAGAAGTTACACTATAGGAGGACTAATTAGTACTTCCTCTCTGAGTTATGTAATCAATCACCTCAAGTGCCAATATTGTTTCATAGCTTCTCCTCATATCTTGGTGTGTTAGAGTTCCGTAAGGATTTCAAAGGATCCCGGGCAATGCTGACACCCAGATTTTATAGCCAAGACAAAGTAAGTGCAGTGCGGAATGGCCAATTTTCATGTGTCCAAGTTCAGAGGGAGCTCAAGGGTCCCAAGGCAAGGCTCACACAAAAGGGGGAGAACCTAGTATTCTAGGAGTATAGTGAAAGTGGAGGACACATACATGAAAAGAGTTTGTTTTAAAGAAAATAGATTGATAGGTCCATTTTTGAAAGAATTTAGCAACAGAAATGGTTGAAAGAAGTTGCTTTAGTAAGATAGAGTCCAAACATTTCAGGGTAAGACCACATAGAGGAGGGAGGGGGATATTCTCAAAGATAGTTGGTCACTGGCATGATCACAAACCAGTCATGAAACACATAGAGGAAGGAAGGGGATTTTTGATTCACCAAATGGTAAGTCCACAGTAGGAAAAAGAATACGATAGTCCAAGCATGCTTGAATCACATGAATTTAAAGGGAGGGGAGTCACATCAATTTGCTTAGATACAACAGGACCATAAGTGAAAGCAGGCCAAAAATAAAAGAAATCGAAGCGGGAATAGAAACATATTGTTGTTGATGCATTAAATTAAACTAGTACGTAACAGTGAAGATATAGAGGTAAACAAAGTGAAAGAACCAAGTTTTGCAGATTATTAGCCTTAGCTTGAAGCCGGCCAATAATAATAGAAGAACACAGAATTTTCTTAATTAAGAAAGAGGTTTTTTGAAATCCAAGTTCGTGTTTTATAAATGAAAGACTTAGGGTATTTATAGCTTTAAATATAGGTGGAAAATAAGGTAACACGTAAATTTAGCATAATTGTGAATTGATCACAATTAGAATCAAATTAATACAAATACTTCCTTTAATAAAGGAATTACAGCTTAAACGGATACTAACAAGGATAACTAAGGAATGAAAATCAGTTGAGAAAGATTGGTTTTTACCATATAACAGGTAGTTAAAGTATAGAGCATATGATTGAGTCTAAGTACAGAATACACTAATTTGAGGAAAGGATTTAGAAAGAATAAAGCACCACAGCAAATAAGGGAATGGAATCAATCAACTTAACCAAACGAGTAAAATTTAGCGTTCATAAGAAAATCTTGCAATCAGACCGTAATTTAAGGAAATTAGGACAGATCAAGAGGGAGTTATGATTTTACACTTCGACATATAAATAGAGAAGAATGAACAGGCGTATCAGACATGCAAGGTCAGCCATATCGATAGAGGATAAATTAGATGAACACAATCATACAGAAGTGACACGAGTAGGCTAAGGATTAAGTAGAAAAAAGGAGCCCATTTGAAGCACGGTGTTCAACAGAGACTTTAACAAACTTAAGTGGTTACAGCTAACACATTGAACCAGAGTGAAGAAACAAATTTAACACACAAAAACAAGTAAAGAGGGTTGTTGAAGCTCACAATAATAAGTGAAGAAAATCTTTAAAAAATTAGGGTTTTAACAGAGTTGAGTCAAAAAGGGTTAAGAACTTACTGTCTGTCAAGATAAATAAAGTAAAATTTCTCACCATAAAGACATCAATCGGTACAGGTGTACATGCAAATCACATAAGCAAAGATAGTTCGAGAACCCAGATAAAACCCAAAATAATTAGGGTTTTCAACGTGACGAATCAGGTAGAAGAAAAACATAAATAAAATGTTTAAACATAGTAAAATCATATGATAGTACTGAAACTCGGAGGAGAAATCATTTAAAAGAGGTAAAGAAACCCTAGTCTTGAAGAAGAAGAGTGATTTTGGAAAAATCGGGAAAACCCTTTGAGGAACACCTAAAAGCTCATAATATGCACATATCGAAATGGATCTAAAAGAAATTAGAAAATATTTAAAGCTAGGGTTTCGAAGAACCTAGAGAAGGTGAGAAAACCTTGGAAAGTTACCAGCTTTAGCCGGAAAAGTCATAGATCTTACTCGAACGGCCATGGATTGACAAAAAATTGCATGAGAAACCATAGTAGGAGAGCGAACCACCTCTGGTTCACATGAAGGCCTCGAAACGATGACACATGTTCAAGAGGGAGCCATAAGGCTGGTAGGTGATCAGATCACCATGGATTCTGGCAGGGAGATTACCAGATAAGGTGGATGAGGTTTATCGGAGATGAGGGGAGAGGAGAAGGTTCTATAGAGAACCAGAGATAGAGAGAGATGATAGACCAGTCGAGAGAGAATGAGAGGGGAAAATAAGAGATGGGGGGTAGTCTTTAGGATTTAATTTAGGAAGGGGGAAATGGGGATTGTCGATCTGAATGATCAAGGGTCAAGATTGAATTGGGTAGGTGGATCAGGTATGGCTTTGGTTTTGGGCTTGGGTTTGGTGGGTTTTTTTAATTGGGTCGATTTGATTTAGGCTAGAATTGAAAGCCAATTTTGGCTATAAGTTAAATAGCTATTTTTTCGATTTAATTTATAAAAAATAGTAGATAATTTCTGGATAACAATAATAATAGTTTAAAATTCTAAAATAATTTATAATACATAATTAGCAATTTAAAATTGCAAGATACAATTATATGCATATAAAACATAATTAAATTTGAAAAGGGCCAATATTGTAATTATGTGCAATTTAGCTTTAAAGTTACTAAATATAGTTATAAAAATCATATTAGCCATATATTGGAATAAATATAGAAATCAAATAGATGAATTATCAACAATAATAATTTTGAAAATAATTATTGGGAATTTTACGAATAAAAAAGGAGAAAATAAATCAATTTAAAATCCTTAAAATTATGGACAATATAAAAGACAAGAACAATAATGCAAGAACAAGAGCAAATAGAGAGAAGAGTAGAGAGAGTTCTTGTTATTGATACTTAGAGATTGTTATGAGTTATTTACAATGGTAGAGAGCACCTCTATTTATAGGGAGGGGGATGATTTAGCTACCAAGAATAGAACTCTAGAATCTCTCTAATTATAGACATTCACCTTAAATAGGAGTCTATTTATAACACTCCCCCTTGAATGTCTATTCAACAATGTGCCTCGTTAAAACCTTAAAACCAAAACCCAATGGGAAAAATTAAAGAAAGGAAAAAGAGTACACATGTTTGAATATGCGCCTATTGGTTGCCTCGTTAAAAACCTCGCAAGGAAAACCCGGTGGGACAAAACCTTGTAAGGGAAAAAGAGTGCAACGCGCATTAACTCCCCCTAATGAGTACATCAATTTATATCCTTGAGCATTTGCATTCCAATCTTGTGCATCATCTTCAAAACGATCTTTGGTAGATGTTTGATAAATAAATCAACCATATTGACTTGAATAAATATTCCGCACCTTGAAATCATCATTCTTGATAGATATGAACATCTTCATATAATGTCGTGGAATAACTCTTCAATATCTCCATAGGTGTATTCTCGATGCCATCATGCTTATAGTTATAGCAAGATACATATGTACACAAATTGTACTAAGGATGTGGTACTTCAGGACCAAGAATTGCATATGCTTCAAGCAACTTAAATCTTTCAAGTTAAGTCATATAAGCCATATAATAGACTTTAGATGCATATTAAGTTTTCCATGTCATGCTAGACAAATAAGATATCGAAAACTGATTATACATACCTTTGACTTTATACTTTCAAGCATTTGAACTATAGGTTCAAAACTACATGTCTTTCATATGGAATCAATTCTTCTTGAATTGTATCTCTTCCATTTAGTTACTTTCTTTGGGTCAGCAAATGCGTATAGCATGCTTTGCAATATGTTGCAATTGAATTATCCCTTTTATGAACTTCAGGTTCATATCATGATATTCCGGGATATACATATACAAATGATAATTCATCCCATGTAACCTTTTCTCAAGTGTTTATCATGTCTCCCCCTCATGTTAGAAAAGCTAACTTGTTTCCTCAACTTTGGGAAATCATCTTTGTGCATTATCATGTCAATATACACGGCACATTAATAATAAGATGAAATTATTTGGTTCCTGACCCTGAACCACTTGTGAGGGGAGAATATACTCTCGTATACAACTTATATCAAATTGATATATATAACTTTGTTCTCATAAGAAACAGTTTAGCTATTAAGTGGAAGCACTCAATAATTATCTTGCTAAACCAACTTTGATATAAACCAACTTATCAAGATGAACTATCTTGAGTAGAAAATCTGGAAATTATGCTCGAAGTTAGATTACTGAGCAATTTACCTCGCAAGCACCGGCCAGGCTGCGGGTTAATAACAATTGCGCATGTAACCATTTCATAGATGCATCATATGTGGTATACATGGCAGGTGAATGGGCCCATATTCACCTTTGATATTTCCAGAATTTATGGGCTTCAACCCGAACTCTTTAGTTGGTCAGTTCATTAATGAGAACAAGTGATACAAGAGAATTCGTAAAGAACTTTCTAGTTCATTGATATTCACCTGTGTGAATTTGCACATCATACTTAAAATGAGATGGCTAACACGAATGCCAACTGAATAAATTATCAATATTGGTAAGCTTCAAATTTATACCATGACATGTGCACTTATCAATAAACTTCAGGTTTATTATGACATGGGTTTTATACCAATAGATATCCACTTTATTGTGGCATTCTTTCTTTTTGTGTAGTACAAACTGGAGAACAAAGCGGGTAGCTTTTCATATGCAAATTACCCCGCTACAAGTTGTAGTAGTAGGAGATATCAAAGCCTTCCTTTATAGTCTCAATATAATCAATCACTTTCGCGTGTACTTTGGAAACTGAATAAGTTTCTTTGAGACTTACTACAGCACAATACTCAATTGTGTTTCTCCAACATAGTAATAATTGGCTCTTCTGGAGCTCTCAATTAATTTTGTACTACCACAGATTCATCAACATCCATGTGGTGAATATCTTTCTTAAAGAGAAAGTTATACCATTATGGTCATGTCAAACTTATATTCAAGATATGTTTCTTGCATTATCGTTGTCCTTTAATAGTCATATTTCCAAAATACTTTGGCGTACAATAGGTACGTGACCAACGATCATTCATGCCATATATCATCTCAAACCTCCTTCTAGGGGTGAGTGTGGTATCATCTCAAACCTCCATCTAGGGGTGAGTGTGGTATATTTAATACCAATTTCATCTTCATATTCTTCCAATAATGAATATGTATTCGTGAATCAGATGTTGTCACATTCATTTCGAGGATATGTGATTTTGTTATCCTTTTCAAATCTATAAATGCGTCAGGCATTTGATTTGCTATTCTTTGCAAATGGATAATCTTTTGTGCCTCTTTCTCACAAATAGAGGTATGTGGATCAAGATGAGATAATGATGCATTTTTCCACAAAATTTCCCGTTTGGTTTCACCAACTTTTCCCCCTAATTTTGGGAAAAGTGTCTCATTAAATTGACAGTCTGCAAATCGTGCAGTGAACAAATCTCCTGTCAATGTTTCGAGGTAGCGAATAATGGAGGGCGATTCAACCTCAACATATATTCCTAACCTTCTTTGCAGACCCATTTTGGTGCGGGATGGCGGTGCTAAAGGCACATATACTGCGCATCCAAAAATTCTTAAATGGGATATTTTGGGTCCATGACCCAAAACCAATTGCAACGGGGAATATTTGTGTCAATTCGTCAGTCAGAGACGAACTAGCATTGCTGTATGCAAAATGGCGTGATCCCAAACCGAAGTGGGCAGCCTACGAACTAGTATTGCTGCATGCAAAATGGCGTGAACCCAAACCAAAGTGGGCAGCCGACGAACTAGCATTGCTGCATGCAAAATGGCGTGAACCCAAACCAAAGTGGGCAGCCGACGAACTAGCATTGTTGCATGCAAAAATGGCGTGAACCCAAACCGAAATGGGCAGCCTCGTTTTCATGAAGAATTCAAGATTATTCTCATCTATTGTCTCAATATGATATCCATTTTGAATGATATCTTTAAAACTCAACAAGTTCTTCTTAGACTTGGAGGAGAATATTGCATTCTCTAAGATAAACGTCATGCCTTTGGGCAGAGTTATAGTTGCTCTTCCGGAGCCTTCAATCAATTTTCCCATGGTTTGACATATAAAAGAAATACACGAACATAAGAATAAATAAGTTCAATTCGTTTGTGTCACATAATATTTTCAAAATCTGCAGCTAACAGTTGACTAACAAAAACAGATATGTTATCCATAATTGATTACTTTGCAGTTTGAAAATTTCAGTTTAAGCATTTTCTTCAACAATCGATTGTTAAACACAAACAATCGATTGTTGAACATTGACAATCGATTGTTAAACACACATAATCGATTATTTGCTATTTTGAAAAACTTATCACTGTCTTAAGACAATCGATTGTTGGCTATTTTGAAAAATTCGAGCACTGTTTTAAGACAATCGATTGTTAAGTATAGACAATCGATTGTTGGCTATTTTGAAAAATTCCAGAACTGTTTTAACGACAATCGATTGTTAGACAAAGACAATCGATTGTGGATGATTTTTGAAAAATTCCAGATTACACTATCTCAACGACAATCGATTGTTAGACAAAGACAATCGATTGTGGATGATTTTTGAAAAATTCCAGATTACACTGTCTTAACGACAATCGATTGTTAGACATAGACAATCGATTGTCGATCAATTGTTTTTCAGCTTTAATGCGAAAATATTAGATAATCGACTAGTTTTTCAGGCTAGTCGATTACCCCTACTGGAAAATAAAAATATTATTGATATTTGAGCATATTGATACATTCTAAAGAACTAATACTAACTTTATATCATGAACTAACTAATACGAGCTAATACTAATGGCTATTAGTTTATTCATTCACTAATACAAACAAAAATAAAATCAAATAGCTCCATCTTCTTTTATCACGGATCCATCACCGATTAGGTGGTCTATCTTCCCCTCGGGTTGCTCAAAGAAGTCTGCCACATCCAAGTGGGTGATGTCAAAGTTGTCGTCAGAGACAAAATTCGTTTCAGGGCGTTTACTCTTTTGAGATGCTTGATAAAGGTCAACCAAAAGTCATGGTATACGGCAAGCCTTTGACCAGTGCCCATTTTCACCGCAACGATAATATATAGTTTATAAACTATTTGCTTTTGGTTTCTTATCGTATCGTGCTTGTGGCAGAGTGACCAACTTCAGGTTGTCATATCTCTTCTTTAAGCCATTCCACAAGATAGGTGGATCTTTGACGGTGAGATATTCAATCTTCAAACCTTCATCAAGGTGATGGCGCAAGAAAATCAAGGCCTTAGCATAGTGTCAAACCTTCATCAAGGTGATGGCGCAAGAAAATCAAGGCCTTAGCATAGTTTTGGGTGGATGCATTATTTCTGTCTTTAATGGCGTCTCCAAGACCCATAGCATCCAAAATGGATTTAAGTATCGAACACCCATATCATATAGTTCTTGCCCGAAATTTCAAGGGTAACGAACTTTCTTTTCATAATGTCAGACATAAACCAAAATTACATCAAGAGCGTGTTCATACTTACGGGCTCTATTACAATTATCACATTCACTTCAGGGAATGGATCAAAATCATGTGCTTTACACAATCTCATGTCAAATATTACTTTCATAAAGTGAAAGATTATTTTGAGAATCCTTATTGTTCTCATTACCACAATAATGACGATTATAACTTCGTCTATTGCCATGTCCACATCCATTGATACCTTTACGGTAATTAGTCTTCTTTCAGACTTATCACATACTGCTACCACATTCTCTAAAGGGAATGGAGCAAATTCAATTGGACGGAATTCTTTACCACGTCCACATTCATTGATACCTTCATGGTAATATTTTAGTCTTCTTATCATATACTGCTTCCACATTCTCTAAAGGGAATGGAGCAAATTCAATGGGACGGATTTTCAATTATTTGCCCACAATCATACATGAATTTAATCATGGCAGGACATAGAGATTTTACCACTTCATGTGGTTATAATTTCTTACAAACTCCATTAGAGTTATAATCAAACTTTGTTTGTATATTAAATCAAATCGTAGAATTTCAAGAATTTGAAAGGGAAAAGTAAATTACTTACCTTTAAGGTATACCAATTATATTTTCAATGTTTTCTTCCTTTTCTCCACTGATGCAGACGACGGCGGCTCCGATGCGGAGAAATTGACGGCGGCTTAATCTTCTTAAAGAGCTTCTTGAGAGGGTAGAGTCTCGTGCTGATAACATGTTATGAAACAATATAAAAGACAAGAACAATAATGCAAGAACAAGAGCAAATAGAGAGAAAAGTAGAGAGAGTTCTTCTTATTGATACTTAGAGATTGTTATGAGTTATTTACAATGGTAGAGAGCACCTCTATTTATAGGGAGGGGGATGATTTAGCTACCAAGAATAGAACTCTAGAATCTCTCTAATTATAGACATTCACCTTAAATAGGAGTCTATTTATAACAGAAAACAAATAATAAAAACCTTGGATATGCTTATATATGCATATATATGCTATCTTGAAGGTATTTTGCATATTTAAAATATACAAGAAAAAATTAGGTATCAACAATCACGACCGGTCTGGGTTTAGGGTCGTGACGCGGCGACCTAGCTGTCCTATGAAAGGAGAAAAAGCATTATTTTAAACCCTAATTAAGGCATCATATAATTGTCCTATCTCCATATCTTTGTAATTATAGAAATTTGTACTATGATGGAATTTCCCTCATATATAAAGGGGATCATTGTCATTTTGTTGAGGGTTGGTTGCTCCACACTTAATACACAACACATTCTCTCTGCTCTCTAATATATTCTCTTGATATTATTGCTTTCATTTATTATATTCATTGTGTTCATCATTTATTGCTTATCATTGTCCATAGAAAGCCTATGTTGATATTGTTATAACTATTAGTCGCTCTTCAACTGCCTTCGATAGCTCCCTACCGAGCGCCGGGATCGACCTCGAGGCCCCGGATCGACAGGCTCGAGGCCCTATCGGTTTGGTTAACACCTTATTCCTAATTATTATCTCATATCAATGCAACTTTCTCTCCAAAGCAAACATGCTCTCGGCGCATTTTAAGCAATAAAACAGTGACCTTCCCGGCGCACAATAGCAAGGTGCTATTTCCGCCGGAAATGGCCAGACGCCGACGACCAGCTGCTCCGACTAACACAATAGCACCTCCTCAACTCGTCACTCCTGCCCACGGTGTTACTACGACGCTTGAGCCCCTGACGTTTGGAAATTTTCTCCCTCAGAAATACCAATCGCCGGTGAAATCACTTGCAGAGGTTGAAGAAGCTGCTGCACCACTTCCGAAGGGTAACGAAGAGACGATTAACTCAAATGCAAGGAGATTACAGCTTTCTGAAGTGATTGAACCTGCAAAATCAATTCGAACAGCTGTTGAAGTTGTCATAGGTAATAGGAATGCACAGATGGGTAAGACTCTTACATTTATGCCCCCGATTGAAAGGGATGGACAAAAAGTGGTTAAACTCAGTGTAGAAGACCTACAATCCCAAGTAGATTACTGGACAAATGCTTTAATAGGGTATGTTACTGGTGATAATCCAACTGCTAAATCGATAGAAAATTTTGTGCTGCATGCTTGGAACTTTGTATCCAAGCCTCAGATCCTATTGCATGCTGAGGGATACTGTATTTTTAGATTCAATAGCAAGGAGGATAAAGAGATGGTTATACTATCTGGACCATACTCGTACAGGAACAAGCCAATAGTACTGAAACCATGGGAGATTGTCTTCTCCTTTCAGAATGTTGTGCTTAGTACTGTCCCTGTATGGATCAGATTCCCAGGGCTCCCTGTGGGTTACTGGTCAGTGGATGTCCTCAGTAAATTGGCCAGTGCAGTGGGTAAGCCACTGTATATAGATAAATTCACAGCACACTTTGAGAAGATTTCATTTGCAAGAGTCTTAGTAGAAGTTGATGCTGCCTATTCCTTGCCTGATCAGATTGAAATTGACACCCCCTATGGTATGAAGGTGCAGCAAATAGAGTATGACTGGAAGCCAAGATTTTGCAACCATTGTTTAAAGTTTGGACATGATGCACTTGACTGCTGGTACAATGTCAGGAATGATGCAGAGGTGGAAAGGGATGAACAGGCAAAAAGGAATAAGTAAAAGAACTAGGAAACCAAGATTGAACGCAAGGCGGGAGTGGATACCTAAGACTAATGCAGATGCAGCAGGACCTGAACCAGTTCAGTCTGTTATTGGTACCAAGCAAGTGGAGCCAATTCAACATACTGAAGATGTGCAGTTGGTGAATAATAATGGGAATCAGCAGACACTAGATGAACATGGCAGGACTGCAGTAGCTTCAGGGGATCCTCCTAAAATCATTGAAGGCATGAATGCAAATGCAGACAAAGGGAAGGCTATGGCAATTATTTTGGCTGATGATAGAAGGGGATACCAAGTGGATCCAGGACCTTCTTGGAGTATTAGATATAATACTTCATGATTATTACTACATGGAATATCAGAGGGCTTAATCAAGCCCACAAACAGGAGGAATTAAAAAGCTTCCTGACTGTTAATAAAGTAGATATTATAGGAGTACTTGAAACTAGAATTAAGGAGCATAAAGCTAAAAGAATACTGGCAAAGGTGGCTAAAGGATGGAAGGTGCAATGTAACTATACAAAGGCTGTCAATGGTAGGATATGGTTGCTATGGAAACCTCATGTTCAAGTATCCATCTCTACTGTGACTTATCTATTCGTCCAATGTATGGTGGAGGACACACAAGCTTCACTCAGATTCCATTTGAGTGTAGTATATGCTCATAATACTGCAGGCAATAGGAACAAGTTATGGTGTGATTTAAAGGCAGAAAACATCCCCAGCCAGGATCCTTGGTTACTCAGTGAGGATTTCAATACTGTTTTGAATGTTGAAGATAGAATTGGATCTCCTGTCACTGATGCTGAAATCAAGGATTTTGAAAGAGACTGTAGATGTCCTTCAACTTACTCCTCTCAGAGCCAAAGGATGATATTATACCTGGGTAAACAAACAGGATGCTAATACTAGAGTGTATAGAACTTCCAATGGATCCAACAGTATGGACATCTTGAAGCTGAATACATGAACCCTTCTATATCTGATCACTCTCCTATACTTATCAAGTTTGGCAGTCAAAGGCTATTGCATCCCAAACCCTTCAGATTCTATACTGCTATTATGGAGGAGCTCAGTTCAAATCTATTGTGGAAATTCTTGGGCACAACAATGTGAAGGAATACCTATGCAGAAGGTTTGGACTAAACTGAAAATATTGAAGTAGCAACTGAAAGGTCTTAATAGACAGATGGCAGCCTATAAACAGAAACTTGTACAAGCAAAGGAAACATTGGATATTGTTCAGAACCAGATGAAGCAAAGTCCATTTGCACATGATTTGCTCAATGCTGAGAAGCAAGCACTGGCTGAAATTGAGAAGTGGAGCAAGGTGGAGGAACAGATTATGAGACAGAAATCCAAAGCCAACTGGATTGAGTGTGGAGATGCCAACACAAAGTATTTTCATGCTCAATGGAAGATCATAACCAGCCAGAATAATATTAGCTCTATTTATACTAATGCAGGTGACACGCTGACAGATCCAGTAGCTGTGGAACAGGAGTTTATTCAGGTGTTCAAGTCATTGATGGGAGAGTGTGCTGAGGAAATTCCTTGTATTAATACTGCTGTTATGAAAGAGGGACCATGCCTCAATGCAGTTTAGCAGAGAGAATTAACTAAAAAAGTCACAGTGGAGGAGATTGTAGAAGCTATCAAGGAGATGCCAAAAGATAAAGCCCCTGGGGTGGATGGTTTTCCTGTGGAATTCTTCACAAGTAGCTGGGAGATAGTACAAGAGGATATAGTTACTGCTACTATGGATTTCTTTGCTACTTGCAATATTCCTAGTATGATAAATACTACAGCAATTGCACTTGTGCCTAAAAGTAATAATCCTACAAATGTCAAAGATTGTAGACCTATTGCCTGTTGTACAACTGTTTAAAAAATCATATCCAAGATCATCACAAAGAGAATGAAGACTGTAATTGGCAGCATAGTTGGCCAATCCCAATCAACATTTATTGAATGGAGGAGCATCATTGATAATATTCTGCTCAGTCATGAAATCTTTAAGGGATATACCAGGAAAGGTGTTTCTCCTAGGTGTGTCCTGAAGGTGGATTTAAGAAAGGCCTATGATACTTTAGAATGGGGCTTTCTTCAGCAGGTTCTTATTGATATTGGTTTTCCTGCAAAATTTCTCAATTGGATAATGGCATGTATATCTTCTGTTTCTTATTCCTTGATGCTTAATGGAGGGTTTACTAAGCCTTTCAATGCAAGGAGAGGGATTAGGTAAGGGGAACCTATGTCTCCCTACTTGTTTGTCCTTGCAATGGAGTATCTTAACAGACTGCTGCAACAACTTCATAGGAATGGAGATTTCAATTTCCATCCTAAATGCAGAAAACTAAACTGTGTAAATATTTGCTTTGCTGATGATCTCCTCATGTTCTGCAGAGCTGATAGGATTTCTATTCAAATATTGCAAGAGGCTTTTCATAACTTTTCTACAGCATCAGGATTGAAAGCAAACACCAACAAAAGTGCTATCTATATTGCTGGGGTGCGACAGTCTGTTAAACATGAACTTATGGAGCAATTGGGATTCAATGAAAGACAGCTTCCTTTTAAGTACCTTGGAATTCCTCTCAGCTCAAAGAAACTTGCTATACATCACTATTCTACTATGATTGAGAAAATAACTGCTAGAGTCACATGTTGGTCTTCTAAAATGCTATCCTATGCAGGCAGATGCCAATTGATAAAAGCAGGAATATTTGGCATCCAGATATATTGGACACAGATTTTTATCATACCAAAGAAGGTCTTGAAGGTTATTGAGGCAATCTGCAGGTTCTTCCTATGGACAGGTAGTGTTTCTATATCTAAAAGAGCTTTGGTTGCATGGGAGAGAATATGTAAACCTATATCTGCTGGGGGCCTAAACATCATAGATATGGTTACCTGGAATAAGGCAGCCATAACAAAACTGCTTTGGGATATTACAAGGAAAAAAGAATTCCTCTGGATAAAGTAGCTCCACTGCTATTACATAAAGCAACATGATATCAGCAATGTACCTTTGCCAAAAACTGCCTCTTGGATTATTAGGAAAATATTAGAATGCAGGAGTGCTGTCATGGAAAACCAACAACTGCAAGGAACTCTCTACTGCAGACTGAAGTCACTGTGTAAGCTAGACAAGTTTCAAATTCACAAGTTATACCTTGCTATGCTTCCTAATTATAGCAAGGTAGATTGGAGGAATGTGATGCTGACTGCAAATGTACTACCAAGACATAAGTTTACAGTGTAGTTAGCAGCCCAACACAGGTTACCTACCATTGATAGAATGCACAAGATTGGAATTGATATACCTACTGAATGTGCTTTCTGCAAACAACGAGATGAAAGATTTGAGCACCTATTCTTTGCATGCCCATTCAAAAATAGATTATTGTTCAGAATATGCAAATGGATAGGACACCAGAGAGCAGCTAACACTTGGGAGGATGAGTTGAAGTGGATATCCGGTAATGCTAGAAGTAGGAACTGGCAGCAGGCAATTATTGCTACTGCTTTTGTTACTACTGTTGCATTGATACGGAGAAACAGGAATTCTATTAGATTTGAGAACAAGACTTTTGCTGAAGATCAATTCTATAAAGAAGTGACAATGTTGATACACACAAGAAGTAGGAAATGTAAAAGGTGGCAGGAAAGGCTACATAAACTCAACTGCTATCCTTAGTTAGATACAATAGCTACATGTTAGAATTGTCTATATAAGATTGTGTAGTTAGAACTAAATGTAAATGAGTAGTAGAAGTCCATACTACTACAGGGATCTATTGTACATATTGTTTTTGAAATCAATGAAAATGATAGTTTGAATCAAAAAAAAAATGCAACTTTCTCCAAATCTTGTTGAACAAAATCTTGTCCCAATAGTTGGGCTTCACCATGTTCAAACCATCCAACTAGTAAATTACATTTACAACTATATAGAGCTTCAAGCAACATAATCTGTATACTCGACTAATAGTTGTATTATAAGCAAACTCAGCTAAAGGCAACTGGTCATCCAAACAATCACCAACATCAATTGCACAAGCTTTAAGCATGTCCTCCAAGATCTGAATAACCCACTCGAACTGTCTATCTATCTATGGATGGAAAGGTATGCTCAAGTCAACTTAAGAACCCAATGACTTATGAGAAAACATAAAACTAAGTAGTAAACTGTGCACCTCGATCTGATATTATAGAAATAGGGACACCATGAAGCAGAACTATATCAAGGAGGTATATATCTGCTAGTTGTTCTGCAGTATGAGTAAATCGAACTGGTATGAAATGTGAGGAATTTTTGAGTCTGTACACGATCACCCATACTTAATCATATCTCATAAAAGTACGTGGAAACCTAACTACAAAATCCATAGTAACTATTTTCCACTTCCACTCAGGGATAATAGAATTCTACATCACATCGCCTGGTTTTTGGTGCTCATATTTCACCTACTTATAATTTAAGCAACTAGTCACATGTTTTAGAATATCATACTTCATACCTTTCCACCAGTACAATTCACACAAGCCTTGATTCATTTTAGTAGCACCTGGATGGATAGAGTACAGGGAGCTATGAGCCTCTTCAAGAATCAACTGCTTTATATCACCCACCATGGGGATACACAATCTACCATGCCGACGTATGACACATTCACCATCAATAGAAAATGAACTAACACTACCATTTTGCACTCGATCCCAGAGTCTAGCAAGAAAAGGATCTTCAAATTGACGAGCCTTGACCTATCCAACCAAGGATGATTGTGCTACCAAACCCGCAAGTAATTTTCCAGGCAGTGTATGATCAAGATGTACTCCCTGATTTGCTAGTACCTTAATATCCATAACCATATGTCATTATTCTATAGTAAATCAAGCCAAGCTACCCATTAACTTCCTACTCAAGGAATATGTCACCACATTCACCTTTTCAGGATGATACAAAACTGTCACGACCCGATTTCACCCTCCATGAACATGTCGTGATAGCACCTAGTTCCTAAAACTACGTGTGCCTAACAATGCGAAAAGTAATATAACTGGTGGAATCATTTAATTTAATTAAGAAAAAACTAGAATAAAAGCGGCATATAAGTGTCACTTGGCATATACAACCCACAAATAAATGCAGAAGTCTACAGCTCAATCTCAAAACCCGAGAACTCACGGGAAGCACAGGCTAAAGGAAAAAATTATAAATTCTCTTAGTCTCCAGAATGTCTACATCAAAAGTATGATAGAATTTAAACACTACTGGTAAAATAAGGAAAGGAACTCTTCGGTCTGCGGACGATATAGATATATCACGAGTCTCCGCTAGATCTTTCTGCCTCGATGATAGTGCATCTGAGATGAAGTACCTGAATCTGCATATGAAAAACATGCGTAGAAAAGGCATGAGTACACCACAACGGTACCCAGTAAGTGCCAAGCCTAACCTCAGTTGGGTAGTGGCGAGGAAGGTCAAGGCCCTACTGAGATAAATATAATATAATAAGATAAAGAAAAACAATATAGATAAAGTCTACAGCGAGAATCTAAAAAGGATTAAATAAGGAAAACAACCATAGGAAATGGAACATAACAATCCAAGGAACATTACTCACAACAGGGAAGAATAGCCGGGGATCTCTTGGTATTCTCACCACATACACTAGGGATCTTTTGGTATCCCAAGGATCTCTTGGTATCCTTATTACACTCAGTAGGGATCTCTTGGTATCCCGAGGATCTCTTCGTATCCTCATTATATTAAATGGGGATCTCTTGGTATCCTTATTAAATTCGCTAGGAATATCTTGGTATCCTCATTATATTCACAAGGGATTTCTTGGTATCCTCAAATCGTACAAACTCATGTGCTAGGGATCTCTTCGTATCCCGCATCCTCAATCCTGAAAAAATCAAGTGTAGGGGAATCTGCCGGGAGGCCAACCCGTAGTCCCAATTTATATATGCAGGGGGATATCCTGGGAATCTAACCCGTAGTCCCAAAGTAAATATGCAGGTGGATCTCCCGGGAATCTAACCCGTAGTCCCAAAGTAAATATGCAGGGGGATCTCCCAAGAATCTAACTCGTAGTCCCAAAGTAAATATGCAAGGGGATCTCCCGGGAATCTAACCCCTAGTCCAAAGTAAATATGCAGGGGGATCTCCCGAGAATCTAAACCGTTGTCCCAAAGTAAATATACAGGGGGATCTCCCGGGAATCTAACCTGTAGTCCCAAAATATATGTGCACAACCACAATCAGAAAGTATTCCTAGTGAAGTACAACAATACAATCAACGGATAGTTCTAGCCTAACATGTCTCACGTAGTACAGTTAAGACAATTTAAGCAAGTAGGAGAGCTAAATAAAAAAAATATGCCTTTCTAATCTAACACAGGTTATAATTGCAAGTATGGTTTGTAGGTACGAAAGAAACTCAATCTCAATATCATAAGTAAAAACCGGATTTTCAACAATTAGCTCAGGTACGTACTCGTCATCTCACGTACAAGGCACCAAAATACAAAGTAACATATCCTAGGGGAATGGTCCCCCACACAAGGTTACACAAGCCATTTTCCTTAATCGGCTCAAAAAATCAACTTGAAATCACGCTTTTGCCATGAGTATCTGACTCCAAATGACCCAAATCTATTCATTTTAATTACATTTCGTAAATAACATCTCAAGAAACTAATTCTACTAATTAATTTAAATCGAAGATGCATATTTAGATAAAATGACCAAAACTCCCCTCGGACCACCGTTGTCAACACCCGAGGTTCGAACTAAAATTCGGTTACTCATTCCCCTACCAACCCCAAATTTTAGCAAAACCCTAGGTCTTACCCAATATACTCGAAATTACCCATTAAAAACCTTCGATTTGATGTTGAAATTATGTTGAAAGGTGTTAATGAGTGAATAAAATGAGTTAGAAACCACTTACCAATTGTTTTGAAGATGAAGTATTGCTTAGAAAATCGCCTCTTAGGTTTTTGGTTTTTGAAAAGTGAGAAATAACTGAAAAATCCCGTGCATTTATACTCTCTCAGCCTCCAGCGCAGACCGCGCGAGGATGATCGCGGACACACGGCTCACGCTGCAGACCGCGCTAAGGTCGCCGCGGCCGTGTTGGAGGATTTGAAACTTCCAGGTCCTCTAAAGGTGGCAGTACGCACCGTGCGAAGGTGACTGCGGTCGCGCGGCCCACGCCGCGGACCGTGCAAAAGCAAATGCGGCCACGCTACAGGAACTGAGGGTTGCAGATTCTCTAAAGTTGGTAGCACGGACTGCGCGACGATGACTGCGGCCGCGCGGCTCACGCCGCGGACCGTACGATTATGACCGCAGAAATGCTGGAACCTGCAACTTGCACCTAACCTGCAATATCTTATGTTTTAAGTCAAAGACCTCTCGGAACCTACTCAAATTTCACCCGAGCCCTCGGGGCTCCAAACTAAATATGCACACAACCTCAAAAACACCCTAGGACTTGTCTGTGCGATCAAATCATCAAAATAGCATCATATACATCGGATCGAGCCTCAAAACTGATGATTTCTTCCATATTTTTCATATGACATAAAATTCCCATTTCGGGTCCGAAACACATCAAACGACGTCCGTTTTCAATCAAACTTTACAAAAAGTGGTTCAATCATATATAAGAGTTGTACCGGGCATCGAAGCCAAATACGGGCCTGATACCCTAGTATTCAAATCAAATTTTGTTTCCATTTCCTTTAAGTATTTGCAGAAAATGATTTCACATAAAAATTCATTTCTCGGACTTAGGATCTCGAAATTGGATTCCAGGCATATGCTCAAGTCCCATATTTTCCTACGGATCCTCCGGGACCGTCAAATCACGGGTCTAGGTCCGGTTACCCAAAATATTGACCGATGTAAAATTTGTTCAATTTAATATAAAATTTATCACTTTCACATAGAATTCATATTTAAGCTTTCCGGTCACACGCCCCTGACAACACACGCAAATCGAGGTAACCCCAGATGAGATTTCAAGGCCTCAAAAGTACCAAACGGAAAAATAAATAAGTGATGACTCTATTGAGTCGTCACATCCTACACCACTAAAGCAACCGTTCGTCCTCGAACGGACAAAAGAAGAAAGTGCCTGAGTCCGGAAAAAGGTGAGGATATGGCTCTGCATATCAGACTTGGACTCCCAGGTTGATGCCTCAGGAGGCTGACCTGTCCATTCGACACGAACTGAAGGAAATCTCTTGGACCTTAACTAATAAACCTGCCGGTCGAGGATATCTACCGACTCCTCCTTATAGGACAAGTCCTTATCAAACTGGATAGTGCTGAAATCTAACAGTGGGCTGGATCGCCGTGATACCTCCGGAACATGGATACATGGAAAATTGGATGCATGGCTGATAAGCTAGGCAGCAATGCGAGTCTATAAGCCACCTCTCCAACTCTATCAAGAATCTCAAACAGACCAATGTATCTAGGGCTAAGTTTGCCCTTCTTCCCAAAGCTCATCATGCCCTTCATCGGCAATACTCGGAGCAACACCCGCTCTCCAACTATTAATGCTACATTATCGAACCTTGCGGTCTGTATAACCCTTTTTCCTAGAGTGAGCTGAACGAAGCCTGCCCTGAATGATCTTGACCTTGTCCAAGGCCTTCTGAACCAAATATGTACCTAGCAACCGAGCCTCCCCCGGCTCAAACCATCCAACCAGTGATCGACACTGTCTACCATATAGAGCCTCATAAGGAGCCATCTAGATGCTCGACTGGTTCCCCCATGTACCCAAATATATCATTTGTTTTGAAAACAGACCTCAAATTGAGGTCCAGATCCTCAATTTTGAAAAAATCTAGGTTCTACACCAAACCTCCAATTTCACCAATGAAAATTATTGATTTTATGTTGAAAACATGTTTAATGATGCTAAAGATTGAAAGAAATGACTAAAAACCAACTTACAAACAATTTGGAAGAGCTCTTGTTCTTGGAAAATCTCCTAAAGGAGTTGTGCTTTGAAAATAGGGTAAAAAATGTCAAAAATTCGACTAAGTATAAAAATTACAGGTTACAGATATGGGAATTGCGAACATGGGTTCGCAGTTGTGAACCCTGCATGTATGAAAAATGCGAGATTTTTTTTGTTCGCATTTGTGAACTATGAGGGAAGCTGGGAGGTTCGCATTTGCGAACCATAAGGTCGCATTTGTGAAGAACTTACCTACGCATTTGTGATGGCATAGTTCGCATTTGCGATGGTATTGTTCGTATTTGCGAACTCTACTAGGAATTAAGGGCTTCGCATTGGCGAGCCCGAAGTCGCCTTTGCGATAACTACAGGTCTAGGGCATTCTTGCATTTGCGAGCTGATCCTTCGCAATTGTGATCTCGCATTTGCAAGTTGCGAAGCCTGCAAGTCGGATATAGCAGCAATTTTTCAAGTTAAAAAATGCACTCTGACAACTTTCGAAAACTTACATGAGCCCTCGAGACTCCAAACCAAATATAAACAACCTCAAAAATAACCTACGGACTTATCCGTGCGGTCAAATATCCACAATAACATCATATACATTGAATTAAGCCTCAGAACTCATAATTTCTTTCAAGTTTTTTATAAAACATCAAATTTGCATTTTAAGTCCGAAACACGTCAAACGACGTCCGTTTTCAACAAACCTTCATAAAAAATACTTAACCATATATAAGACTTGTATAGGGCACCAGAACCAAAATACGGCCCCGATACCATAATCTTTTAATCAGATTTCACTTCCAATTTTCTTAATTATTTTCATAGAGTAATTTCACGCAAAAATTTATTTCTCGGGCTAGGGACCTCGGAATTTGATTCCGGGCATATGCCTAAGTCCCATATTTTCTTACGAACCTTTCGGGACCGTCAAATCACGGGTCCGTATAAAATGCTGACCGAAGTCAAATTTATTCAATTTAATATCAAAATTTAACATTTTTATCACAGAATTCATATCTATGCTTTCCAGCTATCGCGCACGCAATTCGAGGCAATCCCATATGAGGTTTTCACGGCCTCGAAAGTATAGAATAGATAAGAAATAAGTGATGACTCCCCCCCTCCCCCGGTCGTCACATGTATCTTCCATGTATACTATGTGTTTGTACTCTAATATATGTACTAACTTAATATTTTAGTTCATGAAGTAATATAAATAAATAAAAAGTAAATTTATTATTTTCCTATTTTAACATACGATACAAGAAGATACAAGTGTTTTGTCATATAATGTTTCAATATATTTCCTTGGAACATATTGTTATGGCAAAGTTGAAGAAGAGAACTCATAAGAACTGCTTGAAGGATGAGGTGTTGTTTCAAGAATACTAGTGTTTCTTCTTGAAAGTTATAAGGTCGATATAAATTTCTGCTGGAAAGTTGGATGATAAGAAAATTCAACACCACAGGAGAAGAAGAAGGAAGATGAATAATAAGAATGTGCATTAAGTGTCGGTGCACTGAAAGGATTTGATGAGATCATTAATATGTTCAAATTTTAAACGGTGCATGTTTTGAGTTAGGAAATAGTTTCTAAGTCTTTGTGAAAAATTTTCGACGGTCAAGAACGATCTTTTTTTACACGATTATACTTCAAATTAAATTTTTTTGTATGCTCAAATTAAATATAAAGTTAGAAAAAAAATTTCCTGATAATTGTACCTTGTATTTTTTATTTTTGTTGTCATTATTTAACATTAGTAGACTAAATCAATTTCTAAACTTGCTACATTGAATCTGCTTAAAAATATTCTAAATCTAAAACTACTGTAGTTTTAGCTAAGTGTTGTAAGAAAATTGAAATTAATGCGAGACTTGATTGCTGTACAGGCTAATTTCGACGGACAGAAATCAAGCCCGTAACATGTGCCACCCCTAACCCTCTACATAGATCGTAACATGTGCCACCCCTAACCCTCTACATAGATCCTAAAACGATAAAATAAAATATAGCAGACATCACATTCGAAAACTGACGAATCTTGGGAAATGTGGGTGTACTTCCAAGTCCTTCAGCATTTCCTCTTGTTTTTTATTTGTTATATGGAGACCTTTGGACTTTTACGAGGGGTTCATTATTTATATGATCATTCAAGTATTTGAAATTATGTATATAAGTTATATTTTTTTGTTTGTAATAATAAAGTTATTTAATTATAATAATGATATATGAAGAAGGTTACTCAGTTAGATTTTTCAAATTTTTAATCGTCAAATACCTATTTTTTTGTTTGTCTTTTCTTGTTTGTTTATTTCCTAATCTTATTTTTTAAATATTCCTAATTAGGATAAATCAAACTAATAATTACCTAATGTACAAAATTAATCAAAAAATGCAAAAAAATAAAATTTAATCATAAAATGCTAAACAATAAAACGCCAAAATATCTACTTGATTTTTGTAATTTTATATTTTGCAAAAATTAACCATAATTACCAACAAAAATATGTGAAATTAAATCCTAAATGCTTATGCAATTTTTGTACTTTTTACGAGTTGTCCTGAATGCATCAATGAAATCAAACAGTGATATGCACAATTAAATCCTAAAAAATAAATAATAAAAAGGAAAAATTCTAAGTTTAAGAATTCTGTAACAGTAACTTCAACGGGGAAAAAATCACATGCTCACAACTTCCCCTCTTTTCTCGGAAACATGAGGGTTTTCGTTTAAAGATAAGTGAGCAGACATGTGCGATTTTCAACCGACTGAATACTTCGTGTGAAGCGCTTTGAAAAATTTCGGACCGAACCTTGCTTCAGAGGTTGCCTACATATCCTTGGCTATAAAGGAATCAGGTAAGTGTAGTTCTGGAATTTTTGGTAGCTGGGACGACCGTGGGCTGTGATTTCACTATTGTTGCTGCTGCTACCGCTTATCGACTCCTTATCACACAAAGGAAAATCAACAGCTAAACTAGCTAGATCTATCAACTACGAGTTACAAGATTCCTATCGATTAGTCTCTTGAAACATGATCTTGAGTCTTGGCTAGCTCTTGTAACAGACTTCGATCCGAATCCTGATGCTCGTTAGCTAGAACTGCTGATTTATTCAATTTGGATATAAATCAAGACATGAGGGTCTATTTTTTGTTCTTTTGTTCTTTTCATTATTTTGGATTGAGACTCCCTCTTCCGGCCATCTCGACTTCTGTTCCTTGGAGTACAACCTGCTCGGACAACAATACAAACAAACGAACGAAATTTTTTGCCCAAGTTTCCACCGGAAAAATTTCGTGAGTTATCTGCAACACAAATCCAAGCTATTTTTACTAAAAACCAAAAAAGTTAGGATTGCGCATCCTTTGAACTGATTGCCAGGTTTTGCTGGGAAGGAAAAAGGGTCCAGGTGAGGAATATGATCCATGGGATATGCCGGGAAAGGAATGAAAAGTACCTGCTAGGAGTAAGAAAAAGATCTGCGGGTTATGCCGGGATAGGAATTAAAAGTCCCTGTTGGGGATGGAAAGAAAGCCACAGGGATGAATAAAGAAATTCCTAGGTTATGCCAGGGAATCCGCGGGTTATGCCGGGATTGAACAGAAAATGCCGGGCTTATGCAAGAAGAACCCGCGGCTTATGCCGGGATTGAAAGGAAATTCTTGGGTTATGTCAGGGGAATTTGCGTGTTATGGCGGGATTGGAAGAAAGGTTCGTAGGTTATGCTAGGGAGAATCCACGGGTTATGCCGGGATTGAAAGAAAATTCCTGGGTTATGCTAGGGGAATCCACGGGATATGTCGCTATAGGAAGAAAAACTCCTAGGTTATACTAGGGAGGATCCACGAGTTATGCCGGGAATGTAAGGAAATTCCTAGGTTATGCCAGGGGAATCCGCGAGTTATGTCGGGATTGAAACAAAACTCCTAGGTTATGCTAGGGAGAATCCACGGGTTATGCCGGGATTGAAAGAAAACTCCTGGGTTATGCCAGGGGAATCCATGGGGTATGCGGGGGTCGGAAGAAAAATTCCTAGGTTATGGTAGGGAGAATCCACAGGTTATGCCGGGATTGAAAGAAAACTCCTGGGTTATGCTAGGGGAATCCACGGGTTATGCCGGGATTGGAAGAAAAACGCGTAGGTTATGCTAGGGAGGATCCACGGGTTATGCCGGGATGAACAAAAAAATTCCTGGGTTATGCCAGGGGGATCCACGGGTTATGCCGTGATTGAAAGAAAACTCCTAGGTTATGCTAGGGGAATTACAAGGAAGTGAAGGGCCACATAGATCCTTTTGACTATGCTTGGAATATAGAAGGAAAGGAAAGACCCTTAGGTTATGCTAAGGATAGATGAGCTTTAACTCTCAGACTATGTCGGGGAGTAAAAAGTGGGAGAAATTGGGAGTCCTCTGGTTATGCTGGAGATGTAAAGAGAAACTTCTCGGGTTATGCTGGGGAGCGAAGGAAGTAAATTTTTTGGTCTATGCTAGAGAGGGTGGAATGCAATCCTTGGGTTTTGCTGAGGAAATCCACAAGATGCACATGAGGAAGCTTGGGATTGGAATCCCATGCTATCATGTTTATTTATGAGTTTGCAGGAAAAGAATGTAAAGAAAACTTCTCCTTTTGTTATTGATGTAACCCCCTTCTTAGCCCCTGTGCCATTCCTTCTATTGCATTAGTCACATGTTCCCGTTATCTTTAAGTTATAGCTGTATCCAATTTCATTTCAAAGACAGAGTAATTTGTTAGCATGAACATAGATTGGTTTGTGGCCTTGTTCTCCTTGATTTCAACCTCATTTATGTCGGACGGGAAACCCTTGACTTCCGACCTTTGCCTCGTAGGTTGGACAGGAGGTCCTCATTTTTTGGGTTGGTTTTTATTTTCCAGGCCTTTTGTTATGATTTTTGTCCCCATTTCCATTGGGATCTTTTGTAGAAGCCATTATCCTGCTTGGGCTTAACCTTTCTGGTCTTGATTCACCTTCATGGAATGTTTATTTTTGAATTTCTTTTCTTTCTATTTTCTTGCTTTTGAAGCGTTAGCCATCATGATCAGCCGGGGTTGGCTAAATGCACTTGCCGATACGGGACATTCCTTTTAGTTCTTGCCAGGAGAAATACCCGTGAGACCGGCCCCGTTACCTTGTCTTGCGGAATGTTCAGGGAATCAGAGTTAAAGGGGAGAGGAATAGGAAAACAATAAAACAAAACATGAATTAGAGAAGTGTGTCTCTTTTGGAGGACAAGGGATGACTTATCTCGGAGCGCGTGCCGGTTTTAAATGAAAACGACATGCTTCTTGGACTAAATACCCGGCCCAGATCCATTTCTGCTTTCTGATTTCAAATCATTCAAAACCAAGGAAACTTGTTTTGGCTTGAGTGGAAATATTTCCTCTTTTTGGCCGACGATGCCCTTTTGCAGGTTTTCGCCAATCAGCCTCTCTCATTTCTCTTATCCCGTCGTCCGATTGCGCTCTTTGCGAGTTTTCACTAAACATACTTTTTCATTTTGTTTTTCTCTGCTCACCGTTGCCTTATGATGTTCGAAGGTTTTCACCGATAAGACTCTAAATTTATTTCTCTCAAAATTGAGTTGTGCCGAATCCCAACAATGTTGTTTTTCACGTCCCTGTTTTGACCAATTTATTGGAAGGACTTGGATTAGGCTTCTTGATGGAAATTAACAACTTTGGAACTGCTCGGGCGGATTTGTGACAAAAACAATACATTTTTACCCCGATTTTGTTTTCTTGGGGAAATGGGGTTTTTATATTGATATGACTGAACCTTAGGGAGAGGATGCGTACGTATCCTTTCGGAATCAAGTCAGACGTAGTTCACAAAATTTTTTCCTAAACTAATTTGTTTGCTTTTTCTTTTTTATTCTTTATTTTTTTGTTTCATTTTTCTTTTCTTTTCTTTTTTTTCATTCATTTTTTATGAGTAGCACTTCCGGGCTCAAAAGAGGGTGGTCAAAGAAACATAAACGGATCAAAGGGTTTGCGAAGGATTGGTAGTACTTATGGTAGCGGGAAAGAAAAGCCTTCGTCATTTCAATCAATCAGAGGCATTGCTATAGGGAGTTTAAACGTAATACCTTTTTACTGCTGCCTCGGGCTCGTCTCCTTGAACGTCACCCAGGTATAATGCTCCTTTTGGCAGTGTATATCTGATAATGTATGGACCTTTCCAGTTTGGAGCGAACTTTCCTTTAGCTTCCGGATGATGAGGAAGAATACACCTCAAAACCAGCTATCCGACTTCGAAATTCCCGGGTCGCACTTTCTTGTTGTAAGAGCGGGCCATCCTTTGTTGGTACAACTGCCCATGACAAAACGCAATCATTCATTTTTCATCAATTAATGAAAACTGCTCCAAACGCGTTTTAACCCACTCACTATCCTCAATTTCTGCCTCGACAATTACTAAGAGCGAAGGGATTTCTACCTTTGCGGATATGACAACTTCAGTCCCATAGACCAGCAAATAGAGAGTTGCTCCTACCGATATGCGCACTGTAGTGCGATATCCCAGCAATGCAAAAGGCAACTTTTCATGCCATTACTTTGAGCTTTGAATCATTTTCCTCGTGATCTTCTTGATGTTCTTGTTAGCTGCTTTGACGACACCATTAGCTTTGGGCCAGTAAGGGGTGGAGTTTCTATGTGTTATCTTATATTGTTCACATCTTTCACCCATCAGACGATTGTTCATGTTGGTTGTGTTGTCTGTAATGATGGTTGCGGGAATCCCAAAACAACAAATGATGTTTGAATGCACAAAATCCACCATGGCTCTCTTGGTAACTGACTTAAGAGTGATAGCTTCGACCCATTTTGTGAAGTAATCAATAGAGACCAATATGAATCTATGTCCATTTGGGGCTTTTCGCTAAATCAGACCAATGACATCCAGGCTCCAAGCAGAAAATGGCCAGGTGCTGACATAGGATGCAATTCAGTCGGCGATGCATGAATCAAATCACTGTGAAACTGACATTGATGACACTTCTGAACATAGCTGAATCAATCTTTCTCCGTGGTCATCCAATTATACCCGGCTCAGAGTATTTTCTTTGCTAGTACGTACCCGTTCATATGAGGCCCACACACTCCCGCGTGTACTTCATGCATAATTCTCCCAGTTTCCTCGTTGTCAACACTTCTCAACAAATTGAGATCTGGAGTATTTTTGTACAAGGTATCACCACTCAAGAAGAAGTTGCTTGCCTGCCGTCAGATGGTTTTCTTTTGCTCCCCGATGGCTTGCTCGGGTTACTCATGCGTTTTTAGGAATCTCCTAATGTCATAATACAAAGGCTGTGTGCTGGACTCTGCTTTAGTCACATTACAATACCCATGCCTTTCTTTGATTTGGATTCCCAAAGGATTGACGTAGGAGTTTTGGGGGTAAGGAAACATGGAAGCCAAGGTTGCGAGTGCATCTGCTAGCTCATTGTGGAAGCGAGCAATGTACCTGAATTGTACCGACTTGAACCGTTTGCTGAGGTCCTCCACATGCTGTCTATATGTGATGAGTTTAACGTCTCTTGTTTCCCACTCTCCTTGAGACTGTCAGATGATCAATTCTGAATCCCCATGATTAACAATTCCTCAACATCTTGATCAATGGCCTTGTTCATGCCCATGATGCAAGCCCGGTATTCAACTGTATTATTGGTGCAGAAAAACCGGAGTCTGGATGTAGCCGGATAATACTAACCCGTGGGTGAGTTTAAAATTTCCCCAATCGCTACGCCTTTTGCATTTACTGCTCCATCGAAGAACATTTTCCAAACGGGGATGTCTTCATATGTTACGTCCAACGAATTCACTTCTTCATAAGGGAAATAGGTATTCAAAGGCTGATATTCATCATCAACTGGATTTTCGGCCAGATGATCTGCAAATGCTTGAGCCTTCATTGCAGTACGAGTGAAATAAACTATTTCGAACTCGGTGAGCGGGATTTGCCATTTTGCCAATCGTCCAGTGGGCATCGATTTTTGGAATATATATACCTCAATGGATCCATCCTGGTTATGAGGTAGGTGGTATGAGCTTGCAGATAATATCTCAATTTCTGAGCCACCCAGGTCAAGGCCCAACAGGTTCTTTCTAGAAACGTGTACTTGGCCTCGTAATTGGTAAATTTCTTGCTCAGATAATAGGTGGCTTTCTCTTTCTTTCCTGTGGAGTCATGCTGCCCGAGGATGCAACCAAAACAGCTTTCCAAGACTATTAGATAGAGAAATAGTGGCCTTGCCGGTTCCGGCGGGACCAAAACTGGTGGATTAGACAAAAATTATTTGATTCTGTCAAAAGCTTGTTGACACTCAATAGTCCATTTAACTGCCCGTGCTTTTTCAATAGCTTGAATATGGGTTTGCATGTGGAAGTTAACTGGGTGATGAATCGGCTGATGTAATTCAGTCTTCCCAGCAGACTCATTACATCCTTCTTCGTCTTTGGAGGTGGTAACTCTCGAATGGATTTTATCTTTGTCGGATTCAACTCGATACCTCTTCAACTAATAATGAATCCCAGAAGTTTGCCTGACGGGACCCCAAATGCACATTTGGATGGATTCAATTTCAAATCATACTTGTGAAGCCTTTCGAAGAACTTTCTTAAGTCCCTTACATGATCACCCCGAGTCTTGGACATGATAATCACATCGTCCACATATACTTCTATTTCTTGATGCATCATGTCGTGGAAAATTAAGGTCATGGCCCTCATATATGTGGCCCCAAGGTTTTTTATACCGAAAGGCGTAACTCTGTAACAGTAAGTTCCCCAAGGTGTAGTGAAGGCGATTTTCTCAGCATCTTCCTCATCCATCAACACTTGGCGGTATCCTGCGTAGCAATCTACTCAGGACTGTATTTCATGTTTGGGATAGTTATCGACAAGGATATGGATGTTAGGTAATGGGAAGTTGTCCTTGGGACTCGGATTGTTTAAATCTTTGTTATCTACACACATTCGGGTTTTTCCGTCTTTCTTCGCTACTGGAACAACATTGGCCAACCATGTAGTGTATCGAACCACTTGGATTACCCCAGCCTCCACCTGTTTTGTGATCTTTTCTTTGATCTTATCTCTGACATCAGGTTTTAAATTTCTTTGTTTTTGCTGGACTGAAGGGCATTCTGGGTATGTGCGTAACTTGTGAACTACCAAATCAACCCTCAAACTAGGCATATCATTGTAAGACCAAGCAAATACATCTTTGAATTCTAACAAAAGTTGAACCAGTGAATCCCAGATTTCTTTATTCACATGGATGCTTATTTTAGTTTCCTTGATTTCACCAACATCACCCAAGTTAAGCGGTTCAGTATCGTTTAAGATTGGCTTAGGTTTATTTTCAAAATGTTCCAACTCTCGGTTGATTTCCCTAAAAGCCTCTTCTTCATCATATTCTGGTTCTTGGTTCATTATTTCACATATGGGCAGCGTGTTCGGGTCAAGGCATGAGGTCCGCGAGCATGTCATTTTATTTAAAGCCGCATTATTGGGAGTGAATGAAAAATGAAAATAGAAGAAAAACAAAATTAGAAAAAAAATGGAGAAGTTCAAACGATGAAATATTGGTTCATTTTGTAAGATAACATGCTTTACATCTTGAATTTAAAGGACAAAATATGAAAGAAAAACACCCGAGCTACACCCTAATATAGCTCGTGATGCAAGAAAAGGTAGCAAGGCGGGACTAACGGGCCTCCCGCCTGACTAGGAAAGGGGTGGCCTTCCAGTTTTTCAACTTGGCATCCAGTCCCATATAGAGGAGCACTTCAGCAGTGCTTGAACCTTCTCCCAGCTGGACCATGTTTGATTCATACAATAATTTCCTCATGACTCCACATATCTCTTCAATTTCTTCCGCTGTGAATATCTCGTCTTCTTCTTCCTTACTGTACTTTGGTTTTACAAATGTTTTGTACAAGTGGACCAGGGGTTGTGGAAAAGCCCATCCACATTGTTTCCTACAGTTGGCCAAGGTGATGTCCTCCGGTGTTGGTGGGAAGCCCAGCCCAATGAACTTCTCTGCAGCGGGCAAAGCGACCGGTCAGTTATGCCTTGTAGAGAACTTCCAAGTACGTTGCCTGGACTAAACCCTTGGCATGCCATCTCTCTTGCCACCATGATTGAGGCATTTGAGAGGAAAGGGTGGGGGAACAGTTCACCTTATTTGTATTGATTGGCTACCACAATTTCAAAATCTTGGTAAACTATATTCTCGCTTCCCTCTTTGGCTTCAAGGTAAGGAACAGAGGGATCCTAGTAAATTAACTGTTCATCTTCTTCGTGGACCACAATCTCCTGGTTTTCATGTTCAAACTTGCATTTGGTGCAGGGTAGAAGGAACCGCTCCTGCCGCGTGAATCCATGGTCTCCCTAAGAGATAGTTATAGGATGTTTCCATGTCCAATACTTGAAATGTCATTTAATTATTGATCGGACCAATGGTCAGTACTAAGTCAATTTCCCCTATGGTGCTTGTCTTGTTTCCATCAAAGGCTCGGACACACATTGTTGGGACGTATCCTCTCTGTTTTGATCTCCATTCTTTGCAGTGTCGACTGTAGGAATATTATATACCCCAGAACTTCCGTCTATCATTACTCTTTTGACATAATAACCCTTGTATTTGACAGTGAAGTGCAGGGCTTTGTTGTGTGCAGCCCTTTCTGGAGGTAAATCATTCTTGCTAAATGCAAACTGATTAATAGTAAAGAATCTTTCTGCCATTTTCTCTAGTTGTTCCACGGAGGTTCCAACCGGTACGTATGCTTCATCAAAGGTTTTTTCCAACACTTTCTGGTGCTCTGGAGATTTCATCAGTAATAACAATAAAGAGACTTGCTCGGGAGACTTCTAGAGCTGGTCCACCACCTCATATTCTGGCATTTTCATTTTTTGAAAGAAGGCGTTTGCTTCTTCAGCATTTACAGGCTTTTGGGTGGAAACACACCATTTGGTGGCAGCGTTCACTTCTTCCATATCTGAATGTGACTATGGTTTCTTGGTAGTTCTATGAGACTGCGGAAGGGTTTTTCATTGGCTTCTAAGGTGCACGACCGATTACCACAGGCTCATTCATCCTTGGTGGTTTAATCGGTCCCCGTACTCTATGAGCTCCTTTGGGTACATCCATCATTTTGCTCAACTCAAACCTTCTTGGGGTACTCAAAGTAGGTTGTTTTTCTTGACATTCCCCGTGGGATGTAAACTATTGTTTCCTTGGTAGTCGTCGTCTCAGTTTTTATTTCAGACTTCTTCTCTGCTTCTGGATGCTTGGCTTCACTCATTTCCTTTTTCTTCAACCTTCTTGAGGGTAACCTTCGGTTCTCTATCCACATCATCAAAGGCTATTATGGCTTTTAGGGAAGGGTCAAATTTTTTTGTCCTCACAAATCATTCCGCTGAGTGGCCAATTGTTGTGAGCCGGCGACGGGTTATTGGTTACGTTCGGGACCACTTTATCTCTCAGCACTATTTTGTTTTGTTCTATTAAATCCTCCACCGCTCCTTTCAGAGTCCAGCAGTTTTCAGTGTCATGTCCTTCGGCTCCTGAATGATAAGAACATAATACTCCCCTTTGATAGGAAGGTGACTTGAGTTTTTGCCTGTTCGGAGGTACGGGCTGCAGGAGACCCACATGGACCAGTTTTGGGAATAAGCTTTCATAAGATCCCCTATTGGAGTTAATTTTTGTCTCTTAGGACGGTAAATATTTTGTGGAGGGAGGGGATTATAGTGATTTTGGGGAGGCTGTATTTCTCGGGGCCTTGTTTCTGTTGCCCTGTTGTTGTGGTCGAGCAAATGGCTGGGCATTCATGAGTGCATATGGTTTAGGAACATAATGCATGCCTTGATGGGGATAGTAATGTTGAGAGGCCTTTTCTGAGAATACAGGTCTGTGAGCGTGATGTATTCTCGTTCCGAAGGCTGCCATTGATACTTCCTCTTTCTTTTCGTTTCTTGAGACCTCTCCTGCCCCGCCTTGGATGGCCTGGTAGGTTTCCCTTATGGAGGACTAGCTTAGAATTCTTCCTATTTTTAGGCCATTTTCTACAATCTTGCCGATCTTAATTTCCTCTGCAAAAGGTTTGCCCATCGCTGACATCATATTTTAAAAATAATCTGCCTCTTGCGCTTGTAGGAAACCAGTGACAATCTCTATCTCGTCCATGGATGGTTTTACTATTGACGCTTGTTCCCGCCACTTGACAGCATATTCTCTAAAGCTTTCTGAAGGTTTCTTTTTCATGTTGGCCAAATCGTTCCTATCCGGGGTAATGTCAATGTTATACTGGAATTGCCTTATGAAATCCCGGGCGAGGTCATCCCAAATATTCCATCGAGTGATATCCTGGTCCATGTACCATTCAGAAGCGATACCCACTAAACTCTCCCCGAAATATGCCATCAGTAGTTGTTCTTTTCCACCTGACCTACGCAGTTGATTGGAGTACTTTTTCAAATGAGCGATGGGGTTACCGTCGGCATCGTACCTTTCAAACTTCAACGTTTTGAATCCCCGGGGAAGATGTACATGTGGGAACATGCACAAATTCGAGTAGCACACGCCCTTCATCACTCAATCCTTGCATGTTTTTCAAACTCTATTCAAGGCTTTTCAACCTTCTTGTTATTTCATCTTGTTCAGGTGTCTTAGGGGTTTTTTCATGCACTGGTGTGAGTTCGTATGCTGGTTGAGGATAATTGTATGTGGGGCTCGGGGGAGGTTCAGTTTGGTAGTTCGGAGTTTGAAATATGAAAGCTGTAAGATCGAACATGGGCCTTGGCCCCGCACGCTGTGTGGTGGATGCGCACGGAGGGGTCGGAAAAATATTTGGGACTGAACCGGATTTGAACGTCGAAGGACGGGCTTCAGAGGGCGCTCCGACAAAATTGGCTGATATGGTATGCTGCTCCAAGAGGATATTTGGGTGGATGATGGGGACAGTACAGGTACCCCCTAACCTCGGGAAAAGCTTAGGAAATCCCAGGATAGCACTTGGAGGTTCTTTTCCATTTGTCCAAGCATCCTATTTTCTTCAGCCGCCGCAAATTCTGAGGCTGGGATCCCCACAATCAGGTTGTCCTCATGGATGGGAACTGCTGGAAGAGTCATTTCGGGTGACATCTCTGCACTTCCTTTTGATCTAGTAAAGTATCTGTGCGATGCCAGCTTACCACAAACAAATCACTATTCTCTAAAAACCTAGACTGGAAACTGGAATTACACACAGTTATGGTGGGATAGATAATATACAGGAAATCACATGTTGGGTATGATGCACCTACGCAGTTAACGAGTTTCTATATGTTTGCAATGGTGGCATGCGTCATCCCGACATTTATTCCGAACTTTCTTTTGTTTTCAACTTCTTATTTCTTATTAGCTTTCCTCTTTTAAAGAATACGGTCGAATCCTATGAAGATTTCCTACGTATCATGACACCGCATGAATCAGACCGAACATAATTCATGGAAAAATGTTATGTAAATAACATGATATTTTGGGATTTCAATTTTTATAAAGACGACAACTTTGATTACAAAAGCTAACAAAATGAAAGGCAACTACTAAACTTGGACACAATAAACCTACAGACTCTAATGGTGCGTAAAAGAACATACAGACATACTCTTTTAAGAGAATACAAGTTTATGAGTACATTAAGACTTCACTGTTTTTGGATTTTGCGGGGCGTCGTCCGGCATTGCCGTAGGCTTGCGTGCTAAACTTCCTTGGAGGTAGTGAAGATCTTCCATCACATGACGAACAAATGTCATGGCGGTATCAAAGAACATAGATTTCGTCATGTCCTCACAATAGTTTCACTTTGTGGTAATATATTATGCGATTGCCCGTGCCCTCTCCCTAATAACACTTTTTCTTGTAATAGACGCCCAATTTGCTCGGCCCTTGCTTCTAGAGTTCGTTCTGCTACTTGATTCATCTTTTGGAATTAACACACATCCCTTTCTAATCCGGCTATTATTGCATAGCAATGCTCTCTTTCGGCTTTGAAGTCCCTGGCTTGTTTGGCCATTTAGTTTTCAGTCATGATGATCCTCCATTTTAATCCAACAATCTCATCTCTATTCACCCCTTTTAATTGTTCAAGGATGCGGGCTCGTTCCTTGGCACTTTCGATCAATTGATTTCTAACCCTAGATAACTCACCTTCCGCCTTATTCAGGTTGAACCCATACTCAGTTACTTTACACCGCAAATTTTCTATGAGCTTTTCATCTTTTGCACTTCTAGGAGGATTTTCTATGGCTGCCTTCGTTTTCTTGATTTGGGCTCGCAGGGCTTCGATTTCTTTGGTCAATATCTTCTTTTCTCCCTCACTGCTTCAACTTGCAAATTGTTTTCAAATCGAAACTCTTGGATTTACTTTTCCAACCTTCCTATAGTAGCCCTATATTCATTTTCCTTTGCTAATCAATCCCACCGCCCTTGCGATGTCTCAACAAATTCTTGGAGGTGTGGTCTCTTTGCTGGCCTTCCAGGCTCCACTTCTCTTTTGTACCAAATAACGTACCCCGGTGCAGCATTTCTTTTTGATATGTCAAGTACTCGAGTATCGGCTGTCAAGTATTGACATTCATTCCAAATATGGCGTACAACGGCTTCAGGGAATTGACCATTTGGGCATATCTCAACCGCATGACGACTGATATTCTCATCCCTGGGGATCATTTGGCATCTACCAAATTGTCTTAGTACTCTATATGGCACATAGGGCTTGATACTTTGAAGACCCATTATAAGGAAATGAGGTTTGGTGGCTGGCATATAAACAACTTCATCCACAGGGAGCCAACCGAACGTCCACTCTATCTGATTTGCAGTGATGACCCGTAGATGCGACACCCAATCTATGACACCCTCAGGTGCTTTAAACCCATTAACACTTTTGTAGAATTCTTTTATGCGGCTCTTTGTTGGAGACCCGTAACTCATGAAACGAGGACGGTGACATATATGCTCGATCATCCATATTTGCAGCAGCAAATTACACCCCTCGAAGAAATCTCCTCCTGCTGTACAGGCAGTGAGAGCAAGAAAGATTTATGAAAAGATCATTTGAGCGAGTGTACTTTTAGCCTGGGTCATTAAGGTGCTAACGACCCCTGCTATCCGTATGTCAATATTCCAATCCTTTCGCGGGAACACTAGGAGACCCAGGAAAAATACTATGAATGCAAAACATTGATACTCTTCCCATTTAGGTTGATTTCCTTTTGATACAAATAAGATTTTCGGGGTTGTTGAATCCCCCGATATGGCCATTCCTCTATATATAAATTGTGGGGTGCAAAAACAAGCTGATAAGTCCGGATTGTGAACCTTCCTACTAATTTTCAAGGAGTCCAGGAATTTGTGCACGACAAGGGCTCTGGGGTGCAATCAAGTATTGGTGTCTCAAAAGGATTGTAGGGGTCCCGATATATCCGATCATTTCCTCTAATGTCGGGGTGAGTTTAAAGTCCGAGAAGAGGAAGACATTGTGAGTCGGGTCTCAGAATGTGATTAAGTCTTTTATGATGTCTCCCCTTGGGCTAATTTTCAACAAACCAGTGAGACCTCGCAGGTGTGTATTGACCCTTTTCTACGCTGCTTCCCCCAAATCATTCCACCACAGTCGCAACTCCAAGAGAATTTTGTTCATGAACATTATCGTGCTCATTCTGCACATTTATTTAGGCGAATTAGTATTCTCAAAATATTAAAACAAATCATTTTATGAAAATCATTACTTAAAATCAAGGACCGGCTTTGCTAATACGGCCTTGCAACACTTTAGAGAGAAGGTTTCTCAGGTTGTGCTTGCTTGCCAGTCAAAGCTAGACTCAAGGGTGGCCGTTTGTGCCACATCAGCCTTCCGACGTCCCTTGCGGTAACATTCGGCTATTTCCGGCAGTAATGGCATCACCCGATTTATTTCGAAACATGTGGATCAAAAATTGTTTTTTTTAGCCTTTTTGCCAGAGAGAGGTTGGACCCGGCAAAACAATTTATCAAAAACCCTAAAACATTAATGAAAATTTTTCCTTATTTCTTTTTGCTTTTTGTTTTGTATTTTGCTTTTTTCGTTTTGAAACATTTTTCAACATTTCGGGCCTATTGGATCATTGGTTTTTGCAAATGAATTATATCATTAGCTCTATGATTTCAAGCCGGTCAACATGCAAATTCTATGAAAATGAATGCACAACTAGCACGTAATATACATCAGGATGGTCTTTTCATTTCGGGTCACCTGTCCTAGACGGACCCAACCCTTGTGTTGAGTCCCCTAAGGCAAATGCATGATGAAAATAAGAGTTCCTACTAGAGATCCGGCATAACGTCAAGTTATTCTAAGTTGGAAAACTTGGTTCAGGGTCTAGACTGTGCACCCGAGCGGACAACTCGAGTCGAGGAGGGGGCTACGTACTCGTAATCAAAAGTCCCTCCGGCTTAGTAACTTGTCCAGCCTCTTTCTTAATTTAGGGTATGACACTAACAGAATAGGGAGTCTCAACCAGTAAGCACATCCCCGGAGGTGATAAGTGAAGGGTTTAGTAGAAATTTATGTGTACAGTTCAGAAAATATCAAATAGGTAAAGCATCTGGCACTTAGCACAAAACATGCAATGAAATCAGATAAAGCCAAATATAACAGTTATTCTAAGCTCGTATTCTTGAACCCTGAACAAAAGATTCTGGGTTCGATCCCCAGAAGAGTCGCCAGAGCTGTCACACCTTCTTTTTTACACACCTACCCCAAGGATGACATGTATAAGGGAGTTTTTTCAATTAAAGTGACATTATTTGAAATGGGATTATTTATTTATTTAAGAGTCGCCACTTGGGATAGGTTTGGATTTTGGTGTCCCAAGTCATAGGTTTATTTTGAATCCCAAATTGAGGAAATTTTTTGCCTGCCCAATTGGAGTCTGCAAACCAGAAACTCTTGAATAAGGAATTCTGTTCACCCGAGGGAAGGTGTTAGGCACCCCCGGATCATGTGGTTCTAGCATGGTCGGTTAAACTTTTATAAATGGCTAATTCCCTGATTTTTATAAAGGTTCATCCTACAACGTATATATTAAGACTATTAACCGCTTTATTCATTTTAGGAAAATTTGCAACGTTGTTAAAACACGTCTAGAACCACGTCACACATATGCACCCGGGTTCTCGGCATATTTTATCATCGTTGAGACTTGGATTTGGGTCACATAAATGCGCATCCGAAGTTTGGAAGATATCTTATTAAAATATCTCGCCTATAGCAACTACACATTTGAAAATTCGTGGAAGACCGTGAAACTCGCTAAACAGCACCTCCAAATTTCTATTCAGTTAAGGAGCCCATATGGTGCATAACTTTGTTAAGCGGCTCACTTAATTTTATAAAGGAAACCTAAATATGCTATTGTTTTGTATTATACGTGTCTCTAGAAATATATCCTAATTATTTCATATGTGAGTGATATATTCAAAAAGAAATACATCGACGTCTACATTTTCAGCCTCATTTATGGCTGGTTTTGCAATCTGGGCTTCATTTAATATTGAGCCCAGGGAATGTATTTCTTTAAGTCACAACTAACGGCAGTTTGGGCCTTCAACTTGAGCCCAGAAACGTTGGACTACAAGTCCATCATAAAGAATGATAACAATTCTTTTATTTGCTATACTACAGTTATTGACATTGTATAAATGATCTTTTTTTAAAAAAAAAACATGCTAAAGACATTTTAACAAAGAGAATTATGATAAGGATTTTATATTAACAAATTAATAAGCTATAACTCAGATTTTGATCTAGAATCTAAGGAATGGGATTGATGTACTCATCATTAGAGTATAGATATATACAACTATCGAATCCCTACTACAACATGAGTCATGAACACTAAGTAAATTATGGACTAAACTAGTTTAAACTTACTAAAATCTAATTAAATAAAAGTTATAGCCAAAGTACAGTCCAACATTCTTACAAGTTTATACACACTACAATACCAGGAATGTTACTGAAACTAACAATATTTATGATATGACATTGACATAAGAAAAATGGGATCATCTTTATTATCAATATTGATCACGAACATGTACAACTATACTTTCAAGATTTGAGTGAGAATCATACCCAGAATTAAAACAGAAAAGAAGAACCTATGAGAAACGTTAAGCGAGTACCAAGTAAGCACAGCAACCAAATAACCAGTGAACCCATGAACTTAGGAAGTTTTGAGAGGCGAATAATGAAAACAAGTCTTCCTAACAGTTCAAAATGCACATGCAATCAATCCATATTCGACTTATAATGAGTAACACTTTTATTATTAAAGAAGACTCAGCCAGAATAACAAACTTGAAAATGATCAGATGTTCCTTTTATAACTAAAGCCTTAGGGCAACATAAATCTTTTTGTTTTCCATTTAGTCCTTTATCCATTTTTCAGTTTTGCCTAAATGATCCTTGATTTTTCTAACTTGTGTCTCAAGTTTTGGGGCAGAATTAAAGGAAATTACACTTTGAACCTTCACTAGAATGTTCCGGGAGTTTGTTACAAGATTCTCTATGTTCAGATGCCATTAATATCTCTGTCCTCTTTCCCTAATTACTGGCCTAAGAGTTTTAACCCTTGCTATCTATTTGGTCAGAAACTAACCCTAGTTAATTACTTTAGGTTATAAACCAAGGTCATTATTAGCAACTAGGATCAAATTCTGAAAAGGTAGTCATGGCCAATTGTTTAATTGCAGATGTATACCATATTACACAAAACAAACGACCAAGGATCAGGATTTAACCAGTGCAACACACACATTCAGGCAAATATCACACTATGAAACTTAATTTCTCGGAAACATATGCAAATCTAAACAACACAAATCCCAGAAATACAAGATCCTATTCAATTTTAAACTCAATATGACCAATTCTGAGCTCAAACGATAATTCAAACAAGTCATCAAGAAGAGGCTATGACTTCAAATGTTAAGCAAACCATTAAAAACAAGTTATCTAGACAAGCAAAGAAACAAATACTTAGAATATTCTGAAGATGAGCAGATAAAAACTTAAAATAAATAAAAGCGATCAAAAGAAACTTAGAAAAAGACAAGAATATGACTTTAAATTGAAGCACCTACTCAGAATTTTAAAAGATGAACATATATAAAAATATATTATACTTAAACAAATAAAAATAGTTATGATCAAAAACAAAAGAAAACAAGGATGAGCCTGTAACAACTAATCAGAATTTTCCAAAGATGAAGAAATGAAAAATCAGGAAGATAAAAAGAAAACAAGGACGAGCATGTAACTCTACATGGAACCAACTATTCAGAATATCTCGAAGATGAAAAGATAGAAATCAAATGAACTTAAACAAGTAAAAATGAAGAAGATCAAAAGCAATAAAAGACAAGGATGAACATATGATTACTTAGAACATTTCGAAGATGAACAAATGAACTTCAAAAAATAAAAATAAAAAAAAATAAAAGTAATTAGAACAGAAAACACACGAAATTACAGCAGTAACAACAATTAAAATAAAAGAACTTATCTTTTCTTTTCCTTGTAACCCTTAAATTGGGACTCTTCAAATCTCCATGTCCTTTGACCTCTTTTGAGAGGTCCTTTAGCCTTCTGACGCCTTTGCCTTACTATTGGAGAGAGGGAAGAGTTCTAGGAGAGGGTCGATTGGTTTCGAGGTAGGATCTATGTTTTAAATCCTATTTTTTTCATGTCTAGTTGTATCTGAGGGTCGTTGGTCATGGGGTTGTGGATGGGGAAGGTGAGATGGTCACCAGGGACCAATTTCGGGGGATTCCGGTGAGGTTAGGGTTTGGGCCAAATATTGATTTGATATTCAACGAGGTCTGGGAGGATTCGAAGGATGAGACCTAGATGGTTGGGAAGAGGGGAATGAGGCAGTTCATGGGTGTTATTTTGGGCTAGTTTGGAGTGGGTATCACCGGAGACAGTGGAGCCGGCGACCCTTCTATCGAATATTTGGCGAGATAGGGAGATGTTTGAAAAAATATAATATTGGGAAGGGAAAGGGGAGGTTATGATGAGTAGGTGGTGTAAATGCTGGGGCATTTGGTGGCTGGCCGCCCCATGAGGCGATTTCTGGAGACGGCGTTAGGTTGGTGGACGGTAGTATTACGGTGGTGGAAGGGTGGTGATAAATTGGTGTATAGGTACGAGGAAGGAGGTCATTTGGTCTCTTGCATATACACGGGGGTTTGGACATATTTATGTGTTTGGAAAGGGAGTTTCAGAGCCGTTGGATTATTATAGATGGATGGCTGAGATGGATTGCCCAAGAACGATGTCGTTTTGGGGCGTCCCTTACATGGACTGGACCAGAGACGGGTCATTGGGTTGGGTTTTGGGTATTTGGACGGGTATAGTGTTTGGGCCACCCAGGTTTGGCCCAATTGTGGCCAGCCTGGGTTAAATATCTAAAACCTATTTTTTCGTTTTTTCTTGTTTATTTATTTCCTAATCTTATTTTTAATAAATTTATAATTAGTCTAAATCAAACTAATAACTACCTACTATGCAAAATTAATCTAAAAATTCAAAAAATAAAAATTAATCATAAAATGCTAAACAATAAAATGCCAAAATAACTATTTGATTTTTGTGATTTTATATTTTGCAAAATAAACCTTAATTACAACAAAAAATATGTGAAATTAAATCCAAAATGTTTGTTTAATTTTTGAACTTTTTACGACTTGTCATGAGAGCATCAATGAAAACACACAATGATATGCGCAATTAAATCCTATAAAATAAATAATAAAAAGGAAAATTCCTGAGTTTGAGAATTCTGTAAGAGTAATTTTAACGGGGAAAAAATCACACGCTCACACTATCTACTAAATGCTTGAATAATATAGAGACTTCTGCTCTGCGGGCGCGACAGATATACCTCGAAGTCCCCGCTAGATCTCTCCGCCGCGAAGATGGTGCACCTGAGATGAAGTACCTCGGTCTGCACATAAAAGAATGTGTAGAAAAATAATGGAATACAACTGTGAAGCAAGTGAATTTCCAAAAACAACAATCAACACACTGAGGATAAGATAACATAGAATAAAACAGCTCAATATCAGTACCAATTACGAGGATCTCCCAAGATATTGTCATGTAGTACATTTCCATGTCAATCCCTACAACGAGGATCTCCCATGATATCGTCTTGTAGTCCATTTCCATATCAATACCAATAACGAAGATCTCCCAGGATATTGTCCAGTAGTCCACTTTAATATCAATGAGCTAGGGGGAGGGGATCTACCGGGAATCTAACCCATAGTCGTAAAGTAAATGTGCAAGGGGAATTACAAGAAATCTAACCTGTAGTCCCAAAGTAAAGGTGCAGGGGAATATAACCCGTAGACCCTAAATAAAGTACAGGGGATCTACCAGAAAACTAACCCGTAGTCCCAAAATAAACAAACAGGGGAGGAGGGAGCTACCGGAATCCCACGTCCGTAGTCCCAATGTAAATGCGCAACAACAATCAGAGAATATGCAGAAATGAAGTACAACAATACAAAGCAACAGATTGTTCTATCCTAACATATCTAACGTAGTGCAGTTAAGGAAATTTAAGCAAGTAGGTAAAATCAACTAAACATGTCTTCTAATCTAACACAGGTTATAATTGCAAGTAATATAAAGCAGTGCGAAGGAAACTTAGTCTCAATATCTTAAGTAAAAACTTGATTTTCAATGATTAACTCAAGTACGCGATTGTCACCTCACGTACAAGACACTCAATTAGCAAATAACATGTCCTAGGGAAAAGGTCCACCACACAAGGTTACACAAGCCACATACCTCAAATCGGCTACGAAATCAACTCAAAACCACACCTTTTCCACGAGTATCCGACTTCAAATGATCCAAATCTATTCAATTCAATTACATATCGTAAATAACATCTCAAGCAATAGATTGTATTATTTAATTCAAAGACAAGACGCGAAATTAGGCAAAATAACCAAAATACCCCTCAGAGCAACGTCTCAGAATCGGTTAAATTTTATATTCTCAGAACCCTTGTACTCTCACGAGTCTAACTATATAAAAATCTCCCAAATCAGAGGTTAAACATCCACTCAAAACTCAATATTTTGGTCTATGAAGTTTTATTCCAATTTTCCCCAATTTGATCCTCAAATTCGAATTTTAAAGAAGGATTTTACAATATATTGATGGAATATAACTAAGAAGGATTTAAGACACGTTACCCAATAATGTCCTCTTCAAAAGCTTCTCAAAATCGCCCTTTCATGAGCTCAAATTTGATTTTTCCAAATTTCAAATTAAACCCTCGATTTCACCATTTCTGAGTAGTATTTCCACTTCTGCGGACAAAGACCGCTTCTGCGGTCTCGCTTATGTGGAAAATGAGTCACTTCTGCCACCTCCACTAGAATCAAAAATTCCGCTTTTGCGGACCAATAACCGCTTCAGCGGGTACCAGACCACTTCTGCGGTCTATGAAGGAACGGGCACAACTGATTCTGCGGCCTTTTAGCTGCTTATGCAGCTCCTATTCTGCGATGCCAAGGCCGATTCTACAGCTCCTCTTCTGCAGTTCCGAAGACACAAAACCGATAATACTAGGTGAGAAAATTTTAGCTGCTTCAACATTTCTCCGATCTTGTCCTTAACCACTTGAAACCATCCCGAGGCCACCGGGACCTCAACAAAGAACCAATAACACGTAATACCTTATCCAAACTTGTACCAATCCATAAACCACCTAAAACAATGTCGAAAACTCTATTAATTCAAGGATTTGGGCCTAAGACTTCCAATTTCAACAAAATAAACTTTCGATCAAAAATCCAACCAAAACATGTCCGTATGACTCGAAATTTTGCACATACATCCCAAAAGACATGAAGGAGCTACTACAACTTACAGAATTCCATTCCGACCCTCGCATTGAAAACTCACTATCGGACCGAAAATTTCAAAATTTTATACTTCGGCATTTCTAGCCTAAATGAGCTACGGACTTCCAAAATTTATTCCAAACACGCTCCAAACCCCGATATCACATCACGGAGCTAACAGAACCATCAGATTTTTATTCCGAGGTTATCTTCACACTGTTACGACTACGTACCACTTTTCAACACTTAAACTCTCAATTAGGGACAAAGTGTCCCAAAAACTCTCCGAACTCAACACCGTACGTCCCAGAAACCCAAAATAGCAGAAACAAACTTAGGGGAAGCAGTTAATGGGGTATCAGGGTGTAAATTTCAAAAACGACCTGCCGGGTCGTCACATTCTCCTACACTTAAACGTTCGTTCGTCCTCAAATGAGCATATAGAACATACCTGAAGAAGTGAAAAGATGAGGGTATCAACTGCATATACCCTGCTCGATCTCCCAACTCGCCTCCTTGACCGACCGACCCCGCCACTAATCCTTTACCGAAGCAATGTTGTTTGACCTCAACTTCTTGACCTGCCTATCCAATATAGCCACTAGCCCCCTAAACATAGGATAGATCATTGTCCAAAGAGACTGAGATAAAATCCAACACATGCGACGGGTCACCATGATACCTTTGGAGCATCAAAACATGAAATACTAGATGAACTCGTGCCAAGCTGGGAGGTAAGGCATGCTCATAAGCAACCTTCCCAACACGTCTCAGAACCTCAAAAGGGCCAATGAACCTCAGACTCAACTTTCCATTCTTTCCAAACCTCATGAAGCCCTTCATAGGCGAAACCCGAAGCAAAACCCACTCTCCCATTATATATGCAACATCACAAACCTTCCGCTCCGTGTAACTCTTCTATCTGGACTAGGCCGTACAGACTCTATCTTGAATCACCTTGACCTTCTCCAATGCATCCTGAACCAACTCTGTGCCCAATAGCTTGGCCTCATCTGGCTCAAACCAACCCACCAGAGACCTGCACCTCTTACCATATAAGTCTCATACAACACCATATGAATGCTGGACTAATAGCTGTTGTTGTAAGCAAAATCTGCCAATGGCAAGAATTGCTCACAAGACCCTCAAAAATCAATCACTCACGCACACAGCATATCCTCAAGAATCTGTATAGTGTGATCAGATTGTCCGTCCATATGGGGGTGAATAGTTATGCTCAACTCCACCTGAGTACCCAACTTCTGCTGAACAGCTCTCCAGAACCGTGATGTGAACTGGGTACCTCTGTCCGAAATAATAAATACTTTAATACCATGTAGACGAACTATCTCCCGGATATAAATCTCTGCCAACCGCTCAGATGAATAAATAGTAGATAGAGGGATAAACTGAACGGACTTGGTTAACCGATCCACAATCACCCAAATGGCATCAAACTTCTTCGCAGTCCAGGGAGACCAACTAAAAAACTCATGGTGATCCTCTCCAATTTCCACTCCGGAATCTTTATCTGCTGAAGCAGCCCACCTGGTCTCTAGTGCTCGAACTTCACCTACTGACAGGTGATGCATCTAGCTACATATCCGACTATATCCTTCTTCATCCACATCCACTAATAGTTTTGTCTCAAGTCCGGACACCTCTTCGCGGCACCCGGATGGATGGAATACCATGAACTGTGATCCATTACTAAAATAAACTCCCGAAGCCCATCAACATTTGTCACACAAATGCATCCCTGCATCCTCAATACCCTGTCATCTCCAATGGTCCTCTCTGGCATCCCCGCGCTGAACCGTATCCCTGAGGACAAATAAATGAGGGTCATCATACTGGCGCTCCCTGATAAGATCAAACAATAAAAACCGAGGAGCCACACGGGCTAGAACCCTCTTGGGCTCCGAAAGATCCAATATCACAAACTGACTAGCCAAGGCCTAAACATCCATGGCCATAGGTCTCTTTGAAGCTGGTAAATATGCCAAACTCTCCGCCCGGCGACTCAAGTCATATGCTACCTACCACATTGGCCTTGCCCAGGTGATACAAAATAGTGATATCATAATCTTTCAGCAATTCTAACCACTTCCTCTACCACAAATTGAGATCGTTTTGCTTGAACAAGTGCTACAAACTCCGATGGTCAGTATAAATCTCACAAGGCACACTGCACAAATAATGACGCCAGATCTTCAAGGCATGAACAATAGCAGCTAAATAAGGGTCGTGGACAGGGTAGTTCTTCTCATGTATCTTCAACTATCTGGATGCATAGGCAATCACACTATCGTCCTGCATCAACACGCTTTAAGGCCAAGCCATGAGACATCACAAAAAACTGTATAAGATCCCAAACCAGTAGGCAATATCAGAATGGGAGTTGTAGTTAAAGCCGTCTTGTGCTTCTGAAAGATCGCCTCACACTCCTTTGTCCACTAAAATGGAGAACCCTTCTGGTTCAACCTAGTCATAGGGGCTACAATCGATGAAAAGCCCTCCACAAAACGACGGTAATAACCTGCCAAGCAACGGAAACTACAAATATTTGTGGCTGAGGACGGCCAGGGCGACTCCGAACGACCTCTATCTTCCTTGGATATATCCGAATGCCCTCGGTCGCAACTACATGGCCTAAGGATGCACTAAATCCAACTAAAAATCACATTTTGAGAACCTTGGACATAATGTCTTCTCGCTCAGGTCTGCTAGACTGACCTCTAGAAGTAGCCCGCGCAGGAGCCGTGCTAGAAACTGGACAAGCATAGTAAGGCTCCTGAGGTATAAGGGGAGCTGGAGCACTACTAGCTACTAGAAGAGCTGAATGAACGGGGCGACTTACAAAACCCCTACCATGTCGACTTGTTGTTGGGGTTTGGGAACCATAATAGTGGCCCGACTCTCGATACCTCTTGGCCTCTCCCTTCTCTCGCCTTCGAGAGTGCATACTCTCGATCCTCCCAGAAATGATCACTACCTAGTGTGAGCATGTGAGTTTACCCCGCGTGAATTATACCTACAAAATTTTTAGATTTAGGATTTTCCCTTTTAATTATTTGATTTTTAGGATGAATTGCATAATTTTCGTGTTTATTTGCATTTTTGTTTTACGTTTTTTATTTAGTTGATTCTTAAAAATAATAAAAATATGTTGCACACACATTTTTAAAGTTAATTTGATCGTTTTTCAAGCATTAATTAGCGATTAAGCATTTTATAAATGGGAAAACCAAAAATAGGATCAATTTGATCTCATAATTTAATTTTTTTATTTTTAGGCAACTTTTCCTTTACTTTGGTTTTGATAATAATTATATGGGGCAGTTTTGCATTTTATAAGATAAAATTGGAATTTTGTAATTAATTTAGGATTTTCATTAATTTGCAAAAAATGAAAAATGAATAAAATTAAAAAAGAGAGGTCTGAAAATTGGAAGACCCAAAATTTGGGCCAATATATGTGTTTCAAAAACACCCCCCACTCCAAAAAATAAACATCATACCCTATGTCTCTGACCTCATAAGAAAACTCTCAATTCCGCTTCCACCCTCCGCCGCAAGCTGCTGGTGGCGATCACCCGAACACTACACATTTAATACCACAACATCCCTATGGTCTCCTCTTCCCAAATCCGAAATCCTTTACCTTCAAGCATGCCCATAGCTCCTCGAACATTGAATCTGAGGTTCAAGCCCTAAGAATTCAATTTGGTGCCTGAACATGCAAAGTCTTTTACCAGTACCCGCGAGTTTCAATAGGTGGGTTTGGCTCAGTTTCGGTTCGTTTTGGTTATTTTTGCCTCATGTTTGAATTGGTTGAACCTGGTTCTTTTGTTCCCGTTCAAGTTAAAATTTTCCTTCATCTCCAATGCTCTGAGTCACATGGCGTGGGCCGCATAGCACAATTGTGTTGCCGCGTGAGATGAACGCGGGCCGCAAGAATCCAACCGCGACCGCATGGCTCGCAATTGCCAACTTCCAGTTATCTGAACCTCTTGGCGTAGGCCGCATGGCACAATGCAAAGGCCATGTGAGATGAACGCAGGCCGCACGAATCCCATCGCGGTTGCACGATTTGCAATTGCACATCTTCCAGTTCTCTGAACCTCTTGGCGCAGGCCGCATGGCACAATGGCGCGACTGCGTGAGATAAATGCGGGCCAGATGAATCTAACTGCGGTCGCACGAGTTGCAATTACCCATATCCAATTCTATGACTCTCTTGGTGCCGGCCGCATGTCACAATGGTGTGTCCGTGTAAGACGAACGCGGGGGGCGCAAATTCAACTACGACTGCATGGTGAAGGATCCTTCTTCTACCCTTTCTTTGAATCCCCTAGTGGGGTAGCGTGGACAATTGTGTGGTCCGCCCTGGGCTCCTGGATAGTTTATATTTGAGGAACTGTTAAACTGAGGGGGTGTTTTAAAGCTCATGACCAGGTAATTAACCATGGTCACAGGTTTGGTCTAACTTGGGTGAAGCTTCTAGGTTGGGGTGTCATTTTGAATTTTAGCCTTGGTAATATAACTTGACCAACAAGTCATGAATTGAGGGACTAATTAGTTAAAAATGGAAATTGCTAAAAGGACTAAAAGGCTAATAGCCTAAAATCGGGGCTGACCTATTTTGCTTGCCTATAAAGGCACTCTTTCTTGCTCTAGATGGCACACTTTAGAGGGACATGGCTAAAATATAAAAAAAGATTTTCTACTATTTCTCTGATCACTTTACTAATTCCTGAAATTTCCCTTTCTTAAATACTTTCTAACTCATTTGAGATTCTGGTTTGGAAATGAGTTGAATTTTGAGGTTTTAAAGTTGATTTTTGGGTGGTAAAGGATTTCTACTGAACTCTACTGTTACTGCTGGTAACTATTGCCCTCACCATTGTTGTTGCTCACTCTTAGCGTCTTTTTCTCTTAATCTTTAGGTACACATTTATAGACATCATTTAATGTAAATATGGATTTGGAAATTGGAAATGGAATTCGGGAGATGTGATAGCATCTGCGTTTGTAGTTATACTTTGTTTTGTTTCCTTGTTGCTCCCTGTTTCGAATATGCAATTGGAAGTTGACATTTAACACATCATATACTGTTTGTTAGATAGGATGGAACAGTTGAAATAAAATTATTGGGCGTTGCTTATTTTATTTTAGATTTGGACTGAAAGGACATTATTATCAGAATTAAACTTAGCTCACATGCGTGACTATTCAATTTCAGTAGTTACTTGAATAGATTTTGGGGTCTGCTTTAAAATTCAGTTATTGACCCCAGACTTAGCTCAGTTTCTCTGATCTGTTGTCTTTAAGATCTGAATTTTGCCTTTTATTCCGTGTATGGGATTCGAGGGCGTTACCGTAGCCCGTTGGTGGAATTGCTATGTGACGATTATCTGAGAGTTTTCCAATTAGTCAATGTTTTAAATTATGCTAATGAAAAGCCCAGTGGTTTATATTCCCTTGCTCATTTCGTAACTAAGATAATTAAGATCTCTATTGTTATTTGGAGCCCAAGGCTCCCGATACTCAGAAGGATTTGTATTATCCAAGACTCGAACTCGAGTCATGCTTTGTATCGACCCCAGTGCTAGTTTTCTGAATTTGTGTCACCACAGGTTTTTGAAGCTCGAGCTCATCCTTAGGTCCAAAGGGGACCGTTCTCTTCCCATGGGACCTAGGCCTCATATTTTCTTTAGGATATTTGGCTCATTTATGCTGAGCCGAATTTGTTTTTTCTCCTTAAGAAGTAATAGTTAATTTCCTATCGTGTAAGTTTATTTTTAGACTGAATGAACCTCCAGGTACACTTAGTATCAAATAACCAACTGCCCTTTAATAATTAGGGAGGCGAGCCATATTAGCAACACAAATAACTTACGGCCCTCCAAATATTGTACTTTCACTTAGAACTGAGGTTCACCGTGCCAAACAAAAAATAACAATTGCATGGCCCTCGCTTTATTTAATCTTGAATTGATCCTTAGAATTTGGGACATGCCGTTTAGCAAACTTCATGGCTTCCCGCAAAGATAACAACACGCTAGTCGCTTTAGGCACGTCATTAATATTCTTACCTTCCTAAGTACGGTGCACATTTTTGTGACCCAAATCTAAATCCCAACGAAGTTGAAATGTGTCAAAAACCACAGGTGCATTTATGTGACGTTGTTCGAAACATGTTTTAACGACGTTGCAATTCTATTTAAAAATAATAATAAAAGTGGTTAAAAGATTTAAAATACACATAGGTTCATAATTGTATAAAATCAGATAATTTACGCCAAATATAACAGTCGAGCTACCCTGCTAGAACCATGGAACCTGGGAATGGCTAAAACCTTCTCCCGGGTAACCATAATTCTTTACCCGAATTTTTGGTTCGCGGACTGTTATACAGAGTCATTCTTTTCCTCGATTTGGGATTCGAAACTGGTGACTTGGGACACCATAAGTCGCCCAAGTGGAAACTCTAAATCCTTTTTAAGTAAATCCCATTTTGATTTTCCTTTAATTGGAAAAACTCCCTTATTCTACGTCCTTTGCTGGGATCCAAAAGGAGGTGTGACAGCTCTGACGACTCTGTTAGGGATATACGAACCCAAAATCTCTGGTTCAAGGTTCAAGAATTCGAGCCTATAATATTTGTTGTATTTGGCTTTGTTTATTATCTGATTTTATATGTTTACTTCATGTGCAAAATGATGTTTTGGCCGCTTTGATATTATTTGAACTGTACATATAAACTGTTACGAAACGCTTCTCTTCTAATCTTCAGAGATGTGCTTGCTGGTTGAGACTCCCTATTCTATTAGTGTCACACCTTAAAATAAGAAAGAGGCTCGGACACGATACAAAGTCGGATGATCTTGCAGGTCCCCAGTACGTAGCCCCCTCCTCGAGTCGAGTTGTCTGCTCGGGTACACAGTCTAGAATAAATTCCCAGGTTTCAAACATAAAATAACTTAACCTCATGTTAGATACCTAGAAGGAACACTTGTCTGCATCATGCATTTGACTTAGGGGACTCAACATAGGGGTTGGGTCCATCTAGGACATGTGTACCCAGAGTAATGGACCATCCTGATGCGTCTTACTTGTGCATTTATTGTTTCAGATTTGCATGCTGATCAGCTTTTTACGGGTAAAGAGAGTTAGTCACCTGCTATAAAGAACCAATGCCGCTGATACTTTGCCGAAATTTTGAATAAAAAACAAAGAAAGAAGAAAAACAAAAATGGAAACAAAAGGGAGTTTTTTTATTCGCCCAGGAAAAAGAGAAAGAGCTTGTTTTCAAAAACAAATGGTTTTGTTATTATGAAATGGAAAAAGGGAAAGCAAAGTCCTGTTGCCAAAAATAGTTTTTTCCCGAACTACACCAATTTTATTCTCGTCAGGTGCGAGATACGTGGGCAACCCCCATCGGGTCCAACCTATCTTTTGCAAATATAGACAAAACAAAAAAAAACAAAAGTTAAATTTTATTTGTTTTCTTAAATAAATCGGGTGATGCCGTTATTTTCATGAATTGCCGAATATTACCGAAAGGATGGTTTTGCACAAACGTCCATCTTTGGGTTTTTATTTTATAGCAAGTTAGCAGAGACAACCTTAAAATCTTCCTCCGGAAGTGCTGAAAGGCCGTATCTGCAATGCTGGGCTCTGATTTCAGAAAATAAACTGTATAAAAGAAAGGAGTCAATTTTTGATTTTGAAGTCAAACGTAATAAAGTCTTAAGTTGCTAATTCGCCTTAATAAATGTGCAGGATGAGCACAATCCAATACAAACCTTTCTCATTTGTAAGCGGAATCCCTTTAGAGTTGCGGCTATGGTGGAACGATCTAGGTATAGAAGGTCAAGATGAGGTAAAGAAATATTTGGGAGGCCTTCCAGGACTATTGATAATTGCACCTCGAGGTGACATCATAAGAGCGTTGGTCACGTGTTCGGACCCAGCGTACAATGTGTTCCACTTCTCAGATTTTGAACTTACCCCGACCTTAGAAGAAATAGACGGTTACATTGGGGATGCTGAGCTTCCTTTGAGGCACAAGTATTTGGTTTCCCTAAGAATTGTAGTAGTGCACAAATTCTTGGATACCATAAAGATAAGAAGAGTGGTACACGACTCAAACCTGGCAGCAGGGTTTTGTACTTTTTCATTCCTGTATAACAGATATGGGCACATAAGGCGGGGGGGGGGGGGGGTCAACAATCCATAGAACAAAATCTGCAGCAAAGGAAACCGCATCAAGTGGGAAAAACACAAACGTTTCGCTTATATGGTGGTTTTTCTAGGGCTCCTGCTATTTCCAAGGGAAGATGGGAACATTATCATAAAAATAGCAGGGGTTGTCAAAACTCTACGCACCCAAGCCAAGTGCACACTCGCACCCATGATAATAGCTAAGATCATTCATGCTCTCACAGCTTGCAGGGCTCGGAAAGATTTCTTTAAGGGGTGCAGTATGTTGTTGCAAATGTGGATAACCGAACATTTGTGCCACCATCCCCAGTTTATGAGCTATAGGTAAGCGGAGAAAACTTGCATATAAGAGTTTTAAAAAAGAATTTAAGGGCTCAGTTAGCCCGAAGGGGTAATAAGATGGATATCCTACGTTCAGCCCCTCACTGCCGATCAAATACAGTGGACACTGGGATGGTTCTCTGTGGACGAGATCATACACATGCCGGTAACAGAGCCTCACTTCCTTATGATGGGTCTTAGGAGCCTCAGCCTTATGCCCCGCATCGGGTCTTGAGACAACTTGGAAGGTGCCAGATAGTGCCAAAGGACGAAAATCTTAGTATCTGGGTAGTCGAAATTGGACATGATGGTCAATTCCCTGAAGCAAAGGTCCGTAAAAATTTAATGAATGCCAAAACCTAACAGAAAACACTTGGGTACGGTATCGGTCTAGAAGTGAAGTGTCGCCAGGATACCTTGCTTGGCACAGCAGACAAATCGGGTTCGAGAGGCCAGCCGAAATTCCCATCTCCAGGAACTCGCGAAGGATTGCAAGAGCAATGTGGCTGGTTGGCCAAAGAAAAAGAGCACAGTGATACAATAAGCAAGCTAGAGAAGCAAGGCTTGAATTTGCATTTCGAGAAAGATTTGCAGGCCGCCGTAGATGAAGGCGAAAAGAAGAAACTTGTCAAGGAAAATGAGGTCCTTCGGGCCTAGATTCAGAAAATGAAAGTAGCAGCAAAAAACCCCGTCCGGAGTGCCAAGGAAAAAAAACTTATAGATGGCTTGAGATAGAAGGTGAGTGACTATAGTTTTGATTTGAACAAAGAAGAAAAAGAACTAGTCAGGGCTTGAAAACAATTGGCTGAAAATGCACCAGAACAAGCACGTCTGGTTAGGAAATTAAAACAAAAGTTCGATGGTGAGGTGACAGGGTTAAAGAAAAGGGTCATCATCGCAGAAAACAAAATGCTCAAACAGGAATTGGATCTGGAACAACTTCAAAAGTAGAATCAAGTAGCCAAACAAATTTTGGAAGCCACGACTGAATAGATTAGGCGGTTATTGCAGGAGAAAGGTGTCATACGAGAGAGAATCAAAGGGAACGCCCACTATATCGCAATGAAATGTAGCACCTGTGAGGATATGCCTTGATCTATGTTCTTTACCACCACGATAATTTTTGTTCGCCGCGTAATGGAAGATCTTCATCACCTCCAAAGGGATTAAGCTAGTCGACCTGCTACAAGGCCGCACGATGCCACACAAGTACCAAGAGAAATCAAAGCCCTAATGTATTAGTAATTTCTTGAGATTGTATTTTCCTTTAAAAGTCTATCAGTTTGTCTTAGAGTTTGTACTTTCTTTTGCGCATGGTTAGCTGTTCTTCGAGTTTGTAGTTCATCCTTTATCAGAGTCTGTCGGTTTGTCGAGTCTATGTAACCATGTTTTTTCTAATGAAAATTGATAATCCCAATATAGCTAATGCTTAACTTTTTATATTGCAAGAACTATGCTCGGTCTTATTCATGCGAGGTCATGATGCGTAGGCAATCTACATAGGATTCGATCATAACCGAATAAAGTAAACAATAGATAAAAGAAACGAAAGGGAAAGAATAGGAGATAAAAGCGGAGGAAAAGCAAGGAAACAAAAAAGAAAACAAAATAGGAGAGAGTAAGAAAAGAAAGCAAAAATAGGGGGGCACTGCAAACAAAGAAAATGAAAGTCGGGATGACACAAGCAACCGATGCATGTAGTGACTAATCATTATTTATGTGCATTCATACCCAATATGCGGCCGTTTGCATGTTATAACCTAACCATTAACAAGTTATTTTTTGTGTTTTATAATTTCAAACTAGACAGGTGGTTAGTACTTACGGCATTTTGGCAACCCACTCCTACAACACGCGGTCTAAGAGCAAGCAAGTCATGGCTAATCAGGAAACCGATGTCAGCATTATTGGCCCCTCGAAAAAATTAGAGGAATTGGACGTTTATGCCATGAGGAAATGTACAAACTGAAACATCAAATGGCAGAGATGTATCAGGCGTGGGCGAGAGGACATCCACCCCCAACCTATCCTGCTAATCCAACCTTCATCCTACCACTAGCCCAAGCTTCTGAGCAGTCCATCACTAATCCACCCCCAAGTTTTCCTATCTACTCGCAGCACCAGGGTACGACATCTCAACCACCACTAGATCCACTACCCAAAATCGCTCCTCACAACCCTCAACCAATTTCTCCCATCTACGTGGAACCTCATCCATATATCGTCAAGTTAACCCTTTCTTCAAGCTTACGACCATAAATACTATCACCCAGGACCTGCTTACAAAGCCCATGAACCTTATTCCTATGCTCTTTGTCTCGAAATCCCGAAGGGAGTTAAAAATCCAATCAAAAATCCTAAGCAGGAGGAGTTACTCAGAAAGGTCAGGAGATTAGAACGATCATTCAGGGACATGCGGGGATTAGGTGGCTAGGTGAGCGTGGCATTCAAGGACCTTTGTCTATTTCCAGATGTGCAGTTGCCTCTCGGTTTCAAGATGCCGATATTTGACTTATATGATGGACATGGTGTTCTGGTCGCGCATATCAGAGGGTTTTGTAGAAAAATGAGAGGAGCAGGGGGAGAAGATGATTTGCTAATGGGTTCTTTAGCCAGAGTTTAAGCGGGTCGGCACTAGAGTTGTACACTCGGCAGGATCAAAATCGGTGGTACACTTTGGCTAACCTGGCACAAGAGTTTGCTTGTCACTTTCAATATAATCTCGAAATTATCCCGGATTGACTATCTTTGACAAAAATGGAGAGTAGGCACAACGAGAGTTTCAGGGAATACAATTTCCAGTAGAGAGAACAAGCAGCCAGAGTTGATCCTCCAATGAAGGAGAGTGAGATGGTTGACTATTTCTTACAGGCTCTGGCACCTACATATTTCGGGCACTTGGTGTCGGCATTAGGTAAGTCATTCAACGGAGTAGTTAAAATGGGGAATATGGTCAAGGAAGGCCTCAAATCCAACAAGATCATGAGCTACTCTACAATAAAGGCAACCACTCACTCCATCCAGGGTGGAGCTGGAGGAACATTGGGAAAGAAAATGAAGAAGGAAGAAGTAGCAACAATTGAGTCGGGAACTTGGTTCAAGCCTCGGAATCCATCCCACTGCACCCAACCCTATCATCACAACCAAACATACCCACACCTTCCATACAACCCACCATAACATTACTATCAACCTTTAGAACCTCGCTTCTCAGTCCATCATCCACAAGAGTATACCCAACCTCCCGCCCATGCACAATGGCTTGCGCCATCCCCACAAAATACCTACCGAACTCCACAAAATCATTACCCACCTCCAAGAGCCTGCCAACAACCCCCGAAACCTACCTTCCTAGCCAATCTAGTCTTGAGAAATGAAAGGGTACAGAAGAATAAGATTTTCACTACATTGGAGAATCCTATACTAGTTTATTTCATAGGCTGCGATAATTGGATATGTTGAGACCAATCGAAGCAAAATTGTTAAATCCTCCCCCGAAGAATCTAGATTATTCTGCCCTGAATACTTGTTCGGTGCACCGGGGCATGATACCTAAATGCGTTGGAATTTGAAGAATGCTATCTCGGAACTTATCGACTCCCTCCGGATTGAAGTGCAGACGCTAGAGGCACCCAATATTAACGAAAACCCACTGTCGACCCATCAAGTGACCAATATGATTGAGATCATGGAAAACGGGGGAGAGTCCAAACGACTCTTACAGATAGTAATGATGATATAATCCAGTGATGTTTAGCCAACTGAGAATATGATCAGCGAGAAGTCAGTGATCGAGGAAAAAGGAAGAAGCAACAAACCTGTCGTAGATCAAGCGAGCTCATCAGGCACGGTTTCCCTAAAACAGGAACATGCAAAATAGATAGTACACGGGGCTGCTAGAGAACCTCTCGTAGTTGTGGAAGGTGGTCGCATAGAGCTTGTCATTGTGAAACCAGTAATCCTTCAACCAGCTGTCAATAGTAAAGCCGTTGCATGGAGATATGAACAAGCAATAGCGATGTACAAAGGAAATGAATTTAGGAAAGAGGGTTGTGAAGTCCGAGATTTAACTCGGTCAGGGAGATACTTTGCCCCTAATGGTTTGAGGAAAAGCAGAATCCTTAAAGATAACCCAGAGTCAGTGGAGAATGCTGTATCGGAAGAAGAGGTAGAAGAATTCTTGAGAAAAATGAAAATGCAGGACTACTCCATTATAGAGCAATTGAGGAAGACACAAACTCAGATCTCCTTATTGTCCCTACTATTCCATTCAGACGAACATCATCGGGAGCTGATGAAGATTTTGAACGAAGCCTACATCCTTAACAAGATAACAGTGAATCATTTGGAGAATACTGCAAACAAGATATTCGAGGTAAATCGGGTCACTTTCTCTGACGATGAACTGCCTATGGATGGAATTGAGCACAATCGGGCCCTTTATTTGACTGTGAAATGTGAAGATGTGTTGGTCACCCGGGTTCTACTTGACAATGGGTCCAGTGCAAATATTTGCCTGCTCTCTACATTGATCAAACTAAAGGTGGAGAATGAAAGGATCCACAAGAATAACATTTGTGTTCGGGGGTTCGATGGCGGAGGAAAAAACTAAGTAGGGGATATAGTACTGGAAGTAACAATAGGGCCTATTGAGTTCACCATGGAATTTCAAGTGTTGGACGTGGTAGTTTCTTATAACTTGTTGTTGGTCAGGCATTGGATATACGCAGCCAAGGCAGTTCCATCTACTTTGCACCAGATGGTCAAATTTGAATGGGACAGGCAAGATATTGTGGTGCACGTTGAAGATAATCAGTGCATTTCAGGTGATGCTGTTGTACCTTTTATTGAGTCTCAAGATAGCAAAGGTCCATGGGTCTACCAGGTATTTGACACGGTGTCAGTTGAGAAGATCTCGGAAGGTGAGGTTGTCATAACTCCAAAGATAGCAACAGCGTCAGTCAAGGGGTTGGGTGCTTCTCTACAAGGCATCGTGCAACTAGTGTCCCTCCTTAAAAACTTGGACACTTTTGGTCTAGGGTTCAAGCCAATAGCTGCAAATATAAGGCAAGCCAGGAGGCTAAAGCAGAGGGCCTGGACTCTCCGAAAGCCCATCCCAAAGTTGTCCAAAATCATTTGTCAAGCCTAGTACTAGCAATTGCTCCGTACTAAGGATTCCTAGTTTGCTGATCGACGTGGATGGGGATTTGGATAATGGATTAGAAAGGCTGTTCAACGAGGTAAATATGGTCGAGATAGGGGAAGGATCGAGCAGGGCAGATATGCAGGTTGTGGGAGCATGCGCAAAAGTGAATAACTGGGAAGCCACTCCTCTTTCCACCTAGAGGGAGTCGTGGTAGTTGGCTTTGATTTTTCTTGAGTCTAGTTTGGATTAGCTTCAGAGTTGTTAATTCGGTTGTTATTTCTGACCGTTTGGATGTGTAAACTCTGTTATCTGTTGATTCTAATGAAATGGAATTTCCTTTCCAGTAATGTTAATAATTCCCATTTTTCTTTACTTCTCGTTCTTTTCTCTTTTGTACAATTATTTTTATGCTGGTTCCAATGATCTGACATGCATAAGGACACTTTGGCCCAGTCTTAAAAAATTGGTCTAGTTCAGAAATAATAATATAGGAAATAGAGCATGAGGATGAGTCGGAATACGATAAGGAAGGGAAACAGGAGGAAATTAGTATAGAGTGGAGCCAATTTGAGGAGAAACCCAAACCAAATCTGAGCGATACGGAGGAAGTCTAATTAGGGAGCCCGGCTAACGATAGAGAAATAAAAATAAGCGTCCATCTGGAATCACAACGTAGGAAATAAATAATTTAAGTATTGCTTGAATACAAAGATTTCCTTGCATGGTCCTACGATGATATGCCGGGACTGAGCACTGACTTGGTGGTTCACAAATTGCTCACTGACCCAGCCTTTCTTCTCGTCAAACAAAAGTTGAGAAAGTTTAAAACTGATGTGCATAAAAATCAAAGAGGAAGTGACAAAGAATTTGAGGCAAAATTTATACAAGTTACACGATATCCCACCTGGTTAGCTAACGTTGTGCACGTGCTGAAGAAGGATGGTAAGACCAGGGTGTGCGTCGATTACCGCAATCTCAACAAAGCAAGTCCCAAGGACAACTTCCCCCTACCGAATATTCACATACTGATTGACAAATGTGCGAAGCACGAGATTGAGGATTTTTATGCAGGTTACCACCCGATCCTAGTGGGTGAAGAAGATGCGGAGAAAACAACATTCATCGCACCGTGGGGAACATATTGCTATAGGGTCATGCCTTTTGGTTTGAAGAACACAGGGGCAACATACATGAGGGCAATGATAACAATATTTAACAACATGATGCATAAAGAAATTGAGGTCTATGTGGATGATGTGATTGTGAAGTCTTAACAGCAGTCCAATCTTTTCAAAGATCTGAGGAAATTCTTCCAGAGGCTCCGTAGGTACGACCTTAAACACAACCCAGCGAAATGCACATTTGGGGTCCCCTCAGGGAAGTTTCTAGGGTTCATAGTCAGCCAATAAGGCATTGAACTAGACCCAGAAAAGATCAAAGCTATAGACGAACTACCGCCACCGAGGAATAAAATAGAAGTGATGAGTCTATTGGGATAATTGAATTACATCAGTCGGTTCATTGTTCATCTCACAACCATCTGCGAGCATATCATTAAACTATTGAAAAAGGATGCTGCAATGAAATTGAAGGGAGAGTGCCAAGAGGCGTTTGATAAGATAAAGGAATATTTGTCGAACCTAGCGGTATTGGTCCCGCCAGAACTAGGAAGGCCCTTGATCTTATATTTGACTGTCTTGGACAACTTATTTGGATGCGTGTTAGATCAGCATGATGTCACCTGGAGAAATGAGCAGGCCATATAATACCTCAGCAATAAATTCACGGCTTATGAGGTTAAGTATTCTCATCTTGAAAGGACATGCTGTGTCTTGACGTGGGTAGCCCAGAAGTTAAAGCATTAATTGTCCTCATATACCACTTATCTCATATCGCATCTGGAACCATTGAAGTACATTTTCCAGAAGCCCAAGACCACGGCAAGACTCGCAAAATGGCAAATCTTGCTCACTATGTTTGACATCATCTACGTGACTATGACTGCCATGAAAGCACAGGCATAGCCTGATCACTTAGCTGAAAATCCGATAGATAAAGAATATGAGCCCTTACACACATACTTCTCGGATGAGGAAGTGATGCATATTAATGAAATGGAACGGGGGGAGAAGTCGATATAGAGATTGCTCTTCGATGGGGCCGCCAACATGAAAGGCGTCAGGATAGGAGCAATTCTCATTTCTGAAGAAGGGCATCACTACCCAGCCACCTCTCAACCCCGCTTCTATTTCTCCAATAACATGGTAGAATATGAGGCCTATATTTTGGGCTGAGATTAGCAGTAGACATGGGTGTCCAGGAAGTCTTGGTCTTGGGAGATTTGGACCTTCTCGTACACCAAAATTAAGGGGAATGGGAAACGATAGATTTAAAATTCATACCATGCTGGCTTACAAGATCTTTGTCAATTATTTCGGTCAATAGAGTTCTGGCACATCCCCAGAATTCACAATGAGGTTGCTAATGCCCTGGCTACTTTGGCGTCAATGTTATATCATCCGGATAAGGCATATGTCGACCCGATACATACTCGGGTCTATGATCAACATGCTTATTGCAACATGGTGCAAGAAGAGCTTGACGGTGAGCCTTGGTTCCACGACATCAAATAATATATCAGAAGGGGTGTGTACCTGGTACAAGCCACGGGTGACATAAAGAGAAAAATCCGTCACTTGTCAAGCGGGTTTTTCTTTAGCGGAGGAATATTATACAAAAGGACACCGGATCTTGGTCTGCTAAGATTCGTAGATGTTTGGCAAGCGACAGTATAATGAATGAGGTGCATGCTTGCTTCTGTGGGCCACCTATAAGCGGATATTTGTTGGCAAAGAAGATCCTCATGGCGAGCTATTATTGGCTAACCATGGAGTGGTATTGTATCAGCTTCATGCGCAAATGTCACCAATGTCAGGTGTATGGAGACTTAATTCACTCCCTACCATCTGAATTACATACGATGTCCGCACCATGGCCTTTCGTAGCTTGGGGGCATGGACGTCATCGGGCCTATCGAGCCAGCAGCTTCTATCGGACACAGGTTCATCTTGGTTGCTGTTGACTACTTCACCAAATGGATTGAAGCCAAAACCTTGAAGGTAGTGACCAAGAAGGCCATGGTCGACTTTGTATATGCAAATAACATCTGTCAGTTTGGAATCCCTAAGACTCTTTTCAATGATAACGGGGCAAATCTCAACAGTCACTTGATAAAAGTTGTATGTTAGTAGTTCAAGATCACACATCTAAATTCCACCCCATACCGCCCAAGGCGAACCGAGCCGTCGAGGCAGCCAATAAGAACATAAATAATATACTTCGTAAAAAGGTGGAAGGGTCCAGGCAGTGGCATGAGAGGTTACCCTTTGTATTATTAGGTTATCAAACTACCGTTCACACCTCGTTAGGGGCAACCCCATACTTGTTGGTATATGGCACAGAAGTAGTGATCCCAGCTGAAATTGAAATCCCCTCCTTTCGGATCATGGCTGAAGCAAGAATCGACGGCAAAGAATGGGTTAAAACTCGTTTGGAGCAATTGAGTTTGATAGACGAGAAAAGATTGGCAGCGATGTGTCACGACCAGTTATATAACCAGAGGGTGGCTAGAGCATATAACAGGAAAGTGCGTCAAAGAAAGTTCGAAGTGGGTCAATTAGTGTTGAAACACATCTACCCTCACCAGGCCGAGTCAAAAGGCAAGTTCACTCCAAACTGGAAAGGATTGTTTGTCGTGTCAAGAGTGCGGTTCAATGGGGCATTGTATTTAACAGATATGGAAGGAAAATGTGTACAAATGGCTATCAATTCAGATGCAGTCAAAAGATATTATATATGATTCTATTTTGTTCAAACCATAGTCTATTTGTACTTGGCGTGTTTTATAGATTGAAATGATGAAGGCATTTTATTCAGCTATCTGAACACTTTACCCTTTGTTAACCTTTTTGAGCTTCAGTTGTTTTTCCTTTCATATCCCCTCTTTCGGAATCAATGACGAAAGTCAGAAACGCAATTATAAAAGATGGTGAACAGACAATAGAGAAAAGAGAAAGTAAAGCAAAACAACAGAAGAAAAGAATGAAAACAAAAAGAAAGAAAATCAAAGAAAAAGAGAAAGAGAGAAAGTAAACAAAAAAGAGAAAAAAAGAGAAGAAAAGGAAAAAGAAAAAGAAAAGAAAAGAAATGAAAAGAAAAGGAAAGAAAAGAAGAAAAGAGAAAAGTAAGAAAAGAATAGTAGAAAGAGGGGAGGAAAAGGAAAACAAACAACAGTGAAAGTAAGGAATTAACAGGAACTACGTTTGGCCTGATTCTTTTTCAGGATACGCAGGGAGCCTCCCGGATCAGTCATATTCAAATAAATCCAGAAGCCCCAAGAAAGAAACTGGGGAAGAAATTGTGCGTGTTATAATAAATTAAATTCCGAAAGTTTTAAATTTTGAACCCATAAGAGTGATTTTTGAGCCCACGCCCCTTCTTTCTCACCCTATCCAAAAGCCCATATTACAGTCCAAAGAAAAGACCTTCTGATCAATCTGTAAGAAATGTCGGGGAAAGCAAGGAGAGATGAACCATACCGCGGGAAAGCAATATAATTTCAGCAGAAGATAATAAAATTGAGAGTCTTATTGGTGAAAACCCTTGTGGGCATCGTAAGGCGATGCGAGTTGAGAGAAATAAAATGAGAGAGCCTCATTGGTGAAAACCCTTATGGGCACCGTAAGGCGAAGGTAACGCAAGAAGAAGCAACCAAAAAGGGGCTATTGGCGGAAATCCGTTTAGAACATCGTAAGGAAAGCAAAGCTGGGGTTTGGTTGAAGGAATTGGGTTAGAAATGGTCGCAACAACAAAAGTATGGTAATAAAAAGTGGGTCATCGGGACAGACTGGGTCGACTAGGCCAAAGTGTATGTCATGATCGTGGAAAACCAGCTGCTCTGCCTCAGATAAGTTTCCTTTCTCTTCCATTCAACAGTCAGTGAATATGGAATTCTTTACCTTAAATACAGTTCTCAGTCGTTGCATTTCATTTTCAGTCAAGTCTCTAAAATCTTTTGCTATGCAAACGGGAGAAATTTCAAAGCCTATTATCAACTCCCAAAAGGATAAAGCGCATGACACCCAAAAACGTAACAAAAGCTGCAAAGTTTGAAGCAGCAAGAGGTGGGATTCACAAGAGCTTCAATGATAAAATCGATGGAAGAGACAAGAGTTGGCAAAGTGAACGAGCACCACATAAGGAGGGGGGTGCAATGTAAAATCACAAAGGTTCAAGGGTCAGCCGAGCACAACACATTGACCAAGAAATCTCGAAAAGGATGTAGGAATTTTGACAAAACAGTCAGAAGCACAAAACAAAAATGGGAAAGGCCACAAAGGTTAGCCAAGCATATAAAATTGATCAGCAACCTCTGAAAAGATGTAAGAGTTTTAGCAAGAGGGTCGGAAGTGCAACACAAGGATGGAGGAGAAGAGTAAAGCTACAAGGGTTAGAGGGTCATCCAATCATAATACATTGACTTGATAATTTCGGGAAAGGTGCAACAATTTTTGCAAAAGGGCTAGGAATGTAACAATGTAATGGGCAAGCAAAGTAAAGCCATTGGGTCTAGGGGTCAGCCAACCAACTCAGGTAACTCATCATCAACATGGAAATTTTAACACAAAAGTGAGGAGACCGATTCAAATAAGAATTCCATAAGCCAACCACTAGTTTTAAAACTGAGAAGTTTTCTTTGATCGACACAAGGGCAGAAATATTCCTGAAAATCCTAAGGGAGTGCAACCCACAGGGGAAGGCAAGCACATGGCAGGTATGATCAAAACCTCAGGGCCCATCTTAACATGGGACCCAGTTAAAGCTCAAAATGACAAATCCGTCATAAAAATTCTCCCCCGCAAGAGAACAATGGGACAAAACTTTAATTAGCAAACCCTAACAGAAACAACTCATGGTTAAAAGGGGCATGGAAGTTGAAATAAGACTCAATTTAAAATCCAAACAAGCATGGGCACCATGGGCAACCACAAACACTTTCCCCAGTAAGAGTGATCGAAACCCTCATGAACAATGATTACAAGTAGAAACAACCGGAAGCTAGAATTGGCATTTAATCCGGAACACTCAAGACCCTCCTGAAAATGGGATATATTTGAAGGTTAGAGGCAATTATGTATAGCGAAGAGCATAAATGATTTGCATGTTGAAGTATGATTAAGTTAAGAGTTGTTAGGATCTTGCTGAAAATGAGACTTAGCCTAAAACACAAACAGTTGGGTAACATGGGCGGTTTCAAATATTTCCCCAACAAGAATCAACATGAATCGTCAGGACCCGCCGGGATAATGGGATTTAATTGCAGATACTTTTAGTACCCTCCTGGATAATGAGATGTACCTCTAAATACTAATCCCAGCAGACACATTTTTTCATAGAATTAAGAGTTGTCAGGACCCACCTAATTAATGGGAAGTAGATTTAATCATTAGTCACCAGCAGATCCCCAGCAGATATAACTCATAACAAGACATAGTGGAAAATAATACCTTTTGAGAAACATAACATATCTTAGAGTTGTCATCAGCTATGAATTGTCAGGACTCTCCTGGATAATGTGACTTAGCTTAGATTTAGAGATATACACTCACAGATCCGCCCAGCACAAAACTATGGCAGAAATAATTTCTTGTGTTTTTTTTGTTGTGATCAGGTATATAGGCAGAAGTCTTAGGGAACATTTTTCAAAATTTCAAGTTTTGATAATCAGGTGCCCACCTGTCAGAAAAAGGGAATATTTTTCAAGTTTCAAGCTTTGGTAATCAGTCGCCCACCTGTCAAAACAAGGGAATATTTTTTAAGTTTCAAATTTCGGTAATCAGGCGCTTACCTATTAGAACAAGGGAATATTTTTCATATTTCAAGTTTTGGTAATCAGGCGTCGACCTGTCAGAACGAGGAAATATTTTTCAGGTTTCAAGTTTTTGTAATCAGGCGCCCACCTGTCAAAACAAGGGAATAATTTTCAAGTATCAAGCTTTGGTAATGAGGCATCCACCTGTTAGAACAAGAGAATATTTTTCAAGTTTGAACTTTTGGTAATCAAGCGCCCACTTGTCAGAACAAGGGATTATTTTTCAAGTTTCAAGTTTTGGTAATCAGTTGCCCACCTGTCAATACAAGGGAATAATTTTCAAGTTTCAAGTGTTGGTAATCATGTGCCCACCTATTAAAAAAAGGGAATATTTTTAAAGTTTCAAGCTTGGTAATCAGGCACCCACCTATCAGAACAAGGGATTAATTTTCAAAATTCAAGTTGTAGTAATCAGGCGCCCACCTGTCAGAACGAGGGAATATTTTTCAAGTTTTAAGTTTTGGTAATCAGGCGCCCACATGTCAAAACAAGGGAATATTTTTCAAGTTTCAAGCTTGGTAATCCGGCGCCCACCAGTGAGAACAAGGGAATATTTTTAAAGTTTCAAGTTTTTGTAATCAGGCGTCCACCTGTCAAAAAAAGGGAATATTTTTTTAGTTTCAAGTTTTGGTAATAAGGTGCTCACCTGTCAAAACAAGGGAATATTTTTCAAGTTTCATGTTTTGGTAATCAGGCGCCAACCTGTAAAACTAAGGAAATACTTTTCAATTTTAAAGTATTTGTAATCACGAGCCGACCTGTCAAAACAAAGGAATATTTTTCAAGATACAAGTTTTGGTAATCAGGTGCCTACCAGTCAAAACAAGGGAATATTTTTTAAGTTTCATGTTTTGGTAATCAGGCGGCCACCTGTTAGTACAAGGGAATATTTTTCAAGTTTCAAGTTTTTGTAATTAGGCGTTCACCTGTCGAATCAAGGGAATGTTGTTCAAGTTTCAAGTTTTGGTAATAAGGCGTCCACTTGTAGAATAAGGGAAAATTTTGTAAGATTCAAGTCTGACAATCAAGCTCCCACCTGCAGAATAAGGGAATACACTTCAAGCCCAAAAATTCGGCATCAGCATGGAGGAAAGAAAAAAACAAGTCAGCTAGTCAACAAGAAGTTTTACATGAATAAAAATATGTCAACAAGGCAACAACAAGAAGATGTAGAAGCAATAAAGCAACAAAGACCAAGAGTAAGTTTGAAGACATAGATAGGTTCTTTTGCAATTCATAGTTCATAGCTTAGTCTAGCGTCCTTTATCTTTACATTGTGCAATAAGGAGGTCTGGCAAGCAGTAGCACCAGCAGCATCAGTAGTGAGATCACTCCTGAACTACACTAACCTGTTTCCTCTTTAGCTGTGGATATGTAGGAAACCTCTAAAGTAGGGTGAAGTCAAGCTTTTCAAAAATGCTTCTCACGGTGTATTTAGTTGGGCAAAAATAGCTCATGTCTGCTCACTTGTCTTTGCACGAAAACTCTTTGCATTTTCGCGTAAAGAGGAGCAGCTGTGAGCATGTGATTTTGCCCCGCGTGAATTACTCTTAAAAAATTCTTAGATTTAGGATTTTTCCTTTTAATTATTTGATTTTTAGGCTGAATTGCTTAATTTTCGCATTTATTTGTATTTTTGTTTTACGTTTTTGATTTAGGTGATTCTTAAAAAATATAAAAATATGTTGCACGCACATTTTTAAAGTTAATTTGATGGGTTTTCAAGCATTAATTGAAAATTAAGCATTTTATAAAAGGGAAAACCAAAATTAAATTCAATTTGCTCTCTTAATTTTAATATTTTTAATTTTAGGTAACTTTTCCTTTAATTTTGTTTTGATAACAATCATATGGGGTAGTTTTTCATTTTTTTAGATAAAATTGGAATTTTGTAATTAATTTAGGTTCAACCATGCCCGGAGCTCCTCGAATATTGAATATGAGGTTCAAGCCCTAAGAATTCAAATTTGTACCTGAACATGCACAGTCTCTTTCCAGTACCCACGAGTTTCAATAGGTGGGTTTGGCTCGGTTTTGGTTCGTTTTGTTTAGTTTTGCCTCATCCTTTGAGTCTCTTGGCGCAAGCGGAATAGGAATGATCTCTAGGACTTGCTCAACCTTCACTCACTGCTCAGGAGTATGGACAGTAGAAGTATGTTGTCCTCCCCCGGCCAGGGATGTGGCTGCAGCGAGCGAAAGCAACCCTGCCTAAGCCAAGGTGGTGTACATAGACATGAACTTAGCCAATGTCTCCTGAAAGGCTGAAGTAGTAGTGGCAGTAGTAGGCGTGCCAGGTGCCTGAGCTCTGGCTGGATCTGCTAGTGGTGCCTCGGTGGCAGCTTGTGCAGGTGTTCTAGCAGCACCACATGCGCGTCCTCGACCTCTGCCCCGGCTCGGCCTCTGACGACTGCAGTAGAGGGCGCGGGTGCCTGGTCATCCCGAGTAGTACGTTTCCTCACCATCTGTGAGAGAACAAAACAGAAGATTAGATCCGATGTCAAAAATATCGCACGACAAGAACATTAATGAAGTGAAGATTTTTCCTAAACAGTTACATAGCCTCTCGTAGATAATTACAGACGTCTCCGTACCGATCAACAAGACTCTAATAAATCAGCCTATGTTCTGTGACTCCTATGAACCTAGCGCTCTGATACCAAATTGTCATGACCCTAGTTCACCCTCCCTGAACATGTCGTGGTGGAATCTAGTTCCTACAATTAGGTAAGCCTAACAATGCATATATTTAATATAACTTATGGACCATTTAATTAAATTGAGAAAAACTAGAAGAAAACGGTATATAAGTGGCACTTGGCAAATACAACTCTAAAAAAATAAAACGCAGAAAACAAAAATCTCATCCGAAGACATGGAAACTCACGGTTAACACAAGCTAATAGAAACGTAACATACTGCTCTAACTCCATAATGTGTAGGAAACAGAAAGAAGGGAAAAGCTATCTACTAAATGCTGTAATAAGATAGAGACTCCTGGTCTGCGGACATGACAGATAGACCTTGATGTCTCCGCTAGATCTCTCTGGCGCGAGGATTGTGCGCCTGAGATGAAGTACCTGGGTCTACACATGAAAAACATACGCAAAAAGGGCATGTGTACACCACAGAGGTACTTAGTAAGTGCCAAGCCTAACCTCAGGAGGGTAGTGATGAGGAAGGTCAGGGCCCTACTAAGATTGAACAATATAATAAGAATGCTGACAACAGTATATAGTAAGCAGAAATAATTGAATTCAACTGTAAAGTAAGTCAATTTACACAAAAAACAATCGACACACCGAGGATAAGATAACACAGAGTAAAACAGCTCAATATTCGTACCAATTACGAGGATCTCCCAGGATACCGCCCTGTAGTTCATTTCCATGTCAATCCAAACAACGAGGATCTCCCAGGATACCATCTTGTAGTGCAAATCCATAATAATACGAATAACGAAGATCTCCAAAGATATCATCCTGTATTCCATTTCAATATCAATAAGCAGGGGGGAGGGGATCTACCAGGAATCTATCCCGTAGCCCCAAAGTAAACAAACAGGGGGAAGGGAGTTACCGAAGTCTCACATCCGTAGTCCCAATGTAAATGCACAACCACAACCAGAGAATATTTAGAAATGAAGTACAAAAATAGAAAGCAACAGATAGTTCTAGACTAACATGTCTCACGTAGTGCAGTTAAGACAATATAAGCAAGTAGGCAAGTTAAATCAACTAAACGTGTATTTTTATTCTAACACGGGTTATAATTGCAAGTAAGATAAAGCAGTACGAAGGAAACTGAATCTCAATATCTTAAGTAATATCAGATATTCAACGATTAGCTTAAGAACGCGCTCATCACCTCACGTACAAGACAATCAATTACATAATAACATGTCCTAGGGGAAAGCTACCTCACACAAGGTTAGAGAAGCCACTTACCTCGAATCGGCTCCAAAATCAACTCGAAATCAAACCTTTGCCACGAGTATCCGACTCCAAATTGCCCAAATCTAGTCAATTCAGTCACATATCATAAATAACATCTCAAGCAATAGATTCTAATATTCAATCAAAGATAAGATGCGAAATTAGGCAAACTGACAAAAATTCCCCTCAAGCCAACGTCTCGAAATTGGATCAATTTTACATTTTCAAAACCCTTGTGCCCTCACGAGTCTAACCATATAAATATCTCCCAAATGAGGTCAAACAACAACTCAAAACTCAATAGTTTGGTCTATGAAGTTTCTTACAATTTTCCCCAATTTGATCCTCAAATTTAAATTTAAAAGAATGACTTAAATATATATTGATGGAACATAACTAAGAAATATTAAAGAACCGTTACCCAATAATCTCCTCTTCAAAACCCTCTCAAAATCGCCCTCTCCCGAGCTCAAATTTGGTTTTTCCAACTTTTAAATTAAACCCTCAATTTCACTATTTCTGAATTGTGATTTCCGCTTCTGCAGACAAGGGACCGGCTCTGAAGTCTCACTTATGCAGAAAAATGAGTCACTTCTGCGACCTTTACTAGAATCCAAAATTCCGCTTCTGCGGACCAATAACCACTTCTGGGTGTATTGGACCGCTTCTGCGGTTTTTGAAGGAACAAGCACAAACGCTTTTGCGGCCTTTTAGCCACTTATGCGGCTCCACTTCTGTGACGCCAAGGCCTCTTCTGCGTCTCTACTTCTGCGGTTTCCAAGACGTAGAAGAAAAAACACCAGAAGAGAAAACTTCAGCTACTGCAACACTTCTCTTATCTTCTCGTTAACCACTCAAAATCACCCTGAGGCCACCGGTACCTTACCTCAAGCAAAAGAACCAATAACACCTAATACCTCATCCAAACTTGCAACAATCCTTAAACAACATAAAACAATGTAAAAAATTCAATTAATTCAAGGATTTGAGCCTAAGAACTTTAAATTTCATCAAAGTACACATTCAATCAAAAACCCAACTAAAACACGTCTGAATGACTTGAAACTTTGAAAACACATCCGAGATGACATGAAGGAGCTACTGCAACTTTCGGCATTCCATTCTGATTCTCGGATAAAAAACTCACTAATTGACCGGAAACATCAAAATTTCATACTTCGGCATTTCAAGCCTAACTGAGCAATGGACTTCTACAACTCATTATGAACATGCTCCCCAAACCCAAAATTATCTAACGGAGCTAACAAAACCTTCGGTTTTCCATTCCAAAGTCGTCTTCACACTATTCCGACTACGGACAACTTTCCAACACTTATGCTCTCATTTAGGGACTAAGTATCCCAAAGACTCTTCGAACTCAACGCCGAACGTCCCGACAAACCAAAATAGAAGAAACAAACTTAGGGGATGCAGTTAATGGAGGATTGGGGCGTAAATTTGAAAAATGACCCGCTGGGTCGTCAGAAAATTCCTGATAATGAAATTAGAAAGAAAGTGGGATTTAATTTCTGAATAGGCGGAAAATGCCAGGAGTGTTAGTTATGAATTATCCTAAAGGAGACATGTCATTAGTCTTCTTCCTCTTTGCTTCATCCTCTCAGAAACCACATAAGTAGTGCTATTCCCGTAAAAGGGAGACACAGAAGCGGCAAAGGCATCGCAGATGCGGGCTCTAGTATTTCCTTTGTTTCCATAGAAGCAACTCTTGTTCGGCAGATGCGCTCCCGCGTCCACAGAAGTGGAAATCGCTGTTCAGAAATAGAGATTTCGAGGGTTAGTTTCGAAAGCTAGAAAAATCAAATTGAGCTAGGGAGAGAGGATTTTGAAGAGAAGATCATTGGGTAACATTTTCTTAATCCTTCTTTGTAATATTTTATCATATGTAGTTAAATACTTCATTAAAATTCGAATTGAGGATGAAAAATTTGAAAAATTGGGTAAAGCTTCATAGGCTAAACAATTGAGTTTTGAGCGGGAGTTTGACCTTCGATTTCGGAGATTTTTATATGGTTAGACTCGTGAGAGTACGTGGGTTGTGAAAATGTAAAATTTATTTGATTCCGAGACATTGGCCTGAGGGGAATTTTTGTTATTTTTACCTAATTTCGCGTCTTATATTTGAATTTAATAGTAGAATCTATTGCTTGAGATGTTTTTACGATATGTAATTGAATTGAATAGATTTGGGCCATTTGGAGTCGGATACTCGTGGAAAAAGTGTGATTTCAAGTTGAATTTGGAGCCGATTCGAGGTAAGTGGCTTGTCTAACCTTGTGTGGGGGACCTTTCTCCTAGGATATGTTATTTGGTAATTGAGTGCCTTGTACGTGAGGTAACGAGTGCGTACTTGAGATAATCTTTGAAAATTTGGTTTTTACTTAAGATATTGAGACAAAGTTTCTTTCATACTTGCTTTATCTTACTTGCAATTATAACCTATGTTAGATTAGAAAGACATGATTAGTTGATTTAACTCTCCGACTTGCTTAAATTGCCTTAACTGCACTACGTGAAACATGTTAGGCTAGAACTATCTGTTTCCTGTATTGTTGTACTTCATTTCTGAATATTCTCCAATTGTGGTTGCACATTTACATTGGGACTACGGACGTGGGATTTCAGTAGCTATCCCCACCCTACCTGTTTATATTTGAGACTACTAGTTAGATTCCCGGGAGATACCCTTGCATATTTACTTTAAGAGTACATGTTAGATTCCCGGGAGATCCACCTGCACATTTATATTATAGGCTACATGATGGTATCCTCGGAGATCCTCGTTATTGGTATTTATATGGAAATGGACTACAGGACGGTATCCTAGGAGATCCTCATTGTTGGTATTGACATAGAAATGGACTACAGGATGGTATTGTCACATCTCCTTTTGTTACACGGCTACCCCGAAGGATAAAACGTATAATGGAGTTCTTGCAATACAAGTGACATTATTCAAAATGGGATTAATTATTTATTTAAGAGTTGTAACTTTGAATAGGTGTAGCTTTTTGTGTCCCAAGTCACCGGTTTATTTATAATCCAAAATCGAGAAAATTTTCTGACTGCCCAATTGGAGTCTGCGAACGAGAAATTCTTGAGTAAGGAATTCTATTGACCCGAGGGAAGGTGTTCGGAACCCTCGGATCCCGTGGTTCTAGCACAGTCGCTTGACCTATTACAATCGGCTAAAATTCTTAATTTGATACATGTTCATCCTATAGTGCGATTTAAAATTATTAACTGCTTTATTCGTTTTAGAGATATTGCAACGTTGTTAAAATACATCTTGAACAACATCACAAAAATGCACTCGCAGTCTTCAACATGTTTTAACAAACGTTGAGATTTGCATTTGGGTCACATAAATGCGCACCCGACATTAGGAAGATATTTTTATTAGTAAATTCGCGCCTATAGCAACTATGCCTTTAGAAATTCGTGGAAGGCCGTGAAATTTGCTAAGCGGCACTTCCAATTTTTATGTATTTTTATTAAGTTAAGGAGCCATGCGTGGTGTTTGATTAAGTTTACCTGGCACGCTTTATTTTTATAAACGCACCCCTAAAGCATACTAATTTTTCTATTATGCTTATATCTAAAGTGTCCTGGTAATTTATACATGAGTAATATACTTGGAGGAATTCACTACTTGCATTTTTCAGCCTCGTTCGTTGCTGATTATGCACATAGGGCTTCATTTTTTAGTTAGCCCAGGAATATATATTGTATATGCTACAACTGGCAGCAATTGGGCTTTCCAATTTGACCCAGGGACGTTGGACTAATGAGTTCATCATCAGAAAATCATAGCGGTCCTTCTTTCAGTTATACCTTAATCATTAAAACGATATACATGACAATTACAAAGTACATTGAAGGTACTTTAATAAAAAATGTTGAGGATGATTTCACATTAATTGATCAAAAATCAGATTTCAACCTTAACACCCGAAGAAACAATTTGAGGTACTCATCATCTAGAGTATGCGTATATTTAGTTGTCAAAAACTCTACCATAACTCCAATTACAAACACTAGGTACATTTGACCAGATTGTCTTGAAATATATTGGAACTTAAACGAATTAAAAATATACTCCCAACACAGTCCATAGTTAGTACTCATATTCATTACAACACCAGAATACTACTAATAATAACTAACAGTCATCGTATGAATATTGAAACAAAATGTTATTGTCTTCATGATCAACTACAAAATCAAGTGTATAGGGCTATAGCTTCAAACTTTAAGTAAGGATTGGTACCTGGAGTGTCAACATGAAAGGAAACCTATGAGCAAAATAAAGCAAGTAGCAAGGAAGAAACAACCAGTCAACCAGTAAACACCCTAAAATTCAAGAGGTTTTGAGAAAAGCAAATAGTCCTAGTTGATCTCTAGAGCAGCTCAATATGCACATTCAATCCATTGTCAACTTTTGATCAAAGAAAATTCAATCGGAAGAGAACAAGACAAAAGGATTTCTGAAGAATGAATAAGAGACTAATATGTATTTTATATATTCTAATTCACTAAGATCTTTGAAGGAAAAATCTGCTCGAAAAATCCAAAGTCCAGCCTCTTGAAATGATCAGATTGTTCTCTTTTATAATTGAAGACTTAGGGCAACATCAATTTCTTTGTTTTCCTCTTTAGTCCCTTATCCAATTTTCAGTTTTGCCTAAATAGTACTTGGTTTTATGACTTGTGCCTCAAGTTTGAGGCAGAAATTATGGTTGGATCCCTCACTAGAATGTTTAAGGAGTTTGTTACAAGATTCTTTATATTCAACTATCCTTTATACCCCTGTCCCTTTTCCTAATTACTGACCTAAGATTCTTTAACTTTGGTTCTTATTTGTCTGGTCAAATCTGACCCTAGTTAGTTGCATTCAGGTTATGGGTTAAAATCAAGGTCTGAACTACAGAGTCGAGCATGTAAAAATAAGCAATCAAAGAGTTTAAAAATCAATGCCACTCACGGATTCAAGGAAGCATCTTAATGTGAATTTTACACTATTCAGTAACAAGGGATGAAACCAATTATCACAACTTTCAGAATCATATGAATACTCATGAAAACTAGACAACTAATGGGTGGATATGCATGTTTTTTATATGTCAAGACCAATGAACCAAAACAAATCAAAAAAGGGACCCAATCAACTATGCAGGATTTATAAAGATGACCAACACTTAGCGGAGAACTAAAAGGCAAGAAATGGGTAACACTGATTAAACACTCAGGATATGCGTGAATAAAACCAAGAAATTAAAACAAGACTTGTATCAGCAGTTAAAACATTAAGAAAAGAAACTTAGCCTAATACATGCAAATACAGAAGATCAAAATTACATGAAAAAGAACTATGACAGGTATGAGACTCTAAAAGGAGGCACCTACTCAGAATCTTCAAACATGGTGTAAAACAAATAAATACAAAAAATATGAGCATTTTAATCAACCATTCTGAACTTTACGAGATGAACAAACAAAAGTCAGGAGACAAGGAGGATCATGAGATCAAACTACTCAGAAGATGTTAAAGGTGAAACATAAGAGACAAATGAATCCGAGCCAGTAACACTAAAGGGAACCAAAAGAATAGCAGGCAAGGATGAATACTCAGAACACCTAGGATGAGAATGCATAAGACAAGTAATATTTAAAGAAAACATAGTAATTAACACAATAAATATACACAAAAAACAAGCATTAACAGTAGTTAGGGCATAAGAAACTTAGTTTTAAATTTATGCAATCCCTAGATTGGAACTTTTACGATTCTCTGACCCCTTCTGAGAGGTCTTTTAATCTTCTATGGCTTTCGCCTTGAGTATTTGAAGAGGGGAAGAAGGGTTCAGAGAAAGGTTCATTGATTTTGAGACAAGGTGAGGTCTCAGTTTTTGTTTTCCCTGGTACTTAGTTGCGTTCGAAGGTTGTGGGTGGTAGGGTTGGGGATAGGGATAGGAGGGGGTCATCTGGGACCAATTTGACCGGGTTCTGGTGAAATTTAGTACTTAGGGTTAGTTTTGATTCTTTATTCGAGCCGGTTCGTTACGATTTGAATGGTATGGTTCAGACAGTTGGAAAACCGGAGGGGAGGTGGTTCAGGGGTGTTGTTTATGGTTGGTTTGGGGTTGCGTCACCATAGACGGCGGGGCCGGCAAATCTTCTTTGGAATATTCGAAGAGTTTGGCACTTGTTCGAAGAACACAGACCACACGAAAGGAAAGAGGGGGTCGAGGTGGCCCGATTGTGTAAATCTGAGTCTTTTTGGTGACTGGCCTCCGCCGTGAGGCGATTTCCGACGGCGTCGTTAGGGTGGTTTATGGGTTGTCAACGGTGGTCTTATGGAGGAGCATGGGTGGTGATATAGATACGAGGACGATGACTCGTTGGTCTCTGAATGTATATAGATATTTGGACATATATATGGGAGTTTGGTAATGACTTCAGGGCCGTTGGATGGCCTGTGATCAACGGTCGAGATGAATTGCCCCTAAATGGTGTCGTTTCGGGGTATATTTAGTGGACTGGGTCAGGGACACGTTGTTTGGGTTGGGAATATGGCTTTTTATAGGATTTGAAAGACTTGGGCCACCTAGGTGTGGCCCAATCGTGTCCAGCCTACGTGGTTTATTAAAAAGATCGATATATTTTTTTTATTTGCATTTAAAAAAAAATCCAAATTAAACTTAAAATAACTTAATAACCACCTATTATGCAAAATATAAATGAAAATGCAACAAATTAAAACACAAAAAATGCAAAACAATTAAGATGCTGGAAATACTAATTAATATTTTGATTTTTTTTATTTGCAAAAGTAAACCTAATTACCCAATTAATCTAGCAAAATTATGAAATTAGGTCCTAAATTCTTATGCAATCCTGTACGTATTATTATTATTCTTTTTATATGATTTTATGCATGCATTAATGAGAATACGATGACACGCGCAATTAAATCCTAAAAAAATATTCAGAAGGAAAAATCCTAAACTTAAGAGTCCAATAAGAGTCATCTCAAAGCGGTAAAGATCATATGCTCACAGCTGCCCCTCTTTTCCCGGAAAGACGAAGAGTTTTCGAGCAAAGACAAGTGAGCAAACATGAGCGATTTTCATCCGACTGAATACTCCATGTGAAGCATTTTGAAAACATTCTTACCGAACCTCGCTTGAAAGGTTGCCTACATATCCTTAGCGATAAAGTAATCAGGTCAGTGTAGTTCCTGAAGTTTTGGTAGCTGGGATTACCGAAGCTATAATTTCACTTCTGTTGCTGCTACTACCGCTAACCGACTCTTTATTACAAAAGTTATGCTGGATCGGCATGTCAACTACGGGTTACATGATTCCTATATGTAAATTTCTAGGAGCTTGATCTTGAACCTTATCTGATTTTATTGTAGACCTCGATCTAAATATTGAGGTTCGCAAGCCATGGATGCTGGTGCTCTTTTTAGCGGTGGACTAGAGCGGGACATACGATGCTTGTGACTTCAATCAAATTTTGAGTTGTCCATATCCTCGCTTGTTTCACCATTCACTTATTTTGTTCTTTTCTTCTTTTCCATTATTCTGGGTTGAGACTCATGCTTCTGGTCACCTCGAATCATATGCCTTGAGCTAAAACCTGCTCGGACACGAAAACAAACAAACGAACGGAATTTTCTGCCCCAATTTTCACTGGGAAAATTTCGTGAATTATTTGCAACATAAATCTAAACTATTTCATTATTGAAAGCAACAAAAGTCAGGATTGCTTATCCTTGGACTGGTTGACAAGTTATGTTGGGAAGGAAAAAGGGTCCTCGTGAGGGATAGGAGGAAGATCCACGGGTTATACCGGGATAGAAACTAAAAAATCCCTGCTGGGGCTAAGAAACGATCCAGGGGTTATGCTGGTATAGAAAAAAAAAGTCTCTGCTTGGGATGGAAGAAGAGCCATGGAGTATGAACAAATTCCTGGGTTATGCTAGGGATCCGCGGGTTATGCTGGATTGAAAGAAAATTCATGCGTTATGCCAGAGGAATCCGCGGGTTATGCCGGAATGGAAAGAAAATTCCTAGGTTAGCATAGGGAGATCCACGGGTTATGCCGGTATGGATGGAAAATTCATGGTTTATGCCAGGGGAATCCACGGGTTATGCCGGGATTGAAAGAAAATTCCTAGGTTATGCCAGGGAGATCCACGGGTTATACCGGGATGAATGGAGAATTCCTGGGTTATGCTAGGGGGATCCACGGGTTATGCCAGGATGAATGGAGAATTTCTAGGTTATTCCAGGGTAATCCACGGGTTATTCCAGGATGAAAAAAAATTTCTAAGTTATGCTGGGGGGGGGGGGGGAGGGAATCGACGGGTTATGCCGGGATAAGAAGAAAAAGGTCCCTGATGGGGATGGAACAAGAGCCATGGATTATGAATAAATTCTTGGGTTATGCTAGAGATCCGTGGGTGATGCCGGGATTAAAAGAAAAATTTTGGGCTATGCCAAGAGTATCCGCGGGTTATGCCGGGATATTAAGCAAATTGATAAGTGATGCTAGGTAGATCCACGGGTTATGCCGGGATGGATGGAAAATTCCTGGGTTAAGCCAGGGGAATCCACGGGTTATGCCAGGATTGAAAGAAAATTCCTAGGTTATGCTAGGGAGAGCCACGGGTTATGCCGGGATGAATGGAGAATTCCTGGGTTATGCCAGGGGGATCCACGGGTTATTCCGGGATGAATGGAAAATTCCTGGGTTATGCAAGTGGAATGCACGAGTTATGCCGGGATGAAAAGATAATTCCTATGTTATGCCAGAGGGGGGGGGGGTCCGCGTGTTATGAAGGGATAGGAAGAATTTCCCGGTTGGGGATAGAAGAAGAGCCGTGGATTATGAAGAAAATCCTGGGTTATGCCAGTGATCCGCGGGTTATGCCGGGATTGAAAGAAAATTCCTGGATTACGCCAGGGGAATGCGCGGGTTATGCCGAGATTGAAAAAAAATTCCTAGGTTATGATAGGGAGATCCACGGGTTATGCCGGGATGGATGGAAAATTACTGGGTTATGCGAGCGTTCACGACCCAAATCAAAGGGCCGCAACGGGCACCCAGTGCCTTACTCGACTGAGTACCAACGTAACATATCATTCGTATTATACTATAGTGGGTAGGTGAGCCTGAAAACCCATCATGAGATAACAAGAAATAAAAATAAGGGAATTCTTAAAATATGATGACCCAACATGATATGCAAACATATACACGTGATATACGGGCCTACAAGGCCGACATGACCATTTGTAAACACAAAACATAGGCCTACAAGGCCATAAATATATCCATACACCTGACATATATCTACAAGCCTCTAAGAGTACATAAAATCTTAAATGTTGGGATAGGTCCCCGCCATACCAATCAATACATATTCAAAGCATACCGACCAAATAGGAAACTTCGGAGCAAGTGTAGTGCCCCAACATCTCCACTAAGCTGATTGCTTACTAGGAGAACTTTGAACCTATAAATCGGGACCTTCGCGCATGAAACGCAGCATCCCCAAGCAAAAGGGACATCATAAATAACAACTGTAAAGTAAGAGAGATAGAGGAAATACAACCTGTAACATCTGAGTGCCTCAGGGGGCTACTGACATGAAATGCATAATACATATATAGACATAAGCTTTTAAAACATTTTCCTTTGTGGGCATCATCATCATCATATCGTACCCGGCCTCATAGAGGAATCGGTAAAAACATACCAGGAAATCATAAGGCTCGGTAGAATCGTACCCAGCCACGTCGAGCTCGGTTAAACAACCCAACTGATTAGTGGTTGCACACTAGGTGCCGTACCCGGTCGATTATAGCGCGACTTGGTAGAGTAAAATTGATAAATATATATAATGAATGCTCGACTCATGGAATCACCTTCTATACCTTTTGGATTGTCCTAAGAACCTTGTGGACATCTATAACCCCAATATGAACCGTAGTAAGATTCAAGAATCATACGCATTTGCTTTAAATAATTTTATAAGGAAAGAACAACACGACAAACCTTATTTTCTAGGAGTAGATCCGTTATGAATTGGCGCATCATTTATATTCATGTAACTTTAGCTCATGCCAAAAGAAAGAAGTGAGTGCCTTAACAAAATTTTTATATTCTTCCCAACCTCAGGCTATGCAATTTCATGGCTTCTTAGTCTACAATAAGAGAAATGACAATCTCGTTATCATTTAAGCGTCGTAACTATGATGTATTGATCACAACCTACTTTACAATAAAATGGAAAGCACCTCCCATATATATGACTTCAGACTAGTCAAAACAATCACAAACAGCCTAACATACCGATATCACTTCATACACAATACGACAGCCATAATAGTGTCAGACAATCCGAAAATATTATCAGGAACAACCAACAAACAACCTTGTTATTTTGTGGTATTTATCCACAATCTTCCTACTCTCAACTCCATGAAATCAGTAGCAAAATAGACAACCCAATACCATCACGAAAAAGCCTACAGAACAGTCCCACAAGTTCTTTAACTAAAAATAATTTTTCGGTTTACCTAAACATGTTTCGATTTGTATTTTCTTTCAAATTGAGAAAAACAACAAAAAATACATCATTATACCTATTATCCAATAACACAGCCATGAAATTAACCTAGAAATAAGTTCACAACCAGACAACTAGTACACAAGAACAAACAACAAACCATTCTTTCAAAACTAGCTTGGTCTATTATTTACAATCGAGTTATAACTCGCAAACGCATAAATAACGGAAGGAGAAGCATAAACTTTCCTTGTACTGAGTACAACCCACGAAACCTTGTCTTTTTTCATCAATGATAAGTTCCTCAACACGGCTACAAGAAAGAGAAAGAGAAACTAGCAAGATGTCCGGACTTTCCAACACTAGAATCGCATCGTAGCATCCGAAATAACCTAGGGTTTGTGTGGGACTTTTGCGGAGGATTCGTAGGGATTCAATTAGGTTTCTTGGCTTGAAATATAATGAAATAAATGAGTTAATCAGCCCTTAAAAGTATCCTCTTGGCCTTCTTAATGCTTTTAATTGAGACCTTTCCTTTTGGCAAGTAGGTGATGCACCTACTTGTAACCTACTAGTTGCGCAATCTCGCAAAAATTTGAATATCTCTCTACTCCGATATCGTATGGATGAATGGATTAGTGCGTTGGAAACTAGAATCGTATATATTTAGTTTGGTATATAGATAATTTCTTGATTCAAAGTATATTAATTAAAGTGCATCTACATTTGACCTAAAATTTAGTAAATTTGTGAATGTAACTTGTGATGACCTTTGCCAACTCTTGTTCCACAGCTTGCTTGCCTTCAATATTTAGAAAATGAATATCATATGACTAAAAAAACTCATATAATAACCTCATTATCATGTTAAGAACCGTAGTCTCACCCCAAAGTACATGTTATAACATTCCAAGTTTGTCGACTTTTAACGGAACTTATTTTCTTTTGTTCGTTTAGCGTCTAAGTTTTCCAACCATTTTCATACTTGTTATTCATGATCTCAAAGACTTGTAACCTCCAAGATAACAAGATGAAACTTACAATTTGTACTCCCATAATATCTCATTTCTGAGCTTATATTAATTGGCTTACAACGTACTCTTACATACGAAAACATGGACTGTAACATCATTCCCCTCTTTGGAACATTTGTCCTCGAATGTTGACTGATGCGCTTATCAGTTTCATAATCAATAGCTCTTGCGAATACTTTAATGCTCACTTTACCATCTAAGCACTGTTTTGTGAATAAATCCAAATGCTTGGGCGTTCTCCCCTTTAGGCCTCTTTCTCATGCCATTACATGTGGTTGGAATTCTTCCAATATCGTAACATTTGCTAGTATATGTCATGTAGTATGTACTACTGTGTCCTTGTATGAGCGCCTCGAAACTATCCTTCCCTTTTTCCTCCATCCTTTAGCCAGTCTCTATACCTAACTTTATGAATATATATAGAATAATAACAAGTTGTACCTCTAGGAATCTATAGGTGTACTGATGTTCTTCACTTGTTAATTTGTTACACTTATAACTATTGATATATCTTGTTTTATAAACTCAGATATTCATCCTTACGACTTTGCTGCATCTAGGATGGTCTACTATACCATAACTCTTACTTTTATTATATTATTATCGAGGTCTATTACCCAACTCCAGGTTATCACTTTGCTACTTATCCTAAATGTATAAATCTAAGTCCTTTAATGTTTATTCATTATTGTTCATCTTAAGAATGACAACCTAACCTCCTCTGGTACTTGTTGACATGTATCCATCCATCGTTGATCCAGTCCTAATGTTGATCTTAATCTATCAATCATAACTTGGAGACCTTTTATGTAATACATTGTCATTGAGGGTCACGTCTCATCGGAGAACATCTTAAGTGATTTGATTAATCCACATAGGGACAATACTACACTATAATGATTCATCTTATGGGGTATTCAAATCCTGTGCAATTCATGAAATCCATTCTCTTAAAATCATTACTCAATAAAAGTCCTAAGCATTATTCTCTTATCATTTATCATAGTTACACCCTCATTCTACTACTAGTGCAGCATTCCATCTCTTTTAAATGCACCTAGTCTTAGACTCCTCTGAGTTCATTCCAGCTGTAGCGAGCTTCTAATAAGTTACGAAAGCTATTAGCTCTCTTGTTGTGATAGGTTTAAATCCTGTGGACTCACTTATTCTTATCACCTTCTCACTTGTCTTTTCTTATCCTTACCCCTGTCTACCTAAAACCTTGTTGCTCTATGATACTTTATCTTATGACCTACACCTATCAATTTATACTACTCGCAACCTTCATTTAACTTGCTAGAACCATAAATTTCCTTTTGTTCCTTCTCAATTGTCCTTAAATGTAAGCGATTACTTTTCCTAGTCGTTCTAACACTTGTTGCATAAATACATGGCTTGTCTTATTGCCCACGAATACGTTTCCTGTACCTCATATAATCTCAAATATTACCTTTGATTTTTTTTTCTTCCTATTAACTAGCCATGATAGGTGCCACTTTCTTGTGGAGTATGTACAATATTGTAGTGAAACTATTGTTACAAGATCATTTACTCTGTATCTCGTTATGCTTAGGTGGATACCATCTCCCTTATTTCCTTAGCTAGTATGTTGTTGCAGTATTTTGGGAGACCTTTTGGGTCTTTAAAGTTGTGAGCTTGTTATATCGTGCACCCAAAGGAAATTTTCGTTGTTCTTACTCGCTTATAATAGTACTTAGTTACATAACTTTGTTCCCTTGTACTCGTAGGGTTACTTCTTGGCTCAAAGTTTGATTTTCTCCTGATGTATCAAGTGTCAATTCTGTCTTATTATTAATAACATCCTGGCCACAAACTTTGACTGCCTCTCCCCAGTGTCGTGCTTGTATAATGTTCTTGAATCGCAACATATCTGTAGGAACTAAATAAATGCAATATCATCCCTTTCTTTTTTTTACCACATTCTTCCTTTAACATTCCATAGTTAGCTGAACCACTTAACTCTGACTTATTACCATATCACACCTTATTCCCTCCTTTAGGGGAGTACTAAGATTTTTTACTACGATAATCTACCTATAGTTGTTTTACCTGTTCATCTTTGGCGTCATTTTCACATAATCAATGAACCTTAGTAGCCTTATGGTAACCTTCTGTACCAGGAATAACGAAATTTCTTACGCACGAAGGTTACACCTACTGTATCTGGCACACTTACTCCCTTGAGATTAACTCTTCATAGAGTACTTTCTTTAGGTAAGCAACTTCATAAATGGCTTTTAATGGTTATTTGTTTGTTGTCTATTCTATTATTATTGGAGCACGATCTTTGAGTTTCTCACGATGTCGACCATTATCAAATCCTCCAATCAATAATTCATGTTCTGTTTTACCTCGTTCACTAGCCCATAGTGATATTTGTTACTCTGGGCTCTAACATTTCCTCTAGGTCTATTCTATTATTGCCTCAAGGCTTGTCACCTCGTGTATTTTCCTTCACTTGACTATAAACTCTGTCATCGTGTCATATTTTGATTTACTACTATCACCCATATATCACATCTTTCTCATGATGCTTCATTTACTTTCTTCTTATTCTTCGACGAATACTTCTATCTATCACTTTATTCTTAAAACTTCAACAAGACATCCTTTCACTTTTAGGTCCTTTTGATTCATCTCACTAGCTCTTCTGGATGACTGAAATTCTCTCTCTCTCTCTCTCTCTCTCTCTCTAGGGCGGGAGTCTTACTAAGGTAAATATTTTATCCCTTTTAGGATTCCGCTGCCTATCTTCTGAAATTGCTGAATATTTTAGTATTCATATATGATTGCACTATTCTAGAGATCACCATCTAGGTGCCTTACCAAGAGATCTATTACCACCTTTGCAGTACCCTTTGAAAATTTTAGCTAATGCTAACAATCCATCCACAAATTTTTGTCACTCTAACCCCAGCTTGACCCTGATATTACATCATTCTCTTACACTATATTTGTCAGTTCCCATAGGAAATAATTAAGGTGGGTGTGGTCAATTGTATAAAACTTTGTTACTGTTGAAAATTACTCGGGAGGCTTATATTTTTCTATACCTGAATTGCAAATATTGATAATCTTCATTGTCTAAATACTTCGTACTTCACTTTTTTTTCATGTTATTTCTTCACTTATTGAAACTTTGATCTACCTCCTATTTTTCTCGTTTCTCTTTAACATATGGGTGGGTAGATATTCATACCTTGGGACTCCTTATCAAGAGGCTCATGTATCTTAGTATACATATGATTTGCTGAAGAAATAACACTTACGCATTATAAGCATGATGCAAAATCGAGTTCTTTTGATAAACTCTTCCACATCCACATTCAATCTCTTACTAATTGTCTTTCTAGATATAGGCATCATCGCATCATAAATAAGATAGAGTTTAGGAAATTGAATTCTTATAACTGAGCTCTACCATACGATCTAGGGTAAGAAGAAAGAGTGACAGTCCTAAATGCCCTGTAGCCTCCTGCTTATAAGTGTGGTGCACTACACACCCATAAACAAGACTCTACTAGACACGGCTTGTAGACTCCCCAGGACAAAACTGCTCTGATACCACTTTTGTCACGACCCAAACCAAAAGGCCGCGATGGGCACCCGGTGCCTTACTCGACTAAGTACCAACGTAACCTATCTTTCATATTATACTATAGTATGTAAGTGAGCATGAAAAACCATCATGAGATAACAAGAATTAAACATAAGGGAATTCTTAGCATATGACGACCCAACGTGATATACAAACTTATACATGTGATATACGGGCCTATAAGGCCGACATGACAATTTGTAAACTCAAAACGTAAGCCAACAAGGCCATAAATATATCCATACACCTGACATAGTCTACAAGCCTCTAAGAGTGCATAAAATCATAATGGTCGGGACAGGGCCCCGCCATACCAATCAATACCGATTAATAGCATACAGACCAAATAGGCAATTCCGGAGCAAGTCGAGTGCCCCAAAACATCTCCGTTGAGCTGATAGCCTACTAGGAGGACTTTCAACCTATCAATCGGGACATGCGGGCATGAAACCCAGCGTCCCCAAGAAATAGGGACATTTGTACGAATAAAGTACCGAGTATGTAAGACAGGAAGGCATAAATAAAAACTGTAATGTAAATAGAGATAGATGAAATTGAACCTGTAACATCTGAGTGCCTCTGGGGACTACTGACATGAAATGCATAATACATATATATACATAAGCTTTAAAAACATTTGCCTCTGTGGGCATCATCCTCGTCATATCGTACCCGGCCTCACAGAGGACTCGGTAAAAACGTACCCGGCCATCATAAGGCTCGGTAGAATCGTAACCGGTCAGGTGGAGCTTGGTAAAATCCAACTGATTCGTGGTTGAACAATAGGTGCCGTACCCGGCCGACTATAGCGCGGCTCGGTAGAGTAAAATAGATACATATATATAATGCATGGCCGACTCATGGAATCAACTTCTAAACCTTTTGGAGTGTCTTAAGAACCTTGTGGACGTTAATACCCTCAATATGAACCTTAGTAAGATTCAAGGATCATACCCATTTGCATAGAATAATTTTATATGGAAAGAACAACATGGACAACCTTATTTTGTAGGAGTAGATCCGTTATGAATTGGCGAATCGTTTATGTTCATGTCACTTTTGATAATGCCAAAAGAAAGAAGTAAGTGCCTTAACATACCTTTTATATTCTTCCTAACCCCAGGCTATGCAATTTCACGGCTCCTTAGTCTACAATAAGCGAAATGACAATCTCGTTATCATTTAAGCGTCATAACTATTATTTATTGACCACAACCGATTTTACAATAAAACGTATCGCACCTCCCCTATATATATGACTTCACACTAGTCAAAACCATCATAAATAGCCCAACATACCCATATCACTTCATACACAATACGACAACCATAATAGTGTCAAACAATCCTAAAATGTTATGACGAACGACCAACGAACAACCTTGCCCTTATGTAGTATTTATCAACACACTTCCTCCTCTCAACTCCATGAAATCCGTAGTATAAGAGAAAACCCAATACCATCACGAAACAAGCTACAAAACAGTCCCACAAGTTCATCAACTCAAAATAATATTTTGGTTTACCTAAACATGTTTCGACATGTCTTTTCTTTCAAATCGAGATACACAACAAAAAATATTCATTATACCTATTATTCGATAATCCAGCCATGAATTTAACCTAGAAATAAGTTCACAACCAGCCAACCAGTACACAAGAACAAACAACATACCATTCTTTCGAAACTAGCTAGGTCTATTCTTTACAATCGAGTTATAACTCGCAAACACATGGATAATGGAAGGAGAAGTATAAAATTACCTTGTACTGAGTAAAACCTATGAAACCTGGTATTTTTTCATCAAATATAAGTTCCTCAACACGGCAAGAAGGAGAAATAGAATCTAGCAAGCTATCCGGACATTCCAGCACTAGAATCGCGTCGTAGCATCCGAAATAACCTAGGGTACGTGTGGGACTTTTGGGGAGTTGTAGGGATTCAATTAGGTTTCTTGGCCTCAAATATAATGAGTTAATTATCCCTTAAAATTACCCTCTTTTCCGACTAAAGGCTTTTAATTGAGACCTTTCACTTTGGCAAGTAGGTGATGCACCTACTTGTCACCTACTAGTTGCACAATTTCGCAAAAATATGAATATCTCTCTACTCTAATGTCGTATGGATGAATGGTTTAATGCCTTGGAAACTACACTCGTATATCTTACATTTGGTATATTGATCATTCCTATATTCTGAGTATATTAATTTAAAAGTGCAACATTTGACCTAAAGTTTAGTAAATTTGTGAATGTAACTTGTGATGACCTTTGCCAACTCTTGTTCCACATCTCTCTTGTCATGTAAAGAACCCTAGTCTCGCCCCAAAGTACATGTTATAACATTCAAAATTTGTCAACTTTCAACGGAACTTTTTTTCTTCTATTCGTTTATCGTCTAAGCTTTCCAACCCTTTTGGTACTTGTTATTCATGATCTCAAAGACTTGTTATCTCCAAGATAACAAGATAAAACTTACATTATGTACTTCCAAAATTATCTCATTTCTGATGTTATATTAGTTGGCTTACGGCATACTCTCACGTACGAAAACATGGAATGTAACACCATGGGAATCCATGGGTTATGCCGGGATTGAAGAAAATTCCTAGGTTATGCTAGGGAGATCCACTGGTTATACCGGGATGAATGGAGAATTATTTGGTTATGCTAGGGGGATCCACGGGTTATGCTGGGATTAATAGAAAATTCCTTGGTTATGCCAGGGAAATCCACGGGTTATGTCGGGATGAAAAGAAAATTCCTAGGTTATGCCAGGGGAATCCACGAGTTATGCAGGGATAAATGGAAAATTTCTGGGTTATGGCAGGGAAATCCGCGGGTTCTGCCGAGATAAATGTATTACAGGGTTATGCAAGGGGAATCCGCGGGCTATGCTGGTATAAATGGAAAATTTCTGGGTTATGCCAACGGAATCCGCGGGTTATGCCAGGATTGATGGAAAATTGCTGGATTATGCTAGGGAGCTACCAGGAAGTGAAGGACCACTTAGATCCTTTTGACTATGCCGAGGATAGAGAAGAGAAGGAAAAACCCTTAGGTTATGCTAAGGGTAGAGGAGCATCAACTTTTGGACTATGATGGGGAGTAAAAAGTGGGAGAAAAGGGGTCCTCAGATTATTCTGGGAATGTAAAAAGGAACTACCCGGGTTATGCCGGAGAGAGAAGGAAGGAAATTTCTTGGTTTATGCTGGTGGGGGTGGAATGACACCTTGGGTCATGCCGAGGAAATCCACTAGCTGCGCAAGGGGAAACTATGGATAGGAATTCCATGCTTATTTAAGAGTTTGCAGGAAAGAATAAAAGAAAAACTTCCCTTTTGTTATTGATGCAACTCCATTCTTGGTCCTTGCACCATTCCTTTGGTTGTGTTTTCCCCGTGTCCCTTTTGGTTTTGTTTTTTAGATTACACCTGCATCAATTTCAGTTAAAAAACATAACAAACTGTTAGTTTGAAAAGTGATTGGGTGTGCGGCCTTGCTATGCTTGATTTCATCTTCCTTTCTATCAGAGGACGAACGCTTGACTTCCGATCATTGCCTCATAGGTTCGCCGGGGGTCTTCATTTTCGGGTTGGTTTTTGTTTTACAGGCCTTTAGTTATGAGTTTAGTACCGATTTTTATTTCATGGCTTGCCTTTGGGACCTTTGATAAGAACTATTGTCCTGTTTTGCTTAATACCTTCCAATTTTGCTTCTCCTTCATGGAATTTTAATTTTGAATTTCCTTTCTTTTATTTCCCTACCATTGAGGCGTTAGCCTTTATGATCAGCCGGGATTTTCTAAGCGCGCTTGAGGATGTCGAGCATTCCTTTAGTTCTTCCCAGGAGAAACACGTGAGACCAGCCCTACTACTTTTCTTAAGGAATGGATATGACATAAATATTAAAGTGGAAAGGAATGAAACATGGATTTTAGAGAGGTATGTTTCTTTTGGAGGGTAAGGAGTGGACTTAAATGGCAACGACATACTTCTTGGACTGAATACCCGTCCCATGTCCATTTCTGCTTTCTGATTTCAACTCTTCCAAAACCAAAGAAACTTATTCAAACTTGAGCAACAATATTTCCTGTTTTCGGCCGACGGCGCCCTTTTCGGGTTTTCGCCAATTTTTCTCTCTCATTTCTCTTCTCCCGTCGCCTGATAGCACACTCTGCGAGTTTTCGCTAAACGGACTATCTCATGTTGTTTTTCTCTGCTCGTCGTAGCCTTATGGTGCCCGGAGAGTCTTACCTATAAGACTCTCTCATTTTATTTCTCTCAAAAATTTGAGTTGTGCTGAATCCCAACAATGGTGCTTTCGTGTCCCCATGTTTATCAACATATTAGAGGGACTTGGAGTAGGCTTTCGAATAAAGGAAGTTGGACAAGGAATCTACAACTTTGGAACCATTCAGGAGGATTTGTAACTGAACCAATACATTTCTGCCCCTGTTTTGGTTTTCTTGGGTAAATGGGGTTTTTATTTTGATATGACTGAACCTCAGGGAGAGGCTGCCAACGTATCCTTTCGCAATCAAGTCCGACGTAGTTCAGGATGTTTTCCAAAACTAATATTTTTGTGTTTCTTCTTATTCTTTTTTCATATAGCATTCATTTTTGTTTTCTTTTTTTTATGGTAATAGAATTTCCCAGTTCCAGATAGGGTGATCAAAGAAAACGTTACCTTTTTTTGTCACACCTCCTTTTTCGCTACTACAACCCGGTAAAGGGTGTAGATATGGGAGCTTTTCCAATTAAAGGACAATCGAAACGGGATTCAATTTTGGGAGAATTTCAGAATCGCCCCTTGGGAGATTATGGTGTCCCATGTCAGCGGTTAGAATCCTGAATCGAGGAAAGAATGACTCTGTTAACACTCCGCGAACAAGAAATCTGAGTAAGGAATTTTGTTAACCCGGAAGAAGGTGTTAGGTGTTCCTAGGTTCCGTGATTCTAGCACGGTAGCTCTGCTATTATATTTGGATTAAATTACCTTATTTTAGAACATGTCTTAACTTATATTATTTATAACTTAAACCGCTTTTATCATCTTTTAGGGAATTTTCCAATGTTATTAAAACATGTCGCGAATTGTGTCACATAAATGCACCCGCAATTTTAGACATATTTCAATTTCATTGAGAATAGGATGTGGGTCACATAAATGTGCACCTGAATTCAGGAAGGTACTTTTATTAAATGTGTGTTCCTATAGCAACTACGTCTTTGACATTTATGGGAAAGACATGTAATCTGCTAAACGTCACCTCATATTCTTTCTATGCGTTCCAGTGAATTGAGGAGTCTATGCATGGTATTTGGTTTGAATTATCATCGCTCAATTTATTTTTATAAAGATATTCTAAACATGTTAAATTCTTATTTAAAACCGTGCTTAATACACTGACTCTTTCATGGATGAACTAGGTGCTTGGGGAAACATTATATGTGCCTCAGCCTCGTTCGTGGCCAATTAACACACAAATAAATTGCGTTTTGAGCCACCCCTGGAGCACATATTGCTCAGGCTGTATTGATAATTACTGTGACTGTTTTGGGCTGTTAGTTATTAAGCCCAGATAAACGTATTAGACTTTAGCATTCAGATGCTTATTGGGCCTCACACATAAGCCTAGTACTGATTTGAGCCAAAGAGTCCAATGGCTAATAACAATTTGGTATGAAATTACGTATATAGAATTCAATCTTGACCCATTCATGAAGGAAAAAATAACAACTATTTTTGTACTACTTTTCTAACATAAGATTGAATCAAATGAGTCATATACCCATCAGTCAGAGTATATGAACCTAACTCTTCAAAATTTGAGCACGACTTAGATTTATAGCTTAGTAGATCAGGAACACACTGCTAATATGTTTAATCATAAAATAGCCAACACAATGCATAATATTGGGGTTTTGGGTATTTACTAAACTATCATTTTTGGAATCCTTATTTTTTTTTTTTAAAAAACATGACATATATGCATCATCATCTAGTTGATTACACAATCAGCCACACATGCGAACCTCCCAGACTAAGCTTGAAGCTAGCGATTCATTATACACATGAAAAGGGAAAATTCAATCAAACATCTAAATTATTACATATTAAGACAGTCACATGTCCAAATTATAAAAATAAAATCAGTTCCTAAAGTTTAGCTATATCAACATGAGAACAGTTGAGAAATTTAATTACAATGACATAACCACCTTATCATTACATATAAATAAACTTAAAAAAGGGAAAAACAGGGGTTTTGTATAGACTGATACACTCATTTTTTCACATTTTGAGAAATTTCGTTGATATCATTCTGCACATTTATTAGGACGAATTAGTATTGTCAAAACATAAAAACTGACATTTATTTTAAAACAGGGACCGGCTTTGTGAATGTGGCCTTTCAACACTTCGGCTAGAATTTTTTTTAGGCTGTGCTTGCTTACCGACCCTAATAAAATCCGGAGGTAGCCATTTGCGTAAAGTCAGCCTTTCGATGTCCCTTGTTACGTCATTCAGCTATTATTGCAATTACGCCACCATCCGCCTAATTTTGAAGTAAGAAAATGAAATAAACCCGGGCAATTTGTAAAGAAAGGTTGGACCCGGCCAAAATAATTTATCAAACCCCGCGGACAATATTGTAAAGCATCAAAAACTTGGTGCCTTTACTTTTTTTTGTGCCTTTTTTCTGAAAACATCCGGCAGCATTCCGGCGCTATTTGAGCATTTATTTATAAAAGAGATACCCTAACACTGTTTATTCCTCTCAATTGAATCCCTTTGTTTACATGCCGGTTAGCATGCGAATCCAAGGCAAGTAAATGCGTAAGTAGCACGTGAAAATTCAACAGGATGGTCTTTTATTTCTGGGCACCTGTCCTAGACGGACCCAACCCCTGTGTTGAGTCCCCCTAAGTCAAAATGCATGATGCAAATAAACGTTTTTACTACGGATCTGGCTTGATGTTTTATTATACTAAGCTGAAAAACTCGGTATAGGGTCTAGACTGTGCACCCGAGCGGACAACTGGAGTCGAGAGGGGGCTACATACCGGGAACCATAAGACCATCCAACTTAGTAACTTGTCCGGCCTCTTTCTTATATAGGGTAAGACAGTAAGAGAATAGGGAGTCTCAACCAGTAAGCACATCCCCGGAGGTAAAGAGATAAGAGTTTTGTGACGGTTTATATACAATTCAAGTAATATCAAACCGGTAAAAGCATCAATTTGCACATTAAGTCAACATGTAAAATCAAATAATAAACGAAGCCAAATACAAAAATTATTCTAAGCTCGAATTCTTGAACCCTGAACCCGAGATTCTGGGTTCGTCTCCCCAGCCGAGTCGCCAGAGCTGTCACATCTCCTTTTCGCTACTACAACCCAGCGAATGGTGTAGATAAGGGAATTTTTCCAATTAAAGGACAATCAAAACGACATTCAATTTTGAGGGAATTTCAGAGTCACCACTTGGGAGATTTATGGTGTCCGGAGTCAACGGGAAGAATCCTGAATCGAGGAAAGAATGACTCCGTTCAACTGTTATATTTGGCCTAAATTACCCAATTTTAGAACATGTTTTAACTTATATGCTTTTTATCTTAAACCACTTTTATACAAACCAAATCAGTTCCTAAATTTTAGTTATATCAACATGAGAACAGTTCAGAAATTTAATTACAATGAGATAATATAAACAAACTAAAAAAAGGGGAAAACAGGGGTTTTGGATAGACTAATACACTCATTTCTTCATACTTGAGAAAATATTGCATGTTTAAGCTTCAATGTATCAAATGAACAAAGAGAGGTACTTGTAATTCAACAAAAGGAAAACCGATGAGTACAGTGTGAGGAGTCAGACGAGCAAAAGCTAAACCAATCAAACAGTATGCCCATGTTTCAACAGGATCTTGAGAAATTTAAACTCAAAATGGATCAAATTCAACCTCTTATAGTATTTTTTAGATATGAAGTGACTATTTTAGCTCTAAGATTGAAGAGAAGAGTTTCGGATCAGTATCTCCAGATCTAGTGTTAAAGATAAACGTTTCTGGATCCCTCTCCAATGCCCCCAAATGGTTTTATTTATCGCAAAACAGTTAGGGCATCAGATTTTTACTAGTTTCTTTTAAGTCCTCATCTCAAATTGAATTTTTGCCTAAGTAGTCCTTCAATTCTTAACTCGTGCCTCAAGGTTGAGGCTGGAATTATATATTAGTCCCTACTAGAAGGTTGTACAGGATTCCTTATCAGATTTTACTTAGTCAAGACCTTTTTATATCCTCACTAGCCTTCCTAAATTACTGCACCCCTGAATTTTGACCCTATTCAGTTCTTTTAACCTTAGTTTGTTGACTTAACCTTGGTTAGTTTTTTGAAACTAATTTAATCACAATTAACCATGGTCAATAAAACTTAGGTCAAATTCAAATCAGCAGGTTCATGAAGATCAGGATTAACCAAAAATTAACAGACTTCTATACATGATTAGCACAACATGAAATCAAATAACAAGAAAGAATGCATATATCTATCAACTTAACTTTCCGGGATAGTTCCAATAAAAATGCCTCAGCAAACTTAATACACATAAATTTTAATTCAATGATCACCTTAGGAAGCATAAGAAATTATAGAATCAAAAGGTATATGTCAATTAAGCCTAAAAACTACATTACTGGGGAACTAACTAAATTTCCAGGTCAAGAAACTGAATATACAACTGTCAAGAGACGAGGGAATTTTAAGACTAGTGACAAACAACTTCATGAAAATTGAAGAACCTTTTTGCAGAAGAAATTTATTGGACAATCAGATAAACATTCAGACTCATATCATAAGAAACTCAAGCTTTAAAACATGTAATTATTGGACCTAATCATTTATCCCAGGGTAATGACAAACAAACAATCATATAAACCTGAACCCTAATTTTCACATAGTTTACGGATAATTAAGAGAACAATCAATAGAAAGTCTCATAAAAGCGATTCAAGTTTTAAAACATGCAATTAATCGGTCACTAACAGAAGTCCAGCATTCCAAGCTAAAGAAAAATTGAAAAAAATAGCAAGAAAACTTAACTTCTTGTTTGCATTTGAACTGACTCGAGTGGACCTTATTCTTCCACAGGGGTTCCGAGACTCCCAGAATAGTGTTTAATCAACTACAAAGCTCGGGGGTGGGGGGGGGGGGTTCTTGAAGTCCTGATACCCCACTAGGTCTCAGATTTTGGGTTTTGAACGGTTGAGGTTTGTTTGAGACTCTAGGGTGGCATGGTTGGTGTAAATGAGGGTCAAAGACTGTCTGGGAGAGTTTTGAGTCTTTTCCGGCAAGTTTGAGATTTAGGGCTTAGCTTCGGATGAAGATTCAAGGAGTTCCATAAGGATTCGAGGGTGGTGAGGTGCATGGTTGGAATGGGGAAGTCAGGCTGTCTTAGTGGTGTATTTTTGGCCGACTTTGGAATGAGGTCACCAAAGGTAGGGTTCCAGCGATCTTTGAATTGATATTCGAGGCGCAGGGGTGGTTTTCAAAGGGAATTGATTATGGGACGGGGTAGAGGAGGCCATGGTGGTTAAAGGGTGTAATTTTTGGGCCGTTTGGTTGCCGCCCGGCGCCGTGAGGCCATTTTCGGAGGCGGCGGTAGGGTAGTCATGCGGTGGTCAATGGTGGTCAATGGGTGTCGATGGGGGATATACGAGGAGTATGAGGTTGGTCCTGTATATTACTGAAGGTGTTTGGACATATGTATACATAAGCGGATCTGCTTCCTTTGCCGCTGGACTATGTGAAATCAACGGCTGTGATGATCGGAGGGGTAAACGGTGTCGTTTGAGTGGATATGGGTGTAGACTGGGTTGGCTGGTCATTTGGCATAGTTCAGAGATGGAAATAAACTGGGCCACTCAGGTCTAGCCCAATTATCTCCAGCCTGAGTGGCTGCCCATATGTGTGCACATGTATTGTATTTTTTTTTATTAAAATCAATTACAAATTTATTTTGAAACCCTAAATCAAAGATAATATTAAAATAAATCAAAATTGAACAAACACAATTTCAAGTGATGGCACAAATATATTTTTTGTATTTTAATTTATGAAACAAGTTTATTTAATAATTAAAAACCCTAATTAATCCTAACACGCAGTAATGAACATGCATATGCAATTACTGTCAAAAAATTAAAATATTAATATTTAAAAAAGAAAATCCTAAACTTTAAGAGTCCCGTAGGAGTTTGTTTCGACATATTAAAATAGCATATGCTCACAGCTTCCCATTTTTGCGCGAGAACACGAAGGGTTTTCATGCAAAGACAAGTGAGCAAATACGAGTGATTTCGTCCAATTGAATACTCCATGTGAAGCATTTTGAAAACTTTTTGATCGAACCTTGCTTCAAAGGTTGCCTACATATCCCCGGCAATAGAGGAATCAGGTCAGTGTAGTTTTGGGAGTGTTTGTAGCTGGGACTACCGAGAGACTGTGATTGGTTGCTGTTACTGTCCACTGTCCTCCTTATTTTATAAAATGTAAAAAGAAAACTATGCTAAACTATAAACTATGGATTACAAAGAAAATCCTATCCACGTCTTAACTTATCATCCTTGTTACTTTGTTGCACTGTATCTCTTTCTGCGAACCTCTTGGGGCCTCCCTGACTATTTGCCTTTCTTTTCATGTCTGATGCCGAATTGTTGGACTTCGACATGTATTCCGTTGAAGTATTCCCTCATTCTGCTGGTGGGTTCCTGACTGCTAAACTCGAGTTGTGTTGAAAAATATTCCTTTGCTCTACAGGTGGGCGCCTGATAACAAAACCTGAAATTGTGAAAAAGATTTCCTTGTTCTACAGCCGGACGCCTGATTGCGAAAAATACTGAAAAATATTCCTTGTTCTTCAGGTGGACGCCTGATTGCAAAAAACATAAAACTGAAAAGTATTCCCTTGTTCTCCAGATGGGCGCCTGATTGCAAAACCTAAAATTTATTAATATTTCCTTGTTCTCTAGGTGGTCGCCTGATTACAAAAACGTAAAATTCAAAAGTATTCCCTTGTTCTTCAGCTGGGCGCGTGATTGCTAAAACTTAAAACTAAAAAATATTCCCTTGTTCTCCAGGTGGGCGCCTGTTTGCAAAAACATAATACTGAAAAATATTCCCTTGTTCTCCAGGTGGGCGCCTAATTGCAAAAATTTAAAACTAAAAAAGATTCCCTTATTCTCCAGGTGGGCGCCTGATTGCAAAAAATTAAAATTGAAAAATATTCCCTTGTTCTCCAAGTGGGCGCCTGATTGCAAAAACTTAAAACTGAAAAAGATTCCTTTTTTCACCAGGTGGGTGCCTGAGTACAAAACTTGTCTCGACAATCCTCCACTGCTGAAAATTTTAAGATTATGCTGTATTTTCTGAAAATGTATTATTTCCACCATGTCTTGCTACGAGTTATATGTGCTGGGGATTGGTGGTTAAAATACTTCCTATTATCCAGGCGTGTCCTGAAAACTCTTGTTGACTCTTGCTAGGTGAATATCTAATCTAATTCCCATTTTTCAGGAGGGTTCTGATGACTTTTATTGACTCTGGTCAGGGAAATATCTAAGTCCCATCTTTCAGGGAAGTCCTGGTAACCCTTGCTGACTCTGACTGGAGAAATATCTAAGTCCCATTTTTCAAGAGGGTCCTGATGACTCTTACTGCCTCTGGTTGGGGAAATATCTAAATCACATATTTCAGGGAAGTCCTGGTAACTCTAGCTGACTTAGCTGAGGAGATTTGAAATTTTCCCTCTAAATCCCGTTCTTCGGGAGGGTCCCGATGACTTTTCTTAACTCTTATCGACTCTAGCTGGGGGGAATATTTGCTCTAAGTCCCATTTTGCAGGAGGATCCTAATGGCTCTATTTGCTCTTCTTGGCTCTAGCTGGGGAGATTTTGACTCTAATTCCCATTTTTCAGGAGGGTCCTGAACGTTCCAACTTAAATGCCAATTCTAATATCTGGTTGTTCTGCGACTCTTACTGGGGAAGGTGTTGGTGCTTGCCCATGTTACCCATACCTATTTGAGTTTTAAACTGCATTCCACCACAACTTCCATGCCTCTTTTAACCCTCGGTTGTTTTTATTGGGGTTTACTAGTTATATTTTTTCCCATTGTGCTCTTCGCTAGGGAGGGTGTTTATAACAGACTATGTCTTTTTTGAGTCTTAACTCAACCTCACTTCCAAACGGTCCCTCAGATTTCGATCATACCTGTCGTGTGCCTGCTTTTTCCTATGGACGGCCTTCCTTAGGGTCTTCCGGAATTTTCTGCCACTGTGTCAATCAACAAAAAACTTGTCAGTTTGAAAAGTTGTGGTTGGCTCGCAACATTCTTGTTGGAGGCTACCTCCTCGTTGTCATGTTCCGTCGTGTTCAAATTTCCATGTTGATGATGAATTGCCTGAGTTGCTTGACTGACCCCCGAACCTTTATGGCTTTACTTTGCTTGCCCATTACTATGTTACATTCCAAGCCCTTTTTCCAGAATTCGTGCACCTTTCCCGAGATTAACAAGTTAATGTGTTATGTTTGGCTCACCCTCTGACCTTTGTGGCTTTAAACTTACTTCCCATCTTATTCTACAATTCCGCCCCCTTTCCAAAATACTTTACGCCCTTCCCCGATGGTTGATGAGTTGAGGTTCCCTGCTGGGTCAACCCTTGACCTTTCCCATAATTTTGTTACGCCAATTTTATGTTCCATCCGAATCTTTGTTTTTCATTTGCATGCCCTTTCCTGTGTGGTATTCCTTCAACTTTGCCGATGCTTGTCTCCTCCATCAATTACAATTTTTATGAATCCTTCCCTTTGCTGTTCCACACTTGTTATCTTTGCTACGCCTTTGGGCGTTATGCGCTTTGTTCCTTTGGGAACTTGATAATTGGCTTTGACATTCCTTTCGCTTAAACAAAAGAATTTTGACTTGAAAGAAGAATGAAATGCGAAGACCCCAAACTGTATTTAGAATGATGAATTCCAGACTTGCTGTTGAAGAAGAACAAAGAAGAAGACTTATCGTAAAGAGAGTCGACTGGTTCTTGAGATCATGACATGCACTTTCGCCTATTCGACCCAATAGATTTCGATGACCAACCTTCTGCTGCCGCGCTTTTGCCGTTGCGACCTTTCCAAACCAATTCCTGACTCGTCTTGCCCTGCAGTATTCATCCATCAATAGACCCTTTTCTTAGTTTCGTTTTATCTTACCTTTGCCTTCCGGTGCCTTTGAAGGTTTTCACCGTTAAAACTCTCTTGTTTTATTCTCTCTCAAACTCTCCTTGCCTTGTGTTACCAGTGAGGACTGATAAGACTATCTCATTTATCTATATCTCTTGTTTGGCTCAAAGTGTTGTCCTTGACTTGAGTACAATCTATCTGCTCGACTCGCCATCTTTTGAAGACTGATCAGAAGGTCTTCCTTTGGACTGTAATATGGGCCTTTTGATAGGGTTAGAAAGAAAGGGTATCAAAGGCTCGAAATAACTTAAATGGGTTCAAAATTACAACTTTCGGAATCAAATTCTTACAACCACAACAACTTCTGCCCCAGTTACTTGCTTGGGGACTTTTGGATTTTTATTTGAATGAGACCGAATCGTGAGACTGCCTACATATCCTTTTAAAAGGAATCAGGTCAAACATAGTTCATATCGATTCCTCGTTTTTGTTGTTGTTTTCTTTCCAATTTTCTTTGTTTTGCTTTCGTTTCTTTCTTTCCTTTTCTTTTTTCTCTTTTCTCTTTTCTTTTTGCTTTTCCTTTTTCTCTTTTTTTTTTCTTTTTCTTCTTTTTTTTCTATTGGTTGGTTTTTATTACGATCATTTTTCATTCTTTTCATTCTTCACTTTCTTTTCCTTTTAACTCGCATTTCTAACTTTCGTTACTGATTCCGAAAGAGGGGTATGCAAGAAAGTAATTAAAGCTCAAAAGGGTTAGCAAAAGATAGAGTGTTTGGATAGCAGAACAAAAATGCCTTCGCCATTCCAATCTTCATAATATGCCAAGTACAGTCAGGTGTCAAACAATGATCTGAAGAAAACCATACATAATATCTTTTGACGGCTTCTGTATTGATGGCCATTTTTTGCAGATTTTCCTTGCACCTCCGTGAGATACAACGCTCCGTTGGGCAACACTTTTGAGACGATTAATGGTCCTTGCCAGTTTGGAGCGAACTTGCCTTTCGCCTCGGCCTGCTAAGAGTGGATGCGCTTTAGTACCAGTTGACCTACTTCAAACTTTCTGGGGCGCACTTTCTTATTATATGCCCTAGCCATTCTCTGTTGGTACAACTGGCCATGACAGACTGCCGCCAATCTTTTCTTGTCAATTAAGCTCTATTGTTCCAGACGGGCTTTGACCCATTCTTCCTCGTCAATTCATGCTTCAACCATGATCCGTAGAGAGGGGATTTCAACCTCGGCCGGGATCACCGCCTCTGTGCCATATACCAAAAAGTAAGTAGTAGCCTCCACTGAAGTGCGGAAAGTAGTGTGATATCCTAATAGCGCAAAAGGCAGCTTCTCATACCACTCTCTGGATCTTTCCACCATTTTCTGAAGTATTTTCTTTATTTCTTATTTGCTGCCTCTACTGCTCCATTGCTGGCATACCTCTCTCATTAGGTGACTGTTGAGGTTTTTCCCATTATCGTTAATGAATGTTTTGGGGATCCTGAATCGACAGATAATATTTGTGTGCACGATATCGACCACGGCCTTCTTGTTCACTGCTTTGAAGGTTTTGGCTTCAACCCACTTGGTGATGTAGTCAATAGCAACGAGGATAAAACTGTGTCCACTAGACGCTGCTGGCTTGATGGGTCGGATGACGTCCATGCCCCAGGGAACGAAAGGCCAAGGTGCAGACATCGTGCGCACTTCAAATGGAGGAGAATGAATTAGGTCCCCGTGAACCTGACACTGGTGGAATTTGCGCACAAATATGATACAATCCCGTTCCATGGCGAGCCAATAATACCCTGCCCAGAGGATCTTCTTTGCCAAGACATATACGCTCATGTGCGGCCCACAAATACCAGCATGCACCTCATTCATGATGACTGTTTCCTGCTTAACATATATGCATCTTAACAAACCCATATCTGGCGTTCTCTTGTATAGTATCCCTCCACTACTGAAGAAACTACTTTACAAACAACAGAGTGTTCTCTTTTGGTCAATCGTGGATTGCACCAGGTACACACCTTTCCTTATGTATTCTTTGATGTCATGGAACCAAGGCTCGCCGTCAAGCTCTTCTTCCACCATGTTGCAATAGGCATGTTGATCATGGGCCCAGATATGTATCGGGTCAACATAAGCCTTGTCTGGGTGATGTAACATTGATGCCAAAGTAGTTAGGGCATCGGCAACTTCATTGTGAATTCTGGGAATCTGCCTAAACTCTACTAACCAGAATCGTTGACAAAGATCATACAAGCATTGCCAATAAAGTATGAGTTTTAAATCTCTTGTTTCCCATTCTCCTTGGATCTAGTGTTTCCCTCCCTGTGGGCATGGGCTTCTGGAAAATGTATTTCAATGGGTCCAGTCGTGAGATGAGATAAGTGGTGTATGATGACAAATAATGTTTCAACTTCCAGGCTACCCATATCAAGGAGAAGCATGTCCTTTTAAGATGAGTGTACTGAACCTCATAGGCCGTAAATTTCTTACTGAGGTCGTATATGGCTTGCTCATTTCTCCTAGTAACATCGTGCTTACCCAACAATAACCCAAATGAATTGTCCAAGACTATTAAATATAAGATCAGAGGCCTCCCTGGTTTCGGCGGGACAAGTACTGGTGGGTTCGACAGATATCCCTTTATCTTTTCAAAAGCTTCTTGGCACTCACTCTCCTGTCCATTTCGCCGCAACGTCCTTCTTTAACAGCTTAAAGATGGGCTGGCAGATGGTTGTGAGTTGGGCGATGAACCGACTGATGTAATTCAGCATTCCCAATAGACTCAATACTTTTGTTTTGTTTCTGGGTGGCGGAAATTCCTATATAGATTTGATTTTTGATGGGTCTAGCTGTATGCCTCGGCGGCTTACTATGAACCCTAAAAACTTTCCCGAGGGGACCCCAAATGCATATTTTGCCGAGTTGAGTTTGCGATCATACATGCGGAGCCTCTTGAAGAATTTCCTTAGATCTTTGACATGATCGGATCTTTATGGAGTTCACAATCACATCGTCCACATAGACCTCAATTTCCTTGTGCATCATATCGTGGAAAAAGGTTGTCATTGCTCTCGTGTATGTCGCCCCAACGTCTTTCAAACCAAAAGGCATGACCCTATTGCAGTATGTACCCCACTATGTGATAAATGCTATTTTCTGGGCATCTTCTTCTTCCGTTAAAATATGATGATAGGCTCCATAACAATCCACAAATGACCCGATCTCATGCTTCGCACAATTGTCAATCAATATGTTGACGTTTGGCAGGGGGGGAGTTGTCTTTTGGACTTGATTTGTTGAGTTCACGGTAATCAATGCACACTCTTGCTTTACAATCCTTCTTTGGTACGGGCACGACATTAGCTAACCAGGTTGAATATCATCTGACTTCGGATAAATTTTTTCTCAAACTGCTTGGTCACCTCTTCTTTGATTTTCACTCTTACATCAGTTTTAAACTTCCTCAACTTTTGTTTGACGGCGATGCAGACTGGGTCAGTAGGTTATTTGTGTACTTCCAAATAAGTGCTCAATCCGGGCACGTCGTCGTAATACCATGCAAAGACATCCTTATACTCCAGCAATACTTTGATTATTTCCTCCCTAAGCTGCGGCTCCAGATAGACACTTATTTTTGTTTTTCTGTTATTATCCAGGCTTCCTAGATTGATTGCCTCTGTATCATTCAGGTTTGGTTAGGGTTTCTCTTTGAATTAGGTCATCTCTTTGCTAATCTCATCCCATTCCCCTTCCTCATTGTACCCTGATTCTTTCTCATGTTCTATTTCCTGAATTATTATCTCTGGACTAGGCTTGTTGCAAATATTGGGCCGAGGAGTTCTTATGCATGTCAAATCACTGGAACCAGCATAAAAATAATTGTACAAAAGAGAAAAAGGGAAGAAAAGTAAAGAGAAAATGGAAACTATCAGCATTGTTCAAAGGGAAATTGCATTTCATTAGAGTCAAAGATAACATAGTTTGCACATCCAAATGGACGGAAATAACAACTGAATGACGCTAATATAAACTAGACAGAAAGGAAAATCAAAGCCAACTACCAAGACTCCCTTCGAGTGGGAAGAGGAGCGGCTTCCCAGTTATTGATTCTTGCGCGTTCCCCCACCAATTGCACATCTACGCTACTCGATCTTTCTCCCGCCTCTACCACATTCACCTCATTGAACAGCCTTTCCAGCCCTTTATCAAGATTTCCATCCCCGTCGATCAGCAAGCCAAAAATCCTGGGTCTGCGACCATTACTGGGTTTGACAAATGATTTGGATAAACATAGGAATGGCTTCGGGAGAAACCAGCCTTTCTGTCTCAGCTTCCTGGCTCGCTTTATGTGTGCGGCCGTGGGTTTGAACCCTAGACCAAAAGTGTCTTGATTCATTAGAAGGAACACTGGTTGTGCAATGCCTTGTAGAGAAGCTCCCAATACTTTGTCGGTTATAAAGCCATTTCTCAACATTTCTGAAGCTACGAAGAAAGATGCGGTTGTTATCCTTCGGGTTACAACAATCTCACCTTCTAGGATCTTCTGAACTGACACACGTATCAAAGATCTGGTAAACCCATGGCCCTTTGTTGTCCTCAGATTCAATGAAGGGCACGATCACATCACCTGGGGTACACAGGCTATCCTCTCTATGCACGACAGTGTCTTGCCTGTTCCACTCAAATTTTACCATCTGGTGCAGTGTAAAGGGTACTGCTTTGGCTGCATGAATCCAATGTCAACCTAATAAAAGATTATAGGACACAGATACATCCAACACTTGGAATTCCATAATGAATCCGACCGGCCCTATAGTTACTTCTAACACTATATCATCTACGGTGTCTTTACCTTCACCGTCGAACCCTCTAAAGCAGATGTTATTCGTGCGGACCTTTTCAGTTTCTACCTTTAACTTGGTCAATGTGGATAATGGACAAATTTTTTCACTGGACCCGTTGTAGACCAAAACTCAATGACCACGACCTCTTCACACTTCACAATCAGGTAGAGAGCCTGGTTGTGCTCCGTGCCCTCCATAGGCAATTCATCATCGTAGAATGTGACCCGGTTTACCTCGAATATCTTGTTTGCAATCTTTTCCAAATGAATCACCGTTATTTTGTTTGGGGTATGAGGTTCATTCAGAATCTTCATCAACACTCGGCGGTGCTCATCTGAGTGGATTAGTAAGGATAACAAAGAGATCAGGGCTGGTGTTTTCCTCAACTGTTCTATGATGGAGTAGTCCTATTCATTTTCTTTAATAATTCTTATGCCTCTTCTTCTGATACAGCTTTCTTCACTGGCTCCGAGTTATCTTTTGAGATTCTACCCTTTCTCAACTCTTATGTGGCAAAGTACCTTCCTGATCGAGTCAAGCCTCGTGCCTCACATGCTTCCTCTCTAATTTCTTTCCCTTTGTACATTACTATTGCTTGTTCATATCTCCAAGGAACGGCTCTATTGTTGATTATTGGTAGCTGTATTACTGGCTTCACAATAACTGGCTCTATGCAGACACCTTTCACAACCACGACAGGTTCTCTAGCCTCCCCATGTACTGCTACCTTTGCCGGTTCCCGCTTTAATGCACCCGCATATGCTGAGCTCCCCTGCGCTACGACAGTTTTGTTGCCTTTCTTTGCCCTGGTTACCAGCTTCTTACTGGTCACGACCTTGGTTGGGTCACTATGCTTGGTCATCATTACCGTTTGTGAAGATCTCCTGAACTCTCCCTTTCCCTCCTCAATTTCAATCATTTTTGTTTCTTGGTGGGTCGGCAGCTGGTTCTGGTTACTATTGGGCACCTCTGGATTCCACACCTCGTTCCTGTTGGAGTCAATCAGCTCTTGTATGGCTTTCTTTAAGTGCCAACAATTTTCTGTGTCATACCCTGGTGCACTATAACAGTATTCACAGCAGACCGAATACTCTAAATAATTTGGGGGAGGATTTAGCAGCTTCGCCTCAATTGATCTTAACATATGCAGTTGTCGAGGCGGTGGAACGAACTAGTGTAAGATTCTCCCAGCAATGTGAAAGTCTTCTTTTTCTGTACCCTCTTATTTCTCATGGCCGAATTGCCTTGGGGGGCGGGCCTTGGGATTTGGATGTAAGCTCTTGAAGGCAAGTATTGATTTTGTGGATTTGGATAGGTGTTCTGAGGGGGTGGAACACGCCATTGTGTGTGAGTGGAAGGTTGTGTATATGCATGTGCAGGATGGACTGAGAAACGAGGTTCTCGTTGTGGATAGTAATGATGCGGTGGGCTATATAGGGTGTGTCGTTATGTTTGACGGTGAGGAAGAGGCTTAGCGTAGTGACATGATGCCCAAGGCCTATACCAGGTTCCCGATTCCACTGTTGCTACTTATTCTTTCTTCTTCTTCCCAAAACCTCCTCCAGCTCCGCCCTGGATGGCTTGAGTAGTTGCCTTCATCACAGAGTAACTCATGATTTTATTGGATTTGAGGCCTTCCTCAACCATACTCCCCATCTTGACAACTTCATTAAAAGATTTCCATACCGCTAATACCAGATGCCTAAAGTAGGTAGGTTCCAAAGCTTGTATAAAATAATCAACCATCTCACTCTCCTTCATGGGAGGATCAACTCTGCCTGCTTATTCCCTCCATCGGAAGCCATACTCCCTGAAACTCACGTTGTGTTTCTTCTCCAGCTTCGTCGAAGATTGGCGATCCAGGTCAATCTCGAGGTTATATTGAAAGTGGCAGGCAAACTCTTGTGCTTAGTCCTCCCATGTTTGCCACCGATTGGGATCCTGTCGAGTGTACCACTCTAATGTTGACCCACTCAAACTCTGGCTAAAGTATACCATTAGCAATTCATCTTTTCCTCATTCTCCCCTCATTTTACCGCAAAACTCTCTCAGATGCGAGATAGGATCGTCGTGACCATCATAAAGGTCAAATTTAGGCATTTTGAAACCTGGAGGCAACTGGACATCCCAGAATAAACAAAGCTCTTTCAAGGCCATGCTCACCTGGCCACCTAATCCGCGCATGTCCCTGAATGATTGTTCCAGATTTTGAACCTTCCTGAGCATTTCTTCCCGTTCAGAATCTTTTGTCGGCTTTTCAACTCTCATTTGGATTTTAGGATGAGGAGCATATGAGTATGGATCTTGGGCTTTGTAGGCGGGTTCTCGGGGATAGTACTGAGGGTCATAGGCTTGAAGTTGTTGCTCGCTGGATGACCTGTGCAGTGCAGGCGGTGGAGGTGCCACATAGATAGGAGTGTTTGGCGGGGGAGGGTGAGGAGTGACTTTGGGTAGTTGGGCTAGAGGCGGGGAAGAAGCACCCTGATGCTGTGAGTATATAGGAAAACCTGGAGGCGGATCAGTAACGGACTAGTAAGATGTCTGGTCCAGTGGCGGGATGAAAGGTTGGTTGGGAAGATAGGTCGGGGGCTGCTGTCCCTTTGCCTATTCCTGATACATATCATCCATTTGGTTTTTAAGATTTTAAATTTCCTATTTCATAGCGTTTACGTCCAATTCCTCTTCCTCATTCGAGGGGTCTATAATGCTGACATCAGCGTCTTGGTTGGCGATGACTTGCTTGCTTTTTGACCGTGTGCTGTTGGAGTGCGTTGCCAGGGTGCCACAAATACTAGTCACCTGTCTAATTTGGAACTGTGGTGCACAACACCCAAGACTTGTTAGTGGTTAGTTTCCAACATGTAAGCTGCCACATATGCAAGCACTTAAGTGACAATTGGTCCCTTTAAGCATTGACTGCTTTGTCATCCCGGCATTTATGCGCAAAACTACTTTTGTTTTAGCCATATTCAATCCGTATTCATTTTTATCCGATTTCAAATTTTACTCAATTATGGTCGTATCCTATGTAGATTAACTACGTATCATGCCTTTGCATGAAATAGACCAAGCGTAGTTCACGAAAAGCAAAAGGTTGATTATGCAGCAAAATATATTTGGGACTTTGATTTGATAAAGGTTACAACATTATTTACAACGGCTAAAAGAAACTACCAGACAGGGATCCAACACCCTTAAAGACTTGAAAGAACAACAAAACGGACTCTTTTGTTTTTTTTATTTTCAACAGAAATATAAATCTATGAGTAAATCAACACTTCAAATGCTTTTGGAGCTGGCGGGGCATCATTCAGCCTTGTGGATTTGCAAGCTAAGCTTCCTTGTAGATAATGGAGATCTTCCATTACTTGTTGGACAAAGCTCATAGCAGTGGAAAAAAACATAGACTTTATCATGTCTTCACAGTGTTGACACTTGGTGGTGACATAGTCTGCAATTGCCCGTACCTTCTCCCTGATAACTCCTTTTTCTTCTAGTAGACGCCCTATTTTTTCAGCCCGTGCTTCCAATGTCTGCTCCGCTGCCTGATTTAACTTTTGAAACTGCCGCAAATCTCTTTCCAACCCTGCTATTGCCGCATAGCAATGCTCCCTCTCAACTTTAAAATCCTTTGCCTGCTTGGCCATTTTACTTTCAGCTATGATAACCCTCTATTTTAGACCAAGACTTTCGTTGCCATTTCCTTCTTTTAACTACTCTAGTATGCGGGCCCTATCTTTAGCACTCTTAGCTAATTTTCTCCGAGCTCTAGGCAATTCACCCTCTACCTTATTAAGATCAAAACCATATTCGGTTACCTTTCGGCGCAGGTTTTCAATGAGCTTTTCATCCTTTATACATCTCAGAGGGTTTTCTGCGTCTGTATTCATTTTCTGGGTCCGGGCTAGCAGGGTTTCGTTTTCTTTCACCAATACCTTCTTTCCCCTTCTCTAGAAGCAGTTTGCAGGGTGTTTTTGAATTGCATCTCCTAAATTTTCTTTTCCAGCCTTCTTATGGTGGCACGGTATTCATGTTCTTTCGCTAACCAATCCCAGTTCTCTTGTGATTTCTCAGTGAATTCCTGGAGGTCGGGTCTCTTTGCCGGTCTCCCAGGCTCTATATCCTTTTTGTACCAGGAAACATACCCTGGCGCAACCTCTCCCTTTGATACGTCACAAACTTGGGTATCGACTGTAAAATATTGGCACTCACTCCAGATTTTGCACACAACGGCTTTAGGGAATTGTCCATTCGGGCTTATCTCCACTGTATGGAAACTGATATCCCCGTCTCTGGGAATCATTTGGCACCTGCCCAATTGTCAAAGTACTCTATACGGCGCATAAGGCTGGATGCTTCAGATGCCGATCAAAAGGAAATGAGGTCCGATGGCAGGCATATAAACAATTTCGTCCATAGAGAGCCAAACTAAATGTCCATTCTATTTGACTTCAGAAATATTCCGAAGATGCGACATCCACTCTGCAACACCCTCTGGCAATTTAAACCCATTCACCATATTGCCAAATTCTTCTATGCGACCTTTTGCTGGAAGTCCACCATTCATGAACCTAGGCCTAGGATATAAATTCTCAATAATCCATATTTCTAATAGCATGTTGCAGCCTTCAAGAAATTCCCTCCTTCTTTGCAAGTGGTAAGGGCTCGGAAGATATCACACATGATCATTGGAGCAAGAGTGCTCTTCTCCTGAGTCATCAAGGTACTAACGACCCCCACAATCCGTATATCAATGTTTCCATCCTTTCGTGGGAATACTAAAAGACCCAATAAGGATACCATAAACGCAAAGCGTCAATGCTCCTCCCATTTAATCCGATTGCCCTTGCTACAGATGAGGTTTTCAGGGTTGTGGAATCCTCCGATGTGGAAATATATTTGGTATATTGAGTGGGGGATGCGAAATCCAGCCGACAGATCAAGGTTGTAAATCGTTCTGCTAATTTTCAGAACATCCTGAAATTTGTGAATAGCGAGGGCCCTTGGTGATATAAAGTATTAATGTATTAGTGGGATTGTGTGGGTCCCAATGGATTCGGTCATTTCTTCAAAAGTTGGGGTGCTCGGGTACCTTTGTAGTACAATATGCTTCAGCTGTTCGTGCCTGAACACTTCCGGCCACGAATTTTGTCCTGCAAGCTGCTCTATAATGTCGGTTGCACTCATAGGAGCACCCCCTTTTTTTTTCTTTCCCTCATAAGCCTCTGCTACTTCCATAACATGGGCCTTTGACGTGTTCCCGCATATATGTGGATTCTTATGCAGCTCAAAATCTAAGAAGTGGAAGACGTTGTGGGCTGGGTCCCAGAAGCTAATTAGGGCCTTTATTATATCTCCCCTAGGGTTGATTCTTAGTAGACTGGTAAGGATTCCCAGATGCGCATTGACCTTTTTCTATCCAGCTTCACCGAGGCCATCCCACCACATCCGCAGCTCCAAAGGAATTTTGTTGATTATCGTGCTCATTCTGCACATTTATGAGGACGAATTAGTATTCTCAAAACATAAAAACTAACATTTATTTTAAAACAGGGATCGGCTTTGCAAATACGACATATCAAAACTTCGGCTAGAAGGTTTATTTTAGGCTTTGCTTGCTTACCGACCCTAACAAAAGACAAAGGCATCCATTTGCGTAAAGTCAGCCTTCTGTCATCCGTTGTAGCATCATTCCGCTATTATTCCAATAACGGCACCATCCGCCTAACTTTGAAGTGAGAAAATGAATTAAACCTGGACAATTTGTAAAGAAAAGGTTGGACCCCACCAAAATAATTTATCAAAACCCACGGACAATATTGAAAAGCTTCAAAAACTTGGTGCCTCTTTTTTTTTGTGCCTTTTTTTTTGAAAGAATCCGGGCATTTCGGCGCTCTTTGAGCATTGATTTTTAATAGCGATTACCCTAGCACTGCTTATTCCTCTCATGAATCACTTTGTTTGCAGGACGGTTAGCATGTGAATCAAAGGCAAGTAAATGCGTAAGTAGCATGTGAAAATGCAACATGATGGTCTTTTACTTCAGGGCACCTGTCCTAGACGGGCCCAACCCCTGTGTTGAGTCCCCCTAAGTCAAAATGCATGATGCAAATAAACGTTCCTACTAGGGATCCTACATGAAGTTTTGTTATACTAAGTTAAAAACCTCGGCATAGAGTCTAGACTGTGCAACCGAGCGGACAACTCGAGTCGAGGAGGGGGCAACGTACTGGGAACCATAAGGCCATCCAGCTTAGTAAGTTGTCCGGCCTCTTTCTTATTTAGGGTAAGACACTAGCAGAATAGGGAGTTTCAACCAGTAAGCACATCCCCAGAGGTAAAAATAGAAGGGTTTCGTGACGGTTTAAATACAATTCAATTAATATCAAACCGGTAAAAGCCTTATTTTGCACATTAAGTCAACATGTAATATCAAATAATAAACGAAGCCAAATACAACAATTATTGCAAGCTCGAATTCTTGAACCTCAGCGGGTATGACAACTTCAGTCCCATAGACCAGTACATATGGAGTTGCTCCTACCGATGTGCGTACCGTGGTACGATATCCCATCAATGCAAAAGGCAACTTTTCGTGCCATTTCCTTAAGCTTTGAATCATTTTCCTTAAGCTATTCTTCATGTTTTTGTTAGCTGCTTCGACGGCGCCATTAACTTTGGGTCGGTAAGGAGTGGAGTTTCTATGTGTAATCTTAAATTGTTCACCTATTTCTCTCATCAGAAGACTATTTATATTAGTTGCGTTTTATGTAATGTTAATAGCGGGAATCCCAAAATGACAAATGTTGATGGAATGCACAAAATCCACCACCACCTTCTTGGTAACAGACTTAAGAGTGATGGCCTCAACCCATTTTGTGAAGTAATCAATAGCGACAAAGATGAATCTGTGTCTATTTGAGGCTTTTTGCTCAATCGGCCCAATGACATCCATGCCCCATGAGGCAAATGGTCAGGGTGCTGACATAGGATGCACTTCGTTTGGCGGCGTGTTAATTAAATCACCGTGCACCTGGCATTGGTGACATTTCTGAACGAAGCCGAAAAAATCTTTCTCCATGGTCGTCCAGTAATAGCATGCTCGGAGTATCTTCTTCGCTAGTACATAGCCGTTCATATGAGGCCCAAACACTCCCGCATATACTTCATGCATAATTCTACCGGCTTCCTTAGCGTCAACACATCTTAGCAAGTTAAGATCTGGAGTCTTTATATACAAAGTATCACTCCTCAAAAAGAAATTGCTTGCATGTTGTCGGATGGTTTTCTTTAGTTCCTCGGTGGCTTGCTCGGGATACTCTTGTGATTTCAAGAATCTCTTTATATCATAATACCAGGGTTGTGCGCTTGACTCTGCTTCGGCCACATTACAATACCCATGCTTTCTTTGATTTGGATTTCCAAAGGATCAACGTAGGCGTTTCAGGGTAAGGCAACATGGAAGCCACGGTGGCGAGTGCGTTTGCTAGCTCATTGTCACAGTGAGGAATGTACCTAAATTTTACCGAGTTGAACCATTAGGTGAGGTCCTCCACATGTTGTCGGTATGGGATGAGCTTAATGTCTATTGTTTCCCACTCTCCTTGAGCATGTCGGATGATCTGATTGGAATCTCCCATGATTAACAATTACTCAACATCTTGGTTAATGGCCATGTCCATGCCCATGATGCAAGCCTCATATTTGGCTGTACTATTGGTGTAGAAGAAATAAAGCCGGGCGCTAGGTGGATAATGCATCCATGTAGGTAAGATTAAAATTTCCCCAATCCCTACGCCTTTTGCATTTACTGTTCAATCGAAGAACATTTTCCAGATGGGGATTTCTTCAGCTGTTACTTCCATCGAATTCACTTCTTCATGAGGTAAATAGTTTTTTAAAGGCTGATATTCATAATCAACGACATTCTCAGCCAGATGATCTGCCATTGAGCCTTCATTGCAGAACGAGTGACATAAACTATTTCAAACTCGGTGAGTAAGATTTTCCATTTGGCCAATCGCCCTGTGGGCATCGGTTTATAGAATATGTACCTCAGTGGATCCAACCTAGTTATGAGTTAAGTGGTATGGGCTTGCAGATAATGCCTTAACTTCTGAGCCACCCACGTCAAGGCGCAAAAAGTTCTTTCTAGCAGTGTGTACTTGGCCTCGTAACTGGTAAACTTTTTGGTCAGATAATAAATGGCTGGCTCTTTCTTTCCTGTGGTGTCATGCTTTCTGAGAATCCAACCAAAAGAGCCTTCCAAGAGTGTTAGATAGAGAAATAGTGGCCTTCCTGGTTCTCGTAGAACCAAAACTGGTGGATTGGACAAGTATTAGTTGATTTTGTCAAAAGCTTCTTCACACTCAAGAGTCCATTTAATTGCCGCATCCTTTTTTGATAGCTTGAATATGGACTCGCATGTGGAAGTCAACTGGGCGATGAATCGGCTGATGTAATTCAATCTTCCGAATAGACTCATTACATCCTTTTTTTCCCTTGTCCGAGGTAGCTCTCGAATGGATTTTGTCTTGGTCGGATCCAACTCGATACCTCTTTGACTGACAATGAACCCCAAAAGTTTTCCTGGCGGGACTCCAAATGCACACTTGGATGGATTCAATTTCAGATCGTATTTGCGAAGCCTTTCGAAGAACTTCCTCTAATCATTTATATGATCGCCCTGAGTTTTGGATTTGACAATCACATCATCCACATATACTTCTATTTCTTAATGCATCATGTCGCAGAAAATGGTGGTCATGGCTTTCATGTATGTTGCCCCGACGTTTTTCAATCCAAAAGGCATAACTATGTAACAATTAGTTCCCAAAGGTTTGGTGAAGGTGGTTTTCTCACGTCTTCCTCATCCATAAACACTTGGCTGTATCCTGCGTAGCAGTCTACAAAGGACTAAATTTCATGCTTGGCAAAGTTATCGATAAGGATGTGGATGTTGCGTAGAGGGAAGTTGTCCTTGGGAATCACCTTGTTTAAATCTCTGTAATCTACACACACTTGCATTTTTCCGTCTTTCTTCAGTACCAGGACCACATTGGCCAGCCATGTGGTGTATAGAACCACTCGGATTACCCCTGCCTCTAGCTGTTTTGTCATCTCCTTTTTGATTTTATCGCTTACATTAGGCTTCAAGTTTCTTTGTTTTTATTGGACCGGAGGGCATTAAGGGTATGTGGGCAACTTATGAACCACTAGATCCATACTCAAACAAGGCATATCATCGTAAGACCACGCAAATACATCTTTGAATTCCAAAAGGAGTTGAATCAATGAATCGCGTATTTCTTTATTCACATGTATACTTAGGTTCAGTATCGTTTAAGTTTTTCTTAGGTTTGTTTTCAAAATGTTCCAACTCTTGGTTTATTTCCTTAAAAGCCTTTTCTTCATCATATTCTCGTTCTTGGTTTATTATTTCACAAATGGGCAGTAGGTTTGGGTCGGGGCATGAAGTCAACGAGCATGTCGCTTCATTTAGAGATGCATTATTGGGACTGAAAGAAAAGATGAAAAAATAGAAGAAAGACAAAGAAGTGAAAATGATGAAATATTGATTTCATTTCTTTGAACTTAGAAGATAGCAGGGTTTACAACTGAAATTTAAAGACAAAATGCTAAAGAAAAGCAACCGAGATACACCCTGAAATAGCTCGTGTGCAAGAAAGGTAACAAGGTGAACAATCGGGCCTACCGCCAGAGTGGGAAAGGCGTGGCCTTCCAGTTTTTCAACTTGGCATCCGGTCCCATATAGAGCACTTCAGCAGTGCTTGAGCCTTCTCCCAGCTGGACCATGTTGGCTTCATACAATAATTCCCTCATGGATCCACATATCTCATCAATCTCTTCTGCTGTGAAGGGTTCTTCTTCCTCTTCCTCACAATACTTTGGATTTAAATATGTTTTGTACAAGTGGGGTGGGGGTTGTGGCTAAGCCCATCCATGACGCTTTATGCGGTTGGCCTAAGTGAAATCTTCTGATGTTGGATGAAAGCCTAGCCCAAAGAACTTCTTTGCGGTAGGCAAAGCGACTGGCTCAGTTATGCCTTGTAGGGAGCTTCCTAGTCCCTTGCCTGGCTTAAAACCTTGGCGGGTCATCTCCATTACCACCATGATTGAAGCATTTGAGAGGAAAGGCTGGGGGAGTGGCTTTCCTTCTTCGTGATGATCAGCTACCATGATTTCAAAAGTTTGGTAGACTATGTGCTCACTTCCCTCCTTGGCTTCGAGGCAGGGAACAGAGGGATCCCAGTAAATTGACTGTTCGTCTTCTCCATGAACTACAATCTCCTGATTTTCATGTTCGAACTTCAGCATTCGGTGCAGAGTAGGAGGCACTGCTCCTGCTGCGTGAATCCACGGTCTTCCTAGGAGGTAATTATAGGACCTGTCCATGTCCAACACTTGAAATGTTACTTCAAAGTCGACTGGACCAATGGCCAGCACTAAGTCAATTTCCCCAATGGTGTCTCTGTTGATTCCATCAAAGGCTCGGACACACACGTTGTTGGGACGGATCCTCTCTGTCCCAATATCCATTCTTTGCGATGTAGATAGTGAGCATATATCTACTCTAGAACCTCCATCTATCATCACTCTTTTGACATAATAGCCCTTGCATTTGACGGTGAGGTGCAAGGCTTTGTTGTGGGCAGCTCCATCAGGAGGTATGTCTTTCTTGCTGAACGTAAACTGATTAATGGCAAAGAATCTATCCGCCATTTTCTCTAGTTTCTCCACGGAGGTTCCCGCCCGTACGTAAGCTTCATTCAGGGTTTTGGTCAACACTTGCTGATGCTCGGCATATTTCATCAAGAGTGATAATAAAGAGGCCTGCTTGGGAGACTTTCGGAGCTGGTCCACCACTTCGTATTCTAGCATTTTCATTTTTTCAAAGAAGGCTTCTGCCTCTTCACTATTCACTGTCCTCTTAGGTAGAAATCGCCGTTTGGTAGCAGCATTCACCTCTTCCATATCTGAGTATTTCTTTGTGGGATAGACTTTCTGAGTTTCGCTGATGATTTCTTTGCCCTTGTATGTAACTATGGTTTCTTGGTAACTCTAAGGGACTTCCGAAGGGTTTGTCATGGGCTTCTGAGGTGCGCGACCGATACGGGCTCATTCAGCACCGATGGGTTAATCGATCCTCGTACCATATAGGCTTTCTTGGGTACATACATGGTTTCGTTCAGCTCGAACCTTCTTGGGGGACTCAAACATGGCTATTTTTCTTGACGCCCTCGTGGGATGTAAAGTATTGGTTCCTTGGTAGGGGTCATCTCATTTTTTGTTTCAGACATCTTCTCTACTTCGGGGCACCTGACTTCATTCATTTTCTTTTCTTCAACCTTCTTTAGGGAAGTTTTCGGTTTTTAGTGTGCCTCAGCAATGGCCATTATGGCTTTTAGGGCAGGGTCAAATTCTTTGTCCTCACAAATATTTCCGATGACTAGCCCGTTGTTGTGAGCCGGCAACGGGTTATTAGTTACATTTGGGACCTCTTCATCTCTCAGTAGTAATTTCTTTTGTTCTATCAAATCCTCCACCGCTCATTTCAGAGTCCTGCAGTTTTCGGTGTCATGTCCTACTGCCCGATAATGATAAGCGCAACGTACGCCCCTTTGATATGAAGGTGACTCGAGGTTTTGGCTATTTGGGGGTACGGGCTGCAGGAGACCCATGTGGGCCAACTTTGGGAATAAGCTGGATAAAGATTCCCCTAGCGGAGTTTCTTCCTCCTGGGGGTTCTATTGGACGGTAATTATTTTGTGGAGGGTGGGGATTATAGTTATTTTGGGGAGGTTGATTTCTTGGGGCTTGGTTTCTGTTGCCCAGTTGTTGTGGTCGAGCAAAGGGCTGGTCATTCATGACTGCATAGGGTTGAGGAACATTGTGCATGCCTTTGTGGGGATAGAAATAATGGGAGGCCCTTTCTGCGAAAGCAGTGTCCACAAAGCTCTCCCTAATATATGCCATCAGGAGTTCTTCTTTTCCACCTGCTACACGCAGTTGATTGTAGTACTTTTTCAGATGAGCGATGGGGTCGCCCTGGTCACCGTATTTTTCAAACATCGGTGTTTTGAACCCCAGAGTGAGGTGTACGTGTGGGAACATGCATTGGTCTGAGTAAGATATACTCTTCTTTCCATTTAATCCTTGCATGTTTTCAGACTTGGTTCGAGGCCTTCATTCTTCTTGTTATTTCATCTTGTTCGGGTGTTTTAGGGGTTTTGTCTTGCACATGGGTGAGTTCATATGCTAGTTGAGGGTAATTGTATGTGGGGTACGGGGGGGTTCGGTTTAGTGGGTGGAAGTTTGAAATATGAAAGCTGTGTGGTCCAACATGGGCCTCGGCATCACAGGTTGTGTGGTGGCTGCGCACGGAGGAGCCGTAAAAATGTTGGGAACTAGATCAGATGTGAACATGGGAGGTCGGGTTTGAGAAGGCGCTCCGACAAAGTTGGTTGATATGGTGGGTTTCCCTAGTAGGATATTTGGGTGACTGATAGGGATGGTGGAGGTACCCCCCAACCTTGGAATAAGCTCAGGAAATCTAGGGATAGCACTTCGAGGTTCCTTCCCATTTGTCCAAGCGTCCATCATCTCAATAACTCAGAGTCGAAGTATCCTATTCTCTTTGGTCGCTGCAGATTCGGAGGCTGGGATTCTTGTAATGGGGTTGTCCTTTGGGATAGGGACTGCTAGTAGAGTCAATTTGGTTAACATCTCTAGCCTTTCTTTTGACCTAGTAAAGTATCCGTGCGAGGCCACCTTACCGCAAACCAATTAGTGTTCTTAAAACGCCTGGACTGGAAAGTGGAGTTTCAAACGGTTAGGTTGAGGTAGATAACAAACAAGAAATCGCACATTGGATACGATGCACCTATGCAGTTAACCTGTTTTATATGCTTGCCTTGGGCGCATGTGTCATCCCGTTATTTATTCTGTATTTCCTTTTGTTTCCTACTTCGTATTCCTTGTTAGCTTTCCCTTTTTAAGAATACGGTCGAATCCTACAGAGATTGCCTACGTATCCTGACATTGCATGAATCAGACAGAGCGTAGTTCATTGAAAAATGTTATGTACAGAACACAATATTTTATCTTGGGGTTTTAACCTTTTATAAAGACATAAACTTTGATTACAAAAGCTAACAGAATGAATAGCAACTACAAAAATGGAACTCAGTAATCTCTAGGCTCGAAATGTGAGTAAAAGAACATACAGACAAATTCTTTTAAGGAAAATACAAATTTATGAGTACATTAAAATTCAAGTGTTTTTTAGCTTGTGGGGCATCGTCCGGCCTTGACGCAGTTTTGTACGCTAAACTTCCCTGAAGGTAGTGGAGATATTCTATCACTTGACGGACAAATGACATGGCAGTAGCAAAGAACATAGATTTTTTCATGTCTTCATAGTGGTTGCACTTTGTGGTAATATATTCTACGATTGCCCGCACCCTTTCACTGATAACCCTTTTTTCTTGTAGTAGACGCCTAATTTGATCGGCCTGTGGTTCTAATGTTTGTTTGGCTACTTGATTCAGCATTTGGAATTGCCGCAAATCCCTTTCTAGTCATGCTATTATCGAATAGCAATGCTCTCTATCAACTTTGAAATCCTTGGCTTGTTTGGCCATTTTGTTTTCAGCGATGACAACCCTCTATTTTAGACCGCCGATCTCATTGACACTTCCTTTTTTTAATTTCTCCAGTATGCGGGCTCGTTCCTCTGTACTTCTAATTATATTTTTCCAAACCCTAGACGGTTCACCCTCCACCTTATTTAGGTTGAACCCATATACTTTCCGCCGCAGGTTTTCTATGAGCTTTTCATCTTTTGTACTCCTAGGAGGATTTTCTTCGGCTGCCTTCATTTTCTTGATTTGGGCTCGTAGGGTTTCGTTTTCTTTGGTTAATACCTACTTTACTCCGTCGCTGGCTGCAGCTTGCAAACTACTCTCGAATCGCAATTCTTGAATTTACTTTTCCAGCCTTCCTATAGTAGCCCCGTATTCATTTTCTTTTGCCAACCAATCCCACTACTCTTGTGATGTCTCAACAAATTCCTGGAGATGGGGTCTCTTAGCCGGCCTCCAAGGCTCTATATCTCTTTTTTACCAAGCAACATTCCCCGGTGCAACCTCACCTTTAGATACGTCACATACACGAGTATCGGCTGTCAAGTATTGGCACTCACTCCATATTTAGTGAACAACAACTTTAGGGAACTGACCATTCGGGACAATCTCAACCACATCACGACTAGTATCCTCGTCTCTAGGGATCATTTGGCATCTACCCAATTATCTTAGTACTCTATACGGTGCATAGGGCTGGATGTTTCGGATGACCTTCAAAATGAAATGAGGTCTAGTGGCGGGCATATACACAACTTCGTCCATAGTGAGCCAGCCAAATGTCCATTCTACTTGATTTGCAGTGATGACCTGGAAATGCGACACCCATTCTGCGACACCCTCTGGTAATTTAAAACCATCAACCCTTTTGCCAAATTATTCTATGAACCAACACCGGTGACATATATGCTCAATCATCCATATTTGCAGGAAGTTACAACCCTCGAAGAAATCTCCTCCTACTTTACAGATGGTGAGAGCACGGAAGATGTCGGACAAGATCATTGGAGCGAGTGTACTTTTAGCTTGGGTCATTAAAGGGCTAACGATCCCTGCTATCCGTGTGTAATGTGTCCGTCCTTTCGCGAGAATACTAGAACACCCAAGAAAGACACCATAAACGCAAAATATCAATGCTCCTCCCACTTGAGGTGATTACCATTGCTACAAATAAGATTTTCAGGGTTGTAGAATCCTCCAATGTCGTCACCTTTGATATATAAATTGCAGGGTGCAAAAGATAGCCGATAAGTCGGGATTGTAAACTTTTCTACTGATTTTAAAGGAATCCAGGAATTTGTGCATAGTGAGGGCTCTAGGTGCGATCAAGTATTGATGTCTCAATGGGATTGTATGGGTCCCGATATATCTGGTCATTTCCTCTAAGCTCAAAGTCCGAGAAGTGGAAGACATTGTGGGTCGGGTCCCAGAAAATGATTAAGGCCTTTATGATGTCTCCCCTAGGGTTAATTTTCAATAAATCAGTGAGGCCTCCCAGATGTGCATTGACCCATTTCTGCTCTGCTTCCCCGATATCATTCCACCATAATCGCAACTCCAAGGGAATTTTGTTCATTATCGTGCTCATTATGCACATTTATTAAGGCGAATTAGTATTCTCAAAATATTAAAAATGAAATATTAAGGAAATTTATTTCAAAACAAGGACCGACTTTGCGGATACGCCTTTCAACACTTCGGATAGAAGGTTTTCCGGATGTGCTTGTTTACCAGTTAGAATAAAATTTAGAAGGTGGCTATTTATGCAAGATCAGTCTTCCGGTGTCCCTTGCGGTAAAATTCGGTTGTTACCGGCATTAGTGACATTCACCTGATTTATTTCGAAAAAAATGATAAAACTCGGACCTTTGTTTTGGCATTGTTGCAAAAGGGTTGGATTTGGCAAAATGATTTATCAAAACCCGAAAATGTTATTGAAAAACTCCTAAATTCTTTTCCCCCTTTTTTTTAATTGCTTTTGTTCGAAACAACCGACAGCATTTCGGCGCTATTTTAAGCATTGGTTTTAATAGTGATCACCTTAGTACTGCTATTTCTCTCGAGTTATTCTCTTTGTTCGCAAGCCGGTCAACATGCGTATCCAAGGAAAATAAATGCACAAGTAGCACGTAAAATGCATCAGGATGGTCTTTTATTTCAGGGCACCTGTCCTAGACGGACAAACCCCCTGTGTTGAGTCCCCTAAGTCAAATGCATGATTCAAATAAACGTCTCTACTAGGGATCCAGCATGAGGTTTTGTTATACTAAGTTTAGAACATAGATATAGAGTCTAGACTGTGCACCCGAGCGACAACTCGAGTCGAGGAGGGGGCTACATACTGGGAACCAAAAGGCCATCCGGCTTAGTAACTTGTCCGGCTTCTTTCTTATTTCAAGGTAAGACACTAACAAAATATGGAGTCTCAACCAGTAAGCGCATCCCCGGAGGTGAGAACTTAAGGGTTTCGTAGCAGTTTATATGCACAATTGAGATAATATCAAGGCGGTAAAACACGTGGCATTTAGCATAGAACATGTAAGCAAATCAGAAGAAGCCAAATATAACTCTTATTGTAAGCTCGAATTCTTGAACCCTAAACCAGAGATTCAGGGTTCGATCCCCAGCAGAGTCGCCAGAGCTGTCACACCTCCTTTTTGTTACACGGCTACCCCTAAGGATAAAACGTATAATGGAGTTTTTCCAATCAAAGTGACATTACTCGAAATGAGAATAATTATTTATTTAAGAGTCTCCATTTGGAATAGGTGCAGCTTTTGGCGTCCAAAGTCACCAGTTTATTTAAAATCCCAAATAGAGGAAATTTTCCGACTGCCCAATTTGAGTCTTCGAACAAGAAATTCTTGAGTAAGGAATTTTGTTGACCCGAGGGAAGGTGTTAGCCACCCTCGGATCCCGTGGTTCTAGCACGGTCACATGAACTATTACAATTGCCTAAAATTCTAATTTTGATACATGTTCATCCTATAGTGCAATTTCAAATTATTAACTATTTTATTCGTTTTAGAGATATTGCAACGTTGTTAAAATACATCTTAAATTACGTCACACAAATGCACCCGCGGTCTTCGACATGTTTTAACTAATGTTGAGATTTGGATTTGGGTCACATAAATGCGCACCCGAGGAAGATATTTTTATTAGTAAATTCGCGCCTATAGCAACTACACCTTTAGAAGTTCGTGGAAGGCCGTGAAATTTGCTAAGCGGCACTTCAAATTTTTTTGTATTTTTAGTAAGGACCCTCGCGTGGTGTTTATTTAAGTTAACGTGGCTCACTTTATTTTTATATAGCGACTCCTAATGCATACTAAGTTTTCCATTAGGCTTATATCTAATGTGTCATAGTAATTTATACACGAATAATATACTTGGGGGAATTCAATACTTGCATTTTTCAACCTTATTCGTGGCTAATTTTGCACATTGGGCTTCATTTTTTAGCTAGCCCAGGAATATACATTGTTTATGCTACAACTGGCAGTTATTGGGCCTTCAACCTGGGCCCAGGGACGTTGGACTAACGAGCTCATCATAGGAAAATCATAGCGGTCATTCTTTCAGTTATACCTTAATCTTTAAAACTATATACACGATGATTACAAAGTATATTAAAGGTATTTTAATAAAACATGTTGAGGATGATTCACATTAATTGATCATAAATCATATTTCAACGTTAATACCCGAAGAAAAAATTTGAGGTACTCATTAACCAGAGTATGCGTATATTCAGTTGTCAAAAACTCTACCATAACTCCAATTAAAAACACTAGGTAAATTTGACCAGACTGTCTTTAAATATATTGGAACTTAATCGAATTAAAAATACAGTCCCAATACAGTCCATAGTTAAAACATATTCATATTCATTACAACACCAGAATACTACTAAAAATAACGAATAGTCATCGTATGAATATTGAAAAAAAAATGTTATTGTCTTCATGATCAGCTACAAACTCTAGTGTACAGGGATATAGCTTCTAACTTTGAGTAAAGATTGGTGCCTAGAGTGTCAACAGGAAAAGAAACCTATGAGCAAAATGAAGAAAGTAGCAAGCAAGCAACAACCAGTCAACCAGTAAACACCCAGAAATTCAGGATGTTTTGAGAAAAGAAAATAGTACTAGTTGATCTCTAGAGCAGCTAAATATGCACATTCAATCCATTGTCAACTAATTATCAAAGAAAATTCAATCCGAAGAGAACAACACCAAAGGATTTCTGAAGAATGTATAAGAGACTAATATGTATTTTAAGTATTCTAATTCACTAGGAGCTTTGAAGGAAAAATCTGCTCGAAAAATCAAAAGTTCAGCCTCTTGAAATGATCAGATTGTTCTCTTTTATAATTAAAGCCTAAGGGCAACATTAATTTCTTTGTTTTCCTTTTTAGTCCCTTATCCAATTTTCAGTCTAAGAGTTTGTTACAAGATTATTTATATTGAACTACCCTTTATACCCCTGTCCCTTTTCTAAATTACTGACCTAAGATACTTTAACTTTGGTTCTTATTTATTTGGTCAAATCTGCCCCTACTTAATTGCATTCAGGTTATGGGTTAAAATCAAGGTCTGAACTACAGACTCGATTATGTAAGAATCAAAGAGTTTAAAAATCAATGCAACTCATGGATTCAAGCAAGCATCTTAATATGAATTTTGAACTATTCAGTAACAATGGATGAAACCAATTATCATAACTTTCAGAATCATATGAATACTCATGAAAACTAGACAGCTCATGGGTGTATATGCATGTTTTTTATATGTCAAGACCAATGAACCAAAAAAAATCAGAAAAGAGACCAAATCAACTATGCAGGATTTGTAAAGATGACCAACACTCAGGAGAGAACTTAAAGGCAAGAAATGGGTAACAGTGATTATGCGTGAATAAAACAAAGAAATTAAAACAACGCTGGTATCAGCAGTTAAAATATTTAGAAAAGAAATTAGCCTAACACATGCAAATACAGAAGATCAAAATTACTAGAAAAAGAACTATGACATGTATGAGACTCTAAAAGGAGACACCTACTCAGAATCTTCAAACATGGTGTAAAACAAATAAAAACAACAAAGATGAGAATTTTAATCAACCATTCTGAATTTTCAGAGATGAACAAACAAATGTCAGGAGACAAGGAGGATCATGAGATCAAACTACTCAGAAGATCTTAAAGGTGAAACGTAGGAGACAAATGAATCCGAGCCAGTAACACTAAAGGGAACCAAAAGAATAGCAGGAAAAGATGACTACTCAGAACACTTAGGATGAGAATGTAGAAGACAAGTAAAATTTAAAGAAAACAAAGTAACTAACACACGAAATATACAAAAAAATCAAGCATTAACAGAAGTTAGAGCATAAGAAACTTAGCTTTCGTTCATGCAATCCCTAGATTGCAACTCTTCTGATTCTCTAACCCTTTCTGAGAGGTCTTTTATTCTTCTAAGGCTTTCCCCTTGAGTATTTGAAGAGAGAAGAAGGGTTCATTGATTTTAAGACAAGGTGAGTTCTTAGATTTGGTTTTCCCTTGTACTCAGTTGCGTTTGAGGGTTATGGGTAGTAGGGTTAGGGATAAGGATACGAGGGGATCATCTGGGACAAATTTGACCGGGTTCTTGTGAGTTTTAGGATTTAGGGTTAATTTTGATTCGATATTCGAGCCGGTTCGTACGCATTTGAAGGGTATGGTTTAGACAGTTGGAAATAGGGAGGGGAGGTTGTTCTGGGGTGTTGTTTTGCGTTGGTTTGGGTTAGGTCGCCGGAGATGGTGGTGCCACCGAATATTCTTTCGAATAGTCGAAGCGTTTGGCACTTGTTAGAAGAAAACTGACCACGGGAAGGGAAATAAGGGGTAGAGGTGGCCCGGTGGTGTATATTAGAGGCTGCTTGGTTAACAGCCGCCGCCATGAGGCGACGACGGCGTTAGGGTGGTTGATAGGTGGTCAATGGTGGTCTTATGGCGGAGGAGCGGTGGTGATATAGATACAATGAAGATGACTCGTTGGTCTCTAAATGTACAGAGACATTTGGACATATATATGGGGGTTTAGGAATGACTTCAGGGCCGTTGGATGGCTTGTGATTAATGGACGAGATGATTTGCCCCAAAACAGTGTCGTTTTGGGGCATATTGTGTGGAATGGCTCGGGGACCCATTGTTTGGGCTGGGCATCTGTCTTTTTTACAGGATTTAAAAGACTTGGGCCACCCAGTTCTGGCCCAATTGTGGCTAGCCTAGGTGGTTTATTAAAAAGATTTATATTTTTTTACGTTTGCATCTTTTTAAAAGAAAAATCCTAATTAAACTTATAATACCTTAAGAACAACCGATTATGCAAAACATAAATAAAAATGCAACAAATTAAAACACAAAAAATGCAAAATAATTAAGATGTTGGAAATACTACTTAATTTTGTGATTGTTTTATTTGCAAAAGTAAACCTAATTACCCGATTAATGTAGCAAAATTATGAAATTAGGTCCTAAATTCTTATGCAATCCTGTGCTTATTATTATTCTTTTTGTATGACTTTATGCATGCATTACTGAGAACACACTGACACGCGTAGTTAAATCCTAAAACAATATTCAAAAGGAAAAATTCAAAACTTAAGAGTCCTGTAGGAATCATCTCAAAGGGGTAAAAATCATATGCTCACAGGTATCTTGCGAGATCCTCGTTTTTTTATTGACATGGAAATGAACTACACGACGTTATCCTGGGAGATCCTCATAACTAATGTTTATATTGAGTTGTCTTACTCTGTGTTATCTTACGTATTAATTGTTGTTTGTGTAGTATGCCTTAATTAACCATTGTTTTCCATTATTTCTATTTATTTCATATTGTTGCCAGCTTTTTTATTATATTGCTTAATCTTAGTAGGGCCCTGACCTTCCTCGTCACTACCCGACTGAGGTTAGGCTTGGCACTTGCTGAGCACCAATGTGGTATACTCTCAGGTGCATTATCCTGGAGGCCAGGAAAGCTACGAAGACATTGAGGTACTTCTGCAGCATTCGTAGACCCTGGAGTCTTCTTCTTTACTCTTTCAGTAGTATTTGGACTTCTTCCGTACTTTTGCTTTAGATATTCGGGAGTTAGAGCCATGTATTACTTTTCCTTATCTTGTGTTCCCATGAGTTTTCTGGTTTGGGGTGTTATTATAAACTTTCGCATTTTTGAGTTGTATATGTCAAGTGGCACATAAATATCATTTTCTTCTAGTTTTTCTTAATTAAATTAAATGTTTTCACAAGTTATATAAATTTCCACATTGTTAGGCTTACCTAGTTGTAGGAACTAGGTACCATCATGTAATGTTCGTGGAGGGTGAACTGGGGTTGTGACATGTTGTTGTCAAAGCTCTAGGTTCAAATGAGTCACAGAACACATGCCGGTTTATTAGAGTCTCGCTGAACAGTACGGAGACGTCTGCACTTATCTACGAGAGGCGATATAACTGTTTAGGAAAAAAAATCTTCACTTCATTGATTTCCTTGTGGTGCGATATTTTGACATCGTATCTAAACTTCTATCAGCTATTCTTTAAAAGATGGTGAGGACACACACTACTCCAGATGGCCAGGCACCCGCGCTCCCTACTGCAGCCGTCAGAGGTCAGGGTCGGGGCAGAGTCGAGGACACACACGTGGTGTAGGCGGAGCACATACGTGAGCTACCACTGAGGCACAACAAGCAGATCCAACCGGAGCCCAGGAACCTGGAACGCTTCTACTGCCGCTACTACTCAGTCATTCAGGAGACGTCGTCTTAGTTCATGTCTATGTACACCACCTTGGCTCAGGCAGGGTTGCTTCCCCTCGCTGCAGCCACATCCCAGGCCAGGGGTGGAGCACAAACTCCCGCCGTCTGCACTTCTGAGTAGCGAGTGCAGGTTGAGCAAGTCCTAGAGATCATTGATGTTCTGCCTGTAGTGCCAGTTCAGCCCGTGGATAGGGCAGCTGCTTCTGAGGACGAGCAGTAGAGGATGGAAATGTTAGAGAAGTATGATCCTCCCGTTTTCATTGGATTAGAAACACATTATGCCTTGGGATTTCTAGAGGAGTGCCACCGTATTCTTTGCACTATGGGCATAGTAGATTCCAACTGGGTTTCCTTTACTGCTTTTCATCTTCGGGGAGCTGCATATGATTGGTGGCGCACCTATGAGATAGATAGTCCAGTTGAGGCTGCTTCACTAATTTGGACCCTGTTCTCAGAGATGTTTATGAGAGAGTTTGTGCCCCAGAGTCTCAGGGATGCATGGTGCATAGTGTTTGAGAATTTTCACGAGGGTGCTATAACCGTTTCGGATTAAGCTATCAGTTATGCCAGATTGGCCAAGCATGAACCGGCTTTGCTTGCTACAGCCCGCGAGAGAGTTCACACGTTCACTGAGTGTCTTATCCCACATTCCTTATCAATAGGTAGTGAGCATTGATAGGAGGATCGAGAGTATTCATGCTAGGGGGAGAGAGGAGAGAAAGGCCAAGAGGTCTTGAGAATTGGGCCACTATTCTTGTATTCGTACCCCAGTAGCAGGTCGACATGGTAGGGGTTTTGTGGGTCGCCCCGTTAAGTCGGCTCTTCCAGCACCCAGCAGTGATCCAGCTTTGCCTATACCTTAGGAACCTTAATATGAACCTTCGGTTTCTAGTGCGCCTCCTGCGTGGGGTGTTCCCGGAGATCAGTCCAACAGACCTAGCTCTAGTCAGTCCTAGCCATTGCGCCCTCCCAAGGCTTGTTTCAAGTGCGGTGGTACAAGGGATATGGTTAGGGACTACCCCTGACTTGGTAGGGGTGCATCTTCAGAGACTACTAAGCCACAGCATGGCCCATAGAGCTCTCAGGCTATGGTTACAACCCATGTTGCCGCCCCACCAGATCAACTAGCTAGAAGTGGAGGCCAGGGAGGTAGAGGTCGCCCTCGAGTGGGAGGCCAAGCCAGATATTATTCCTTTCCTGCTCGTGTCGAGGTTGTTCCCTCCGATTCCGTTATCAGGTATTATATTGGCTTTCTATAGAGAGGCGTCGATTCTATTTGATCCAGGCTTTACTTATTCTTCTATGTCTTCTTACTTTCTTCGCATTTGGGTGTGCCTCGGGATTCTTTGTGTCCCTTGTTTATGTTTCTACTCCTGTAGGAGATTCTCTTGTTGTGGACCGCGTCTATCGCACATGTTTAGTTACTTTTCATGGTTTTAAGACCATTAAGTTTATTGTTACTCGATATGGCTGATTTTAACATTATTTTTGGCATGGACTGGTTGTCGCCCCATTTTGCTATTCTTTATTATCATGCCAAGACCGTGCCGCTGGCTATGCCAGGTATTTCGCATGTTTAGTGGAGGGGTACTTTACATCACACTCCTAGTAGAGTTATCTCTTTTCTTAAAGCTCAGTATACTGCTTAAAAGAACGTTTATACCTTAAATTCATTCAAAACTGCCTCCTTCAGTAAGAATGAGAATTCACGCCAAGATGCATAAGGGGCATTATAAAGCTTTCTGGTTGATTTGATGATTATCCTCGTAGTAATATTACTCGGGATGAACGTGCAATTTAATAAATAAAACAAATTAATATCTTAGTAAAAATTGTACAAAAAAATAAACATAAAAATAACAAATAACTCATACCCATCACCCTCAGGGACTATGATGATCCTGCCATACTGATCATAATGCACCTCCTCCTCAACAGCAGCATCAACATCATCTTTCCAAACATGTATATCAGAGGCATGTGTGGAAGGAGTAGGGGGTCGAAGCTACTATCGCAGGCCTCCAATAGGTGGAGTCCCTGATGAATATAGATGTGAGCCCTGTGACTGCGACGTCCTGACATGTATCGCAAGTGGCTATGACACTGACTGATGTGATCCGAGTGGCTGTGACATGGATTGATGCGATTAATATGATGCTGCTGGCTGTGGTCCACGTGGTAGTGAGGCAGGTGGACTATATGTCCGACACATAGTCCTATGGCCCTGTGACGAAATACCCGGGGTTTGCACGAAGGTGTAGGGTGTGACATGCTGTGGCAGCTCAAAATAGCCATGGGGTAGAGGTTGTGGCATAGGCATAGGCACATCAGAAGAGGGTGGAAAAGATTGATGAGTAGTGTCTTCCACCCTCCTCTTTGGTTTCGTAGCCTTTTCTTGACCCCGAGAACTACTACCTTCATTATTACCTCGACCCTTGCCTATCATCTATATAATATAATACATATTTATTGTGCACCCAGACGACATTCCATGCGCAGGAAAATCATTAATTGTCCACATTAATTAGCACGCAAATTGAAATTCTGCTTGATTTATATGTCATATGTTTCAACACCATCATACAACAATTGTTTTAGCTCATCAATCAAAGGTTGAAAATATATATCTATAAAAATTTTTGGATTACGTGGACCATGGATAATACAATTTAAGAATATATTTGGACTAGTCATGCACATCTCGGGTGGTAGATTATAAGGTGTAAGAAAGACAGGCCAACATGAATATGGCGTCGCAGATACATAAAAAGGAATGAAGCCATCCGCACATAGACCTAACCGAATGTTCCTTGGTTCACTAGCAAAATCTTAATATGTCCTATCAAAATGCTTCCAAGTTTCTCCATCTGAAGGACGTCACATAACACCATGTGGTCTTCTTGTTTCAAAGTATCATCTCATATGAGGAGCAGAACTTATCGACGCATATAACCTCTTTAGTCTAGGTATAAGAGGTAAATAATGCATCGCCTTGATAGCGACCATCTTCCCGCTGGAAAGCCTCTTGAAACAAGGCTTTTCGCAAAATTTACAACTGCTTAAATTTGTATCATCTTTGTAATATAACATCCAACCATCTTCACAACAATCAATTCTCATTGACGAAAGTCCTATCTTAGAAACTAATCACTTTGCCTTATAGAAATCACGGGGTAATTCGATTTCCTCGTAAACTAGTTCATGCATAAGGTCAATGAAAGACTCCATGGCTCCTTGAGAAATATTCTAGTCAGATTTCACACTTAATAATCTAACTGCAACAGACAACTTAGAGTGCGTACATCCTTCACGTAGTGGACGACTAGCTTCCTTTCACTATTCATAAAAATATTTTGTTTCATCAATAGGAGTTTGTTCAACATTTTTGTTGGGCTCGCCCCCAAAGTGCATTCCAGAAGCATTCGCAACTATATCATGATTGATGGAATCACAATTTCTATTCTCCCTCGAAATACTACTTTCACCAACAACCATGTTATGAAATATTCCATGGCTACCATCCATCTCTCCATGATTAGTCCACACGAAGTAATTCGCTATAAACTCCTTACTAAAAAGATGAACCTTAACTTCCTCCGATTTTCCAAACTTCATGCAGTCGCACTTATCACAAGGGCACCTAATTACTCCTTCATTTACGTATGGCGGAAGTGACATTGCATGTCTAATAAAGTCATCAACCCCTTCTATAAAATCCTCCCGCAATCCCTACCGGTTAGGATAATTCCTATTGTACATCCAAGAACGATGCTCCATCTATATATATAAAGCAAGAACATATTAAATTAGTTAATTCATAGCATAATCTCTAAGTTCATAACTGATATATTAATACACTCCTACCTTAATTTTTTTTCTTATCTTATAAATGTATAATTCATAGTCTAAAGCATGAATTTAGGTACTCTTATTTAGGTATTGCTCCTCTTCTAAGACAATGAATTGTATCTTTTCACAATTGAACTCAATATTAGTTAATACAAGAACTAAAATTATAATTTCTACCTTATGTTTATATTAACTAATGTAGTTCAAAGAAAAAACCCTAATGCTAAACAGGCAAAAACTCTAAAAAATTACATAAAATTATATAGCAAAATTTCAAAATTAAAGAGCTAATAGGTATATTACTAATCTTGGTAGATTAAAAGGAAGTTAAAAAATCAGTGGTGGGAAGGAGCTCCAAAAATCAGTGGTGGCGGCGGAACATCGCTGGTGGCGGACAGTGGTGGTGACGGACAGTGATGGTGGCGACGGAAAAATGGTGGTGGCAGTGGTCACAATGGTGGTACGGGGTGGGGGGATTGATTTGTGTAAGGGAAATTGAGAAGGGGAGAAGAAAAAGTTTAAAGAGAGGTTGGGAAATTTCTGGGGAAAAAATAAGATTTTTGGAGGGGGACCCCGATTTTGAGTTCTGCACATAAAAAAAGCGACCAAAGTAGTGACCAACTTTGATAGCCATATTTGATCGATTGACAAAAAGCGACCAACTTTAGTCGGTTTTATAGTGTGTGTGTGTGTGTATATATATATATATATATATATAAAATATCAAAACAGGAAAAAAAATTAATTTATTTATTTATTTTTAAAATAACGACCAACTTTTGTCGCTTTTTGGTCAAACGGTCAAAATGATGACCAAAGTTTGTCGCTATTTTGGTCAAATTAGTCAATAACTATATAGCTACCAAAATAGCACCATCGAATATTTCATTTAGACTATTACCATAATGTGTTATAGATAGACCTCAGAGATGCTTAATTGGTAATTTATAGATAGCATATAATAAGAAAGATACTAAATATGTTATGGCAGCTCTTAATGCCTTGGGGCAATATTTTACAGACAAAAATCAAGAGAAGAAGTTTAAATACTATGTACTCATACACGGTAAGACAAATGGTATTTTTTAAACATTGATAGAAGTATTAGACTCTAATAAAGACATACAAAAACAACTTTTTAAGGGTTTTAATGATTTTACTGAAGCACTAAACTATGCAAGAGGAATACTAGGACGAAATTACTATATTTCCCCAGCACTCAGACAAAACCCAGAAATGATACAATAAAAAATCAAAAAAGACACACAAAAAATAATATTTTGTGACCACTGCTCATCCATGACCGATGGATGAGCATATATATATATATATATATATATAGCATAAATTGAATTAAAATCCTAAATTTCTGCAAATATTAACTAATGCATTGTTACTTGGTGCATACTATAGCGTAAGTATATACATTATATATATATAAGATATATTCAATATAATATTAGCTAATGCACTGATACTTGGTGCATACTGTAGCATAAGTATATATTTATATATTATATATATAAGCTATAATTGATATAATATTAGATACTACACTTGTACTTAGTGCATAGTATAACGTAAGTATATATAATATATATATAAGCTACATTCGATATAGTGTTAGCTAATAGACTTATACTTAGTGCATAATATAGCGTACGTATATATATAATATATATATATATATATAAGAGCTATAGTTGATATAATATTAGCTAATGCACTGATACTTAGTGCATATTATGGCATAAATATATAAATATATTTTATATTTATGTAAGCTATATTCGATATAATATTAGCAAATGCACTAATACTTTGTGCATACAATTGCGTAAGTGTATGTATATATATATATATATATATATATATATATATATATATATATATATATATATATATATATATATTAAAAAGCTATATTCGATATATTAATAGATAATAGACTTATATTTACTGCATAAAATAGTGTAAGTGTATATATTTATATATAAGCTATATTCGATATAATATTAGCTAATGCACTAATACTTAGTACATACTATAGTATATATATATATATATATAAGCTACATTCAATATAATATTAGCTAAAACACTTGTACTTAGTGCATAGTATAGCGTAAGTATATGTAATATATACACATAAGCTAAATTCAATAAAGTACTGGCTAATAGACTTATACTTAGTACATAATATAGTGTAAGTATATACATATATACATATATATATATATATATATGTATATATATATATATATATATATATATATATATATATATATATATATATATATATATATATATATATATATATATATATATATATATCTTATACCTAGTACATACTATAGCATAAGTATATATATTATACGTATATAAGCTATATTCGATAAAATAATGGCTAATACACTTGTATTTAGTGCATAATATAGCGTAATTATATATATATTATATATAAAAGTTATATTTGATATAATATTAGCTAATGCACTAATACTTAGTGCAAAGTGTATATATATATATATATATATATATATATATATATATATATATATATATATAAGCTATATTCGATATAATATTAGCTAATACACTTGTACTTATAGCATAGTATAGCGTAAGTATATACAATATATATCTAAGCTACATTCGATACAATATTAGCTAATAGACTTATACTTAGTGCATAGTATAGCGCAAGATTTACAATGTTCAATGTGACTTGTGTAAAAAGAATTACAATGTTCAATGTGACTTCTGTAAACTCAATGGGCATAACAAAGAAAATTGCTTCAAAATTGTTGGTTACTCCCAAGATTTGAAGTTTAAAAAGAAACCTAATGGTGGAACAGGAGGACCAACATCATATAATGTACTTGCAGAGATGCCAAATCAACAGCCTAATGTAAACTCAATTGAAACTTATCAGCAGGCACAATCTCAAATGACAAACACTTTTCAAAATTTTGGTCATGTTAGTAATTCACACTTAATGCCAGTACCACACATATAAGCCTTTACAAAAGATCAATATGAAAAAATATTGCAAATTCTCAACTAAACTAACAATGAAAACATCAACAGTAGTTCTGCAGCAAGAGCAGGAATATGTATTGGTTTTTTAGTCTTAAATTGTCCAAAAGAATGGATTATTGACACTGCTGCAACAAACTGTTAGAAACACGTTCTCAATGCAATATACAAAACGTGTACTCTTTTGTAGGTTTTGATGAATGACAAACGAAGCAAAAATTGATATATGACGGAATTCAAGTACAAGCGCACAATGGTTGCGAATATGATTGAAGTTCAAGATATAGTTCTTAATTGTTATTGAGTTGTTCTAAACTGTAATCTCGATCCTATAACTTGACTCATAGTATGGCCTCTCTCATAAAACTATTTTCCAAAATCATGCATATTTAATTCTGTGTCAAAAAGATTTTAAATCATGCATATTTACATTAGACAAAATGTTTTCTAAACATGCCTCAAAAATCTGGGCTAAAATAATCGATTATGTATTTATGATAATCGATTGTTTCTGAGCCAAGACTGCATGACAATCGATTATGAATTAATGGTAATCGATTGTGAGTAAGACAGTTAACATCAGGTTTTTCCAAATCTGCATGATAATCGATTGTGAACAAATGACAATCGATTGTTGTTGAGTTAAAGTTTTTCAATACTCAAAATAATCGATTATGAACTAATGGTGATCGATTATGTTGAGACAGTGTCTTCCAGTGATTTTAAATTTAATTAAGTAATCGATTATGTCTTTAGATAATCGATTATCACTGAGACAGTAAGTTTCATGATTTTCAGAAAATAACAAGTAATCGATTGTTGCAAAGGACAATCGATTGTTGAAGCTGACCGTTGTCAAATGATTTTCAAACTCCATAAGATAATAGATTATAGATTTTATATAATCGATGTTTTGCTTAAAATCTGGAAATGACTTTTAGAACGTTGCTAAAGTAATCGATTATGAATTTGGTGTAGTCGATTATCTGATTTTGAATGTTGCCAGTAATCGATTATAGATTGTATATAATTGATTGTGAAGCGTTAAATCTGGGATTGATTTTTAAACTGACTGGCAGATAATCGATTGTTTGGTCTTAATAATCGATTATCACTGAGTAATTTCAGCAACTCTTAATTGGCAATTAAGCAACGGTAATGCCAAGTTTTTCAACTATAAATACAGCTTCACTTCAGTGTTTTAACAACAACAACATACACAAACTGATCATTACATTGCTATAAGCTTTCATTCAATTATTCTTCATTTTCTACTCATTTCATAAAGCTTTTGAGAGCCATATTATTGCTTAAAGTTGTTGTGATCTTGAACATATTCTTTTACTCATATCTACTCAATAAGGAGTACTTTAGTTAAGTGAGTGTCCAAGTATTTGATATACTTGTAAGAGAATTGCGATTCTCTTGTTTCAAGGAACTTGCGTTTCCTTGGGTGAAGTCTTTGAGATTGCGATCTCCGAGCAACTGTTTGAGGCTTGTGTCCTCAAGTGTGTAACGGTTTGTTGAGCACCTGTAAGCTTAACAAGATAGTGAAAAATCTCGAGAGAGTCTCTCGGGGACTGGACTAACCACGTTGGTGGCCAACCAGTATACATCTTTGTGTAAGTTTATTTTTCTGCATTTATTTTACTTCCTGCAAAGTTTAAATTCCGCAAGAAAACGCTAAATTTTATTAATACGCTATTCACCCCCCCTCTACCGTAAAGCGTAGTTTCTAACAATTGGTATCAGAGCCCAACTCTCTGAAAACTTAACCGTTTGAGAGAACCATCCATGGCTTCTACTCTTGACTCTTTTGCAGGAATTGAAGAAGGACAATGCTCTACACGACCTCCTCTATTCAACGGCAGAAACTACTCATACTGGAAGGAGAGGATGCAAATCTTTGTGCAATCAAATAGCTTTAATTTGTGGAAAGTATTCACCAATGGAAACCAAATTCCAACCAAGAAGGTGGAAGACGAATGGGTTCCAAAGACCGAAGAGGAATACACCGCGGAGGATATTCGTAAGGTTCAAAATAATGCCAAAGCTATAAATCTATCATATTGTGCTGTTAATGCTAACGACTACAGGAAGATATCATGTTGCAAAACAGCAAAAGAAATGTGGGATAAGCTTGAAGTGACATACGAAGGAACCGACCAGGTACGAGAAGCGAAAATTGATTTCTTAACTCACTCTTATGAACTATTCCACATGAAGGAAGGAGAGAAAATAGACGAAATGTTTGAGCGATTCACAATGATCGTGAATGATCTACACGCCCTCAAAAAGACGTTTACGGATAGAGAACTTGTCCGGAAGATCCTCAGAAGTCTCACTCCGGCATGGCGATCAAAGGCCGATGCAATCCAAGAATCCATTGGCATCACAGATGTCACAATTGACGCATTAAGAGGTAATCTCAAAACCTATGAATCAACTATACTTAACCCGTTTGTTGATAATCAAAGAAGGCAAAGGATTGCTCTAAAGGCTAGCCAATCACAAATTGATGAGGAAGGTGACAACGAGTTTGGACTCGTTATCAAAAGGTTTCAAAAATTCATGCGCAAAGAGTATGAACGCAAGAACAAAAAGCAAGGCGATCAACTAAAATGCTATGAATGCGGAGAAACCGGGCACACAAAATCAAATTGCCCTAACATCAAAAAGGAGAAGAAACCCTTCAAAAAGTAACGCGCATACATCTCTTGGGGAGGAGATTCCGGAGATGAAGCGAGCGAAGAAGAAGACGATGAAGTAGCAAATTTATGTCTCATGGCTCAAGAAGACGGTAAAGACGAGGTAAGTCAAATCTCTTCTCAAAATTTCTTTACTCTTGATGAAATGAGAAATGCTTTTGATGAACTATATGCTGAATTTATCAAAGCTTCAAAAACTGTCAAAAGTGTTAAAGAAAGCGCTTCTCTAAAAGAAAAAGATTTTCAAACACAGCTTTCATTAAAAGAAAAAGAATTAGAAAAACTGGTTTTCGAAAATGAGAAGCTAAAAGAGGAAAACAAGTTTTATGGAAAAAGAAGTGCTGATAAACCTGAAGGTTCTACTAGAAACTGTTCTTCTTGTGTGCTTCTTAAGAATGAAGTAGCTAGACTTAAAGGCACATTAGATAAGTTTAATTCTTCGCATAAAAACTTGAATGATGTGCTTGTTAATCTAAAATCAACTAAACATGGAATAGGATTCAAGAATGAAGAAAAGGTTGGTGCTAAACCACAACAACCTAGAGCTCAACCTAGGACTAATAACCAAAATGCTTATCCTAGAAGTAGAAATCCTAGAAATAACTTGCATGTTAGACCAAATAGTGAAAAAGCTAGAAGACCTAGAAATGATGCATATTTTAGGCCAAACCTTGAACAATTTAGAAGACCAAGAAATGACCCTCCACCTAGAAATAGATATTCTAGAAATGATGCATATTTTAGACAAACTTGTGAACCTCCTAGAGCTCATAATAGGAGGAACAATGGTGTTCAAAGTAGAGTAAGCAACCATCATTCATCTAGTTACTATGTACCTAGAAAAATGCATAATCCCAATGTGACTTGTCATTATTGTAGACGTATTGGTCATATTGCTCCCGCTTGCTTTACTCGTCATAGACATATAAATCAATTGCATCATTATAACATGCCTAACCCTCAAGGACCCAAGATGGCATGGGTACCTAAGGAACATTAATTTGTTTTGTAGGTGTGCTTGAAGGGATCAAGTGTACTATGGTACCTTGATAGTGGATGCTCCAAACACATGACGGGAGATGAATCCAAATTCCTTCAACTAGAGCACAAAGAAGGAGGAAGTGTCATATTTGGTGATAACAATAAAGGAAAAATCATCGGCATTGGTTCGGTCGGTAAGGACGAAAACTCCTCTATTAAACATATACTACTTGTGAAAGGTTTGAAGCATAATCTCTTGAGCATAAGCCAATTATGTGACAAGGGAAATCTTGCTCTATTTGATTCGAATGAATGTCTTGTATTTAGACGTAGTGATTTCAAGATCATACTTCGTGGTTTTAGAATTGATAATATCTATATGGTTGATCTTGCAAACTCCTCACCCGAATATGTTGATTGTTTATTAAGCAAAGAGGATAACTCTTGGCTATGGCATCGTAGAGTAGCACACATGAACATGCATCTCTTGAACAAGCTTCTTTCTCAAAACTTAGTAGTTGGACTTCCCAGTTTAAAGTTTGAAAATGACTCTATTTGCGATTCTTGTCAAAAAGGGAAGCAAACCAAAGCATCTTTTAAGTCCAAGAATATTGTTTCAACGTCTAGACCTTTGCAATTACTTCACATGGATTTATTTGGTCCCTCTCGTATTGAAAGTCTTGGTAAAAATAAATATGTTTTTGTAATTGTTGATGACTTTTCTAGATTTACTTGGACTCTATTTCTTGCAAATAAAAGTGATATTTTTCAAAATTTCAAGTATTTCCTTAAGCGTGTTCAAAACGAAAAGGAATCGACCGTCACCTCGATTAGAAGTGATCATGGGGGAGAGTTTGATCACAATCTCTTTGCGGATTTTTGTGACGAACTCGGAATCGAACACACCTTTTCCGCTCCACGGACACCACAACAAAATGGGGTGGTGGAAAGGAAAAATAGGTGTCTCGAAGAGATGGCAAGAACCATGCTCGACGAAGCTAAGATTCCCAAATACTTTTGGGCGGACGCCGTGAGTACCGCTTGCTATGTTTTAAATAGAGTAGCAATTCGGCCGATACTCATGAAAACCCCATATGAACTTTATAAGGGTAGAAAACCCAACATTTCTCATTTACGTGTTTTTGGTTGTAAATGTTTTATTCATAATAATGGCAAGGACCAATTGGGTAAGTTTGATGCTAAATCGGATGAAGGTATTTTCATTGGTTATTCCTCACGTAGCAAAGCATATAGGATCTTTAACAAAAGAACCCAAATTGTGGAGGAATCCCCTCATGTTGTGTTTTCCGAAGATAATACTCGCTTGGCGAGAAAGGAATCCGGTTTTGATCTTGCAGGTATCTTGGATAGCTTGAAAGATAAAATCCAAGAAGAACCTTCAAAGGAAAACAAAAATGAAATTGGGGAACAACCAACGGAAGAAGCGCCACAAGTAGAAAAAGGAATAAATACGCCTAACGAGTGGAGAACGATCAAGGATCATCCTCTCGAACAGGTAATTGGCGATGTTGGAGAAAAGGTAAGTACCCGAAACTCTCTTAAGAACACTCTAGGACACAATTCTTAAGAGTTCACGGCATTACTTGTCAACACTAGTGTAATTTATTAATTTCGCTATAAATTACTAACTTGAGCGTCGGAGACGTTTAAATTTATTTTGCAGGTACCACCCCAAAGGTAGGGGGAATTATGAAGTGTTAGCACAAAATAATCGACTATTTCAAGTCACTAATCGATTATTTTCTGTTCAGTACATCGATTATCAGTATCAATAATCGATTGTTTATGACTGATTATTAACATTATGCATCTGTGTTTAATTTTTTCACTTCCTAAATTGCATAATCGATTTCTGCCTCAGTCATTCAGCAATGCTTTCTACAACAATCGATTATTTTTTCATACAATCGATTATTTGATAAATTCTGATATTCTCCAAGTTCACTGTATCAAGTTAGTTCCCTAAATAATCGATTACCAAGAATTGACAATCGATTACTTCATATTAATTTTTGTTACCGTTTGGCTCCTCAATCGATTCCTGTCAGGTCTTTAATGCTCCATAATCGATTACCAAAACTTAATAATCGATTATTTCATTCAAATTTTTTACCGTTTGACTCAAGAATCGATTTGTCAGATTCAAAATCTCAAATACAATCGATTATTTCAGTTCAATAATCGATTATCTAACGGTCAGTAATTTTAATTCTTACCGTTTTTTTGACTGCTCCTAAACCAAAATCTCAGCAAATGTCTCCATTCAATGCTTGATAATCCTTTCCTCTATAAATAGGCATCATAAGAGCTCACATTCACCCACTCAAGCACTATCTCTAGTATTCAAAAACTAAATCTCTTCTATTTTCTTTGCCAAATTCCAGCAGATTTCTCTTAACATGTCTGGACGATCTTCAAAACGTTCCCGATCCAAACATGGCGCATCAGCCTCAACCGCCCCTCCTCCTTTAAATTTTCCATACCAAGACGGTTCCATCTTGTTCTTTGAATCTGAAAATGAACTCACAAAGTTTCTATCAAAATTTGAGAAACGCACCATTCTTCCTCCTCGGTTCTCAAATAGTAAACTCCTTGAGCCTTTCACCCCTGCCGCAAATATGTTAAAGGAGTGTCAACTATATGACTTCTTGCTTCTCACTCATCCTCACATAAACACAACTCTCGTTCAAGCTTTTTACTCAAAATCTTCGTAAAGATGAAGATGGCGAACTTGTCACCTCCATTAATGGGGTTCAAATTCTTCTCTCTGAAGAGAATCTCCACACCATTGCCCGCCTTCCAAATGAAGGTGAAGACCTTTACCGGTATATTGATAAGGCCGGGGCTCTCTTTGATGAAACCACCCTTCTCCACCAAGCCGGTATAACTTCCTATGATCCATCTATCTCTACCCGCCGTCCTACCATAACGGGAATGGATCCAAACTACCGGTTGATTCTTTACTTCATCACCCGAGTCCTCAAGCCTAGACGGCACAATCACACCACCATCTCCCAGGAGGATACCAAACTTCTACATGCCATTGTCACCGGAGCCAAAATAAATTGGTGTCGGCTCATCAAAATTCATATGCTCGATGCCATCGGTGATAACATGCCTCTTCCTTATGCCCTCCTCATCATGAACTTCCTTGAAGCATCCGGATTTGTCACGGAAAATGGTCCTCTCAGAAGGAGTACCAAAATTTGGGAAATCTCGGAGTCTTCTTTCCATCATGATGGTGATCATGCTCCTGCCCCTTCTTCAAGTCGTCCACCCCGTCGTGCTCATTCGTCCCAAGATCCTACTCTCCAAACCATATCCGACCAGCTCGCTCAACTCACTCATGAGATCCATGGATATTTTGATCATGTCAATTATCCATATGCAGCTCTCGTTCCTTTTGAAGCAGCGCCGAATAACGAGGCGGACAACGACGGAAATGAATAAATTTTTTTTGTGTGGTTTTTTTACTGTTGATCTTTTGGTTCCCATTGATATACCCTTTTTTTTCAATAAATAAACCTTGTTTATTTCATCCTTTTGCATCTTTCATTACTAATTTTTTTTGCTAATGGCAAAGGGGGAAGAAAACGGGATATCGGGTATGCACCACCTCTTAATTCATTGATTGCTTATAAGCTAAAATTGAGGGGGAACTCCTTCTTAAATTAAGGGGGAATTGCATAATTGTTACTTGTCTTGAATTGTCAATATCTTTTGCCTAAATTGCATATCCCGCTTAATGTTTGCCATTATCAAAAAGGGGGAAATTGTTAGAAACACGTTCTCAATGCAATATACTAAACGTGTACTCTTTTGTAGGTTTTGATGAATGACAAACAAAGCAAAAATTGATATATGACGGAATTCAAGTACAAGCGCACAATGGTTGCGAATATGATTGAAGTTCAAGATATAGTTCTTAATTGTTATTGAGTTGTTCTAAACTGTAATCTCGATCCTATAACTTGACTCATAGTATGGCCTCTCTCATAAAACTATTTTCCAAAATCATGCATATTTAATTCTGTGTCAAAAAGATTTTAAATCATGCATATTTACATTAGACAAAATGTTTTCTAAACATGCCTCAAAAATCTGGGCTAAAATAATCGATTATGTATTTATGATAATCGATTGTTTCTGAGCCAAGACTGCATGACAATCGATTATGAATTAATGGTAATCGATTGTGAGTAAGACAGTGAACATCAGGTTTTTCCAAATCTGCATGATAATTGATTGTGACCAAATGACAATCGATTGTTGTTGAGGTAAAGTTTTTCAATACTCAAAATAATCGATTATGAACTAATGGTGATCGATTATGTTGAGACAGTGTCTTCCAGTGATTTTAAATTTAATTAAGTAATCGATTATGTCTTTAGATAATCGATTATCACTGAGACAGTAAGTTTCATGATTTTCAGAAAATAACAAGTAATCGATTGTTGCAAAGGACAATCGATTGTTGAAGCTGACCGTTGTCAAATGATTTTCAAACTCCATAAGATAATCGATTATAGATTTTATATAATCGATGTTTTGCTTAAAATCTGGAAATGATTTTTAGAACATTGCTAAAGTAATCGATTATGGATTTGGTGTAGTCGATTATCTGATTTTGAATGTTGCCAGTAATCGATTATAGATTGTATATAATTGATTGTGAAGCGTTAAATCTGGGATTGATTTTTAAACTGACTGGCAGATAATCGATTGTTTGGTCTTAATAATCGATTATCACTGAGTAATTTCAGCAACTCTTAATTGGCAATTAGGCAACGGCAATGCCAAGTTTTTCAACTATAAATACAGCTTCACTTCAGTGTTTTAACAACAACAACATACACAAACTGATCATTACATTGCTATAAGCTTTCATTCAATTATTCTTCATTTTCTACTCATTTCATAAAGCTTTTGAGAGCCATATTATTGCTTAAAGTTGTTGTGATCTTGAACATATTCTTTTACTCATATCTACTCAATAAGGAGTACTTTAGTTAAGTGAGTGTCCAAGTATTTGATATACTTGTAAGAGAATTGCGATTCTCTTGTTTCAAGGAACTTGCGATTTCTTGGGTGAAGTCTTTGAGATTGCGATCTCCGAGCAACTGTTGAGGCTTGTGTCCTCAAGTGTGTAACGGTTTGTTGAGCACCTGTAAGCTTAACAAGATAGTGAAAAATCTCGAGAGAGTCTCTCGGGGACTGGACTAACCACGTTGGTGGCCAACCAGTATACATCTTTGTGTAAGTTTATTTTTCTGCATTTATTTTACTTCCTGCAAAGTTTAAATTCCGCAAGAAAACGCTAAATTTTATTAATACGCTATTCACCCCCCTCTAGCGTAACGCGTAGTTTCTAACACAAACCACATGGTATATGATATTGAAATGCTAAATCAGAACTCTATTGTTGAAAATACTAATCCTAAGAAGGTATATCTACCTAACAGTCAAGTGTCCCATGTTAATCACATTGGAACTAGCTCCATATCAGCTAGGAGTACACTCAAAAATGTTTCCCATCTGCGTCAGTTCAAGATCAATTTAATGTTTGTGTCAAAGATGACTAAAGAGCTAGCTTGTGGAGCAACCTTCTATCCTCATTTGTGTACTTTTCGGGATCTCTTCAATTGGAGGGTGAAGGAGATTGGTAAAGAAAGCGATGGAGTATACATTTTGCTAAATCAGCTGGCTAACAAGGATATGAATCTCAACTTACTTGTCAAGGAAGTGTTTACAGCTGAAGATATAAGTTCATGGCATAGAAGATTTGGGAATGTGTCTGTAGCTATCCTAAAGAAAATGCTTCAGAATAAAGCTGAGTCTATTGCAAAAGTAGTAAATAAATGTAACGTTTATCCCTATGCAAAACAAACCAGACTACCTTTTCTAGCAAGTTGTATTAAAAGTACTGAAATTTTTTAGTTGGTACATATGGATTTTTGGGGACCATACAAGATTCCTACCTTTGATGGAAATAAATTTTTCTTGACTATAGTAGATGAATTCTCCAGAATGACTAAGATCTACCTGTTAAAATTGAAATCTGATGCATGTGTTGTTATTTAGTATTTTCTTAGTTTTGTTCAAACACAATTCAACAAGATGATTAAGATAATAAGAACAGACAATGGCACAGAATTTTTTAAACATTCTGCAGTGATTCGTTCAAGAAATTAGGCATAATACATTAGATAACATGTGTCTATGCACCTCAGCAAAATGGAGTAGCTGCGAGAAAATATAGACATATTTTAGAAGTGACCATAGAAATCATATTTCAAGCTAATATCCCCATCAAATTCTGTAGTCATTGTGTTAAAGCATTTGTATATATAATTAACATACAATACTCGTCAATCATAGGTGTTTCAACTTATGAACGGCTATACAAAAGAAAATCGTCTCTCAATCATTTAAGAATATTAGGCTGTCTATGTTATGCTAAGGTCATATAAGAAACTGACAAATTTAAATCAAGGGCCAAAACTGCGGTTTTGATGGGCTATTCAGAGGTGCAGAAAGGCTATATTTTGTATTATCTATGCAGAAATTTGTTCTTTGTAAATAGAGATGTTACCTTTAGAGAAGAAGTTTTTCCCTTGAAGGAAAATACTGCACATCCACCTCCTATATTTTAGACTCAATCTAATTTAGATAATAGATAGTTGGAACATTACAATCAGCCTGTGATTTCTTATCAACCATCAAAATCCTGATAGTCAAGACAGAATAGAAGAATTGAATGCACCATCAACCTCAACAAATCTACAACAGAATCATTCTTCAACTGATCTTCCTACTGTCTTAGCTGAAAATCAACAGATTCAACAAATCAACTCTACTAGAAGATCTGATTGAGAAAAACATCCTCCTATATGAATGAAGGATTTGGTATCCTTGAATGTAAATCATGATGTCAACTATCCTATTTATAACTATATATTTTACGATAATATTTCATCTAAGTATTAAGCTTACATCGCTACTCTTTCTAAAACAACAGAACCTAATTCTTTTGCAGAAGCTGTTAAAGATCCTAGCTGGTTACAAAATCAAGTAAAAAGCTACATGGAGATAGAAAATTCAAAGCTAGACTTGTAGCTTAAGGCTACAATCAAAGAGAAGGTATAGATTATCAGGAAACGTTTTCTCATGTTGTTAAAATGGTAATAGTAAGGACTATTCTAGCAATTGCAGCTTCCAGAAAATGGCATGTACATCAAATGGATGTATACAATGCATTTCTACAAGGTGATCTACATGATGAAATTTACATGGATCTACCACAAGGATTTATGAGTCAGGTGGAGTATAAATCTGAATGCAGACTCAAAATATCTTTGTATCGACTCAAGTAAGCTCCAAGGCAATGGAACTCAAAGTTGACATAAAATCTATTGAAGTTCAAATTCAATCAGAGTCCATTTGATCATTCTTTATTTGTGAAGAAAACTGATAGTGGAACTATAGTTGTATTGATACATGTGGATTATATGTTCCTAGCAGGAGACAATCTAAAACTGATATAAGATACTAAAGAAGCTCTACAACAGACTTTTAAAATGACGGATTTAGGGGAACTAAAGTATTTCCTTGGAATAAAGTTTACAAGATCAAAGCAAGGGATCGTGATGCATCAGAGAAAGTACTCATTGGAACTTATATTAGAACTTGGATTAGTAGCATCTAAACCTATCAACACTCATATGGATACAAACATATAACTCACAGGAAGAGAGTTTGATGAACATTTCTGAAAATATTATCTAGTAGAAGATGAAGTACTAGCAAATCAAGGAAGCTATCAAAGACTTATAGGTAAACTTCTGTATTTAACTGTTACTAGGCCAGACATATCCAATTGTGTTCAGACACTCAACCAATATCTATAACAACCAAAGAAATCTCACATGGAAGCAGCATTACGAATTGTGAGATATATCAAAAATCAACCAGGCCAAGGAATTCTTCTATCTAGCAACAATTATAAAACAATTACAACTTATTGTGATGCTGATTGGGCAGTATGTCCACATACCAGAAAGTCACTCACAAAATATCTTACCAAAATAGGAGATTCACTGGTCTCATGGAAGTCTAAGAAGCAAACTACAATCACCAGAAGTTCTGCTGAAGCAGAATACAGAAGCCTAGCATCTATTGTTGCTTAATTAACATAGCTACTTGGATTAATGAAAGAGATGAATGTAAAAGTTGATCAGCCAGTTACTATCTTTTGTGACAGTAAAGCTGCTATTCAAAATAGCAGCCAACCCAGTCTATCATGAAAGAACAAAACATATAGAAATAGATTGCCATTTTATAAGAGAAAAGATTCAAGAAGGTATGGTCAAAACTGAGTATATTCCTACAAACGAGCAACCTGTAGACATATTCACAAAAGGACTAAACAGAGTACAACATCATTATCTAAGCTCCAAGCTAGAGACATTTAATGTTTTATACCCTCTAGCTTGAGGGGGAGTGTTAAAGGAATAATACTTAGTTAATAAGGATAGTTTAGTAATTACACCAGCTAGATAGTTATTCTGTTAAGATGGTAGTTAGTAAGTTAGTTAGTTTTAATTAGTCTAAACTAGTTTAGCAACTATAAATATCTTTGCATACATCATTATTGAAGGTAAACAAAATAATAAGATCTAATAACAATTCTCTCTAACGTTCTTCTCTTCTTCATCATTCTGCTCTCTACCCATCTTCTTCTTCTTCCTCAGTCACTAAATCAGTGACAATCATTAATCATCTTAAAATTAGATCAATAAGCGCACAAAATTGGGGCATGTGAAAATGCCTATATATTCCTTTCTCCTTATCCGTATGGCCATATCCCATATGGAACGCTTGTTAAGATCCTAGTTTGCTTTATACAGTCATCACAACTCCTGTTTTATTTTATTTATTTAATTTCTTGAAGGACTGTTTTAACTTGAGCTGGCAGCTGGCCTTTTGAGTGGAAAAGCATTCATCCTCTCTATTACATTGACGCAAACATTTTGTTCGGTTGATCAATTGATTATCTGCCCACCTGTTGTAAAACATTGTCGTTTGCTTTTCCCTGACATTTTTCGTAATTCATAATCCACTTATATTTGAGCTATATAATTTCTTGATAGGTGAAATCTAGTTTCTCTCAATTTCATTGCTCCATCCGGTTCACAATAAGTGATAATTTTTTTTAGCATGCTCATTAAGAAAATATTAAAACCTATATAAAAATACTTAGTTTGACTAAACTACCTTTATTAAATATTGATCACATAGTTATAGTGAGGAGTGAGAAAACCTTTTAAGGATATGCAAACAAAGGTAACACTTATTTTAAACCAAAATAAAAAAGTAAACTAATCACGGAGGGAGTAACTATGACGTTATAGGAGACTAGGAGTACATAGAGATAGTTCAAGTGATTATCTTTTGAAGGCCTTCTTATAATACATATTTAATCTATGAAATTCTAACTCTTTATTGCTGTTATCTTTTTGCAGGGATAATATTCGAGTGAATGGATGAGAAATTGGAAAACTGAATCTGAGAGGTGTTCTGAGACAGTGAGAGTTTAAAATTGCAGTTTTTAGAAGAATATGCACAACATGCAAATTTGAGTGCTTAGTCTTGTAAATTCATATCTTCTAGATGCATTTACTGCCATCTTCCTGGTTCGTCCACCCTTATATTGGCTTAATCTGGCAATTCTCTATTAGAATACTACTTTCGTGCATATGCCACACGAAGCGAAAAAACGAAGATACTTGAAAAGAATGAAAATTGGAAGAGTTCCTTTTTTTCTTATATACATCGAGAGTACCGCACTAATTTAAATTTTAGGAAAAATGATATTGTATAGTCGCTTTCAAAATAATAGTCAAAAATATATATATTTTGTATATGTTTTGTATGTATATATATATATATATTCTGTATATATATAAAGATTATACAAATTTTATATACTTTTCGGATACCAAATAAAAATAGTTTCCGACACGAGCTAAAAGTGATAATACACTTTATTTTACCTCTTTGGTCAATTACTTATTTTTTTATAATTAGGCCACTTCTGAAATTACGCGAAAGAGTAAAATGTAGCATGTAAAAAAATCCGTCTAATTCTTTTGAGCAGCATTTAAGCTTTGCAAAGTGGAGGTGGAGAAATGGTCTGTGAACAAGTTGTCGATATGGACCTCATGTCCTCTTTCCCTGGAGAAAGGAATCATATGATAGTAGTTTTAAATATCCAAAAGAGAAAGCTGCTAACCTGTGCCATTTGAGCTGTAATACAATAACTATAAGTGTCCAAAAAGCTTTTAACAATAGAATTATTCAATTATTATCAAGGGCAACAGTTTCAGGGTTAAAGCTGGATATAGGATAAGCTTTGTCCAAAAATCAAGATAAAAGACTATGCCCACCAACCGATAGAACAATTTGAAAATGTAGGTTTATAGGGCGGAGAAGTTACGAGAACATGCTATTAATGAGAAAAATTGTATCTAAAGAAATGTGTTATGACACGTAAATTGATTAAGTGATCAAAGAATGACAGCTAGTTAAGACGTACGAGCAACAACAGGCACGAGTTAATAACAGAAGAGGAGGCACGGGTAGATATTCAAATAATTCAACGCCCGTATCTATTGAAACCGTTTATATCCCAGAGCACAAAAGAATGAATCTGACAATAAAAAGAGCGCATATACAACATATAACAGACATTAAATACGAAATACGTTAGGTAATTCGTATTAAGTGTAATGATTATGTAACGTAGCATTTAATGTCTTTAATTACTCATAATAAACTCATTACGATTCGGGCAAAATGTATATCTCTAAGATACCTATAAAAGGGGAAACATCTGATCAGTTGAGGACACGAAATCATTGGAATATATCTTGGTTTACTCGCATTCGTCTTGAAATATTCTTTTGCTACATAAGTTAATTTCTTTTATACATTCTTTTAGTTATCAGTAACCCGTGTTCTTCTAAATTCTAAGTTTGACTAATATTCTATTTTTTGGTTAAAAAAATTGGTTTCATTACCCAAAATCTGATAATTTATTTTTTTCTCGATTAACTTTTCTTGCTGATCAATCATGTTGAACAATAATGTTAACATTCGAGAAAACAAAGAAAACCAACAAAATAAGGTAGATCCATAAGATATTAACACTCTGATTCCAACTCCACAAGGCTCTTCCTGACAATCTCGAGAGGGAACCCCTGATGGGTCTCAAATGAATGAACATGCTCAACTTGTGAATGCTGAAACCGTTGGTGATGCTTTACAGAAAATAATTGATGCTCAGGTCAACAAAGCCGTGGAAGCACTTGTTAACCAGTTACCTATTTCAACCTCTACACCAACACCCAATAATAACACTTTGGAAAACTCTCATTTTGGACTTGTCAACTCAAGCAGCGGAGGGACTTCCAATAAATCACAAGAGGAGGAACCAGGTAATGTGGTTAATTCTAATTTACAAAACTTAGTACTAACCTTGCAAAAACAACTCAAGGAGCAAAGTGAGTAAATAGAGCAAATACCTGGAGTGCCACCCGTGATCAAAGAAGTATATATGGATCGATATTCCAACAATCCTGGAAGCCAAGTGCTGCTCCTCTTCCAATTCCAAAAAAGTTCAAAATGCCTGACATTCCAAAATATGATGGAACATCAGACCCATGAGACCACGTGACTGCATTTATGACTGGAGTAAAAGGCAACGCCTTATCTAAGCAGGAAATTGAATCTATATTGGTTAAGAAATTTGGCGAAACACTCACTAATGGAGTGCTCACATGGTACTCTCTTCTACCTGAAAGTTCTATATATTCTTTTGCTGAGCTTGGGGATTCATTCATCAAAGCACACTCGGGAGCTCAAAAGCTGGAAAAAAGAATGGAAGATATTTTAAAAATTAAAGTAGGAGACTTAGAGTTGCTTAGAGGACTTGTAGGTAGATTTCAGTGTGAAAGAATGACATTTCCACGTGTACTTGACAACTAGGCGGCTATAGCCTTTGCAAGCAATTGGAATGAAAAATGTTCAGAAGCTACGAGGAGGCTGAAAGAAAACCCTCGATAATTCCCAGCTATAACTTGGAATGACGTTTATAACAGATATAGCACGAAGCTAAGGATTGAGGAAGATAATGTTCTACCATTTCAAAAAGAAGAAAAGGTAAGTTCGAGACGTATGGAGACTAAAAAAAGGTCCGAAAAAAATAGATACGAACCTTTCATGGGACCTGCACAAAGAGACTCACGATCAAAGCAAGAAAGTCAAAGGTACGATTATAGATCAAGGAATAGCGAGTTAGGCTCGAGATTCAGGAATGACCGAAACACTCGTAAGTGACGAGATAATAATTAAAATTTAAAAGCAAGATTCCGTTGATATAACTTCAACATCACCACCTCCGAGATCGTGGCTGTTTTGAAAAGCATGGGAGATAAAGTTTGATGGCCAAAAAAAATGAAATCAAATCCAAATAGGCACAACCCTGGCCATTGGTGAGAGTTTCATAATGACCACAGACATAAAATAGCGGACTGCAGATTTCTACAAAGTGAAGTTGATCATCTGTTGAAGTAAGGGTATCTCACGGAGCTATTCAGCAAGAAAGGCAAGCAAGCTTACATGAAAAATAGACAGGAACCTCCAATACCACCGTCCCCAAAAAGGACTGTCAATGTTATAAGTGGAGGTGAAGATATTAATGGTATATCATACACGACCGCTAACAAGATTTCAAAAATAACAATCACTCAAGGGAAACGGGTGCGGTATACCTTAGAAGAAGATATCATTACATTTAACAATGCAGGTGCAGATGGAGTGTTAATACCCCACATGACGCACTAGTAATATCTTTAATTGTATTTGATACTAATCTGAAACGAGTTTTGATTGATCCAGGTAGCTCGGTAAATATTATTTTGCTAAGAGTATTGCATGAAATGATAGCCGGCGACAAAGTAATACCTAAAGCCCACACATTATGTGGATTCGACATTTCCAGTATAGTCACTAAAGGGGAGGTAACACTCTCCATATTCGCCGAAGGTGTCATCAAAGTAACAAAGTTCCATGTAGTAGATATGGAGATGACATACAACATAATTCTTGGGAGGCCATGAATACACGAATTGGATATTAACTTTGCATTAAGTTATTAAATTTTCATCACCATGGGGAATCTGTAAAATTCGTGGAGATCAACATGCATCCAGGGCGATCAATTATGTTGTAGATACAAGCACAAGAAATTAATGTAAATAGCAACCACTGAAGGCAGTTGAGGTCACCACAACGCAAACTAAAAAATTTGTTTGAGCAAGGGAGAACATATATAGGTTCAAGACCCGATACGATTTAAGAACTACATGAAAATAAAAATATGAAAACCCCAATTGAAGAATCGGAGCTTTTCGTGTTATTTGCTTAATGGCCTGATAGGAAAGTCTACGTCGGAGCTAATCTTAGCTAAGGAGCGAGAGGTAAGTTAGTTAAATATTTGAAAACTAACATGGATTTCTTTGCTTAGTCCCACTCTGACATGACAGGGATTCCACCGGAGGTAATGACTCATAAATTGAATGAAGATCCCTCATACTCTCCAGTCAAACAAAAGAAAAGAAAGCAAGGAACTTTCAAGAATCAGGTGATTCAAGATGAAGTCCAAAAATTGTTGAATATTGGTTCTATTCATGAGGTAAAGTATCCTAGCTGGTTAGCTAATACTGTTGTGTTTCCAAAGAAGAACGGTAAGTTGTGAATTTGTGTAGATTATACTAATCTTAGTAAAGCTTTCCCTAAAGACTCTTTTTCACTACCACACATAGATCAATTGATTGATGCGACAACAGGTCATGAGCTACTAAGCTTTTTAGATGTATATTCGGGTTGTAATCAAATTAAAATGTATCTTAAAGATGAAGAAAAAACTTCGTTCATAACAGACAGGGGGACTTATTGTTATAAGGTAATGCCCTTTTGTCTAAAGAATGCAGGTGCAAAGTATCAAAGGTTAGTTATAAAAATGATTCAAGAAAATTTAAGGAAAACTATGGAAGTACATATAGATGATATGCTTGTTAAAACTCAGCATTCGAAGGATCACATATCTCATTTATCTAATACATTTTCAATTTTGTGCAAATATAATATGAAATTAAACCCCAAAAAATATACATTTGGTGTTGCATCGGGTAAGTTTTGGGATTTTCTTATTTATATCCGTGGTATTGAGGTAAATCCTGCACAGGTTAAGGCCATCGAGGAAATCGCTGATATACTTCCAAATAAGAAAGAAGTTCAAAGGTTAACAGGAAGGATTGTAACTTTGGGGAGATTCAACTCCAAATAATCAGAGAAATGCTTTAAATTTTTCTCGGCCCTTAAAAAGCAGGATCATTATGAATGGAATGAAGAATGTAACATGAGCTCAGAAACTTGAAAAAGTACTTGTCAAATCCGCCCTTATTGGCAAAACCAAAAGCAGAGGAAAGGCTACTTATTTGCCTTGCCGTTTCAGAAGTAGCGGTAAGTGCTGTATTGGTTCGGAATGAGCAAGGTAAATAATACCCCATTTATTATGTTAGTAAATCTTTATTAGATGCGGAAACACGGTATCCTCAGCTAGAAACACTTGCACTTGCATTAATTACGACATCTAGGAAATTTAGACCTTATTTTCAGTGTCATCCTATTGTTGTATACCTGCTTACCCTTTACGAAATATATTACATAAGCATGAGTTATCAAGAAAATTGGCTAAGTGGGCTATAGAGTTAAATGAATGCAAAATCACCTATCTACCTACGACTGCTATAAAATAACAAGTATTAGCTGATTTCATGGCTGATTAAGTAAAGATATGCAATTAGAAGCAGAAAAAGAATCGCAAGTGTTCAATAGAGCCAACCCAGGAACTTGGACTTTATTCGCTGATGGTTCATCTAACGTAAAAGGTGCGGGTTTAGGGATTGTCTTGGTACCACCTATGGGTGAAACCGTTCGACAAGCCATTAAATGTAATTCCATGACTAACAATGAAGTAGAGTATGAATTTGTTCTTGCAGGTCTAGAACTGTCACGAGAACTTGGCATAAATTAGGTTATTATCAAGAGTGATTCACAACTTGTGGTTAATCAAATACGGGGGACTTATAGAGTCAGGGAAACGAGGATGAAGCAATACCTAGAAAATGTATGAGAATTAATAAAGCAATTTCAAACTTGGAAAGTTACACAAATACCAAGGGATGAGAATGTTGAAGCAGATTGTTTAGCTAACCTCGCATCAGCGGCTGACGTGGAAGAGATTCAAACGCATCAATTATACATTTATTTCATTCAGTTCTTGACCCTGATAAAAATGAGGTAAGTTTTAATAATTTAACTTGGGATTAGAGAAACCAAATTATTGCTTTTTTGTAGTATAGTACCATTCATGAATATAAGAAGAAAGCTCACACGCTTCGAAACAGGGTTGCTCGTTAGTGCTTAAAGAAAGGAAATTTATATCTCAAAATATTTGGAGGACCTCTTGCAAGATACCTCGGACCTTCTCAAACAGAATATGTAATGAGAGAGGTTCATGAGGGGCATTGTGGGAATCTCGCAGGAGGAAGCTCATTAGTAAGAACCCTTATTAGGTAAGGCTATTACTGGCCCAAAATGGAAGAAGAAGAAAGTTTCGTGACTAATTATGATAAATTCCAAATGTACGGTAACAATATGCATAGACCTGCGGATTTGCTACATCCAGTAATCGCGCCATGACCATTTATGAAATGGGGAATGGATATCATTTGTCCATTACCACAAACGAAAGGACGGGTAAAATTTTTTGCACGTCCTTACTGATTACTTTACTAAATGGATAGAAGTAGGTGCATTTAAATAGGTATGAGAAAAAGAAGTCAAGGATTTCATTTGGAGAAATATCATATGTCGATGTGGAGTACCAAAGGAGATTGTGTGTGATAATGGCCCTCAATTTATAGGAGCTCAAATCACTGAATATTTTCAAAGTTAGCAAATTAAGAGGATTACTTCAACACCTTACCCCCAATGGAAAATGGGCAAGCAGAATCGACGAACAAAACTATTATAAACAATCTAAAGAAGTGGCTAGAAGAATCAAAAGGTAGCTAGCCTGAGGTGTTACATGGAGTTTTATGTGCGTGACGTACTACTACAAAAATAGGCACGGGAGAAACACCGTTTATATCAGTTTATGGAGACGAGGCACTGATTCCAGTTGACATAGGAGAGCCAAGCACATGGTTCACACAGGTAACACAAGAATTTAATGATGAAGAAATGCGAGTCAAACTTGACTTACTCAAAGGAAGGATAGAAGCTGCATTAATAAGAATGGCAGCACAGAAACGTGTCATAGAACGATATTATATTTGAAAAGCATGCCTCATATTGTTTAAAGTTGGGGACTTCGTGCTTTAAAAGGTTTTTCAATCTTCAAAGGCAGTTAAGTGGGTAAATTATGTCCAACATGGAAAAGACCCTATAGAGTTTGGAATATGGCAGAAAAGGAAGCATATGAACTGGAGACAATGGATGGCAAGATAATTCCTTTGCATTGGAATGTTGTTCATTTGAAGAGATATTATTTCTAAGGAATACTCACAGTCAGGTATTGTTATATTAAATTATATTTTTGAGTTTTCAAGATTTTACTAACGATTTTAGATGATAGGCAAAAATCTTTCCCGTACTAACTGATGAGTCACGACCTGTAAAGTAAACAGAATAACTCTAAATTCCTCGCGTGGGTTACAATTATTCTGATAGAAATTCAAACGGGTTAAGTAGACTTCATCTATAATCGCACCCCCGAGTCTCGCTTCTTTTTCCTTTTCAAGAAAAGGACTTAATGAGGGAAACAATCAAGTGCTCGAGGCTTCATACTTCAACACTCAAACACTCAAACTCTTGGGGGACTACATAATATGCACAAGTATTTATAAAGGAGGCAAAAAAGATTGAACAAATAAAGCCTAGAAAAGCCAAGTGCAGAGTAAAAATCATATGAAGTCACGAGCCACGATTAAAGAAAACCTTACTGTAGTTAGGGTAAAATCCATGTATTAATGCATTTTATAAAGTGAAACCTTGCGTTTATTGTTCAGAAACGGGTTATAAAGAAAAACCTTGTGTTTTATTTTATTATTTTTTCATAAATCTGTTACTAGAAAAATAGTTACGAGGAAGTTATAGATGTACTTCAAATACATGTAAAGTATTATTCAAAACTTATCAGAATTATTTCAAAGAAACATGTGTGTTCCTATCTCTTTCGTCATATGATAACACCGTTATGAAGTTGAGACGTTTCTTCATTAAGTGTCGAAATAAAAAAGGGCCCTCTTTTATAAAACTCATGTTTAAGTTATTAAGTCATGAGATTAGGAGAAGCATTTTTATAGCACAAAAAATGCAAAATTATTCTGTAAGTCCTTAAGAAGAAAAAGGCAAGAGTAAATATAATATAAGAAAAAACTAAAGACTAAATACAAAATTTAGTCATCAAGCCACGAAATACTTTATACAGCTTACCCCATAAAGAACTTGGAGAGTTGCATTCCAAAGTCAATCCTCAAATGAAGCCAATGGTTCTTTACATAACGTTTCAAAGTAAAAAAAAAAGGAGTTCAACACAAGGAAAATGTTTCAGCAAGAAGTTGAAAGAACTGAAAAAGATACATCAATGATCGCACATTGATCTTGATTCACAGCAACAGGCTCAACTTGGGTAAGAGCGGCATCAGGAGTGGTTTCAACTTGACTCATAGAAGTAGGTTCGATTGGTCTGGAAGAAGAAGTGATATCTGTATGAGTTACAGGCACGAGAGCTTCAATCATTGGAGAAGGAAAATCCTGAGGTTGCAGAGTCTGTTCAATAGTTTCGTTAACTTTAGCTAATTCAGACTCCAAGTGAAAGCCTTTTTGACCCGCCTCAATAAAAGTATCACGACTAGAATTCAAAAAAGTCCAACTTACTTCGACATCAAATTTTTCTTCAAGGATCTCATAATCCTTCTCCGTGGCAGTGACCTTATTCTTAATCTCTTCATTCTCGGCCAAGGTAGAATTATAAGAAGCTTGAAGAGAAGCCTGAGAGATATTTAAAGCACGTACCTTGTTAATAGAAATTCACAGATATTCTTGTGCTTGAGTTAAATTTTGTAAGAGCTCTTCAGCATAAACTTCTTTTTGGTTCAACGGAGCCTTCAACATCCTGTTCTCCTCGCTAGCTTTAGAAAGCTGTTCCGAACAGGAGGTTTCGAGGCGTTCTTTCTCCTTTTCTTCTTGGCTCATGGAAGCCTTGATAACCGCTAGCTCCAAAGTTAATGCTTGTACCTACTGCTTTAAGGTATCCATTCTCTCTTGCAAATCTTCCATGTCAATTGGAGCACTGTCAAATTGCTCTTTCCAATTGATTGCTCCCAACGGTGACGTGCAACCTTATTTGAATCACGTGTTGTCTTCTCCAAGAGAGAGATTCCATTCATTAGCTCTGTTCCGATTAGATTGGCCTAAAAAAAGAAGGGAAAAAAATACCAAATATAGAAATTTTTACAAAGTAAAAAAGTTAAGAACAGAAAGAAAAAGAATACCCTTAGAGTGGCATGCACTATGTCATTCATCTAGGTTAGGCAGCTATGGATCTTAAGTTTTTCCTTCTCGTTTGGGCAAATTAAAGGCTCAAGCCAAACGTTTGCTTGACCATATTTCCTTATAAGGCTACTGTTAGCAGTAACTTCAATAGTAATGCTTCTCATCACAACACTTCTACTCAAAGAGCCCGTCTCCATATGGTGAACGATAAGTGGGGGAATTATCAAAAGAAGAGCAGAGGAAGAAGTGAGAATAGTAGAGGGAGGAACAGAAACAGTTGGAGAAGGTAAGGAAAGAATAGCAGGTGCGTGAGTTGAAAAGGAAGATAATGGGAGTTCATCTAAAATTGTTCGTACATCTGCACTATCAAAACCACTAAAAAGAGGTTGGTTAATGGACTCACGAGTATCACGAGGAGTGGCGTCTTTGTGAGGAATAATGGTTGGTTCATCAACAGGTATGGCCTCAGCTTCGTCATCAGAGACAATACGCCTTTTTGCTCATAATATCGTCACCGGGGATCCTACTTCATCTTCCTCTTTGGAATCTTCTTCTTCCAGAGCTTTCCTTTTTGCGGAAGAAGATCCCAAGATTGTTTCACGGGCTAAGGAGGTCAGAGTACCTGAAGAGTCACAAGAAACAGCAACAACTTCACAAGTGACTCCTCGAATAGCAAATCCTGATAAAAAAAAAGGATGGAATTTAGAACAAAAAAAATATTAATATGCGTGTGAGTCTTTAATTTCCAACCATAATGAGTAGAAAGTTTTTTCCAGGATCTACCCTCCATTGGAGCGGTCTTCAACAACTTATCTACCCAACCAAAAAAGTTGGGTACATCTTCTACAACTCCCATGGTTGCTATAAAAAGGAAATATTAGGAAAATTAATAAACTTGAAGAAAAAAAGACAGGAGAAGAAAATAAAACTTACGTGCAAAAATCTAATTTTGGGGAAGGGAACATTATCTCTACCCACTAAGCCAACAGTAGGGCAGCAACAAACCGAGCATACCAGCCACGGACCTTATCATCTTCGAGGCTCACTAAAACCCTCTTGCTCCTGGCTGCTAGGGTAAAAATTCCATTGAGGAAAAGCCTAGGGGAGTAGAGGTGGATTAGGTGAGGAAAAGTAAAGCTAACGTTTGCTAAATTGCCAAGATGCCTCAAACAGGCAATTGTCCTCCATACAATTGGACCAATCTTGCCCAAACAGACATTGAAGAAACGACAAAAATCTAAAATGTCCGGGTCGATGGCTGTTTGAACCCTAAAGTGAAAGGGTATGGGTAATCAAACGAAAGCCCAATCATGTAAGAAGTGATTCTTTGATTTGGATTGGGAATAATTATGGGAAAATCTCTACTCCACTAACAGTCTTTACGAACTATGGGGCCTAGAGTCTCTGTAATCTGAGTTGGGAAGGCATTGGCATGGTCTAAGGTAGCGGCTTATTTTCTAAGAGATTCCCTGTCATGGTAAAAAGATAGCTTTGTTGGAACTATCTCTTCAACCAAAGACTCGCATAAAGGCTCATAAGGTTCTCTGATTCTAGATGAAGACCTTTGCGAAAGGGAACCTCTAGTTCTAGAAGAAGGACTAGAACTAGGAGAAGGCGTAGAAGTGATCTAAAATAGGAGTTCTCCTAGAGTTAGGGTTTGGTAAAGTCAAGGTGAAGAAGATCAAGATCGAAGTAGAGAAGAAGTAAATAGAGATTTAAAGAATAGGGGTGTTCAATATGTTTTATGTAATAGAAGACAAAGAAAGAAGTTATATTTATATTGAGGGACAATCAGCAAAAGGAAAAAGTACAATGATGGAAGAACCATAATAATGATAACTGACACTTTCAGAATAGTGGAGACGTAGGAAAAACCTATAAAAGGGATGCAAAATACAAGAACCAATGGGAAAACGGCACGCATACAGAGCATTAAATGGAAGCGACAATTGAAGCGTCAGTTTTGTCATTGCATTTACGGTGACAAAAATTTTCTTTCCCAAATATTCAACTGATGAATAAATGAAAAGTGGGGGACTATTTGTATTGGGAAAAATTATATTTAAGAAAAAGTTCATGACGCGTAGATTGAATAAGTGGTCAAAGAATGATAGCTGGTTAAGAGGCACGAGCAACAGCGGGACGAATTACAACAAGCACGGGCTAATAACAGAAGAGGAGGCAAGGATAGATATTCAAATAATTTAGTGCCCGTACCTATTGAAGTCGTTTATCTCGAAGAGCTCGAAAGAATGAATCTAACAGTAAAAAGAGAGCATATACAACTATTATAGACATTAAATTTGAAATATGTTAGGAAATTCGTATTAAATGTATGATTATGTAACGTAGCATTCAATATCTTTAACTACTCATAATAACTTCATTGTGATTTGGGAAAAATGTATATCTCTAGGAGACCTATAAAAGGGAAACATCTAATCAGTTGAGGACACGAAATCATTGGAACATATCTTGGTTTACTCGCTTTAGTTTTGAAATATTCTTCTACTGCATAATTTAATTCTTTTTATACATTCTTTTGGTCATCAGTAACCCGTGTTCTTCTAAATTCTAGTTTCGACTAAAATTCTATTTTTTGGTAAGCACTTATCCTAAAGTAGCATCACCCTACCATCCTTCCGTAATAGTGTTGGAACAATTGGTTATGGAGAATAAGAATTGGCTTGGGGCGACAAGGACGCCGTCCTTAAGGTATTTTGCCTATATAATGATAAATAAAATTATGTGTATCGCTCAGAGTTCAACAAACTCTTTCAGTTATTTAACTGAGAACAGAACTAGCAAAAAATTCAAGAAAGAACTTAGTGTATGGGAGGAAGAAGAAGATTCAGAAAATTCTGGTAGAAAGTGTATCTTTAGCTCTTCAACCATGTTTATATAGGTGTTGCCTCCAACAACTAAATAATGGCTAGTTAACGACTAGTTAACAACTAGTTTAACTCTATCAATTGTAAAATAATTTACAAAATACAAAGTAGATATAACTAATATATCAAAAAGAAAAGATTTTTCAAGCTAAGATGGACATTACTTTTTGAGATATAACTAATTTTCTAACAAATAGATGGATCCAACATCAAAAGGTTGATATTATCCCTCACGGACCAAAATAAGTTTAGGGACTTGAGAGTGAAACAAAACATAAGGAGACAAACCCATCTACCGATAAGAGATGCAGCTACATCAAAAGACATTATATATCTTGCTTGCAAACATATCTAAGTAGGATTAAATATATTACAGAGGTACTCCATATTATAATTATCGTTGATCAGCATGAACCCGTTATTCTGAAACTCTTGATGCTCCAAAAGTTTTGGAGAGTCCTCCAAAACAAACCAAAAAATCCAATAAGGTATATGAAGAAGATGATATTCATGAACTTTGTGACAATTTCTCTCGAGAGTATTTTATTTCGTACCTAACATCAATCATGAGACAAATTCTCTCTTTGGGAAGAATGAAACTCAGAAAATTTAGCCTTTTCCCTGGCAGTAAATTTGGGGATATGGATTTAGCTCAAATAATTCCCACCCGGTGGGACTATACTGGATAGTTGTTGTTGTTGTTGTTGGATTTAGCTCGAATAAGTTTTGTTTTGTCAGTGTCCTGCCTGCATTTGCAGCCATTGCCATCAGACCAGAATGCCTGGGCAACACACATCACCTTCTCTTTACAAAATTAAGATGCTACACTTTCTCGAATATATTATGGAAGATTTATCCTCTTAAACTGTGTTGATCCCGTGATTTCCTATCGACCACCATCTAGACTCTCGATGACGATGAAGGAAGTTTCACTCAGCATATTTATTCTAAATATATGAAAAGAAAACCTGGAAAGGTCCTTACATGCCTACTTGCATTTTTTGGAGAACTTATGACTCATATTTTCGAAAAATTAAAATTGTATTCTATATAACTTTTTCGATCCCGTAGAAAAACGATTTGAAGAAAATTTAAAAGTAAAATTTTATATATATACGTATCTTTCCCATCAGATGTGGTCGATTAAGAAATTCAACTAGGTAGACATCCAGCTCTTTCAATTCGATTTAGCACTGTGGCTCAATTATCACATCTGAAAACATCAAATTAGAAAAAACTGAATATAAAAAGTAAAACCACAGGCAACCTGAAAATCATAAATGATAGTCAGACACTTATTTAAACTACGAGTCCGGAACTAAAATAATGTAAAATGCAAATCGGAAAACCGAAGTAACCTGGGAAAAGAAATAAAGAACCAAAGTACCTATACCCTCAAGGCCAAACGTCCCATGCTAAAGGACATCTGGTCAACATTGACAGAGAATAGTGCATGATAGGTGTGCGCTATACATGTCTACCCTTATAATACTGCAGGTAGTGAGCCCGTTGACCTATTTTCTGTAACTTCTATCCCGTTTTCTCTCTTCTTTAACTTAATCTTAGATTACTTATGTCTAATACTTCATAAAGTTCAATTCATTCTAACGAACGCCATATTCGCCACTTTGGAGATTACTGTAGTAAGGACTCGACCAAACTTTTTGGGGTTGCAAACTTTCGAAAGTGTAGTTTTTGTCAATTAAATTTATATAGGATATGAGATTTTTGTTAGGATTATAATATCCACGAAAACATTATAGCCTTCATATCAAATTATTTGGAATAACAACATAAGCGGAAGCGTACCTGAATCCATAAGTGGAAATCCTTAGTCCTTCTTGATGATTGTCCAAATGTTTGGCTTTGAAAGCTCCTTGATCCTTCTTGAAGATTGTCCTTCTTTAAGAATTGGCTTTCACAAGAATTTATCTAAGACCAAAAATGGAGAGTGGTTTTCCACTTGATATGCAAGACAACAATGGTTCTCTCTCTCAATGGGTGGAAGAAGAAGAGAATGTCTTGCATTCTAATGGGAACCATAACCCCCACTTATAACACATGAGTTATGAAACTCAAAAGTCATAATGTAACCATGGTTACATATATGTAACCTTAGTTAGCCCATCATTAACTAAGGTTACCCTTTTAGGTATCTACACATTAGTCCTACACTTTATATGACAATATATTGGCCCCCTTAACAATGTCCATAAGACCACCAATTTAGGCCAAACCAAAAGATAGCACATAACATATAATTAATCCATATATTATTCATATGTATGTAGATATAAGTCCATATATCTAACAATCTCCCACTTGGGCGATATACTCATACATATGTACAAACCTTAGCATTATATGTTACAATATAACCTTATGAGCTCAAAATTGCTATCATAATAAAGTTGTCATGAACAATCCGGTCTATCAATCATACCAACATAGGAACTAAGAGCTCTTAGTTACTCTTTCGTAACTGGAACCAACATAGATCACGTATATCAATATAACCAACGACATGGATCAAGTATAAGTGTGTAGCATGGAAATAACATAAAGTGTGGTCTGAAATAGGATGTCTATTTCCAACTGGTTCTCTTTATTGAGATCAATCATAAACTTTAAGAGTACAAAAACTTTAAAAACTAAATATCTGCAGATATAACTTTAAAACTGAATTACTGAATGTAATGGACAATACATAATTGTATAATACAAACTCCCACTAAAATTCATAATCCTTAACTGATTTGACACCCATGCAAGCAATATGCTCATGAAATACTTTTGGTGTCAATCCCTTAGTAAGCGGATCCGCAATCATGGAGTTTGTACTGATGTGCTCAATGCACAATTGCCCATTCTGTACTCTTTCTTTAACAACCCGAAATTTAACGTCCATATGTTTTGCTTTCGTCAAACTACTGTTGTTATTAGCATAAAGGACTGCCGATCTGTTGTCGCATAATAGCCTAAGTGGCTTTTTAATGCTGTCAAGTATGCGCAGTCCACTAACAAAATTCCGCAGCCATAATGCCTCATTGGATTCTTCATAACATGCCATGAATTCCGCTTCCATGGTGGAAGTGGCCGTAAGAGTTTGCTTAATGCTTCTCCATGAGATAGCACCGCCAGCAAGCATGTAAATATAGCCTGATGTAGACTTCAGACTATCCTGACATCCAGCAAAATCGGAGTCGGTATACCCGATGATCTCAAGCTGGTCCGATCTCCGATATGTAAGCATGTAATCCTTTGTTCTCTGTAAGTACCTCGTGACCCTTTTGGCTGCCTTCCAATGGTCCATTCCCGGATTGCTTAGATATCTGCCTAACATCCCAACATGTATGCTATATCTGGTCGTGTACATACCTGAGCATACATTAGACTACCTACAGCCGAAGCAAAAGGTGTCTTCTGCATTTCCGAAGTTTCATTATTATTATTTGGGCACTGTTTGAGACTAAACTTGTCTCCCTTAGAAACAGGGGTGTTGCCTGGTTTACAATCATGCATGCCAAATCTTTTAAAAACCTTATCGATATAGCCCTTTTGTGATAGACCGAGAACACATTTGGAGCGATCTCGTTGTATCTAAATTCCTAATACAAAAAAGGCTTCACCAAGATCTTTCATTTCAAATTTCTTTGAAAGAAATTTCTTAGTTTCATGCAATAATGCTATGTCGTTACAGGCAAGCAGGATGTCATCGACATATAAAACTAGAAAAATAAACTTACTCCCACTGAACTTATGGTATATACAGTCATCAGCAACATTCGGTTCAAAACCAAAAGATGTAATGACTGCATGAAACTTATAATACCATTGACGGGAAGCCTGCTTGAGCCCATAATTGGATTTCTTTAATTTGCAAACCCTTTTCTTTGATTCATCCGAAACAATGTTTTCAGGTTGCACCATATAAATTGTTTCCTCAATGTCACCATTGAGAAATGCTGTCCAAACACCCATCTGATGAAGTTCAAGATCAAAATGTGCTACTAGTGCCATTATAGTCCTGAAAGAGTCTTTTGATGAAACTGGAGAGAAAGTCTCTTTATAATCAATGCCTTCCTTTTGAGTGTAGCCTTTTGCGACAAGACGAGCTTTATACTTAATAACATTTCCCCCTGAATCCCTTTTGGTTTTAATAATCAATTTACAACCAATTGGTTTAATTCCTTCGGGCAATGTAACAAGCTCCCAAACGTCATTATTGCTCATAGACTTCATCTCATCATTCATGGCATCAATCCACTTTTGAGAGTTAGAACCCTTAATGACTTGACGGAAGTTGACTGGATCATCTTCCTCAAGTCCAATATCACTTTCTTGTTGTTGGAGAAATACAACATAATCATCCGGAATTGCATTTCTCCTCTCTATAGTGGATCTCCTTAATGGCACTTCAGTTTCTTGAGGTTGTTGAGTTTGATTTTCATTAGTAATATCAGGAACTTGATTGGGGAGATTTTCGAGATTGTCTTGAACTGGGTTGTGTGATCCGTGTCAGGAATGAGAACACCCTGACCAAGATCAACAACTTGAGGGAAAGACACATGTTCTTCCTCAAAGACAAAATCTCTAACAACTTTATCTCCCCACCCCCCAAACTCAATATCCTAAAAAAACCTAGCATTACCCGTCACAAACATAGTTCTAGAAGTGGGATCATAAAACTTAAACCCCCTGGATCTTTCAGAGTATCCAACAAAATAGCTACTAACCGTTTTAGCATCCAGTTGCTCTTCATTCGGCCTATAAGGCCTTGCCTCAGCTGGACAACCCTAAATGTGTAAGTGCTTAATACTGGGTTTATGCCCAGTCCAAAGTTCATATGGGGTTTTGATTGTAGCTTTAGCTGGAACTCTATTAAGAATATAAGCTGCGGTTTTTAATGCTTCTCCCCAGAGTGAGTCTGGCAAAGTAGTACGACAAATGATACTTCTTACCATATCCTTAAGGGTCCGATTTCGTCTCTCAGCTACACCGTTCATCGTAGGACTGCCTGGCATAGTATACTAAGGGACGATCCCACATTCATCTTGGAATTTAGCAAATGCCCTGGACGTTGTTCACTTGAACCATCATATCTGCCATAGTATTCACCACCACGGTCAGATCTAACGGATTTAATCCTTTTGCTTAGTTGATTTTCAACTTCAGCCTTATATGATTTGAACACGTCTATGGATTGGGACTTTTCATGAATAAGATATAGGTACCCATAACGAGAGTAATCGTATATGAATGTGATAAAGTATTGTTGACCATTCCTACAAGGAGTAGGGAATGGCCCACAAATATCCGTATGTATCAATTCTAAGACGTCCGAAGCTCTCTTAGCACCTAATCTCGTCTTGTTTGCTTGTTTTCCCTAGATTCACTAAACACAAATATCCGAATTTGAGGGATCAAGAGAATCAAGAATTCTATCTGACACGAGCTTCTAAATTCTTTGAATGGATATGTGACCCAAACGTTTGTGCCAGAGTGATATAGAATTCTCATTAGTTAATTTTCTTTTGGTACCACTTATACTTGTATGCAATGTTTCATTATGTGAGGTTATTGTGTCAACCAAATATAGGCTATCAAATGTTGATAAAATACCAGCACGGATAAGATTTGAATTCTGAAAGAGACTAACTTTATTGTCACCAAATGAACATGAATAACCGGATATGTCCAATTTGGGAATAGAAATTAAATTCCGTCTAAAAGACGATACAACAAAAGTCTCACCCAAATCTAATTAAAAACCAGTCTTAAACAACAGCCTAAATTTTCCAATAGCCTCAACTGGCACCTTCTTGCCGTCACCCACATAGATGTATCTTTCACCATCATTTGGTGTTCGGCAGTTCAGGCGACCCTGCATAGATATACTTATGTGAGTAGTAGCAGCCGAATCTACCCACCAAGTATCCTTAGGTACCGAAATTAAATTAACTTCAGAACAAACAATAGAAAGAAATGTACCTTTTTTCGCACGCCAAGCGTGGTACTTGGTACATTCTTTCTTCACCTGATTAGTCCCCTTACAGAAAAAGCAACCTGATTCTGAAGTTTCAACCTTAGGTTCCTTATTTTGCTTTTCCTGGGGCCTTGCAACCGCAACTTCCTTACCTTTCCTCTTCTTAGTATCCTTAGAAGAGGATACCAAATGAGCACTTTCTGTCTTATCTTGCTTTATCCTTTCCTCCTCTTGCACACAATGTGAAATGAGCTCATTAAGAGTCCATTTCTCCTTCAGGCAGTTGTAACTGACCATAAACTGATTAAAATGTGCAGGAAGAGATATCAAAACTAAGTACACAAGCAGTTCCTCAGGTAATTCCAGCTTGAGTGACTTAAGTTTCGAAGCAAGATGAGACATTTCCAAAATGTACTCCCTTATGTTTCCCTTGCCTTTATACCTCATGGAAATAAGCTTACTCAAAAGAGTACTTGTTTCCGCCTTTTCGTTTTGTGCAAAACGCTTTTCAAGGTTTTCAAGGAAAACTTTGGCATTAATTTCATCGTTCATAGTACCCCTGAATGATTCTGGAATTGCACGTTTCATGATCATTAGACTCATGCGATTTGAGCGTACCCACTTCTCCATCTCCCTCTTTTCATCAGAAGAAGATGTAACCTCAAGAGAAGCAGGTTGCTCAATCCGAAGTGCAAGGTCTAGATCCATGCAACCGAGAACGTTCATAATGTTCTCTTTCCATTCCTTAAAGTTTGTGCCGTTAAGCACAGGGATGCTGTTTATATTAGCAGATATCAAAGCAGCTGAAGAATTCACTGAAAATAGAACAAGGATAACTTAATACATGCTTATAATTACTGGAACTTTAACTTTAGTTTATAGATTCAAAATAGGCAAATCCCATTACAAGATACCTAGCACAACATTGATTTTAGTCTTTGGACAGAAAATCAACTTGTAAGTGGTACTCTTGGTGTAGCTATCAAATATTTACAACAAACTCCTGTCAAATATCAAGCCTTCCTTTGGGCCGACTTAATATTCACATGGAAAACCAAACAATTGTCACATATTTATCACCACAAGCGTATTCGAATTCCTGCCAAATAACAACCTTCCTTTGGGCCGGTGTTAAACGCATGGAATACTAACATCCACAGTCATCTTATATTCCTAGATTAATCAATCTACACAAAAGAGGTTACTTTGGCAACATAATGCTTCAATTGACTAATTTAAAATATTAGATGCTAAATCATATAGTTCCTTAAGCCGTATATTGAATCTTAACTGAAAAATTACATGTTTTGACATGTAATATCTGAATATTAATTGTTTTAGTCTTAATTGGACTATACCAAAATCTGAAGCATGATGGACTAAAAACAATTAATATTAAAAACTAAATATTAAAGTATAAAATATTAATAATTAAAAAAACTGAATATTAATTGACATATTAGTAATGTACAATTAAAATCTGAAAACATAATACTTAAAACGTTTCTTTAATTATGAAAAACGTTTCTTACATTATGTCCTCATTAAACTGCCAGAAAACAAAACGTTTCTGCAATTTATTGCCAGATAATCGATTATCTGAGCCTGATAATCGATTATCTGGGCCTTCTGGAATCTCAAATTTTGCTGAAAAACTAGGATAATCGATTATCCTAATCTTGGCTCTCTGGAATTTCCAATTTTGCTGAAAAAACTCCAGATAATTGATTATTTTAACAATAATCGATTATCCTCAGGTTCTGTTTCAAAAATTTTTGATGAACAAAATGCAATAATCGACTATTTAAAAAAAAATAATCGATTATTCTCTGTTACTGTTTTGCAAAATTTTGGTGAACTTTAATAATTATTCCAGGACCTTTTGCGGCGACGAACGCTGCCACAAAACCCATAAAAGTTGCCGCTAAATGTGTTAGTGGCGACTATGTATTGAAACTGGAAACTGGAGTTGCCGTCACTGAAGGTTATTTGTAGCAACAATTCCTTGTTTATGTTTCTTGTTGTGCAACAACCAAAATTTTGCAAACTTCAATATTTCAATTCATATAGAGATAACAAGATATTGAAACACCAAAGTTCATCAACAACATAACATTCATGAAATCATGCTATATCATGGTAGTAGAATTTCATAATCAAAATTCTATCTTAATTTAAACATGAAGTTTTATATAACATGGATTTCATGAACTTCCAAATAATCCAAATATGAAGGAGGCTCTGATACCAATTGTTAGGATTATAAATCCGGCTAATACATAATAGCCTTCATATCGAATTATTTGGAATAACAACATAAGCGGAAGCGTACCTGAATCCATAAGTGGAAATCCTTAGTCCTTCTTGATGATTGTCCAAATGTTTGGCTTTGAAAGCTCCTTGATCCTTCTTGAAGATTGTCCTTCTTTAAGAATTGGCTTTCACAAGAATTTATCTAAGACCAAAAATGGAGAATGGTTTTCCACTTGATATGCAAGACAACAATTGTTCTCTCTCTCAATGGGTGGAAGAAGAAGAGAATGTCTTGCATTCTTATGGGAACCATAACCCCCACTTATAACACATGAGTTATGAAACTAAAAAGTCATATGCATGTAACCGTGGTTACATATATGTATCCTTAGTTAGCCCATCATTAACTAAGGTTACCCTTTTGGGTATCTACACATTAGTCCTACACTTTATATGACAATATATTGGCCCCCTTAACAATGTCCATAAGACCACCAATTTCGGCCAAACCAAAAGGTAGCATATAACATATAATTAATCCATATATTGTTCATATGTATGTAGAGATAAGTTCATATATCTAACAATTTTTACTCACCCAACGATAATTACTTGTTGCATGTTGTTGAACAAAGGGGCTTGCAATTATTTTAGGTGGCATCATGAATAACCAAGACTCCCCTATGAGAAGTCTCTCGGTTGACGTTGATACCGCGACATCACAAAACAATATGAAGTAAAAACAATCGTTTTAGCGCAAAAAAACCCAAAAAGACATGGATTTTCTTAGACCGTTATTGAAAGAATCGGAACAAATAAGAGAACACCTAAAAGATAGGTCGATCGAAATTGAACATGAGATATATCATCTGAACAATTAAAATAAAGATAAAAATAAGAGGGATCGACTAAATTTAAAGATCAGATATACAACTTTGTGAAGTGTTAGACAAATGGTAGTGTTATTTCATTGTTGTTTTGAAAGGGTTTTCTAGAGTGGCTTGCGGAAGCAAAAACCGTTGTTTATCTTAGTCGTTTCTTTCATTATCTCTCTTATTGTTTCTTCTTATCATTAGCATTGTTATCTTGTTAGGTGTTTGCTATAATTCTTACAATATTTAATTTTCCTATTTGTTAAAAGAAAAAGAAAATATAATTACCTTAATTGGGTTTTCCTTCTTGTAGAAGAAAATTATAAATCTCTCATATTTGGATAGCCCTTTTTCTTGTAGGAAAATGTTTGGACTTCTATAAATTAAGGATCCTTCATTCTCATTCAGTAGCATCTAAATGTACCTACTAAGTGCTTGAGAGTCGTGTTTAGGGGGAGAGAACTTTATGTGACAAGTGTTCGTGTGTCACTTGTGTTTGCCTCTTTATGAGGTTCTTCTCAAATTGTTTTGTACTCTCTTTTTTATATAGTGGATTGCTCATCTCTGCTGTGGACATATGTCAGTTGACCGAACCATGGTAAATGATTGTATCTCTTTTTGGCAGATTTTTTCTTTGTTGTCTGATTTATCGTTGTTCAAGGTTCGCTGTCGCGACCCGAAATTCCCATCCTTGGGAGTCGTGATGGAGCTTACTCGTAGAAGCAAGGAAAACCACACATTTAGAATCCATAAATACTTTTGTTTCAAATCATTTTTACAAATTTAATTAATAGGAAATAAATAATTAAACACCAGCGGAATTCGTAATTTAGCGAAAGACTTGAACAAAATAAACCAAGATAATAAGGAAAGTCCACATATGTCTCTACCCAGAACTGGTTTCACAATATCCACGGACTACTAAGATTTACTACATCAACCGTTCGAAAGAAAGTAATATTTTTTTCTCGAATATAAGAGATAACAGATAATATTTAAAGATAGACGAGATGTCGGGCATGCGGACGCCTGCAGGACTACCTCGGGATCTTGTTGACTGAAGGCTGGCTATACTGCAACACACCGTAAGCTGCTTCGGTATCTGAACATAAGTGCAAACTGTAGCATCTGCATAATCGACCCCATCTGCTGGAAAGTGTCTGGCCTAACCCCTGCGAGGTAGTGACGAGGCTAGGACCAAACTCGATATAAATCTTTGCAGTTATATAATATATGACGGAAGTAAACAAGTAAAAAGTAGTTAAAAGGGAGGGGGTACATGCTATGGGGGAACAATTTAACTTAGCAGAAAACAACAAAAATAAAGGATTAGTACAATATCTAAAACAACATAATCATACTACTGTTGCAGCACGCAATACGATCCACATGTATATATATAGCTGTTGCGGTGTGCAACCCGATCTAATAAATATAACATATTTATTGCGACGTGTAACCCAATCCCATATGATATTTGCTGTGGCGTGCAACTCAATGCATTAACATATTTATTCTGGCGTGCAACCCGATCTATAAAATCTGTTGCGTCATGCAATCCAATACAATACAATGTCTATTGTAGCGTGCAACCCTATCCATATATATATATTCATTAATGAAAATATTTCAGCGCGCAACGCGTTCTAAATGTACAACTTACAGTGTGACAACAGTCTCGACAAAGAATTAACTATAAATTACTCTATCCCGGAAAGGAACTCAGCAGCTCGAGTATATGTGTCCCGACAAGAGAGAATCAGCTAAAACTAATCTCAATTCTACTTCTAACACCTCTATTATCATCACTTCTAACTCATAATTAACCTTCACGAAACTAAACAAAGCCTTTGCTTAATACCGCAGATTTTTTCATTATTTCAACCATAGCGTTATTCAAGAATTCAACAAGTACCAAATTAAGGCTCACGGTCATGCTCGACACCAACGTATAGATACTCGTCACCATGCCTATACGTCATATTCAACAAGAAACAAGTAGCAGATATGACATACTCATAATCCCTCAAGTTAAGGTTATACCTAACATTTACCTCAAACTTCTACGACCAAATCAATCCTCAACAACTGCCTTTCCTTCCGAATTTGGCTCAAATTTTATTGTATCTATACATAAACGATTCATAAAATCAAATAATGCTTGGAAATTCGAATCCAATGCCTTATTATAGCTCTTCAATCATTCTTCCCAAAAACTCAAAAATCGACCCAAACCTGCTTGGTCAAAACATGAGGTTCAGACTAAAGTCAAAATCACCCATTCACCAAGGAGCTCAAATATATAATTTGTTTTCAAATTTTACCCCAAAACGAGGTCTAAATCAAGAAAATAAAAAAAGCCATAAATCTACCAAATCCCTAATTTTCTATCCTTAATCACATGTTTTAGGCCTGAAAATTCAATAGATATTGATGTAAATGGAAGGTAACGAGTTAAAAATTACTTACCCAAGAGGTTTTGTGTGAAAAAGCGTGTCAAGGAATGCCTAGGAGATTTGGAGAAGAAGAAGTCTTGTATAATTTTGAGAAATCCCGTTTGCATTCAGTTTTGAAGATTTAAAATAATTGTGCGTTTTAATTCTATGCGTTCGCGACATACCTCTCGCGTTTTAATGCTACGCGTTCGCGACAGACCTCTCACGTTCGGCTCCTAACCGAACACACGCACTAACTCAACATCATCATACGAACCTATCCGTGCGTCCAAATCTCCTAAATAACCTCAAAAACAATATGAGATTTTTCCAAAAACTTTATAAAGTTTCAAATTAAGAAATTCATGTCCGAAACACATCAAACGACGTCCATTTTTAACAATATTTTACAGGAAGGACTTAAAACATATATATGACCTGTACCGGACGTCAGAACAAAAATATATTCCCAATACCATTACTTTGTAATCAGTTTTCATTTCAATTTTCCTTAAATATTTTCAGAAAATAATTTTATTGAAATTCATTTCTCGGGCTTTGGACCTCATAATTCAATTTCGGGCATACGCCCAAGTCCCATATTTTTGTACGGGCCCTTCGGGACCGTTAAATCACGAGTCCGGGTCCGTTTTCCAAAAAATATTTACCAAAGTATAATTTATTGATTTTAACATCAACACTTAGCATTTATGACAGAATTTCATATTAAAGCTTTCCGATTATGCCCTCGGATTGCACATGCAAATCGTGGCAACTTTAAATGAGGTTTTCAAGGCCTCGGACGCACAGAATTGATTAAAAATAGGTTATGACCCTTTGGGTCTTCACATTCTCCACATCTAAAACAATCGTTTGTCCTCGAACAGATAGAAGAAGAAAGTACTTGAGTCGGGGAAAAGATGCGAATAACGGCTCTGCATATCAGACTCGGACTCCCATGTCCATGTCTCAAGAGGCTTACCTTTTGACTGAACACGAGCAAATAGGAAACTCTTCGACCTCAACTGACGAATCTGCTAGTCTAGAATAGCTACCGACTCCTTCTCATAAAATATGTCCTTGTCCAACTGGAAGGTGCTGAATTCTAACACGTAGGTTTGGTCACTGTGATACCTCTAATGCGTGGACACGTGAAATACTGGATGCACAACTGATAATCTCGGCGACAAAGCAAGTCTATAAGCCACCTCTCCCACTAGACCAAGAATATCAAATGCACCAATGAACTTAGGGCTAACTTTCCCTTCTTCCCAAATCTTGTCACACCTTTAATAGGCGACACTCCAAACAATACCCGCTCCCCAACCATAAAAGCCACGTCTCGAACCTTATGGTATGAATAGTTTTTTTGCATGGACTGAGATGATTGAAGCCTATCCTGATCGTGTCCAAGGCCTCCTGAACCAGATCCGTACCTGACAAACGAGCCTCTCCCAGCTTAAACTATCCAACCGAAGACCGATACCGCCTACCATATAGAGCCTCAAAAGGAGCCACCTGAATGCTCAATTGGTAGCTGTTGTTATAGGAAAACTCTGCTAAAGGAAGAAACTGATCCCTCCAACCTCCAAAGTCAATAACACAAGCTTGGAGCATATCCTCCCAAATCTGAATAGTCCGCTCGGACTATCTATCCGTCTGGGGATGAAATGTTGTGATCGTCTCAATCCATGTGCCTAAATCTTGCTGAGCTACTCTCTACAAGCGCGGGATAAACTGCATGCCCCGATCCGAAATGATAGATAGGGGCATACCATAAAGGCGAACAGTCTCCCAAATACAGGTCTCACCTAACCTCTCAAAAAAATAGGAGACCGCCATAGGAATGAAATGTTCTAACTTGGTCAGCCTATCAACAATGACCCATACTGCGTCAAACTTCTTCCGAGTCAGCGAAAGTCTAGTAACAAAGTCTATAGTGATCCGCTCCCACTTCCACTCGGGAACCTCAATCCTGTGAAATAAACCACCAGGTTTATGGTGCTCGTACTTAACCTGCTGACAATTCAAACAACGAGCCACATATGATATGATATCCTTCTTCATTCTACACCACCAATAATGCTGCCACAAATTTTGATACATCTTCGCGGCGCCCGGATGAATAGAGTACCGAGAGCTATGGGACTCCTCCAAAATAAACACTTGGAGCCCATACATATTAGGCATACATACTCGATCCTGCAATCTCAAATTCAACCATCATCTAAGGTAACATGTCTGGCACCTCCGCACTGCATCGTGTCTCTAAGGACACACAAATGGGGATCATCATACTGCCGATCACAGATACGCTCTAGTAATGAAGAACAAGCGACCATTCAATCTAACACACGACTTGGCTCAGAGATATACAGTCTTACAAACTGATTGGCTAAAGCCTGAACATCAAAAGCAAACGGCGTCTCACCGACCTGAATATAAGCAAGGTTGCCTATGCTGGCTGACATCCTACTAAAAGCATCGTTCACCACATTGGCCTTTCCTGGATGACATAAAATTGTGATGTCATAATCCTTCAACAACTCGAACCACCTTCTCTGCCTCAAATTCAACTCCTTTTTCTTGAACAAGTACTGAAGACTTTTATGATCCGTGAATACCTCACACGCCATGCCATAAAGATAGTGCCTCCAAATCTTCAATGTGTGAGATGGCTGCCAACTATAAATCATGGAATGTATAGTTCTTCTCATGAATCTTCAACTGCCTCAAAGATAGGCAATGACCATGCCATCCTGCATCAACACTAAACCAAGCCCAACACGGAAAGCATAACAATAAATTGTATAAGGCCCTAAACCTGTGGGCAAAACCAATATCGGTGTCGTAGTCATAGCTATCTTGAACTCCTAAAAGCTCGCCTCGCACTCATCCGACCATCTGAACTGGGCACCTTTCTAGGTCAATCTGGTCAGCGGGGCTGAAATAGATGAAAACTCCTCTACGAACCATCGATAGTAGCCTGCGAACCCCAAAAAACTCTGAATCTCTGTAGTTGATGCTTGTCTAGGACAGCTCTTGACTACCTCTATCTTATTTGGGTCCACTTCAATACCCTCTGCTGCTACAACATGACCCAGAAATACAACTGAACCCAACAAGATTTCACACTTCGAGAACTTAGCATATAAGCGGCTATCCATCAAAGTCTGAAGAAACACACTCTAAGGTGATGTTCGTGCTCCTCCTGGCTGCATAAATATATCAATATATCATCAATTAAGACTATCACGAACGAGTCCAAATAAGGCCTGAACACTCGGTTCATCAAGTCCATGAAATTGGATAAGGCATTTGTCAACCCGAATTTCATAACCAAGAACTCATAATACCCGTAGCGAGTGCGAAAAGTTTTTTAGGGACATCAGATGCCCAAAACATCAAATGATGGTAGTCAGATCTCAAGTCAATCTTGGAAAATACCTTGGCACCCTGAAACTGATCGAACAAATCATCTGTCCTTGGTAGAAAATATATATTTTTGATTATTACGTTGTTCAACTACCGGTAATCAATTAACATTCTCATCGAACCATCCTTTTTCTTAACAATCAACACCGATGCACCCTAAGACAATAAATTGGGTCAAATGAAACCCTTAAGCAAGTCCTGTAACCATTTCTTTAACTTTTTCAACTCAGACGGGGCCATACAATATGGCGGGATAGAAATTAGCTGGGTTCCCGGAGCCACATCAATGCAAAAGTCAATATCCCTGTCATGCGGCATCCGCGGCAGATCCGAAGGAAAAACATCAGGAAACTCACGAACAACGGGGAAAGAATCAATAGAGGGGACCTCTATCCTAGAATCACAAACATATGTAAAATAGGCCAAACAACCCTTCTCCATCATATATTGACCAAGAGTCTAGGATTCCATCTCCACTCTAAAAGAGGCATACCCGATAAAGCTAAGGTCAGAGTCTTGGAATTTCAGTCCAAGATAACATGGTAAGGTGATAACCAGTCCATCCCCAATATAATATTGAAGTCAGCCATGTTTAAAAGCAACAAATATACGCAAGTCTCAAGATCCCCAATAACCACAATACAAGAACGATGGACTCGATCGACGATAAAAGAATCACCCACTGGAGTAGATATATAGACAGGAACACCTATATATCACTAGGAAAGGCCAAGTACGAGGAAAAATAAGATGACACATGCGAATACATAGACCCCGGATCAAACAACACCGAAGCACCTCTATCACAAACTAGAACCGTACCTGTAATAACTTCATCTGAAGCCTCAACCTCGGGCCTGGCATGAAGAGCATAACATTAGGGCTGATCCCCACCACTCTGATCTACTTCTCTGGGATGGCCTGCAGCTTGGTCGCCTCCACGTCTAATTCGTCTACCTCCCTCATTGGCCCCCCTACCCCAGCCTTTAGCTGGCTGGGCGGTCTTTGCAACATCTAGTGCCTGAGTCATATCATGGGGACCCTCCTGCTGCAACTCAGTACCCACCAACATCGGACAAGCACTCCGGATATGACCATACTCACCACACTCATAACGCTCACCTGAATGTTGCTGCTGAGGAAACTGAGACTGACCCTGGCAGCATGACTGACTACCCCAGAAGCTCTAGAACGGTAGTGCGCTGATAGGAGCTGGGGGTGCATTGTAGGACTGCTGATCAGAATACTACCCGCGGAACCATGACCACCTCATGCAGCATGAGAGACCTGGATTGCTGATTGGATGGTCCTAGGAGGATGACCCCTATTATACGAATCTCTGCCTCCAGACAAGGAACCACTGAATCTGCCTGACTGACGGGGTCTCTTGTCTACCCTATTACCACCCTTGTGATATTACTATCTCAACTCTCCGGGCCACACTAGCCGCCTCCTGAAGGATATCTCACTCCCAGCCTCTCTAGCAATCTGGAGATGAATCGGCTGAGACCGCATCAATAAATCGTCTCACTCTCTCCCTCTCACTGGGAAGTATAATAAGAGCATGGTGAGCTAAGTTAATGAACCTGGTCTCATACCGGGTGACTATCATGGATCCCTACTAGAGACGCTCGAACTACCTCCGATAGGCCTCTTACTATGTAATAGAGAGAAACTTCTCTAGAAATAGCTGCATGAACTGCTCCCATGTCAAGGCTGGCGACCCCGCTGGTCAAGCTAAGCAATAATCCCTCCACCAAATCTTGGCGGATCCATATAAGAACAATGTAGCAAATTCCACCCCATTAATCTCAATAATACCCATGTTCCGAAGAACCTCTTGAACACTATCCAGATAATCCTATGGGTCCTCAGTAGACGCACTACTGAATGTTTAAGTGAAGATCTTGGTGACTCTATCCAGTCTGAATCTAGGGAGCTATATGCTCTAATGTGCGGATAGCAGGAGTCTGAGCCCCTCCTCCAGACATAGAAGTGGCTAGTGCTACAGGAAGATAACCTGCTCGGGTGACACTATCCATGAGGCCCACCAATCGGACTAGAGTGTCCTGAAGAATTGAGGTAGCAATAAACACCTCTAGGACATGAGTAGGGCCCACCAGAACTGCTGGGACCAGAACCTCCACCTCAAAATTAACCTGAGGCTCCGCCATTGGTGTTATTTCTTGGGGCTGAGCTCTACCCCTACCTTGGCCTCTAGCACGGCCTCGCCCTCGCCCACTGCCCCTAGTGAAAGCTGCTGTTGGAGGCTGGGGCTGCTGAGCGTTATATGTGGATGCGCGTGTTCTCTCCATCTGCGAAAGAACATAGTAGAAATTCAATAAGAATTTGAGAAACAAACCGCACGACATGAAAGAATAGATGTGAAATTTTCCTAACCATGTAGCCTCTGGGGATAATACAGACGTCCCGTATCGATCTCTCAGACACTACTAGGCTTGCCTGTGTGTTGTGAGACCTATGTACCCTAGAGCTTTAATACCAACTTGTCACGATCCGGAATTTCCACCCTAGGGAGTCATGATGGCGCCTACTTGTAAAAGCTAGGCAAGCTACACATTTAGAATTCATAAATACTTTTGTTTTAAATCAATTTTTACAAATTTAATTAGCATAAAATAAATAATTAAATAACAATGTAATTCATAGTTTAGAGGAAGACATAAAAAAAATAAACCAAGATAATAAGGAAAATCCACATATGCCTCTACCTAGAATTGTTGTCACAACATCCACGGACTACTAAGATTTACTACATACAACCGTTACAAAGAAAGTAACAATGTCTGTGCCGAATACAAGAGATACCATATCATAAATAAAGATAGAAGAGATGTCGGGCCTACGGACGCCTGCAGGGCTACCTCGGGATCTCGTGGACAGAAGGCTGGTTTCTTGGCTATTGTTGTGCACCCTAAGCTGCTCAAGTATCTGCACATAAGTGCAGAGTGTAGTATCAGCGTATCCGACCCCATGTGCTGGTAAGTGTCTTGCCTAACCTCGGTGAGGTAGTGATGAGTCTAAGTATAGACTCTAGATAAACTTGTGCAGTTATATAATATATGGAAGAAGTAAACAAGTAAAAAGCAGTTAAAAGGAAGGGGGCATTCTTCGAGGGAACAATTTAACATAGCAGAAAATAATAAATATGATGGATCAGTAGAATATCTAAAACGACATAATCATACTACTGTTGCGGCGTGCAACGCAATCCATATGTATATATATAGCTATTGCGGTGTGCTATTCAATCCAATAAATATAACATATCTGTTGCGGCGTGCAACCCCATCCAATAATTATAATACATCTCTTGCGGCGTGCAACCCCATCAAATAATTATAATATATCTCTTGCGGCGTGCAACCCTATCCAATAAATATAATATATCTGTCGCAGCGTGTAACCTGGTCCAATATATTATATGTTGCAACATGCAATCCGATCCAATATAATATATGTTGCGGCGTGCAACCCGATCCAATATAATATAACATATCTATTGTGGCGTGTAACCTGATCCAATACAATATGACATATCTATTGTGGCGTACAACCCAATCCATATACATACATACATATATATATACATACATATATATATATACATACATATATATATATATACATACATACATATATATATATATATATATATATATATATATATATATATATATATATATTCATTAATAAAAATGTTGCAGCGCGCAACCCGTTCCAAATGTACAGCTTACAGTGATCACAACAAAAGTCCTAGCAATGGATAACTACAAATTACACTATCCCGACAAGGGAACTCAATAGCTCGAGTATATATGTCCCGACAAGGGAGAATCAACTATAACCAATCCTAGTTAAACTTCTACCATCTCTATTATCATCACTTCTATCTCATAATTAACATTCACGAAACTAAACAAAGCCTTTGTTCAACTTAAGACTCACTGCCATGCTCGACACCAATGGATAGATACTCGTCACCATGCCTCTACGTCATACTCGACAAGAAACAAGTAGCAAATATGACTTAACTCCTAATCCCTCAAGCTAAGGTTAAACCAAACACTTACCTCAAACTTCCACGGCCAAGTCAATCCTCAAAAACCGCATTTCCTTTAGAATTTGACTCCTATTTAATTGTATATATACATAAATAACTTCATAACATCAAATAATGCTTGACATATCGAATCCAATGCCTAATTATTGCTTTTCCAGCATTCTTCTCAAAAACTCAAAAATTGACCCGGGGCACGCTTGGTCAAAACACGAGGTTCAGACCAAAATTAAACTACCCATTCACCCACGAGACCGAATATATAATTTTCTTTATCATTTGACCACAATACGAGGTCTAAATCAAGAAAAGTAAAAAAAGCCCTAACTCTACCTAAATCCCTAATTTTCTAGCCTTAATCACACGTTTTAGGCCTAGAAATTCAATAGATGTTGATGAAAATATAGGGGAACGAGTTAAAAATTAGTTACTTAAGAGGTTTTGGTGAAAAATGATTTGAGGATCGCCTAGGAGCTTTGGAGAAGAAGAAGTCTTGTATATTTTTGAGAAATCCCGTTTGCATTCTATTTTTGAAGCTTTAAAATAACTGGGCATTTTAATGCTACGCGTTCATGACAGACCTATCGTGTTCGCGATGGGTCAGGCTTTTTGGCCTTCACATTCGTGAACAAGGGCTCACGTTCGTGAAGCTATAGCTCCTCGAGTCCTCGCGTTCGCGTCCTTAGGGTCGTGTTCGCGTAAGGTGTCCTACCCTTCCCCCTGCGCGAGCCACTTGGCCTTCGCCTTTGCATGGCCAGGAACACGTTCGTTAAGGTATAGTCCCCCGCTGCCTCGCGTTCGAGACATGGTCTACGCGTTTGCATAGAAGGAAGTTTCTTCAGCAATTTTCACTTATCGCATTCGCGAGAGTCCTCCTGCGAACGTGAAGAAGGCCATTGCAGAACTAGAAAACTTGCAACTTTTAACAGCCTAAAGCCACTTCGAAACATTCACGAGCGCTTGGGGCTCCTAACCGAACACAAGCACAAAATCAACATCATCATAAGAACCTATCTATGTGATCAAATTGCCTAAATAACCTCAAAAATAATGAATCAAACCTCAAAATCAAGGGTTTTCCAAAAACATCATCAAGTTTAAAATTTAGAACTTCAAGTCTGAAACACATCGAACGACGTCTGTTTTTAACCAAATTTACAAAAAGGACTTAAAACATATATAATACCTATATCAGGCGCTACAACCTAAATACAAGCCCTATACAATCACTTTCTAGTCAGATTTCATTTCAATTTTCCTTAAACATTTTTAGAAAATAATTTTACTTTATTTTCTATCAATATTCATTTCTTTGACTTGGGAGCTCGGAATTTGATCATGGGCATTTGCCCATGTCCAATATTTTAATACAGGCCCTCCGGAACCATCAAATCACAGTTTCGGGTCCGTTTTTCCAAAAATATTAACTGAAATCAAATTTATTCAATTTATCATCAAAACATAGAACTTTTCACTTATTTTCATATTTAATCTTTCGGGTTATGCTCTCCGACTGCACATGAAATCAAGGCAACTATAAATAAGGTTTTCAAGGCCTCAGAAGCACAAAATTAATTAAAAACAGGTGATGACCCTTTGGGTCGTCACATTTGCTTTGCTGGTTATTTCATGACACCTGATCTTTTTTGTCCTAACAAGTGGTATCATAGCGAGGTTCAAGACAGGTTCATTTTGGCGAGTTAAGTTCTAGCCGCAGCATATTTGAATATAATCATGATATTCGTCTGAGAAATTTGACCGGTGTGCTATACACGTTGAGACAAACTTATGGTGGATATTTGGAGATGCGACCTGTTGAAAGGCTATGTGAAGAAGGTTGATCAGGTTTAGTTTTTTAGAGACTTCAGGACAACCGGGAGAATTATTTGGTGTTTGCCATAATTGTCTTACCATATTTGATTTTCCTATTTGTTGAAGGAAAAAGACAATATAATTACCTTAAATGGGTTTTGCTTCTTGTAGAAGGAAATTATAAATCTCTCATATATGGCTAGTCTTTTTCCTTGTAGGAAAATGTTTTGACTTCTGTAAATGAGGATTCTTCCTTCTCATTCAGTACCATCCATAATGTAGCCTCTGAGGGCTTGAAAATCGTTTTTAGGGGGAGAACTTTAATGGAAAAATGTTTGTGAGTCACTTGTGTTTGCCTCTTTATGAGATAGTTCTTCCGATATTTTGTACCCTATATAATAATAGTGGATTTCTTATCTCCGCTGTGGATGTAGGTCAATTGGACGAATTGCGTTCAATGTTTGTGTCTCTTTTGGTAGATTTCTCCTTTGTTATATGATTTGTCATCGTTAAATATTTGCGTTACTAGCTTCCGCATGACACCTGGATTTTTTGGTCCTAACATATCTCTCTTGTTATCTATCTTGTCATGATATTTGCTACTCTAGTTTCCATCTTATTTTCTAGATCCCTCATTATTTTCTTGTTTTTTAACTGCACAAATTTATATATCAGTGTCTTGTCTTAGGCTCGTCATTACCTCACAAGGTTAAGATTGACACTTATGGAGTACATTGGCTCGGTACTACTCATATTATACTTTATCACCTCTTATGCAGATCTTATTCTTGGTCTCAACGGTGCTTATAGAGGCATTTTCTCAGATTATTCAGGGATTGGGTTGTAGCCTTATTATATATCTATGATTTTTTGCTCATTTTCTTTATTATGCTATTTTTAACTATTATGATTGTTTATCGTATTGTTGATAAGTGTTGGCTTTCATATCAAGCGGTGTTAGGCGGCATCGCGATCTCTTGATTTGCATGTTGGATCGTGATAAGTTGGTGTCAAAGCACTAGGTTATGTAGGTCTCACGAGTCATGAGAAAACTTGATAGAGTCTCAGGATCGGTGCACAGACGTCTATTCTTATCGTTGAGAGACTATATGTATTTTATAAAACTTTGTTGTCTTTATTTTTTTTGTTATTTGACTTTGATCTATCCTAAAGTTTGAATCTTTCTTCTCTTACTGTCTCACATATGGCGAGGACACATATATCAGCTGAGAAGGAGTTGGAGCCGAAAGATCTCGCGACTACTAGGGGTTGAATATTGGGCAGGGGCACAAGCGGAGCTCAGACTAAGGCACATGCAACGGTACCTACAGTCTAGCCTCATCTTGCTCCACATGGGGAAATTTTAGTTCAGGTTGAGCCGGTTGGACCACCACCAATCTCGGAGGGGTTTATTGCTAGCCTAATTCTTCATGATGCCTTAGTATGCAAAGTTGACATTGTAGAGAGTATGGTTTAGGACAAAACAACTCCTATGGCACCAACCACTTCTTGGGGGAAGGGGACCTCAAACACCCGCTGCTTCTGCCCCATAATAGATGGTGGCCCATAGTTATCAAAACTAGGATTGCTACTAATGGGGGTAGTTCAACCTAGTGTTGCTGTGCAGCCTGAGGTTAGGCCCACGACGTCAGTTGATTAGCTGAAGAGGCTAGATAGATTCAAGAAGTTGTCTCCTCTCACTCCAGTGGTACAGCTTTATTAGACCCCCGAGAGTTCTTGGACCGCTGCCATAAGATTTTTCAAATTGTTACTAGTTGAATCTAATGGAGTTGACTTCACCATCTTTCAGATGCATGGTTCAGCAAGAGGTGTTGGCAAGTTAATGAGCTTTTCATACAAACAGGATCACCTTCTCTTACTTTGTGGAGGGATTTTTATCTATTGTAGCTCTATTGACCTGGTTGACTCAGAAGGGTTCTCCTTTTAGATGGTCTAATGAGTTGAGGAGAGCTTTCGGAAGCTCAAGACTATATTGACTACAACCCAGTATTGGTGTTGCCTACAGGTTTGGGGTCTTATACCGTGTATTGCCAACGTCTCTCATCGGTTGGATACCCATAAGAAAAATTATCATGTTCATGATTTGGGGTTGGAAGCTATTGTGAACACACTAAATATTTGGAGGATTACTTGTATGATATGTCATGTGAGTTTTACACAGATCAATATACTCTCCAGTATTTGTTTAAGCAAAAGGACTTGAATTTGAGGCAGCAAAGGTGGTTGGAGTTATTGAAGGGACTATGATAACACTATATTCTATCATTCGAGCAAGGAAAATATGGTTGTTGATGCCTTTAGTAGAAAGGCGGAAAGCATGGATAGTTTGGCATTTGTTCCAGTTGAGGAGAGTCCTCTGGCAATGGATATTCATGCTTTGGCTGACATATTCATTAGATTAGATATTCATGAGCCTAGTAGAGCTCTTGCTTGTGTTGTGGCACACATATATTTGTTGGAGTTCATCAAGGCTCGCCAGTTTTATGATCTTTATTTATTGGTGTTGGAAGGACACAGTGCTACGAGGTGGTCTAAAGAAGGTGATGATTAGAGATAATGGTGTTATGCAACTTTAGGGCCAGATTTGTGTTTTGAATGTTGATGGTTTGAGGGAATTGACGTTTGAGGATGCTTATAGCTCACGATATTCTTTTCATTCATGTGTTATGAAGATGTATCATGACTTAAAGCAGTATTATTGGTGGCAGAAGATGAAGAAGGATATTGTTGGGAATGTTTTACAATGTTTGCCAACAGGTGAAGTATGAACATCAGAAATTTGTTGGGTTGACTCAAAGGTTGGTGATACTGAGGTAGAAGTGGGAGCGCATTACTATGGAATTTATGGTAGGACTACCATGGACATTGAAGATGTTTGATGCTATTTGGATAATTGTGGATGAATTGACCATATTTTTGCAATTTCATTTCAGTGATGACTTCATATATTCAAAAGGTTGGCTCAGACCTACATAAGGGAGATTTTTGTCTTTTATAGTATGCCCATTTCTATCATATCATATCATGGTACTCAGTTCACTTTGCACTTTTGGGGAGCTGTTTAGCGAGAGTTGGGCACACAAATGGAGCTCAACACTGCATTTCACCTATAGATGGATAGCCAGTCTTAAGTGACTATCTAGATCCTTGTGCATATGTTCAGGTTTTATAGTATTAATTTCGTAGGCCAGTCGGACCAGTTAATAAACTGGGGCAGAATTTGTGGTTGTAAGAATTTGATTCCAAAAGATGTAATTTTGAACCCATTTGAATTGCTTTGAGCCTTTGATATCTATTCTTCCTAAACCTATCCAAAATCCCACATTACGACCCAAAGAAATACTTTCTGATCAATCTTTAAAAGGAGCCGAGTTAAGCAAGTCGAGGTGAGTCATGTCAGTAGCGGCACTCCGGGCCAAGCAAGAAAGATAATAAAATGAGAGAGTCTTATTGGTGACAACCCTCACAGGCACCTTAAGGAGACGAGAGTTGAGAGAAATAAAAATGGAAGAGCCTCATTGGTGAAAACACTCGCGGGCACCGTGAGGTGAAGGTGAGGCAAAAAGCAAAACTCAAAATTGGGCTATCGGTGGATGAACACTGTAAGACAGGACAAGCTAGGGTTTGGTTGAAGGAATTGGTTAGAAAGGTCACTACAACAAAAGCACGGCAATAGAAGGTCGGTCATCAAAGCGGGTTGGGTCCACTAGGCCGAAGTACATGTCATGATCGTGAGAACTAGCTGTTCTTCTTCAGATAAGTTCTCCTTCTTTTCTTTCCAGCAGTCAGTATATCGGGAATTCCCTACCATGAATACCGTTCAGAGTCATTGCATTTAATTTTCTTTCGAGTTTCTAAAGTCTTTTGTATAAGTGAACAAGAGGAATTTTAAAGCAGATTATCATCTCCGAAATGGACAAAGTGCATGGCGTCCAAACCATAACAAAGATAAAATGTGTGGAAGAGCAAGTGGAATGATTCACAAAAACTGTAATTGATGGAAGAGACAAGAGTCGGCAAATAGAGGAAAACCACGCAAGATAGGGATGCAAAGTAAAACCACAAAAATCGAGAGTCAGTCAAGCATCATAAATGGACCAGGTAATCCCAGGAAAGGGTGTAAAGATTTTAGCAAAGGCTCGGAAAGCAACAAAAAAGATAAGAAACAGAACAAATCCACAAGGGTCGGAGGATCAGCCAAGCATAACACTCTAACTCAGCAATCGTTAGAGAGGGGTATACGACTTCTGGCAAAAGAGGAAACATTGCAGCACAAAGGTAGAAATGGCCACGAGAATTGACCCAGCATGATATATCAACTCGTTAATCATCGAGAAGGGGCATAAAAGAATTCTGGTAAAGTGCCGAAAGTGCAACTCAAAGTAGTGATCAAAATAAAAGCACAACGGGAAAAGGCCAACCAAACATCATAGACAGACTGGTTGATTTCAAGAAAGGGTGCAAGGATTTTATGCAAAGGAGTGGAACGGTAACACAGAGATGAGAAACAATGTGAAGCCGCAAGGTTCGGAGGGTTGACAAAAGCATGATATATCAGCTCATCAATCATTGAGGAAGGTCATAAATAATTCCGGCAAATGATTAGAAATGTAACACTATGATTGGGGGTGGGGCAAAATAAAGCCAAGAGGCGTCGAAGGGTTAGCTGAGCAATTAGAGTGACTCATCATCAATGCGGGCAATGGAACACAACGGAACATGACAGTGAGTATGCCACCTCCAACAAGAATGCTTCAAACCAACCACCACATTCCAAACTGACAAGTTTTCTTTGATTGACACAGGGGAAGAAAATTCTAGAAGAGCCTATAGGAGGCCGTCCACATGAGAAGGTAGGCACACGTCAGGTACGATCGAAACCTCAAGGCCCACCTGGAAGTGGAACTAAGTGAAAACTCAAAAGGGGCATAGTCCATCATAAATATCCTCCTCACCAAAAAGCACAAGGGGGACAAATTTTAACTAGAAAACCCCAATAAGAGCAATTAAGGTTTAAAAGAAGCATGGAAGTTGAGATGGAACACTGTTTGAAACTCAGATAGGTACGGGTAACATGGGCAATCCAAACACCTCCCTAACAAGAGCAATCAGGACCTGCCTGGATTAGGGGATTTAATCGTAGGAGTTGTCAGGACCCTTCATGAACAATGGGACTTAGCCTAGAACACAAACGGTCGGGCGGCATGGTCAATCCCAAATACTTCTTTAGCAAGAGTCAACTAGAGTCGTCAGGACCCGCCTGGATAATGGGACGTAGCTCTGAATACTAGACCCTACCAGACACATTTTGCTACCTAATTAAGAGTTTTCAGGACCCGCCTGGATAATGGAAAGTAGATTTAATCACCAGTCACCGGCAGAATCCCAACATATATAACTCATAACAAGACATTGCGGAAAATAATACCTTTTGAGAAACATAACATAGTCTTAATGTTGTCATTAGTTAAGAATTGTGAAGACCCTCCTGGATAATGGGACTTAACTTAGATTTAGAGATATTAGGTTATGAGATTTGAATAAAACTCACAGATCTGCCCTGTATCAAACTTGGGCAGGAAGAATTTCTTGTGTTTTGTTTGTTTTCTTGTGATCAGGTACATAGGCAGCAGTCCCAGGCAATATTTTTCAAAAATTCAAGTCTTTGACAATCAGGCGCCCACCTGTAGAACAAGGGAAGATGTATTTGAAAATCTAAAGTTTCTGTAATCACGCGTCGACCTGTAGAACACGGGAATATTTTTCAAAATTTCAAATTTTGCTAATCAGGAGCCCACCTATAGAACAGGGGAATATTTTTTTTTAAATTTCAATTTTTGTAATCAGGCGCCCACCTGTAGAATAAGGGAATATTTTTCAAAAATACCAATTTTTTGTAATCAGGCGCCCACCTGTAGAACAAGGGAATATTTTTAATATTTCAAGTTTTTGACAATCAGGTGCCCATCAGTAGAACAAGGGAATATTTTTCAGAATTCAAGTCTTGGTAGTTAGGTGTCCACCTGTAGAATAAGGGAATTTCTTTCAAATGTCAAGTTTTGATAATCACGCACCCACCTGGAGAACAAGGGAATATTTTTCAAATTTCAAGTTTTTGACAAGTAGGCGCCCACCTGTAGAACAATGGAGTATTTTTTAGAATTCAAGTCTTGGTAATCAGGCGCCCACCTGTAGAATAAGAGAATATCTTTCAAATGTCAAGTTTTGATAATCAGGCATCCACCTGGAGAACATTGGAATATTTTTTTAAATTCAAAGTTTGGTAATCAGGTACCCACCTGGAGAACAAGGGAGTATTTTTAAAATTTCAAGTTTGGTAGTCAGGCGCCCACCTGTAGAACAAGGTAATATTTTTCAAAAGTCAAGTCTTATCTGTCAGGTGTCCACCTGCAGAACAAGGGAATGTTTTCAAGCTTCAAGTTTTGTAATCAGGCACCCACCTGCAAAACAAAGGAATACATATGAAGTCCAAAAACTCGGGATCAAACATGAAGGAAGAAAAACTCAAGGAGTCAACAAGGCAACAAGGAATCCACAGGAAGAAATACGAGGCAACAAAGCAACAAGGATCAAGAGCGAGATTGAAGACCTAGATAGGCTTCTCTTTCGAATCCGTACCTTATAGGTTAATCTAGTTTCTTCTATTTTTTATGAGGTGTAATAAGGTGGTGAATAAGAAGTAACAACAACATCAAAAGCAAAATCACAGCTCATGGTAGTCCCGGCTACCAAACACTTCAGAACTACACTGACCCGATTTCTTTATAGCCAAGGATATGTATGCAACCTCTAATGCGGGATTCGGTCAGAAAGTTTTCAAATGCTTCTAATGGAATGCAAAACAGGCAAAAACACTCAGTTGGTCATTCATCTTTGCCCGGAAAGTCTTCGTATCTCCGAGCAAAGAGGGGCAGATGTGAGCATGTGATTTTTGCCTCACTTGACATGTTCCTATGAATTCCTCAAAAATAGAATTTGTCTTTATTGTTTGAATTTTTAGGAATTATGTCACTGATTTCATGTTTATTCTTTTTTTTCTTTCTTTTATTACTATTTGCGTCTTTAGGATTTACTTGCATTTTTAGGAATTAATTGCATAAGTTTGTGTTTATTTGCATATTGCACGTTCAATTTATAAAATTCATAAAAAATAGAAAAAATAGCATATTTGCATCTGGGATTTAAACTTTGCAAAAATGAAGGAAAATATATCAAAATTGGTTAATTTTCTTTAGAATTTAGAATTTAAGAGTTTACTTAGTTTATTTCTTTCTTGAATATGTCTTGCCAATTTTTACTATTATTTTTATTTTTATAAAATCTGAAAAAATATGTAAAATACATAATAATAATAATAAAACAAAACAAAAAAAATATAGAATAATTATGGTATACAATGTTGGCTACATTTTTGGGCCAGATCTTACAGTAGACCCAGCCCAAATAGCCAAAACCCATCAAAACAGACCCAAACCCAAGCCCCTTGCCCGGTCCAAGAACCACCGGTGCCTAAACGACGTCGTTTGTATCAAGAAATTTGGGCCATTGATTAGGCTTGATAGGACGGTCGAGATGGGGTGGAGGTGTCAAACTATATATGTTTCACATAACACCCGGCCTAACATCAGAGACCCCGTACCCTATCCAAATAACACCCTAATCCAGCAGAGAAATGGCTGCCACCGGCGATATAACTCCCATGGCCTCCAAAATAACACCCCAGAATCCCCTCGCTGCCCTCTTCCCAACCCTCATAAGATCACCTCTCAAAACTCGCCTGAACTCTTCAGATATACATCAGAAGCCTGGCAGCTTCGTCGTCCACGGAGGTAACTGGTAGCCAATGGCTTCCAAAACAACACCATACACTCCCCTCGCTCCCCTGTTTCCAAACCTATTATCAGACACCCTCGAATATGGCCCAACTCCTCGAATATCCATTGGAACTGGGCAGCTCCACCATGCACGGCGGTGACCAAGCTCCTATGGCCTCCAAATCATCACTACCCCCCCCCCCCTTTGGACCTTCTCTACCCAAAAAACACACCCAGTTCCTCTCAAATAACTCCTATACCTCTCCAATTTCAAATCCAGCCTGATCTAGTTTTGAGTTCGGCCCTTAGAGACCATTTGAGTTTCTAAACAGAGTCACACGTTTGTTTTGACCAAAAAACAAACATGTGACTCCGCTTGGAGGCTCAAATTGATTGCAACCAAGTTTATTTGAAGAATAATCACTAACTTTGCCTTTTGTTTTTTCTCTTTCTTCTATTTTATTTCTGTATTATGTGGACTACTCGTGTGGTTTAATTTTGGTTGTGAATTCCAGTTAGCCACTATGTTTCAAATGGTTTTGGTTGATCTTAGTTTTAATATAGTTAGTCCACCATAATAGCTTCTATGTTTTTCTTGTAATTTCAATTGTATTCTTGATTTTTTGAGTTTAAGTGTTGATTAATGGTTCACATGTAATTAGGAATTGGTCACGATTGGTTTGGGTGGCTTTTAGTTTTTAATCTTGTTAGCCCAGCAAAATAGCCTCCATGTTTTTCTTTTCATTTCAATAGTTTCTTGATTTTCGGAGTTTGAGTGTTGATTAATAGTTTACATGTAATTAGGAGATTGCTTATGTTTTGTTTTGGTTGTTTTTAGTTTTTAACTTTTTAGGCTAGCATACTAGCTCCCAGTTTTGAC